>JAKSZU010000024.1:4321000-5592587 GCA_026018925.1 Tupaia tana
ATGACTAATGTGCTCTAGTATGAGATTTAAGATTGACAGTCTTACCCAGCACTTAACTGCAAGGGTGTTCACTGGAAATCATTTCAGAGTTGAGCCTAATAGAATGAGCATGCGTAGATAACAGCTTACACAAAATAAGGTAGTAGTAGTGTTTATAAAATAAATATATCAAAACAATAAATCTGTGAATTAAGAACAGTGGTGCTCTATGATTCTATAATTCATTACTCTGTGTATGTGTGTGTGTGTGTGTGTGTGTGTGTGTGTGAGAGAGAGAGAGAGAGAGAGAGAGAGGAGAGAGAGAGAGAGAGAGAGAGAGTTGCTATAGGACAAGTGTATTCAGCAGAGAGAAAATGAGAAATCACCTTCCAGAGGAGATGGCCTTGCCACAGTCTCTTATTTTACTTTCTGCTCTGGAGATTTTTGGGCACACATGCACATGCACCTGGCATGACTCAAGATTGAGGATTGGGAATTAAATCACAGTCAGCCACATGAGACATTGCCTTCACCACCACATCACCTTCTGGCCCCCATGTTTTGTTTCTAATAGTAACAGTTTTATTTTTATTGAGCAATAGTAGGGACTAAGTATCTAGTTATATATTTCATACTTGTTTGATTTGAAATGTGTGACTCCGGGCACAAGACACAAATAAAGCAGCAAACAGGTCTTCCTTCTTGGGGAAGTTTTTGAAATCCAGGAACACAGCTGTGACTACACACAGATTCAGGAGTCTGAGAAGAAAAGAGAATTGTTAGTCATAATCAAATATGCTATAAACTGTTTTGATGAGATGTCTTTATTTTTCTCCACTTTGGAGATAACTATTGCCTTTAATAGTTCAACACTGTGTATCATTTAAACTACCATCACATTGATATTAGTTAGGTTTTCTTTTAATAATTTTTGAGAGTTTTTTTGCTACACAGCGAGTGTGCTTGCCAGAAAGACAGAGAGAGACAGAGAGACAGAAAGCGAGAAATCACCCCCCAGGGAGGATGGCCATGCCTCAATCCCTTCTCTTCCATTCTCCTCTCGGGATCTTGGGCATGCACGCACATGCGCCTGGCATGAGTTTAAGCTGCCTAATCCAGGACTTGAACTGTGATTGACTATATGGGAGTCCAGCAACATAGCCATTACGCTAACTGCTGGTCCATTACTTGTTTTGCTTTAGAGAGAGATTTTTGCTATAGGGTACATGCAGTAACCAGAGAGACAGAAAAAGTGAGAAAATGCTCCTGGTGTGAGGTCCACAATGCAATTTATTCTTTACTGTCTTCTCAGGGTCTGAGGCAACCATGCACATATGCCAGACATGAGTTTTAAGTCTCTCGTTCCAGGACTCAAAACTGCAGTCAGCCATGTGGAAGCCCAGAACTTAACCTGTTGGCCACCGTTACAAAGACTTGTAATGAAGAACTAGTATGCTTCCCTTTGTTTTTTATGTATTATTACTATCTTAAAATTTTTGTAAAAGTTATTTATTTAACTGTATTTATCATTATCATTATTTTAAAATTTGAAAAGAAATACAGAGAGAGAGAAAGGGAAAGTGAGAAACCAAGCCACAGGTTCAGGGCAAGAACTGTGGTCAACCATGTGGTAGTCCAGTGCTTTAACCATCACGTCACCTGCCAGCCCTCTTTATGTGTTATTTGCCAAATATCTCCAATGTACCTAATTACTGTACCCCATACATATCTAAAATAATCCCTTGTGTCATTCTTTTATGTAATCACTTTCTTCAACACAATCTCAATGCAGGTTTTACAAGGTAAATATTCTGAAAAGCTATGTTCCCAAGAATATTTATACTAAGTCCTCATATCTGGTTGTGTAGAAAATTTTTGATTCTAGATTTTAAAATATCTAATGTGATATGTAGGTGCACAATAAAAAGTTAACTTAAATCTCATGTGCCAGCAGAATGATAAGAATGTGTTTAATCCACTTCTGGACTCTGACGTTAGTAGAGCACTGCTTTTCATATATAAACACAATACATGTGTGAAGCATGATTGTTATATAAATCTTTTATAAAAAGATTTTTGCCTTAGAGTGTATGCACTCATGAGAGAGAGAAATAAAGAAACAGAGACATAGAGAGAAAGTGAGACACTAGCCCACAGAGGGAATGGCCACATCACAATCAATTCTCCTCCATTTCCTCCAAGGATGTGGGGCATGAATGCACATGTGCTCAGTATGAGGTTGTAGATAGCAGGTCCAAGACTCAAACTGTGGTCAGTCATGTGGGGTCCAGCATTGTAACTACTATGTGATCTGCTGGCCCCTGTTGTATAAATCTTCTGCCTCATCTAATTGGCTAAGTTTACAGTCAATGCTTTGAGATGTTTAGTACAACAAAGAATAATATTCAAGAGGCTGGCAGGTGGTGGGGTGGATAAGGCACTGTATTCTCATATGGTAAACTATGGTTTGACTCCTGGATCCATTGACTGGCTTTCACATTCTACCTCTCTCTGTCTCTCTATCAATCTCTCTCTTTCTCTCTCATCAAATTGAAGAACACTAATAATAAATAAATTAAATAAATAATTCTTAAAAAAGATATGCAACATGACAAGAGGAAATGTGAATGATATCTACAAAAACATGAATGATATTTTAATCTGTACTCTCCTTGTGTTTATAGAATATCAATATACAAGAAGAACTTTGTTGATGAATGATAAAGGGTTTCTGGATATATAGAGGAATTTTTTTATACACCCACCCCCCCCCATACACACACACACTTTCACATATATATAGACATGTATATGAAAGTCGTGTGCTCTATAAAGATAGAAGACAATTTAGTCAATGACGAAAAGCTTACATGATAGTGGTCCCATAAGATAATAGGTTAGACCATATAAATTTCATGTGCAATGTTCAGTATCATCTAGGTTTGTGTAAGTGCAATCTATTATGTTCACACAATGACAAACTTTCCTAAAAATGCATTTCTTGGAGACCAGAAGATGGCGCACTGTTTATGTTGTTGGACTCCCACATGGCTAAGCGCAGTTTGAGTTCCAGATTTGGCAGCTTGAATCTTACTGGGTGAATGCACATGAAAACTCAAAATTTTGAGAGGAGAATGGAGGAAAAGGGATTGTAGCATGGCCATCTCCCCATTTCTAGCTTTCTATCTCTTTCTTTCTCTGACAAGCACACATGTCCTACTGCAAAAATCTATCTAAAATAAAATTTAAATTAAGTTAAATTAAAAGTGCATTTCTCTCATTAAACAATGTTCAACCATGTTTTCATATTCATTGTCACACTGATTTTAATTAGACTGCTGCTTGAACAAACATAAGAATACCAATCAGGAGACCAGCAGTTAGCATAATAGCTACCTTGCTGAACTCCCATGTATGTAGTCAACAGCGGTTCGAGTCCTGGATCCATGGCTTGAACTCACGCTGGGTGTGTGTGCGTGTGTGCCCAAGATCCCAAGAGGAGAATGGAGGAGAAGGGATTGTGGTGTATCCATTCCCCCTGGGAAGTGATTTCTCGCTTTCTCTCTCTCTGTCTCTCTCTGTCTTTCTGGTGAGTGCACAAGCCCTATAGTAAAAACCTCTAAAAAAAGAAAAGAAAGAAAACAAATCAGCATATAAAAAACAGATGTTAAAGTGGTCAGATATGGAGGATCTATTGCTGAGTGAAGTAAGCCAGGCTATGAAAGAAAGATATTGTATGTATCCACTTAATATATACCAACCATCCACACTCTATAGTAGAGAGCGAAATATTGAAGGACATAAAAGCAGTGAAAGTACTTAATGAGAATAAGACAGTGTGGAATGGGGGGGTGAAGAGAAGAGGATAGAGAAAGATAGCAAAAGAACAAATAGAGAGGCAGGACATTAGTGGGAAAAGATATGGCTTATTACCTATTGATGATGACATGTATAGTATTCTCAACTGGATTGGTCTGAGAAGTATTTCATGATGGATAAAGTCTTTTTACAAGAAAAATTAGAAATAGTGATTGACTGTTTAAAACAGATTGGAATAATAATAATAATATGTCCCATCTCGGGGGGACAGTGGAACAGGTTTCCTGAGGGAAGGAGTGAGAGCAGGGACAAGTGGTGCAGTGTCACAACATGGAGACGACACAGTGTCTTCAGTGTCATCTGTTTATTGTGGGCAGCACGGTACAGCACGGAGACGACGCAATGTTACAACTCTTCAGGGTTGTGTCGTCTATTGTAAGCAGCACGGAGACAACGCGGTGTCATAACTCTTCAGGGTCTTCAGGGTCATCTGGAGACTGTGCTGTGTTTCAGCTCTTCAGGCTCTCCAGAGTCGTCGTCTTGCTACTGTGGGCCAGGCATCATGGTTATATACATGCTGGTGGGCCATGATTGGTTGTAAATGGTGGGTTATGATTGGTTGCTTTTGGACCAATCATGAGGTGCCGGATATGCAAATCTGAGGGATTCTAGTGGCCAATCAGAGCAAGGTTTCGAAGGTCAGGTTGATTTGAAGGGAACCAATCATGGCAATTGTTTTGCTCTCTGAGGAACCTAGGCAGACTCGCTGGTGTGCAGCCTCCCACAATAATAATGATTGGGAAAAACAATGAAAAGATATTGAGTGATGAATTGGGGAGATTAATGTCTCTGTATTGACTGACATGCATGACATTCCCTTTTGAAAAAGTAATGTAATACACTATAAAGTTATATGCAATCCAATGTAATATAAACAAGATTATTATGATAATAAAAAATTAACAAAATAAATAAAAAGAATGTATGTAAGCAAAGTCTCATAGTATAAAGTCAGGGTTAAAAAGGCAGATTTAAAAAAATAATTTGTATTTTTACTGAAGCTAGTGTTTAATTAATTTTTCTTTAGGTGTGTGCCATAGGTCATTTGCTTTCACCAGAGAGGGATACAAACAAAAAACCAATAAGTAAGAAATTAATCCTCAGAAGGTTGGTCATGCCTTATACCCTCTTCCCCATTATTCTCTCAGGATTTTGGGCATACACACATATATGCATGCCAGGCATAATTTTCAAGTCACCAGACCTAGGACACAAAATCATGGTTGGCCATGTGAGAACTCAGCTCTTTTACCGCTACAGCACCTGCTGGCTCATGAAAAGCAAATTGAATGCTAAGTTAGTGTGGAAAGTGTGTGGGAAAAGGAGGAGAATGTAAGACATTAAGGACAAAATAGAAAGGCAAGACATTTATGGGACACAGAAATGCATCATTAATTGTTGATGATAACATATATAGTATCTCCAACTGGATTGGAATGAAATGTATTCATGTTGGAAAATTCACTTTACAAACTAAGTATACTGATTTAATGTATAAGAGAAATTAAAACCAAATAAAATACATGAATGTCTACACTTATAGCATAAACTGAAAGATTGGAAATTATAGTAGCATGGAGTGCAACCGTAGATACTACAGATAGTAAGGATAGGGATAATATGAGGGTGGGTATTAGGGGAGGAGGAAAGCAGAGGGAAAAAAAGTACATATAACTGACACAAAAATAAAAAGCTATTCCTGATGACAATGTAGATGGTAATGTCTTTTTCTTGTCTAATATGCACTGTACTCATGCTAGGAAATGTCATGTTGTACACTGTAAAAGGTACAGTGATTAAACGTAAATAAAAATAAAAATATTGGAAAACAAAAACAAAAACAGCACACAAAAATGTCTAGTCACACAATTTCATTTCAGGACTGTTCAGATACCTCTGTATATATTTAACATTGAAATGACATCATACCTCCTTGAAACTAACAGGCCAGTTTACCATCTCTTCATTGATGACCAAGCCTTGATCTTGGCTGCTCCTGTAGACAAAATCTCCTACTTTAACCAACAGCACACTGCGATTAGAAAATCTCACAATATTGTGGATATCATACTGTATCGTTTTTCTGTGTTCATCCAGGAGCTTGTCGTACCCAATTCTGTTTGTCAATTGGCTTTTCCTCAGAAATGGATGAAGCTGCATCAAAGGCAGGATTTACAAATTAGGACTGCATTAAATGTAGAGGTTCAACAGTCCATATCTATCAAGTAATCCTTCTATTTTATCATCTCTACCCTTTTTTGTAGGAGCTCAATATGGATTGAGTTGTCACCAGTTCTGCAGTCATGTAAGATGTACTCTTTTTTCTTTCTAAAAACAATGGAGGAGTGGTTGTAGGTCATAAGAAAAATTCTAGAATGTTTCCCAAAGAGTGATTTGTACATGAACTTTCATAAAACCCAGACTAACAAAATCTGGCTTGGACTAATTAGAGGCTAAACTTGGCCATTCTTAAAGGGCACATATGGGCCCAGCCAGTGAGTGGTGTGATTAAAGTGGCTGAATCACAAATCACTAAGACAGCATCTTGGTTCCTGTACCTGCAGCTTACAAAACACACTGCATGGGGCCAACAAGTGATGTGGTGGTTAAGGCACTGGATTTCTCATGGCTGACTGTGGTTTAAGTTCTGGACTTGACGGTTTGCTTTCTGACTTCCCTTTTCCTTTCTCTCTGTCTCTCTCTGATCAAATTTTAAAAATAAATAAATAAAATAATTATTTCAAAGTAAAACAAAACATTGGACACAGTTGTATTCATGTCCCAAATTCCAGATAAAAACAGAGATGGAGAAAAGATTCTATCATGACTATTCTGCATGGGTGGTGATTTCTCACTTTCCCTCTGTGTCTTTCCCTAAGAAATGCATATGAAGAACAAAAGTAAGAATTATTTAATTTTACTTATTATTGCAATTTTTAAAATTTGACCAGAGAGAGAGGGAAACTGAGAAAGCAAGCCACCAACTTCTAAACTTGAACCTGTCAGCCATGTGGGAGTTCAGCACTGTGACCACTATGCCACCTGCTGGTCCCTTGTAGAAAAAATATTTAAAAGGTACTATATGTATGAAAAGATTTAGATTCTTGATACTGGTAGGGGTAGTATAAAAGTATACAGTTCTTAAAGTTTATCCAAAAGTGGACATTAAATATGTGCAACTATTTGGATACTATTTGCATCTCAATAAAACTTTAAAAAAAACCAAACTTGTTCTGTTCTTTATCTACAAACTTGTTTTGTTCTTTATTTTGGACTTCTTTGGTAAAAGTGTTATTGTCATGCAACATAAAAAAATAATTTGTAACAAATATATAAATTTAAAACATTCAAATTCTTTTCTTTTTATTTAGAGAGATTTTTGCTATAGGGAATGTGTGCTTGCCAGGGAGAGAAAAACAGAGAGACAGTAAGTGAGAAATAACCCACAGGAGGGATGGCCATGCCATAATCCCTTTTCCTCCATTCTTCTCTTGGGATTTGGGGCATGCATGCATACACCACCGGAATGAGATTTAAGCCTCCAGTTCTGATATTTGAACCATGATCAACTACATGAGAGTCCAGTGACATAACCAATATGCCATCTGTGGTCCCCAAACTTATAAATTGTAAAGAAGTTTTTATCTCTGGTGGGCAAGTAAACTTCCCAGAGAGACAAACAGAGATTCTGAGAGGTGAGAAAAGAAGTGCTGGGAACCAGCAGTTAGCGTAATGGCTATGTTGCTGGACTCCCACGTAGTCGACTGCGGTTTGCGTCCCAGACCCGGTGGCTTAGAACTCATGCCAGGCGCATGTGTGTGCGTGCCCAAGATCCCGAGAGGAGAATGGAGGAGAAGGGATTGTAGTGTGACCATCCCCCCTGGGGGGTGATTTCTCGCTTTCTGTCTCTATGTCTCTCTCTGTCTGTCTGGCGAGCGCACGCGCCCTATAGCGAAAATCTCTCAAAAAAAGAAAAAAAAAAAAAAAAAAGGAAAAGAAGTGCTCCCATGGGGAATGAGCTGTAATCTCTTCTTCATTTCTTCTTTCTTTTGGAATTTTGGGAATGCATACATGCACACATGCTGGCTGTTTTTGAGGCCTCAAGGTCTTGGACTTGGGTCATGTGGAATTCAACTTCCTTATTCAATAGACCATAAACCCATCCCACTAAAGATTTAGTGTTTGAAGAATTATTTAATTTTACCTATTATCATTATTTCTAATTTGTAAAAGGGCATAGGTGCTGATGAGAGAGAGACAGAGAGAGAGAGAGAGAGAGAGAGAGAGAGAGAGAGAAGGAAATTGAGAAGGCAAGCCATCAGGTCCAGGACTCAAACCAGTCAGCCATGTGGGAGTTTAGAGATTTAACCACCATACCACTTGTAGGCCTCAGTAAGGAGATTTTTAATAAAACATGTTATAATTTTATTTTTAAATTTATGACTTTTTTGCAGAAAGTTATTAACTTTTATTGTTTATACAACTGTGTTTTTTCAGTCTTTACA
Source organism: Tupaia tana (assembly GCA_026018925.1). NCBI lineage: Eukaryota > Metazoa > Chordata > Mammalia > Scandentia > Tupaiidae > Tupaia > Tupaia tana. Next base: position 4,329,364 of record JAKSZU010000024.1, read on the forward strand.
TTTTTTGAGAGGTTTTTGCTATAGGGTGTGTCAGCTCGCCAGAAAGACAGAGAGACAGAAAGCGAGAAATCACCCCCCCCCCCCCCCCCAGGGGAGATGGTCACACCGCAATCCCTTCTCCTCCATTCTCCTCTCAGGATCTTGGGCATGCACGCAAACTCGTCCTGCATGAGTTTAAGCCACCAGGTTTGGGACTCAATCCTCAGTCAACCACATGGAAATCCAGTGACATAGCCATTACACCAACTGCTGTTCCCCAATCTTTACATTTTTAGAATGGAATCACTCTCATCTTTAACATATCTAGGTAACTGTTTTGACAAAACTATGTGCTTTTCCAAGAGTCAACTTCAAACTTTTTCAAAGAGCAGGTCAAATGTTGTTATTCTTAGAACAAGTAGAAATCAAATGGAAACTAAATTTCTGATCTTTATTTTTATGTATGTGTGTTATATTTACTTGTTTTTCTCAACAAATTTGTCTAATTTATTGTCTCTTTTTGATAAAGATGTTTTACACATAATTAATGAACTTACTTATATTCTTTGAATTATTTATTTTATTTTATTATTTTCTTTTTTAGATTTTCTATATGGTGTGTGTACCACTAAACAGAGACAGACAACAAGAAAGAGGGAAAGTGGGAAAGCAAGTCACCAGGCCCAGGATTCAAAACACAGTCAACCATGTGAGAGTCCAGTGCCTTAACCATGATGCCACATGCTGGTTCCATGATTTAGTGTTTATTTAAAATATAAACTTATTTATAAACAAGTATGGTATCCTGAGACTGTATGCATCAAAAGTGGTTCAGTGTTTTAAAGCTAGATCACTGTTTCTTCTTCCATGATTTTTGAACACAGTATAATAAAAAATAAAATTAATTCTATTATGATTAAGACAGGCACAATAAGTAACTGCAGACACCTGAAGATCACCCACGCCAGTAAAAGAGCACAACTGCTCAGATGCTCCCCAAATGGTCATTCTGACTTTACAATATTCTAACATTTCTTCCAATATTTTGTCCACCTTAATTCTTTTCATTCTAAGTTATGTTAAGGTTCTATTATGATTACTTTCCATACTTTCTCTTTCCATCATTTTATAAAATCAAGGATAGGGGAAGACATGGTGAAGTCGAGGGGACAGAGAGGAGAAAGAGGCTGATGGGAAGAAGCCAGCCTCAAAGGACAATTCATAGAGAACACACAGACACACAGAATGGATCAATCATATACAACTACTGGAGAACTCCCTTTAGAGAAAAATGTTTATTCTCTATATACAATCTTTTACAGTACCACAGAAAAATATACCTAAGCAGATGGCTTGGTGGTTAGGAGGACTCATCCACATGACCAACCACAGTTTGCGTTCTGGATCAGAAGGCTTGAAAACTATGCCAGGCATGTGTGTGAGCATGCCCAAAATCCCTAGAGGAGGCTAGAGGAGGGACTGTATGCAGCATGGCCATTTCCTTAGAAGGTGATTTTCACTTTTTTTCTGTCTTTCTCCTTTGTGGTAAGCACACTTAACTTAAGGGAAAAAGATAAATAAATTTTAAAAAATTAACAGGAAAACACTTCATTGTCAGAGGTGATGTGATGGTTAAGAAGGACTCCCATAAGACTGACCATGGTTTGAATCTCAGACCTGTAATGTAGAAAATCATGCTAGGCATGACTGTATGCCTGGTGCCCAAATCACAGGAAGAGAATGAAGCAGAAGGGATTGTGCTGTGGCCATACCTTCTGGGGAATGATTTCTCTTTCTCTCTCAATATGTCTCTGGTGAAAACACACATCTTATGGAAGAAATATTTTTTAAAAAATAAAAAAGAAAATTTCTCCAAATATCATCAGGTGCTTGTGAAGAATGTTTACCTGCCAGGGAAGAATAGGCTGGTCTGCTTCTCCTTCGGATTCCATTTCTATTTTTTGCAGAAGCATCATATAAAGAACTTGGGCCACCACATGCACAGCATGATAGATAAAATAACTGGGGTCACACATTGTCAACATGTCAAAATTAAATGGTAGAAACTCAATGGAAGAATTTGGTCGGCAGTCTCCAAGTTTGCTACATAGTGGCCCAGTAAGTGAGCAACCAAAAAAGGAAACCCAGAGCCTACTGAAATAAAAATCTTCTGGGTATTGGAAAGGGTTGACTGTCTTGAGAAATTTTTTAAAGCCAGGAATATTCCTTTTCTGGTTTGAAAGAAAAAGGCTTCCATGTAAAGAGTCTGACCTGTAACTCAAATAATAAAATATATCTTTCAAGTCTGAGGAACAGAGATTTCTCATGATCCATACCTTTCCCAAAATTAAATAAAAGTTTTGTTCCCAACTCATGCTCAGGAGACTCCCCTCATCACCATGTATTATACACACATTTGCAGATGAAACTCTGATCTTCTTTACAACATTGAAGTCACGATATAAAAAGACACCTTTTGTGGCAGGGAGCTTTTCTGTAAAGTCCACACAGATATTTTTTTCTGTCATCTTTGCCTTTACATCCTGGAGGAACTGCTCCCCTTGCATATCATCAGATACATAGAGTGCCACCCAGGTCCAGCCAAAATGCAGCAACAGCAAGATGATTCCATAAGACGAAGAGCTGTCCTTGGTGGTCATCTGATAAACTGATGGAAATTGGTCTTTATCACTAAGAATGGGATCAAAAGGACCATATGTGACCTGAATAAAAACAAACAAACAAACAAACAAAAAGCAACTCATGCATTTTTTTTTTAATAAACACTGTTAAATGCCAGGTTGGTGTCATTTAACTAAAATTCAGACTTCTCAGGTATTTTTGTTTGTTTTCAATTTTTACTAAAATTAAGAGGTGGAGAGGGGTTATTTACAAAACTTGCTGGTAAGGCAAATGAGTTAAAAATTTTAAAAAAATTAATTAAGCTAATCATCCTGAAGTTTCTGAATGTGAAATGTAGATATAATATTGAGCAAAATATGTGGCTTCCCAAGTACGCCAGTGACCTATGTACAGGTATCTTGGACACCATAAAACTGCAGGGCATCAGTTGATTAAAAAATAATTACTATAAGTTATGTGTAATAAACTTAAATTTACCAAGGCTTTTCCATTCAGGGATCTGATTCTGTTTCTAGAGAAGGGAGGAATCCTGTATTAGACATTTATCCATCGCAGACTGCACCAGAGCATTTCTGGGGGCTGGTTGGATTTGCCAGTGGGCTAGTGAGATCAGTGGGCAACGTTCTAAATGTTATTCAGTTGATTCACATCACAGAGTAGTTTTTTTTTTTATTTATTTATTTTTGTTAATGCTACAAAAGGAAATGTTTTGATTAATTGGTGACAGTCAAAAGGGAATGCAAAAATTTTACTCTGACCTAGTTCTCCATGCAATCAGAGCACCTTACCTTGGAAAGTATGAATTGCCCTTCTTTTTTCTGTAAAGAAGATGATCTGTATTTTGCATTTTGTGTACTTGAAAGTGAATGTAACATACCATCAATTTTCCTAGTTTGGATATAGAATTGTAACACTACACAGTTGTATATGCCCAGAACCATGTATATATTGTAAGAATAAATTTAAATTATGCCTTTCTGCTCTGTAGAGATAAAACTTAACCTTTGCTTTTGCCGGACGTCTTTTTGATAAACTGCCCTTATGATAAACTGCCCCGACAGAATTAATTATGCAAACCTCCAGAAACGGAGCAAATGGAATGTGGACAAGGAACTAGAAAGACAACCCATGCACGTGTGTCATAAGACTGCCATTCTTCCCCCTAGAAATGAACTACCCGTTAAACTTCTGCATACCTTCTCCTGCTTATAAAAAGACCTATAACCCTAAAAACGGGGCCCTCGCTCAGCCCTACTGTGCCAGGTGTTTGCTTGGACCCCAGCTGGCTGGAAAAATTAAACCTCTTGCATTTTGCATCAAGAACTGACTCTTATGGTTGATTGGGGGTCACATATCCTCTGGACAGAAAGCGCTCCAAGCCAGGCGGCCAGCGCCCTTACATTTTGGGGGCTCGTCCGGGATACCGTGGCTACCCATCATCTACAACGTCAGCCTTGGAGGTAAGCCTAAAAAAAACCCTGTTTGTTTGTCGACTTTCTTGTTTGTTTCGGTGTGGTACCCAATAGTCTGTTTCAGGTTCCACACCCATTTGGCCTATTGTAAAATAGCCGAACTGTGGTCGGTAGACGTGCCCAAAGAACCACAGGCTGCAGCCCTAGGGGACGACCTAAGAGCAGAGGAGGATTAGGGATGCCTGATAGTCTCCTACGGTAAGGGTGCAGATCGGGTACATATTTTGGCCTGCGCCCATCTGAATCTGTCCTAAGATTGTGGAAAACAAAAATCGGTAGTTACTTTCTGTTTGTCTTGTCCTGTTCTTTGTTCTGTTGTCTGTACTCTTAACCTAACCGTTGACGATGGGGCAGACTGTGGTGACTCCTTTAAATTTGACTCTCAGACACTGGACTGAAGTGAAGGGAAGAGGTCGCGACCTGTCTGTAGAAATTAAAAAGGGACTCTGGCAGACGTTTTGTGCCTCCTAGTGGCCCACCTTTGGTGTCAGGTGGCCACCCGAAGGCACGTTTGACCTTAATGCTATCCTTTCCATCAAAGACATTGTCTTTCAGAAGGGACCAGGAAGTCATCCAGACCAGCAACCGTACATCATCGTTTGGAAAGACCTGATCCAAAACCCACCTTCGTGGGTTCGACCATGATTGCCCAGGCCCCGTCCAAACCCCCCTCAGGTCCTGGTGGCTCAGTCCCCCAACCCTCCAGAGGCTATAGACCTTACCAAATGTCCTAAGCGAATCTATCCAGAGACCCAAGACCTCCTTCTCCTAGACACCCTTCCCCCATACCCCCCGTCCCTTCTGCTACATGAAGAAAGGCACAGAGACCCCGGAGTGCCACCTAACGTTAGACTTGGTCCTTCTGCCCCCTCTGAGGGTGTCCTTCTAAGGCCTGCTCAGGGCACTAGGAGTCAACATCGTGCACTCCCATCTCCTGATACCACTGTGGCACTGCCCTTACGGGCCTATGGGCCCCCACCTCCACCTACCGACGAGGGGCTACCTCCCCTACAGCCTCTCCAATATTGGCCCTTTTCTTCCTCTGACCTTTACAACTGGAAAACTAACCACCCTCCTTTCTCTGAGGACCCCCAGCACCTAACCAGCCTGGTAGAGTCCCTAATGTTCTCTCATCAGCCAACATGGGACGATTGCCAGCAGCTCCTGCAGACTCTCTTCACCACCGAAGAGAGAGAGATGGTCTTACTTGAAGCAAGAAAAAATATCCCGGGGGCTGATGGACGTCCCACTCAGCTTCCTAACCTTATCGAGGCTGCTTTTCCTCTCTCTTGACCCAACTGGGACTACAACACGGCAGAAGGTAGGGAGTGACTGACAGTCTATCGCCAGACTCTAGTGGCTGGCCTCCGTGGGGCTGCCAGGCGCCCCACTCATTTGGCTAAGGTAAGAGAGGTTATGCAGGGGGCTACAGAACCCCTGTCAGTGTTTCTTGAGCATCTCATGGAGGCATTCAGGTGGTTTACCCCTTTTGACCCTGCTTCTGAGGGACAGAGAGCCTCCATAGCTATGGCCTTCATTGGACAATCAGCATTAGATATTAAGAAAAAACTGCAGAGACTCGATGGGTTGCAGGATCTCTCTTTACAGGACTTAGTTAAAGAAGCAGTAAAAGTATATTATAAAAGAGAAATAAAAAAAAGAGAACAGAGGAATGAAAAAGAAAGAGAGGAAAGAGAGAGTAAAAAGGAAAAAAAGACAAGAAAAAAACCTAGCTCGGATCCTGGCCACTGTAGTGCGGGAAAGGGGACAAGAACGGGGCCCCAACAAGGGACCAAATCCTGGCCGTATCCCACTAGACAAGGACCAGTGTGCTTATTGTAAAGAAAAAAGGACATTGGGCAAAAGACTGTCCTAAAAGGGCCAAGAAAAACAAAGTGCAGCCGCCCCCTCCGGCTGAAGTACTTGCCCTGCACGAGGACTCAGACTAGGGGGGATGGGGCTCGGAGCCCCTCCCCGAGCCTAGGGTAACTCTAAAAGTGGAGGGGAAGTCAATTAATTTTTTAGTCGACACTGGGGCCCAACACTCAGTGTTACTGGCACCGTCGGGGCCATTTTCCAAGAAAAAATCTTGGGTCATAGGGGCAACTGGGCACCAGCAGTATCCATGGACCACCAATAGAACAGTTGACCTCAGGAGGGGCCTAGTGACCCACTCCTTCTTGGTCATTCCTGAATGTCCAGCACCCCTCCTTGGGAGAGACTTACTTACCAAAATGGGGGCACAGATTAATTTTACCCCACGGGGTCCAAAGGTTACTCCAGATGGGCAGACATTAGTCCTAGCTGTACACCTACAAGATGAACAACGGCTTTTCAAAAGTCAAGATAGTAACACTGGCCCCCTTCATGCTTGGCTGCAAAAATATCCTAAAGCCTGAGCCAAGACAGCTGGAATGGGGTTAGCCACAAACAGGCCCCCAATACTAATTAAAAGCTACAGCTACCCCTGTGGCACTACGCCAATACCCTATGACCAAAGAAGACTGAGAAGGTATCAGGCCTCATATACAATGCCTCCTACACCTGGGTATTCTTAAAAAAATGCCAGTCACCTTGGAATACCCCCTTGCTGCCTGTAAAAAAAACCCGGCTCAAGTGACTATCGCCCTGTGCAAGACTTGCGGGAGGTCAATAAGCAGGTACAGGACATCCATCCTACGGTACCTAATCCATATAACTTGCTAAGTTCTCTACCTCCAGAACAGGACTGGTATACTGTCTTAGACTTAAAGGACGCTTTGTTCTGCCTGCGACTGCACCCCTCCAGCCAGAATATATTTGCCTTTGAATGGAGGGACCCGGACACTGAGATCATGGGACAATTAAGTCAAACCCGGCTTTCTCAGGGTTTCCGACACTCGCCTACTATTTTTGATGAAGCCCTCCATCAGGACCTCGCACTCTTCCGCGCCAGCCACCCTGAGGTAACCCTCCTACAGTATGTAGACGACTTGTTGCTCGCAGGAGCAACCGAAGAAACATGTCGGCAGGGCACTGGACTGCTGCTAGAAGAACTGGCCCTCCTGGGGTATCGCGCCTCTGCTAAAAAGGCCCAAATCTGTCAACAAGAGGTAACATACTTGGGCTATACTTTAAGGGGTGGAAAGAGGTGGCTCACCAAAGCCAGAAAACGGACTGTAACCCAGATCTCCATTCCTCACACGCCCCGGCAAGTGCGAGAATTCTTGGGCACGGCGGGATTCTGCCGCCTATGGATACCGGGGTTCGCCGCTATGGCTGCTCCTCTTTACCCACTGACTAAAGAGGGAGCCCCCTTTGAGTGGGGCGTTGACCAACAACAGGCTTTTGATGACATAAAAAAAGCCTTACTATCAGCCCCGGCTTTTACCCTGCCTGATGTGACAAAACCTTTCACTCTATATGTAGATGAAATAAATGGGGGTGGCCCGAGGGGTACTCATGCAATCCTTAGGGCCTTGGAAAAGATCCGTGGCCTATCTCAAAAAAAACTGGACCCAGTGGCTGGGGGGTGGCCGGCTTGCCTGAGATCGATAGCGGCTGTGGTGACACTGGTAAAAGATTCTGACAAATTGACTATGGGACAAAAATTACTAGTCATTGCCCCCCACGCTTTAGAGAGCTTCATCCTGCAGCCCCCCGACCAATGGCTGTACAATGCTCATATGACTCATTACCAGAGTCTCTTATTAGACAAGGACAGGGTCCAGTTTGGACCCCTGGTCACTCTCAACCCTGCCACACTGCTGCCAGAGACCTCCGCCAAGGGGGCTGTCTACCATACCTGCCAAGAAGTCCTGGCAGAAGAAACCAGAACCCAAAGGGATCTCCAAGATCAGCCACTACCAAATGCCCAGCTGACCTGGTTCACAGACGGAAGCAGCTACATCATAGAAGGTAAAAGGATGGCAGGGGCGGCTGTTGTAGACGCGACCAGCCGGTCTGGGTGAGTAGCTTGCCTGAGACAACCTCAGCCGAAATAACTGAGCTCATAGCCTTGACTCATGTCCTGCATCTGGCAGAGGGAAAGGTCATAAATATTTACACTGATAGCCGGTATGCCTTCGCTACCGCCGACGTCCATGGGGCTATCTATAGACAACAAGGCTTACTGACCTCAGCTGGTAAAGATATCAAACATAAAGAACAGATCTTGGAATTGCTGGAGGCTATACACCTCCCTAAGAAGGTAGCTATTATCCACTACCCCGGGCATCAAAAGGCAAAATCCCGGATAGCAGAGGGAAACCGGTGAGCAGATCAGGCGGCTAAGCGGGCGGCCCAGGGGCTTGATATACTACCACCACATGAGGCGGTCGACTCAGGTCCCTCGGATAAGACTCTTTCATATTCCGAAGATCTACTGGAAATAAATAAAATGGGACCTCACTCAGTGACCCCAGAGGGGGTATGTAAGACTGTTGAGGGAAAGACTATCCTCCCTCGAGAACAAGCAATTGCTTTCCTCGATCAGCTTCATAAGTTGACACACCTAGGCTCAAAACATCTAATTACCTCAGTCCGGCAGTCCTCGTTCCATGTCATAAACCTGAGCAGACTTGCCGAAACGATAGTTAACCAATGCAGACCCTGCCAATTAGTTAACGCCTACCCAGACAAGACACCACAAGGAAAGCGGCTTCGTGGACATCGTCCGGGAAGTTACTGGGAAGTAGACTTCACTGAAATAAAACCAGGCAAATATGACTACAAGTATCTGCTAGTGCTGGTTAATACATTCTCAGGGTGGGTCGAAGCTTTCCCCACTAAAAAAGAGACTTCTCAGACAGTTGCAAAGATAGTCCTAGAAAAAATCTTCCTGAGATTCGGGGTGCCACTGGTTATTGGGTCCAACAACGGCCCCGCTTTTGTTGCCCAGATTAGTCAGGGACTGGCCAGGGTCCTGGGGTCTGACTGGAAATTGCATTGTGCTTATAGGCCCCAAAGCTCAGGACAGGTTGAGAGAATGAATAGAACCCTAAAAGAAGCCATGACAAAATTGGCTTTAGAGACTGGCATAAAAGATTGGACAGTCCTCCTTCCTTCGCCCTGTCCCACACGTGAAATACACCCGGCCCCTTCACCTTAACCCCTTTTGAGATTCTATATGGGGCACCGCTGCCTTTGACTAACATATGCCTCTCTTGTTCCTGCTCTCAAGCTTCTCAATCTCTTTATGCTAGACTAAAAGCCCTTAAATTTGTCCAAAAAGAAACTTGGGCCCAACTTGCAGAAGCCTACAAGCCAGGAGACTCCCAGGTGCCTCACCAGTCCCAGGTTGGAGATTCAGTGTTCATACAACGACATAGAGCGGCCACCCTTGAACTTCGGTGGAAGGGACCGCACCTGGTGCTGCTGACCACTCCAACGGCGATAAAGGTTAATGGCATTGCTTCTTGGATCCACACCTCCCATGCTAAACAAGCGCCTCTGCCAGACCCCACTTAGAAGGTGGAAAAACTGGATCATCCACTCAAGCTCTGCATTCAGCGCGGCAGTCTTGCTCCTCCTAATGCCTCTGCCTGCGATAAGTAGTGCCAACCCCCATAAGCCCCTGTCCCTTTCTTGGGTAATCTCCTGTGTGGGCGATAACCACGTTGTTAACATCACCACCCGCACAGTCCCAATGGGGACTTGGTTTCCCACCCTAGAATTTGATCTCTGTGACCTCATGGGTGACTTGTGGACTAAGTCCATCCACGATCCCTTCAGGCTACAGTATGGATGCGCCGGTCCGGGCACTAAATCAGGCACCTACAGTCATTACTTTTATGTCTGCCCTGGTAGCAACTCTTACAAATGTGGGGGCCCCCACACATTTCTTCTGTTATGATTGGGACTGTGTGTCCACCGGCTACATTTCTTGGACTCCGTCACACCCAGACCCTCTGATAACTGTTACTAGAGGGCCCTGGTGAGGACCTAACACCTGGGACTCTTGCAAAGGTCTCTAGTTTGCTCGGTGCCCTAATTATACTCCTTCTCATCTTAACCTTCGGACCCGGCATTTTAAACCGCCTAGTCACTTTCCTCAGTGAGCGAGTAAGCGCAGTTCAAGTACTCATGCTCCGACAACAATATCAGACTCTCCAACAGTCAGAAAATTATCCCGATGCTCTTGTGGGTCCATAAGTTTTATGATGAAAACTTCTCCCAAAAAACGCAAAATGGGGGAATGTAAGAATAAATTTAAATTATGCCTTTCTGCTCTGTAGAGATAAAATTTAACCTTTGCTTTTGCCAGTCGCCCTTGTGATAAACTGCCCTTGTGATAAACTGCCCCGACAGAATTAATTATGCAAACCTCCAGAAACAGAGCAAATGGAATGTGGACAAGGAACTAGAAAGACAACGCATGCACGTGTGTCACAAGACTGCCACTCTTCCCCCTAGAAATGAACTACCCGTTAAACTTCCGCATACCTTCTCCTGCTTATAAAAAGACCTATAACCCTAAAAAAAGGGTCCTCGCTCAGGCCTGCTGCGTCAGGTGTTTGCTTGGATCCCAGCCTGCTGGAAAAATAAAACCTCTTGCATTTTGCATCAAGAACCGACTCTTGTGGTTGATTGGGGGTCTCATATCCTCTGGACAGAAAGCGCGCCGAGCCAGACGGCCGGCGCCCTTACAATATTTCCAAAGAACTTTTTTGCAAGCACACTTGTAATCGTATGTGTATAATTAATGCATCTGTATATGCTTATGCATGAGCAAAGTTTTTTGCAATTCTTTTTTTTAATTATATTCATTCACTATACATCCTTATAGCATATAAAATGATATTTCCCATTCAGAATACACTGTATATTGGCTCAATCAAGCATATCAACATACGTGTTATCATCAACAAAAACTTTCCATGAACACAAGGCTGACTTTGGGCATAAACCTCAGTGAGTAGAATGAACATACTATAAAGTAGTACATAGCTGGGGATATATAGCTTACTGCAGTCATAAAATATGCATTTTTTCCTAAAACTTTTTTTAAAAATTAATTAATGTACATTCATCCCCTAATTGTCCCATCATACAAAAAGTGATTTCCCATCCAGAATATACTGCATAGTGGCTTAATCATGTATGTATGCTATCATTGATAATTTCCCATCTCTAGTTTCACATATATATTTATATATACTTATATAAATATATATTTATATATACATATATATATATATATATATATATATGTATATATATATATATATTTACCCTTATGTTTGATCCTCTGTCTCTAAAAAATGTGTAGCTTTTATTTTGAAAAATACAGAGTTTTGGAATCTGCCAAAAAATTAAAATAATCTGATTCTGAATTTAATGTGATTTTTTTTAAACTTTCCCACTTAAACAGGGAGGAGCTAATTCTCTGTTTAGACAATAGAACAGAATATTGAGTGAAGAAATTACATGCTATGGAAATGATTCTATTTTGACAATATGACCATTAGAAAACTGTTTTCAATTCCAGTTTTTGAGAAATGACATGTGGCTAGTACAGGTAACAATATCAATATCACTTCCAGACCAAAGCATGAATAAAAGAGTATAAGTTTAAATACATGCTTTATTGCCTACAGTGAGAACTGAGGTATGAATCAACTTTATAATGATGGTGCAACAAGATATTGGTGAATCTGCCTTCCTGGGCTGATGTGACAATGTGGATGAGAGGCTTTCTTCCCTAGATGCCAAATCTAAAATATTAAAGTGAAAGAAAAAGTTATGTGTGAGTTTTTCATACTGTATCTTATCAACACAGCTTAAAATATATTGTCTTGAAAACACAAGCATATAGCCTCTATAGCCTTAAAATATTTTTTTCTACAATATAATTATTCTATGCTAATGCTGTGTTTACTCATATAGTCTCCTGTAACTTTTATAAGACAATTTCCCTGGAAGAACCTCTGAGGTGGAGAGTTGTCATGCTGAGAGTAACTGGAAGTGCTTCCAAGAGATCCACCTGCATGGATGTGAGGAAGAGCAGAGGGAGCTGGTAAACTTCAGCTGGGCAAACTGAGGCATTTTGTGAGTTTGGAGGATCTCCAGTGCTAGAATATTATTTATTTGCCCAAAGTGATAATGAATGCAAATATTTTTTATATTTTTCTGTCTAATTTTCCTCTGAATGCCCCCTAACATCTTCCTGTCCTAAGATTGGATGGTTCCCTATACAGAGTGCCCTTTTTAGAAAGCATCTCTTAGAGAACCATCAATATTCTCATTACTGGGGTTTGGATGTCATGGCTATAAAAAGTAATATGAGTGGAACTTAAAAAATTTTACTTCTTTTTTATTTTTAATTTGTCATAGGGCAAATTAAATTATGTGTGTTTGCCACAGAGAGGTAGTGAGGGATAGTGAGAAATCACCCCTCATAGGGGATGGTCATAAAATATCCCTTTTATGTTGGGATTTAAGATATGCAAGCACATATGCCCAGTTTGTTCTTCAGGATACCAAAATCAAGACTTGAGTCATGTAGTCAGCCAAGTGAAATCCAGGCACATTAACCACTATATTACCAGGAGGCCTACTACAGTTCTTTTTCTTTCCAATCCTTGTACTGTTAATAGTCCCATGACCCAGGAAAGAACCTGTACCTTTTTCCCTCTGTTTAAGCAAATTGTTTTCAAATAACCAAGAGAAGTGCTGAGGACCTCTAGAGGTATGTAAACCCAACTTCCATTGTTTTCTATGCTCAGATGTAAGAAGATTACATTAGGAGCTATCTGATTCTCATTCTTTAACCTGACAACCCACTTACCTGTGGACTTTTGTAGAGCTCCAATAAGGTTCCAACTTGGGCTGAAAATGTTGGCATGTTTCCTGCAATAATAGCAACAGGTTGTTTCTGTATCTGGCAGTTGTAGTTTGGCAGGGACTGATACCCTCCAGTGAGCAAAAATAGAGCACTTTCTAAAGTTCTTTTATCACTGGGAAATGCAGTGTGGAAAGTATAACCAAGGGAGTGGTTGGGGAGCAAATGGGGAGTGTTATTGATCTGCTCAATGGCAAAGTAAAATGCCAATACATATATGTAGTTCTTCCATTGGTACCTAAACAGAAGGGACAGCATTAGGAAGTACAGTCAAGTCATGCGATTCAGGGTAAATTCTTCAGCAAAGCCAAAAGACATAAATTTATAGGCCCAGGTTTCAATTCAGAGATTCTCCTGCAATGGTACCCAGAGCTAGTGTGAATAATGTTCCCAGGGCTTCAGAAAACTTTGAATGTATTTTTCCCTCTGCTTAAGCAAATCATGTCCAAACACTGAAGAGAGGCTTTGAAGATCTTGTGAGTGAGATGAGGTGTCATTTAGTTGGATGATGACACTGTTGTCTATACAGAGATTATTTAAAAGGAGGGTCATTAATATATGGAGAAAATGACAAATTTCTTTAAAAATATGGCTAAAGAATTTCCCACTTGTCCTTACCCCACAGGACTGCCCCCAGCTCTTCAGCAGAGCCCATTTCCATCTCCAGACCCCTGGCCTACGGGACACTGAGGCAGCACCTCCCTGCCCCAGCTCCAGCTTTGGTTGCCCAACCCCAGTGACCCTCTTGCTCCATCAGCAAGGTAGACTTTTTTTTTCCTTCTCCTTTTCTTCCTTCTGTTAATTTTCTATGTCTCCTTACCCCACAGGACTACCCCCAGCTCTTCTGCAGAGCTCATTTCCATCTCCATACCCCTGGTGAAATCGTGCACTGCCCACTTACTTTATTCCCTTTTATACTCTTTTCTCTCCTGTCTTTTATTGTCATCTCCTGCCAATCCTCCATGCACCATAAGGGATTAGACAGGTCTAGAATCATAATTTCCAAATACCCTGGTATTGTGAGACACCCTGGGATTCTCCCTTTTACATAATAATTACTTGCAAAAAAGGAAACACTGCTATTCAGACTCCTGAATAGAAGACTCTTCCTGTGCATACCACATTGTAAAGTACAACAGAAGAGAGACTTCTGCATGCATCAGTCTACAAAAAAGGAAGCACTTTTGTTCCCAGTGAAAGAAACATTTTTCAAAAAGGTATTTAAAAGTGAATAGCTTTCCCCATGGCTAGAAGTAGAAGAAGAGCCTCAGGTCTGAATAAACCAGGAAGTATGTCTCCATCAAAGGAACACAATAACTCCCCTCCATCTCTTGAAAAAAAAAAAAATGATGTTAGCAAAATGTCAGAGAAAAAATTCAGAATATTCATGGAGACAAAAATCTATCATTTGAAACAGAAAAGGGACAATGAGCTACAGAAGATTAGGAAGTCATTCCAAGATATGAAAAAAGAAATGGACACTATAAGATAGAATCAGATGGAACTATTCGAGATGTAGTCTGTAATACAGACTCTCTAAAACTCTCTAGAAAGTATTAAAAGTCATTTAGACTATGCTGAATATTGAATCTCAGAAATAGAAGATAAAACCTCTGACCTAGAAAAAAACACCAAAAGGATAGAGGAAATAACAACAAGAAAAAAACATATGAGGATAAAATATGAGAAATGTTAGACTCCATTAACTGTCCAAACATTTGAATAAATGGTATCCCAGAAGGTGAAGAAACGAATATGGGCATGGAAAATCTATTTTGTGAAATTTTGGAAGAAAACATCCCAAGTCTAGAAAACCACTTACACATCCAGACACTAGAAATACAAAGGATTTCAAATAGAATCAACCCAAGAAGATCTTCCCCAAGGCACATTTTAGCCAGACTGACCAAGACCACAGATAAAGACAAGATACTAAAATTTGCAAGAGAGAAACGAGAAGTGACATCCAAAGGTCATCCCAAAAGGTCAGCTAACTCTGGACCTTTCAACAGAAACAATGCAAGCAAAGAAAGAATGGGAAGGCATATTGAAAGTGTTAAGAGAGAAACAGTTTCAAACAAGATTATTATATCCAGCAATACTATCCTTCATGTGGTTTAAAAATAAAATAAAATCTTCTCAAACAAAGAAAGCGTGAAAGAATTTGCCAACACCAGACCAGCTCTTCAAGAAACTCTGAAGAGAGAGAGAGACAGTCTGCTCCATGGCTCCTGAGATGTAGACATGCTGGGAGGAAGGAAGAGGTCCCACTCCTAACTGGGCCTCCAGCATACAAAATCCCACATGAACAGCCCTTCTTCAAGAGACAGTCTGCTCCATGGCTCCTGAGATGTAGACATGCTGGGAGGAAGGAAGAGGTCCCACTCCTAACTGGGCCTCCAGCATACAAAATCCCACATGAACAGCCCTTCTTCAAGAGACAGTCTGCTCCATGGCTCCTGAGATGTAGACATGCTGGGAGGAAGGAAGAGGTCCCACTCCTAACTGGGCCTCCAGCATACAAAATCCCACATGAACAGCCCTTTTTCAAGAGACAGTCTGCTCCATGGCTCCTGAGATGTAGACATGCTGGGAGGAAGGAAGAGGTCCCACTCCTAACTGGGCCTCCAGCATACAAAATCCCACATGCCCTTCTTCAAGAGACAGTCTGCTCCATGGCTCCTGAGATGTAGACATGCTGGGAGGAAGGAAGAGGTCCCACTCCTAACTGGGCCTCCAGCATACAAAATCCCACATGAACAGCCCTTCTTCAAGAGACAGTCTGCTCCATGGCTCCTGAGATGTAGACATGCTGGGAGGAAGGAAGAGGTCCCACTCCTAACTGGGCCTCCAGCATACAAAATCCCACATGAACAGCCCTTCTTCAAGAGACAGTCTGCTCCATGGCTCCTGAGATGTAGACATGCTGGGAGGAAGGAAGAGGTCCCACTCCTAACTGGGCCTCCAGCATACAAAATCCCACATGGTAGGAAAACCCCTTTCATATCTCCTGTCTCTGAATCAATCTTGGTCTCTCTCTACCTCTCACTCTCTCTCTCTCTCTCTCTCTCTCTGTCTGTCTGTCTGTCTGTCTTTTTTTTAATTTTTGCTTTTTAGAATTTTTTAAGGTGAGGCGTCTTACAGGGCCCTTTGGCCCCTCCCTCCTAGGCCTTTGTTTTGTTAATAATCCCCTCTGCTCCTCCCAGAACAGCCCTTCTTCAAGAGACAGTCTGCTCCATGGCTCCTGAGATGTAGACATTTCGCCGCGCGGTTTTCTAATTTTTGATTTTTATTGAAATTTTTTGAATATTAATTTTTGTTTTTTAGATTTATTCCAAAGTTTTTCTCTTCTTTTTCTCTGTTTCTTGTCTGTTTTTTGTTGTTGTTGGTATTGTTTCCCTCTCTCTGCTTCCTTTTCTGCACACTTCCCAACCCTCGTATTAATCTTCAAAATTTCGGGAAGAAACCGACCATCCACCAGATGACTAGAAATCACTGCAGGACCACAAGAAATATGGAGAAGCAGGAAAATGCCTCTCCTCCAATTGAAACGGATAGCTCCTCTTCATCCACACACAGTTCAAGGGAATTCATGGAAATGTCTGATAAACAATTCAGATCACTCATAATGGCAAAGCTAACAGAGAGCAAAGAGAAGAGAGACAAGGATCTGCTGAAGGGGAAGGAGAAAAGAGTTGAAGAGTTCTAGGAGGTGAGGAAATTCATGCAAGATCTAAAAGAGGAGTTTCACACTTTACAAAAGAATCAGATGGAGCTGTTAGAGATGAAGGATATAATACAAGAAGTCAAAATCTTCCTTGAAAGTATTAAAAGCAGACTAGATCATTCAGAAAATGGAATCTCTAATGTAGAAGAGAAAATGGCTGGCCTAGAAAGGTCCACCATAAAGACTGAGATAATGGCCCAAAACTTTGAGAATAATATGCAAGAAGTACTAGATACAATTAAACGTCCAGGGGCGGCAGTCGGGGGCTCCGCTCCGCGTGCTGGCGCATGGAGTTGGGGAGGCGGGCGCGGGGGCTCCACTCCACGTGCTGGGGCGCGGGGTCAGGGCGCGGGGGCTCCGCTCCACGTGCCCTTCTGGAGTTCCGGCCCGATTGGGGCTCTGCCCCGCGTGCCGTGGCCGGGGCTCTGCCCCCGCGTGCCGTGGCCTGGGCTCTGACCCTGTGTGCCGTGGCCGGGGTCTGCCCCGCGAGCCGTGGCCGGGGCCAGCCCCGCGTGCCGTGGCCGGGGTCTGCCCCGCAAGCCGTGGCCTGGGCCTGCCCCGTGTGCCGTGGCCTGGGCCTGCCCCGTGTGCCGTGGCCCGGGCTCTGCCCCCGCGTGCCATGGCCGGGGCTCTGACCCTGCGTGCCGTGGCCGGGGTCTGCCCCGCGAGCCGTGGCCGGGGCTCTGACCCTGCGTGCCGTGGCCGGGGTCTGCCCCGCGAGCCGTGGCCGGGGCTCTGACCCTGCGTGCCGTGGCCGGGGTCTGCCCCGCGAGCCGTGGCCGGGGCTCTGACCCTGCGTGCCGTGGCCGGGGTCTGCCCCGCGAGCCGTGGCCGGGGCCTGCCCCGCGTGCCGTGGCCGGGGCTCTGACCCTGCGTGCCGTGGCCGGGGTCTGCCCCGCGTGCCGTGGCCGGGGCTCTGACCCTGCGTGCCGTGGCCGGGGTCTGCCCCGCGAGCCATGGCCGGGGCTCTGACCCTGCGTGCCGTGGCCGGGGTCTGCCCCGCGTGCCGTGGCCGGGGCTCTGACCCTGCGTGCCGTGGCCGGGGCCTGCCCCGCGAGCCATGGCCTGGGCCTGCCCCGCGTGCCGTGGCCGGGGCCTGCCGCCGCGTGCCGTGGCCGGGGCTCTGACCCTGCGTGCCGTGGCCGGGGTCTGCCCCTGCGTGCCATGGCCGGGGTCTGCCCCGCGAGCCGTGGCCGGGGTCTGCCCTGCGAGCTGTGGCCGGGGTCTGCCCCGCGTGCCGTGGCCGGGGTCTGCCCGCGTGCCGTGGCCGGGGTCTGCCCCGCAAGCCGTGGCCGGGGTCTGCCCCGCGTGCCGTGGCCCGGGTCTGCCCCACGAGCCGTGGGCGGGGCTCTGACCCCGCGAGCCGTGGCCGGGGCTCTGACCCCGTGAGCCGTGGCCGGGACCTGCCCCGCGAGCCGTGGCCGGGGCCTGCCCCGCGTGCCGTGGCCGGGGCCTGCCCCGCGAGCCGTGGCCGGGGTCTGTCCCGCGAGCCGTGGCCGGGGTCTGCCTCCCGTGCTGCATCAGCTGATGGCCGTCTCTGCTTCCCTGAGCCGCGTTCCTGAAACTGTGTTCCATGGAGATTCACCTACATTTGCGGGGCTGCACGAGACCCACCCTTGGTCCAGCCCTGAGTGGAGTCTACGTTCCCTCTTGTTGGGAACTTTATGATCTGATAATTGGAGAAAAAAAAAAATCATGTTTATCATAAAAAATAATTAGAATAATAATAATAATGATTGGGGGATACATAGGAAAGATATTGAATGTTGAAGTGGGGAGATTAATGTCTCTGTACTGACTGACATGCATGGCATTCCCTTTTGAAAAAGCAATGTAATACACTGTAAAGTTATATGTAATTCAATGTAACAAAAAATGGATAATAATAAAAAAAAAGAGAAAAGAAAAAAAAAAAAGTCAAAAAAAAAAAAAAGTCAAAAAAAAAAAAAAAAAAAAGAAACTCTGAAGAGAGTCCTGTACCAGGAAAACTAAGAATAGTCAGCCAGAAATAAGGGAATGAAAGACAACCAAGACAAGGACCAACTTAAAGGTAAAGACAAGTCTGGAAATATTGATAATAACATTGAATGGTAATGGATTAAATTTTCCTATCAAGAGACACAGACTTGCAGAATAGATTAAATACACACACACACACACACACACACACACACACATAACAACATCCCTCTATTTCTTGTCTACAAGAAATGAATCTCATGGATAAAGACACACATAGACTAAAAGTGAAGTGTTGGGAAAAGGTATTCCATGTAAACAGGAACCAAAAAAAAAAAAAAAAAAAAAAAAAAAAAAAAAAAGCTGGAGTAGGGATATTAATTTCTGACGAGATAGGCTTAAAAAAAAACTTAAACAGAGAATGGCACTATATTGTAGTAAAAGAATGAATCCATCAAGAAGATATAATACTAATAAATATCTATGTACCTAACACAGGACCACTCAAATATGTGATGTTAGATCTAAAAGAAGATATAGACTGCAACAGACTAATTGTTGGGGACCTTAACACCCCATTATCTCCTCTGGGCAAGTCATCTAGACAAAAAATAACTAAAGAGGTAAAGGATCTAAATGATACCAAAAATTAAATGGACTTATCAAACATCTATAGAGCTTTGCACCAGAAAACCACTACATATAGTTTTTTCTCACCCCCACATGGAACCTTTTTGAAGATTGACCACATGACAGGCACAAAGCAAGCCTCTACAGATTCAAAGGCATAAATACTATATTCAGCATTTTCTCTGACCGTGATGGAATTAAACTTGATTTTAATTTCATTAGAAATTCTCAAAAATACACAAATACATGGAAACTAAATAGCCTACTTCTGAATGACTATGTAACTACAGAAGAAATTAAGACTGAAATAAAAACATTCATGGAAACCAATGACAATGAGGACATGAGTTTCTATAATCTTTAGAACACTGCAAAAGCAGTCATAAGAGGGAAGTGTATAGCAATTAGTGCACATAAGAAGAAGATGGAAAGAAAGCAAATGGATCACCTAACACCGTGCCTCAGAGAATTGGAAAAGCAACAGAAAAATAGCCAAAGAGCTCCAGGGGAAAAGAAATAATAACGATTTTAGCAGGAATAAATGAAATAGAAAATAAGTGAACTATACAGAAAATAAATGAAAGCAAAACTGGTTCTTTGAAAAGACAAACAAGATTGACACACCATTAGCCAGACTAATTAAGAAGAGAGAAAGGAACCAGAGAAGTCAAATTCACAATGAATGAGGCAATATTACAACTGACATAACAGAAATGCAAAACATTAGTGGATACTATGAGTGAGTCTATGCCAACATACAAGAAAACCTGGATGAGATGGACAAATTCCTGGACATATATAATCTACCAATATTGACTCAGGAATACATAGAAAGCCTGAATAGACCTATAAGAAGCAATGAGATTGAATCAGTAATAAATAATATCCCAACAAAAAAAAAGTCCAGGCCCCGATGACTTCACTTCCAAATTTTACAAAACCTTTAAAGAAATAATCCCCATTCTACGCACACTGTTTCTAGAGATCCAAAAGGAAGGAACCCTTCCAAATTCATTCTATGAAGCTTCCATAGCCATCATTTCCAAATGGTTAAGGATACAACTAAAAAGAGAAATTACAGGCCTATATCCCTGATGATGATAGATGCAAAAATACTCAATAAGATACTTGCTAACTGTATTGAACAGCATATAAAAAGGTTATTCATCATGACCAGGTAGGCTTTATTCCAGGGATGCAAAGGTGGTTCAACATATGCAAAACCATAAATGTAATACACCATACTAAAAGAAAGAAAAGTAAAAAACATATGTTCACTTCAATAGATGCGGAAATAGCATTCAGCAAAATACAACATGCCTTTATGATCAAGACTCTTAGTAAAATTAGCATAGAAAAACACTTGGATGAGATGGACAAATTCCTGGACACATATAATCTGCCAATATTGACTCAGGAATACATAGAAAGCCTGACTAGACCTATAACAAGCAATGAGATTGAATCAGTAATAAATAACATCAGCATAATAAATGCCTTTTATGAAAAACCTACAGCTAACATTATAATGAATGGGGAAAAGCTGAAAGCTTTTCCACTAAAAACTGGTACAAGACAAGGCTGCCCACTTTCTCTGCTCTTATTCAATATAGTACTGGAAGTTCTAGCTAATGTGATAAGACAAGAGAAGAAAATAAAAGGCATTCCAATAGGGAAAGAAGAGATAACATTATCTCTGTTTGCAGATGACATGACATTATACATAGAAGACTGAACAGTATCCATGAAAAAACTTCTTGAAGTAATAAATGCATACACTAAAGTGGCAGGATGAAAAATTAACGTACAAAAATCTATAGCATTTCTATATACAAACAACAAGCAGACAAAGATAGAACTGAAGAAAATAATTCTATTTACCATAGCCACAAGAAGCATAAGATACTTAGGAATAAAACTAACCAAGGAAGTCAAAAACCTCTGCAAGGAAAACTATGAAAATCTTAAAAAGTAAATTGAAAAAGAACGCTATAAAATCACAAGAGACAATTTCCACCGTCCTAGAAAAGACAATCATAGATTTTGTCTGGAACCATAAAATACCCCGTTTTGCTAAAACCATCTTGTGCAAGAAGACAGGAGTAGGTGGCATCTCACTTCCTGACTCCAAAGTATATTACAGAGCTGTGATAATCAAAACAGCATGGTACTGGCACAAAAATAGACATGCGGACCAATGGAACAGAGTAGAGACTCCAGAAATAAACCCCAAAACATACAACCAACTCATCTTTGACAAAGGGTGCCAGTCAATCCAGTGAGACAAGGGAAACCTCTTTAGCAAATGGTGTTGGGAAAACTGGGTATCCACCTGCAGAAAGATGAATCTGAACCCCTATCTGTCACCATTAACAAAAATTAACTCAAAGTGGATCAATGATCTAGACCTAAGACTGCAAACTATAAAACTATTGGTGGAAAACACTGGTGAAACTGAAAGACATTGGGGTAGGCAAAGTCTTCTTAAGCGAGACCCCTAAAGCACAGGCAATAATCCCCCAAATAGACAGGTGGGATTACATCAGATTAAGGAGTTTCTGCACAGCAAAGCACACCATAATTAGTGTGGATCGACAAACCTTGGAATGGGAGAAAATGTTTGTTAACTGTTCCTCAGATAAGGAAATGATAACTAGAATACATGGGGAACTCAAGCAGTTTACTCAGAAGAAAATGATTATCCCAATTAAAATATGAGGAAATGAGCTGAGTAAACAACTCTCTAAGGAAGACGTATGCACAGCCAAAAAGCATATGAAAGAATGCTCAATATCCCTCATTGTAAGGGAGATGTAAATCAAAACCAAAATGAGATACCACCTAATCCCAGTCAGAATGGCAAAGATTAAAAATAATAATAATAATAATAATAAGTGCAAGTGAGGATGAGGTAAAAGGGGGACACTCTTACACTGTTTTGGGGAATGTAAATTGGTCCAGTCACTGTGGAGAATGATATGGAGGTTCCTCAAAGCCCTTCAAATAGAACTACCATATGATCCAAAAATTTCATTCGTGGGTATCTACCCAAAGAACAGGAGAGCACCCGGTCGGAAAAGCACTTGCACGACTATTTACATTGCAGCATTATTCTTGATTTCTAAGTCATCGAACCAACCCAAATGTCCACAAACTGATGAATGGACTGAAAAATTATGGCTGAACAGATAAAGTTTTTTCTGCATTGATTAGGATTTGTAAAATAGTCTCAACTGGGCTGGACTGAGGTATATATCATGCTAGATAAAGTCTCTTCACAATCTAAATGATACATAGCATTTTAATGTATGAATAATAATTTTAAAAATTAATTAAAAAAGAATACGACTAAAAAGTGCACATATTTACTATATTCATACATTTAAAAAATTTATATATAGACAAATTATAAATACATATATTTATAAAATACAGAGTAGTTTTAAGATTTTTAAATATAACATCAACAATTGGACTAAGGCAGTTACAACATATATCACCTGAAATATTTCACATTTTCTGTAATGAGAACCTTAGTATCATAGTCTTTCGGCAGTATTAGAATAAATAGTACTCGATCATGAGTTACATTCACTGTACATACACTTACCTTCATAACCCTTCTAGAAATGGGTATATTCCTACATGTCACCTAGTTTCTATTTAGTTCCAGAAACCATGATTAAAGCATTTCTTATTTTTTCTATATTCTGGAAAATTTAAATAGCACCTGGTAAGGCCAGCAGGTGGCATGGTGTTTAAGGCCACATTTCAAGTCCCAGACCTGGTGGCTTGATTTCTCACTTTCAGTCCACTCCTCTCTGTCTCTCTGGTGAGAACACATGCCTGTTGCAAATGAAAAACAAAACAATAATAATGATAAATTATATTAAATAAACTATTCTTTAAAGAAATAGAGAAAGAATAAATAGTATCTGGCTTGCCAGTTTTTCAACAATTTGGCACATTTCAGGTACGCTTAGGTGGCTTTTTATATATTTTATACAGTATTATGTTAATTCTGAAAAAAAAAAACTATTGTTAAATACATTTTTGTCCAAAATTAAACATTTAATTTAAATCTTCTAGTCAAATACTGACAGCATCAAGTCATTTTACAAATTTGTCTAAAAAATTTTCTCTGTAATTAATAGGTCTTCATAATTGTTCATTTTCCCCTTGGAAATTCTCAGCTTTTAAAAGAATATTTGCTAAAAGTATGTTTTGTGTTTAAAAATATCACATCTTTTGGTTATTAAATTAGTGTTATATATTGTCTTTAATTGTTTCTCTATTCTCTGTGTAATTAATCTGGCGTTAATTTCTTACATCTAAACCTTAATCTAAACAAAGTGTTTTTTCTTTTCTTTTTTGAAAGGTTGTTGTCATAGTGTGTGTACCTTAGAGAGAGATACACCATGAGAGGAAAAGTGAGAAATGAACCCCCAAAAGTGAGAAATGAACCCCAAAAAAGTATTGTCATGCTGCAATACCTTCTTCTTCATTTTCTTTTTGGGATTTTGGAGCCACATTTACATGTTCCCAGCCTAATTTTGAAGCCATAAAGTTCAGGAGTCAAACTGCAATCAGTCAAGTAGGAGTTCAATGACTTAATGCTCCAACATCTACCAGTCCCCTGATTTGTTAATAAAGCATAATAGACTAAAGATTTTAATGTAATCAGAACTCTGTTTTTTTCTGTATTGGTTCTTATGTTTTATTTTCTCTCTCTCTCTCTCTCTCTCTCTCTCTCTCTCTCTCTCTCTCTCTCTCTCTCTCTTTTGCTATAGGTTGTGTGCACACACCAGAGTGAAACAGAGATGGGAGAGAGAGAGAGAGAGAGAGAGAGAGAGAGAGAGAGATTGAGAGAGAGGAGAGAATTCATTCCCTGGACAGAAGGTCATGTCACGATTCCTTCTCCTCCATTCTGCTTGTGATTATTGGACATGCAGGCATACCCCCACCTCTCATGTTTTTCAAACAACTCAATTCAGGACTCCAACCATACAGTCAGCCATGTATGAAGCAGCTGCCTTAAGCTCTATGCTGAGTTTGGAGTTAGACCACACTCTCTAAGTAGATAGGAGATGAGCTCTGCATAAAGCAGTTACTCTGGTTTTGCTTTCCGTGGTCTGGTGAATGTTCACTATGCCCCCATTACTAGTTTCAGAGGAATTTATGATTTCCCCATTGGGTGGTCTAAAATTGGACTGAAATAAGTCACTGTGTGAAACACAAATTGTGAGATTCAAACCTCTGAATCTCCAACTAAAATCATGACCACATCAGAGTACAGTGCCTCAACCACTATTCTACTTACTGGTTTGTGATAGATAATGCTTTAATCAGACTTCTGTAAGTTCTCCCAGGCCTACCTGCAAACTTGCATATAATCCATACAAGTGGATTTGGCTAGAATCCTTATTACCTGCAATGTTCCTACTTAGTAATTTTCTATACAATTATTTCCACCTTGCTATTTGGGTACAAATTTTTACTTATCCTTGATATATTCAGATTTGAACCTAATATTCTTGAACTACTGCAAAATCTCATGACCACATTTCCTATGTATATTTTGAGACTTTAAAGGAAGTTTTAGTTATTGTGCTGTAAAAGATATCATGAAGGGACCAGGAGGTGGCATGGTGGTTAAGGTACTGGATTCTCACATGGCTGACCACAGTACACATCTTGGGCCTGGAAGCTTGAAAATTATGACAGGAGCATGTGCATGCAAACCCAAAACCCTCAGAGGAGAATAGAGCAGAAATTGGGGTGTGGATATCATCGCTGTTTTGTATATGGTGGCAGGCTTTAGATACCTATGGCTTCTCTACAAAGTACACTTCTACCATCCCTAGTCAGCAGTGAGCGCCCTGAGTCAGCACCTTGATTCTAACATTAATTTTATGTCATGACTTCAGTGTCACAGTATGCACACAGGCATCACTATATGGGTCTTGGTGACAAAAGTGCTAAGGTATCAACAACCTCACTTATTGTGAGCCTTCCAAAGGCTGAATATGAAGATAGTGTTGGTGGAGTGGACAAAAAGCTATATTAATTCTCTCTTCTGTCTTGAAAAAAATGAAGAAACACTAAAAATGAGAGGGAGAAAGATAATAAAAAGGATAACAAGGCATCCTGAGTTCACAACCATGTTCTTCTTTCATTTCTTTGCACATTTGATTATTCTAAATGTGATTAATCACACACACATATATGCCAACTACATTATTACACATGTATAAACACATTTACACACACATATAACCAACAACTTACCCAGGTGCTGTCACTTCTTGAGGTGGCCTCATCAGAAAATGTAGTTGGCTAACAGATTCTTTCTCTTCCAAGGTTTGAAGAGGGAAAAACCCACCAAGTACCAGGTCCCCATCCTTGTAGACACTTGGTTTCCAGTATCTTTGACAGCTAATATGTGTCATCTCACATACTGTTTGTAAAGGCTGCAGAAGTAGCAAGACACTAATCAAAGGTAATGACATGTCTGAGCTGGCCCAACACAGATAAAAAGCCCTATATGTGGGAGGTGAGAAGAAGATGGAATTGAATTGTGTCTGCAGGCTCAGCCCTCTGCTGGGAGAGTCAACTCTGTGGAGGACACAGAGGATTCTCACTTCCACAGCCTGCCTTCAACCTGTACAAAATGTGTTCCAGACTGGCATGGCAGACAGGGACATAACTAGAACTTTTAAAAAGGCATTTCAATCAAAGCCATGGTGCTGAGACTTGTGCTTTATCTGAACAGCTCTTGTTTTCCTGTCACTTTGTTGTTTCACTTTAGTCCCATCCAGGGGTTCTGGGAATCTCTCTGCCCTGGGGCTCTGCACCTGTCATGCTCCATTTTAGTGAAAAACAATTTGGGAAAAACAAGTTTTGCACTGTTTTTCTCCCCCAGACTTTATGATTTCATAATGGCCAGGTAAGGCTTTGGGGACCATCCTATCCTGAGAGAACAAGTTTTGTAATTTTGTGACTAAGAGAGGCCAAAGTATCTGTATCACACAACTGCTTCTATAATTTGGACTTTTTAAGCTGTACAAAATATACAAAACTTGAAGTAGCAGGTGGCATGGTAGTTAAGGAACTGGACTCCCACATGACAGACTATGGTTTGAACCCTGGGCCCTGGAGATTAAAAGTCATGCTGAGCACTTGTGAATGCATACTAAAAATCTTGAAATGGTGAAGAAATTGTTGTGAAAAATCACTTTTTTGCTCTCTCTTTGGCAATCACATGTGCCCTACAGCAAAAGTATCTGTCTAAATAAAAAATAAAAAATAAATCCAAAATAACCTAATTCTGTATGATGCCTTAAAAAAGGAGAAGGAATAATATCAGTCATTGGTGGCTTCCTCACTAGTGTACAGAAGGCATTTTATTGTTATGTCCAATATCACTCTCACATCTGCAACCCCATCATGGCACAAATGAGCCTTATAACTTACAAAGAAGTAGGATACTTTCCAGAAAAGATTAGATTATTTTTAATTTCAAATGTTTCATGAAATTAATCCACATACCCCTAACACTGATATTCTCTGCTCTGTCTACTGATAATTCAGATGTCAAGTACTCATTATATGATTTCATATGTAATAACTAAAAAGAACTCTAATCTTGACCCAACATTTATATGTTACATTTTTTTCTCTTGCCAGTATTTATAGAAAATATCTGAAAAATTGTTATGACTTGTTAATTCATTTATTTTTGTACATCTATTTTTTGATTTTTATAAAAATATGACATGCAGAAAGATATTTTAACTTATGTAAACTTTGAGTGATGGCTTAATTGAACCATTTAGCATTATTACCAGGGTCATCAGGGTCATCAAATGGTGTGGTGGTGAAGTTGTACTCCCACATGTCTGACTGCAGTTAGAGTTCCAGACTTGGCAGCTTGCTTTCTCAATTTCCTTCTCTCAATTTGGTCAAAATGAAGAAATAATAATATATAAAATTAAATTAAATTATTAATTAAAAATAACATATGTAGAGAAGACACTTTCATTGCTCCT
This sequence comes from Tupaia tana, assembly GCA_026018925.1. Classification (NCBI taxonomy): domain Eukaryota; kingdom Metazoa; phylum Chordata; class Mammalia; order Scandentia; family Tupaiidae; genus Tupaia; species Tupaia tana. Next base: position 4,356,643 of record JAKSZU010000024.1, read on the forward strand.
GAAAACTAGTGATTTCAGGGAAAAAAGAAATGAAGATTTTTCTACTGATAATTCAGCCTCCAGCCAACAAACTCGAGTGGTAGGAGCTTCCTCAAGACTTCTCTCTGCCTCTGCCTCTGCCTCTGCCTCTGTCTCTGTCTCTGTCTCTGTCTCTCTCTACCTATGTCTCTTCTCATTTTTCTGTAATTTTTCCTTTAAAATTGTTTTAAGGTAAACAGTTTTCTCTGACTTCAGCCCCTCCTTTCCCTTTATGTTGTTAATAATTTCCTCTCTTCCTCCCAATCCATGAGAGGCAAGGGAGCAGGACTTCAGAAGACACCTCCTGGCTCCTGAGAACTAGTGAGTTCACGTGGGTTTTCTAATTTTTTCTCTTTTTTAAAAGAAAATTTATTTTAGTTTTTTCTTCTCTTTTTCTCTGTTTCTTTGTTGTTTTTAATTGCTGTTGTTTCTCTTTCTCTGTTTCCTTTTCTGCACCCTCCTGGATGCTCAGATTGAACTTCAAGTTTGGGAAGAAACACACCATCCATCAGATGATGAAAATAATTGCAGGGCCACAAGAAACATGAGAAATCAAGAAAATACCTCTTCTCAAAGGGAATAGAATAACTCCTCTTCATCCACTGACAGTTCAGTGGAAATCATGGAAATGTCTGATAAAGAATTTGAACATTCATAATGGTGAAGCTAACAGAGATGAAAGAGAAGAGAGATTATGAACTGCAGAAGAAGCAGGAGAAAGGAGCTGATGAGTTCCAGGAGGTGAGGAAATTCTTGCAAGATTTAAAAAAGGAATTATGCACATTACAAAAGAACCAAATGAAACTGTGAGAGACGAAGACTATAATATAGGAAGTCAAAATCTCCCTTGAAAGTATTTAAAGCAAACTAGATCATGCAGAAAATAGAATCTCACATAGAAGAGAAAATTGATGGCCTACAAAAATCCACCACAAAGACAGAAAATTGCCCAAAACTTTGAAAATAATATGAGAAATACTAGATACCATCAAACGTCCAAACATCTGAATAATAGGCATCCCAGAAAGCGAAGAGACCCATAAAGGCATTGATAATCTATTCCATAAAATCCTGGAAGAAAACTTTCCAAACCTAGAGAGGCACTCAAAGATCCTGTCCCAAAAAATACAAAGGACCCCAAATACAATCAACCTAAGAAGACCTTCTCCAAGACACATTATAGCCAGGTTGACCTAAACCACAGACAAAGACAAGATACTAAGATTGGCAAGAGAGAAATGGCAAGTTACCTACGAAGGATATCCCCTGAGACTAACAGCAGACCTCTCATTGGAAACAATGCGAGCGAGGAAAGAATGGGAAAATATATTCGAAGTATTAAGGGAAAAGCAATTTCAACCAAGAATACTGTACCCAGCAATATTATCCTTCATGTGGAAAGAAAAATCAAGAACATTCTCAGATAAACAAACCTGAAAGAATTTACCAGCACCAGACCAGATCTCCAAGAAGTTTTCAAGGGAGTGCTACCAGAAAAATTAAATGCAGACACACAAAAATTAGAGTTCAAAAACTAAGAAAATGGCCAACTTAATCATAGGGACAAGTCTGGAGTTGAATATTATATCCCAGAATTCAATTGAGAAGATTGAACCACAATAGAAGATAGATTAAGTACATGAGACTGAACTGGTGAAATAGCATTCTGTGATTTTGATTAAAATATTGGTACTTTTCTTCTAGGCTTTGTTGTCACTTTTAGCAGTTTTTGTCCTGTATGAGCCGTCAATAGGCTCATGTGCCTACTATTTGAACAGAATACTAACATGTTTCCAGGCTTTAAGTTTTAAGCAAATTTCTTTACCAGTTCAAAACTGCTTTTCTTAAAATTGCCAGCTGAACTTGCTATTGAAAGTAGTTAGATTATTACTGTAGCATATGTACTCAATTGAATACGATTAAGCCATAAAAGAAAACCCTGGCTTTTTTTTTTTTAGGGGGGGAGGTTTATGCTATAGGGCGCGTGCACTCATCAGACAGAGAGAAACAGAGAGACAGAAAGAGAGAAATCACCCCCCAGGGGGGATGGTCATGCCGCAATACCTTCTCCTCCATTCTCCTCTCGGGATCTTGGGCACGCACGCACACGCGCCCGGCGTGAGTTTTAAGCCACTGGGTCCGGGACGCGAACTGCGGTCAACTACGTGGGAGTCCAGCGACATAGCCATTACGCTAACTGCTGGTTCCCAAAACCCTGGCTTTTGACAGGAAGTGGATGAATATGGAAGACTTACTGCTGAGTGAAGCAAGCCAGGCTATGAAGGAGAGGCATTGTATGTCCCCACTTAATATATACCAAGTGTCCACACTCTATGACTGAAACTAATTGATTAAAGGATATAGAAAGACAGTATATAGTTGTAAATACCAGATATAGTGTGTGTGAAAGAGGAGGGTCTGAGGAAGGACATTTGGGGGAGAGACAGGGAGGCAAAGCATTGATGGCACAAAGAGGTGTGGTATTATCTTTTGAAGATATTTTGTAGTTTTATCAACTGTACTAGGGAGAAATGTTCACCTGTTGAAATATCCACTTTGTAAGACAAATAATAATGTGATTTAATGTATGGAAGAAAACAAATTGGAAAAAAGAAGAAAAAAGAAAAAAAGAAAGTAGTTAGATTACTTAAGAAATTGTGTGATCAATAAAATGTAGGTGGAAAAGGCATGAAAGACAACTGTAGACACCAGAGATAGTGTGAGAAGAGGGTGGGAATGTGCAGAGGGTCAGATATAGGGGTATAGGGGTAATATATATATATGAAAATAGAAATGGAAAATTGTTGATGATAACATATATTATTAAACCACTATGCAGTATATCCTGGATGAAAAACCACATTTTGTATGCTGTGATGATGATTAGGGAATAAATGTAAATTAATTAATTAAAAAAAGTTTCAAGAGAAAAAAGAAATAAATAATAACAAACAAAATTAAATAAATAAAAGTAAATATTTTTTAAAAACAAAAAAAATTACATATGTATTACCTCACAACTTGTCTCTGGGGTGAGAACACAATATCTACTTTTAGAGAATGATTCAGTTATACAATACAATGTAATTTATTGCACTGATATGATGTACATTAGATCATTTGAACTTATTACTCTTGTCTAACTAAATGCTATGTCTTTTGACCAACATTTTAATTTTAATTTAATTTACTTTTTTGAGAGAATTTTGCTGTAGGGCAATGTGTTTTCTGGAGAGATACAGAAATCAAGACACAAATCAAGAAAGCAACCCCAATAGGAGGGTCACACTGCAATCCCTCTCCTCCATTCTCCTCTTGAGATTTTGAGCAAACACACACATGTGCCTGGCATGAGTTTTAAGCCACTGAGTGTATGACTCACTTTGCGGTCTACTGGGAGCCCAGCAACCTAACCATTACACCATCAGCTGCTTTCTTGACTAACATTTTTAAATCTTAGCTACCCTCAATCTGTAGTAGCTGTCATATTATTCTCTGCTTCTGTGCATTTTAGTTTTCTTTTTTTTTCCCCCTTTGCAACCAGGAAGACTGCAGGATTTTATTGCCACTGTACTGAAAGTTCTGCATGGATCAGTAACTCAAGGAAAAATATAAAAATATAAGAGGAAGAATGAAAAACATATTATATTTATAAATGACACATGTGTATAAAGGGACTTCAACAAGTTTGTGGAAAATGAAATTAAAAGAGTTTGGGTACAAATATATTTGAACAACATGCATAATTTTTTTCTTTAAATTTATTTTTTACATTAATTCACTATACATCATTACAGTATACAAAATGAATTTTCCATCCAAAATACACTGTATATTGGCTCAATCAAGTACATCAACATACATGCTATCAACAAATAATTCTCTATTTCTTACATCTTGAATATTTTGCTTTTCTTTTTTTTTTTTTTTTTGTTGCCATCCTTGATTGCTTGTCCCTCACCCTCTGCCCTGTCCAACCCTCCTCCCACAGTGTCTCTGGTATCCATGGTTGCTTTCTATTTCTTTCCCCCTATTTAATTGATTTGCTAATGAACTTAGTTTGTCTAAATATTTGAAATAGCAAGCGCAGCTAATATATACATATACATGAACCCATGTCTGACTTTAGGCATAAACCTCAGTGAGTAAAATGAACATACTATAAAGTAGTACCTAGCTGGGGCTATATAGCTTACTGTGGCCATCAAATATGCATTTTTTAAAAAATTTCAATAACGGTTTTAGTGGTTTTGCTTTTTTTCTCCTGAAAATTTTTTTTTACTAATTTACATTCATTCCCTGAGCATCATCACAACATACTAAATGTGGTTTTCCCATCTAGAATAAACTGCATAGTGGCTTAATCATGCATGTTATAATCAATAATATTCCATTTCTACTTTCATATATATATGTTTTTCACCCCATGTCTGACCCTCTGCCCTTTCCCACTCTCTTATTACACTATCTTTGCTGTCTACAGTTGTCAATTCCTTTTCCCCCAACATTTTGTTGATCACACAATATCATAAGTAATCTAACTACGTTCAATAGCAAGTTCAGCTAGTGATGTCAAGAAAAGCAGTTTTGAACTGGTAAGGATATTTCCTTGAAACTTAAAGCCTAGAAACAGGTTAGTATTCTGTTCAAATAGTAGATACATGAATCTATTGACAGCTTAAGACAGGACAAAAATCCTTAAAACTGAACAACAAAGCTTAGAAGAAAAGCAGCAATATTTTAGTCAAGTCACAGAATGCTGTTTCATCAGTTCAGTCTCATGTACTTAATCTTCCTTCTGTTGAGGTTCGATCTTCCAGATTGAGCTCTGGGATATAATACTCAACTCCAGACTTTGTCCCTACAATTGAGTTGCCCATTTTCTTAGCTTTTGAACTCTTATTTCTGTGTGTCTGCATTTAATTTTACTGACATAGCACTCCCTTAAGAACTTCTTGGATATCTGGTCTGGCGCTGGTAAGTTCTTTCAGGTTTTGTTTATCTGGGAATGTTTGAATGTTCGTGTCTTTTCTTCCCAAATGAATGACAATCTTGCTAGGTACAGTATTCTCGGTTGAAATTGCTTTTCCCTTAACACTTTGAATATATTTTCCCATTGTTTCCTCACTCACATTGTTTCCAATGAGAGGTCTGCTGTTAGTCTGATGGGATACCCTTTGTAGGTAACTTGCCATTTTTCTCTTGCCAATCTTAGTATCTTGTCTTTGTCTGTGGTTTTGGTCAATCTGGCTATAATGTGTCCTGGAGAAGATTTTCTTGGGTTGATTCTATTTGGGTTCCTCTAAATTTCTTGGGACTGAATCTTTGAGTGCCTCTCTAGGTTTGGATAGTTTTCTTGCAGGATCTCATGGAATAGATTATCAATATCCTTACGAGTCTCTTCGCCTTCTGGGATGCCTATTATTCAGATGTTTGGACCTTTGATTGTATCTAGTATTTCTCGTATATTATTCTCAAGTTTTGGGACAATTTTCTCAGTCTTCGTGGTGGATTTTTGTCGGCCAGCAATTTTCTCTCCTATGTCTGAGATTCTATTTTCTGTATGATCTAGTCTGCTTTAAATACTTTCAAGGGAGATTTTGACTTCCTGTATTATAGCCTTCATCTCTAACAGTTTCATCTGATTCTTTTGTAAAGTGTGAAATTCCTGTTTTAGATCTTGCATGAATTTCCTCACCTCCTGGAACTCTTCAACTCCTTTCTCCTTCCTCTTCCACAGTTCATTGTCTCTTGTCTTCCATCTCTGTTAGTTTTGCCATTATGAATATTCTAAATTCTTTATCAGACATTTCCATGATTTCCATTGAACTGTCTGTGGATGAAGAGGAGTTTTGTTTTTTTTTTCCCTTTGAGGAGAGGTATTTTCCTGCTTCCCTGTATTTCTTGTGATCCTGCAGCAATTTCTAGTCATCTGGTGAATGCTCAGTTTCTTCCCAAACTTGGATGTTTAATCATGCGAGTTTTGTGTGCTGGAGGTCAAATTATCAGTGGGAAATCATTTCTCCGTTTCCCCCAAAATGGCTAGTTTGCAGTAGCCATGAATCTGGCATGTATCTTTTCTTAAGAGACACAGAGATCAAGAGAAAATGAGAAATCACTCCCCAGAGGGGATGATAATCCCCATTTTCCTCAAGATTTTGGGTATGCATGCACAGGCATGCAGTGTAATTTACAAGCTGCTGGGTTTGGAACTTAAACTAGAGTTAGCTACAGGATTGCTTTAAAATAGTTTTAAATAAATTGTATGTGAGAAAGAATGGACTCAATTAGTTTTAAATAGTTTTTTTCATTTAAATCATTCTTTGGTTTTCACATAATTGCTTATTTCAATTTATTCATCATTATTATTTTTTTAATTTGACCAGAGAGAAACAGAAACAAAGAGAGAAAAAACATGAGAAACCAAACCACCAGGTTAAGGACTCAAATAAGGTTGGCCATGTGAAAGCCTGGGACCTTAACCACCACACCACATTCTGGCCCATTGTTTAAATAATTTTGTCTGTATTGACAAAGATTCTCTGCTTGACCAAAATTTAGTCGGGCTTCCTAAACTTTATCAAGGTCTGTTTGTGTACTTTCCTATAAAATCAAGATAGGTGGGTTTAAGCAGAATCCCCCTTAACCCTAAGGTTACCTCATAGTAGTTTGCTATCCACTGACCTCCACCCTGTTGCATGGTGCTAAGTTCATACTTGACCATTCCATACTTAGAGTTGAGTCCATTCTCTCTCATACACTATCTCATTGTCCCAGTCCTTGTACATGTCTCCATGGTATCTATTAAAATAGTATTATTTACTGGGCTATCTAAGTAGATATATTACCTAATTTTAATGCCACATTTATAATTACACATATTTTAAGGATATTTTTGCTATAAGGTGGGTGTACTCACCCGAGAGAAAGAGACAGTGAGACAGAAAATGAGATATCACCACCCAGGGATAATAGACATGGCACAAGCCCTTTTCAATTATTCTCTTGGGATTTGGGGCATATGCCCTGTGTGAGTTTTAAGCTGCCAGATCTAGAAGTCAAACCCCAGTGTGCCATGTGGAAGTCCAGCACCTTAACCACTACACCAACTGCTAGCCCCTGGAATTTAAACCTTTCCTCTGTTGCCTAAAGGTGGTCTAATTTTATTACCCTAGTTTTTGAGGTTTTTCCCTTAGGGTGGGTGTGCTCCCTTGAGAGAGAGGAAGACAGAGACTGTGAGAAAGTGAGAAATCACCAAATCTGGGAGATGGCAATACTGTAATCTCTTTTTCTACATTTTCCTCCCAGAGTCTTGGACACATACAGATATGCCCAGTGTGATCCTTTTTCCTTGATCTTCCTCTCAGGGTTTTGGACACACAGACACACACACACACACACACACACACACACACACACACACACACACTGGGTGCGATTTTCAAGCCAACAGGTCCAGGACTTAAACCAATTAGCCATGTGGATATCTAGTGCTTTAATCAGCATGGCACCTGCTGGCCACATGTGTAACCTTTTTCTTGTTGTTGTTATTTTTAGCCATAAGGCACATACACTCACTGGAGAGAAAGAGTAGCACTGAAAGAGAAAGTGAGAAATCACCACCCCACTGAATAACCATGCTGCAGTCCCTTCTCCTCACTTCTATATGGACTTTGGACATGCACACACACATTCCTGGCCTAAGTTTCAAGCCACCGGGTCAGGACTCAAATGTGGTCGACCATGTGGTAGTCCAGTGCCATATACATTATGCTACCTGCTGGCCTTATACTACTTTTATATATCTTATGATGAAAAACAAGATAAGTAATAATAACCAAAGTTATATAAAACTAAAATGATTCTGTCCAACAAATTAAACAAAAACGTGTTTGAGGAACTGGATAATTATTGACATATTAGTAAGTAATATGTTACATAAAAAGTTAATATTTGAAGTGAATCAAAAACTTAATATTCAGAAAACTAATAACTGAGGGGGAAAAGTGCCAAGAACTTGGATAGAAATTTTTCAGAAGAAAGTATACAAATGGCCAATAGGTATATAAATAAACACTTGATATCACTAATCATTAGGAAAATACAAATGAAAACAATTCTGAAATATCATATCATGTCTCTTCTTAAAAAATACTTTTTATTTATTTTTATCTATTTGTTTGTTGTTATTATTTTCTAGTTTGACCAGAGAGAGAGACAAGGAAAGTGAGAAAGCAAGCCATCAGTTCTAGGACTCAAGCCATAGGCAACCATAAAGAAGTCCAGTGCCTCAACGGACACACCACCTGCCAGCTCCCCCCTCGCACCTTTTAAGATAGCTATTCTTAAAAAAATACAATTAAATAAATACAATAAGGAAAGAGAACTATTGAACATTGTTGGTAAATAGATAAATTGGTTAAACACAATGGAAAATAGTTTTCTAAGGTTTTTCACAAAATTAAACATAGTACTACCATGTGACTTAAGAATTACATAATTGGTTATGTGTAAAAACTTTGAAATTATTATATCAAAAATATATTCATGTTTCCACATTCATTGCAAATTTATTCATAATAGTCATGATAAGACATTATCATAACTATTACACACTAATAGATTAAAACATGTTACAGGGACCAGCAAGTGCTGTGATGTTTGAGGTGCTGGTCACACATGGTTGATCACAGTTCAAGTTCCAGGCCAGTCGGCTTGCTCCTTCACTTTTCCTCTCTCCCTTGCTATATGTTTCTCTCTAGTGAGCACATGTCCAATATAAAAATAAATAAAAATAATAATAAATTAAATAAGTATTTTTTAAAAAACTTTTATATATGTATACACTAGAGTATTATCCAGCCTTTTAAATAGAATTCTGCATACCAGCTTCATAGCCTAATGTTTAAAAGACCAGTGTTCCACATAATTGACCATTTGAATGCCATATTTGGTGTCTTAAAAAACACACTATGTGTATGTGTGTGCATTCCTGAAATCCTGACAGAATGAAAAAAATGGAGAAGGGATTGAAGTATGGTGAGGCTCCACTGGGAAATGTTTCTCTCTCCCTTAGTCTCTGGTGATTACATGCACCTTAAAAGTAAGAAAACATATTCTGTTATTTCAACAACAGGGATGAACTTGGAGGACATTGTGCTAATTGAAATAATTCAGGTACACAAAGACATACACCTCATCATCTTACATATAAGTAGAGTATTGAAAACTAAAATTCACAGAAGCAGAGAACAATATGACAGCTACTACAGGTTGAGGGTAGCCAGGTTTCAAAAATCTTGGTCAAGAAAGCAGCTGATGATGTAATGGTTAGGTCGCTGGGTTCCCAGGTAGACTGCAAATTAAGTCCTGCACCCAGTGGCTTAAAACTCATGCCAGGGGTACCAGCAGTTAGCCTAATGGCTATGTTGCTGGAATCCAATGTAGTTGACTGCAGTTCGTGTCCCGGACCTGGTGGCTTAAAACTCACGCTGGGCACTTGTGCATGCATGCTCAAGATCCCAAGAGGAGAATGGAGGAGAAGGGATTGCAGCGTGGTAATTCCCCCTGGGGGGTAATTTCTTGCTTTCTGTCTCTCTGTCTCTCTGTATCTGGTGAGCGCACGTGCTCTATAGCAAAAACCTCTCAAAAACAAAAACAAAAACAAAACTCATGCCAGGCACATGTGTGTGTTTGTCCAAAATCCCAATAGGATAATGGAGGAGAGGGATTGCAGTGTGACCCTCCTCCAGGGGTTGCTTTCTTGGTTTGTGTCTGTCTGTGTCTCGCCAGCAAACACATGTGACCTATTCTCTCTAAAAAATAAATTAAAATTAAAATGTTGGTCAAAAAACATAGCATTTCAGTTAGACAAGAGGAATGAGTTCAAGTGTTCTAATGTACATCATATAAGTGCAATTAATTACATTATATTGTATACCTGAATAATTCTCCGAAAGTAGATATTGTGTTCTCACCCCAGAAAAAGGTTGTGAGGTAATACACATGTTGTTTTTAAATAATTGTTTTATTTTATTTATTATTATTATTTCTTAATTTTGACCAAATTGAGAGAGGGAAATTGAGAAAGCAAGCTACAAAGTCTGGAACTTAAGCTGCAGTCAACCATGTGGGAGTACAAGAACTTTACCACCACACCACCTGCCGACCCTGGTAATAATGGTAAATGGCTTAATGAAGCCATCACTTAAAGAAGTTTACATCAGTTAAAATATCTTTTGGCATGTCATATTTTTTATAAAAATAAAAAGATAGAGATACAAAAATAAATGAATAAACAAGTCATGAAAAATTTTTAAGAATATTTTATATAAAGACTGGTAAGAGGAAAAAATGTAACAGATAAATGTTGGGTCAAAAAAAGACATATTTTGAACATTATCTATAAATTCAGTATTTTTTTTTTTTTTTGGAGAGGTTTTTCGCTATAGGGCGCGTGCGCTCGCCAGACAGACAGAGAGAGACATAGAGACAGAAAGAGAGAAATCACCCCCCAGGGGGGATGGTCACGCCGCAATTCCTTCTCCTCCATTCTCCTCTCGGGATCTTGGGCACACGCGCCCGGCGTGAGTTGTAAGCCACCAGGTCCGAGACGCAAACCGTGGTTGACTACATGGGAGTCCAGCGACATAGCCATTACACTAACTGCTGGTTTCCTAAATTCAGTATTTTAAAATTTCAAAAATTGTTAGTAAACTGTCAAGAATTATGGAGTATGAGCTAAAATTTTTCGCTATGTAAAGTAAATGTTTGTGGAAAATGTAAAAATAAATAAATGAAAGAAAAAAATCGAGTTATTTTTAGTTATTACATATTAAATCATAGAAAGAGTACTTGACACCTGAATTATCAGTGGAGAAAGGAGAGGATATTCTTAGGGGTATGTGGATTAACTTTATGGAAAATTCGAATTTAAAAATAATCTAATCTTCTCTGGAAAGTATCCTACTTCTTTGTAAGTTATAAAGCTCATTTGTGCCATGATGTTGTTGCAGACCTGAGAGTGTTATTGGACATAGCAGTGAAATGCCTTCTGTACACTAGTGAGGAAGCCACCAAAGACTAATATTATTCTTTCCCCTCCTTTTTAAGGCATCACAGAGAATTAGGTTATTGTGGATTTATTTATTTGTTTTTTATTTAGAGAGATACTTTTGCTATAAGGCACATGTGATTGACAAAGAGAGAAAGAAAAAGTGAAAAATCACCCCCTAAGGAGGATAGATACACCACAATTTCTTCTCCATTTTTCTCCATTCCAAGATTTTTGGTATGCATGCACTAGTGTTCACCATGAGTTTTAAACTCCAGGGTCCAGGGTTCAAACCATGGTTAGTCATGTGGGAGTCCAGTTCCTTAACTACTATGCCACCTGGTACTCCAACTTTTGTATATTTTAAGACCATTTTTAAAAGTTCAAATTATAAGAGCAGTTGTGTGATACAGATACTTTGGCCTCTATTAGTCATAAAATTACAAAACTTGTCTTCTCAGGTTAGGAGGGTCCCCAAAGCCTTACCGGGCCATTATGAAATAATAAAGTCTGAAGGAGAAAAACAGTGCAAAACATGTTTTTCCCAAGTTGTTTTTCACTATAATGGAGGGTGACAGGTGCAGAGCCCCAGGGCAGAGAGATCCCCAGAGCCCCTGGATGGGACTTAAGTGAAACGGTAAAAAGACAGGGAAACCAGAGCTGTTTAGATAAAGCACAAGTCTCAGCACCAAGGCTTTGGTAGTAATGCCTTTTTAAAAGTTCTAGTTATGTCTCTGTCTGTCATGCCAGTCTGGAACATATTTTGTACAGGTTGAAGGCAGACTGTGGAAGTTAGAATCCTCTGTGCCCTCCAAAGAGTTGACTCTCCCAGCAGAGGGCTGAGCCTGCAAACACAATGCAGTTCCATCTCCTCCTCAGCTCCCACACATAGGGCTTTTAATCTATATTGGACCAGCTCAGACATGTCATTACCATTGATTAGTGTCTTGCTACTTCTGCAGCCTTTACAAACAGTATGTGAGATGACACATTTTAGCTGTCAAAGATACTGGAAAACAAGTGTCTACAAGGATGGGGACCTGGTACTCGGTGGGTTTTTCCCTCTTCAAACCATGGAAGATAAAGAAACTATAAGCCAACTACATTTTCTGATGAGGCCATCTCAAGAAGTGTCAAGAAATCTGTAAGTTGTTGTTCATATGTATGTGTAAATATGTTTATACGTGTAATAATGCAGTTGGCAGATATGTGTGTGTGTGTGATTAATTGCATTGAGAATAATCAAGTGTGCACTGAAATGAGAGAAAAGCACAATTGTGAACTCAGTATACCTTGTTATCCTTTTATCATCTTTCTTCTTCTTCTTCTCATTTTTGGTGTTTCTTCACTTCTCTAAAGACACAAGAGAGAATTAATATAACTTTTTGTTCACTCCATCAGCACTATCTTCATATTCAGTGGGAGGCTCAGAATGAGTGAGATTGTTGGTACCTTAGCATTTTGCCACCAAGACCCATATAGTGAGGCCTGCATGCATATTGTGACACTGAGCTCCTGATATGAAGTTAATGTTAGAATCAAGGTGCTGACTCTTGGTGCTTACTTCTGACTAAGGGATGGTAGAAGTGTGCTTTGTAGAGAAGCCATAGGTATCTAAATGCTGCCACCATATACAAACCAATGATGATAGCCACACCCCAATTTCTGCTCTATTCTCCTCTCAGGATTTTTGGCATGGATGCACATGTTCCTGTTATAATTTTCAAGCTTCCCAGCCCAAGACATGTACTGTGGTTAGCCATGTAAGAGTCCAATACCTTATCCACCATGCCGCTTCCTGGTCCTTTCATATCTTTTACAGCACAGTAACTAAAGTTTCCTTTAAAGTCTCAAATTATACACAGGAAATGTGTCCATGAGATTTTGCAGTAGTTCAAGAATATTCAGTTCAAATCTGAATATATCAAGGATAAGTAAAAATTTGCACCCAAAGAACAAGGTGGGAATAATTGGATAGAAAATTATTAAGTAGTAACATTACAGGTAATAGAGATTCTGGCCAAATCCACTTCTATGGATTATATACAAGTTTGCAGATAGGCCTGGGAGAATTTTCAGAAGTCTGATTAAAGTTTTATCTAGCACAAGCCGTCAAGTGGAATAGTGGTCGAGGCACTGTACTCTGATGTGGTCATGAATCTAGTTGCAGACTCAGAGACTTGAATCTCACAATTTGTGCTCCACACAGTGACTGATTTCAGTCTGATTTTAGACCACCCAATAGGGAATCATAAATTCCTCTGAAACTAGTAATGGGGGCATAGCGAACATTCATCAAACCACAGGAAGAAAACCACAGTGAGTACTTTACGCAGAGCTCATCTCCTATCTACCTAGAGTGAGGACTAACTGCTAACTCAGCATAGAGTTTAAGGCAGCTCCTTCCCACATGGCTGACTACATGGTTGGGGTCCTGAATTGAGTTGTTTGAAAAACATGAGAGGTGGGGGTATGCCTGCATGTACAATAATCCCAAGAGCAGAATGGAGGAAAAAGAATCATGGCATAAGCTTCTCCCCAGGAAATGAATTTTCTCTCTCTCTCTCTCTCTCTTTCATTCTGATGAGTGCACACACCCTATAGCAAAAAAAAAAAAAAAAAAAGTGAAAATAAAACATAAGAACCAATTCAGAAAAAAACAGAGTTCTGATTACATAAAAATCTTTAGTCTATCATGCTTTATTAACAAATCAGGGGACCAGTAGATGGTGGAAAAGTCAGTCATGGAATTCCCACTTGGCTGATTGCAGTTTGAGTCCTGAACTTGATGGCTTCAAAATTAGGCTGGGAACACATAAGTGTGGCCCCAAAATCCCAAAAAGAAAATGAAGGATAAGGAATTGCAGCATGGCCATACCTTCTTGGGGGGTGATTTCTCACTTTTCCTCTCATGGTGTCTCTCTCTTTCTAAGGCACACACACTATGATAACAACCTTTCAAAAAAGAAAAGGAAAAACACTTTGAATGTTTAAATTAAGCTTTAAATGTGAAAAATTAACATCAGGATAATTACATAGAGAATTGAGAAACAAAGACAATATATAACACTAATTTAATAACCAAAAAATGAGCTATTTTTAAAACTCAAAATATACTTTTAGCAAATATTCTTTTAAAAACTGAAAATTTCCAAGGGGAAAATGAACAATTATTTAAACCAATTAACTACAGAGAATTTTTTTTTTTACAAATTTGTAAAATAATTTGATGCTGCCAGTAATTGACTAGAAGATTTGAATTAAATGTTTAATTTTGAACAAAAACGTATTTAACAACAGTTTTTTTAGAATTAACATAATAGTGTATTAAATATAGAAAAATCCACCTAAATGTACCTGAAATATGTCAATTAGTTGAATAACTGGCAAGCCAGATACTGTTTATACTTCCTCTATTTCTTTAAAGAATTATTTATTTAACATTATTTATCTTTTTTTTTCATTTGCAACAGGCATGTGTGCTCACCAGAGAGACAGAGAAGAGTGGGGAGAAAGTGAGAAATCAAGCCACCAGGTTTAGGACTTGAAATGTGGTCGATCATGTTTGAGTCCAGAGCCTTAAACACCATGCCAACAGCTGGTCCTGCCACGTGCTATTTAAATGTTCCAGAATACAGGAAAAATAAGAAATGCTTTAATCAGGGTTCCTGGAAGTTAATAGAAACAAGGTGACATGTGGGATATACCCAATTCTAGAAGGGTTATAAAGGCGAGTATATGCATGGTGAATGTAACTCATGATTGAGTACTATTTATTCTAATACTGCCAAAAGACTATGATACTAAAGTTCTCATCACAGAAAATGTGAAATATTTGAGGTGATATATGTAGTAATGGCCTTAGTCTAATTGTTGATGTCATATTTAAAAATCTTAAAACTACCTTGTATTTTGGGAACCAGCAGTTAGTGTAATGGCTATGTCGCTGGACTCCCACGTAATCGACCGCGGTTCACGTCCCAGACCTGGTGGCTTAAAACTCACGCCAGGCACGTGTGCGTGCGTGCCCAGGATCCCGAGAGGAGAATGGAGGAGAAGGGATTGCGGTGTGACCATCCCCCCTGGGGGGTGATTTCTCACTTTCTGTCTCTCTGTCTCTCTCTGTCTGGCGAGCACACGTGCCCTATAGCAAAAACCTCTCCAAAAAAAAAGAAAAAGAAATGAAAAAAAACTACCTCGTATTTTATAACTATATATACCTGTAATTTGTCTATATATAATTTTTGTCTATATATAATTTTTTAAATGTGTGAATGTAGTGAATGTGTGCACTTCAGTCATATTCTTTTTAAATTAATTTTAAAAATTATTATTCATACATTAAAACGCTATACGTCATTTAGATTGTGAAGAGACTTTACCTACCATGATATACACCTCAGTCCAGACCAGTTGAGGCTATTGTACACATACTCATCAACACATAAATAATTTTATATGTGTCCCACAAGTGTCTTACCTCTCCTTTTTCCCTCTAATTTTCTTCCCTATGCTCTTCCCCTCTCAGACTCTCTTTTCACTTGTCTCCAGTGTTCATTACAATTTTTAATGTTTTTATGTTCTCCAGTCTTTAAGTCTCTACCATGGAGTGCAGACAGGTGGTATATAGTAAGTGAATACATGCAATGTCTCTCTTTCATAGCCTGATTTGCTTCACTTAGCAATAAATCTTCCATATTTGTCCACTTTCTATTAAATTCCAGGGCCTTGTTTTTTATGGCTGAATAGTATTCCATGGAATATATGCGCCATAATTTTTCAAACCATTCATCTGTTTGTGGATATTTGGGTTGGTTCCACAACTTAGCAATCATGAACAATGCTGCTATGTAAACAGTAGTGCAAGCCGTTTTCAACTAAGTGCTCTCCTGTTCTTTAGGTAGATACCCAGGAGTGGAACTGCTGGATCATATGTTAGTTCTATTTGAAGGTCTTTGATAAACCTCCATATTATTCTCCACAGTGGCTGGACCAATTTACATTCCTAACAAAAGTGTAGAAGTGTCCCCCTTTCACCACAACCTCTTCAGCACTTATTATTTGTTTTTGTTTTTTTTTTTTTAATCTTTGTCATTCTGACTGGAAGTAGGTGATATCTCATTGTGGTTTGATCTGAATCTCCCTTAAAATGAGGAATATTGAGTATTCTTTCATATGCTTTTTGGCTGTTCATATGTCTTCCTTAGAGAGTTGTTTATTCAGCTCATTTTCCAATATTTTAATTGGGTTACTCATTTACTTCTGAGTAAGCTACTTGAGGTCCCTGTGTATTCTGGTTATCAGTTCATTATCTAAGGCACAGTTAACAAAAATTCTCTCCCATTCCTACGTTTGTCGATTCACACTAATTAGGGTGTGCTTGCTGTGCAGATACCCATTAATCTGATGTAATCCCACCTGTTTATTTTGGGGATTATTGCCTGTACTTTGGGGGTCTTGCTTAAGAAGACTTTGCCTACCCCAATGTCTCTCCGGTTCCCCAGTGTTTCCCACCAGTAGTTTTATAGTTTGCGGTCTTAGGTTTAGATTATTGATTCACTTTGAGTTGATTTTTGTTAATGGTGACAGATAGGGGTTCAGATTCATCTTTCTGCAGGTGGATACCCAGTTTTCCCAACACCATTTGCTAAAGAGGTTTTGCTTGTCTCATTGGATTGACTGGCACCCTTTGTCAAAGATGAGTTGGTTGTATGTTTTGGGATTTATTTCTGGAGTCTCTACTCTAGTCTATTCGTCCTCATGTTTATTTTTGTGCCAATACCAGGCTGTTTTGATTATCACAGCTCTGTAATATACTTTGGAGTCAGGAAATGAGATGCCACCTACTCCTGTCTTGTTGCGCAGGATGGCTTTAGCAAAACTGGGTCTTCTATGGTTCCAGACAAAATTTATGATTGTCTTTTCTAGGTCTGCGGAAAATGTCTCTTGTAATTTTATAGGGATTGCATTAAACATGTAGATTAATTTGGGTAGAATTGACCTTTTGATTATATTGATTCTGCCAATCCAGGAACATGGGATATGCTTCCGCTTTTTAGTGTTCTTTTCAATTTCTTTTTTAAGGTTTTTATAGTGTTCCTTTTAGAGGTCTTTGACTTCCTTGGTTAGTTTTATTCCTAAGTATCTTATGCGTCTTGTGGCTATGGTAAATGGAATTACTTTCTTCAGTTCTATCTCTGTCTGGCTTGTTGTTTATATATAGTAATGCTATAGATTTTCAAAAATTAATTTTGTATTCTGCCCCTTTACTGTATGCATTGATTACTTCAAGATGTTTTTTGTGGATACTATTGGGTCTTCTATGTATATAATCATGTCATCTGCAAACAGAGATAATTTCATCTCTTCTTTCCCTACTGGAATGCCTTTTATTTTCTTCTCTTGTCTGATCAAATTGGCTAGAATTTCCAGTGCTATATTGAATTAGAGCAGAGAAAGTGGACAGCCTTGTCTTGTACCAGTTTTTAGTGGAAAAGCTTTCAGCTTTTTCCCATTGAAATAATGTTAGCTGTAGATTTTTCATAAATGGCTTTTATTATGCTGATGTTATTTATTACTGATTCAATCTCATTGCTTGTTATAGGTCTATTCAGGCTTTCTATATATTCCTGAGTCAATATTGGTAGATTATGTGTCCAGAAATTTGTCCATCTTATCCAGGTTTTCTTCTATGTTGGCATAGACTTGCTCATAGTGTGTTCTAATGATGTTTTGTATTTCTGTTATGTCTGTTGTAATGTTGCCTGATTTGTTGTGAATTTGACTTATCTGGTTCCGTTCTCTCTTCTTAATTAGTCTGGCTAATGGTGTGTCAATATTTTTTTTTCTTTTCACAGAACCAGCTTTTGCTTTTATTTATTTTCTGTATAGTTCACTTATTTTCTTTTACATTTATTTCTGCTCAAATTGTTATTATTTCTTTTCTCCTGGAGCTTTTTGAAATTTTTGCTGTTGCTTTTCCAGTTCTCTGATCCATTTGCCTTCTTTCCATCTTCTTCTTATGTGCACTAATTCCTGTAAACTTCCCTCTTATGACTGCTTTTGAAGTGTCCTAAAGATTATAGAAACTCCTGTCGTAATTGTCATTGGTTTCTATGAATGTTTTTACTTCAGTCTTAATTTCTTTAGTAATTACATAGTCATTCAGGAATAGGCTATTTAGTGTCCATGTACTTCTGTATTTTTGAGAATTTCTCATGAAATTAAAATCAAGTTTAATTTCATCATGGTCAGAGAAGACGCTGGATATAGTTTCTATGCCTTTGAATATGTAGAGGCTTGCTTTGTGCCCTATGATGTGGTCAATCTTCGAAAAGGTTTAATGTGAGGATGAGAAAAAACTATATCTAGTGGTTTTCAGGTGTAAAGTTCTATAGATGTTTGTTAAGTCCATTTTTTTCTTGGTATCATTTAGATCCTTTACCTCTTTATTTTTTGTCTATATCATTTGTCCAGAGGAGATAGTGGGTGTTGAGATCTCCAACAATTAGTGTGTTGATGTCTATCTCTCCTTTTAGATATAATAGTCTTTCTTTCACATATTTGGGTGGTCCTGTGTTAGGTACGTAGATATTTATTAGCATTATATCTTCTTGATGGATTAATTCTTTTACTACAATATAGTGCCATTCTTTGTATCTCGAACAGTTTTTGTTTTAAAGCCTATCTTGTCAGAAATTAGTAGCATTACTCCAGCTATATTTTTGGTTCCCATTTGCATGGAATACCTTTTGACAATACTTCACTTTTAGTCTATGTGTGTCTTTATCCATGTGATGCATTTCTTGTGGACAAAAATTAGAAGGATTTCATTTTTTTATCTTTTCTGCTTGTTTTTGTCTATTGATAGGAGAATTTAATCCATTAACATTCAATGTTATTATCGATATTTCTAGACTTGTCCTTACCTTTAAGTTGCCCATTGTCTTGGTTGTCTTTTATTCCCTTGTTTCTGGCTGATCATTCTTAGTTTTTCTGGAACAGGACTCTCTTCAGAGTTTCTTGAAGAGCTGCTCTGGTGTTGGCTAATCCTTTCTGGTTTTCCTTATTTGAGAAGATTTTTATTTTTTTTCTCATATGAAGGACAATATTGCTGGATATAATAATCTTGGTTGAAACTGTTTCTCTCTTAACACTTTCGATATGTCTTTTCATTCTTTCCTTGCTTGCATTCTGTTGAAAGGTCCAGAACTAGCCTGATGAGATGACCTTTGTATGTCACGTCTCGTTTCTCTCTTGCAGATTTTAGTATCTTTTCTTTATCTGTGGTCTTGGCCAGTCTGGCTAAGATGTGCCTTTGAGAAGATCTTCTTGGGTTGCTTCTATTTGATATTCTTTGTATTTCTTGTGTCTGGATGTGTAAGTGCTTTTCTAGACTTGAGACCTTTTCTTTCAGGATTTCATAAAATAGATTTTCCATGTTCATTTTAGTTTCTTCACCTTCTTGGATACCAATTATTCAGATGTTTTGACGTTTAATAAGGTCTAATATTTCTCGTATATTATCCTCATTTTTAAAATTTTCTCTATCTTTTTGGTGTTTATTTTCTAGGTCAGAAGTTTTATCTTCTCTGTCAGAGATTCAATTTTCAGCATGGTTTAATTGACTTTTAATACTTTTGAGGGCATTTTTGATTTCCTGTATTACAGACTTTATCTCTAATATTTCCACCTGATTTTTTCTTAGTGTCCATTTCTTTTTTCATATCCTGGAATGACTTTATAATCTCCTGTAGCTCATGTCCCTTTTCTGTTCCAACTGATAGAATTTTGCCTCCATGAATGTTCTAAACTTTTTCTCTGACAATTTGGCCACATCTATTTTTTCAAGAGATGGACCGGACTTATTGTTTTCTTTTGATGGAGACTTATTACTTGGTTTGTTCAAACCTGAGGCTCTTCTACTTCTAGCCATGGGGAGAGGAATTCACTTTTGGATACCTTTTAGGAAAATATTTCTTTGACTGGGAAAAAGTGTGCTTTCTTTTTTGTAGACTGATGTGTGTCAAAATCTCTCTTCTGCTGTCTTTTGCAATGTGGTCTGCACAGGAAGAGTCTTTTATTCAGGAGTCTGAAGGGCAGTCTTTCCTTTTTTGCAAGTGGTTATGTAAAAGGGAGAATCCCAGGAACATCAAAATACCGGGGTATTTGAAAATTGTGATTCTAGACCTATATAACCTCTTATAGTGCATGGATGATTGGAAGGAGATGATGATATAAGATGGGAGAGAAATGAGTATGAAAGAGAATAAAGAAAGTATGCAGTGCACGATTTTGCCAGGGGTATGATGATGAAAATGGTCTCTGCTGAAGAGCTGGGGGTAGTTCTGTTGGGTAAGGAGAAATGAGAAATTAATAAAAGAAAGAAAAAGAGAAGGAGAAAAAAGGCCTACCTTGCTGACAGAGAGAGAGAGGGTCACTGGGGTTGGGAAACCAAAGCTGGAGCTGGGGCAAGCAGGTCCTGCCTTAGTGTCCCTTAGGCAAGGGGTCAGGAGATGGAAATGGGCTCAGCTAAAGAGCTGGGGGCAGTCCTATGGGGTAAGGAGTAGTGGGAAATTTTGTAGCCATATTCTTAAAGAAATTTGTCGTTTTCTCCATATGTTAATGGTCCTCCTTTAAAATCATCTCTGTTTAGACAACAGTGTCCTCATCCAGCTAAATGACACCACATCTTACTCACAAGACCTTCAAAGCCTCTCTTCATTGTTTGGACATGATTTGCTTAAGCAGAGGGAAAAACACATTCAAAGTTTTCTGAAGCCCTTGGAACATTATTCACACTAGCTCTGGGTACCATTGCAGGAGAATCTCTGAATTGAAACCTGGGCCTATAAATTTATGTCTTTTGTCTTGGCTGAAGAATTTACCCTGAATCGCATGACTTGGCAGTAGTTCCTAATGCTGTCCCTTCTGTTTAGGTACCAATGGAAGAACTACAGATATGTGTTGGCCTTTTATTTTGCCATTAAGCAGATCAATAACAGTCCCCATTTGCACCCCAACCTCTCCCTTGGTTATGATTTCTACAATGAACTTACCAGTGATAAAAGAACTTTAGGAAGTGCTCTATTTTTGCTCACTGGAGGATATCAATCCCTGCGAAACTACAACTGCCAGAAACAGAAACAACCTTGTTGCTATTATTGCAGGAAACATGCCAACATTTTCAGCCCAAGCTGGAACCTTATTGGAGCTCTACAAAAGTCCACAGGTAAGTGGGCAGTCAGGTTAAAGAATGAGAACCAGGTATGCCCTAATGTAATCCTCTTAGATTGGAGCAAAGAAAACATGGAAGCTGGGTTTACATACCTCTAGAGGCCCTCAGCACTTCTCATGGTTGTTTGAACACAATTTGCTTAAACAGAGGTAAAGAGAGACAGGTTTTTTCCTGGGTCATGGGACTATTAATAGTACAAGGATTAGAAAAAAAAGAGCTGTAGTCAGCCAGCTGGTGATATGATAGTTAATGTGCCTGGATGTCACTTGGCTAACTGCATGGCTCAAGTCTTGATTTTGCTATCCTGAAGAACACACTGGGCATATGTGCTTGCATGTCCCAAATCCCAACATAAAAGGGATATTAGTATGACCATCCCCTTTGAGGGGTGATTTCTCACTATCCCTCTACCTCTCTGCAGCAAACACATAATTTAATTTGCCCTATGACAAATTAAAAATAAAAAAGAAGTAAAATTTGTTAAATTCCACCCATATTTATTTCCATAGCCATGACATCCAAATCCCAGTAATGGGAATATTGATGGTTCTCTTAAAGATGCTTTCCAAAAAGTGCACACAGTATAGGGACCCATTCAATCTTTGGACAGGAAAATATTAGGGGGCGTTCAGAGGACAATTAGACACAGAAATATAAAAACCTTTGTATTCATTATCACTTTGGACAAATAAATAATATTCCAGCACTGGAGATCCTCCAAACTCACAAAACAGCTCGGTTCCCCCAGCTGAGGTTTACCAGATCCCTCTGCCTTTCCTCACATGTATGCAGGAAAATCCCTTGGAAGCACTTGCAGTTACTCTGCATGACAACTCTCCACCTCAGAGGTCCTTCCAGGGAAATTATCTTATAAAATTTTCAGGAGACTTCACTGGTAAACACAACATTAGCATAGAAAAATTATGTTGTAGAAAAAATTATTTTAAAAATATCATAGAGGCTATATGCTTGTGTTTTCAAGACAATATATTTAAGCTGTGTTGATAAGATACAGTATGAAAAACTCAATACATAATTTTTTCTCAGAGTTCAATATTTTAAACTTGGCATCTAGGGAAGGAAGCCTCTGATCCACATTGTCACATGGGCCCAGGAAGTCAGAATCAGCCACATCTTTTTGCACCATCTTTATAAAGTTTATGCATACCTCAGTTCTCACTGTAGGCAATAAAGCATGTATTGAACCTTATAGCTTTTCTTTCATGCTTTGGTCTGGAAGTGATACTGTTTCCTGTACTGGTCACATGTCCTTTCTCAAAAAAATAAGATTGAAAACAGTCTTCTAATGATCATATCAACAAAATAGAATCATTCCCACAGCATGTAATCTTTTCACTCAATATTCTGTTCTACTGTCTAAACAAGGTAAAGAATTATCTCCTCCCTGCTTAAGTGGGAAAATTTTTAAACATCACACTAAATTCAGAATCAGATTATTTTAATTTTTTGGCAGATTCCAAAACTCTGTATCTTTCAAAATAAAAATCACACATTCTTTACAGATCATATAAACAAGAATTGCAAAAACTGTTGCTCAGGCATAAGCATATACAGATACATTAATTATAGACATATGATTACAAGTGTGCTTGCAAGAAGTTCATTGGAAATATACACATGGTTCTGGGCATGTACACTGTGTAGTGTTACGATTCTTTATTCAAACCAGGAAAATTGATGGTATGTTACATTCACTTACAAGTACACAAAATACAGTTCATCTTTACAAAATAGAAGGGCAATTCACACTTTCCAAGGTGAGGGGCTCTGATGACAAGAACTAGGTCAGAGTAATATTTTTGCATTCCCTTTTGACTGTCATCAAATAGGCAAAATATTTTCTTTTTTATGATCTAAAAAAACACTAGTGTGTGAAGTGAATCAACTGAATAACATTTAGAAAGGTGCCCACTGAACTCACTGGCCCACTGGCAAATCCAACC
Organism: Tupaia tana; assembly: GCA_026018925.1. Classification (NCBI taxonomy): domain Eukaryota; kingdom Metazoa; phylum Chordata; class Mammalia; order Scandentia; family Tupaiidae; genus Tupaia; species Tupaia tana. The sequence goes on from JAKSZU010000024.1 coordinate 4,379,915, forward strand.
AGCCGCCAGAAATGCTCTGGTGCAGTCTGCAATGGGTAAATGGCAGAATTAATACAGGATTCCTCCCATCTCTAGAAACAGAATCAGATCTCTGCATGGGAAAGCCTTTGTAAATTTAAGTTTATTAAGCATAACATATGCCAATTATTTTTTAATCAACTGATGCCCTGCAGTTTTATGGTGTATAAGACACTTGTAAATAGCTGACCAATGTACTTGGGAAGCCACATATTTTGCTCAATTTTGTATCTATATTTCACATGCAGAAACTTCAGGGTGGTTAGTTTAATTTAAAAATTCTTTTAAATGGTTTTTAACTCATTTGCCTTACTGGCAAGTTTTGTAAATAACCCCTCCCCACCTTTAAGTTTTAGTAAGAATGGAAAACAAACAAAAAAACCTGAGAAGTCTGAATTTTAGTTAAATGACTCCAATCTGGCATTTCACTTTGTTTATAAAAAATTTATGATGGCTTTTTGGTTTTGTTTTGTTTTGTTTTTATTCAGGTCACATATGGTCCTTTTGATCCCATCCCTAGTGATAAAGAACAATTTCCATCAGTTTATCAGATGGCCTCCAAGGAAATCTCTTCAACTTATGGAATCATCTGCTTGTTGCTGCATTTTGGCTGGACATGGGTGCTGCTCTATGTATCTGATGATAAGCAAGGGGACCAGTTACTCCAGGATGTAAAGGCAAAGATGACAGAAAAAGATATCTGTGTGGACTTACAGAAAAGCTCCCTGCCACAAAAGGTGTCTTTTTATATCATGACTTCAATGTTGTAAAGAGGATCAGAGTTTCATCTGCAAATGTGTATATAATACATGGTGATGAATGGAGTATCCTGAGCATGGGATTCAAATAAAACTTTAATTTAATTTTGGGAAAGAAATCTCCACTCCTTAGAATTGGAAGATATTTTGCAAATTTTGAATTCCATGCCATACACTTTCCATGGAAGCCTTCTTCTTTCAAACCAGAAAAGGAATATTCCTGGCTTTAAAAAATTTCTCAAGACAGTCAACCCTTTCCAATACCCAGAAGATTTTTTATTTCAGTAGACTCTGGGTTTCCTTTTTTAATTGCGCACTTACTGGGCCACTATATAGCAAACTTGGAGACTGCCGACCAAATTCTTCCATTGAGTTTCTACCATTTAATTTTGACATGTTGACAATATCTGACCCCAGCTATTTTATCTATCATTCTGTGCACGTGGTGGCCCAAGTTCTTTATAAGATACTTCTGCAAAAAACAGAAATGGGATCTGCAGGAGAAGCAGACCAGCCTATTCTTCCCTGGCAGGTAAACATTCTTCACAAGCACCTGATGATATTTGGAGGCATTTTCTTTTTTTTTTTTTAATATTTCTGCCATAGGTCATGTGTTTTCACATGTCTCTCTTCAGAGAGACATATTGAGAGAGAAATAGAAATTATTCCCCAGGGGGTATGGCCACAGCACAATCCCTTCTGCTCCATTCTTTTTCTGTGATTTGGGCACCAGGCATACAGTCATGCCTAGCATGATTTTCTACATTACAGGTCTGAGATTCAGACCATGGTCAGTCATATGGGAGTCCTTCTTAACCATCACATCACCTGTGGCCCCTGAAGTAATGTTTTTAAATTTTTTTTTCTTTTCTTTTTCTTTTTTTTTTTTTTTTTTTTTTTTAGCCTTTTCCCTTTGGGCAAGTGTGCTTACCAGAAAGGAGAAAGATAGAAGAAAAGTAAAAATCACCTTCTAGGGAAATGGCCATGCTGCATACAGTCCCTTCTCTAGTCTCCTTTCAGGATTTTGGGAATGCTCACACACTTACCTGGCATGGTTTTCAAACCTCAAGATACAGAACTCAAACTGTGGTAGGTCATGTGGAAACTCAGTCACTCTAACCACCAAGCCATCTTCTTAGGTTTATTTTTTGTGGTACCTAAAAAGAATATATATATAGAATAAACCTTTTTCTCTAAAGGAAGATCTTCATTAGTTGTACATGATTGATCCACTCTGTGTTTCCTCAGTGAATTGCCCTTGTAGGCTGGCTTCTTCCCATCACCCTCTTTCTCCTCTCTTTCCCTTTGACTTCACCATGTCTTCCCTGTCTTTGATTTTTTAAAATTATGGGAAGAGAAAACATGGAAAGTAGTCACAATATAACCTTAACACAACTTAGAATGAACAGAATTAAGACAGACAAAATATTGGAAGAAATGTTAGAATATTCTAAAGGCAGAATAACTGTTTGGGGAGCATCTGAGCAGTTCTGTTTTTTTACTGGCATGGATGATCTACAGGTGTCTGCAGTTTATTGTGCCTGTCTTAATCATAACAGAATTAATTTTAATTTTTCTTATACTGTCTTCAAAAATCATGGGAGAAGGAACAGTAATCCAGTTTTAAAATACTGAACCACTTTTGATGTATATAGTCTCAGGATATCCTTTTTGGTTTATAAAAAGTTTATATTTTAAATAAACACTAAATCATGGAACCAGCAGGTGGCATCATGGTTAAGGCACTGGACTCTCACATGGCTGTGTTTTGAATCCTGGGCCTCTCTCTTTTGCTCTCTGTCTCTCTTTGGTGGTACACACGCTGTATAGAAAACCTAAAAAAAATAATTAATAAAAAAAGAATATAAGCAAGTTCATTAATTATGTGTAAAATATCTTTATCAAAAAGGGACAATAATTTAGACAAATTTGGTAAGAAAACAAGTAAATATAATATACATACTTAAAAATAAAGATCAGAAATTTAGTTTCCATTTGAATTTTACTGTACTAACAATAACATTTGATTTGCTCTTTGAAAAAGTTTGAAGTTGACTCTTAAAAAAGCAAGTAGTTTTGTCAAAATTGTTACTTAGATATGTTAAAGATGAGAGTGCTTCTATTCTAAAAATGTGAAGACGGGGCCAGCAGCTGGCATAATGGCTATGTTGCTGGACTTCCATGTAGTTGACCAGGGTTTGAGTCCTGAACCTGGTGGCTTAAACTCACACTGTGTGTGTGTGTGTGTGTGTGTGTGTGTGTGCGCGCGCGTGCAAGATCCTGAAAGGAGAATTAAGGAGAAGGGATTGCAGCATGGTCATCCTCCCTGATTTCTTGATTTTTGTCTCTCTGTCTCTCTCCATCTTTCTGGCTAGCACACACTTCCTATAGCAAAAACCTCTAAAAAAAAATGTAAAGACTGAAAGAACAGTTATATAAGCAATAAAAATTAATTATTTTTCTCCAAAAGAATGTCATAAATTCAAAAATAAAAGTCTAACATGTTTTATTAAAAATCTCCTTAGTGAGGCCTACAAGTGGTATGGTGGTTAGATCTTTGGACTCCCACATGGCTGACAGGTTTGGGTCCTGGAACTGACAGCTTAGTTTCTCATTTTTCTTCTCTCTCTCTCTCTCTCTCTCTCTCTCTCTCTCTTTCTCTCTCTCTTTGTCTCTCTCTCATCAGCACCCATGCCTTATTGTAAATTAAAAATAATGACAATAGGGGACCAGCAGTTGGCGTAATGGCTATGTCGCTGGACTCCCATGTATTCGTCCGTAATTCGAGTCCTGGACCCAATGACTTAAACTCATGCCAGGTGCGTGCGCGTGTGTGCCCAAGATCCCGAGAGGAGAATGTAGGAGAAGGGATTGCAGCATGGCCATCCCCCCTGGGGGGTGATTTCTCACTTCCTGTCTCTATGTCTGTCTCTGTCTTTCTGGCAATCTCACACGCCCTATAGTAAAAAACCTCTCCAAAAAAAAAAAAAAAAGAGGAAAATAATGATAATAGATAAAATTAAATAAATAATTCTCCAAACACTAACTCCTTAGTGGGATGGATCTATAGTCTATTGAATATGTCAGCTAAATTTCACATGGCCCAAGTCCAAAACCTTGAGGCCTCAAAAATATGCCAGGCACGTGTGCATGCATGCATTCCCAAAATCCCAAAAGAAAGGAGAAATGAAGAAGAGATTGCAGTTCATTCCCCATGGGTGTACTTTTTTTCTCATCTCTCATGTACTCTCTATGTCTCTTTGGGAAGTTTACTTGCCCACTAGGAATAAAAACCTCTTTAGGATTTAAAAGTTTGCATACCACAGGTGGCATAATGGTTATGTCACTGGACTCTCATGTAGTTGACCGTGGTTTAAATCTCAGACTTGGAGGCTTAAAACTCATTCCAGTGGTGTGTACATGCATGCCCCAAATCCCAAGAGAAGAATGGAGGAGAAGGGATTATGGCATGGCTTTCGCTCCTATGGGCTATTTGTAACTTACTGTCTCTCTGTTTCTCTCTCTCTAGCAAGAAGACATATCCTATAACAAAAATCTCTCTAAATAAAAAAGAATTTAAAAGTTTTAAATTTATGTATTTGTTACAAATTATTTCTTATGTCACATGACAATGACACTTTTTTTTTTTTTTTTTTTTGTAGAGGTTTTCACTATAGGGCGCATGCGCTCGCCAGACAGACAGAGAGAGACATAGAGACAGAAAGCGAGAAATCACCCCCCAGAGGGGATGGTCACGCCGCAATCCCTTCTCCTCTATTCTCCTCTTGGTATCTTGGGCACACACGCACACGCGCCCGGCGTGAGTTTTAAGCTACCGGGTCCAGGACGCGAACCACGGTCGACTACGTGGGAGTCCAGCAACATAGCCATTATGCTAACTGCTGGTTCCCGACAATAACACTTTTACCAAAAGAAGTCAAAAATAAAGATAAAGAACAAGACAGGTTTGATCTTTTTAAAAGTTTTATTGAGGTGCAAGTAATATCCAACAAATTTTACATATTCAATGTCCATTTTTGGATAAACTTGAATAATTATACACGTGTATACTATCCCTACCAGTATCAAGAATCTAAATCTTTTCATACATATAGTGCCTTTTAAACGTTTTTCCTACAAGCGACCAGCAGGTGGCATAGTAGTCACAGTGCTGAACTCCCACCTGGCAAACTGGTTCATGTCTAGAACTTGGTGGCTTACTTTCTGTTTCCCTCTGTCTTTGGTCAAATTTTAAAAATAGCAATAATAAAAAAATTAAATAATTCTTATTTTTTTCCTACATGTGCATTCGTTAGGGAAAGACACAGAGGAGAAGTGAGAAATCATCACCCATGAGGAATAGTCATAATCTAATCCTTTCTCCATCTCTGTTTTTATCTGGAATTTGGGACTCGAACACACATGTGTCCAGTGTTTTGTTTTCTCTTAAAATAATTATTTTATTTATTTTTATTTTTTAAAATTTGATCCAAGAGACAGAGAAAGAGGAAAAAGGAAAGTCAGAAAGTAAGCCATCAAGTCCAGAATTTAAACCACAGTCAGCCATGAAGAGAGTCCAATGCCTTAACCACCACGGCTCCTGTTGGTCCCAACCAGTGTGTTTTGTAGGCTGCAGGCACAGGAACAAAGATGCTGGCTTAGTGATGTGTGAGTCAGCCACTTTAATCACACCACTCACTGGCTGGGCCCACGTGTGCCCTTTATAAATGACCGAGTTTAGCCTCTAATTAGTCCAAGCCAGACTTTGTTAGTCTGAGTTTTATGAAAGTCCATGTACAAATAACTTTTTGGGAAATATCCTAGAATATTTCTTATGAGCTACAACCACTCCTTCATTGTTTTTAGAAAGAAAAAAGAGAGTATATCTCACATGACTACAGAACTGGTGACAACTCAATCCATATTGAGCTCCTACAAAAAAGGGTAGAGATGATAAAATAGGATCACTTGATAAATATGGACTGTTGAACCTCTATATTTCATGCAGTCCCAATTTGTAAATTCTGCCTTTAATCCAGCTTCATCCATTTCTGAGGAAAAGCCAGTTGACTAGCAGCATTGTGTACAAGCCTCTAGATGAGAAAAGAAAAACGATACAGTATGATATCCACAATCTTGTGAGATTTTCTAATCGCAGTGTGTTGTTGGTTAAAGTAGGAGATTTTGTCTACAGGAGCATCCATGATCAAGGCTTGGTCATCAATGAAAAGGTGATCAACTGGCCTGTTAGTTTCAAGGAGGTATGATGTCATTTCAATGTTAAATATATACAGAGGTATCTGAACAGAGTCCTGAAATGAAATTATGTGACTACCCTTTTTTTGTGTTTTTTTTTTATGTCTGTTTTCCAATATTTTAATTTTTTTATTCCTTGTATTTATATTTAATCATATACCTCTTTACAGTGTACAACGTGACTTTTCCCAGCACAGGTACAGTGCATATCAGACAAGACAAAGACATTACCATCTACATTATCATCAGCAAATAGCTTTTTACTTTTGTGTTAGTTATATGTACTTCTTTTTCATCTTTTTTCCTCCTCCCCTAATACCCACCCTTATATTATCCTTATTCTTACTATGTGTAGTAGCTACTGTTCCCCTCCCTTCTACTATACTTTCTAATCTTTCAATTTCTACTATAGAGTGCAAACATTCATGTATTTTATTTGGTTTTAATTTCTTTTAGACAATAAATCACTATACTTAGTTTGTAAAGTGAATTTTCCAACATGAATATATTTCACACCAATCCATTTGGGGATATACACGTTATCATCAATAGATAATAATCAATTTCTCTGTCCCATTAATGTCTTGCCTTTCTATTTTTCTTCTTAATGTCTTCCCTCACATTCTCCTCCTTCTCCCACCACTTCCTACACTAACATAGCATTCAATTTGCTTTTCACATACCAGCAGGTGTTGTAGTGGTGAAGGAGCTGAGTTCTCACATGGCCAACCATGGTTTTGTGTCCTGGATCTGGCGACTTGAAAATTATGCCTGGCATGTGTATGTGCGTGCATGCCCAAAATCCTGAGAGGATAATGGGGGAAAAGGGTTTAAGGAATGACCAACTTCCTAAGGATTAATTTCTCACATATTGTTTTTCTGTTTTTATCTCTCTCGGGTAAAAGCAAATGACCTATGGCAGACACTTAAAGAAAAACTAATTAAACACTTGCCTCAGTGAAAATACAAATTATTTTCTTAAATCTGCCTTTTACATCCTGACTTTATACTATGTAACTTTGCTTACATACATTCTTACTATAGAAAAACATCTCTTTTTATATGCTGATTTGTTTTCTTTTGTTTGTTCAAGCAGCAGTCCAATTAAAATCAATGCAGTAATGGATATGCATACATAGTTGAACATTGTTTAATGAGAGAAATGCATTTTTTATTTAATTTAATTTAATTTTTATTTAGATAGATTTTCGCAGATGGGCATGTGTGCTTATCAGAGAAACAAAGAGGTAGGAAGCTAGAAATTGCCACCTGGGGAGATGGCCATGCCACAATCCCTTTTCCTCCATTCTTCTCTTTTCTTCTCAGACTCCTGAATCTGTGTAGTCACAGCTGTGTTCCTGGATTTCAAAAACTTCCCCAAGAAGGAAGACCTGTTTGCTGCTTTATTTGTGTCTTATGCCCGGAGTCACACATTTCAAATCAAACAAGTATGAAATATATAACTAGATACTTAGTCCCTACTATTGCTCAATAAAAATAAAACTGTTACTATTACAAATAAAACATGGGGGTCAGCAGGTGATGCATTGGTGGAGGCACTGTCCCATGTGGCTAACTGTGGTTTAATTCCCAATCCTGAATCTTGAGTCATGCCAGGTGCATGTGCATGTGTGCCCCAAATCTCCAGAGCAGAAAGTAAAATAAGAGACTGTGGCAAGGCCATGTCCTCTGGAAGGTGATTTCTCATTTTCTCTCTGCTGAACACACTTGCCCTAGAGCAAAACTCTCTCTCTCTCTCTCTCTCTCTCTCTCTCTCTCTCTCTCTCTCTCACACACACACACACACACACACACTGAGAGAGATGAGAGAGAGAGAGAGAGAGAGAGAGAGAGAGAGAGAGAGAGAGAGAGAAATGAATTATAGAGAACATATTCATTGTTTTGGTATATTTGGCATATTTATTTTATAAACACTATTACTACCCTATTTTGTGTCAGCTGTTATCTGGTCATGCTCAATCAATTAGGCTCAACTCTGAAGTGATTTCCAATGGACACCCTTGCACTTTAGTGCTGAGTAAGACAGTGTCAATCTTAAATCTCATACTGGAGCACATTAGTCATGAAATGAGAAATGTGTCATTATCAAGGTGACCTGTGGGTGCCTTAAACTTTGAATCTTACTTTTATACCCAGATGATAAGCACGACATTACAAATAAGTTATTATTAAAATACTTTCAACTTTTTTTTGGATATTTTTTTCTATAGGGCGTATGCACTCACCAGAAAGATGGGGAGAAACAGAAAGACAAAAAGCGAGAAATCACCCTCAGGGTGTATGGCCATGTCAAAATCCCTTCAACTCTATTCTCCTCTTGGGATCTTGGGCACACATGCACATGCACCAGGCATGAGTTTAAGCCACCAGGGCCAGGACTCAAACCGTGGTCGACTACATAGGAGGCCAGTGACATAGCCATTATGCTAAAAGCTGGTCCCAAAATATTTTAAACATTTTCAACCATGCTCAAATACTCCTGTGCAATTAAGAACAAAGAATTGACTAATATCAGAAAATCACACATGAATTATATTGCAGAAAGAAAAAGAAACATAGTTTAAAGATTGAAGACTCAACATTCTAATTAATTTCACACTTAGACACCTCAAAATTTGCTGTCATACAAAATATAAAATCAAACAATTGTCAAAATAAAATGTGATACTGTAAAATATGGAAAAATATGTAATTTACTGTAAAATTGTAAAATATGGAAAATTATAAGAAATAATGCTTCCATTTTTCCAATATGTAAGGAATAAAAATGGTTTGAATTATTTATAAGTTTCATTCAATTTCAGGTATTCTAACAGTAGAAATTATTTTGATTTTTATTACTAGTAAAAATTAATATTTATTTTTAGCTTAGAATATGCCAAGAAAAAAATATTTATTGTGAATGAATTGCAAAATCAAATGAGTGTGTAAAACAAGAAATAAAAATAGAGGTATGGAGACAGCTCATGGCATGGTGGTTAAGGTGTCTGAATCTCACATGACTCAAATTGTGACTTGAATCCTCAACCAGAAAACTTCGAAAATACACCAGGAGGTTGTATATTGTGCAAAATAATGATAAGGTGAAAATATGGTGTAGAAGGAATTGTGGCATGACTATTTTACAGAGGTGGTGTTGTCTCAAGATTTTTTTTTCTCTGGGTGTCTTTCTCCAGTGAGTGAATGTGCCTTCCAGCAATTTTTTTTACATGGACAATATGGAGCCAGCGTGTGGCATGGTGGCTAAGGGTGCTGGACTGCCACATGGCTGATTGCGGTTTGAGTCTTGGACTGTGTGGCTTGTTTTCTCACTTTCACTCTTTCTCTGGTCGAATTAAAAATAATAATAATAATAATATAATAATAATATGAAAAAAGTAAGTAAATTTTTAAATGAACATTAGGGGCCAGTAGGTGGCATGATTCATAAGGCAGTGGAATCCCACATGACTGAGCATGATTTGAATCCCAGACCTGGCCACTTGCTTTTCCACTTCCCTCTCTCTTTCTGTCTCTGTCTATCAATTCTGAATACAAATTCCCTAGAGCATATTTTAAAATAAATAATAAATAAAATTAAATAATTATATTTAAAAAGAAAAAGAAAAACTTAAATAGAGAAAAAAAGGATTTGGCACCAAGAAGAAAATAAACACATTCATGTGAGTGCCAAACCTATTCCTGAGACAAAAGTCTGGAGTATTTGCTGAGTTTTGGAATAGAAATAGGTAATTCAAGAAAAAAAGTGATTAGTTATCACTTAGTTATCAGTTTCTAAGAACTGTTTATTTAATTCCATCATTATTATTATTAAAATTTGCTATAAGTCATGAACACTCACCAGAGAGATTTAGGAAGGGAAAGTAAGAAAGCAAGTTACTGTGTCTGAGACTCAAACTGCAATAAGTTTTGTGGAAGCCTAAGACTTTTTTTGTATTATTTCAATTTCTTTCATACATTCAATCACTATACATCACTTCACTTGTAAAGTGAATTTTCCAACATAAATACATTTCTCACCAGTCCATTTAGAGATGTCCTACATGTTATCATCAACAGTTAATAATCCATTTCTATGCCCTGCAAATGTCTTGCCTCTTTGTTTTTCTCCTTAATGTCTTTCCTCAGACTCTCATCCCTTCATATTCACACACTAGGATCTTAACTGCCATGACACCTGCTGACCCCCACTGTAATTCTTTGAGATGATATTGATATTGGGTTGTAAGAGTCACGATGTATTATTAGGTTTTATTTCCTATGGAAAAATCTGTCATGACTTTTTCAACAGACCAATAATATTGTCTTAGTATTACCAAAAGTAAATAAATACTTGAGTAAATGTTAGACACACCACCCATTTTTCTCAAAAAGAAAAAAAAGTAATTAAAATGCAGACATAATTATTAATTTCCATAATCTCTGTGGCTGCTTTCCTGCTACATAACAATAGAAGTGAGTATGTCCAACAGAAACCACATAATTTATAAAGGCAAAAAATATTACCAGCCTCTCAAAAAGAAAAAAAAAAGTTTTACAAACTATATTTTCAAATGTATATAAATAGGTACCTCACAAAGAATACTCCATCTTTCTATCATGTAATTATAATACCAATTCCTCAAACAACAGCTATACAGGAGCAATCAAAATCCATTAAATATTTAAATGTTTTAAAACAGTTTTCTAGGACCTGAAGGTATCATAGTCATTTATTGTTGAACTCCAACATGGCCAAATGCAGTTCGAGTCCCAAACACAGTGCTTTGAAACTCATGCTGGGCAGGTGTGTGCATGCCCAAGATTCCAGGAAGAGAATGGAGAAAAAAAATAGACTGCAGAATCACCAACCTCTCTGAGGGTGATTTCTCACTTTTTCTCTCACTGTGTCTATCTCTTTCTCTCTCTCTGGCAAGCACACATGCCCTAAGGCAAAAAGATCTACAAAAAAAAAATTAAAAGTTAAACCTGTTTTCAACATTAACATAGGACTATTTATGATAATATTGATAGAAAAATTAAAATGTACAATAAGAAAAGTAGGTACACAAAGTGACATGATATATACAAGGAAATATCAGTACAAATTAGGATAGAGATGGAAATTATTTCAGAACAAGATATTTCTTGTTTTCTGAATATTAAAAAGAAAACTTATCATGTCTGTTATGATGAACAACTATGATAAGCCATGGAAATATAAAGTTCATTATAAAGAAAAGAGAGGAGAGTGTAGAGAAGAAATCTGGAATAAATTCTCATCATTGATAGTATTATTCAGAGTCAAGAGGGGTCAACCAAGATCTTTAGACACTGAGATCCAGTTTTCAATCACTTTGATGCCACCTGAAGTTGAAAGAATTCTCCCAGTGTTATCAACACAGGCTTTTAATTTGGTATATCTTGGTATTTCCTTGGAGATTCATCTGTGGAAAATTACACAAAAGTCACCATTTTCTTTAACATGACAATCAATTCATGAAACTGAATTGCTGGATTTTTGTTTTGTCACCAGATGCAAAGCAGTGTATCCAGTGCACAGCTCAAGAGTATCCAAACAGTGAAAGAATTCACTGCCTGCCCAAGCCTGTGACATTCCTGGCTTTTGAGGATGCTTTGGGGACAGCCATGGCCTGCATAGGTCTGCTGCTTTTTCCTCACAGGTATAGTTTAGGGAGTCTTTGTGAAGCACCAAGACACTGCATTGTCAAGGACAACAACCAGGCCCTCAGCTTTATTCTGCTCATCTCTCTCCTGCCATGCTTCCTCTGCTCCTTGCTCTTCATTGGCCATCCTAATGCAGCCACCTGTGTTCTCCAACAAGTTGTATTTGGCCTTGTGTTCACTGTGGCTGTTTCCACTGTTTTGGCCAAAACCATTACTGTGATTCTGGCATTCAAGGCCATGAAGCCTGAAAGAACAATGAAGTGCTTGCTGCTATCAGTGGCTTCCAACTCTGTCATTCCTATTTGTTCCCTGATCCAAATGATTATCTGTGGAATCTGGCTTGGAACCTCTGCCCCTTTTGTTGACATAGACTAACACTCTGAGCCCAGAAACCTCATCATCGTGTGCAAAAGGGCTCAGTCACTGCCTTCTACTGTGTCCTGGGCTACTTGGGTATCTAGGTTCTGGGGAACATCACTGTGGCTTTCCTGGCCAGGAACCTTCCTGATACATTCAGTGAAGCCTAGTTCCTCACATTCAGCATGCTGATGCTCTGCAGTGTCTGGTTCACATTTTTCCCTGTCTATCACAGCACCAAGGGGAAGTTTATGGTGGCTGTGGAGGTCTCCATTTTGGCCTCCAGTGCAGGGCTCCAAGGCTGCATTTTTGTACCCAAGTGCTATATTATTCTTTTTTTTCATTTTTATTTTTATTATCATCATAATCTTCTTTATATGACATTGGATTAGACATAATTTTACAGTGTATTACACTGCTTTTTCAAAAGGGAATGCCATGCATGTCAGTCAATACAGAGACATTAATCTCCCCACTTCATCATTCAATATCTTTTCTATGTTTTTCCCAATCATTATTATTATTCTAATTTTTTAAAACAGTCAATCACTATTTCTCATTTTGCTTGTAAAAAGACTTTACCCATCATGAAATATTTCTCAGACCAATCCAGTTGAGAATACTATACATGTCATCATCAACAGGTAATAAGCCGTATCTGTTTCTCACTAACGTCTTGCCTCTCTATTGTTCTCTTGCTATCTTTTTCTATCCTCTTCTCCTCACTCCCCCATTCCACACTGTCTTATTCTCGTTAAGTACTTTCACTGCTTTTATGTCCTCCAATTTTTTGCTCTCTATCATAGAGTGCTGATAGTCGGTATATATTGAGTGGATACATACAATATCTTTCTTTCATAGCCTTGCTTACTTCACTCAGCAATAGATCCTCCATATCTGACCACTTTCTATCAAATTCCAGGGTCTTGTTATTTTTTATGGCTGAGTAGTATTCCATAGAGTATATATACCACACTTTTCCAATCCATTCATCAGTTTGTGGACATTTAGGTTGGTTCCATGTCTTGGCAATTGTGAATAATGATGCAATAAACATTGATGTGCAAGCACTTTTCTGACTGAGCGTTCTCCTGTCTTTTGGGTAAATACCCAGAAGTGGGATTGCTGGGTCAAATGGTAGTTCTATTTGTAGATCTTTGAGGAACCTCCATATTGTTCTCCACAGTGGTTGAACTAGTTTACATTCCCACCCGCAGTGTAGGAGGGTTCCCTTTTCACCACATCCCCGCCAACACTTATCAGTTTTTATATTCTTAATCTTTGCCATTCTGACAGGGGTTAGGTGGTATCTCATTGTGGTTTTTATCTGCATCTCCCTATGATGAGGGATGTTGAGCATTTCCTCATATGCTTTTTGGCTGTTCATATGTCTTCCTAAGAGAGATTTTTGTTCAGCTCATTTTCCCATCTTTTAATTGGGTTAATCATTTTTTTTTTTCACATAAGGCACTTGAGTTCCCTGTGTATTCTGGTTATCAGTTCCTTATCTGAGGCATATTTAACAAAAATATTTTCCCATTCTGAGGGATGTCGGTTCACACTTGATACTGTGTCTTTTGCTGTGCAGAAACTTCTTAGTCTAATATAGTCCCACTTGTCTATTTTCGGGATTATTACCTGTGCTTTGGGGGTCTTATTTAGAAGTCTTTGCCTACTCCAGTGTCTCCCGGAGTTTCCCCAGCATTTTCCACCAGTAGTTTTGTTGTTTGAGGTCTTAGGTTCAGATCTTTGATCCATTTTGAGTTGATTGTTGTTAATGGTGAAAGATGGGGATTCAGTTTCATCTTTCTGCAGGTGGATACCCAGTTTTTCCAGCACCATTTACTAAAGAGGTTTTCCTTTTCCCAATGGATTGACTGATATCCTTTGTCAAAGATCAGTTGGCTGTAAGCTTTGGGGGTTATTTCTGGAGGCTCTATTCTATTCCAATGGTCTACATGTCTGTTTTTATGTCAATACCATGCTGTTTTGATGACCACAGCTTTATAGTATATCTTGGGATCAGGGAGTGATATGCCTCCTAATCCATTCTTCTTGCACAGGATTGTTTTTGCAATATGAGGTCTTTTATGATTCCAGACAAATTTTATAATTGTCTTTTCTAGATCTGTGAAGAATTTTTCTGGTATTTTGATTGGAATTGCATTAAACGTGTAGATTAATTTGGGTAGAATTGCCATTTTGATTATGTTAATTCTTCCAATCCAGGAGCATGGGATGTCCTTCCACTTTTTAATGTCACTTTCAATATCTTTTATAAGATTTTCATAATTTTCTTTATAAAGGTCTTTAACTTTCTTAGTTAGGTTTATCCCTAGGTATCTTATACATCTTGTGGCTATGGTGAAAGGGATTCCTTTCTTCAGCTCGGCTTTGTTCAACTTGTTGTTCATAATTAGAAATGCTATAGACTTTTGGAAATTGATTTTGTATCCTGCCACCTTACTGTATTCACTTATTACTTCAAGAAACTTTTTCATGGATACCTTTGGGTCTTCTAAGTATCATCATGTCATCTGCAAATAGAGATATTTTCAACTCTTCTTTGCTTATTCGAATGCCTTTAATATTGTTCTCTTCTCTGATTGCAATAGCTAAGACTTCCAGTACTATATTAAAGAGCAGTGGATAAAGTGGGCAGCCTTGCCTAGTACCTGTTTTCAGAGGAAAAGCTTTCAGCTTTTCTCCATTCAGTATAATAATAGCTGTAGGTTTTTCAGAGATTGCTTTTATTGTGTTCAGAAATGACCCTTCTATACCAATTTTACTGAGAGTCTTAATCATCAAAGGATGTTGTATTTTGTCAAATGCTTTCTCCACATCAATTGAGATGATCATATGGTTTTTATCTTTCTTTCTGTTAATGTGGTGTATTACATTTATGGTCTTGCATATATTGAACCACCCTTGCATCCCTGGTATAAAACCTACCTGGTCGTGATGAATGATCTTTGTTATATGTTGTTGGATACGATTTGCGAGTATCTTGTTGAGAATTTTTGCATCTATATTCATCAATGATATTGGTCTATAGTTTTTCTTTGTTGTCATGTCCTTATCTATTTTGGGGATGAGGATGATGGAGGCTTCATAAAATGAATTTGGAAGGTTTCCTTCCTTTTGAATCTTTAGAAATAATTTTAGTAGGATAGGGGTTAACTCATCTTTAAAAGTTTTGTAGACTTCAGAAGTGAAGGAATCTGGACCTGGCCTTTCTTTGTTGGGAGGTTATTTATTACTGATTCAATCTCCTGGCTTGTTATGGGTCTATTCAGGTTCTCTATGTCCTCCTGATCCAATCTTGATATATTATATGCATCCAGGAATTTGTCCATCACCTCCAAGATATCTTGTTTGTTGGCATATAGTCGCTCATAGTATCCGCTAATGATATTCTGTATTTCTGCTACGTCTGTAGTAATATTGCCTGTTTCATCACATATTTGATTAATCTGGTTTCTTTCTTTCTTTTTCTTGATCAGTCTAGCCAATGGTGTGTCGATCTTGTTAATCTTTTCAAAGAACCAGTTTTTGCTTTCATTTATTTTCTGTATGGTTCATTTATTTTCTATTTCATTTATTTCTGCTCGAACCTTTATTATTTCTTTTCGCCTGACATTTTGGGGGTTTGTTTGTTGTTGTTTTTCCAATTCTATGAGGCATGATGATAAGTC
Organism: Tupaia tana; assembly: GCA_026018925.1. Classification (NCBI taxonomy): domain Eukaryota; kingdom Metazoa; phylum Chordata; class Mammalia; order Scandentia; family Tupaiidae; genus Tupaia; species Tupaia tana. The sequence goes on from JAKSZU010000024.1 coordinate 4,395,687, forward strand.
ATCTATTTGCCATCTTTCCATCCTTTTCTTATGTGTGCTAATTGCTATGAATTCCCCTCTTATGACTGCTTTAGCTGTATCCCATAGATTCTGGACACTTGTGTACTCACTATCATTTGTTTCCATAAATTGCTTTATTTCAGCCTTTATTTCTTCAGTAGTGAAGAAGTCATTCAGAAGTAGCTTGTTCAGTTTCCATGTGTTCGTGTATTTTTGGGGTTGTTTCTTGAAATTAATCTTGAGTTTAATTCCATCATGGTCAGAGAAGATGCTGGATACAGTTTCTATGCCTTCAAATCTGTAAAGGCTTGATTTGTGTCCTAACATATGATCAATCTCTGAAAAGGTTCCATGCCGGGGTGAGAAAAACGTTTATGTTGTGGATGTAGGGTGGAAAGTTCTATAGATATCTGTCAAGTCCATTCAAGTTATAGTATCATTTAAGTCTTGTATCTCTCTATTTATTTTCTGTTTAGAAGATCTGTCTGAAGGAGATAATGGGGTGTTGAGATTTCCAACAATTATAGTATTTCTCCCTATCTCTCCTTTTAGCTCCAGCAGTCTTTCCTTCACATATTTAGGTGCATCTGAGTTGGGTGCATAGATATTCATAAGGGTTATATCTTCTTCTTGGATTACTCCATTTACTATTATATAATGTCCTTCTTTGTCTCTTCTTACAGTCTTTGTCTTGAAATCTATTTTGTCTGAGATCACTATCACTACTCCAACCTTTTTTGGATTTCCATTTGCATGGAATATCTTTTTCCAGCCCTTTACTTTTAGTCTATGTCTATCTTTATCCATAAGGTGAGTTGCTTGTAGGCAACAGATAGAGGGTTTCTGTTTTCTTATCCATTCAGCCAGTCTATGTCTCTTAACTGGAGAATTTAATCCATTGACATTCAATGTTATTATCGATATTTCCATACCTGATCCTATCATTAAGTGAGCCATTTTCTGGGTTGCTTTTTGTTCTCGTATAACTGTCCATCTGATTTCTTAGATTTCCTGGTATAGTACTCCCTTCAGAACCTCTTGAAGAGCTGCTCTGGAGTTGGTAAATTCTTTCAAATTTTGTTTATCTGAGAATGTTTTTATCCCATATGAAAGATAATTTTGCCGGGTATAGTATTCTTGGTTGAAATTGTTTTTCACTCAACACTTTGACTATGCTTCCCCTTTCTTTCCTTGCCTGCATTGTTTCTGCCGAGAGATCCGATATACGCCTGATAGGGTGACCTTTGTAAGTAACTTGACGTTTCCCTCTTGCCAACTTTAGTATCTTGTCTTTGTCTGTTGTTTTCGCCAGTCTGGCTATCATGTGCCTTGGAGAGGATCTTCTTGGGTTGATTCTACTCAAGGTCCTATGTATTTCTTGGGTCTGGATATTTGAATGCCTTTCTAGGTTTGGAAAGTTTTCTTCCAGGATTTCGTGGAATAAATTATCTAGGCCCTTATTATTTTCTTCGTCTTCTGGAATACCAATTATCCGGATGTTGGGGCGCTTGCTGGCATCGAGTATTCCTCGTATATTGTCCTCAATTTTCATGGTTGTTTTCTCAATCTTCTTGATACTTTTTTCTAGGTCAGATGTTTTGTCTTCTACATTAGAGATTCGATCTTCTGCCTGGTCTAACCTACTTTTAATAGTTTCAAGGGAGGTTTTGATTTCCTGTATCACATTCTTCAATCCCAGAAGTTCCATCTGGTTCTTGTTTAAGATATCCATTTCTTCTTTCCAGTCATTAAAAGACTTCCTCATCTCCTGAAGCTCCCTGTCTCTTTTCTCTTCCATCTCAGTTAGTTTAGTCATTACACATATTCTGAATTCCTTATCAGACATGTCCATGACGTCCATTGTATTGACTGTGGGTGATGTAGGCTTGAGGATTTCCCTTGAGGGAGAGGTCTTTTGTTGGTTGCTCATATTTCTTGAGCCTCTGTGATTGCTTCTAGTCATTATGTACTCTATATGTTGCTTCCTAACTTATTTAAGGTATCTCTGAGTGTTAAAAGTTGTACAGGAATAGAAATTTGATGATTTCTCTCATGGTTGGCCTATCTGTTGCTCACAATTACCATTAACTGTTGCAACTAGTCCTGGATGGCCCAAGATCCTCCCTGTTTCTAAGGAGTGGTGAGTCTCCAACTGACATAATAAGCAACACCTCAAAAGCAAAGAATAACAAAAAAAGGAAATCTCGCGGCGCACAAAGTGTGCTGCGCATTGTTCAAATAACCAATATTCAGAAAGTCCAAAGGCTAGTGGGAAAGGGCCAGAGGCTGAGTGACAGGACCAGGTTAGTAGGGCCTGCAGCCTCAGTCCACCTGGTGTCCAGAACTGCTGGCCGGCTCTGTCCGGTTCACGGGTGGGATGGGGGGGGGAGTTCGTCTTAAAGTCCCAGAGAACCAACCTGGGGTCCAAGGAAGAGTAACGGTGGGGGAGCACGGAGGTTCGGAGGCGTTGGGCCTGCGGCCTCAGTCCACCTGGTGTCCGTAACTGCTGGCCGGCTTGGTCCAGTTCATGGGTGGGATGGCAGGGAAGTTCGTCTTAGAGTCCCAGACAACCAACCTGGGGTCCAAGGAAGAGGAACGGTGGGGATGCGCGGAGGTTCAGAGGGGTTGGGCCTGCGGCCTCAGTCCGTCTGGTGTCAGTGCTATATTATTCTGATAAGCCCTGATAAGAATTCCTGGAAAGCTTTAAAAAGCATAAGAGGTTATAAATAAAATATAAGGTTTATATCATAAGACTGTATCACAATTTTATGATTTTGAACCTGAAAGGTACAGATTTTATATTCTTCTAAATAATTGAAAATGACTGTCTTATTAAATTCATGTTTAAAACAATGTATGCATCCAAGTTTTGACAGTCATACTTTCAACTATGATTGGTATCTTAGATTAATGGGTATTTTTTACATTATGGGTATTGATTTATGGTTACATCTTATTAATTATGTAGTATTTATTTTATTCTCCTGGAAATCTTTTTACTTCTATATAGTCAAGAATATTGTATTTACTTCCATATCTGTTTTGTTGATTTTTGTCTTCTCTTTCTATTCTAGGAAGATCTTGCTTTATTTAACTTTATTATTTTGATGACCATAATTTATCTTAATTTGACCAGAGAGTCAGGGAGAGTGAGAAAGCAAGTCCCCAGTTCTGAGACTCAAACTGCTATCCATCATGTGGGAGTCCAGTGCTCTCAACTACTACAGCACCTGCTGGCCACTGAAATTTAAAGAATTTTCTTGCTCTATCATTTCCATCTGTGTTTCTAATTCAGAATCTACCACACTGACTTGAATGAGTTTCACTTATAAACTATTTATTTTCAGGTCCAGATGGTGGCATAGTGGTAAAAGTGATGTTTTGCAAGACTGACCCCTATGGGAGTTTCTTGCTTCATAGCCAAAGACCTCCGTGAGCACACTGAGTTCATGTGTGCCCCTCACATGGGGCTGGTTGGGGAATGGCAGTGAATCATGGCATCAAGATCCTGGTGTGGGTGTGGTCTCTATCTTTCTCTGTCTCTCAGTCTCCCTTGTCTGTAAAGGATATAAATAAGTAAGCTTTAAAAGTGTTTCTTTTCAGGCCAGCCTGGTGGCATGGTGGCTAAGGTGGCTGGATCCCACATGGCAGAGTACATGGAGGCCTGATTTCTGAAAGACTGGTTCCTGGAAGACCACCTCCGAGTTTTTAGAATATTCTGCCTGGTCATGTTTTTTTATACCTGAGGCTCTGGGCCACACTGTAGCTATTTGGACTCTGGAGCCTAGAGACAGTCACAGGCCATGCATGACCCATGGATTTATCTGACCCCAACGCCAGGTCTCACTTACAAAAATCCTGACACCGAGACTTGAGTGAGCTTCCTGAGTGGGCAATAATTGCACATGTTGTCACTCATTGTTGCTGAAAAAAATTAAACAAGTGTCTATGCAGCTCCCCTGGGAGGGGACACCTGGAAGCTTGCCCTGGTTTCTCCTGGATTTCAGTCTATGCACCTTTCCCTTTGAGCTTCATGTGTATCCTTTTAGTGTCACAGCCTGTGATCACTACACAGGCTTGTAGTGATCTCTGTAGTCTTAGTAAATGTTTCTTCCTGGGATGGCCTTGGGAAACTTAAGATCCACAGTGATATTGGCAAAATGAGCATAACTCACCACGTGGTTGTTTCCTATGACAGCTCTCAACTGATAAAAAGCTTTCTGATTTGGAGATGGCAGTTCTAAGGTGGACAGACAGCATCTTGTTTAGGTGTTTTTATACCACCAACAACTGGTAGAACAACTCCAGGTTAAAAAAAAAAGGGACACAGCAGCTCTGTGGCATGGATGGGGTGTGTTTTCCTCACAGTGATGAAGGAGATGAATAACAAGGAGTCTGCCAGGTCATCATTAGCCCTGTAGACACATGGGGAACCATCATTATTGCTCTCCTGGTCTGGATAAGGGACACCAGAGCAGGCCAACAGCACACAGTGCCTACCCCTTCACTTCAGGAAGCAAACTGGCCAGTGTGGCTCAATCACATGGGAATACCCAGATACCAACATGTGACACCCAGTGGCAGAATTTCTGGTTCTCCCATTTCTTTCTTAGTTTCCCTTTATAGTCAGGGGTACTGATTTTGCCTTATGGAGGTGCTCAAGAAAATGAGGTCCTAGGTGGCAACAGCAATGCTAAGCATTCCCATGGCTCCATGTGTGACCCTGCGCCTCAGCAATCACTCTGCCCTGTCAGTTGGAACAGAGCTGGGTTCACTTGGATCTCTTTTGGGCCCTCTCTGTCTCTTAGTATTCCATAGGCTCTGACCATAGAAAGGCCCCTGAAGAGCTTATGTGGGCAGTGTACTGCTGCCTGAGGCCTTTAGCAGTTCTGGCTCCTGTTGTCAAAGGATTTGTTAGTTCTCACCCACAAGGATTCTGAGAACCTGCTATAACAGGACCAAATATGACTGCAACCAACCAATGAACTACAAACAACAGTTATAACTACAATAATAAAAAGGGGTTTTTTTTGGTTTGTTTCTCTTGGGCTTCTGCCTTTATTGGAGAGAAAAAGAGAGAGAGAGAGAGAGAGAGAGAGAGAGAGAGAGAGAGAGAGAGAGAGAGAGAGGAGAGAGAGAAACACCTCTCACATGGATGGGTTGGACATGTCATAATTTCTTCTCCTCCATTATCTTTTCAGTTTTGAACACACATGCACATGTTCCTGGTGTGATTCTGAAGCTGCCATGTCCAGAACTCAAACCCCAGAATTGCTCATATGGGATCCAGCTGCCTTAACCTCCAAGCCATCTGCTGGCCTGAAGTGATGTTTATAATTATACAACTGTAAGCTTCAGAACACTTCTATTTCTTCTAACACCAATCCCACCCCCACCCCCACGGCAAATAAACCTCTATTACAACTATTTTTTTCTCTTTATTTCTTCCTTTCTTCCTTTTTTCTTTTCTTTTCTTTCTTTATTTCTATTTTTTTTTCTGTAATCTGGTTCAAACATCTGCATGACTTTCCAAGCAGATGGAACTTAAAATGGTGCAAATGTTCAAAGGAAAGATACTCAGTTCTGAGAGGAAAGGAAGCACTGCCAGTGGCACAGAAATCTGGTTGCTTCCTGGCCCTCATGGGTTAATTTTAAAAAGTCCTGACTTTTACTCCATAGACACACACCCAGGCAGTGACCACTTTATGGTTTTATAGTGAAAGTTCTAAAAGTTCCCTACTAGGGAGAAATGTTCACCTGTTGAAATATCCATTTTGTAAGACAAATAATAATGTGATTGAATGTATGGAAGAAAATGAAATGAAAAAAAAAAAGTTCTAAAAGTTCCCTGGAGATGCTTCCCACAGTCAGCTTTCAGGACACATTTCAGGTAGGACCAGGTCCCATCTCTGCCACTCATGGGCTGGACTCTATTCATCTCACAGCTTTATTTGTTTTGTTTGTTTGTTTGTTTTTGTTTTTGTTTTTGTCATAGATTGTGTGACCTTGCTAGAGAGAAACAGAGAGGGAAAGTCAGAAATCTCCCCCTAGAGTGGATGGCTATGCCACTATTGATTGTCCTCTTAGGATTTTGGTCACTCATGCACACATGTACAGTTTGATATTTCCAAGCTACCAGTTCTGGGATGTGAACCACAGTTGGCCATGTGAGAATCCAGTGCCTTAGCTACCCTTCCAACCTACTTTCCCCAAAACAGGCAAAATATTTGAAAGATACTTTACCATAAATGGGTTTCTAATAACTATATAAAAGTTGTTGGACATAATGTCATAATGAAAATGTCAGTTAAAAAGAAATCCCAAATCATACAGCCAATTGATCTTTGGCAAATGGTACAATACAATGCAGTGGAGAAAAGAAAGTCTTTTCAGCATATAGTGCTGGAAAAACTGGATATCCACCTGTGGAAATATAAAACTGGATGCTATCTCTACCATTAACAAAAATTAACTCAAAATGCATCAAAGATTCAAATATAAAACCTCAAACTACAAAACTAGTAGTAGGAAATGTAGAGACATCCTTCAAAGATATTGGTAGGCAAGATTTTTTGATGGGACCAGCAGTTGGTATAATGGCTATGTCGTTGGATTCCCATGTAGTTGACCATGTTCTAGTCCCGAACCCAGTGGCTTAAACTCATGACAGGCATGTGTGTGTGCATGCCAAATATCCTATGTAGTCGACCGCAGTTTGAGTCCCCAACCCACTGGCTTAAACTCACTCCGGGCGTGTATGTGTGCATACCCAAGATTCCAAAAGGAGAATGGAGGAGAAGAGATTGTGGCATGGCCATCCCCCTAGGGGCGGGGGTTGATTTCTCACTTTCTCTCTCTCTGTCTCTCTGTCTTTCTGGTGAGTGCACATGCCATATAGCAAAAAAACCTCTCCAGAAAACAAAACAAAACAAAACAAAACAAAACAAACAAAAAACCCACTATGTATATGTGTGTGCATTGCTGAAATTCTGACAGAATGGAGAAATGGAGAAGCGATTGAAGCATGATGAAGCTCCATTGGAACGTGTTTCTCTCTCCCTTAGTGTCTGGTGATCACATGGACCCTAAAAGTAACAAAACATATTCTGTTATTTCAACAACAGGGATGAACTTGGAGGACATTTTGCTGATTGAAATAACTCAAGTACACAGAAACATACACCTCACCATCTTACATGTAATAGAATATTAAAAACTAAAATTCACAGAAGCAGAGAATAATATGACAGCTACTATAGGTTGAGGGAAGCCAGGTTTTAAAAATGGTCAAGAAAGCAGCTGATGGTGTAATGGTTAGTTCGTTGGGCTCTCAGGTAGACCGCAAATTAGTCCTGCACCCAATGGCTTAAAACTCATGCCAGGCACATGTATGTGTTTGCCCCAAATGCCAAGAGGATAAAGGAGGAGAGGGATTGCAGTGTGAACATCCTCCTGGAGTTGCTTTCTTGACTTGTGCCTATGTCTCCCCAGCAAACACATATGCCCTATATCAAAATTTTCTCTATAAACAAATTAAATTGAAATTAAAATATTGGTAAAATAATATATAGTATTTGAGTTAGACAAGAGGAATAAGTTCAAATGTTCTAATGTCCATCATATCAGTGCAATTAATTACATTACATTGTACACCTGAATTATTCTCTGAAAGTAGATATTGTGTTCTCACCACAGAAACAAGTTGTGATGTAATACATATGTTGTTTTTAATTAATTATTTTATTTAATTTTATTTATTATTATTATTTATTAATTTTGACCGAATTGAGAGAGGGAAATTGAGAAAGCAAGCTGCCAAGTCTGGAACTCAAACTGGAGTCAGCCATGCAGGAGTACAACAACTTCACCACCACATCACCTACTGGCCCTGGTAATAATTCTAAATGGCTAAATTAAGCCATCACTCAAAGTTTAAATCAGTTAAAATATCTTTCTGCATTTCATATTCTTATAAAAATCAAAAAATAGAAATACAAAAATAAATAAATAAACAAGTCATGAAAATTTTTCAGGAATATTTTCTATAAAGACTAGTAAGAGAAAAATGTAATAGATAAATGTTGGGTCAAGAATAGAGTTATTTTTAGTTATTAAATATTAAATCATATAATGAGTACTTGACACCTGAATTATCAGTGGGCAGAGCAGAGGATATCATTCTTAGTGGTATGTGGATTAATTTTATGGAACATTCAAATTTAAAAATAATCTAATCTTCTCTGGAAAGTATCCTACTTCTTTGTAAGTTATAAGGCTCATTTGTGCCATGATGGTGTTGCAGACCTGAGAGTGATATTGGACATAGCAGTTAAATGCCTTCTGTACACTAATGAGGAAGCCACCACTGACTAATATTATTTCTTCCCCTCCTTTCTAACTCATCATACAGAATTAGGCTATTGTGGATTTATTTATTTATTTTTTATTCAGAGAGATACTTTTGCTATAGGGCACATGTGATTGCCAAAGAGAGAGAGTTAAAGTGAAAAATCACCCCCTAAGAAGAATAGTCACACCACAATTTCTTCTCCATTTTCCTCTATTCCAAGATTTTTGGTATGCATATACAAGTGCTCAGTATGAGTTTTAAACTCCAGAGTCCTGGGTTCAAACCATGGTCAGTCATGTGGGAGTCCAGTTTCTTAACTACTATGCCACCTGCTAGCCCAACTTTTGTATATTTTAACACCATTTTTTTTTTTTTTTTACTTTTTTTTTTTTTTTTTTTTTGGAGAGGTTTTTCGCTATAGGGCGCGTGCGCTCTCCAGACAGACAGAGAGAGACATAGAGACAGAAAGCGAGAAATCACCCCCCAGGGGGGATGGTCACGCCGCAATCCCTTCTCCTCCATTCTCCTCTCGGGATCTTGGGCACGCACGCACACGCGCCCGGCGTGAGTTGTAAGCCACCGGGTCCGAGTCGCGAACCGCGGTCGACTACGTGGGAGTCCAGCGACATAGCCATTACGCTAACTGCCGGTTCCCTTAACACCATTTTTAAAGTCCAAATTATAAGAGCACTTGTGTGATACAGATAATTTGGCCTCTCTTAGTCACAAAGTTACAAAACTTGTTCTCAGGATAGGATGGTCCCTAAAGCCTTACCTAGCCATTATGAAGTCATAGTCTGGGAGAGTGAAACAGTGCAAAACATGTTTTTTTCAAAATTTTATTTCACTAAAATGGAGGATGACAGGTGTAGAGCCCCAGGGCAGAGAGATCCTCAGAGAAAAATTCCTAGCTTTAAGTAATTTCTCAAGACAGTCAACCCTTTCCCAAACCCAGAAGTCTTTTATTTCAGTAAACTTTGGGTTTTATGTTTTAATTGCTCACTTACTGGGTCACTATGTAGCAAACTTGGAGACAGCTCACCAAATTCTTCCATAGAGTTTCTACCACTTAATTTTTACATGATGAATACATTTGATTCTAGTTTTTTGTAATCTATCATGCTGTGCATGTGGTGGCCCAAGGTCTTTATAAGATGCTTTTGCAAAAATTAAAAATGGGGTCTGTAGGAGATGCAGACCAGCTTATTCTTCCCTGGCAGGTAAACATCCTTCATAAGCACCTGATGTTGTTTGGAGGCATTTTCTTTTTCATTTAAAAAAATATTTCTCTCATAGTTCATGTGCTCTCACTAGAGAGAGACATTGAGAGAAAAAGAAAAATCACTCTCCACAGGATAAGACCAAAGCACAATCCCTTCAGCTCCATTCTCCTCTTGTGATTTGGGCACCAGGCATACACTCAGGCCTGGTGTATGAAACATTACAGGTCTGAGACTCAAACCATGGTCAATCATGTGGGAATCCTCCTTAACCATCACATCATATCTGGCCCCCAAAGTGTTTTTTTTTTTCTTTTAATTTTTTGTATTTAGTTTTTTCCCTTAGGGCAAGTGTGCTTCCTAGAAAGGTGAGAGACAGAAGAAAAGTGAAATAACCTTCTAGGGACATGGCCATGCTGCATGCATCCCCTTCTCCTCTAGGCTCCTCTCCAGATTTTAGGCATGCTCACACACATGCCTTGCATGATTTTCAAGCCACCAATCCAGAACTCAAATTGTGGTAGGTCATGTGGGAACTCAGTCACTCTAACCACAAAGCCATCTGCTTAAGTATGTATTTTTTGTAGTACTAAAATAATTATATTTAGAGAATAAACCTATTTCTCTAAAGTGAGAGCTCTCCTTTAGTTGTACATGATTGATCTACTCTGTGTGTTCTCTATGAATTGTCCTTGGAGGCTGGCTTCTTCTCATCGTCCTATTTCTCCTGTCTCCTTGACTTCACCATGTCTTCCCTGTCCTTGATTTTATAAAATTCTGGGAAGAGAAAGTATGGAAAGTAGTCACAACAGAACCTTAACATAACTTAGAATGAACAGAATTAAGATGGACAAAATATTGGAAGAAATCTTAGAATATTCTAAATTCAGCATGACCATTTGGGGAGCATCTGAGCAGTTGTGCTCTTTTACCGGCATGGATGACCTACAGGTGTCTGAAGTTATTTATTGTGCCTGTCTTGATCATAACAGAATTAATTTTAATTTTCCTTATACCGTCTTCAAAAATCATGGAAGAAGGAACAGTGACTTAATTTTAAAACAGGGAACCACTTTTCATGCATATAGTCTCAGGACATTCTATTTGGTTTATAAGTTTATATTTTAAATAAACACTAAGTCGTAAAACCATCAGGTGGCATCATGGTTAATGCACTGAACTCTCATATGGTTGACTATATTTTGAATCCTGGGCCTGGTGACTTGCTTTCTCACTTTCCCTCTCTCTTGCTCTCTGACTCTCTTTGGTGAGTACGCATGCCCTATAGCAAACCTAAAACTATAATAAAAATAAAATAAAATAAATAATTTTTAAAATATACAGTAAGTTCATAAACTATGTGTAAAACATTTTTATCAAAGAGAGGCAATACATCAGACCAATCTGTTGAGAAAAACAAATAAATATAATATAAATACATAAAAATAAAGATCAGGAAGTTAGTTTCCATTTGATTTCTACTTGTACTAACAAAACAACATTTGATTTGCTCTCTGAGCAAGTTTGAAGTTGACTCTTGGAAAAGCAAGTAGTTTTGTCAAAATGATTACCTTAATAAGATGAGAGTGCTTCTATTCTAAAAATGTAAAAACTGTAAGAACAGCTGTATAAAAATAAAAGATAATTGTTTTCTGCAAAGGAATGTTATAAATTTTAAAATAAGAGACTAACATGTTTTATTAAAAATCTCCTTAGTGAGACCTACAAGTGGTTAAATCTCTGGATTCCCACATGGCTGACTGGTTTGAGTTCTGGTCCTGACCAGCTTGCCTTCTAACTTTCCTTCTCTCTCTCTCTCTCTCTCTCTCTCTCTCTCTCTCTCTCTCTCTCTCTCTCTCTCTCTCATCAGCTCCCATGTCCTAATGAGAAAATTAAAAATAATGATAATAGATAAAATTAAATAAATAAATTCTTCACACACTATCTCTTTAGTGTGATAGATCTATGGGCCATTGAATAACACAGCTGAATTCCACATGGCCCAAGTCCAAGACCTGGAGGCCTCAAAAATATGCCAGATATGTGTGCATGCATGCATTCCCAAAATCCCAGAAGAAAGGAGAAATGAAGATTGCAGCTCATTCCCCATGGGGGCACTTCTTTTCCCATCTCTCACAGTCTATCTGTCTCTCTGGGAAGTTTACATGCCCATCAGGAATGAAAACCTCTTTAGAATTTAAAAGCTTGTGGACTACTGATGGCATAATTGTTATGTCACTGGACTCTCATGTAGTTGACCATGGTTCAAATCTCAGACCAGGAGGCTTAAAACTCATTCCAATGATGTGTGCATACATGCCTCAAATTCCAAGAGGAGAATGGGGGAAAAGGGATTATGGCATGGCCATTCCTCCTGGGGGGTGATTTCTCACTATATTGTCTCTCTGTTTCTCTCTCTCTCTGGCAATCACACATACCCTATAGCAAAAATCTCTCTAAATAAAAAAGAATTTAAAAGTTTTAAATTTATATATTTATTACAAATTGCTTTTTTTTTTGAGAAAAGAAAGCTTACTCTTGCTTTTATTATTATAAGGGACAGTTACAAGACTAAGTTAGTAAGGTGATGCCAACCAAATAATAATTTTCTGATTTCTATATATGATTTATTTATTTTTTACATCAGGCAGGTACAGTGTCAATGTTATAACAAGGTTTGAGGGAGGCACATCTCACATAACACTGTGAAAACCTACTCATGCTTACGAACCGCAAAGGATCAGTACATATATCATATATATATATATATATATATATATATATATATATATATATATAACTCCATGTGAGACTTTTTTTCATAAAATCCTTCCAATACCAATACATTTTAAAACTATTGTTCTAATACATAAACTCGTGTTGCCTTCTGTTCTTTTGATTTTTCTATTCCTTTGATTTTTTTTTTTATATTCTTCTGTTCCTTTGACATTTTTTTTTACTGAGATATAATTCACAGACCACAAAGCACACCATCTGGAGCATTCAATTCAGTCATGTATAGCACCTTCACAAGGCTGCACAATCATCACTGATTCCAGCCTGTTTGACTTATTTCAAAAAATTGAAAAACCACAGTGTAATTTCATTCAATAAATATCCTTTGATCCTTATGCAATATTACTGCAGAAAGTGAAGTCTGTGTTAAGAACGATGACAGCAAGTTCTCAACCAAATAACCAGCTTTCAGACAGTTTAAATAACTGCAGCAATTTCTTTGAACTGTCTGTAGAAATTCTGAAACTGTGAAATTGTCATTTCAAAGCACTTGTTCTTTACTTGCCCTGAGTGATCCGCCACTTTTAGCATCACTTCCACATATGGATATTTAAGAGATCTGCAACTGTTGGAGCTCACAGCCATCCCCAGTTTCCACTGAAAATCTATGAGCTGGTTGGTGACCTTGGATTTAGCATCCAGACGGGGTTCCCCTGACCCCTCCATGGCCAGTGCAGAAGTTTGTCCTGCCGAGCCGGCAGACCCTTCCCAGGCCCACACTTCCGCTTTCTCTCAAAAATTGCTTTTTAATGTCACATCACCATAACACTTTTACCAAAAGAAGTCCAAATAAAGATAAAGAACAAAACAAGTTTGTTCTTTTAAAAAGTTTTATTGAGTTGCAAGTAGTATAAAAAATTGCACGTATTTAATGTCCATTTTTGGATAAACTTGAAGAACTGTATACTTTTATACTACACCTACCACTGTCAAGAATCTAAAGCTTTTCATACATATAGTGCCTTTTGAAAATTTTCCTTTAAGGGACTAGCAGGTGGCATAGTGGTCACAGTGCTGGACTCCCACATGGCTGACTGGTTCAAATCTAGAACTTGGTGGCTTGCTTTCTCAGTTTCCCTCTCTCTCTTTTTCTCTAATAAAAAGATAAAAATAGCAATAATAAGTGAAATTAAATAAATAATTCTTAATTATTTTTCCTATATGTGCATTTGTTAGGGAAAAAGACAGAGGGGAAGTGAGAATTCAACATCCATGGGGAATAGTCATGATGGAATTCTTTCTTCACCTCTGTTTTTATCTGGAATTTGGAACATGAACACACATGTGCCCAGTGTTTTGTTTTCTTTTTAAATTATTATTTCATTGTATTTATTATTATTTTAAATTTTTTTTTCAGAGAGAGACAGAGAGAAAGAGAAAGGGGAAGTCAGAAAGCAAGTCATCAAGTCCAGAACTTAAACCACAGTCAGTTATGTGGGAGTCCAGTGCCCTAACCACCACACAATCTACTGGATCCCTCCAGTGTGTTTTGTATGCTCCAGGTACAGGACTCAAGATGCTGGCTTATTAATGTATGATTCAGCCACCTTAATCACACCACTCACTGGCCAGCCCCATTTGTGTCCTTTATAAATGACTAAGTTTAGCCTCTAATTAACCCAAGTCAGATTTTATTAGTCTGATGTTTATGAAATCCCATGTACAAATCACTCTGTGAAACATCATAGAATTTTTCTTATGAGCTACAACCACTCCTTTATTGTTTTTAGGAAGAAAAAAGAGAGTGCATCTCACATGAACCCAAACCTGGTGATTACTCAATCCACATTGAGTCCCTACAAAAAAGGGCAGAGATGCTAAAATAGAAGGTTTTCTTGATAGATATGAACTGTCCAACCTCTACATTTAATACAGTCCTAATTTGTAAATCCTGCTTTTAATCTAGCTTTGTCCATGTCTGAGAAAACACCAGTTGACAAACAGCACTGGATACAACATGCCCCTTGAAGAAAAAAGAAAAAAAGATACAATATGATATCCACAACCTTGTGAGATTTTCTAATCACAGTTGGCTGTTGGTTAATGTAGGAGATTTTGTCTACAGGAGCACCCATGATCAAATCTTTGTCATTAATGAAGAGATGATAAAATGGCCTGTTAGTTTGAAGGAGGAATGATGTCATTTCAATGTTAGATATATACAGAGGTATCTGAACAGAGTCCTGAGATATAATCGTGTGACTACCTTTTTTGTGTGCTATTTTTTGTTTTCCAATATTTTTATTTTTTATTCTTTTGATTTACATTTAATTACTATACTCCTTTTTTATTTAATTTTATTATTAGTTTTTACATTTTTCCACATTTTATTGATTCAGAATATACCTTAAACTAAAACTATTGACAAAGCTAGAATCTAGTTACAAATGCAGTGTAATTTTCTTCTGAGACATTTTAAATTAATTAATTAATTTACGTTCAGTCCCTGAGCATTGTCACAGCATACAAAATGTGATTTCCCATCCGAAATATACTGCATAGTGACTTAATCATACATGTTATCATCATTACCTTTCCATTTCTAGTTTCATATATATATACATGTGTGTATATATATACACATATACATGTATATAAATATATATATATAAATATATACATGTATATATAAATATGTGATATATATACATATATGTATGTGTATATATATATATATTTATATATATATATATTTTTTATATATATATTTACTCCTATTTCTTACCCTCTGCAATTCCCCACCCTCCTTCCACACTATCTTAGGTGTCTACAGTTGTTTTCCATTCCTTTTTCCCCCACATTTTATTGATTCACAAAATTGCTTAAGTAATCTAATTACTTTCAATAGCAAGTTTAGCTGGTATATACAGATCAGTGCATACATGCCTGGTTTAGGTGTGAAACTCTGAGTAGAATGAATATTCAAAAAGGTAGCACCTAGCTGATGCTATAAAGCTTACTATGGTCATTAAATAGGTATTTTTCAATGCATTTTTTTTTAATTTCAAGAAATGCAGTTTTAACTTTAATAAACATCAAAGAAATGTTAAGGAACTTTACTTAAAACTTAAAGTCAGAAAACAGATTAGGATTCTGTTCAAATAGTACGTACACGAACCTACCAGCATGTCAAGACAGGACAAAAATTATTAAAACTGGAAAACAAAGCCTAGAAGAAGATCAGCAATGTTTTAGTCAAAAGTCATAAAATGCTATTTCACTAGTTCAGTCTCATGTACTTAATCTATCTTCTGTTCTAGTCCAATCTTTCCATTTAAATTCTGGGATATAATATTCAACTCCAGGCGTGTCTCTATGATTAAGTTGACCATTTTCTTAGCTTTGAACTCTTATTTTGGTGTGCCTGTATTTAATTTTCCTGGTATAGAACTCCCTTGAGAACTTCTTGGAGATCTGTTCTGGTGTTGGTAAATTCTTTCAAGTTTTGTTTATCTGAGAATATTCTTGTCTTTTCTTCCCATATGAAGGATAATCTTTCTGGGTACAGTATTCTTGGTTGAAATCGCTTTTCCCTTATACACTTTGAATATATTTTCCCATTCTCTCATCACTCACATTGTTTTCGATGAGAGGTCCACTGTTAGCCTGATGGGATATCCTTTTTTTTTTCTTTTGTTTTTTAAGAGAAGTAAGCCTTTATTTCCTTGTTTCACAAATAAAGCTGGCTGAGTTGGCTTTTAGTGATCAGTCAAAGAGACCAAATCCCATATCGTCGTCCGACCTGATGGGATAATCTTTGTAGGTTAGTAACTTGCCATTTCTCTCTTGCCAATCTTAGTATTTTGTCTTCATCTGTGGTTTTGGTCAATCTGGCTGTAATGTGCCTTGAAGAAGACCTTCTTGGGTTCATTCTCTTGGGGGTTCATTGTATTTCTTGGATCTGAATCTTTAAGTGCCTCTCTAGGTTTGGAAAGTTTTCTTGCAGAATTTTGTGGAATAGATTATCAATGCCCTTATGAGTTGCTTCACCTTCTGGGGTACCAATTATCTGGATGTTTGGACGTTTGATGATATCTAGTATTTCTTGTATATTATTCTCATTTGGGGGGGGGGGGGCATTTTCTCAGTCTTTATGGTGGATTTTTCTAGGCCAGCGACTCTATCTTCTACATTTGAGATTCAATTTTCTGTATGATCTAGTCTGCTTTTAATACTTTTAAAGGATATTTTGACTTTCTGTATTATAGTCTTAATCTTTAACAGTTCCATTTTATTCTTTTAAAATGCGTTTTTCCTCTTTTAGATCTTGCAAGTTTCCTCACCTCCTGGAATTCATCTGCTCATTTCTTCTGCCTCTCCTGCCATTCATTGTCTCTCTTCTCTTCCCTTTCTGTTAGCTTTGTCATTATGAACATTCTAAAATCCTTAGCAGACATTTCCATGAGTTTTATTGTACTCTCTGAGGATGAAGAAGTGTTATTCTTTTCTCTTGGAGAAGAGGTATTGTCTTGATTTTTAAATTTTTCTTATGATCCTGCAGTGATTTCTAGTCATCTGTTGGATGGTGCGTTTCTTCCAAATTCTTGAAGTTCAATCTGAGCATTCAGAGGCAAGCAAAAGGAGATGATTTGCAATCTTTCTACAGTTCCATTTTTACTCTCTGTGCATCAGATTCAAGGTGAAGAGAGGAATATTCTTACCCTAATCATATTTAGATGATTGAAAACTGTTCACTTGGACCTGTCTAGACACTAAGTGTGTAGAGGCTGATCAGAGAATGAATAAAGATAAGGAAAGAAGAAAAATAATTAAGAAGAGGAAAAAATAAGAAAAAATAAACTGAAAAAGAAGAAGAAAAAAGAGGACAAAACCCATAAGATATATAATTTTAGAAAGTAAAAATGAAAACCGTGTGGCGCATATGAACATCACATAAAACCGTATTTCACAAGTGAAGTATGGTATCCATCTGAGGATAGGCCTGAATTGGGTAGTGCCTTTCCTACTAGAAATGAATCTGAAGGGGGAAATCTCAGAAGAAAATTTTCATTTTTGGTCAAGGTAACCAGTATTTCACAGAAGAAATATGGTATCCTTCTCAGGATCTAGTCACTATACCTTTTTAGTGTACAACATGGCTTTTCCCAGCATAAGTACAGTGCATATCAGACAAGACAAAGATATTCCATATACAGTATCATCACCAAATACTTTTTATTTTTGTTTCAGTTATATGTACTTCATTTTCCTCTGTTCCCCTTCTTCCCTAATCTAATACCCACCCTCATATTATCCCTATTCTTATTATCTGTAGTATCTATAGTTGCCCTCCCTGCTACTATACTTTCCAATCTTTCAGTTTCTACTATAGAGTACAGACATTCAAGATAGATAGGTAGATAGATAGTGATAAATAAATATATAGATAGATAGATAGATACAGATAGATAATATATTTTATTCTTTTTATTTCTTTTATATCTTCAATCACTATACTTCACTTATTGTGTAAAGTGAATTTTACACCTGTCCAGTTGGGGATTCTATACATGTTATCATCAACAGATAATAATCCATTTCTGGGTCCCATAAATGTCTTACCTCTCTATTTTTCTCCTTACTGTCTTTCCTTACATTCTCTTCATTCTCCCACCCTCTTTCCACACTAACTCAGCATTTAATTTACTTTTCATGGAGCCAGCAGATTGTGTAGTGGTGAAGGAGCTGGGGGTCTCACATAGCCAACCATGGTTTGTGTTCTGGATGTGGTAACTTGAAAATTATGCCTGGCATGTGTAAGTGCATGCATACCTGAAATCCTGAGAGGAGAAGGGAGGAAAAGGGACTGCGTTGTGGCCACCCTTTTGAGAATGAATTTCTTTTTCTTTTTCTTTATTTATTTTCTTAATTTTTTATATACATTCAATCACATTTTTAGCTTACAAAGTGAAATTTCAATATGTGAACATTTCTCCCCAGTCCAGTTGATCAAAATATCTTCAACCGATAAACCGTATCTCCCCATCCCATCAATGCTCTGCCTCCATATCCCTCCTCCAAATGTCGTATCTTAGGCCCCACTCCTCCACACACACCACGCCTTGCATTCACACCCATCTCTTGTGTTTGTACAACCTTCAGTCAGTCAGTTTTTCCCCTATTCTTTTTCTGTTTCTATCTCTCTCTGGTGAAAGCAAATGAACTATGGCAAAAACCTAAAGAAAGATGAATTAAACTCTTACCTCAGTGAAAATAGAAATCACTTGTAAAAAATTCTACCTTTTACCTCCTGACTTTATACTATGTGATTTTTGCTTACATATATACTTAGTATAAAAAATATCTGTTTTTTTATATGCTCATTTGTTTTATGTTTGTTCAAGCAGCAGTCCAATTAAAATAAATGAGGTGGTGAATATGTATACATAGTTGAACATTGTTTAATGAGAGAAATGTATTTTTTAAATATAATATAATTTAATTTTCATTTTAGATAGATTTTTTTCTATAGAGCCTGTGTGCTTACCAGGAAGATAAAGAAACAGAAAGCTAGAAATCACCCCCTGGGGAGATAACATTGTCACAATCCCTTTTAGTCCATTCTTCTTTCAAAATTTTGAGCTCACATGCACATTCACCAGGTGTGAGATTCAAGCTGCCAGATCTAGGACTCAAACTGCACTTAGCCATGTGGGATTCCAGCAACATAAACAGTGTGTCACCTGCTAGTCCACATGAAACGCATTTTTAAGAAATTTTGTCTTTGTGTGAACATGACAGATTCACTTACACAAACCTAGATGATATTGCACATTGCAAATGGAATATATATGGTCTAAACTATTATTGAACCACTATCGTATATGCTTTTCATCATTGACTGAAATGTCTTCTATTGTTACGGAGCACACAACATATATATATATAAAATGTCTATAACTGTGTGTGTATGTGTGTGTGTTTGAGCTTCTGTGTGTGTCTAAAAAAATTCCTCTATATATCCTGAAACTCTTTATCATTTGCCAACAAAGTCCTCCTCATACATTGATATATTGTAAACACAAGGAGATTACAGATTAAGATACCATTTATGTTTTTGTAGATACAATTTACATTTCCTCTTGTCATTTTGCATACCATTCGAATTTTTTTTAATTTTTTATTTAATTTATTATTTATTATTAGTCTTTTTCAACTGGACCAGAGGGACAGAAAAAGAGAGAGAGAGAGAGAAACAGAGGGAGAGAGGGAGAAAGAGGGAGAATGTAAAAGACAGTCAATGGGTCCAGGACTCAGACTGTAGTCAGTCATATGAGAATCAAGTGCCTTAAACATACCACCACCTGCCAGCCTCTTGCATGTCATTCTTTGTTGTACTAAACATCTCAAAGCATTGAATATAATCTCAGGCAATAGATGAGGCAGAATATTTGTAGAACAGGGGACAGCAGATCATGTAGAAGTTACAATGCTGGATTCCCTCATGATGAAACCCAGTTTGAATCTTGCACCCACTGTCTTGAAACTCATGCTGGCCACACATGCATGCATGCCCCAGATCCTGAGAGAAAATAGAGGAGAATGGATTGTGATGTGGTCATTCCCCCGTGGGATAATTTCTCACTTTCCCTTTCACTGTCTCTGTTTCTCTCTCTCTCTTTCTCCTCTCTCTCTCTCTCTCTCTCTCTCGTGAGTGCACACACTTTAGGGCAAAAAAAAACTCTTAAAAATATTTGCATAACAATCATGCTTCAGACATGTATTGAATTAATATATGAAAAGCAGTGCTCTACTGGCCTCAGAGCCCAGAAGTGAATTAACCACATTCTCACCATTCTGCTAGCCCATGAGATTTCAGTTAACTTTTTGCAAAATCAAATAAGTGTGCAAAACAAAAAATAAAAATAGAAGTATGGAGACAGCCCATGACATGGTAGTTAAGGTGGCTGAATCTCACATGACCCAAATTGTGACTCGAGTCCCAAACCAGATGACTTGGAAAATACATGAGGATTCTGTATGTTGTGCAAAATAGTGATAAGCGGGGAAATTGTGCAGAAGGGATTGTGGCATGACCATTTTACAGAGGTGATGTTGTCTCAAGTTCTTTCTCTCTTTGGATGTCTCTCTCTAGTCAGTGAATGGGACTCCTTGCAAAGTTTTTTAAAATAAATGAACAATTTGTGGCCAGCAGGTGGCGCCGTTGCTAAAGGCACTAGACTCACATATGGCCGACTGTTACTTGAATCTTGGACTTGGCAACTGATTTCTCAGTTTCACTTTCTCTCTGATCAAATTAATGATAATAATAATAACAAAAAAAATTAAATAAATAAATATTTTTTAAAAAGAATGAATTACAGGGGCCAGAAGGTGACATAATTCATAAGACACTGGAATCCCACATGACTGATCAGAATAATGCATCCCAGCCCTGGCGACTTGCTTTCCCACTTTCCCTCTCTCTCTGTCTGTGTCTTTCTGCTCAATACACTTGCTCTAGAGCAAATTTTTAAAATAATAATCAGTAAAATTAAATAAATAATTATTTTTAAAATGAAAAGAAATGAATAAAGAAAGGGTTTGGGACTCAGAAGAAAACAAACACATGCATGAGGTGCCAAACCTATTTCTGAGACAGAAATCTGGAGTATCTGCTGACTTTTGGAATAGGAATAGGTAATGCAAGAAAAAAAATGTGAGTAATTATCACTCTAATTCTTTGTTATAAGAACGCTTTATATAATTTTATCATTATCATTATTATTAAAATTTGCTATTTGTCATGCACACTCACCAGAGACAAGAAAGAAACAAATAGAAAGGGAAACTGAGAAAGCAAGTTACCATGTCTGAGACTCAAACTGCAATAAGTCATGTGGGAGCCTAGGACCATTTTTTATATAATTTTAATTTGTTTTACACATTCAATCACTATACATCACTTAGCTTCTAAAGTGAATTTTCCAACATGAATACATTTCTCACCAGTCTAGTTAGGGATACCCTACATGTTATTATCAACAAGTAATAATACATTTCTATGTCCCATAAATATCTTGCCTCTCTTTTTTTCTCCTTAATGTATTTCCTCAGACTCTCCTTCTCCCATCATCTTCCCACACTAAGATCTTAACTGCCATGACACATGCTGACTCCCACTATAATACTTTTTTTTTTTTTGAGAGGTTTTTGCTATAGGGCGCGTGCGCTCGCCAGACAGACAGAGAGAGACATAGAGACAGAAAGCGAAAAATCACCCCCCAGGGGGAATGGTCACGCCGCAATCCCTTCTCCTCTGGGGATCTTGGGCATGCATGCACACGTGCCCGGCGTGAGTTGTAAGCCACCGGGTCCGAGACGCGAACCACGGTCGACTACGTGGGAGTCCAGCGACATAGCCATTATGCTAACTGCTGGTTCCCTACTTTTTTTTTTGAGAGATTTTCACTATAGGGTGCATGCGCTCTCCAGACAGACAGAGAGAGACATTAGAGACAGAAAGCAAAAAAATCACCCCCCGGGGGGTTGGTCACACCACAATCCCTTCTCCTCCATTCTCCTCTCGGGATCTTGGGCACACACACACACGCGCCCAGCATGAATTTTAAGCCACCGGGTCCGGGACGTGAACCACAGTTGACTACGTGGGAATCCAGTGACATAGCCATTATGCTAATTGCTGGTTGCCCCCACTATAATACCTTGAGAAGATATTGGGTTGTTGTGAGAATTATGATGTACTTTTTTTCTTTTCTATAGGAAAATGTTTCATGACTTTTTCAACAGCCCAATAATATTGCCTCAATATTACCAAAAGTAAATAAATACTTGTTAGAGATTAGGCTCACCACCTATTTTTCTAAAAAAGAAAAAAGTAATTGAAATGAAGCCATACATGTTAATTTCCATAATCTCTGTGGCTGCTTTCCTGATACATAACAATAGAAGTGAGTATGTCCAAAAGAAACCATATAATGTATAAAGGCAAAAAAATATTACCAGCCTCTCAAAAAAAAAAAAAAAAAAAGAGTTACAAACTATGCTTTCAAATGTATATAAATGGATACCTCAAAAAGAACATTCCATTCTTCTATCATGTAATTATAATACCAATTCATCAAACAATAGCTATATAATAGCAATCAAATTCCATTGAAGATTTAAATGTTTTAAATTAACACAGTTTTATGGGACCTGGAGTTGTCATAGTAGTTTATTGCTGGACTATCTCATGGCCATATGCAGTTCAAGTCCTGAACACAATGCTTCGAAACTCATGCCAGGATGGTGTGCATACATGCCAAAGATCCTGGGAAGGGAATGAAGAAAAAGGAATTGGAGCATGACCATCCTTTCAGAAGGTGACTTATCACTTTTTCTCTGACTGTGTCTATCTCTCTCTCTCTGGCAAGCACACATGCCTTAAGGCAAAAACCACTACAAAAAAAAAATTAAACCTGTTTTCAACAGTTACATAGGACTGTTTATGATAAAATTGATAGAAAAATTATAATGTACAATAAGAAAAGTAGGTACAAAAAATGACATGTTATATACAAGAAAAAATCATTTGAAATTAGGATAGAGAGAGAAGTTAATATACTCTATGGAATACCACTCAGCTACAAAATATAACAAGACCCTGGCATTTGATAGAAAGTAGTCAGATATGGAGGATCTATTGCTGAGTAAAGTAAACCAGGCTATGAAAGAAAGATATTGTGTGTATCTACTTAATATATACTGACTCTCTGCACTTTATGGTAGAGAGCGAACTATTGGAGGACATAAAAGCAGTGAAAGTACTTAACGAGAATAAGACAGTGTGGAATGGGGTGGGGAGAGAAGAGGATAGAGAAAGATAGCAAGAGAACAAATAGAGAGGCAGGACATTAGTGGGAAACAGATATGGCTTATTACCTGTTGATGCAGACATGTATAGTATTCTCAACTGGATTGGTCTGAGAAGTATTTCATGATGAGTAAAGTCTTTTTACAAGCAAAATGAGAAATAATGATTGACTGTTTAAAAAGAAATAATTAGAATAATAATAATAATGATTGGGAAAAACATAGAAAAGATATTGAATGATGAAGTGGGGAGATTAATGTCTCTGAATTGACTGACATGCATGGCATTCCCTTTTGAAAAAGAGATGTAATACAATGTAATACACTGTAAAGTTATCTGTAATCCAATGTAATGTTATATGTAATGTAAAGATGATTATGATGATAATAAAAATTTTAAAAATTAAAAAATTAAAAAAAAATTTAAAAAGGATAGAGAGAGAAGTTAAGACATTCTAAGGAGAACAAGATAAAGTTATTTTTCTCTGAATATTAATAAAAAAATTTATTTCTGTTGTGATGAACAAATATAATAAGCCATAAAAAGATAAGGTTTATCATAAGGAAAACCCAGGAGAGAGTAGAGGAGATCTGGAATAAATTCTCATCATTGATAGTATCATTCAGAGCAACAAGATAGGTCAACCAAGATCTTCATATGCTGATATGCACTTTTAAATCACTTTGGTGCCACCTGAAGCTAAACGAACTCACCCATGTCGTCAAAATAGGCTCTTAATTTGCTATATCTTGGTATTACTTCAGGGGATTTATCCATGGAAAAGTACACAAAAGAGACCATTTCCTTCAACATGACAATCAATTTGTGAAACTGAAATACTGGATATTTGTTTTGTCACCAGATGCAAACAGTGTGTCCAGTGCCCAGCCCAAGAGTATCCAAACAGTGAGAGAACTCACTGTCTCCCCAAACCTGTGACTTTCCTGCTTTTTGAGGATGCTTTAGGGACAGCCATGACCTGCACAGCTCTGTGCTTCTTTGTTCTTACAGCTGTAGTTGTGGGATCTTTGGAAAGCACCAAGACACTCCCATTGTTAAGGTCAATAACCAGGCTCTCAGCTTTATTCTGCTCATCGCCCTCCTGCCATGCTTCATCTGCTCCTTGCTCTTCATTGGCCATCTTAATGCAGCCACTGTGTCCTCCAGCAAGTCATGTTTGGCCTTGTGTTCACTGTGGCTGTTCCCACTGTTTTAGCCAAAATCATTACTGTCATTCTAGCATTCAAAGCCATGAAGCTTGGAAGAACAGTGAAGTGCTTGATTCTCTCAGGGGCTTCCAACTCTGTCATTCCTATTTGATATATGTTCCAAATGATTATCTGTGGAATTTGGCTGTGAACCTTTCCACCTTTGGCTGACATAGACTCACATTCTGAGCCCAGAAACCTCATCATTGTGTGCAACAAGGGCTCAGTCCCTGCCTTCTACTGTGTCCTGGGCTACTTGGGCTCCTTGGCTCTGGGGAGTTTCTCTGTGGCTTTCCTGGCCAGGAATCTGCCTGACACACTCAATGAAGCCAAGTTCTTCACATTCAGCATGATGGTGTTCTGCAGTGTCTGGGTTACATTTGTCCCTGTCTATTTCAGCACCAAGGGGAAGTTCATGGTGGCCGTGGAGGTCTTCTCCATCTTGGCCTCCAGTGCAAGGCTCCTAGGTTACATCTTTGTCTGCAAGTGCTATATTATTTTGATAAGGCATAATAGGAATTCTTGAAAAGGTTTATAAAACAGAAAAGTTCCAAGTAAAGTATAAAGTCTATATCATAAGAATGTTTCACAATTTTAGGAATTTGAGCTGAAAAGGTGCTGCCTTTATATTCTTATATTATGAAATAATTTAAAATGACTGACTTCTTAAATTTATTTTTAAAACAATCATTGCATGCATCTAATCTTTGACAGTTATGCTTTCAACTATGGTTAGTATCTTAGATTAATGGGTATTTCTTACATTATAGGTATTGATTAATGGCAAATTTCTATTAATTATTTACTATATATTGTGTTATCTTAGAAAGCTTTTTACTTTTATATAGTCAGGAATAATGTCTTTACTTCCATATCTTGTTTATTGGTTTGTATCTCTGTCTTTTCTAGGAAGGTCTTGCTTTCCTTAACTTAATGTATTATTTTGATGACTATTATTTATTTTAATTTGAACAGAGAGTCAGGGAAAGTGACAAAGCAAGAAACCAGGTCTGGGACTCAAATTGCTGTCCATCATGTGTGAGTTCAGTGCTCTCAACTACTATGCCAACTGCTGGCTTCTGAAATTCAAAAATGATGCCAAGAACATAGACTAGGGAAAGAACAGAACTTCAATAAATGGTGTTGGATATAGTGACTATCCATGTCAGAAAAAACAGTTTACAAACTTAAATGGGTCTGTCTCACATTCACTCTCCATTTCTGTCTGTCTCATGCTCTCTCTCTCTTTCTTTAAATTTATTTATTTTTTTTTTTAATTTTTAAGCATCTCTCCACAGCTTGGGCCTTTTATTTAACTTGTTAATTTCAGAAGCCATTTTAAAGCTGAGGTGTGTCCTGGTGTGTTCAGGGAAGCCATGCTCTAAATCCATCTCCTAGACTCCCAAAATATTCAGACAAGATTCATTAAAATCCTCAATGCTTATTGAACCTCCTGCTTTAAACAAAGAATTTCTTTTCTATAAATCTGAACTCCTAATCTTACTGTTGATATCACACTGCTAAGCACTGTGGAAGAGAGATTTTGTCACAGAATAACCAGAAACAACAGCAGAGGCACAAGAAACATGAGAAACCAAGAAAATATCTCTACCCTAAGGGACGAGAATACCTCGTCATCTACAGACAGTAAAGTAGAATTCATGGAAATGTCTGATAAAGACTTCAGCATACTCATAGTGAGAAAACTAAATGAGATACAAGAGCTGAGAGATAATGAACTCCAGAAGATGCAAGAGAAAAGTCAATGAGCTCCAGGGGGTGTTGAAGTTCTTTCATGGTCTGAAAGAGGAAATACACACCATAAAAAATAATCAAATGAAGCTATTAAAGATTTATGTTGCCCTTCAGGAAATCAAAACGTCCCTCAAAAGTATTAAAAGCAGATTAGCTCACGCAGAAAATCAAATCTCGGATGTTGAAAGCAAAACCTCTGATCTAGAGAAAACAACCAAAAAAAAAATGAGAAAATAACCCAAAAAATGAGAATACTACATGAGAAATAATAGACAGCATTAGGCACCCAAACATTGGAATAACTGATATCCCAGAAGGTGAAGAAATGAATAAAGGCATTGATAACCTATTCCATGAAATCTTGGAAGAAAACTCTCCAAATCTAAAGAGTTATTCGAATATCCAGACCCAAGAAATACAAAATACGCCTAATAGAATCAACCCAAGAAAATCTTCTCCAAGGCACATCATAGCCAGACTGGTCAAATCTACAGAGAAAGAGAAGATACTAAAATTGGCAGGAGAGAAATGTCAGGTTACTTATAAAGGTTATCCTATCATGCTAAGCTCAAACCTCTCATCAGAAACAATGTGAGCAAGGAAAGAATAGGAAAATATATTCAGTGTTAAGTGAAAAACAGTTTCAACCAAGAATACTATACCCGGCAAGATTATCTTTCATATGGAAAGAAGGAATAAAAACATTCTCAGATAAACAAGACTTGAAAGAATTTGCCAGTAGCAGACCCACTCTTCAAGAAATTCTGAAAGGAGTGCTTGGCCAGTAAAACTAAAGACAGGTACAGAAATAAGAGAACAAAAGGCAACCAAGAAAATGACAAATTTAATGCTAGGGACAAAAAAATATCAATAACAACATAGAATGTTAACTTCCAGGATTTAAATGGAAAGATTGGACCACAGCAACATTGTATATTCAAAAGAAGAGAGTTTGAACATAAGACTGAACTGAATAAATAGAATTTTATGATTTTTGAGTAAAACATTATTGATTTTTTTTACTATGCTTTGTTTTCCCATTTTAAACATTTACTTTCTTTTGAGTTGTTGATAGGTTCAGCTTGTTTGTTTCTTTAAATGGAAACAAACTTTTCTTCCTTCCTGACCCCTCTGGAATTGGAAAATATTTGGGAATATTCTTATTTTGTAGCAGAAGGGTTATTTGCATAAGTTCAATAATGCTTGTTGCATTGATTCAGAAATCAGAAATACTCATTATTGGACAGGGTTTTGACTGAAATGTCATATCAGAAG
Organism: Tupaia tana; assembly: GCA_026018925.1. Taxonomy (NCBI): domain Eukaryota; kingdom Metazoa; phylum Chordata; class Mammalia; order Scandentia; family Tupaiidae; genus Tupaia; species Tupaia tana. Next base: position 4,423,107 of record JAKSZU010000024.1, read on the forward strand.
ATCAATCAGAAAACTATGGTACTAAGGTGGATCTCAAGTAAGCCAACAGAAGCTCTTAGAAAGATGATCTGGCCTCATAAGCAGTTCTGCTTGACAGAGAGTGTTGGAGAAGATATATGAAAAAATTTATAATATTGAATAATTGGGACTTTTCCAGCCCAGCATTGGAATCAGCAGAGATTGCAAAAGAGCAACCACACCAGAGGATTTTTTGAGAAAGACTTGGAAGGAAGAAAAAGATATCTTTGCTAGCAGATGGTATATCACAGAATACTTGGGCAGAACTGAATTGGAAAGGTGTATGTGTGACTAGTGTGCCGGGCATTTGCTTTTCAAAAATTTGAGTAGTTAACATGTAAATATTTTCTCAAAAATATTTAAAATCATATTGTTTCTGTTGTTATAGAGTCACAAACAAAATTATACAAAATTATAAGAAATATTTTAAGCATTATCTTTAAAATTCAGTATTTTGAAATTTTGAAAGTTGTTCATTAACTGTAAAGAATTATGGAGTATGAGTTAAATTTTTTTGATGTGTAAAGTAAATGTTGAAAAATGTAAAAATAAAAAATAGAAAAAAAACAAAAATATTTATTCATTTAATTCTATAAATTGTTATTATTTTTCAATTTGATCAGAGAGTGACAGAGGGAGAAAAAAAGGGAAAGTTAAAAAGAAAGTCTCCAGGTCTGGGACTCAAACCATGCCTGGCCATGTGGGAGTTCAGTGCTTCAGTCACATCACCTGCCAGGCCCATTTCTTCTCTTTTTAATCTGTACCATAATTTAATTTATCTCCTATACCATAATTCAGATGAATGGCTGATGGCATATTTTTGTTGGACATTCCTGTTTTAAGTAAGATTGGCTTATGTTTAAATGAATGTTACTGGGTTTTTAAACTTTGATAGTAATTTTCATTCTGTAAATGTTAGTACTGTTTTCTCTTTCCAAGATATAATTAGTAATTCATTAGTAATGCTCATCTGTCTACAAATATTGTGAATGTCAACTCAAAATTACTGGAAAGTCAGCAGATGGCTTAGGAGTTACACCACTGGATTCCATATGGTCAATTGTGATTCATGTCCCAGAACCAATGGCTTGAAAAATTGCACCCAGGATGTGTGCATAGATGCCCAAGATCCCTGGAAAAGAATGGAAAAGAGATTGTGGTATGGCCATCCCCCCTGAAGGATGATTTCTCAATTTCGTTCTCACTGTCTTTATCTCTCTCTCTCTCTCCAGTTAGCACATGTGCCTTAAGGCAAAAACCTCTGCAAAACAGAAACAAAAACCTAGTGGATATTTTTTTGTTACATGGGTTATATGTAACTGATTATATGAATATGTAAATACTGGGGATACCACTTTTCAAGTCAAGCAGACTCACTTGTGTTTTAATTATGTTCATTAATCCATTAAAGGCAAGGGCTGAAGATAAGGCAGTAATGCCTACCTTATATATTTTATCTTAACTGTGCTAATCCAATTAAAATTCCCTGTATCTGATACTCTGCCTTATTGAAAGACATTTTAGTGTGGTTTGTGTTTACTATCAAATAAAGAATATGTAACATTTCACATATTTTATAAGTGATTTGTAAGAGCAGATGTGTTTGAAAGTCAGTGTGTTGAGATTTAGTAGCAAGTTAAAATTTGCCTTTGAATACTTTTTTTAAAGAATTGTATATTTAATTTTATTTATTATTATTATTACTTTTAAATTTGACCAGAGAGAGGTAGTGTGAGAAAGCAAACCACCATTTTCGGGACCTGAACCACAGTCAGTCAGGACAACTGTTAAAAACAGCATAAAAACTGTGGAATTTCAGACCAGCAGTTAGCGTAATGGCTATGTCGCTGGACTCCCATGTAGTCAACCACAGTTTGAGTCCCAGACCTGGTGGCTTAAAACTCATGCCAGGCTCATGTGCGTGCATGCCCAAGATCCCGAGAGGAGAATGGAGAAGAAGGGATTGCGGCATGACCATCCGTTCGGGGGGGGGGGGGTGATTTCTCGCTTTCTGTCTCTCTGTCTCTCTCTGTCTGTCTGGAGAGCGCACACGCCCTATAACAACAACAAAAAATCTATCTAAAAAAAAGAGAAAAAAACTGTGAAATTTGAGTTCAGGTGTGATTGGTAAAGGTACTTTTGTCAACTTATTAAAAGGATTAGAGGAGATATGCCATCAGAATAGATTTGAAAATTATGTCATCTTAAGACTTAAAATAATTAAAAGCAAATGACTGAAGAAAACAAAGAAAGAAAGAAAAAGAAAAAGAAAAGAAAAAGAGACCAAAAGAAAGAAGACAAAGAAAATATTTCAGGAGCCTTGTCCAAACCCTGGAGACAAAGCCAGCCCAGAGATGCCTCCACAGGGGTTCTTTTTCTGCCTAAGGATGATCCAGCCTCCAGAGGGAGACTCGGGGATTTGTGAGACCCACTCAATGATGGGAACACTTGAAGGATCATGGCCAGCCCACCCAGGCATTCTACCCAACCTCCCTGGACTACCAGGTCTTTGCTGATCTTTGGGTGGGGCAGAGCCCCACTCCTGCACAGCCATAACAGGAGGAAGAACAGTGGCCATGCTCAAGGGACACTCAAGGAATTTCTTGGACAGTCTTTGGTAACAGGCACTGCTCTAAACTATTGACTCAGAATGCCGTTAGTCAGGTTTTATTTTCTTTTAGATTTTGCTATAGGGCACATGTTCTTGCCACTAGAGAGAGACAGAGAAAGAGAAGAGAAAAAGACAGAAAATGAGAAAGCACTCCACAGGAGATATGACCAAGCCACAATCCCTTCTCCTCTATTCTCTTTGTGAGGTTTTTGATAGGAATGCACATATGTCTGCTTCACTTTTTAAGCCCTCCAGTCACATACCTTAACCATGCAGTTGACTGTGTGGAATCCAGCACCTTTACCATGCTATTTGTAAGCCTCCCAGGTAGCATGTTTATTTTCAAAATTGTTTCAAAGTGGCCAGCAGTTGGTCAAAATGCTGGACTCCCCCATGACCAACAATGGTCTGGACCAGATCACTTATAAATTACACAAAGCATATGTGTGTGTTAGTGTCCAAAACCCTGAGAGGAGAATGGAGAAGAAGGTATTGTGACATGGCTTCCCCGCCCTGGGGTCTTACTTTCCCTCTCTATTTCTGTCTCTTTGGCAAACACATGTGTCCTATGTACTCCCTCCATTAAAAACTGTCTCAAAGTTTGTTCTTCTCATGAGTAAGAAAGACAAAGAGGCAGAGAGAGAGCTATATACAAAGAATCAGGCACTGACGCCAGTGTCTCAACACATTATTGAGACACCCTTGGCTGCAGCCAACCCCAGACTGTTGGTACAAATATGATAAACAAACTCAGGGAGATCTCAAAATATGAACTGTAAACCTTCCCATGTAAGTTAACCTTAAAGTGTGTCATGTTTTATCACTTCACATGTTATCTTTTGCCTCATATTAAATGGTCATTCTAACTAGAGTAAAGTGAAAGCTCATTGTAATTTTTATTTATATTTTGTTGGTAATTAGTGATATAGAACATTTTTTTCATATACTTGGTCATTGTATATCTTCTTTAGAAATGTTTACTTATGACTTCATTTAATTCTGTAGGACTGTTTTATTTTTAATTTTGTTTTTCTTTTTTTGTTTTTCAGTTTATTGACTTTCTTATATACTCTGAATATTACTTTTTCACTAGATGAATAGGTTGAAAATACATTTACTCTCTCCTGAAGCATGTCTCTTCACTCTGTTGATTATTTCCGATGGAGAATCATTTCAGTTTGCTATACTATCAAAGGGATTTTTTTTTTTGCCTTTGTTGCCTCTGATTTTCAGGTATTCCTCAAAATATCTGGACCCAGATCAATACCTTGGTATTTTCCTATTTTTTCTTCTGTAGTACTGCTTTGTGTCTTACATTTAAGTTTGTAATCTGTTCTTTCTGACATGAATAGCCACTATCTCCAGCACCATTTATTGAAGTACTGTTCTTTCCCTACTCTATGTTCTTCACATCATTTTTGCATTTTAGTGACGAGCAGGTGATGGGGTAGTGAATAGCACTGGACTCACATGATAGACTGCAGTTTGAGTCCCAGACCTGGGGGCTTGCTCAAATTAAAATAAATAATAGGAATCACAATAATAAATAAAGTTAAATAAAGCAAGACATTCTTAGAACAGAGAGAGAAGATACATACCAATAAACCAGATATGGAAGTAAAGATATTATTTCTGACTACATAGAAGTAAAAAGCTATCTAGGAGAACAAAATCAATACTAAATAATTAATAAAATGTTGCCTTTAATCAATTCCCATAATGCAAGAAATACTCATTAATCTAAGATACCAATCATAGTTAAAAGTATAATAACTGTCAAAGATAAGATGCATGAAATGATTTTTTTATAGATTAACTTAAGAAGGCAGTCATTTTCAGTTACTTTAATATATAATATAAAATCAGTACATTTTTTGTTCAAAACCCTAAAATTGTGATACAGTCTTATGATATAAACCTTAGATTTTATTTGGAACCTCTTCTGTTTTTTAAAGCTTCCCAGGAGTTCTTATCAGGTCTTATCAGAATAACATAGCACTTTGGGGCAAAGATGCAGCCTAGGAGCCCTGCACTGGAGGCCAAGATGGAGAAGACCTCCACAGCCACCATGAGCTTCCCCTTGGTGCTGAGATAGACAGGGACAAATGTGACCCAGACACTGCAGAACACCAGCATGCTGAATGTGAGGAACTTGGCTTCATTGAATGTGTTAGGCAGGTTCCTGGCCAGGAAAGCCATGGTGAAGCTCCCCAGAGCCAAGAAGCCCAGGTAGCCCAGGACACAGTAGAAGGCAGTGACTGAGCCCTTGTTACACATGATAATAAAGTTCCTGGGCTCAGAATGTGAGTCTATGTCAATGAAAGGGGGAGAGGTCCCCAGCCAGATTCCACAGATAATCATTTGGATCAGGGAACAAATAGGAATGACAGAGTTGGAAGTCCCTGATAGCAGCAAGTACCTCATTGTTCTTCCAGGCTTCATGGCTCTGAATGCCAGAATCACAGTAATTGTTTTGGCCAGAACAGTTGAAACAGCCACAGTGAACACAAGGCCAAATGTGACTTGTTGGAAAATACAGGTGGCTGGATTAGGATGGCCAATGAACAGCAAGGAGCAGAGGAAGCACAGCAGGAGGGAGATGAGCAGAATAAAGCTGAGAGTCTGGTTGTTGGCCTTGACAATGGGAGTGTCTCTGTGCTTCACAAATATTCCCAACACTATAGCTGTGAGAACAAAGAAACAGAGAGCTATGCAGGCCATGGCTGTCCCCAAAGCATCCTCAAAATCCAGGAATGTCATAGGCTTGGGGAGGCAATGTGTTTTTTCACTGTTTGGATACTCTTGAGCTGGGCACTGCACACACTGTTTTGCATCTGGTGACAAAACAAAGATTCGGCAATTTACTCTCACAATATAATTTTCTTGTTGAAGGAAATGGTCACTTTTATGTAATTTTCCACAGATAAATACCCTGAGGTAATACCAAGATATACCAAATTAAGAGCCTATGTTGATGACACTGGGAGAATTCTTTCAGCTTCAGGTAGATCCAAAGTGATTTAAAACTGGATCTTCGCATATGAGGATCTTGGTTGGTCCATCTTGTGGCTCTGAATGATGTGATCAATGATGAGAATTTAGACCAGACCTCTTCTCTACTTTCTCTTCAGTTTTCCTTATGATAAACCTTATATTTTTATGGCTTATTATATTTGTTCATCACAACAGAAATGAATAGTTTTCTTATTAATATCCTGAGAAAAATAACTTTATTTTGTTCTTCTGGAATATCCTAACTTTTATCTCTATCCTAATTTCTATTGATTTTTCTTGTATATAACATGTTACTTTGTGTTCCTATTTTTCTTATTGTACAGTATAATTTTTCTATCAATATTATCATAAGCAGTCTTATGTAAATGTTGAAAATAGGTTTAATTTATTCTTTGTAGAGTTTTTGTCTTAGGGCATGTGTGCTTGCCACAGAAAGAGAAAGAGATAGACACATAAGAGAAAATGTGATAAATCATGCTCAGAGAGGATGGCCATGCTGCAAATCACTTTTCCTCCATTCTCTTCCTGGAAACTTGGGAATGTGTGCACATCTGTCCGCCATGAGTTTCAAAGCACTGTGTTTGGGACTCAAACTACATTTGGTCATGTGGGAGTCGAGCAATAAACCACTATGACAACTGCTGGTCCAAGAAAATTGTTTTAATTTAAAACATTTAAATCTTGAATGGAATTTGATTGCTCCTATATAGCTATTGTTTGAGAAATTTGTATTATAATAATATGATAGAAGGATGGAATGTTCATTTTGAGGTATCCATTTACATTATCTGAAAACTTAGTTTATAAATCTATTTTCTTTTTCGTTTCTTTTCTTTTTTTTTTGGAGAGGTTTTCGCTATAGGGCGCGTGCGCTCGCCAGACAGACAGAGAGACAGAAAGCAGGAAATCACCCCCCAGGGGGGATGGCCACGCCACAATCCCTTCTCCTCCATTCTCCTCTTGGGATCTTGGGCACGCACGCACACGCGCCCGGCGTGAGTTTAAGCCACCGGGTCCGGGACTCGAACCACAGTCGACTACATGGGAGTCCAACGACATAGCCATTACGCTAACTGCTGGTCCCAATCTATTTTATTTTTGAGATGCTAGTAATTCTTTTTGCATTTATACATTATGCAGTTTCTGTTGCAAATACTTGCTTCTATTGTTATGTAGCAGGAAAGCAGTCACAGAGATTATGGAAATTAAGTGTATCTGCATTTTTTATATAAAAATAACTGGTGTACCTAATACATTCTCAACTATTTATTTACTTTTGGTAATACTGAGGCAACAGTATAGGACTGTCGAAAGAGTCATGACACATTTTTCCATAGAAAAGAAAACTAAAATACATTGTGACTCTTCCAACAACCCAATATCTTCTCAAAGAATTAGAGTGGGAGTCAGCAGGTGTCATGGCAGTTAAGGTCCTAGTGTAGGAAGATGATGGGAAAAGAGTTTGAGGTAACATAGAGAGCCAAGACATTTATGGGACATAGAAATGGATTATTACTTGTTGATGATAACATTTAGGATACTAACTGGACTGGCGAGAAATGTATTTATGTTGAAAAATTTATTTTACAAGCTAAGTGATGTATAGTGATTGAATATATAAAAGAAATTAATATAATAAAAAACATTCTAGGCTCCCACATGACTTATTGCAGTTTAAGTCTTGGACGTGGCACCTTCATTTCTCACTTTCCCTTTCTATTCTTTTTTTCTTGTCTCTCTCTGGTGAATGTGCATGACCTGTAACAAATTTTAATAATAATAATAAATAAAATTAAATAGTTATTAGAAAAAATAATTGGAGTGATAATTAATCACATGTTTTTCTTGCATTACCTATTCCTATTCCAAGAGTCGGCAGATACTCCAGACTTCTGTCTCTGGAAAAAGTTTGGCACCCACATACATGTGTTTGTTTTCTTCTGGGTCCCAAACTCTTTCTTTTTCTATTCATTTTTTTTCTTTTTCTTTTTAAAAATAATTATTTATTTAATTTTATTTATTACTATTTTTAAATTTACTCTAGGGCATGTGTGTTCACCACATACAGACAGAGACAGAGAGAGAGAGGGAAAGTGGTAAGCAAATGACCAGTGCTGGCACTCAAATCCTGGTTATGTAGGTGTCTAGCACCTTATGAATCATGCCACCCACTGACCCCTATTATTCATTGTTTTAAAAATTTGCAAAGAGGCTCATTCACTCACTAGAGAGAGACAGCCAGAGAGAAAAAGAACCTGAGACAACATGACATCTCTAAAATAGTCATGCCACAATTCCTTCTACACCATTTTTCCTCTTATCATTATTTTAAACAACATACAAACTCCTGGTGTATTTTCCAAGTCATCTGGTTTGAGAGTCAAGTCACAATTTGGGTCATGTGGGATTCAGCCACCTTAACCACCATGTCATGGGCTGTCTCCATACCTCTATTTTTATTTCTTGTTTTCTGCACTTATTTGGTTTTACAATTTGTTCACAAAACATAAGTATTTTTTTCTTGGCATATTCTTATTTTTGACATTAATTTTTTATTGAACAAAAAAAAGGTAAAACATGGATCTTGAATTTGTTGAGCAAAAGCAGCTCTCCACGTAAAGCTGCTATCCCTCATGCTAAATAACCTTATGAACTGAGAGTATACAGAATACATATTATATATAAGTTACCTCAACAGCAAAGGAGAAGGAATGGAATACAGTTTTTGAAGATAAAATTCTAACCTGAACATAAATATTTATTTTTACTAGCCATGAAAATCAAATGATTTCTACTGTTAGAATGCCTGGAATTGCATAATAGTTATGGAAGAATTAAAAACCATATTAATTCCTTATATATTAGAAAAATGGAACCATGATTTCTTATCATTTTCTCTATTTCATATTTGACAGTACCACATTTTATTTTGATAATTGTTTGATTTTATATTTTGTATGATAGCAAATTTTGATGTGCCTAAGTGTGAAATTTATCAGAATCTTGAATCTTCAATCTTTATATTATGTTTCTTTTTCTTCCTGCAATATAATTCAAAGGGCAATATTCTGATATTAGTCTATTTTTTGTTCTTAATTGCAAAGGTGTTTGAGCAAGGTTGAAAATGTTTAAAATATTTTTATAAAAATTTATCTGTAATTCCATTGTGCTTATCATGTGCGTATAAAAGTCTTATTCAAAGTTTAAGGCACCCACAAGTAACCTTGATGATGACAAACCTTTCATTTCATGACTAATGCGGTCCAGTATGAGATCTAAGATTGACACTGTCTCACCCAGCCCTAAAGTGCAAGGGTGTCCTTTGGAAATCATTTCAGAGTTGAGCTTAATAGAATGAGCAAGGCCAGATAACAGCTTACACAAAATAGGGTAGTAATAGTGTTTCTAAAATAAATATACCAAAACAATGAATATGTGAATTAAGAACAGTGGTGCTCTGTGAGTCATTTCTGTGTGTGTGTGTGTGTGTGTGTGAGAGAGAGAGAGAGAGAGAGAGAGAGAGAGAGAGAGAGAGAGAGAGAGAGAGTTTAGCTATAGGGAGTGTGTTCTCACCAGAGACAGAAAATGATAAATCACCTCCCAGAGGAGGTAACTTTGCCACAGTCTCTTCTTTTCCTTTCTGCTCTGGAGATTTAGAGCACACATACACCTGCACCTGGCATGACTTTCAAGCCTCAGGATTAAGAATTAAACCACAGTTAGCCACAGTCAGCTACATGGGACCACCACATCACCTTCCAGCCCCCATGTATTATTTCTAATAGTAACAGTTTCATTTTTTACTGAGCAATATTTGGGACTAATAGTGTAGTTCTATATTTCATACTTGTTTGATTTGAAATGTCTGATTCTGGGCACAAGACACAAATAAAGCAGCAAACAGGTCTTCCTTCTTGGGAAACTTTTTGGAATCCAGGAGCACAGCTGTGACTACACACAGATTCAGGAGCCTGATCAGAAAAGAGAATCATTAGTCATAATCACATGCTATACACTGTTTTGAGGGGATGTCTCTATTTCTCTCCACTTCAGAGAAAGCTATTGCCTTTAATAATGAATGTATCACTGTGTATCATTTAAAAACTCATCACATGGGTATTAGCTAGACTTTCTTTTAATTGTTGTGTTTTTGTTTTTTAGAGAGATTTTTGCTATAGGGTATATGCACTCACCCGAGAGACAGAGAAAATGACAAAACACGCCCTGGTTTGATGGCCACACCACAATCCCTTCTTTATTCTCTTCTCAGGATTTGGATCAGCCATGCACATGTGCTTGACATGAGTTTCAAGTCTCTGGTTTCAGGACTCAAAACTGCAGTCTGCTGTGTGGGAGACCAGAGCCTTAACCATTATGCTATCTGCTGCCTCCCCTTACAAAGACTTCTGATGAAGAACTAGTATGCTTCTCTTTGTTCTTTATGTATTATTACTATTTTTAAATTTTAAGAATTATTTATGTTATTTTATTTATTCCTATTTTCTTTAAATTTGAACAGAAATACAGAGAGAGATAGGGAAAGTGAGAAAGAAGGCCATCAAGTGTAGGACAAGAACTGTGGTCAGCCATGTGGGAGTCCAATGCTTTAACCATTATGCCACCTGCCAGCCCTCTTTATGTATTATTTGCAAAGTATCTCCAAAGTACCTAATTACTGTACCCCATAGATAACTAAAAAAATTCCTTTGTGATTCCTTTGTCTTATGTAATCACTTTCTTCAGAATAATTTCAATGCATGTTTTACAAGGTAAATATTCTGAAAACTGTGTTCCCAAGAATATTTATACTATGTCCTCATATCTGCTTGGGTGGAAAATTTTAGGTTCTAGATTTTAAAATACCTAATAATGTGATATGTAGGTGCAGTATAAAAAGTTAACTTAAATCTCATGTGACAGTAGAATTATGAGAATGTGGTTAATCCACTTTTGGTCTTCTGAAGCCAGGTGAGCACTGCTTTTCATATATTAACACAATAATACATGTGTGAAGCATAATTGTTATATGAATTTTTAAGAAGTTTTGCCTCAGGGTGTGTGTGCTTGGCAGAAAGAGGGAGAAACAGAGACAGAGAGAGGGAAAATGAGAAATTAGTCCACAAGGGAGATGGCCACATCATAATCCAATCTCTTCCATCTCCTCAAGGTCTAGGGCATGCATGCATGTACACCCAGCGTGAGTTTCTAGACAATGGGTCAAGACTCAAACTGGGGTTGCTCATGTGGGAGTACAGCATTGTAACTACTACATGATCTGCTGGCTCCTATTTTATAAATCTTCTACTTTACCTAATTGGCTGAGATTATATTTAATGTTTTGAGATGTTTACTACAACAAATAATGATATCTGAGAGACTGGCAGGTGGTAAGGTGGTTAAGGCACTGGATTCTCATATGGCTGACTACGGTTTGAGTCTTGGACCTATTGACTGGCTTTCACATTCTCTCTTTCTCTCTCTGGTCAAATTGAAGAAGACTAATAGTAAATAATTAATTAAATAAATAATTCTTTAAAAATAAGAATTTATGCAAAATGACAAGATGAAATGTGCATGGTATCTACAAAAACATGAATGGTATTTTAATCTCTAATCTCCTTGTGTTTACAGTATATTAATGTATAAGAAGGACTTTGTTGACATATGATGAAGAGTTTCAGGATATATAGAGGAACTTTTTTAGATGCACACAGTCACACACTTACATATATATAGACATATATATGAAAGAGTCGTGTGCTCCATAAAGATAAAGGCATTTCAGTCAATGGTAAAAAGCATATATGATAGTGATCTCATAAGATAATAGGTTAGGCCATATAAATTCCATGTGCAATGTGCAAAATCATCTAGGTTTGTGTAAGTGCAATCTATGATGTTCACACAATGACAAAATTTCCTAAAAATGCATTTCTTGGGGACCAGCATATGACACACAGTTTATATCACTGCATGGCTAAGTGCAGTTTGAGTCCAGATCTGGCAACACGAATCTCTCACTGGATGAATTAGCATGTGAGCTCAAACTTTTGAAAGAAGAATGGAGGAAAAGGGAATGTGACATGATCCTCTCCCCAGGGACTAATTTTTTGCTTTTTTTTTTAATCTCTCTGGAAGCACATATGCCCTATAGCAATAATCTATTTAAACTGAAAATTAAGTTAAATTTAAAAATGCATTTCTCTCATTAGATAATGTTCAACTATGTATACATGTCCATTATCTCATTGATTTTAATTGGACTGCTGCTTGAACAAACATAAGAAAACAAATCAGCATATAAAAACAGATATTTTTATAGTAAGAATATATGTAAGCAAAGTCACATAGTATAAAGTCAGGATGTAAAAGGCAGATTTAAAAAAATAATTTGTATTTTCACTGAGGCAAGAGTTTAATTAATTTTTCTTTGGGTTTCTGCCATAGGTCGTTTGCTTTCACCAGAGAGAGAGAGAGAGAGAGAGAAACAGAAAAAGAATAAGTGAGAAATTAATCCACAGGAGAGTGGCCACACCAGCTATCCTTTATTCTCTATTCTCCTCTCAGGATTTTGGACATGCACACACATACACATGCCAGGCATCATTTTCAAGTCACTGGATTCAGAACACAAACCATGGTTGACCATGTGAGAACCCAGCTCCTTCACCATTACACCACCTGCTGGCACCATGAAAAGCAAATTAAGTACTGAGTTAGTATGGGAAGAAGGTAGGAGAAGGAGGAGAATGTGAGAAAAGACATTAAGGAGAAAAATAGAAAAGCAAGACATTTATGGGACACAGAAATGCATTATCACCTGTTGATAATAACATGTGAAATGTATTTATGTTAGAAAATTCACTTTACACACTAAGTGAAGTATAGGGATTAAATGTAAAAAAAATTAAAAATAAATATAATATAGTATATGTATATATATATATATACACACACACACACACACACACACACACACACACACACACACTGAATGACTATGCTCTATACTAGAAACTGAAAGATTGTAAAGTATAGCAGCAGGGCGAAGAACTGTAGTTACTACCGATAGTAAGGATAGGGATAATGTGAGGGTAGGTATTAGCAGAGGGAGGGAACTAGAAGAAAAAGAAGTACATATAACTGACACAAAAATAAAAAAGTTATTTGCTGATGATAATGTATATAGTAATGTCTTTGTCTTGTCTGATATGCACTGTACTCATGCTGGGAAAAGCCATGTTTTACACTGTAAAGATATAAAGTGATTAAATGTAAATAAAAATAATAAAAATTAAAATATTGGAAAACAAAAACAGCACAAAAAAAGATAGTCACACATTTTCATTTCAGGACTCTATTCAGATACTTCTGTATATATTTAATATTGAAATGACATCATACCTCCTTGAAACTAACAGGCCACTTTATCATCTCTTCATTGATGGTCAAGACTTGATCATGGGTGCTCTTGTAGACAAAATCTCCTACTTTAACCAACAGCCAACTCTCATTAGGAAATCTCACAAGATTGTGGATATCATACTGTACCATTTTTCTTCTTTCATCAAGGGGCATGTTGTACCCAATGCTGTTTGTCAATGGGCTTTTCCTCAGAAATGGATGAAGCTGGATTAAAAGCAGGATTTAAAAATTAAGACTGCATTTAATGTACAGGTGGACAGCCCATATCTATCAAGTAATTATTTTATTTTAACATTTTTCCTCTTTTTTGTAGGGACTCAGTGTGGTTTGAGTGATCACTAGTTCTGGGCTCATGTGAGATGCACTCGCTATATTCTTCCTAAAAACAATGGCAGAGTAGATGTAGCTCATAAGAAAAATTCTAGGATGTTTCCCAGAGAGTGATTTGTACATGGAATTTCATAAAATTCAGACTAAGTAAATCTGGCTTGGATTAATTAGAGACTAAACCTGGTCATTTTTAAATGGCACACTTGGGGCCAGCCAGTGAGTGGTGTGATTAAGGTGGCTGAATCACAAATCACTAAGCCAGCATCTTGATTCCTGTACCTGCAGCTTACAAAGCACACTGGATGGGGCCAGCAGGTGGCAAAGTGGTTAAGGCAGTGGAGTCCCATATGGCTGACTGTGGTTCAAGTTCCGGACTTGATGGCTTGCTTTCTGACTTACTCTTTCTCTTTTCTCTCTGTCTTTCTCTGATCAAATTTTAAAAAATAATAATAAATTAAAGAAAATAATTATTTAAAAAGAAAACAAAACACAGCATGTGTGTGTTCATGTCACAAATTCCAGATAAAAACAGATGGAGAAAGGATTCCCTCATGACTATTCCTCATGGGTGGTGATTTCTCACTTCTGCTCTGTATCTTTCTCTAACAAATGTACGTGTAGATAAAAAAAAAAAGAATTATTTATTTAACCGTACTTATTATTACTATTTTGAAATTTGACCAGAGAGGAAAAGAAAGAGGGAAGGCAAGCCGCCAGGTTTCAGACTTGAACCACAGCCATGTGAGAGCTCAGTACTGTGACCACTACGCCACCTGCTGATCCCTTGTAGAAAAAAAATTAAAAAGGCGCTGTATGCATGAAAAGCTTTAGATTGTTGATAATAGTAGGGGTAGTATAAAGGTATACAATTCTTCAAATTTGTCCAAAAATGTACATTAAATATGTGCAATTTTTAAAATAAAACTTTTTTTAAGGGAATAAACCTGTTTTGTTCTTTATCTTTATTTTGGACTTCTTTTAAATATGTGCAATTTTTTAAATAAAACTTTAAAAAAAAACCTGTTTGGTTCTTTAACTTTATTTTGGACTTCTTTTGGTAAATGAGTTATTGTCATGAGACATAAACAGAAACAATTTGTAATAAATATAAATTAAATTTGAAAGGTTTTTGTTTTTGTTTTTGTTTTTGTTTTTGTTTTTTTTTCTATAGGGCACGTGGGCTCACCAGACAGACAGAGAGAGACAGAGGGACAGAAAGCGAGAAATCATCCCCAGGGGGATGGCCACACCCCAGTCCCTTCTCCTCCATTCTCCTTTCTGGATCTTGGGCACGCATGCACCCGGGCCAAGCATGAGTTTTTTAAGTCACCGGGTCCACGACTTAAACCACAGTCGACTACATGGGAGTTCAGTGACTTAGCCATTACACTACCTGCTGGTCCCTAAATTTAAAACTTTTACATTCTTTTTTATTTAGAGAGATTTTTTGCTATAGGGCATGTGTGCTTTCCAGAGAGACAGAAAGAAATAGAAAGCAAGAAATCAGCCTTAAGGGGGATGGCCATGACACAATCCTTTCTCGTCCATTCTCTTCCTGGGATTTGGGGCATGCATGTACATGTCCCTGGTGTGAGTTTTAAGCCTCCAGGTCTGAGACTTGAACCAAGGTCAACTATACGGTAGTCCAGTAACATAACCATTATGCCATCTGTCATCCCCAAACTTTTAAATTCTAAAGAGGTTTTTTGTTCCTAGTGGCCATGTACCTTTTCCAGAGAGAGACAGAGAGACTGTGAGAGATGAGAAAAAAACATGCCATGAGAAATGAATTGGATTGTAATGGATTGTAATCCCTTCTCCATTTCTCCTTTCTTTTGCGATTTTGGAAATGCATGCATGCTTACAAGCCTGGCTTGATTTTCAGGCCTCCAGATCTGGGACTTGGCCCATGTGGAATTCAGCTGATGTATTCAACAGCCCATAGATCCATCCCACTAGAGAGATATTTTTTGAAGAATTATTTATTTAGGGAACCAGCAGCTAGCATAATGGCTATGTCTCTGGACTCTCACGTAGTCGACCGCAGTTCATGTCCCAGACCCGGTGGCTTTAAACTCACGCGGGGCACGTGTGCGTGCGTGCCCAAGATCTCGAGAGGAGAATGGAGGAAAAGGGATTGTGGCGTGACCATCCCCCCTGGGGAGTGATTTCTCGCTTTCTGTCTCTATGTCTCTCTCTGTCTGTCTGGTGAGCGCACGCGCCCTATAGCGAAAAACCTCTCAAAAAAAAAAGAATTATTTATTTAATTTTATCTATTATCATTATTTTTAATTTTCTATAGGGCATGGGTGCTCATGAGAGAAAGACAGACAGAAAGAGAGAGAAGGAAAATGAGAAAGCAAGCTGTGACTCAAACTACAGTCATCCATGTGGGAGTCCAGAGATTAACCACCATACCACTTGCAGACCTCGCTAAGGAGATTTTTAATAAAGCAAGTTAGTCTCTTATTTTTGAATTTACAACATTCTTTAGCAAAAGAATAATTAACTTTTATTGTTTTTACAACTGTTCTTTCACTCTTTAAATTTTTAGAATAGAAGCACTCTCATCTTTAACATATCTAAGTAACCATTTTAACAAAACTACTTGCTTTTCCAAGAGTCAATTTCAAACTTGCTCAAAGTGCAAATCAAATGTTGTTTTTGTTAGTACAAGTAGAAATCAAATGAAAACTAACTTTCTGATCTTTATATTTATTTATTTATATTATATTTACTTGTTTTTCTCAACAAATTTGTCTAACGTATTGTCTCTTTTTGCTAAAGGTATTTTACATATAACTTATAAATTATGGTTTCTTTTAAAAATTATTTATTTTATTTTACTTATTATTATAATTATTCTATAGGGCATGTGTATGCACTAAAGACAGAGAGTGAGAGAGAGAGGGAAAGTGTGAAAACAAGTCACCAGTCCAAGGATTCAAAACCTAGTCAACCAAGTGAGAGTCCAGTCCCTTAACTGTAATACCACATGCTGGTTCCATGATTTAATATTTATTTAAGATATAAACTTATTTATAAACCAAGTAGGATATCTGGAGACTATATGCATCAAAAGTGGTTCCCTGTTTTAAAAATGGATCACTGTTCCTTTTTCCATGATTTTTAAAGAAAGTATAAGGAAATTAAAGTTAATTGTTATGATTTAGATAGGTATAATAAATAACTGTAGCCACCTATATATCATCCATGGAAGTGGAAGAACACAACTGCTCAGATGCTCCATAAATGGTCATTTTGACTTTAGAATATTCTAAGATTTCTTCCAATATTTTGTCCACATTAATTGTGCTCATTCTAAATTATGTCAAGGTTATATAGTGACTACTTTCCATACTTTCTCCTCCCAGAATTTTATAAAATCAAGGACAGGTGAAGACATGAAAAAGTCAAGGGGACAGAGAGAAGAAAGAGTAGCTCAAGGAGGTTGATGGAAAAAAGCCAGCCTCTGAGGATAATTCACAGAACACAGAGTGTAGCAATAATGTACAACTAATGGAGAGCTCACTTTAGAGGCAAAGGTTTATTCTCTAAATAAAATATTTTTCAGTAGCACACAAAAAAATATGTAAGCAGATGGCTTGGTAGTGAGGGTGAGAGGGTTACCACATGACCTACCACAATTCAAGTTCTGAATCGGGTGGATTGAAAATCATGCCAGGCATGTGTGTGTGTGCATGCCCAAAATCTTGAGAGAAGAGCAGAGGAGAAAGGATTACATGGAGCATGGCCATCTCCCTAGAAGGTGATTTCTCACTTTTCTTCTATCTCCTTTGTGGTGAGCACACTTGCCCTAAAGGAAGCTTAAAATTTTTTTTTTAAAATACTTCAGGAGCCAGAGGTGAATTGATGGTTCAGGAGGATGCCTACATGACTGACCATGATTTGAATCTCAATCCTGTAATGTTGAAAATCCACCAGGCATAACTGTGTGTGTGGTGCCCAAATCACAGGAAGAGTATAAAGGAGAAGGAATGTGGTGTAGCCATACCCTCTATGGAGTGATTTTTCTTTCTCTTTCAATGTCTCTCTCTATTAAGTGCACCTGACCTATGGCACAAATGTTTTTTTAAATGAAAAAAAAAATGCTTCCAAATATCATCAGGTGCTTGTGAAGGTTGTTTACCTTCCAGGGAAGAATAGACTGGTCTGCATCTCCTGAAGATCCCATTTCTACTTTTTGTAAAAGTATCTTATAAAGAACTTGGGCCACCACATGCACAGCATTATAG
The DNA here is from genome assembly GCA_026018925.1 of Tupaia tana. Lineage (NCBI taxonomy): Eukaryota > Metazoa > Chordata > Mammalia > Scandentia > Tupaiidae > Tupaia > Tupaia tana. The sequence goes on from JAKSZU010000024.1 coordinate 4,440,762, forward strand.
ACAAAATAACTGGAGTCAGATGTTGTCATCATTTCAAAATTAGGTGGTAGAAGCTCTATGGAAGAATTTGGTTGGCAATCTCCAAATTTCCTACATAGTGACCCAGTCAGAGAGCAATTAAAAAAGTAAACCCAGAGTTTACTGAAATAAAAATCTTCTGGGTATTGGAAAGGGTCAGCTGTCTTGAGGAATTGTTTAAAGCCAGGAATTTTCCTTTTCTGGTTTGAAAATAAGAGGCTTCCATGGAAAAAATATGGCATGTAAGTCAAACTAGGCAAAATAGTTTTCCATGCTGAGGAGTGGAGATTTCCCATGATCCATACCTTTCCCAAAATTAAATAGAAGTGTGGTTCCAATCCTAGGTACCAGACACTCCCTTCATCACCATGTATTACATACACATTTGCAGATGAAACTCTGATCCTCTTCACAAGAGTAAAGTCACGTTCTAAAAAGACACCTTTTGTGGCAGGAAGCTTTTCTGTAAAGGCCACACAGATATCCTTTTCTACCATCTTTGCCTTTACATCCTGAAGGAACTGCTCCCCTTTCATATCATCAGATACATAGAGTGCCACCCACATCCATCCAAAATGCAAAAACAAGCAGATGATTCCATGAGCCAGAGAGCTGTCCTTGGTGGCCATCTGATAAACTGATGGAAGCTGATCTTTATCACTTAGGATGGGATCAAAAGGTCCATATGTGACCTCAACAAAAAACAAACACACACTTGATTTTTTAAATAAACTATGTTAAATGCCAGCTTGGGTTCATTTAACTAAAATTCAAACTCCTCAGATTTTTTTGTTTTCATTTTTTACTAAAATTTGTAAAACTTGCTGGTAAGGAAAATAAGCTAAAAACCTTTTTTTTCTTTTTCTCAATTTTTTTGTTAAACTAAACACCCTGAAGTTAATGCCTGTGGAATATAGATACAATTTTTGATCAAAATATGTGACCTCCCAAGTATTTTGGTCATCTATGTACAAGTGTCCTGTACACCAAGACAATCAGTGGATTAAAAAATAATTAGTACATGTTATGTGCAATAAAATTAAATTTACAAAGGCTTTCCCATGCAAGGATATGATTCTGTTTCTGGAGGAGGGAGGAATACTGGAGCAGCCATTTGTCCATCACAGACTCACCTTTCTAAATGTTATTCAGATGATTTACTTCACACACTAGTTTTTTTTTGTTTTTGTTTTTGTTTTTAATCCTAAAAAAGGAAATGTTTTTCTTATTTGGTGATAGTCAAAAGGGCATGTAAAAATTTTATTCTGCCCTAGTTCTCCTTGCAATCAGAGTCCTTCACCTTGGAAAGTGTGAATTGCTGTTCCTTTTTATAAAGAGGATGAACTGTATTGTGCATTTTGTCTACTTGTAAGTGAATGGAACTTACTGTCAATTTTCCTAGTGTGAATATAGATTTATAACACTACATGGTGTACTTGTCCAGAACCTTGTGTATATTTTCAAGAAACATTTTTGTAAGCACATTTGTTGCCTTATGTGTATAATTAACAAATCTGTGTATGCCTATGCCTGGGCATCTATTTTTTGTAACTCTTGTGTATATTGCTTATAAAAAAAGTGTGATTTTTATTTTGAAAAATAAAGGATTTTGGAATCTGAAAAAAAATAGAAATAACTGAATTCTGATGTTAGTGTGATTTTTTTTTACTCCTACTTAAACAGGGAGGAGATAAATCTCTACCTGTTAAGACGATAGAATGGAATATTGAGTTAAAAGATTGCATACTGTGGAAATTATTTTATTCTGTAATATGACAATTAGAAGACTGTTTCAATCATATTTTTTTTTGAGAAAGGACATGTGACTAGTACAGATAATAATATCACTTCCACACCAAAGCAAGAAGGAAAAAATATTCTGTTCAATACATGCTTTAATGTCTACAGTGGAAATTAAAGTATGAATAAACTTTATAAAGAGGGTTCAACAAGATGATAATTATGACATCCTGGGCCCATGTGACATGTGCATCAGAACCTTCCTTCTGGGGACCAGCAGTTGGTGTAATGGCTATATCACTGGACTCCCATGTAGCTGACCATGGTTTGAGTCCCAGACCCAGCAGCTTAAACTCATGCTGGGCATGTGTGCATGTGTGCCCAAGACCCTGAGAGGAGAATGGAGGAGAAAGGATTGTGGTGTGACCATACCCCCTGGGGGGGTGATTTCTCACTTTCTGTTTCTCTGTCTTTCTCTGACTTCCCAGTGTGCACACATGCCCTATAGCAAAAACCTCTCCAAAAAGAAAAAAGAAAGAAAGAAAGAAAAAGAACCTTCTTTCCCTAGATGCCAAGTTTAAAATAGAAACTCTGAGAAAAAATATTTTATTGAGTTTTTAATACTGTATTTTATCAACACCGCATGAACAATGTTGTCTTTAAAACACAACCATGTAGCCTCTATGATATTTTTAAAATAAATTTTTTCAACAATATAATTATCCTATGCTAATTCTGTGTTTACCAGTAATGTGTCCTGAAAGTTTTAGAGATTATTTCAATTTTCCTGGAACAATATCTGAGGAAGAGAGTTGTCATGCTGAGAGTAACCGGAAATGCTTTCAAGGGATCCACCAGCATGAATGTGAGGAAGGGCAGAGGGAGCTGGTAAACCTCAGCTGGGGGAACTTAGCCATAGTGAGTGGGAGGATCTCCAGTGCTGGAATATTATTTCTTTGTCTGCAGTGATAATGAATTCAAAGGCTTTTTAAAAATATGTTTGTGCCCAATAGTCCTCTGAATGGCTTCTAATATTGTCTTGTCTTAAGATTGGATGGTTCTCTATGTTGTGTGTATTTCAGGAGGCTTCTTTAAGAGAACATCAATATTCCCATTAGTTGGGGTTGGATGTCATGGGTATGGAAAAGAATATGGGTGGAACTTAACAGATTTTACTTCTTTTTTTACTTTTAATTTGTCAGAGGGCAAATTAAATCATGTGTAATTGCCACAGATAGATACAAAGGTAGGGAAAAATCACCTCTAATAGGGGATGGTCATGACAATATCCCCTGTATATTGGAATTTTGGGCATGTAAGTACATATGCCCAGTGTGTTCTTCAGGATACCAGGATTAAGACTTAAGCCATGCAGTCAGCCAAGTGAGACCCAGGCACATTAACCACTATATCACCAGCTGGCCTACAACTGTTCTTTTTCTTTCTCATCCTTGTACTGTTAAAAATCCCATGACCCAGAAAAGAACCTGTGCCTTTTTCCCTCTGTTTAAACAAGTTGTGTTCAAACAACCAAGAGAAGTGCCAAGGGCCTCTAGGAGTATGTAAATTCAGTTTCCACATTTTCTTTTTTCACATGGGAGAGGATTGCATTAGGAGCTATCCAATTCTCATTCCTTAACCAGACCACCCACTTACCTGTGGGCTTTTGTAGAGCTCCAATAGAGTTCCAACTTGGGCTGAAAATGTTGGCAAGTTTCCTGCAATGATAGCCACAGGTTGTTTCTGTGTCTGGCAGTTGTAGTTTGCCAGGGACTGATTCCCTCCAGAGAGCAAAAACAGAGCACTTTCTAAAGTTCTTTTGTCACTGGGAAATGCATTATAGAAATCATAACCCAGAGAAAGGTTTGGTAGCAAATGGGGGCTCTTATTGATCTGCTCAATGGCAAAGTGAAAGGCCAATACAAATTGGTAGTTCTTCCATCGGTACCTAAACAGAGGGGACAAGATTAGAAAATACAGTCAAGTCATGTGATTCAGGGTAAATTTGTCAGCCACGTCACAAGACAAAGTTATAGGCCCAGGTTTCCATTCAGAGGTTCTGCAATGGTGCACAGAGCTGGTGTAAATAACATTCTCAGGACTCCAGAAAATCTTGAACTGTTTTTTGTTTGTTTGTTTGTTTTGTCTGCTTAAGCAAATCATGTCCAAACACTGAAGAGAGGCTTTGAAGGCCTTGTGAGTGAGACAAGGTGTCATTTAGTTGGATGATGACACTGCTGCCTGAACAGAAGTCATTTTAAAGGAGAATCATTAATGTATAAGAAGCTGACAATTATTTTAAGAATATGACAAAAGGGGCACACATTTGCTATATTTATATATTTTAGAAAATTTATATGTAGGCAAATTATAGATATGTATCTTTAGAAAATACAAAGTAGTTTTAGGATTTTTAAATATAACATGGAACAATTGAACTAATGTTGTTACCATGTATATCACCTGAAATATCTTCACACTTGCTTATGAGAACTTTAGTATCATAGTCTTTTGGCAGTATTAGAATAATAGTACTCAATTATGAGTTACATTCAACATGCATACACTCACTTTCATAACCTTTCTAGACTTGGGTATATCCCACATGTCACCTTGTTTCTATTTAGTTCAGGAAACCATGATTGAAGCATTTCTTATTTTTCCTATATTCTGGAATATTTAAATAGCACCTGGCAGGGCCAGCAGATGGCATGGTGTTTAAGGCCTTCGACTCACACATGGTTTACCACAGTTCAATTATCAGACTTGGTGGCTTGATTTATCACTTTCTCCCCACTCCTCTGTCTCTCTGATGAGCACACATGCCTGTTGCAAATAAAAAACAAAATAATAATATTAAATAATATTAAATAAACAATTCTTTAAAGAAATAGAGAAAGTATAAATAGTTCTGGCTTGCCAGTTTTTTCAACCATTTGCATATTTAAGGTACATTTTTGTGTCTTTTTCTACTTTTTATACACTATTAGGCTAATTCTGAAAAAACTGTTAAATATGTTTTTCTTCAAAATTAAACATTTAATTCAAATCTTCTAGTCAATCATTGGGAACATCGAGTCTTTTTACAAAAGTGCAAAATAATTGTTCTCTGCAATAATTGGTCTTCATAATTGTTCATTTTCCCCTTGAAAATTCTCAGCTTTTAAAAGGATATTTGCTAAAAGTATGTTTTGGGTTTTAAAAATAGTTCATTTTTTAAATTAAATTAATGTTACATATTGTCTGTAATTGTTTCTTTATTCTCTGTGTAATTATTGTAGTGCTAATTTCTTAAATCTCAAACTTAATTTAGACATTCAAAAGTTTTTTATTTTTTTTTCTGCTTTGAATGTTGTTGCCATTGTGTATACTTACCTTAGAGAGAGAGATGCAGTGAGAGGAAAAGTGAGAAATCACTCCCCAGGAAGGTATAGTCATGCTACAATCCCTTCTTCTCCATTTTCTTTTTGGGATTTTGGGCCCACACTTACATGTGCCCAGTGTAATTTCAAAGCCACCAACTTCAGGACTCAAACTGTGATGAGCCAAATGGGAGTTCAATGACTTTACTTCTCCATGTTAATAATGCATGTTAGATTAAAAATTTTCATGCAATTAGAAATCTATTTTTTCTGAATTATTCTTATGTTTTATTGTTACATTTTTTGTTTTTGCAATAGCATGATGCATTCACCAGAGCAAAACAGAGAGACAGAGAGAAATAGAGAAATCATCCCCTGGGAGGATGGTCAGGCCATGATCCCTTCTTCATTCTGCTCTCGGGATTATTGGACATGCAAGCATACACCAACCTCTCATGTTTTTCAAACAACTCAATTCAGGACTCAAACCATGTAGTCAGCCATGTGGGAACCAGCTGCCTTAAGCTCTATGCTGAGTTAGGAGTTAGACCCCACTCTAGGTAGATAGGAGATGAGCTCTGCATAAAGCAGTTATTGTGGTTTTGCTCCCTGTGGTCTGGTGAATGTTCGCTATGCCCCCATTACTAGTTTCAGAGGAATTTATGATTCCCCTTTGACTGGTCTATAATCAGACTTAAACCAGTCACTGTTTAGAGCACACAAAGTGAGATTCAAGCCTCTGGGTCTGTGACTAGAATCATGACCATATTGGAGTGCAACGCCTCAACCACTATTCCACTTGTTGGTTTGTGCTAGATAAAGCTGTAATCAGATTTCTGAAAGTTCTCCCAGGAGTATCAGCAAACTTGTATATAATCCATACAAGTGGATATGGCCAGCATCTCTATTACCTGTAATGTTACTACTTAGCAATTTTCTATCCAATTACTCCCACCTTGCTCTTTGGGTATACATTTTTACTTATCCTTGTTATATTCAGATTTGAATTTAATATTCCTGAACTACTGCAAAATCTCATAGCCACATTTCTCATGTATATTTTGAGACTTTAAAGGAAGCTTTCTTTACTGTGCTATAAAATATATCATGGAGGGGCCAGGAGGTGGTCTGGTGGTTAAGACACTGGATTACCGCATGGCCGACAATGGTACAAGTCTCTGGCCTGGAAGCTTGAAAATTATGCTAGGAACATGTGCACATATGCTCAAAATTCTGAGAGGAGAATATAAAAGGGATTGAGGTGTGGCTATCATCACTGGTTTAATATATAGTGGTGGCCTTTAGACACTCACAACTTCTCTACAAAGCACAGTTCTACCATCCCCTAGTCAGCATCCAGAGTCAGCACCTTGATGCTAACATTAACTTCACATCAAAAGCTTAGTGCCACAATATGCATGTGGGCCTCACTATATAGGTCTTGGTGGTAAAAGGGTTAATGTGCCAACAATCTCACTCATTCTGACCCTCCCAAAAACTGAATATAAAGATTGTGCTGATGGAGTGGAAAACAGACTATATTAATTCTCTCTTCTGTCTTGAAAGAAATGGAGAAACACTGAAAATGAGAAAAAGAAAGATAATAAAATGGCAACAAGGAGTCCTGAGTTCACAACTGTGCTCTTCTCTCATTTCTGTGCACACTTGATTATTCTCAATGAGATTAATCACAAACACACACATATATGTCAACTACATTATTACACAGGTATATACACATTTCCACATACATATAACCAACAACTTACTGAGGTCTTGACACTACTTGAGGTGGCCTCGTCAGAAAATGTAGTTGGAGTAGAATTTCTTCCTCTTCCATGCTATACAGAGGGAAAAACCCACCCAGTACCAGGTGCCCATCCTTGTAGACACTTGGCTTCAGGTATTCGTGACAGTTCATATATGTCATCCCACATGCCATTAGTAAAGGCTGCAGAAGTAGCAAGACACTAATCAAAGGTAATGACATATCTGAGCTGGCACAACACAGATAAAAATCCCTATGTGTGGGAGCTGAGAAGGAGATGGAACTGGATTGTGACTGCAGGCTCAGCCCTCAGTTGGGAGAGTCAACTCTGTGAAAAGCACAGAGGATTTTCACTTCCACGGTCTGCCTTCAACTTGTACAAAATGTGTTCCAGAATGGCATGACAGACAGGGACATAACTAGAACTTTTAAAAAGGCATTTCTACAGGAATCATGGTGCTGAGACTCGTGCTGAATCTGAGCACCTCTGGTTTCTGTCATTTTATTGTTTCACTGAGGACCCATTCAAATACTCTGGAGATCTCTGCCCTGGGGCTCTGTACCTGTCTCCCTCCATTTTGATGAAAAACAATTTAGCAAAAACAATTTTGCACTGTTTTTCTCCCCCAGACTTTATAATTTCATAATGGCCAGCTAAAGCTTTGGGGACCACCTCATCCTGAGACAACAAGCTTTGTAATTTTGTGAATAAGAGCAGACAAAGTACTTGTATCACACAACTTATCTTATAATTTGAACTTTTAAAAATGGTGTTAAAATATACAAAAGTTGGACTAGCAGGTGGCATAGTAGTTAAGGCAATGGACTCCCACATGGATAACCGTGGTTTGAATCTTGGACCCTGGAGTTTAAAACTCATGCTGAAAACTTGTGCATGAATGCCAAAAATCCTGAAATGAGGAAAATGGAGAAGAAGGGATTGTGGTATGGCCATCCCTCGAGGGGGTGATTTCTCACTTTTTCTCTGTCTCTTTGGAAATCACGTGTGCCCTATAGCAAAAAAAAAAAAAAAACTCTTTCTAAATAAAAAAATAAAAATTAAAAAATCCACAAAAGCCTAGTCTGTATGATGCCTTAGCAAGGAGGGGAAAGAATAATGTCATCGGTGGCTTTCTCGCCAGTGTACAAAAGGCATTTCATTGTTCTATCCAATATCACTCTCAGGTCTGCAACACCACCATGGCATAAATGAGCCTTATGATTTACCTAGTAGGATACTTTCCAGAGAAGATTAGATTATCCTTAAATGCCAACCCTCCACAAAATTAATCCATACACCCTGAAGAAAGATACCCTCTGTTCTGTCCATTGATAATTCAGCTGTCAAGCACTCATTACATGATTTAATATGTAATAACTAAAAGAACTCTATTCTTGACCCAGCATTTATCTCTTGTCATTTTTTTCCTCTTACTAGTCTTTTTGGAAAATATTCTTGAAAATGTTTCATGATTTGTGTATTCATTTATTTTTGATTTTTATAAATATATGATATACTGAAAGGTATTTTTAACTGATGGAAACTTTGGGAGATAGCTAAATTGAGCCATTAAGCATTTATTTTCAGGGCCAGCAGGTGGTGTGGTGGTTAAGTTGTTGTACTCCCACATTGCTGACTGCAGTTTGAGTTCCAGACTTGGCAGCTTGCTTTTTCACTTTCTCTTTCTCAATGTGATCAAAATTATGAAATAATAATAATAAATAAAATAAAATAATTGTTTTAAAATAACATACCTATACTACACAACTTGTTTCTGGTGTGAGAACACAATACTCTCAAAATCTTTCAGGTATACAATATAATGTAATTAATTGCATTGAAATGATGTACATTAGAACGTTTGAATTCATTCATCTTGTCTAACTAAAATATTATGTTTTTGTGACCAAAATTTTAATTTTAATTTTAATTAATTTTTTAGAAATATTTTTGCTATAGGGCACATGTGCTTGCTGGAGAGAGACAGAAATTATGAAATCACCTCCTGGTACGATGATCACATTGCAATCCCTTCTCCTCCATTCTCCTCTTGGGATTTTGGGCACACACGTACATGTGCCTGGCATGAGTTTTAAGCCATTGAGTGCAGTCAACTACCTGGGAGCCCAATGACATAACCATTATGCCATCAGCTGCTTTTTGGAACAACTTTTTTTTTTTTTTTTGAGAGGTTTTTTTTTTTGCTATAGGGCGCATGTGCTCGCCAGACAGACAGAGAGAGACATAGAGACAGAAAGCGAGAAATCACCCCCCAGGGGGGATGGTCACGCCGCAATCCCTTCTCCTCCATTATCCTCTCGGGATCTTGGGCACGCACGCACACGCGCCCGGCGTGAGTTGTAAGCCACCGGGTCCGAGACGCGAACCGCGGTCGACTATGTGGGAGTCCAGCGACATAGCCATTACGCAAACTGCTGGTTCCCACAACTTTTTTTTTTTTTGAGAGGTTTTCTCTATAGGGTGCATGCGCTCGCCAGACAGACAGAGAGACATAGAGACAGAAAGCGAGAAATCATCCCCCAGTGGGAATGGTCATGCCACAATCCCTTCTCCTCCATTCTCCTCTCGGGATCTTGGGCACGCACACACACGCGCCCGGCGTGAGTTTTAAGCCACCAGGTTCAGGACATGAACCGTGGTTGACTACGTGGGAGTCCAGCGCCATAGCCAATTCACTAACTGCTGGTTCTCAGGACCAACTTTTTTTTAAGATTTATTTTAATTGTATTTATTATTTTTAAAAAATTTTGTCATAGGGCACGAAAGAGAGAAAGAAAGAGAGGGAGAGAGAAAGTAAGAAAGCAAGCCACCAGATCCAAGATTTTCACAAGGTTGACCATGTGAAAGTCCAGTGCCCTTAACCACCACATCACCTGCTGGCCCCTTTGACCAACATTTTTTAAAACCTGGTACCCACAGCCTATAGTAGCTGTCATATTCTCTGCTTCTATGAATTTCAGTTTTCAATACTCTACTTACTTGTGAGATGATATGTACTTGAATTATTTCAATCTGTGTAATGTCCTTCAAGTTCATCCCTGTTGTTGAAATAACAGAATATATTTTGTTACTTTTAAGGTGCATGTTATTATCAGAGACTGAGGGAGAGAGAAACACTTCCCAATGGAGCTTCATCATGCTTCAATACTTTCTCCATTTCTCCATTCTGTCAGGATTTCAGGAATGCACACACACATGCACAGTGTGTTTCTTAAGGCACCAAAAATGGAATTCATACCATGGTCAGTTATGTGGAACCCTGATCTTTTAAACATTAGGCTATGAAACTGGTATGAAGAATTAGTTTTTTAAGGCTGGATAATATTCTATTATAGACATATATAAAAGATTTTCTTTAAAAATATTAATTTAATTTATTATTATCATTATTTAATTTTCTATTGGACATGTGTGCTTACCAGAAACAGATAGAGGGGAAGTGGGAGGCAAGTTGATAGGCCTAGGACTTGAACTGTGGTCAGCCATGTGGAACCAGCACCTCAAACATCACATCACCTGCTGGTCCCTATAATGTGTTTTATATCTACTTTTCTGTGATAGTTATGTTAATGTCATATCTTGACTATTATGAATAAATTTGCAATGAATGTGGAAGCATAAATATATTTTGCCATATTAATTTTATATTTTTATATATAACTAGTTATGTAATTGTTAAGTCACATGGTAGTTCTATTCTTAATTTTCTGAAAAACCTTAGAAAACTGTTTTCCATTGTGTTTAACCAATTTATATTTTTATCAACAATGTTTCATGGTTCTCTTTTCTTCTTGTATTTATTGTATTGTATTTTTTAATAGCTATCTTAAGAGGTGTGAAGTGGGGACTGGCAGGTGGTGTGGTTGTTGAGGTGCTAGATTCCCACATGGCTGACTATGGTTTGAGTCCTGAAAGTGATGGCTTGCTTTCTCACTTTCCCTGTCTCTCTCTCTCTGGTCAGACTATAAAATAATAACAAAAAATAGATAAAATAAATAAAGTAATATTTTAAAGAAAAAAAATGTGATGTGATATTTCACAATTGTTTTTATTTGTATTTTCCTGATGATTAGTAATGTTGAGTGTTTATTCATATGCTCATTGGCCATTTGTATGCTTTCTTCTAAAAAAAAAAAATCTATCCAAGTCCTTTGCACTTTTCCATTTCAGTTATTTGTTTTCTCAATATAAAATTTGTCAGCATCCACCCAAGGTTTGGCTTGGTCTAAGAGGAAATGAAAAGAAAGAGACAGAGGGACAGCGTAGCAGTGGACATGGACAGCCTGAGCCTAGGTAGCCCAAGCAACTTGTGCTGCCCAGATAAACTGGGCACCTTTATTTATAGGGTAAAGTGACCCTACATATGTGTATTTCATGACATTCCATAGATATGTTGATGTGTTACAGACAATAAGAAGCAGGAACAAACCTATAAGGTCTTAGACATACTAGTCCAGGTGTATCCCTTGGCAATAATCACATCAAGCAGAATTCTCATTAAACTTACTTTCTAATGGATAGAAACCTAGCTGCAGAGGTGGGGAAGGTTAAAGAATCTCGCCATAATACATCACACCCAGAGAAGGCTAAAGAATCTTACAGAGCCAGAGCAGGGATTGGACTTTGCTAAATGGGGTCAAGATGTTTCCTGAATTCCATCAGATGTGTCTGTTGAAAAGCTCCTAGCAATTTCCAACCTTTGCTCTATCTACAGTGAGGGTAAAGAAAAGGAAAAGCAGCAGGGTTCTGCCATAGCCCAAAGGGACAGGTGAAGTTTGCTCAGAGCATGTCCCATACCTTTAGGGCCTTTGTCTGAACATGTCCCTACAAAAGTTTTCCCTTTTCTCACTGGATTGACTGGTACCCTTTGTTGAAGATGAGTTGTTGTATGTTTTGGTGTATATTTCTGGAGTCTCTACTCTGTTCCATTGGTCCTAATGTCTGTTTTTGTGCCAATACCATGCTCTTTTGATTATCACAGCTTTGTAACATATTCTGGGATCAGGAAGTGAAATGCCATCTACTCTTGTCTTCTTGTGCAGGATGGCTTTAGCAAAACTGGGTCTTTGATGGTTCTAGATAAAATCTATGATTGTCTTTTCTAGGTCTGTGGAAAATGTCTCTTGTAATTTTATAGGAATTGCATTAAACATGTAGATTATTTTGGGTAGAGTTGACATTTGGATTATATTGATTCTGCCACTTCAGGAACATGGGATGTCCTTCCACTTTTCAGTATCCTTTTCAATTCCCTTTTTAAGGTTTTTATAGTTTTCCTTGTGGAGGTCTTTGACTTCCTTCATTAGTTTTATTTCTAAGTATCTTATGCCTCTTGTGGCTATGGTAAACGAAATTACTTTCTTCAGTTCTGTCTTTGTCTGCTTATTGTTTGTATATAGAAATGCTATGGATTTTTGTAAGTTAATTTTCTATCCTGCCACTTTACTGTATGTATTTATTACTTTGAGAAGTTTTTCATGGATACTATTGGGTCTTCTATGTATATAGTCATGTCATTTGGTAACAGAGATAATTTCAGCTCTTCTTTCCCTATTGGAATGCCTTTTATTTTCTTCTCTTTTCTGATCACATTGGCTAGAACTTCCAGTACTATATTGACTAAGAGCAGAGCAAGTGGGCAGCCTTGTCTTTTACCAGTTTTTAGTGGAAAAGCGTTCAGCTTTTCCCTATTCAGAATAATATTAGTTGTAGGTTTTTCATAATTGGCTTTTATTATGCTGAGGAATGATTCTTCTATGCTAATTTTACTGAGTCTTGATTATAACAGCATGTTGTATTTGGTTGAATGCTTTTGCTTCATCAATTGAAATAATCATATGCTTTTTACCTTTCTTTCTGTTAGTATGATGTATTATATTTATGCTTTTGCATATGTTGCATCACCTTTGCATCCCTGGAATAAAGCCTACCAGTCGTGATGAATAACATTTTCATATGCTGTTAAATACGGTTAGCAAGTCTCTTATTGTTCATTTTTGCATCTATATTCATCAGGAATATAGGTCTGTAGTTATCCTTTTCTGTTGTATCCTTAACCATTTTGGAAATGATGGTTATGGAGGACTCATAGAATGAATTTTGAAGGGTTCCTTTTTTTGGACCTCTAGAAACAGTGTGAGTAGAATGGAGGTTACCTCTTCTTTAAAAGTTTTGTAAAATTTGAAATTGAAGCCATCAGGGCCTGGATTTTTCTTTGTTGGGAAGTTATTTATTACGATTCAATCTCATTGATTGTTATAGGTCTATTCAGGCTTTCTATGTATTCCTGAGTCAATATTGGTAGATTATATGTGTCCAAGAATTTGTCCATCTCATCCAGATTTTCTTCTGCGTTGGCATAGACTTGCTCATGGTATCCTTTTACTACAATATATAATATAATATAATATAATATAATATAATATAATATAATATAATATATATAATATAATATTAATATAATATTCTTTGTCTCTCAAACAGTTTTTGTTTTAAAGCTTATCTCGTTAGAAATTGGTATTGTTACTCCTGCTTGTTTTTTGATTTCCATTTGCATGAATACCTTTTTCCAACACTTCACTTTTAGTTTATGTGTGTCTTTACCCATGAGATGCATTTCTTGTAGACAACAAATCGAGGGATTCTTTGTTGTTGTTGTTTATCTATTCAGCCAGTCTGTGTCTCTTGATAAGAGAATTTAATCCATTAACATTTAATGTTATTATAGATATTTCCAGACTTGTCCTTACCTTTAAGTTGACCCTTGTCTTGGTTGTCTTTGACCCTTATTTCTGGCTGATCATTCTTAGTTTTCCTGGAACAGAACTCTCTTCAGAGTTTCTTGAAGAGCTGGTCTGGTTTTGGTAATTTCTTTCAGGTTTTCTTTGTTTGAGCAGATTTTTTTTTTCGTATGAAGGATAATATTCCTATATATAATAATTTTGGTTGAAACTGTTTCTCTCTTAACACTTTCAATATGTCTTTGCATTCTATTTCTGCTTATATTGTTTCTATTGAAAGGTCCGGAGTTAGACTGATGAGATGACATTTGCAAGTCACTTCTTGTTTCTCTCTTGCCAATTTTTAGTATCTTGTCTTTATCTGTGGTCTTGGCCAGTCTGGCTAATATGTGCCCTGGGGAAGATCTTGGGTTGATTCTATCCAGAGTCCTTTGTATTTCTTGAGTCTGGATGTGTAAGTGCTTTTCTAGACTTGGGACATTTTCTTCCACGGTTTTATAAAATAGATTTTCCACGCTCATATTATTTTCTTCACCTTCTGGGATACTAATTATTCAGATGTGTGGACGTTCAATGGAGTCTAATGTTTCTCATATATAATCCTGTGGGGTTTTTTTTGTTTGTTTGTTATTTTCTCTATCTTTTCGGTATTTTTTTTCTGGGTCAGAGGTTTTACCTTCTACATCAGAGATGCAATATTCAGCATGATTGAATCAACTTTTAATACTTTTGAGAAAGTTTTTGATTTTCTGTATTACAGACTTCATCTCTAATAGCACCATCTGATTCTTTCTTAGAATGTCCATTTCTTTTTTCACATCCTGGAAGGACTTCCTAATCTCCTGTAGCTCATTGTTCCTTTTCTGTTCCAACTGATAAAATTTTGTCACCATGAAAGTTCTTAATTATTTTTTGGACATTTTGGAAACATCTGTTTTTTTTTTTTTTTCAAGAGATGGAGAGCAGTTATTGTGTTCTTTTGATGGAGATATATTTTCTGGTTTACTCAGACCTGAGGCTCTTATTCTACTTCTAGCTATGGGGAGAGGTATTCACTTTTGGATACCTTTTGACTGGTAACAAGTGTGCTTCCTTTTTTGTAGACTGATGTGTGCCAAAGTCTCTCTTCTTCTGTGTTTTACAATGTGGTCTGCAAAGAAGGAGTCTTCTATTCAGGAGTCTGAAGAGCAGCTTTTCCTTTTTTGCAAGTGGTTATGTAAAAGGGAGAATCATAGGAAGCATAACAATACCAGGGTATTTGAAAATTGTGATTCTAGATCTGCCTAGCCCCTTATAGTGCGTGGAGAATTGGTAGGAGATGACAATATAAGACGGAAGATAAAACAGTATGAAAGAAAATAAAGAAAGTGTGCAGTGCACGATTTCGTCAGGAGTATGGAGATGGAAATGGGCTCTGCTGAAGAGCTGGGGGTAGTCCTATGGTGTAAGGATAAATAGAAAATTCACAAAAGAAAGAAGAGAAAAGGAAAAAAAGGTCTACCTTGCTGACAGAGAGAGTGGGTTGCTGGAGTTGGGCAACTGAAGCTGGAGCTAGGGCATGGAGGCCCTGCCTCAGTGTCCTTTAGGCCAAGGATCTGGAGATGGAAATGGGCTCTGCTGAAGAGCTGGGGGCAGTCCTGTGGGGTAAGGACAAGTGGGAAATTCTTTAGTCATATTCTTAAAGAAATTTGTCATTTTCTCCCTATATTAATGATCCTTGTTTAAAATCATCTCTGTTCAAACCACAGTGTCATTATCCAGATAAATGACACCTCATCTCACTCACAAGACCTTCAAAGCCTCTCTTCATTGTTTGGACATGAATTTGAACCTGGGCCTATAACTTTATGTCTTTTGGCTTGGATGAATAATTTACCCTGAATCACATGACTTGACTGTATTTCCTAATGATGTCCCCTTTGTTTAGGTACCAATGGAAGAACTACCTATATGTATTGGCCTTTTACTTTGCCATTGAGCAGATCAATAAGAGTCCCCATTTGCTCCACAACCACTCCCTTGGTTATGATTTCCACAATGCATTTCCCAGTGATAAAAGAACTTTAGAAAGTGCTCAATTTTTGCTCACTGGAGGGAATCAGTCCCCGCCAAACTACAACTGCCAGACACAGAAACAACCTGTTGCTATTATTGCAGGAAACATGCCAACATTTTCAGCTCAAGTTGGAACTCTATTGGAGCGTTACAAAATTCCACAGGTAAGTGGGTTGTCATCTCTGTTCAAACCACAGTGTCATTATCTAGCTAAATGACACCTCATCTCACTCACAAGACCTTCAAAGCCTCTCTTTATTGTTTGGACATGATTTGCTTAAGCAGAGGGAAAATACATTCAAACTTTTCTGAAGCCCTGAGAACATTATTCAAACTAGCTCTGTGTATCATTGCAGGAGAACCTCTGAATTTGAACCTGGGAACAAGAATTGGATATGTCCTAATGTAATCTTCTTACATCTTAGCAAAGAAAACATGCAAGCTGGGGCTACATACCTCTAGAGGCCCTCAGAACTTCTCTTGGTTATTTGAACACAATTTGCTTAAACAGAGCGAAAAAGGGACAGGTTCTTTCCTGGGTCATGGGACTATTAACAGTACAAAGATTAGAAAGAAAAAGAGCTGTAGTAGGCCAGCTGGTGCATTAATCAGAAATTTAGTTTCCATTTGATTTCTACTTGTACTAAGAATAACAACATTTGACCTGCTCTTCGAAAAAGTTTGAAGTTGACTCTTGGAAAATCACATAGTTTTGTCAAAAGTATTACCTAGATATGTTAAAGATGAGAGTGATTCCATTCTAAAAATGTAAAGACTGCGGACCAGCAGTTGGTGTAATGGCTATGTCATTGGTCTTCCATGTAGTTGACTGAGGTTTGAGTCCTGAACCTGGTGACTTAAACTCATGCAGAGCGAATGTGCATGCATGCCCAAGATCCTGAGAGGAGAATGGGGGAGAAGGGATTGTGGCGTGACCATCCCCCCTGGAAGGGGGTGTGATTTCTCGCTTTCTGTCTCTCTCTGTCTTTCTGGCAAGCTGACACACCCTATAGCAAAAAACTCTCAAAAAATATAAAGACTGAAAAAACAGTTGTATAAACAAAAAGAGTTAATAACTTTCTGCAAAAAACGTTATAAATTTAAAAATAAAATTCTAACATGTTTTATTAAAAATCTCCTTACTGAGGCCTACAAGTGATATGGTGGTTAAATCTCTAAACACACATGGCTGACTGGTTTGAGTCCTGACCTGACAGCTTGCTTTCTCAATTTCCTTCTCTCTCTCTCTTTCTGTCTCTCATCAGCACCCATGCCCTTTTGCAAATTAAAAATAATGATAATAGGTAAAATTAAATAAGTAATTCTTCAAATGCTAAATCTTTAGTGGGATGAATTTATGGTCTATTGAATAAGGAAATTGAATTCCACATGGCCCAAGTCCAAGACCTTGAGGCCTCAAAAGCAGTCAGGCATGTGTGCATGTATGCATTCCCAAAATCTCCAAAGAAAGGAGAAATGAAGAAGAGATTACAGCTCATTCCCCATGGGGGCATTTTTATTCTCATCTCTCAGATTCTCTCTATGTCTCCCTGGGAAGTTTACTTGCCCACCAGGGATAAAAACTTCCTTCTTTACAATTTATAAGTTTGGGGACCACAGATGGCATAATGGTTATGTCACTGGACTCTCATGTAGTTGACCGTGGTTCAAATCTCAGAACTGGAGGCTTAAAACTCATTCCAGTGGTGTATGCATGCATGCCCCAAATCCCAAGAGAAGAATGGAGGAAAAGGGATTATGGCATGGCTATCCCTCCTGTGGGTGATTTCTCACTTATTGTCTCTCTGTTTTTCTCTCTCTGACAAACACACATTCCCTATAGCAAAAATCTCTCTAAATAAAGAAAAAAAGAATTTGAATGTTTTAAATTTATATATTTGTTACAAATTATTTCTTTTTATGTTGCATGACAATAACACTTTAACCAAAAGAAGTCCAAAATAAAGATAAAGAACAAAACAATTTGTAGATAAAGAACAAAACAAGTTTGTTCTTTTTAAAAGTTTTATTGAGGTGCAAATAGTATCCAAAAAGTTGCACATATTTAATGTCCATTTTTGGATAAACTTTAAGAACTCTATACTTTTATGCTACCCCTACCAGTATCAAGAATCTAAATCTTTTCATACATATAGTGCCTTTTAAAAGTTTTTTCTACAAGGGACCGGCAGGTGGCATAGTGGTCACAGGGCTGAACTCCCACATGGCTGACAGGTTCAAGTTTAGAACCTGGTGGCTTGCTTTCTCAGTTTCCCTTTCTCTCTGGTCAAATTTTAAAAATCGCAATAATAAGTAAAATTAAATAATTCTTATTTTTTTCTACATATGCATTTGTTAGGGAAAGACACAGAGGGAAAGTGAGAGATCACCACCCATGCAGAATAGTCATGATGGCATCTTTTCTCCATCTCTGTTTTTATCTGGAATTTGGGACATGAACACACGTGTGTCCAATGTTTTGTTTCATTTTAAAATAATTATTTTTCTATTTTTAAAATTTGATCAGAGAGAGATGGGGAGAAAGGAAAAGGGAAAGTCAGAAAGCAAGCCATCAAGTCCAGAACTTAAACCACAGTCAGCCATGAGAAATCCAGTGCCTTAACCACCACATCACTTGTTGGCCCCA
The DNA here is from genome assembly GCA_026018925.1 of Tupaia tana. Taxonomy (NCBI): domain Eukaryota; kingdom Metazoa; phylum Chordata; class Mammalia; order Scandentia; family Tupaiidae; genus Tupaia; species Tupaia tana. The sequence goes on from JAKSZU010000024.1 coordinate 4,459,114, forward strand.
TGCAGTGTGTTTTGTAAGCTGCAGGTACAGGAACCAAGATGCTGGCTTAGTGATTTGTGATTCAGCCACTTTAATCACACCACTCACTGGCTGGGCCCATATGTGCCCTTTAAGAATGACCAAGTTTAACCTCTTATTAGTCCAAGCCAGATTTTGTTAGTCTGGGTTTTATGAAAGTTCATGTACAAATCACTCTTTAGGAAACATCCTAGAATTTTTCTTATGAGCTACAACCACTCCTCCATTGTTTCTAGAAAGAAAAGAGAGTACATCTCACATGACTACAGAACTGGTGACAAATCATATTGAGCTCCTACAAAAAAGGGTAGAGATGATAAAATAGAAGGATTATTTGATAGATATGGACAGTCAAACCTCTACATTTAATGCAGTCCTAATTTGTAAATCCTGCCTTTAATCCAGTTTCATCCATTTCTGAGGAAAAGCCAGTTGATAAACAGCATTGGGTACAACAAGCCCCTGGATGAAAACAGAAAAACGATACAGGATGATATCCACAATCTTGTGAGATTTTCTAATGGCGTTTGCTGTTGGTTAGAGTAGGAGATTTTTGTCTACAGGAGCACCCATGATCAAGGCTTGGTCATCAATGAAGAGATGATAAACTGGCCTGTTAGTTTCAGGAAGGATGATGTCATTTTAATGTTAAATATATACAGAGGTATCTGAACAGAGTCCTGAAATGAAATTGTGGGACTAGATGTTTTTGTGTGCTGTTTTTGTTTTTGTTTTCCAATATTTTTTGTTTTTATTTATGTTTAATCACTGTACCTTTTCTTTTTTTTTTTTTTTTTTTTTTTTTTGAGAGGTTTTTCACTATAGGGCACATGCGCTTGCCAGATAGACAGAGAGAGACATAGAGACAGAAAGCGAGAAATCACCCCCCCCCCCCCGCAGAGGGGATGGTCACACCGCAATCCCTTCTCCTCCATTCTCCTCTTGGAATCTTGGGCATGCACGCACACGCGCCCTGCGTGAGTTTTAAGCCACCGGGTCCGGGTCACAAACCGCGGTCGACTACGTGAGTCCAGCGACATAGCCATTACGCTAACTACTGGTTCCCAATCACTGTACCTTTTACAGTGTACAGCATGACTTTTCCTAGCATGAGTACAGTGCATATTAGACAAGAAAAAGACATTACCGTCTACATTGTTATCAGAAATAGCTTTTTATTTTTGTATCAGTTATATGTACTTTTTTCCTCCCCTAATACCCTCCCTCATATTATCCTTATCCCTACTACCTGTAGTATCTACAGTTGCACTCCATGCTACTATAATTTCCAATCTTTCAGTTTATACTATAAGTGTACATTCATGTATTTTATCCGGTTTTAATTTATTTTATACATTAAATCACTATACTTAGTTTGTAAAGTGAATTTTTCAACATGAATACATTTCACACCAATCCAGTTGGGGATACTATATATGTTATCATCAACAATTAATAATGCATTTCTGTGTCCCATAAATGTCTTGCCTCTCTATTTTTGTCCTTAATGTCTCTCCTCACATTCTCCTCCTTCTCCCACCCACTTCCCACACTAATTTAGCATTCAGTTTGCTTTTCACAAGCCAGCGAGTGCTGTAGTGATAAAGGAGCTGGGTTCTCACATGGCCAACCATGATTTTGTGTCCTGGATCTGGTGACTTTAAAATTATGCTTGGTATGTGTATGTATGTGCATGCCCCAAATCCTGAGAGAATAATGGGGGAAAGGGTTTAAAGCATGACCAACCTTCTGAGGATTAATTCCTCACTTATTGTTTTTTTGTTTGTATCTCTCTCTGGTGAAAGAAAATGACCTACGGCAGACCCTAAAAAAAATTTAATTAAACTCGTGCCTCAGTGAAAATACAAATTATTTTTTAAATATGCTTTTTTAATCCTGACTTTATACTCTGTGACTTTGCTTTCATACATTCTTATTATAAGAAAACATCTGTTTTTTAATATGCTGATTTGTTTTCTTATGTTTGTTTAAACAGCAGTCCAATTAAAGTCAATGTGGTAATGGATATGCATACATAGTTGAACATTGTATAATGAGAGAAATGCATTTTTAATTTAATTTAATTTAATTTTTATTTTAGATAGATTTTTGCAGTAGAACATGTGTGCTTGCCAGAGAAACAAAGAGATAATAAAGCTAGAAATTATCCCCTGGGGAGATGATGATGCTACAATTCCTTTTCTTCCATTCTCCTCTCAAAACGTTGAGTTCACTTGCACATTCACTCAGTAAGATTCAAGCTGCCAGATCTGGAACTTAAACTGCTCTTAGCCATGTGGGAGTCCAACAACATAAACAGTGAGCCAGGTACCCCTTGTCAAAAATCAGTTGGCTGTATGTTTGAGCATTCATTTCTGGGGACTCTATTCTGTTCCATTGGTCCACCTATCTGTTTCTGTGCCAGTACCATGCTGTTTTGATTACCACAGCTTTGTAATATATTTTTGGGTCAGGGAGTGAAATGCTGCCCACTCCACTCTTCTTGTGCAGAACTGCTTTGGCAATATGGGGTCTCTTATGATTCCAGACAAACTTTATGATTGTCTTTCCTAGTTCTGTGAAGAATGTGTCTGGTACTTTGATTGGCATTGCATTAAATAGGTAGATTAATTTGGGTAGAATTGCCATTTTGATTATATTAATACTTCCAATCCAGGAACATGGGATGTCCTTCCACTTTTTTGTGTCATTTTCAATTTCTTTTTTTTTATCTTCTCATAGTTTTCCTTGTGAAGGTCTTTAACTTCTTTGGTTAGATTTATCCCTAAGTATCTTACACTTTTTGTGGCTATAGTAAATGGAACAACTTTTTTCAGTTCTATCTCAGTCTGCCTGTTGTTCATATACAGAAATGCTATAGATTTCTGGATATTAATTTTGTATCCTGAAACTTTACTGTATTCATGTATTACTTCCAGAAATTTTTTTATGGAAACCATTGCATCTTCTATGTATACAATCATGTCATCTGCAAATAGAGAGAGTTTCACCTCTTCTTTTCCTATTTGAGTTCCTTTTATTTTTTCTCTTTTCTGATTGCAATGGCCAGGACTTACAGTACTATATTGAAGAGGAGTGGAGAAAGTGGGCATCCTTGTCTTGCACCTGTTTTTAGTGGAAAAGCTTTCAGCTTTTCTCCATTGAGGGTGATGTTCGCTATGGGTTTTTCATAGATAGCTTTTATTGTGTTGAGAAATGACCCTTCTATGCCGATTTTGCTGAGAGTCTTGATCATGAAGGGATGTTGTATCTTATCAAATGCTTTTTCTGCATCAGTTGATATGACCATATGTTTTTTATCTTTCTTCCTTTTAATATGGTGTATTACATTTATGGTTTTGTGTATGCTGAACCAACCTTGCATTCCTGGGATAAAGCCTACCTGATCATGATGTATAATCTTTTTTTATAAGCTGTTGTATACGATTTGCTAATATCTTGTTGAGAATCTTTGCATCTATATTCATCAGGGATATTGGTCTATAGTTTAATATGGAAGACTTACTGCTGAGTTAAGCAAGCCATGCTATAAAGGAGAGGCATTGTATGTCCCCACTTAATATATACTGAGTGTCTGCACTCTATGACTGAAACTAATTGTCTAAAGGATATAGAAACACAGTATATAGATGTAAATACCAGATATAGTGTGTGTGAAAGAGGAGGGTCTGAGGAAGGACATTTGGGGGAGGGACAGTGAGGAAAAGCATTAATGGCACAAAGAGGTGTGGTATTATCTGTTGAAGATATTTCGTAGTTTTATCAATATTACTAGAGAGAAATGTTCACCTGTTGAAATATCCATTTTGTAAGACAAATAATAATGTGATTGAATGTATGGAAGAAAATGAAATGAAAAAATAAATAAATTTAAAAATTAAAAATAAATAAATAAAAATAAACAGTGAGCAATATGCTGGTCCCCAAGAAATGCATTTTTAGGAAAGTTTGTCATTGTGTGAATATAATAGATTGCACATACACAAACCTACATGATACTGAACATTGTACATGAAATTTATATGGTCTAACCTATTATCTTATGGGACACTATCATGTATGCTATTCGTCATTGACTATATTGTCTTCTATGTTTTTAGGCACACGACTTTGATGTATATGTTAATATGTATGTGAAAGTGCGTGTGTGTGAGTTTGTGTGTGTGTATAAAAATTCCTCTATATATCTGGAAACACTTTATCATTCGTCAACAAAGTCCTTCTTATATATTGATATTCTATAAACACAAGGAGAGTACAGAATAAAATACCATTCATGTTTTTGTAGGTACCATTCACATTTCCTCTTGTCATGTTGCAAATCATTTTCTAAGAATTACTTATTTAATTTGTTATTTATTATTTGCCTTCTTCAATTTGATGAGAGAGAGAGATTGAGAGAGAGACACAGATTGAGGCAGAATGTGAAAGCCAGTCAATGGATCCAGGGGTCAAACCATAGTTTGCCATATGAGAATTCAGTGCCTTATCCACCCCACCACCTGCCAGCCTCTTGAATATTATTCTTTGTTTTAGTAAACATCTCAACGCATTGACTATAATCTTAGCCAATTAGATGAGGCAGAAGATTTATACAACAGGGGCCAGCAGATCACATAGTAGTTACAATGCTGTACTCACAAATGACTGACCGCAGTTTGAGTCTTGGACCTATTGTCTACAATCTCGTACTGAGTTCATGTGCATTCATGCCCCACATCCTGGAAGGAGATGGAGGAGAATGGCTTGCGATGTGGCCATTCCCTCTGTGGGCTAATTTCTCACTTTCTCAGTGTCTCTGTTTCTTTCTTTCTCTCTCTTTCTCTCATGACTGCACACACCCTAAGGCAAAAATCTTTTTAAAAAAGATTTATATAACAATCATGCGTCACACATGTATTGTGTTAATATATGAAAAGCAGTGCTCTACTAACGTCAGAGTCCAGAAGTGGATTAAAGACATTCTTATCTTTCTGCTGGCACATGAGATTTAAGTTAACTTTTTATTGTGTACCTACATATCATATTAGATATTTTTAAATCTAGAACCAAAAATTTTCTACACAACCAGATATGAGGACCTAGTATAAATACTCTTGGGAACACAGCTTTTCAGAATATTTACCTTGTAAAACCTGCATTGAGATTGTTTTGAAGAAAGTGATTACATAAGAGTAGAGAATGACACAGGGATTATTTTAGATATGTATGGGTACAGTAATTAGGTATATTGGAGATATTTGGCAAATAATATATAAAGAGGGCAGGCTGGTGACATGATGGTTAAAACACTGGACTCTCACATGGTTGACCACAATTCTTGTCCCAGACCTGTGGCTTGCTTTTTCACTTTCCCTTCCTCTCTCTATTTATGTTCAAATTTAAAAATAATAGTAATAATAAATACAGGTAAGTAAATAATATTTATGAAAATTGAAAAATAGTAATAATACATAAAGAACAAAGGGAAGCATACTAGTTCTTCATTACAAGTCTTTGTAAGGGTAGCATAGTGGTTAAGTTCTGGACTCCCACATGGCTAACTGCAGTGTGAGTCCTGGAACTAGAGACTTAAAACTTATGTCTGGCATATGTGCATGGTTGCCTCAAACCCTGAGAAGACAATAATGAATGGATTGCAATGTGGACATCACCCCAGGAGTATTTTCTCACTTTCTCTGTCTCTCTGGAGAGTGCATGTACCCTATAGCAAAAATGTCTCTCTAAAACAAAGCAATTAAAAGAAAACCTAACTAATATCAATGTAATGGGAGTTTAAATGATACACAGCCTTGAACTATTAAAGGCAAGAGTTTTCTCCAAAGTGGACAAAAATAGACATCTCATCAAAACAGTTTATGACATATATGATTATGACTAATAATTCTCTTTTCTGCTCAGACTCCTGAATCTGTGTGTAGTCACAACTGTGTTCCTGGATTTCAAAAAGTTCCCCAAGAAGGAAGACCTGTTTGCTGCTTTATTTGTGTCTTGTGCCCAGAGTCAGGCATTTCAAATCAAACAAGTATGAAATATATAACTAGATTCTTACTTCCTACTATTGTTTGATAAAAGTAAAATTGTTACTATTAGAAACAAAACATGGGGACCAGAAGGTGATGTGGTGGTGAAGGCTCTGTCCCATGTGGCTGACTGTGGTTTAATTCCCAATCCTGACTCTTGAGTCATGCCAGGTGCATGTGCATGTGTGCCCAAAATCTCCAGAGCAGAAAGTAAAATAAGAGACTGTGGCAAGGCCATCTCATCTGGAAGGTGATTTCTCACTTTCTATCTCTCTGCTGAACACACTTGCCCTATAGCAAAACTCTCTCTCATTCTCTTTCTCTCTCTCTTTCACACACACACACACACACACAAACAGAAATGAATCATAGAGCACCACTGTTCTTAATTCACATATTCATTGATTTGGTATATTTATTTTATAAACACTATTACTACCCTATTTTGTGAAAGCTGTTATCTGGCCATGCTCATTCTGTTAGGCTCAACTCTGAAATGATCTCCAATGGATACCCTTGCACTTTAATGCTGGGTAAGACTGTCAATCGTAAATCTCATTCTGGAGCACATTAGTCATGAAATGAGAGATGTGTCATTATCAAGGTGATGTCTGGGTGCCTTAAACTTTGAATCTGACTTTTATACCCAGATGATAAGCACAACATAATAACAGATAAATTATTATAAAAATATGTTTTATTTTTTATTTTTTTATTTTTTTTTTGCTATAGGGCGTGTGCTCTCGCCAGAAAGACCAAGAGAAACAGAGAGACAGAAAGTGAGAAATCACCCCCTAGGGGAGATGGCCGCACTGCAATCCCTTCTCCTCCATTCTCCTCTTGGGATCTTGGGCATGCATACACATGCATCTGGTATGAGTTTAAGTCACCAAGGCCGGGACTCAAACTGTGGTCGTCTACATGGAAGTCCAGCAACATAGCAATTATGCCCACTGCTGGTCCCAAAATATTTTAAACTTTTTCAACCATGATCAAACACCTGTGCAATTATGGACAAAGTATTGACTAATATCAGAATATTGAATTATATTCCAGGAAGAGAGAAACATAGTTTAAAGATTAAAGACTCAACATTCTAATCAATTTCACACTTAGGCACCTCAAAATTTGCTGTCATACAAAATATAAAGTCAAACAATTGTCAAAGTAAAATGTGGAAATGTGGTACTGGCGATTGTAAAATATAGAAAATTATATCCATTTTTCCTATATATAAGGAATAAATATGATTTGAATTCTTCCATAAGTATTATTCAATTTCAGGCATTCTAACAGTAGAAATCATTTTGATTTTCATTACTAGTAAAAATTAATATTTATGTTTAGGTTAGAATATGCCAAGAAAAAATGCTTATATTTTTGTGAATGAATTGCAAAACCAAATGAGTGTGTAAAACAAGAAATAAAAATAGAGGTATGGAGACAGCCCATGGCATGGTGGTTAAGGTGACTGAATCTCACATGACCCGAATTGTGACTTAAGTCCTCCACCAGATGACTTGGAAAATACACCAGGAGTTTGTATGTTGTGCAAAATAATGATAAAGGGAAAATATGGTGCAGAAGGGATTGTGGCATGACCATTTTACAGAGGTGGTGCTGTCTCAAGTTCTTTCTCTGGGTGTTTCTTCTAGTGAGTGAATGTGTCTCCCAGCAATTTTTTTTTAAATGAATAATATGGAGCCAGCAGGTGGCGTGGTGGCTAAGGGTGTTGGACTGCCACATGGCTGACTGCGGTTTGAGTCTGGGACTGGGTGTCTTTTTATCTCACTTTTACTCTCTCTCTGGTCAAATTAAAAATAATAATAATGATATAATAATAATCTGGAAAAGATAATAAAAAGCTATTTGGTGATGTTGAGGATTTTAATGTCTTTGTATTGACTGATATGCATGGTATTCCTTCTGGAAAAAGAATTGTAATGCACTGTAAAGTTATATGTGATTCAATGTATTGCAAACAAGATTATGATAATAATAAAATTAATAATAATAAAAACAAATTAAATTAAGTAAGTAATTTTAAAAATGAATATTAAGGGTCAGTAGGTGGCATGATTCATAAGATACTGGAATCCCACATGGCCGACCATGATTTGAGTCCCAGACCTGGCCACATACTTTTCCACTTTCTCTGTCTCTTTCTGTCTCTGTCTCTCTGTGCTGAACACAAATGCCCTAGAGCAAATTTTAAAATTAATGAAAAATAAAACTAAATAAATAATTACATTAAAAAATAAAAAAAATGAATAGAGAAAGAAAGGGGTTGGGACCCAGAAAAAAATAAATACATTCATGTGGGTGCCAAACCTATTTCTGAGACATAAGTCTGAAATATCTGGTGACTCTTGGAATAGAAATAGGTAATACAAAAAAAAAAGTAATTAGTTATCATTCTAATTCTTTTTTTTCCTAAGAAATGTTTATTTATTTCTATTATTATCATTATTAAAATTTGCTATAAGTTATGCACACTCACCAGAGAGATATAGGAAGTGAAAGTGAGAAAGCAAGTTACCATGTCTGAGACTCAAACTGCTATAAGTCTTGTGGGAGCCTAGGCCTTTTTTTGTATTACTTTAATTTCTTTTACACATTCAATCACTATACATCACTTGTAAAGTGAATTTTTCAACATGAATACATTTCCTACCGGTCCAGTTAGGGGTAGTCTACATGTTATTATCAACCAGTAATAATTCATTTCTATGCCCCATAAATGTCTTACCTCTCTGTTTTTCTCCTTAATGTCTTTTCTCAGACTCTCCTTCTTCCATCATCTTCTCACACTACGAACTTAACTACCATGACACCTGCTGACCCCCACTGTAATTCCTTGAGAAGGTATCAGGTTGTAAGAGTCACAATGTACATTAGTTTTTTTACTTTCCTATAGAAAAATGTGTCATGACTTTTTTGACAGCCCAATAATATTGCCTCAGTATTACCAACAGTAAATACTTGAGTAAATATTAGACACACCACCTAGTTTTCTTAAAAAACAAAGTAATAAATGTAGACATACTTGGGGCCAGCAGTTAGTGTAATGGCTATGTCGCTGGACTCCTGCGTAGTCAACCGTGGTTCAAGTCCTGGACCCGGTGGCTTAAACTCATGTAGGGCACGTGTGCGTGTGTGCCCAAGATCCCGAGAGGAGAATGCAGGAGAAGGGATTGCGGTGTGGCCATCCCCCCGGGGGGTGATTTCCTGCTTTCTGTCTCTCTGTCTTTCTCTGTCTGTCTGGAGAGCACACACGCCCTATAGCAAAAACCTCTCCAAAAATAAAATAAAATAAAATAAAATAAAATAAAATAAAATAAAATAAAATAAAATAAAAATAAAAATAAATTAACAAATATAAATTAAAAAGGAAAAAGTAAAACATTTCTGTTTTGACATAAATAAGGGAGTGGCCAACATTTTAAATTTTTTAAAAGAGTTTTTCTATATACAGAACACATGTATTGAATAGAGAGAAAGAGATAAAGTGAGAAACTTGATAGGGGGATGTCCATGCTGCAGTCCCTACTCCTCCACCCTCCTCTCAGAATTTGGGAAATGGATCTTCACACATATTTTGACATGGATTCATGCCACCAGGTCCAGGACTCAAATTGCAGTCAGCCATGTGGGAATCCAGTACCTTATCCAGTAGGCAACCTACTTTCCATTCACTGGCCAACTGTTACTAATGTGTAGTATTTTCAGGATAAGCTATTAACTCTGCTCTTTCTGACTTCTTTTTAATGCCAGTGAAAATTATTTTTGTTCCTGGAAGATACTTTCTGGGATTCTCCAAATACTCCATCCACATATCCTCTCCCCAGGTGATTGATACGTTTGTTCTTGTTGGTATCTGTGTAGGAGAATCCAGAGGCCTGATCTGTCTTATACCCAAGTAGAGTAGAGACTAGGGCTGGTCTTGTGCTAGTCTCCATTTTTATGGTATAGCACTGGACATGTTTTGAACAAAAATTTTCTTACTGTGAGCCAGCAGGTGGTATGGTGGTTAAGGCACTAGATGCCCACATGGATGACTACAGTTGAACTCCTAGATCTGACAGCTTGAAAAACATGCTAGGTTCATGTGTGTCACATGTCCAAAATCCCAAGAGGAAAATGGAGGAGAATTGATTGTGATGTCGCCATTCCCCGCCAGGGGGTAATATCTCACTTCTCTTATCTTTCTCTCTCTCTCTTGCAAGTGAATGCACTCTATGCAAAAACCAAAAAAAAATCAGAACAAAACAAAACTTCTTGCCTTTCTCAATATCATCAGTTTTAATTCTCTCCTTTGTCATTCATGCTACAAATGTTCCTACTCAGAAATCAGAAGTCTTCTCTCTCCTGAAATTTTTTTTTTTTTGAGAGGTTTTTGCTATAGGGCGCGTGCGTTCACCAGACAGACAGAGAGAAACAGAGAGATAGAAAGCAGGAAATCACCCCCCAGGGGGGATGGCCACGCCGCACTCCCTTCTCCTCCATTCTCCTCTCGGGATCTTGGGCACGCACGCACACGCGCCCGGCGTGAGTTTAAGCCGCCGGGTCCAGGACTCGAACCGCGGTCGACTACGTGGGAGTCCAGCGACATAGCCATTACGCTAACTGCTGGTCCCTCCTGAAATATTTTTTAAACCCCCTCCAGAGATGGGGAGTGACTGGCCCTTTCTCAGAAATACATAAGTCTCATAGAAAACATCCATGCAGAGAGAAAATAGCCAATTATTACAGACTATTAATACTGGACTTCATTTTAAGAAACTTGAATAAATCCTTATACTATGCTCAAGGTTAACACTGACCTCTCTTTACATGTTATAAATATATTATAAAATAATATTTGACTTACATGTAGAAATTTGAGTTAAACAAGGTAAATACATGCTACTGAAAAGTTTCTTAGGGACTTTATTATGATAAGTATATTGTAAATTCCCAGTAAAGAAATATGTAGTATTTATCAAATCTCCACAGCAAAGTCATCTTTTAAGTAATACATAATAAAACTGGCAGGTGGTGTGGTAATTAGGGCACTGGTTTTGCACATGGCTGACCATGGCTTAAGTCCTGGACCTGGGAGCTTGCTTTCTCACTTTTCCTCTCTCTCTGTCTTTCTGGTCAAATTAAAATAATAATTATAATAAATAAATAATTATTTACAAAAATGAAATACACATTAATATTCACTAGCATTTTTACTGTCCTATAGAAGTGAAGGTCTTTGATTCTGTAAATTTTGTTAACCCTAAGAAAATAGAAAATTTATTCAGCACTGAACTTTATTGCTGAAAGAAGGTAGTATGGATCCAGCAAGTTATGTGAGGGTTTCACACTGGATTCCACATGGCCAACCTCATGGTTTGAATCCCAGATGGGACAGGTTGAAAATCATGCTGCATATATGCACAAAGTCCTAAGAATAAAAACAGAAGAGAAGGGATTGCAACATGGCCAATTCCTCTGGAGGGGGGAGATTTTTGACTTCTACCTTTCTCTATCTTTCTGGTGTGTATGCCCTATAGCAAGAAAAAAACTTACTATCAAATAAAAATATGCATATATGAGAATATAAAAACATAATATGATCACTACATGTGCTAGAAGCAGGATAGAAAACCAGTAACATGATCACTATCATATTTTAAGCCATTTCATCCACATGTAAATTGCAAACAAACTTACTTCTCAACCTCTATACACCTGTGAAAATAGGGACCAAACTACAGAGTGCTTCCATGTGAAAAAGAAAAGAGCCAAATATGAGAAATAATGTACAGATAGGACAAGCAGTTAGAGTAATGGCTATGTCACTAGACTCCCACGTAGTTGACCGTGGTTCAAGTCCCAGAGCCATTGTCTTAAACTCACACTGGGTGCATGTGTGTGCATGCTTAAGATCCCAAAAGGAGAATGGAGGAAAAGGGATTATGGTGTGGCCATCCCCCCTAGGGGGTGATTTCTCGCTTTCTGTCTCTCTTTCTTTCTCTGTCTTTCTGGTGAGTGCATGGACCCTATAGCAAAAAACACTCAAAAAATAATAATAATGTACAGAGAAAAGAAAGGGAATAACCAGAGATTAGAAATTAGAGGTACTCCAGCTTCACTTGGGCTGGTGAATTTAGAGTGCCACAAGAAGGCCACACAAGCATTAGGTGCAGTGTCTTCTCCGTATAAAGAACAAAGGGATCAGGAGCTCTTCTGAGGAGAAAACAGAATTAAGCAACAGGATTTGAACTCTTTCCTACAATAACACGTTCATTCTCAACCTGTTGTGCATATTGGCACCTGAATAGTACTTTTTAGAAGAATTTCTATTTAGGGAATCAAAATGTAGAAGCACCAATCTAGGCACACCTCCTCGGTATGTGAATGGGAGAAGCAGGAGGAGCACAGTGGACTGTGGACTTTCATCACATCACCCCTTCAAGGCACAGTTGGCAAGACAAGGGCCCTCTGCTCCTGGCTCTCAGTTATCACTCTCCCAACTTACAATTAAATGACAGCCAGACTAAGCCTGGTGACGTAAGCAGCTGGAGTCCACCAAGCTGACATTGTGGTTTGAATCCCATACCTGGTGTCTTGAGAGACACAATGGATCAGTGGGTGTTCATATCCCAAATCCTGTAAGGTTGAATAGGTGGAAGAGAAAGTTTTGCAGTGTGACCATTCTCCATAGGGTGCTTTCTTTTTTTCTTTTTAAAGAGGTTTTTGCTATAGGGCACGTGCACTCACCAGACAGAGAGAGACAGAAAGCGAGAAATCACCCCCCTAGGGGGATGGCCATGCTGCAATCCCTTCTCTCTCGGGATCTTGGGCACGCACACGCTCCTGGCATGAGTTTTAAGGCACCGGGTCTGGGTCGCGACTGCAGTCGACTATGTGGGAGTCCAGCGACATAGCCATTACGCTAACTGCTGGTCCCCATAGGGTGCTTTCTTACTTTCCATCTCTCTGATGAGTTCGTATTACCTCTGGCAAATAAAAAACAAACAAAAACAAAAACAAGCAAATAAAAAGGACTTTGATAATACCCAGAAGGTGGCATCATGATTTGAGATTCTCATGACTAAGAGTGACACTGGAGAGCCTCACAAGAAAAGTGGAGAAATGAGGCTAAACATACCAATGTGAACATCTTCCTAGAGTGTGGTCTATTGAGCTGAGACCTCTGAACAGCCTGACATCAAAGCTATCTCCACTATGCCACCGGCTGGCTCCATCACAGTCATCTCTAATGTGAAGCTTCCTGACATCTCTTGCTCTGTATAGTCTGACTCTGTATCAGCTCAGGTGAGTCAAGGGTGGAAAGAGCCAAGATCACTATTGTGTTCTCAAATATTCTCTGACAGAAAGGAGCATTTGATATGAACACCTGGTCATGTGGATGAAAGTGTGGCACTTCATTGGGCCCAGCAGGTGGTGTGGTGGTTAAGGTACTAGACTTTGGCATGGCCAACCATGGTTCAAGTCCCAGAGTTTGTGTCTTGCTTTCTCATTTTTCTTCTCTCTCTCTCTCTCTCTCTCTCTCTGTGTGTGTGTGTGTGTGTGTGTGCGTGCGTGCGTGCGTGAGTGCATGCACGTTTCTGCATGTGTATGTCTTTCTATCCAGTGAAAATATGCACCCTGTCTTAAATTGAAAAATAACAATGATGATTACAAAAGAAAGAAAGAAAGAATTCTAGAAAAAAAGTGCAGCACTTAGTGACAGAAACTATCATGGTGTTGGACTGGAAAATTACAAGGCCCTGCAGAGGTCAGTTATTTGAGACCTATTGAGTATTCTGCTCTTGACTCATGAAACCAAAAGTTGAATAGAACCCAGCCATATTGATATAGTCACTAGAGCACCACTGTGAGATATGCAGTCACATGGGAACCTGGGAAGTTCTGGGTTTCATATCCTGGGTCTTAGAATGTAGGGTGTTTCTTGGGGTGCTACAGTGACTGTCCTAGCCTGGAACCCAGAGCAAGATCATGCAGTGACAAGATCCTGTTGTTGGTGTGTGTGTGTTTTCTCACTCTCTCCCTATTTTTCTTCTCTCCCTCTATAATAAAGCAAATAAATAAACTTAAAGAAAATTAGTACCACAAAAAAATATACCTAAGCAGATGGCTTGGTGGTTAGGGTGACTGAGTTTCCACATGACCTACCACAATTTGAGTTCTAGATTGATGGCTTTAAAATCATGCAAGGCATGTGCGTGAGCATGCCTAAAATCCCAAGAGGAGACTAGAAAAGAAGGGACTGCATGCAGCATGGCCATGGCCTTAGAAGGTGATTTTCACTTTTCTTCTGTCTCTCTCCTTTCTGGTAAGCACACTTGCCCTAAGGGGAAAAAGCTAAATACAAAAAAATTTAAAAAGCACTTTAGGGGCCAGAGGTGATGTGATGGGTAAGGAACACTCCCACATGACTGACCATGGTTTGAATCTCAGACCTGTAATGTTGAAAATCACACCAGGCATGAGTGTATGTCTGGTGCCCAAATCACAGGAGGAGAATGGCACAGAAGGGACTGTGCTGTGGCCATATCCCCTGGGACGTGATTTCTCTTTCTCTCTCAATGTCTCTCTCTGGTGAGAGCACATGATCTATGGGAGAAATAGTTTTTAAATGAAAAAGAAAATGCCTCCAAATATCATCAGGTGCTTGTGAAGGGTGTTTACCTGCCAGGGAAGAATAGGCTGGTCTGCGTCTCCTGCAGATCCTATTTCTAGTTTTTGCAGAAGCATCTTATAAAGAACTTGGGCCACCACATGCACAGCATGATAGATAAAATAGCTGGGGTCGGACATTGTCATCATGTAAAAATTAAGTGGTAGAAACTCTATGGAAGAATTTGGTGGGCAGTCTCCAAGTTTGCTACATAGTGACCCAGTAAGGGAGCAATTAAAAAAGTAAACCCAGAGTTTACTGAAATAAAAATCTTCTGGGTTTTGGAAAGGGTTGACTGTCTTGAGAAATTGTTTAAAGCCAGGAATTTTTCTCTGGGGATCTCTCTGCCTTGGGGCTCTACACCTGTCATTCTCCATTTTAGTGAAAAACAATTTGGGAAGAAAATATTTTGTACTGTTTTTCTCCCCCAGACTATGATTTCATAATGGCCAGGTAAGGCTTTGGGGACCATCCTATCCTGAGACAACAAGTTTTGTAATTTTGTGACTAAGAGAGGCCAAAGTATCTGTATCACACAACTGCTCTTATAATTTGGACTTTTCAAAATGGTGTTTAAATATACAAAAGTTGGACTAGCAGGTGGCATAGTAGTTGAGGCACTGGACTCCCACATGACTGACCATGGTTTGAGCCCTGGACCCTGAGTTTAAATCTTATGCTGAGGGGAACCAGCAGTTAGCGTAATGGCTATGTCGCTGGACTCCCATGTAGTCAACCGCGGTTCGCGTCTCAGACCCGGTGGCTTAAAACTCACGCCGGGAGCTTGTGTGTGTGTGCCCAAGATCCCGAGAGGAGAATGGAGGAGAAGGGATTGCGGCGTGGCCATCCCCTCTGGGGGGTGATTTCTCGCTTTCTGTCTCTCTGTCTCTCTCTGTCTGTCTGGCGAGCACACACGCCCTATAGTGGAAAACCTCTCAAAAAAAAAAAAGAAAAAAAGAAAAGAAAAAAACCTTATGCTGAGGCGACCAGCAGTTACTGTAATGGTTATGTCGCTGGACTCCCACATAGTCAACCGCAGTTCGTGTCCTGGACCTGGTGGCTTAAAACTAACACTGGGCACATGTGCGTGCGTGCCCAACATCCTTAGAGGAGAATGGAAGAGAAGGGATTGTGGCGTGGCCATCCACCCTGGGGGGATGATTTCTTGCTTTCTGTCTGTCTCTCTCTGGCTGGTGAGCGCATGTGCCCTATAGTAAACACCTCTAAAAAAATAGAAAGAAAGAAAACTCATGCTGAGCACTTGTGCATGCATACCAAAAATTTTGGAATGTAGGAAAATGGAGAAGATATTGTGGTGTGACCATCTTCCTTAGGGGGTGATTTTTCACTTTATCTCTCTTGCCCTATAGAATAAGTATCTCTCTAAATAAAAAAATAAATTAAAAAAAATCCACAATAGCCTAATTCTGTATGATGCTTTAAAAAGGAGGGAAGGAATAATATTCATTGGTGGCTTCCTCACAAGTGTACAGAAGGCATTTCACTGCTATGTCCAATATCACTCTCAGGTCTGCAACTCCATCATGGCACAAATGAGCCTTATAACTTACAAAGAAGTAGGATACTTTCCAGAGAAGATTAGATTATTTTTAAATTCGAATGTTCCATAAAATTTATCCACATACCCCTAAGAATGATATCCTCTGCTCTGTCCACTGATAATTCAGGTGTCAAGTACTCATTATATGATTTAATATGTAATAACTATAAAAAACTATATCCTTGACCCAACATTTATCCCTTGCTACATTTTTCTCTTACAAGTCTTTATAGAAAATATTCTTGAAAAATTGTCATGACTTGCTTATTCATTTATTTCTGTATTTCTATTTTTTTGCTTTTTATAAGAACATGACATGCAGAAAGACATTTTAAATGAGGTAAACTTTGAGTGATGGCTTAATTGAGCCATTTAGCATTATTACCAGGGCAGGCAGGATGTGTGGTGGTAAAGTTGTCATACACCCACATGGCTTACTGCAGTTCAAGTTCCAGACTTGGCAGCTTGCTTTCTCAATTTCCCTCTTTCAATTTGGTCAAAATTAAGAAATCATAATAGCAAATAAAATTAAATAAAATAACTAATTAAAAACAACATATATATTACCTCCCAACTTGTTTCTGGGGTGAGAACACAATATCTACTTTCAGAGAATTATTCAGATATACAATATAATGTAATTAATTGCACTGATATGATGTAAATTAGAACATTTGAACTTATTCCTCTTGTCTAACTGAAATTCTATTTTTTCTTTTTTTTAAATGTATTTTTTACGGTAATTCACCATACATCATGACAGCATACAAAATGAATTTTCCATCCAAAATACACCGTATATTGGCTCAATCAAGCACATCAACATACGTGTTATCAACCAATAATTTTCCATTTCTTATGTCTTGTATACTTTGCTTTTTTTTTTTTCGCCATCCTTGATTCCCTATCCCTCACCCTCTGCCATGTCCCACCCTCCTCCCACATTGTCTCTGGTATCCATGGTTGCTTTCTATGCCTTTCCCCCCATTTAATTGATTTGCTAATGAACTTAATTAGTCTAAATATTTCCAATAGCAAGTGCAGCAGATATATACCAATACATGAACCCAAGCCTGATTTTAGGCATAAACCTCAGTGAGTAGAATGAACATACTATAAAGTAGTACCTAGCTGGGGCTATATAGCTTATTGCAGTCATCAAATATGCATTTTTTAAAATTTCGATAAGAACTGTTTTAGTGAGTATTTTTTTCTCCTGGAACTTTTTTTTTTATTAATTAACATTCATTCCCTGAGCATCATCACAACATACTAAATGTGGTTTCCCATCTAGAATAAACTGCATAGTGGCTTAATCATGCATGTTATCATCAATAATACTCCAGTTCTACTTTCATATATATGTATATATAAATATGTTTTTACCCCATGTCTGACCCTCTGCCCTTTCCCACTCTCTTATTACACTATCTCTGCTATATACAGTTGTCTTCAATTCCTTTTCCCCCAACATTTTGTTGATCACACAATATCTTAAGTATTCTAACTGCTTTCAATAGCAAGTTCAGCTGGTAATTTCATGAAAAGCAGTTTTGAACTGGTAATGATATTTCCTTGAAACTTAAAACCTAGAAACAGGTTAGTATTCTGTTCAAATAGTAGGTACATGAACCTATTGACAGCTCAAGACAGGACAAACATCCTTAAAACCAGACAACAAAGCTTAGAAGAAAAGCAGCAATGTTTTAGTCAAGTCACAGAATGCTGTTTCATCAGTTCAGTCTCATGTACTTAATCTTTCTGTTGTGGTTCAATCTTCCAGATTGAATTCTGGGATATAATACTCAACTCCAGACTTTGTCCCTACAATTAAGTTGCCCATTTTTTTAGTTTCTGAACTCTTATTTCTGTGTGTCCGCATTTAATTTTATTGACATAGCACTCCCTTAAGAACTTCTTGGAGATCTGGTCTGGTGCTGGTAAATTCTTTCAGGTTTTGTTTATCTGAGAATGTTCATGTCTTCTCTTCCCAAATGAACGATAATCTTTCTGGTTACAGTATTCTCTGTTGAAATTGCTTTTTCCTTAATACTTTGAATATATTTTCCCATTCTTTCCTTGCTAGCATTTTTTCCAATGAGAGGTCTGTTGTTACTCTGATGGGATACCCTTTGTAGGTAACTTGCCGTTTTTCTCTTGTGAATCTTAGTATCTTGTCTTTGTCTGTGGTTTTGGTCAATCTGGCTATAATGTGTTTTGGGGAGGATCTTCTTGGGTTGATTCTATTTGGGGTCCTCTGTATTTCTTGAGACTGAATCTTTGAGTGCCTCTCTCGGTTTGGAAAGTTTTCTTGCAGGATTTCATGAAATAAATTATCAATGCCCTTATGAGTCTCTTCGCCTTTTGGGATGCCTATTATCCAGATATTTGGACATTTGATTATATCTAGTATTTCTTGTATATTACTCTCAAATTTCAGGGCCATTTTCTCAGTCTTCATGGTGGATTTTTCTAGGCCAGCAATTTTCTCTTGTGCATCTAAGATTCTATTTTCTGTATGATCTAGTCTGCTTTTAATACTTTCAAGGGAGATTTTGATTTCCTGTATTATAGCCTTCATTTCTAACAGTTCCATTTGATTCTTTTGTAAAGTGTGAAATTCCTCTTTTAGATCTTGCATGAATTTCCTCACCTCCTGGAACTCGACAACTCCTTTCTCCTTCCTCTTCAGTAGTTCATTGTCTCTCTTCTCTTCCATGGCTGTTAGCTTTGCCATTATCAATGTTCTGAATTCTTTATCAGACATTTCCATGCTTTCCATTGAACTGTGTGTGGATGCAGAGGAGTTATCCTTTTCCCTTGTAGGAGAGGTATTGTCCTTTGTTCCCATATTTCTTTTGGTCTTGCAGCGATTTCTAGGCATTTGGTTGACGGTCGGTTTCTTCCCAAACTTGGAATTTCAATCTGAACGTTGAGGAGTTTGCAGAAAAGGGAACAGAAAGAGAAACAACAGCAGCAATGGAAAAAAAAAAGAAAAGGAAAAAAGAAAAAAAAAGCAAAAAACAAGAAATAGAAAAAGAGAAGAAAGAACGAAGAGAAAAACTCTTCAATAAAAGTTAAAAAAAATTATATTTAAAAAATTTCGGTAAAACCCAAAAATTAGAAAACGGCACTTCCAGAAGAATTATCAGTGAGAAATCTTCATTTCTCTGTTTCCCCCAAAATGACTAGTTCACAGGAGCCATGAAGGTGTGTCTTCTAGAAGGCCTGTTTCCTTTGCCTCTCCTGGTTGGGAGCGGGAGAGGAATTATTAACAAGATTAGGGGATAGAAGGGGCCAGAAAGTCCAGAAAATGCTTCACCTTAAAAAATTCTAAACAGCAAAAATTTAAAAAAAGAGAGAAGACAGAGACAGAGGTAGAGAGAGACAAAGACAGATACAGAGACAGGAGGCCTGAAAGGGGTCTTCCTACCATACGACTTTTGTGTGCTGAAGGCCAAATTATTAGTGGGAAATCTTCATTTTTGTTTCCCCCAAAATGGCTCGTTTGCAGGAGCCATGTAGGTGTGTCTTCAAGAAGGCCTGATCCCTTTGCCTCTCCACGTGAGTTTTGTGTGCTGGAGGCCAAATTATCAGTGGGAAATCTTTATTTCTGTTTCTCCCAAAATGGCTAGTTCATAGAAGCCATGAAGGTGTGTCTATTTTTTTGACCACATTTAGATTTTAATTTAATTAATTAATTAATTAATTATCATTTTTTTGAGAGGTTTCTGCTTTAGGGCACATGTGCTTGCCAGAAAAACAGAGAGAGACAGAAAGACAGAAAGCAATAAATCACCCCCCAGGGCATGGCCACACCGCAATCCTTTCTCCTCCATTCTCCTCTCAGGATCTTGGGCACACACGCACACGTGCCCGGTGTGAGTTTAAGTCACCGGGTCTGGAACTCGAACTGTGGTCGACTACATGGGAGTTCAGCAACATAGTCATTACGCTAACTGCTGGTCCCAATTTAATTTACTTTTTAGAGAGAATTTTGCTGTAGGGCACATATGTTTGCTGGAGAGACACAGACAGACATAAATAAGAAAGCAATCCCAGGAGGATGGTCAAACTGCAATCCCTCTCCTCCATTATCTTCTTGGGATTTTGTGCAAAGACACACATGTGCCTGGCATAAACTTTAAGTGACTGAGAGTAGGACTCAATTTGTGGTCTACCTGGGAGCCAGCGTCCTACCAATTACACCAGCAGCTGTTTTCTTGACCAACATTTTTAAAATCTGGCTACCCTCACCCTGTAGTATTTTCATATTATTCTCTTCTGTGAATTTTAACTTTTAATACTCTACTTATATGTAAGATGATGAGGTGTATGTTTTTGTGTACCTGAGTTATTTCAATCAGCATAATGTCCTTCAAGTTCATCCCTGTTGTTGAAATAACAGAATACATTTTGTTACTTTTAGGGTACATGTGTTCACCAGAGACTAAGAGAGAGAGAAACACTTCCTAATGCAGCTTCTTCATGCTTCAACCCCTTCTTCATTTCTCCATCCTGTCAGGATTTCAGGAAAGCACACACATATGCATAGTGTGTTATTTAAGCCACCAAAAATGGGACTCAAGTCATGGTCACTTATGTGGAACCTTGATGTTTTAAACATTAGGCTATGAAGCTGGTATGCAGAATTCTATTTAAAAGACTGGATAATATTCTATTGTATACATATATAAAAGGTTTTAAATAAATATTTCTTAAAAATATTTATTTAAGGGACCAGCAGTTAGAGTAATGGCTATGTCGCTGGATTCCCATGTAGTCAACTGTGGTTTGCGTCCCGGACCTGGTGGCTTAAAACTCACGCCAGGCGCGTGTGCGTGTGTGCCCAAGATCCCGAGAGGAGAATGGAGGAGAAGGGATTGTGGCATGGCCATCCCCTCTGGGGGGTGATTTCTGGCTTTCTGTCTCTCTATCTCTTTCTGTCTGTCTGGCGAGCGCACGTGCCCTATAGCAGAAACCTCTCAAAAAATTATATATTTTTTAATTTAATTTTCTATTGAACATGTGCTCACTAGAGAGAAACAACAAGAGAGAGAAAGAGGGAAAGTGAGGGAGGAAGCTGAAAGGTCTGGGATTTGAACTGTGATCAACCATGTGGGACCAGCACCTCAAACACCACAGTACTTGCTGGTCCCTGTAACATGTTTTAATCCATTTGTTTGTAATAGTTATGTTGATGACTTATCATGACTATTATGATGAATAAATTTGCAATGAATGTGGAAGCATGAATATATTTCTGATATATTAATTTCATAGTTTTTACACATAACCAATTATGTAATTCTTAAGCCACATGGTAGTACTATTATTTTTTCTGTTTTATACTTTTTTTATACTTAGTTTTATATTATAAACACTTCTTCAGGTCACTAAATGTACAGGATCCAAACAGAATGTACACAGATTTTGGTAACAATATGTTAACAGTTAGAATGAACACATGAATCCATATTAATGTTGACCTGTTTTGGTTACTTTAAATAAAACACTTTTAAATAAAATAAAATGCCATCTTCCAAGGCTGGACTTTTTTTTAAATTAATTATCATTATAATCTTGTTTATATTACATTGAATCCCACATAACTTTACAGTATATTACATTTCTTTTCCCAAAAGGAATACCATGCATATTAGTCATTACAGACATTAAAATACCCATTTCATCATCCAATAGCTTTTCATTATTTTTTCTTATAATAATAATTATTATTACTCCAATTATTTTTTAAGCAGTCAATCACTTTTTGTCATTTTGCTTGTAAAAAGACTTTACCCAACATGAAATACTTCTCAGACCAATCCAGTTGAGAATACTATACATGTCATCAGCAACAGGTATTAAACCATATCTGTGACCTACTAATGTCATGCCTCTCTATTTGTTCTCTTGCTATCTTTCTCTATACTCTTCTCTTCTCCCCCATTCTACACTGTCTTATCCTTGTTAACTATTTTCACTGCTTTTATGCCTTTCAATATTTCAATCTCTACCATAGAGTGTGGATAGTTGGTATATATTAAGTGGATACATACAATATCTTTCTTTCATATCTTGACTTACTTCACAGAGCAATAGATCCTCCTCCATATCCGATCGCTTTCTATCAAATGCCAGAGTCTTGTTGTTGTTTCTTTTTATGACTAAGTAGTATTCCATACAGTATATATGTCACACTTTTTCAATCCATTCATATGTCTGTGGACATTTAGGTTGGTTCCATGTCTTGGTGATTGTGAATAATGCTACAATAAACATTGATGTGCAAGCACTTTTCTGACTGAGCATTCTCCTGTCCTTTGGGTAGATACCCAGAAGTGGGATTGCTGGATCAAATGGTAGATCTATTTGTAGATCTTTGAGGAACTTCCATATTGTTCTTCACAGTGGCTGAACCAGTTTACATTCCCACCAACACTATAGGAGAGTCTCCTTTTCACTACATCCTGCCAACACTTACCACTTATTATAGGGCATGCATGCTCACCAGAATGAGAGAGAGAAGGGAAATTGAGAAAGCAAATCACCAGGTCCAGGGCATAACAATAGTCAGCCTATTTCAAAGTCTAGTTCCTTTACCATGATTCCCCCTGCTCACCACACCAGATGCTATTTTGGGGTTCCAGACATAAGGAAAATATATAATACTTGAATCATGGTTTATTAACCTACATAGAAACTAGATGACATAAGGGATATATTCATTTATACCTGGGTTATGAAGGTGAGTGTAAGCATGGGGAATGTAACTCATTACTGAGTACAATTTATTCTAGTAGTGCCAAGAGCATATGATACTAATGTTCTCCTCAAAAAAAAATTAAAATATTTCAAGTGAAATACTTGTTAACTATCTTAGCCCAGTTTTTTCATGTTTTATTTTTAAATCCTGAAATTACTTTGCATTTTATAAGTGTACATATCATTAATTTGCCTATATATATATGTTTGAAATGTCTAAAAATGGTGAATGTATGTGCTCCTCATTCACATTTTTTTTAAAAGTTGTAGTCTCCTTCATATATTAATGGTTCTTCTTTTAAGTCACCTTTGTTTAGGTGACAGTATCATCATCCAGCTTAAAAAACTCCTCATTCCACTAACAAGGCCCTCAAAGCCCCTCTTCATTGTTGGATACAATTTACTTAGGTAGAGAGAAAAATGTTTGAAGGTCTTTTTTTCTTTTCTAAAAAAAAAATTTCAATTTCTTTTATACATTCAATCACATTATTTAGCTTGCAAAGTGAATATTTAAGCCCTGGGAACATTATTCACACCAGGTTCATGTACCAGTGCAGGAGAATCTCTGAATGGCAGAGTAGGCCTAAACCTGTATGTCTTGTGGCTTGACTGAAGAGTGTGCCCTGAATCACATGACTTGACTGTACATCCTAATGCTTTCCCCTCTGTTTAGGTTAACATGTAAAAACTATCAATATGTATTGGCCTCTTACTTTGCCATGGAGGAGATTAATAAAAGCCCCCATTTGCTACCCAACATTTCCTTGGGTTATGATTTTTATGATACATTTTCCAGTGACAGAAGGACTTTAGAAAATGCTGTTTTTGCTGTCTGGAGGGAATCAGACCCTGCCAAACTACAACTGCCAGACAAAGAAACAATCTGTTGCTATCATAGCAGGAAACATGCCATTTTCAGCCCAAGTTGGAACCCTTCTGGAGCTCTACAAAAGCCCACATGTGAGTGGGTTGGGGAATGAGATTTGGATAGCTCCTAATGCTATCCTCTCACATGTGAGCAAAGAAAATGTGGAAACTGGATTTACATATCCCTGGAATCTCTCAACACCTCTCTTGGTTGATTGGGCAAAATTTGCTTAAACAGAGGGAAAAAGCCACAGGAAATTTTTTAAGTGATGAAATTACTAACAGTACAAAGATGACAGAGAGAAAGAAAAAGAGCAGTGTTGGGCCAACTGGTAATATGGTGGTAAATGAGGCTGAATCCCACATGGCTGACTGCATAGTTCAAATTTTAATCCACCTGGCAGTTTGCTCTCTCACTCTCTCCTCTGTCCCTCTATGATCAAAATTAAAATTTAATAAATAAAGTTGAATAGAAAAAAATTTAATCCAGCTGGCTTAAAGAACACACTTGGCATTTATGCTTGCAGTTCTAAAATCCCAACAATGGAAAATATTAGCAGAATGGATATTGGCATGATTGTCACTATGCGAGATTATTTTCACTTTCCCTCTATCTCTTTGTGTCAAGCACGTATGGTTCAATTTTCCCTTTAATAAATTAGAAGTAGTAGAGACATGCAATCTCTGAAGTTTTACTCAAATTTCTGTTGATGGCCATGACATTTAACCCCCTCTGATGAGGATATTGATGGTAAATTTAAAGATGTCTCTTTGGGACCAGCAGTTGGCGTAATGGCTCTCACTGGACTCTCATGTAGTCAACCACATTTCAAGTCCCAGACCCGATGGCTTAAACCCATGCCAAGCATGTATGTGTGTGTGTGCCCAAGATTCTGAGAGGAGAATGGAGGAGAAGGGATTGCAGCATGGCCATCCCCCCTGGGGGGTGATTTCTTGCTTTTTGTCTCTCTGTCTGTATTTCTGGCAAGCATGCACACCCTATAGCAAAAACCTATAAGAAAAAAAAAAAGATGTCTCCTAAATAGTATGCAGCAAATATCTCATCTCAGAAGAGAACAATATCAGGAGGCATTCAGAAGTCAATAAGATGCAAAGATATGAAAAAAAAAATTTCCATTCGTTATGTTATTGAACAAAGAAAGGACATTCCAGCACTGGAGATAATCTAAATTGGGTATGACTCTGTTGCAGTATGTGTGGTTTACTAGCTCCCTCTGCCCTTCCTCATATCCATGCAGGTGGATCTCTTCAAAGCACTTCCAGTTACTCTCCACATAATAACTCTCCACATCAGAGATTCTTCCAGGTAAACTATTTAATAAAAAGTTTCAGGAGATATTACTGGCAAAATTAGCATTAGCTTAGGACAATCATGCTCTTGAAAAATAACATTTCAAAAATATCATAGAGGCTAAGTTGTTGTGTTTTAAGGCAATATAGGTTATTCTGTAGTGATAAAACACACTATTAAAAATTAATATAGCATTTTTTCTTAGAGTTGATATTTTTATCCTTGGCTGTTAGGAAAGGAATCCTCTGATCCACATGGGTCACATGAGCTCAGGATGGCAGAATCATCAATATCTTATTGCACCACATTTATAAATATATGCATCCTTCAGTTCCCACTGCAGACATTGAAACAAGTATTGGACCTTATACCTTTTCTCATATCTGGTCTGAGAGTGATACAATTATTTGGATGAGTCATATGTTCTTTCTCAAAATAAATGGGACTGAGAAACAGTTTCCTGATGCTCCTAATGACAGAATACTGTGTTTTCCACAGCATGCATTCTTTTCACTCAATATCTGATTATATGGTCTTATCAGATCAAGAGTTATCTCCTCCCTATTTAAGTGGGACAATTCAAAATTGCACTAAGGTCAGAACTAGGTTATTTTTTTCTTATTAAGATCACATATGATCATTTTGATCCCATCCTAAGTGATAAAGACCAATTTCCATTAGTTTACCAGATGGCCACCAAGGACAGCTCTCTGACTCATGAATCATCTGGTTGTTGCTGCATTTTGACTGGACGTGGGTGGCACTCTATGTATCTGATAATATGCAAGGGGAGTAGTTCTTTCAGTATCTAAAGAAAAAGATGATTGAAAAGGATATCTATGGTCTTTACAGAAAAGCTCCCTACCACAAAAGGTGTCATTTTTTTCACGTGATTTTACTCTTTTGCAGAGGATCAGAGTGTCAGCTGCAAATGTGTATATAATACATGGTAATGAAAAGAGTGTCTGGAGCCTGAGATGGGAAAAAGAATTATATTTAATTTTGGGAAAGGTATGGATTATGGGAAACTTACACTCCACAGAGTGGAAACTTATATTGACTAATTTTGAGAAAATGCCACATTTTTTCCATGAACACTTTTTTCAAAGCAGAAAAGAAAAATTTTTGGCTTTAAACAATTTCTCAAGACAGTGAAACCTTCCCAATACCCACAGATTTTTTTAAAGAGCGAGAACATTGAAATTTTATTTAACTCTAGGTACCATGGGCTTGACATTAGTAAGTAAGATTAATAAATGAGCAGTCATACAATTTTTTGATCATTGTGCTTCTCAAGCACCAAAAAAGAACCATTTTTATTCACTTTTGTCTTTAATATGCTAGACAGACTCTGCTGCATTTTTTGTTTCTAATTGACCAGTATGTTATTATGTAGTTTATCACATGTGAGAAGCAATTCATCATGTAGTACCAAGTTTACACCATCATAGGACTATATCGTGCACATTCTACTTAATGTAGCTCAAGCAATAGGAATACAAGAGAATAGTTATGAGTGGAGACCTGTTTTTGACAAAGTCATACTCACACTAACTGTGGGTTTTAAAAATCTTATTAGACAGGTACCTACAGCAATTTGTATTGGAATATTACACACATGCACATATGCACATGTGATAAAGAATGAAGCAGAAGAGGCAGCTGGATAGAGGACAAAGGAGAATTCAGAGATGGGATGATGCTGTGTATCAGCAAGAGGTGGCTCTCGGCATTCCACAGTAAGTCTCTGCTCTGCGAGAAAGGCCTGGTGGGTGACACTTTTGTTCTCATGACTGAGAAGTTTGCATACAATATCTAGAAAGGCAAATCCTGCACTTCCTTGTGTAGAGAATCAGATCCTATGAGAGCACAGATCAGGACCATGGAATTATATTTTATTTCATGAGCACTTTTCTCATTGCTAGCAGTCTGTGTAAAATCTGTACAAGTTTAGCACTTTCTAGATCTTTCTCAGCAGTGCCCAATTCTAAAGCTGCTATTAGTGCTAAAGCAACGAGGGTTGTATTATTACATGCTCACTAGTTGCCATGGTAACAAGATGCTTGATGCGACCTCTCTCAGTATGATGGTTTTAATTACATTTTTCAATTTACTGTACTGGATGATGGTTGAGAGCAGTCTGTTGGGTTCTCTCATCACCCTAGCTTCTTTGGCTTCACACCATTTCATCAAATGCTCCACTAACTTAACATTCTTGCCCAGTTGTTCAGCAGTTTCATGGGCCTCTATCAACATCCTTAATGTTCTTAGAAGTTTCAACTGAACTGGGGCATTTCTTTTTTTGGGGGAGAGGTTTTTGCTATAGGGCGCATGTGCTCGCCAGACAGAAAGAGAGAAACAGAGAGATAGAAAGTGAGAAATCACCTCCCAGAGGGGATGGCCAAACCGCAATCCCTTCTCCTCCATTCTCTCAGGATCTTGGGCACACACGCACATGTGCCTGGCATGAGTTTAAGCCACCAGGTCCAGGACTCGAACCGCGGTTGACTACGTGGGAGTCCAGCGACATAGCCATTACGCTAACTGCTGGTCCCATGAACTGGGGGCATTTCTGATTTCAAGAATTTCAGAACTGTTTCTGTGACCCCAGCTGATGGGGCCATGAAGACAACACAAGCTGGTAAAGAGGCTGCTTCCCATTCTAAGGCAAGGCCTGGACTGGGAAGAAACTACGAGGCAAGGCCCGGTTTATGAGCCCTCTCTTGTGTTGTTGTACTGGCTGGTATTCAATTTCTCTGCTATGAGTTTTACTGTTATTACAGTACCTTGCAAGGGTAAAATATCACCCCCAACCAATATAATAAAGTCAATTAGTGATCCTATAGGAATGTGGTTTCCTAAGACTGGCACTGAGAGGGCCAGGAAGTTTGAGACTCCCCCACCTGTCTGTTTTAAGCCAAAATTAACACGTAGGTTAAGTTAGTATAAACCAAATTAGCATTAGAAGCATATTTAGGCTAAGTTAGTTTAAGGCTAGTTTTATGTAAATAGCCCTTGTTAAAACTACAGACCAAAGTTAACTCATGCTAGGCAAAGTCAGCACATTCACCATATAACAGGGATCCAGAGATAAAACAAAAGAACTCACTAATTGACAGACTCAGCAAACAAAATACAGAAACCGGCAGGTTTATAAAGAAAGGCAAAAGCCTGGCTGGTGACAACAGGATGAACAAACCTGAAGGCTCCAGGGGAAGATTATCTTAGCTGGGAGCTCTTATCTAAAGCAACAGGTAGTTTTCAACTACAAAGAGTTTCTCATCTATGTGCTGTTGACTATAAAAAACTGCCAGGTTCTAGCCGCGGCGGGAGTGGGTTGACTCGACGGAGTTGGTGCAGGTGAACAGAAGACAGAGGCCTCGGTTCCTTTTCATGCACATCCTATGCCGGACACCCCTCAAAGATCGCTCTCTGAGGAGGGACAACTGCTAGGAATCATCGTGCCTATTTATTGAAAATGTGATACACGCAAGTAAATGGGCAGTAAAAAATTTACTCTAAGGAACAGGGTATACAAAGCATGGAAGCAATAAATATAAAACATGCTGTTTGTCTTGTCAGATCAGGTAAAATCAGTCACAGTTCTCAGGATGAGGAAGTCCATTTGTCTGTTGTATCTTCTTCTTAGATCTTGATTACTGGGAAGGGTCTTCAGAAGAGGGGCTTGCAGGATGTTTGATAACTTTAGTCCTGGGCCAAGCCGATAACATTGCTGGTTGCAAAGACCTAGATAGAAATCTTGCCTTGCTAAGTAAAGACACAGTTAATATATGGACTATTCATACATTACAACAATAGAAAGTGAGTCTATGATCTTATACGGGAAAGGAAGATGATCTTGTAGCTCAGGAGACAACACAGGATGTTTTATTAGCAGTTTTTCATAGTCAACAGCACATAGATGAGAAACTCTTTGTTGTTGAAAGTTACCTGTTGCTTTAGATAAGAACTCCCAGCTAAGTTAATCTTTCTCTGGAGCCCTCAGGTTTGTTTATCCTGTTGTCCCAGCCAGGCCTTTTCCTTTAATAAACCTGTGGGTTTCTGCATTTTATTTGCTGAGTCTGTCAATTAGTGAATTCTTTTGTTTTATCTCTGAGTCTCTGTTATGTGGTGAATGTGCTGACTTTGCCTGGCATGAGTTAACTTTGGCCTGTAGCTTTAGCGGGGGGTATTTACATAAAACTAGCCTAAAACTAACTTAGTATACATATGCTTCCAATGCTAATTTGGTTTATACTAACTTAATCTATATGTTAATTTTGGCTTAAAAACAGACAGGTGGGGGAGTCTTAAACTTCCTGGTCCTCCTGTGAGTCTTAGGGAATCACATTCTTACAAGATCACTAATTGGCTTTATTGTAATGGTTGGGGGTGATGTTTTACCCTTACAGGGTACCTTAATAACAGTAAAACTCATGGCAGAAAAATTGAATACCGGCCAGTACAAGGACACAAGGGAGGGCTTGTAAACTGGGCCCTGCCTCAGTTTCTTCCCAGTCCAGGTCCTGCCTTAGAATGGGAGGCAGCATCCTTACCAGCTTGTGTTGCCTGCATGGCCCCATCAAAAAACTGCTAATAAAACATCCTGTGTTGTCTCCTGAGCTACAAGATCATCTTCCTTTCCCATACGGGTAGTAGGCCCACCTTCTTTAACTGTAATATAGATAGTCTATATATTAACTATGTCTTTACTTAACAAGACAAGATTTCTATCTAGGTCTTTGTAATCAGCAATGTTGTCGCCCTGGCCCAGGACTGAAGTTATCAAGTTGACCTGGGACTGAAGTTACCAAACTTCCTGCAATCCCCCTCTTCGAAAGACCCTTCCCAGTAATCAAGATCTAAGAAGAAATACAACAGACAAATGGACTTCCTCATCCTGAGAACTGTGATTGATTTTACCTGATCTGACAAGACAAACAGCATGTTTTGTAATTATTGTTTCCATGCTTTGTATACCCTGTTTCTTAGAGTAAATTTTTTACTACCCCTCACCCCCCTTACTTCCTAAACATCCCTCAATAAATACGTATGTTTTAATAGCCACTGCGCGGCAGCCTGGAGCTGGCTCTGGCTGCAGACGGCTGAGAACATGCTAAGAGGCATTGAGGTCTTAGTCTAATTTTTTGTTCCTGATCACCTGTGTTGCCTTCCTGTGCATGAGCCACCCACCACTGCCAAGGCTGGACCCCAGCACCCAGCGGATAACATCTTTGCTTTTCTTACAACTGAGACAGCCAGGTTCCTGAGGGCATTGAATGCTGCGTGCTGGATGATCACATTGCCATCCTCCATGTGTCTGTCCAGTAAATCCATAAGCTTTTCTACAATTTCATTATTAACCATATGAATACAATTTCCATCATTTCTGGCAAAGTTGGCAATGGCCAGTGCTCCAGCAAGCTGTAGCTGGTGTTTATTTGATGGAATACAGGGACGTACCCTATGAAACACATTGCCTTTTCCTCCTTCAATTAACTTCTGCATGGATTCATCTCCAAGAAGTAATAAAACCATTAAATCTGAACTAGTTTTGAGCTCAGCAATTTCATACTCTTTGTCACTATCCACCTTCTGCTGAATAATCTCCAGTAGACACTCTACCAGGCCTGCTTCAACCAGCTGTAGTTTAAGAGCATCATTTTCTGCCAAAGGGGCAAGGATTTCAAAAATCATTTTTCTCTTATCATGTTCGATTTGCTTCTTGAAGAACTTTACCAGCTCTTCAGTAATGTTTGTGCTGGCAAACTGTTGTTTATTTGACTCAAGTTCTGCTAAATTACCAAAGGAAACAAGACACATTTCTGTAAGAGCTGCATCTTAGCAGTGGATACCCAGTAATTTCACAACAGTAGGAATGACACCCATATTGATAAGCTGAGCTTGGAGAGAATCTTTCTCATCCCTTTAGTTCATCAGCATGCCACAAGACAGTCAAGAGCTTCTCATTGGCGGGATCTGTTACACTGCACAACGACCTTAAATAATCAATTACAATCTGTGCACCACCTGCTTGGCCAACTGCACTTCTGCCCTCAATGGCTATCATAGCATATGTTTCCTAGGGCTCTGCCTAATTAAAGCAACACTTCCTGGTCTTTGCTATTTAGTTGCTGCACTCGTGGTGAAATCAATCCAGCATCCACACATGGAACTCACATAAATTCATTTTTGGCTACTTCTGTTATGACATTAGCTACTTTGACCATGCAGGGAGACTGGGGAGTCACTAGATTTTCAAACAGCTGAAGTATTCCACTTCCTTGGAACTTTTCACTTGTTTCTGCATTATTCTGACCCAGGGTTTGCAGCAGACAATCCAAGCATCCTTCTAAACTATTCTCAGTCTTGTCAACAGCTCTTATCTTCAGTTTCTTTAAGGCATCACTGAGATTATCTTACAAATTTTTTTTTCTTTTTCCTTGACTCCTGTCTTCCAATCTAACTTCAAATGTCATCTCAACATACTTGAGGATAACTCCTAGATCTTCGAAATCCTAACTCTATGTTCCTCTCAGAGGGTGAGGAGCCAGCAGGGTAAGGCGAATGGCTGTGGTGCTGGTAGTGTGGGTCAGTGTCCTCCCTCTACCTTGCTCTCTCTCATGTAAGCAGGGAGGGACCTGCAGGGAGTGGCCGCTGTGGAGGAGCAGCTGGTGCTGCAAGTAGTACAGTGCAAACTTGGCAGGGACCCACAAGATTTTTACTTCAGTAAACTCTGGGCTTACTTTTTTTCTAGGCTCACTTGCTGGATCACTGTGTGGCAAAATTAGAAAGTGCCCACCAAATTGTTCCCTATTTTCTACAGTCTGATTTGAACATGATAACCATGTCTGACTCCAGCTTTTTCATCTATTATACTGTGTATGTGGTGGCTAAAGTGTTTTGTATGATGCTTTTGCAGAAAACAGAAATGTGATCTTCTGGAGAGGCAGACCAGCCTATTGTTCCCTGGCAGGTCAACACCATTCACAAGCACTGATAGTATTTGGAGGTATTTCCTCTTCTTTTTCTTCTTCCTCTTCTTCTTCTTCTTCTTCTTCTTCTTCTTCTTCTTCTTCTTCTTCTTCTTCTTCTTTCTTCTTTTGCTTTTCTTCTTCTTTTCTTCTTCTTTTCTTCTTCTCTTCTTCTTCTTTCCCTTCTTCTTCCTTTTCTTCTTCTTCTTTTCTTAGGTTTCTGTTATAAGACACATGCATTCATCAGAGAGTGAAAGGGAGGGAGTAAGTGAAACATTATCCTCCAAGCCAGTATGGCCACACAGCAGTCCCTACTCCTCCATTCTCTTCCTGGGATTTTGGGCATGCACACGCACATGCCTGGCATAGACCTGTTTGCTGCTTTATTTGTGTTTCTTTCCCAGAGTCGGGTATTTCAAATCAAACAAGTATGAACTATATAACTACACTGTTAGTTCCTATTATTGCTCAATAAAAATGAAACCACTGTTAGAAATAAAGCATAGGGACCAACAGGTTGTGTGGTGGTGAAGGCCCATTGACCCATGTAGGCAATTGCAGTGTAATTCCCAACCCTGAAGCTTGAAGGTCACATCAGGTGCATGTATATGTGTGCCCAAAATACCAAGAAGAGAAAGGAGGAGAAGAGATTGTGGCATAGTTATCAATGTCTGAGGAGTGATTTCTCATTTTCTGTCTTTCTGTCTCTCTCATGAGTACATGTGCCCTATAGCAAAAATCTCACACAAACACACAAATAGAAATGAAGCATAAAACACCATTATTCTTAATTCACATGTTCATTGTTTTGATATATTTATTTTATAAACACTATTCTACCCTATTATGTGTAATCTGTTTTTGGGCCATGCTCATTCTATTAGGCTCAACTGTGAAACTATTTCCAGAGGACACCCTTGCAGTTTGTTGCTGGGTAAGGTAGTGTCAATCTTAGATCTCATACTGGACCACACTAGTCATGAAATGGAGGATGTGTATTCATGAGCGCTACCTGTTGGTGCCTTAAACTTTGAATCTGAGTTTTATTCCCAGATGATAAGCCCAAAATAATGTTATTAAGAAAATATTTTATAACTTTTTCAACGAAGCTTAAACATCTGTGCAAATAAGTACAAAGAATTGACTAATATCAGAATACCACACTTTGAAATATATTACAGAAAGAAAAGGAAACACAGTTTAAAGAATGAAGACTCAACATTCTAATACATTTCACATTTGGGCACCTCAAAATTTGCTGTCAAATAAAATACACTATCAAATAATTCTCAAAATAAAATGTTGTATTATCAAATATGAAACATGGAAAGTTATAAGATATCGTGCTTTCATGTTTCCAATATGTAAGAAATAAATAGGGTTTGAATCTTTCTATATGCAATTTCAGACATTCTTAATAGAAATCATTTGATTTTCATCACTAGTAAAAGTAAATATTTATGTTCAGGTTAGAATATGCCAAGAATAAAAAGTGCTGGGGACCAGCAGTTAGCATAATGGTTATGTCGCAGGACTCCCATGTAGTTGACCATGGTTCGCGTCCCAGACCCGGTGTGCGTGCGTGCCCAACATCCCGGGAGGAGAATGGAGGAGAAGGGATTGCAGCATGGTCATCCCCCCTGGGGGGTGATTTCTCGCTTTCTGTCTCTCTGTCTCTCTCTGTCTGGAGAGCACACGTGCCCTGTAGCAGAAACCTCTCCAAAAAAAGAAAAGAAAAAAAAAAGAATAAAAAGTGCTTATTTTTTGTGATGGAATTGCAAAACAAAGTGTACAAAACAGGAAGTAAAGACAGAGGTATGAAGCAAGCCCATATCATGGTGGTTAAGAGGACTGAATCACACAGACCCAAATTGTTTCATGAGTCCCAAACTAGATGACTTTGCAAACACAGCAGGAGTTTTTATTTTGTGTAAAATGGTGATAAGAGGAAAAAGTTGTGTAGAGAGGATTGTAGCATGACCATTTTATGAAAGTGGCAGTGTCTCACTTTCTCTATCTCTCTCTCTGTGTGTGTATATGTGTGTCTAGTGAGTGAATGTGTGCTCTTGGAAATTAAAAAAAAAAAAAAAGAAAAATTGGTTCCAGCAGTTGGCATGGTGGTTAAGGCACTGGACTCCCAAATAAACAATCATGGTTAGAGTCCTAGACTTGGTGGTTTTCTTTTTCACTTCCCCTTTCTCACTTTGTTTCTGTCCCTCTCCGGTGAGTGCACAGGCCTTATAGCAAATTTTCAAAATAATAGCAATAAAATTAAATAATCTTTTTAATATAGAGAAAAAAATAAATAGAGATAGAAAGGGCTTGGGACGTAAAAGAAAACAGACACATATATGTGGGTGCCAATCATGCTCCTGAGATATAAGCCAAGAGTATCTGCTGATTCATGGCAAATACAGAGGTAGTGCAAGAAAAAAATGGAATTGAATTTCACTCAAATATTTTTTTAAGAATTACTCAATTCATTTATCATTATCATTATTATTGTTATTAAAATTTGGTACAGGTCATGCACATTCACCATAGATGAGAAAGTGAAAGGGAAAGTGAGAGGCAAGTTACCAGGTTGAGACTCAAGCTGCAATAAGTCATGTGGGAGTCTAGGATCTAACCTTCCATGTCACTTGCTGATCCCCACTCTAATTATTTTTATTTTTTTTTTAAAGAAGAAGCCCTTTATTTTGAGAGTGTTTTTCAGCAGGTCCCATCTGTATTTATATTTTTAAACAGAAGTACTTACATTTACCTCACCTAAGACAAAAAACATCTGTAAAATCCGAGACTTGATATGCTAGTTAAATTTTTTAATCTATAGTAAAATTAAAAGTCTGTCCGTCTATCTCCTAGAATCATCTCATCGCACTCTAATTCTCTGTGAAAATATTGGGTTATTGAAAGAGTCATGACATATTTTTTTCTATGCAAAAATGTGTAATGACTTTTCTGACAACCTATTACTATTGCCTTAGTATTGCCATAAATACATAAATAGTTTAGACAAGATTAGTTACAGCACATGTTTTTATTTAAAAAATAATTGAAATGCAGACATGCCTGTCAATTTATGTAATCTTCCTGACTTCTTTTCCACTACACAACAGTTAGTGTATGTAGTTGCAACAGAACTTATAATGTATAAAGGCAAAAGTATTACCAGTCTCTTAGGAAAAAAAGATTAACAAACCATGCTTTCAGATGTATATAAATGAATATCTGAAAAAGACTCCATTCTTCTATCATATAATTAAAATACCAATTTCTCAAAAAATAGCTATATAGGAGTAATCAATTTCCACTGAGGATTTTAATTTTTTAAATTAAAATTGTTTTCTCTTTTACACAGGAGTTTTTATGATAATATTGACAGAAAAATAAAAATATACAATAAAAAAGTCTGTACACAAACTGGCATGTTATATACAAGAAAACATAAGTAGAATTTAGGACAGAAATAAATGTTAGGATACTCCAGAAGAACAAAGTAAAGTTATCTATATTAAAAAATAAAACTATAAATTTCTATTGTGATGAACAAATATGAGAAGCCATAGAAATCTCAGGGGAGAGTAGAGAAGAAATCTGGAATAAATCCTCATCCTTGGTAACATCATTGAGACCCACAAGATGGACCATCCAAGATTCTCATATGCTGAGACCCAGTTTCAAATGACTGTTATCTGCAACTAAATGATGTTTCCCAGTGTTATCAATGCAGACCCATAATTTGGTGTATCTTGGTATTATATCAGGGGCTTTATCTGTGCACAATTACACAAAAGTGACCATTTCCTTCAACATGAAAATTAATTTGTGAAACTGAATTACTGCATGTTTGCTTTTCTACTAGATGCAAAGCACTGTATCCAGTGCCCAGCTCAAGAGTATCCAAACAGTGAGAGAACGCACTGCCTCACCAAGTGTGTGACATTACTGGCTTTTGACATGCTTTGGGGATAGTTCTGGCCTTCAGAGCTCTGTGCTTATTTGTTTTCACAGCTGTAGATTTTGGGGTCTTTGTGAAACACTGAGACACTCCCATTGTCAAGGCCAACAACCAGACTCTCAGCTTTATCCTGCTCATCTTCCTCCTGCCCTGATTCCTCTGCTTCTTGCTCTTCATTGGCCATTCTAAAACTGCCACCTGAGTCCTCCAACAAGTCACATTTGGACTTGTCTTCACTGTGGTTTTTTCCACTGTTCTGGCAAAAACAACAACTGTGATTCTGGCATTCAAGGCCATGAAGTCTGGAATAATGATGAGATGCTTGCTGCTATCAGGGGCTTGTAACTTTGTCATTCCCATTTGCTCCCTGATCCATATGACTATCTGTGGAATCTGGCTGGGAAACTCTGCCCCCTTTGTTGACATAGACTCACACTTTGAGCCCAGAAACCTCATCATCATGTGCCAGAATGGCTCAGTCGTTGCCTTCTACTCTGTCCTAGGCTACCTGGGTTTCTTGGCTCTGGGGAGCTTCACAGTGGCTTTCTTGGCCAGAAACTTGCCTGACACATTTAATGAAGCCAGGTTTCTCACACTCAGCATGCTGGTGTTCTGCAGTGTTGGGGTCACATTTGTCCCTGTCTACCACAGCACCAAGGGGAAATTCATGGTGACTGTGGAGATCTTCTCCATTTTGGCCTCCAGTGCAGGGCTCCTAGGCTGCATCTTTGCCCCCAAGTGCTACATTATTCTGTTAAGTCCTGATAAGAACTCCTAGAAAGAGTTAAAAAAATAAATAAATAAACAGAAGAGCTTCAAAATAAAATCTAAGGCTCTATCTCATCAGCCAGTATCACTGTTTTGTGGTTTTGGGTCAAAAATGTACCATTTAGGGACCAGCAGTTAGAATAATGGCTATGTTGCTAGACTCCCATGTAATTGACAGCGGTTCGAATCCCGGACCCAGTGGCTTAAACTCATGCCGGGTGCGTGTGCATGCATGCCCAAGATTCTGAGAGGAGAATGGAGGAGAAGGGATGTGGCGTGGCCATCCCCCCTGGGGGGTGATTTCTCACTTTCTATCTCTCTGTCTCTCTCTGTCTGTCTGGCAAGCGCATGCGCCCTACAGCAAAAATCTCTTTTAAAAAATGTACCATTTATATTCTCATATTATAAAGTAACTGGAAATGACTGACTTCTTAAATTCATTTTTTTCTCTTTTTTTTTGGAGAGGTTTTTGCTATAGGGCTTGTGTGCTTGCTAGAAAGACAGAGAGAGACAGAGAGACAGAAAGTGAGAAATCACTGCCCAGGGGGGATGGCCACACCACAATCCCTTTTTTTCCATTTTCCTCTCAGGATCTTGGGCATGCATGCACATGTGCCCAAGGTGAGTTTAAGCCACTGGGTCCGGGACTCAAACTGCGATCGACTACATGGGAATCTAGTGACATAGCCATTATGCTAACTGCTGGTCCCTTAAATTAATTTTTTTCAAACAATCTTGTACACATATAATCTTCAGCAGTTAAACCTTCAATTATGAATGTATCTTAGATTAATGGCTATTTTTTACATTGTGGGTATTGATTAATGGCTAACTTTTATTATATAGCATTTATTGTGTTCTCCTATAAAAGTTTTACTTCTGTATAATAAGGAATAATGACTTTATTTTCACATTGGTTTTAGTGAATTGCATTTTCTCTATCTAGAAGATCTATCTAAAGTTTAATCAGTTTCTTGATGTTGTTCAAAAAACTAGTTAGTGGGACCAGCAGTTGGCATAATGGTTATGTCACTGGAATCCCATGTAGTCGACCGCAGTTCGAGTCCTGGACCCGGTGGCTTAGCTTCATGCTGGGCTTGTGTGTGTGCGTGCCCAAGATCCCAAGAGGAGAATAGAGGAGAAGGGATTGTATTGTGACAATCCCCCCGGGGGTGATTTCTCACTTTCTCTCTCTCTCTCTGTTTCTGACAAGCACATGCTCCCGATAGCAAAATTCTCTCCAAAAACAAATAAACCAACAGAAACTAGCTAGTATTTACATTGATTCTCTGTATGGTCTGCATATCCTTTATTTATATTCATTCTAACTTTCTTTTGAGGTTTTTGCTAAAGGACACATATACTTGCCAGAAAGACAGAGAGAGACAGAGAAACAGAAAGCAAAAAATCACCCCCCAGGGAGGATGGCCACACTGCAATCCCTTCTCCTCCATTTCCTTCTCAGGATCTTGGGCAGGCACACACACGCATCCAGAATAAGCTTAAGCCCCCAGGTCCAGGACTCAAATTGTAGTCAACTACATGGGACTCCAGCAACATAGCCATTATGCCAACTGCTGGTCACTATTCATTCTAATTTTAATATCTTTGTTTCTACTAGCTTTTAGTGTACGTTGCCCTTCTTGTTTGGAGATTCCTGATGTGTTAAATAGTGTTGATGTCTTTATGTCTTTATGATGTCTTCATCTTTTTGTTTTCTACTCTGGAAAATTTTATTTTATCCTTTTTATAAGTTAAGTTTATAATGTTGCTAAACATTTTACCTAAATGTCAAGAAAGTACCTAGAGGGAACCAGCAGTTAGCGTAATGGCTATGTCGCTGGACTCCCACATAGTCGACCGCGGTTCACGTCCAGGACTTGGTGGCTTAAAATTCACGCCGGGCGCGTGTGCGTGCGTACCCAAGATCCCGAGAGGAGAATGGAGGAAAAGGAATTGTGGCGTGACCATCCCCCCTGGGGGTGATTTCTCACTTTCTGTCTCTATGTCTCTCTCTGTCTGTCTGGTGAGCGCACGTGCCCTATAGAGAAAACCTCTCCAAAAAAAAAAAAAGAAAGTACCTAGAGATGTTCACCAGAACTCAATAATTATACGAAGAGAACAAACAAAAAATATCTTTAAAAACAAAGTTATTGTAGCTTGAGGTACTTATAATTGATTGTCTGCGTTCTTAAAAAGTTTGGGGGCAGGAAGTAGCATAGTGATTAAGGTACTGAACTCCCAAGTCGTTTGAGACATGGATCAAGCATCTTGAAATTCACACCAGGAGCATGCGCATGAATGCCTAAAATCGCAAGTTGAGAATGAAGGAGAAGGGACTGCAGTGTGGTCATCCCCAATGGGGGCTGATTTCTCACATTCTGTCTCTCTGTCTCTCTTTAGCTCTCTGTTGAGTGCATGTACTCCATACCAAAAAGCTCTATTAAAAAAAAAAAAAAAAAAAAAAAAAAAAAAAAAAAAAAAAAAAAAAAAAAAAAAAACTCATCTAGAGGGGCCTTCAGGTGTCAAAGTGGGTAAGGTACTGGGCTTCCACATTATCAGGTACAGTGCTAGTCCTGGATCTGGCTGCTTGAAAATCATGCCAAGCATGTGTGTGTGCATGTCCAAAATCCCAGTAGGAGAATGAAGAAGAAGGGTTTGCAACATGGCCATTCCCCTGGCAGGGAGGGGCTCCTCACTTTGTCTTTCACCATCTCTCTCTGTTAAGTACACATGCCCTATGGTAAAGTCCTTTTAAAAATAGAAAGAGTTGTGGGATCAGCAGTTAGCTTAATGGCTATGTCACTGGACTCCCACGTAGTCAACCGCGGTTCGCGTCCCAAACCCGGTGACTTAAAACTCACGCCAGGCGCGTGTGTGTGCGTGCTCAAGATCCCGAGAGGAGAATGGACGAGAAGGGATTGCAGTGTGGCCATCCCCCCTGGGGGGTGATTTCTCGTTTTCTGTCTCTCTGTGTCTCTCTCTGTCTGTCTGGCGAGTGCACGCACCCTATAGCGAAAACCTCTCCAAAAAAAAAAAAAAAACAGAAAGAGTTGTGTAGTTGAAAGATTCCTCATTACTGATTATCTGTTGAGCAATTTTAAGAAGAAAGTATACATTTAGTAAGTTTCAAGCTAGTAGTAAATTTTACATTTAGTTAATTACAATGTAATTATTGTAAATTGATTTGCTCTTTTTTTAAGAGATTTTTGCCATAGGGCACATAATCTAGCCTGAGAGATAAAGTGAGACAGAGAAAAGGAAAGTGCGAAATCACCCCTCAGGGTGATGTCCACACCACAGTCTCGTCTCCTGCATTTTCCTTTCTGGATCAAGAGCTCACATCTACATGCACCTGGTGTGAGTTTTAAGTTGTCAGGTCAAGAACTCAAACTGCACTTTACTACATGTGAGTCCAGTAACTCAATTACTTCTTTAAATTGAGTTCTAATAATATTAAACTTTTAATTTAAAAATATTAACACATTGTAACTTTCTTACATAGAATCTATTTCCCACTCTGGGGAAAAATGGAAGAACTTAGATCATGATCTCTTTGCAGAGAATGTTTTACTGCTTGATTACATTTCTTGGTTTAACATTTAAAATGTTAATTTATAAAAAGTAAACTATGTGGTTTTCAAATTACATTATGTAGAAATATTACATTGGGGAAAATAGAGACAAAGGATAACAAATGTGATGTTTTGAATCATGACACACTGCAAGGTTGAGTCACATAGTAAGGTTTACAATTAAAATTAAAAAAATAGAAACAAAAGTAGTGCAGTTTTAGAGAACTTAATAAAAAGTCATTGTTTAAATCAGTGAACTTTGGTGTCAATACAGAATGGTTATCAGTATTAACTGTAGATGACAATTAACGGGTGTGCAGCATTTTCAGAATCCTTGTGTGTTTTTTGTTTCTTTTAGAGGTTTTTGCCTTAGAGCACCTGTGCTTGCCATAAAGAAAGAGAGAGAGACAGAGATTGTGATAGGCTGAGGGGGGTTGAAATGACCACACAAAATCCCTTCTCCTTTATTCTTCTGGGATCTTGGGCATGCACACACCTGGCCTGAATTTCAAGCCACTGGTCTTGGTTCATACTGCTATCAGTCATGTGGGAGTCCAGCAACATAACTGCTACACCACCTGTTGATCTACCCCCCTTCCTGGTCTTTATAGTCATATTTGGTGTCCTGATGGTCCTCTCTTGAAAATAATTTTTTGTTTCTCTGCCTGCTTGCCCATCTCATCACCAAGTCTCACAGAACTCACATTTCTGGCTTGAGTATGGCTGCACTTTTGTTCAACCAGAGAAATATTCTCATATCCTCTTGGTTTTTCAAGCTTCTAAAAGACAAGAGAACTTGTAAAACAGGAATTTGATGATTAATCTGAGGGTGCTAAGGGCAAGATCTATTTGCTTCAAACCATTCACCGAGGCAGACATTATAGTACATGCACAGACAAGGCAGTCATGCTATAGTATCCCCATGCTGCAATTCTTCAAGGCCCATGGCACATTCCCAGCATCTTTACTCAGTACATCCTCATTATAGGTTATTCTTGGCTTTGTTCAATACAACACAAGATGCACATCCATGTCACCTAAGCGT
Source organism: Tupaia tana (assembly GCA_026018925.1). Lineage (NCBI taxonomy): Eukaryota > Metazoa > Chordata > Mammalia > Scandentia > Tupaiidae > Tupaia > Tupaia tana. The sequence goes on from JAKSZU010000024.1 coordinate 4,500,684, forward strand.
ACAAATTTTTCACACACAAGACACTTAAGTTCTCCAAACACACACAGTGAGACGTGCACTAGTAAGGAACTGATCACCAGGGCATGGCCCCTTGAGTCATGTCTGGCCAATTGCTCTCTACTGCTGCCACCATCATTCCTGGAGCTGCTGAGCATGGAGTCCTGTGAGCCCCACAGGCCACTGCTGCTGTTGGAGTGCTGAAGGAAGACTGCATGGGGGACTCTTTCAAAAAATGGTTGTATAGGGCCTCCAGGTGGTGCTGGAATGATGAGGTCCAGCACCTGAACTGGAAACCTGTCATTCCCTCCTGACTCCACACTTTTTGGTCCTTTTGCTGCTCCTAGAACTAGATCTGAGCCTGAGTCCAAGAGTGCAGCCATTAGGAGCTGCTAGGCTGCTCTGTCTGGGGCCCACTTTCCACATGCTGGGGCAGGGCCTACACCCAATGCCCAGAGCACCCGAGGATCTGAGAGAACAGTCAGGGACAAGGCTTCACAGATGCTCTCAGAGGCCTTGCCCATCCAGGGACAGTCCCAGGTACCTGAGGGCACTAGGTATGGTGGTGCTCTTCTTGGGGTCAGTGGATGAGACCAGTGTTCTTATTGAGAGCCAGGATAAGGAGAGGTAAGAGAACAAGGGCCCTGCAGCTGACACCTCCCAGTGGCCCCTGAGGGAGGGACCAGATCAGTGACTGTGAGAGAGCCTCTATTTCATTTCTGATGGTCACAACTGTCAGGCTGTGTGCCCCTGGCCTCCAAAAGCTTCCTCCAGGTGTCACTGCTAAGGCCACTATACTCCTGATCCCATAGGGATTCTTGGAGAAGTTTGTTTGTTTGTTGTTACAAACAATCTTATTTCTGGGTCAAAAGATGGAATCGGGGTGGAGGCGCTGCAGATGAAAAACAGCAAATTGAGTCCCTGACCTGGCAGCTTACTTTCTCACTTTCTCGCTCCCTCTAGAAAAGAATTGCTTTATTTTATTATCATCATTATTTTTTTTTAAATTTGACCATAGTCTCTTTTCTGTTTCAGCTCATAGCACTTGTTCAACATGAATGCTCTAAACTCTATCTCAGACATTTTGGTAATGTCCTCTATTTTTTCAAGTAAAGGAAGGGAATTACTGTGTTCCTTTGATGGAGACATATTTCCTGCTTTATTCAGGCCTGAGGTTCTTCTACTTCTAACCATTGGGAGATGTGTTCCCTTTGAAAAACCTTTTATGAGAACGTTTCTTTGAAAAGGAGCAAGTGTGTTTCCTTTCTGATGTGGAATGGAGACAGCCAAAGTCTCTCTTCAATTGTGTTTAGTAATGTAATCCAAGAAAAAGTATTCTCTTCAGGTGTGCAAAGAAATGTATCTCCTTCTTCACAGGTGGTTCAGTGAAATGGAGGATTCTAGAGAGTCTTAAAATGCTAGAATGTTTCAGAATTGTAATTCTAGACCTATCTAGACAGCCAGGGATGGTGTAGATAAAGGAAGCAAGGACTGAATAAGTGGGAAGAAAATAATACATAGAATAAAGAAAAAGTCGTGCGGCACGCGATTTCACCAGGGGTCGAAAGATGGGAGTGTGGTGTGGTAGAACTGAGGGCATTCCTATGTGTTAATCAGAAGAGAGAAATTTACAAATGAAAGACGTGGGTAAGGGGACAGAAAAAGGAAAAACAAACAAAAAAAAGTGTACCTGGCTGAAAGAGGGGTGTCTGGCTTGGGGGTCCTGGGGCTGAAAAGAGACAATGAACTACAGGAGATGAGAAAGTCCTTCAACGATATGAAGGAAGAAATGCTGAGGAAGAATAAGACTGAATTATTAGAGGTGAAGTCTGTAGTACAGGAAATCAAAAACTCTCTCGAAAGTATTAAAAGTCGATTAGACTATGCTGAAGGTCGAATCTCTGATGTAGAAGATAAAACTTCTGACCTAGAGAAAACCACCAAAAATATAGAGAAAATAACAGAAAGAGACATGAGGATAACATACGAGAATTACTAGATTCCATTAGACATCCTAACATCCGAATAATTGGTATCCCAGAGGATGAAGAAACTAATAAGAGCATGGAAAACCTATTCCATGAAATCTTGGAAGAAAATTTCCCAAGCATAGAGAGGCCCTCAAACATCCAGACCCAAGAAATGCAAAGGACACCAAATAGAATCAATCCAAGAAGATCTTCCCCAAGGCATATCATAGCCAGACTGGCTAAGACCACAGATAAAGACAAGATACTAAAACTGGCAAGAGAGAAACGACAAGTGACTTACAAAGGTCACCCCATCAGGATAACACCGGACTTCTCGATGGAAACAATGCAAGCAAGGAAAGAATGGAAAGATGTATTGAAAGTGTTAAGAGAGAAACAATTTGAACCAAGATTATTGTATCCTGCTAGATTATCCTTCATATGGGAAAAAAAGATGAAAATCTTCTCAGACAAACAAAACCTGAAAGAATTTGCCAGCACCAGGCCAGCTCTCCATGAAACCCTGAAGAAAGTACTGCTCCAGGAAAACTAAAGAAGTAACAGCCAGAAACAAAAGAGTAAAAGGCAACTAAGACAATGGCCAACTTAAACGGGACAGATCCATTAACATCGATAATAACATTGAATGTTAATGGATTAAACACTCCAATCAAGAGACACAGACTGACTGAATGGGTTAAAACACAAAAACCCTCTATCTGTTGCCTACAGGAAACCCACTTCATGGATAAAGATATACATAGACTGAAAGTGAAGGGTTGGAAAAACATTTTCCATGCAAATGGGAACCAAAAAAGAACTGGAGTTGCAATACTAATCTCTTACAAAATAGGCTTTAAAAACTGTTCGAAGAGACAAAAAAGGGCACTATATTGTAGTAAAAGGATCAATCAATCAAGAAGATATAACGTTTATTAATATCTATGTGCCTAACACAGGAGCACCCAAATATGTGAAGGAAAGACTGCTAGATGTAAAAAGGGAGATAGACTGCAACACACTAATTGTTGGAGACCTCAACACTGCACTATCCCCCCTGGATAGATCATCTAGACAAAACATAGGTAAAGAGATAAAAGATCTAAACGAGATCATAAATCAAATGGACTTAACAGACATCTATAGAACTTTCCATCCCAAAACCTTGAAATACATTTTTGTTGCCACCACATGGAACATTCTCGAAGATTGACCACATTATTGGGCACAAAGCAAGCCTCTACAGATTCAAAAGCATAGAAACTATACCCAGCATCTTCACCGACCATGATGGAATTAAACTTGAGTTTAATTTCAAAAGAAATCCTCAAAAATACCTAAAAACATGGAAACTTAATAACCTACTCCTGAATGATTCCACAACTACTGAAGAAATAGAGACTGAAATCAAAAGTTTCATGGAAGCCAATGACAATGAGGACACAAGTTTCCATAATCTTTGGGACACTGCTAAAGCAGTCATAAGAGGGAAGTTCATAGCAATTAGTGCACATAAGAGGAGCATGGAAAGAAGGCAAATGGATCACCTAACATCATGCCTCACAGAATTGGAAAAGCAACAGCAAAATGATCAAAAAAAACTCCAGGAGAAAGGAAATAATAAAGATAGAAGCAGAAATAAATGAAATAGAAAATAAACAAACTATACAGAAAATAAATGAAAGTAAATGCTGGTTCTTTTAAAAGATAAACAAAATTGATACACCAATAGTGAGACTTATTAAGAAGAAGAGAGAAAAGAACCAGGTGAATCAGATCTGCAATGAAGCAGGCAAAATAACAACAGACATAAGAGAAATACAAAACATTATTAGAGGATACTATGAACATCTGTATGCCAAGAAACAAGATAATTTGGATGAGATGGACAAATTCCTGGAAACATATAATCTACCTAGATTGAGCCAGCAGGATATACAAAGTCTGAATAGGTCCATAACAAGCCAGGAGATCAAATTGGTTATAAATAACCTCTCACCAAAGAAAAGCCCTGGCCCTGATGGATTCACCTCTGAATTCTACAAAACTTTCAAAGAAGAGTTAACCCCCATTCTGCTCAAGTTATTTCTAAATATCCAAAAGGGTGAATCTCTCCCTAATTCATTCTATGAAGCCTCTATCACAATTATCCTTAAAACAGATAAGGACTGGACCAGGAAGTAAAACTATTGACCAATATCCCTGATGAATATAGACGCAAAGATTCTCAACAAGATATTAGCAAATCATATACAACAGCTTATAAAAAAATTATACATCATGATCAGGTAGGCTTTATCCCAGGAATGCAAGGTTGGTTCAACATACACAAAACCATAAATGTAATACACCATATTAATAGGAGAAAGATAAAAACCATATGGTCATATCAATTGATGCAGAAAAAGCATTTGATAAGATACAACATCCCTTCATGATCAAGACTCTCAGCAAAATCGGCATAGAAGGGTCATTTCTCAACACAATAAAAGCTGTCTATGAAAAACCCAAAGCGAACATCATCCTCAATGGAGAAGAGCTGAAAGCTTTTCCACTAAAAGCGGGTGCAAGACAAGGATGCCCACTTTCTCCACTCCTCTCCAATATAGTACTGTAAGTCCTGGCCAATGCAATCAGAAAAGAGGAAAAAATAAAAGGAACTCAAATAGGAAAAGAAGAGGTGAAACTCTCTCTCTTTTCAGATGACATAATTGTATACATAGAAGATCCAATGGTTTCCATAAAAAAATTTCTGGAAGTAATACATGAATACAGTAACGTTGCAGGATACAAAATTAATATCCAGAAATCTATAGCATTTCTGTATACGAACAACAAGCAGACAGAGATAGAACTGAAAAAAGTTGTTCCATTTACCATAGCCACAAAAAGGATAAGATAATTAGGGATAAATCTAACCCAAGAAGTTAAAGACCTCCACAAGGAAAACTTTGAGAAGATAAAAAAGAAATTGAAAATGACACAAAAAAGTGGAAGGGCATCCCATGTTCCTGGATTGGAAGAATTAATATAATCAAAATGGCAGTTTTACCCAAATTAATCTACCTATTTAATGCAATGCTAATCAAAGTACCAGACACATTCTTCACAGATCTAGGAAAGACAATCATAAAGTTTGTCTGGAATCATAAAAGACCCCGTATTGCCAAAGCAGTTCTGCACAAGAGTGGAGTGAGCGGCATCTCACTCCCTGACCCAAAAATATACTACAAAGCTGTGGTAATCAAAACAGCATGGTACTGGCACAGAAACGGACAGGTGGACAAATGGAACAGAATAGAGTCCCCAGAAATGAATGCTCAAACATACAGCCAACTGAGTTTTGACAAGGGGTACCAGTCAATTCAGAAGGAAAAGGAAAACCTCTTCAGCAAATGGTGCTGGCAAAACTGGATCTCCACTTGCAGAAAGATGAATCTGAACCCCTACCTTTCACCTCTAACAAAAAATAAAGTCAAGGTGGATCAAAGATCTAAATCTAAGGCCTCAAACTATAAAACTGCTTCTGGAAAACACCGGGGAAAATCTGGGAGACATTGGGGTAGGGAGAAACTTCTTAAATAAGACTCCCAACACACAGTCTATGATCCCTAAAATAGACAAGTGGGATTACATCAGACTAAGAAGTTTCTGCATGGCAAAAGACACAGTGATTAGTGTGAACAGACAGCCCTCAGAATGGGAAAATATTTTTGTAAACTATGCATCAGACAAGGGACTGATAACCACAATTCACAAGGAACTCAAGCAGCTGTTCCAGAAAAAGACAATCAATCCTATTAAAAGATGGGCGAATGAGTTGAAAAAAACCACTCTCTAAAGATGACATACGAATAGCTAAAAGGCATATGAAAAAATGCTCAACATCCCTCATTGTAAGAGAAATGCAGATCAAAGCAACAATGAGATATCACCTAACCCCAGTCAGAATGTCTAAGATTAAAAAAAAACAAAAAGTGATAAGTGCTGGAGGGGGTGTGGTGAAAAGGGAACTCTCTTACACTGCTGGTGGGATTGTAAATTGGTCCAACCACTGTGGAGGACAATTTGGAGATTCCTCCAAAATCTACAAATAGAACTACCATATGATCCGGCAATCCCACTCCTTGGTATCTACCCAAAGGACAGAAGAATACTTAATCGAAAAAGTGCTTGCACATCGATGTTTATTGCGGCACTTTTCACGATTGCTAAGTCATGGAAACAACATAAATAACCACGAACTGATGAATGGTTAGAAAAACTGTGGCACATATACTCAATGGACTACTATTCATCCATAAAAAAACAACAAAACCCTGGCTTTGAAAGGAAGTGGATGAATATGGAAGACTTACTGCTTAGTGAAGCAAGCCATGCTATGAAGGAGAGGCATTGTATGTCCCCACTTAATATATACCGAGTGTATGCACTCTAAATGAATAAATAAATATAAAAGAAAGATAATCTCCATTCTGGAAAGTCAAGTGATCATTGCTGTTACTCATGTCTGAAAATTATTTTCACAGCAACCAATCTAGATTAGTGTTTGACTGAATAGCCTACCAAGTGGAAATATATAATTAACCACTGCAATTCTCACCTGCTCCTCCCTTTCCAGAAGTATCTCTTAATAAAGATGGTTCTCCAAAAGAAAAAAAAAAATTGACCATAGAGAGAAAGAGGGAAGGTGAGAAAGCACTTTGTTTTTGGAGAGGTTTTTGCTATAGGGCGTGTGTGCTTGCCAAAAAGAAAGAGAGACAGAAAGTGAGAAATCACCTCCCAGAGGAGATTGCCATACTGCAAAGGATTGCAGTATGTCAATACCCTCTCTTCCATTCTGTTCTCAGGATCTTGGTCATGCACGCACACATGCCTGGCGAGAGTTTAAGCCACCAGGTCTGGGACTCAAACTACGGTGAACTACATGGGAGTTCAGGAACATAGCCATTACACCAACTGCAGTCCCAAGAAAGCACTTTTGAGACTTTTGGGATTGAGTCCTGCCAGGTCTGGGACTCAAACCACAGTCAGCCATGTGGGAGTTCAACACCTTAACCACTATACCACCTGTTGGCCCAATAAATCATAATTACATTTTTTTATTTTATACATTTAATCACTATTCATTACCTTGCTTGTATCTCTTAGCAAGATTTCTGCAACATCTCACAAGTTTTGGTATGTTCTATTTTCAGTTTTGTCTCAGGTGTTTTTGTTAGTTATCCAGCAGGTGGCATAGTGTTTAAGGCACTGAACTCCCACCTCTGGTCCACTGCAATTGGAGTTCCAAAGTTCTCGACCTGGAAGCTTGGAAATCATGTGGGTCATGTGTACATGGGTACCCAAATTCATCACAGGAGAATGGAAGAGAAGGGATTGCAGCATGGCCATCCCCTGAGGAGAGATTTTTTTATTTTCCCTTTTACTGTCTATGTCTCCCACCAGCACAGTCCTGTTGGCAAAAACCTTTAAAAAAAGAGGAATTATTATTTAAATAAAAATATGCATTATGTATAAAGCTGTTTTGCTTAACAGATATAACCATATAATTTGCCTTTAAGTCTTTGGGGGGACAGCAGGTGGTGTGAGGTTTAGGGTGCTGAACTCTCACATGGCTATGCAATTCCTAAAAACAAAAACAAAAACAAAAACAAAACTTTGAAATAGTCCCTATTAAAGATACTGGAATTTTCTAACTACAGAAGAGAAGATAATTTAAATTTGTAGGATTAATAATAGACACCTGGGGGAAACAGCAGTTAGCGTTAATGGCTATGTCGCTGGACTCCCACGTAGTCGACCGTGGTTCGCGTCCCGGACCCGGTGGCTTAAAACTCACGCCAGGCGCGTGTGCATGCGTGCCCAAGATCCCGAGAGGAGAATGGAGGAAAAGGGATTGCAGCGTGACCATCCCCCCTGGGGGTGATTTCTCGCTTTCTGTCTCTATTCTCTCTCTGTCTGTCTGGGGAGCACACGCGCCCTATAGCGAAAATCTCTCCCCCCCAAAAAAATAAATAAATAAATAATAGACACCTGGCTGAGCCTCACAGGCACAGGAACTATGTGTGCTGCTGCACAGTTTTGGAAGCCACATGGGAAATATGGGTGCCTCTCTCTTTTTCTCATAAAAAATAAATATAATTTTTTAAGAGAACAGTTGGCACCAAACAGGTAGAGTCATCACATGTTTTACCCTGTTTACCATTAGAGGATCTGCTAATCTCTATCAGAGATACAAGTTCATTTTATGTGGTCTGCAGCCTTACTTTATACTATAAGCACTACCTGACAGGCAATGTATTTCCAGAATCTTCTCAGGGTACACTTTCAAAAGTAACTGATGCATATGCATTATACCTATTGATGGGGTTCAGTGTGATTGTTCAATGCATAAATGCAATGTGTGATGATTAAATCAGGTTATTGCATAAAGACACCACAAATATTTACTATTTTTGTTGGAAACATTATAAATTGTTTAACATTTTTAAGATATATTGCAATCTTTTTTAGCTACATTCACCCTAGTATGCCATGGAATACAAGAACACATTTCTCCCATTTAACTGTAATTTTGTACCTTTACCCATCCTTGTCATATGTTCCCTTTCCCCCACTATTCCCATTCACTAGACATTAGCTGACCCACTATTTCTTAGATTTTTTATTTTTAAAGGTTTTTTTTTTGTTTGTTTGTTTGTTTTTTTTTTTTTTTTTTTTTTTTTTTGTCATTTAGGGTATTGAGAGATGGCATGTGCATTTGCCAGAAAGAGACAGAGAGACACAGAGAGAGGGAAAGTTAGATATCATTCAAGGTGGATGGCTGTGCCACATGTTGCCAGCATGATTTTCAAGCTGCCAGGTCTGGTACTGGAACTGCAGTTGGCCTTGTGGGATTCCAGCACCTTACCCACCATGTAATCTGCTGGTCCTGCAACTCATTATTTTTACCAGATACATTCTAGCCTCTGGCTATGAGTAACACAAGTAATATTTCTTTGTGTGTCTGGCTTTGCAGTTGTAGAAAAATTAATTTGAAATTTAAATAAAACCACAAAAAGCACTGAATGGTGAAGGCAAGTCTAAGAAGATGAAGAAACACAACAAACAAAGAAACAACGAATAACTGGAAGAATTACACTACCAGCCTTTATTTTTAATTTTATTTATTAATTTTTAATTTATTTTCTTGTTTAAATTTTTTATTTCATTTTCTCTTATACATTCAATCACATTATTATTTGTCTTACAAAGTGGATATTTCAACAGGTGAACAATACACTACAAAATTCTATGAACAAAAATAGCATGAGAACGGCAAAAGCAAAACAATAAACACAGACACATAGCCCAAATTAAAAGAAAAAAAAAACTGAAAATAACTCCACTTTTCACATCCCACTGATTTTCTTTTATAAAAAGAATTATTTTATTTAACTTTATTTATTATTTTGATTATTATTTATTTTTAATTTGACCAAAGAGAAACATAATGAGAAGGAGAGTGAGAAAGCAAGCCACCAGATTTTGGACTTAAACTGAGGTCAACCATGTGGGAGCCCCGTTCTCTCAACCACCACACCATCTGCTGGCCACTTATTTTCAACAGTGGTTCCAGGATCATAGGCTGGGGAGAGAAAAGTAGTTCAACATGGTGCTGAAAATAGTCAATATCTATGTCAGAAAGAACAGATCACCAACTTATATGTAAGACACAAAACAGGAATACAGAAGAAAATAACAGGGAAAATGCCTCTGGTATTGGTCTGAACAAAAATTTATTGGAGAAGACCTAAAACTCAGAGGCCACAAAAGTAAGAAGGTACAACTGACATTATAGCAAATTAAAATGATTCTGCACAGGAATTAATCAACAGGAAGAAAAGACACCCCGTAGGAGAGGGTAAAAGTACTTTAAATCTGTTCATCTAAAGAAGGATTAATATTCAGCGTATATAAGAAACTAAATAAACTCAACTAAAAAAAGAATCCCTAATCACAAAATTAAGTCAAGACATGAGTAAACATTTCTAAAGGAGACACACAATGGCCAAGTATGTGAAAAAATAATACTCAATGTTACTAATTACCAACAAAATATAAATCAAAGCTACAGTGACATTTTGCATAACCTCCATTAGAATAACCATTTTTTATGAGACAGAGAATAACAGATGTGATGTTTTGAATCATGAAACACTTCAAGGTTGAGTCACATAGTAGGGTTTACACTTTAAATCTCAAGACCTCCCTGAGTACACTTGTCATACTTGTATCCATAATCTGGGGTTCGCTGTGGCTGAGGGTGTCTCAATAATATGTTGAGACACTGGCAGAGTGCCTGTTCTTCTGTCTATGCTCTCTCTTTCTCTCTTTTTCTCTTTTACTAATACAAATAATAAACATTGAAACCACTTTTTTAATTAGGACGTTGCCGACTACATAGGAACTCCCTTAGCCCTACAGACACCCCACTCCCATCTTCTGACCCCTGGGCCAGGAATTCTGAGGCAGGACTCCCCACCACAGCTCGAGCCTTGGGACCCCCAAGCCAAAGACCTCTCTCTCTTTTAGCCAGGTACACTTTTTTTCCCTCTCTCCTTTTCCTCTCTTTTAATTTGTAAATTTCTCTCTTCTCCTTACTACATAGGAATGCCCTCAGTCCTACAAACACCCCACTCCCATCTTCCGACCCCTGGTGAAATCGCACGCCGTGCTAGTGCATGGTGCAGGACTTTTTCTTTGTTCTCCTTACAATTTTCTTCCCACTTATTTGATCTTCACTTCCTTTATCTACAACATCCCTGGTGGTTTAGATAGGTCTAGAATTACAGTTCTAAAATACTCTAGTATTTTAAGACTCCCAGGGATCATCCTTTTCACTGAACCACCTGTATAACAGGAGATCCTTTTTATTTTTTTGTACACCTGAAAAGAATACTCCTCCTTGGATCACATTGCTAAACACAACAGAAAGAGATTTGGGCAGTCTTCATTCCACAGCAAAAAGGAAACATACTTGCTCCCATTCAAGAAAACGTTCTCTTAAAAGGTATTTCAAAGGGAACACATATCCCAATGGTTAGAAATAGAAGAAGAACCTCAGGTCTGAATAAAGCAAGAAATATGTCTCCATCAAAAGAACACAGTGAATCCCTTCCTTTTCTTGACAAGATAGAGGACGTTACCAAAATGTCCGAGATAGAATTTAGAAAATTTATGTTGAACAAATACTATGAGCTGGAACAGAAAAGAGACAATGAACTATAGGAGATGAGAAAGTCCTTCCACAATATGAAGGAAGAAATGAACATACTAAGAAAGAATAAGATGAAACTATTAGAGGTGAAGTCTGTAATACAGGAAATCAAAAATTCTCTCAAAAGTATTAAAAGTCGATTAGACCATGCTGAAGATCGAATCTCTGATGTAGAAGATGAAACTTCTGACCTAGAGAAAACCACCAAAAAGATAGGGAAAATAACAAAAAAAAAAATGAGGATAACATACAAGAAATACTACATTCCATTAGACGTCCTAACCTCTGAATAATTAGTATCCCAGAAGATGAAGAAACTAATAAGGGCATGGAAAACCTATTCCATGAAATCTTCAAAGAAAATTTCCCAAGTCTAGAGAGTCACTCAAGCATCCAGACCCAAGAAATACAAAGGACCCCAAATAGAATCAAACCAAGAAGATCTTCCCCAAGGCATACCATAGCCCAACTGGCTAAGACCACAGATAAAGATAAGATACTAAAACTGGCAAGAGAGAAACGACAAGTGACATACAAATGTCACCCCATCGGGATAACACCGGACTTCTCAATGGAAACAATGCAAGCAAGAATGGGAAGATGTATTGAAAGCGTTAAGAGAGAAACAATTTCAACCAAGATTATTGTATCCTGCTAGATTATCCTTCTTATGGGAAAAAAAGATAAAAATCTTCTCAGACAAACAAACCTGAAAGAATTTGCCAAAACCAGAGCAGCTCTACAAGAAACCCTGAAGAAAGTACTGCTCCAGGAAAACTAAAGAAGTAACAGCCAGAAACAAAGGAGTAAAAGGCAACTAAGACAATGACCAACTTAAACGTCGGGACAGGTCCAGTAACATCGATTAAAACATTGAATGTTAATGGTTTAAATTCTCCAGTGAAGAGACACAGAATGGATTTAAAAAACCAAAACCCTCTATCTTTTGCCTACAGGAAATACACTTCAAAGATAAAGATATGCATAGACTGAAAGTGAAGGGTTGGAAAAAGATTTTCCATGCAAATGGGAACCAAAAAAGAGCTGGAGTCGCAAAACTAATCTCTGACAAAATAGGCTTTAAAACAAATACTGTTCAAAGAGATAAAGAAGGGCACTATATTGTAGTAAAGGGGTCAATCGATCAAGAAGATATAACGCTTATTAATATCTACGTGCCTAACACAGGAGCACCCAAATATGTGAAGGAAAGACTGCTAGATCTAAAAGGGGAGATACACTGAAACACACTAATTGTTGGAAACCTCAACACTGAACTATCCCCTCTGGACAGATCATCTAAGCAAAAAATAGGTAAAGAGATAAAGGATCTAAACGATATCATAAATCAAATGGACTTAACAGATATCTATAGAACTTTGCATCCAAAAACCTCGAGATACACTTTTTCTCACCAGCACATGGAACATTCTCGAAGATTGACCACATTATTGGGCACAAAGCAAGCCTCTACAGATTCAAAGGCATAGAAACTATACCCAGCATCTTCTCTGACCATTACAGAATTAAACTTGAGTTTAATATCAAGAGAAATCCTCAAAAATACTCACATATATGGAAACTAAATAACCTACCCCTGAATGACTCCACAACTACTGAAGAAATAAAGACTGAAATAAAAAGATTTCTCGAAGCCAATGACAATGAGGACACAAGTTTCCATAATCTTTGGGACACTGTGAAAGCAGTCATAAGAGGAAAGTTCATAGCAATTAGTGTACATAAGAGGAACATGGAGAGAAGGCAAATGGATCACCTAACTTCATGAATCACAGAATTGGAAAAACAACAGCAAAAAGATCCAAAAAACTCCAGTAGAAAGGACATAATAAAGATATGAGCAGAAATAAATGAAAAAGAAAACAAACAAACTATACAGAAAATAAATGAAACTAAAAGCTGGTTCTTTGAAAAGATAAACAAAATTGATACACCACTAGCAAGACTTATTAAGAAGATGAGAGATAGGAACCAGGTGAATCAGATATACAATGAAGCAGGCAAAATAACAACAGACATAAGAGAAATACAAAATATTATTAGAAGATACTATGAACATCTGTATGCCAAGAATCAAGATAATTTGGATGAGATGGACAAATTCCTGGACACATATAATCTACCTAGATTGAGCCAGGAGGATATAGAAAGTCTGAATAGGTCCATTAATAAGCCAGGAGATTGAATCAGTTATATATAACCTCCCTACAAAGAAAAGCCCTGGCCTTGATGGATTCACCCCTGAATTCTACAAAACCTTCAAAGAAGAGTTAACCCCCCATACCGCTCAAGTTATTTCTAAAGATCGAAAAGGGTGAATATCTCCCTAATTCATTCTATGAAGCTTCTATCACCCTTATCCCTAAAACAGATAAGGACAGGACAAAGAAAGAAAACTATAGACCAATATCCCTGATGAATATAGACGCAAAGATTCTCAACAAGATACTAGGAAATCATATACAACAACTTATAAAAAAGATTATATATCATGATCAGGTAGGTTTTATCCCAGGAATGCAAGGTTGGTTCAATATATGCAAAACCATAAGTGTAATACACCATATTAATAGGAAGAAAGATAAAAACCATATGGTCATAACAATTGGTGCAGAAAAAGCATTTGATAAGATACAATATCCTTTCATGATTAAGGCTCTCAGCAAAATCGGCATAGAATGGTGATTTCTCTACACAATAAAAGCTATCTATGAAAAACCCATAACAAACATCATCCCTAATGAAGAAAAGCTAAAAGATTTTGCACTAAAAACGGGTACAAGACAAGGATGCCCACTTTCTCCACTCCTCTTCAATATAGTACTGGAAGTCTTGGCCATTGCAATCAGAAAAGAGGAAAAAATAAAAGGCATTCAAATAGGAAAAGAAGAGGTGAAAATCTCTCTATTTGCAGATGACATGATTGTATACATAGAAGACCCAATGTGTTCCATAAAAAAATTTCTGGAATACACGAATACAGTAAAGTTGCAGGATACAAAATTAATATCCATATGTCTATAGCATTTCTATATACGAACAGCAGGCAGACTGAGATAGTACTGAAAAAAGTTGTTCCATTTACCATAGCCACAAAACGTAGGAATAGGTCCTAAGAAAAATAAGATACTTAGGGATAAATCTAACCAAATAAGTTAAAAACCTCCACAAGGAAAATTATGAGAAGATAAAAAAAGAAATTGAAAATGACACAAAAAAGTGGAAGGACATCTCATGTTCCTGGATTGGAAGAATTAATATAATCAAAATGACAATTCTACCCAAATTAATCTACCTATTTAATGCAATGCCAATCAAGGTAGCAGACACATTTTTCACAGATCTAGGGAAGACAATCATAAAGTTTGTCTGGAATCAGAAGAGACCCCATATTGCCAAAGCAGTTCTGCACAAGAAGAGTGGAGTGGGTGGCATCTCCCTCCCTGACCCAAAATTATACTACAAAGCTGTAGTAATCAAAACAGCATGGTACTGGCACAGGAACAGACAGGTGGACCAATGGAACAGAATAGAGTCCCCAGAAATAAATTCCCAAACATACAGTCAACTGATTTTTGACAAGGGGTACCAGTCAATCCAGTGGAAAAAGGAAAACCTATTCAGCAAATGGTGCTGGCAAAACTGGATCTCCACTTGCAGAAAGATCAATGTGAACTCTCTCCTCTGAAAAAAAAAAAAGTCAAGGTGGATAAAAGATCTAAATCTAAGACATCAAACTATACAACTGCTCCTGGAAAACACCGGGGAAAATCTGGAAGACATTGGGGCAGGGAAAGACATCTTAAATAAGACTCCTAATGCACAGTCAATAATACCCAAAATAGAGAAGTGGGATTACATCAGACTAAGAAGTTTCTGCATGCAGAAGACTTGGTGATTAGTGTGACTAGACAGCCCTCAGAATGGGAAAATATTTTTGTAAACTATGCGTCAGATAAGGGACTGATAACCAGAATTCACAAGGAACTCAGGCAGCTGTTCCGGAAAATGACAATCAATCCTATTAAAAGTTTGGAGAATTAGTTCAAAAAATCACTCTCTAAAGATGACATATGAATAGCTAAAAGGCATATGAAAAAATGCTCAACATCCCTCATTGTAAGAGAAATGTAGATCGAAACAATGAGATATCACCTAACCCCAGTCAAAATGTCTAAGATTAAAAAAACAAAACATGATAAGTGCTGGTGGGGGTGTGGTGAAAAGGGAACTCCCTTGGGGGACCAGCAGTTAGCATAATGGCTATGTTGCTGGACTCCAATGTAGTCGACCGTGGTTTGCGTCCCGGACCGGGTGGCTTAAAAACTCACGCCGTGCATGTGTGCGTGTGTGCCCAAGATACCAAGAGGAGAATGGTGGAGAAGGGATTGTGGCATGGCCATTCCCCCTGGGGGGTGATTTCTCGCTTTCTATCTCTCTGTCTCTCTGTCTGTCTGGCAAGCGCATGCGCCCTATAGCAAAAACCTCTCAAAAAAAAAAAAAAAAAAAGGAACTTAAAAAAGGGAACTCCCTTACACTGCTGGTGGGAATGTAAATTGTCCAACCACTGTGGAGAACAATTTGGAGATTCCTTCAAAATCTACAAATAGAACTACCATATGATCCAGCAATCCCACTCCTTGATATCCACTCAAAGGACAGAATACTTAATTGGAAAAGTGCTTGCACATTGATGTTTATTGCGTCACTATTCACAATTGCTAAGTCATGGAAACAACGCAAATGCCCACGGACTGATGAACGGTTAGAAAAACTGGCACATATACTCAATGGAATACTATTCATCCATAAAAAAACAACAAAACCCTGGCTTTTGACAGGAAGTGGATGAATATGGAAGGTTTATTGCTGAGTGAAGCAAGCCATGCTATGAAGTAGAGGCATTGTATGTCTCCACTTAATATATACCAAGTGTCTGCACTCTATGACTGAAACTAATTGACTAAAGGATATAGAAACACAGTATATAGATATAAATACCAGATATAGTGTGTGTGAAAGAGGAGGGTCTGAGGAAGAACATTTGGGGGAGGGACAGGGAGGCAAAGCATTAATGGCATGAAGAGGTGTGGTATTATCTGTTGAAGATATTTCGTAGTTTTATCAACAGTACTAGGGAGAAATGTTCACCTGTTGAAATATCCATTCTGTAAGACAAATAATAATGTGATTGAATGTATGGAAGAAAATGAAATGAAAAAAAATTTTTTTAATAAAAAAACAATTTAAAAAATTTATAGAAGGGACCAGAAGACCAGTCAGAGAGACCTTGTTACAAACCATACTCTATTTTTCTAAGAGCATTTCCCCAAATTAAAAAAAAAAAGTAAAAGAAAAAGAAAAGAAATCAACATTGCTATCAAGGAAATGCAAATCAAATCCACCTGGCACCTGTTAGGATGACTACTATCAAATAGATAAAAGGTAACAACTGTAGATGAGGGTGCGGAGAAAAAGGAACCCTTGAAAGCTGTTGGATAGAATGAGAATTAATAGGCCAGCAGGTGGTGTAGTGTTTAAGGCACTGGACTGCCATATGGTCAACTGTGGTTGGAATCCCAAACTTGTGGCATAAAAATCATGCCCAGTGTGTGTGTGCAGTCATGTCCAAAATCTTGCAAAGAAAATGAAGAAGGGATTAGGCATGGTCATCCTCCCAGGGGGTGATTTCTTATGTTGTGTCTCTCTGGGAAGTACATGCACCTTAAAACAAAAACAAACAAACAAAATGTGAATTAGTACAGAAAATAATTTAGAAGTTTTTAAAAACCTTAAAAATAGAACTACCAAGGCCCAGGAGGTGGCATGGTGGTTAAGAGTGTTGGACTCCCACGTGGCCAACCATGTTTCAAGTCCTGGACCTGCAGCTTGCTTTCTCTCTTTCCCTCTCTTTCTCTCTCACTCTGTCCCTCTCAGGTCAAATTAAAATAAGAAAATAAATAAAGTTAAATAAAGTAATTCTTGAAAAGAAAAAAATAGAACTGCCATATGATCCATCAATCCCTCTTCTGGATAAGGAAACTAAACCAATAAATCAAAGAGATATCTATACAGTCCCATGTTCAATGCAACATTGTTCCCAATAGCCAAAATATGATAGGTAATTGTGGTATATATTATATATGAATGATATTACACTTGTGTGTGTGTATAAATATATATAATATATATACACACACACAATGAAATACAAATGGTATATGAAATATATACCATATAATATTAGATTCTTAGAAAAGTCATGATGTATTTTTTGGTTTTCTATGCAAAAATGTGTCTTGACCTTGCCAACAATCCAATATATATTATATGTCATATAATATACACATGATACATATATCATATATACATATGGAATAGAATATCATTAGATGATTTTAAAAAGAAGGAAATGCTGCCATTTGTAACAATGTGGATGAATCTAGAGGACATGTGAAATAACTCAGACACATAAAGACAAATGTTGTATTATCTCACTTACATGTGGAATCTAAAAATGCCAAACTCAAAAACAAACAAAGAAAAAAAGAAACAAAAAAAACAAAAACAAAAAAAAACAGAGTAGAACAGCAGTTTCCAGAGTCTGGGAGAAGATGTGGGAAATGTAGAATGCTGATTAAAGGTGTAAACATTCAATTATAAGATGAATAAATTCAGGACCAGCAGTTGATGTAATGGCTATGTTGCTGGACTCCCATGTGGTGACCAAGGTTTGAGTCCCGAACCTGTTGGCTTAAACTCACGCCAGGTGCATGTGTGTGCATGCCTGAGATCCCAAAAGGAGAATGGAGGAGAAGGGATTGTGGCATAGCCATAACCCCTGGTGGGTGATATTTCACTTTCTCTCTCTCCGTCTCGCTCTGTCTTTCTGGCAAGTGCACATGCCCTATAGCAAAAACCTCTCCATAAAAGAAAAAGATGAATAAGTTCTGGGAATCAGCTTTGGTTGTAATAATCATTAAGCAATGTATATTAATATTTAATCAAATCATTATCATGCACATTGAATATATTCTATACAATCTTTATTTCTCAATTAAATATTTAAAATTTTTAGATATTGATTATTGAAAACAAAGTTCAGCAGCATTGTTAAAAAAAAAAAAAAGAAGAAGAAGAAGTAACACCTTGGACCTTGAAATGAGGAAACCAGGTCTGAAGTGACTCCAAATATGACTTACAATTTTAAATACTATGCCAAGGCTTGGAATAGAATGAGTGGTCACAATCACTAAACATTACAAAAGCAAAGAGAGTGAATAAAATAAACCCTAAATGTGGAAGAAAGTGAGGGATAATTTTTCAAACTAGAGCTAGGTGTTTATTTTCTTTCCACTTTTAAAATGCCCAGTGAGTGCTAAGTAAATAAAAAAATAATTCGTTCTCAGATGTACTGTGGTCAGTATGCAGACTAAAGGGGATCTTATTTTCTCACAGTAACCACATAGATAAAACAGGTTACCTATCAAATGACAAAGAATAATAAAGAAAAAAGTTGGTATTGGCTTTAGTTTGGGAAGTTTCCAGAAGCATTTGATAACTAATGTACTATAGCAGAAGAGAGGCATTTGACTATCTTGTCAGAAAGGGCTGCTATGACCTGTCTTGCATTCTTTCTGTCCTCTTCCCTTGACCTTTCTGAAGTGGAACATAGGATAATCAGACTTAACATTTTTATATTACTCAGTTCTAATAAGCTCTTCTCCCCTGCTGCCTTTGCCAGTGTCCTGCCGTCAACTGCCACTGATTTAATGAGCTTGATCCTGTCACATCCATTTTGACTTTCCAGACCTAGGATTTTTTTTTTTTTGAGTTTTTTTCGCTATAGGGCGTGTGCGCTCGCCAGACAGACAGAGAGACATAGAGACAGAAAGCGGGAAATCACCCCCCAGGGGGGATGGTCACGCCACAATCCCTTCTCCTCCATTCTCCTCTCGGGATCTTGGGCACGCACGCACACGCACCCGGCGTGAGTTTTAAGCCACCGGGTCCAGGACACAAAACGCGGTCGACTACGTGGGAGTCCAGTGACATAGCCATTACGCTAACTGCTGGTTCCCCCAGACCTAAGATTTTGAAATGGATGTCCTATTACAGATTTTTTTTCCCCTGGCTCCAGTCATCTATTTCCCTGGCCATTGTCTCCTCTCACCTTCTGCTTTGTCTATCATCTGAGTACACTTACTTCCAAGCCATTAATGGGGTCCCTGCTGATTTCCAAAGGACATTTATGTCTCCCCTCCAAGGACAGCATTAAAGACCCATCAAGACATGACCCAAAGTTTACATCACTTTGTCTGTGTGTGTACTCCATATTGCAACCAAATTGGCATCACCACACCCAGTTGCTCAATACAGAAGTTGTAGAATTATATTGGAGTCATCTCTAACTGGGACATTCCAGAGTCTCACCCCACATCCAATCCATCCTCAATTCATCATAATTTCACATCTCTCCATAGTCCAAGTCATCACTTTCTGTTCCCTGAACTTCTCCAGCAGCCTCCATCCTGGTTTTCCTAATTCTACTTTTGCCCATCTCCATTTTTGTCCTCACAGCAGTTAGACTAATTTTTCTGAAAAGTGAAATAGATCATATTGTTCTACTAAAAGCATTTCAAGCCTTCCTCACTTCTCTGGGGTAAAATTTGAGATAGTCAATTAGATCCTGTCTATCTTTTTAACCATCCCTTACGTTCTTCTCCCTGTTCTCTACCATTCTCCTTGTAGATGGGCATTACTTCCCTTTTATATTTGTACCAAAATTTTACAACTGTGGTTTTTGCATAAGCTTTTCCATCATCCTAAAATACTGTTCCTTCCTCTTAACCTGGTAACTGTCCCTCTTCCAGTGTCAAATCTTCAGATTCCCCAGTGTGCGGTTGCTGTTGTGATCACCTGTTACTCTTATTTGTAAAAAGCTACAGATTTCCTTATAGACTTTAACATAGTTAGAGCTTATGAGTATTCTGCACACTTAAGATAACTGTCTCCACTTTATTGGACTACAGCTATGTCTAAATTACTGTATTCACCAATAGGTATTCAGATACTGAAATTATTCCTTAGGCAGTGAGTCGCTGAACAAATACTTATTAAACAAATGACTAAATGATGATATGACTGCAAGTAAAATTCAAAAAGTAAAAACAAAAACAGCCACCTCAGATCATATTTTCAACCCACAAAGGTCCTCTAGGACCTTGCCATATGTGCATCAAAGTGTGTTGAAATGTTTCTGTGTACTTTCTTTAAATGTGTTGTGCTTCCTTAAAACCATGACTGTGAAATCTCTGTCAAGCAGATCCTGCACCTTCCCTTTAGTGTAAGTCCCTGCACTTCACTTTGTCCATTGGTACCATCACATTCTCATGATTATTCTTCATGCTTGTGTTTGTTCTGATGCTTGTACATTGGAAAGCTGATATCTGTTCTAGTCTCTGCACTCTGGCCTAGCTTAAGAAGCTAGACCTACTCCAGTGCTGAAGCAGAGTGAGAGGCTCCCAGTGGTCCACATTGCCACCAGGGACCATAATCTTAGCTGCAGGAGAACCCTGCAGTCCCTAATCATCCCAATTTAGGATACTTCTGAGGCCCACAAAACTGCACTACTTCAAAGAAGGAGCATGCAAGAGGGTCACTTCACCATCTGGGTCATAGTCAGCTGCAGAATGGTGCCACACTGAAAGAGGATTCACTGACAAATAGACTCTACCCTGATGCCCAACAGTTCTTGTATCTGTGCATCTCTGAAGTACTATGAGCAACCCAGCACATTGACACAGTGACTGGAACATGTATACCCAGTTAGACTAAGTGGTATGACTGGGACATGTGTGCACACAGTAGGGAGTGTGAGAAGATGCCTATGGCCTTTGCCACCACAGAAGGGAACAATTTCCTCTCCTTGCAGGGTCTCTAAAACAATTGCGAGCTCAGTAGGAACTTCAAATGCCGACTACTGTGAGGAGTTACTATAGAAATAAATAAAAGGCATTTATATTGGAAAGGAATACATCTAGTTACCTTTACTTGCAAATGACAAGAGTCAGATTTTAGGAAGTCATAAGAAATTGACTAGAAACTATTAGTACTAATAAACGAGTTCAAGAAAGTAACAGGACATAAGATGAATATACTAAAATAAATTATATTTCTTTTCCTTTTCACTTTGCCAAAAGACATGTTCATTTACTGAAGAGAAAAGGAAAAGGGAAAGTGGGAAAACAACCCAAGTGGACCATAGTCATGCTGCAATCCCTTCTCCTCCATTTCCCTTTGAGATTTTGGCTATGACTTCATACACACCCTACATGTTTCTCAAGCCAATTCGAGGACTTGAACCATATAGTCTTCCATGTAGAATCTGCCTGCCTTATCTCCATGAAATTGGCCCCTTAGATAAATTATTCCCTTAGGAATAATTTTAACAAAATAAGAACAAACTTGAACACTGAAAACCAGAATACATGATTAGTGTTGGAAATAACTTACAAGTCTGAGCCTCCTTTCCATATTTCTGGAAAATTTTTCATCCTAGGAACAGGGTAGAGATTGTTTCTTGGTCTATTACTAGAGGTGAGCCTAAGGTGAGGTCTATACATCCAAATGTGTATTATGGTCTTCATTTTTTTTTCTTTTCTTCTTCTTCTTCTTCTTCTTCTTCTTCTTCTTCTTCTTCTTCTTCTTCTTCTTCTTTTTTAAGAGATTTTCACTATAGGGAGCGTGCGCTCACCAGACAGACAGAGAGAGACATAGAGACAGAAATCGAGAAATCACCCCCCAGGGGGAATGGTCATGCCGCAATCCCTTCTCCTCCATTCTCCTCTCGGGATCTTGGGCATGCACGCACACGCATCCGGCGTGAGTTTTAAGCCACCGGGTCTGGGATGTGAACCGCGGTCGACTACGTGGGGGTCCAGCGACATAGCCATTACGCTAACTGCTGGTTCCCTTCTTTTTTTGTTTGATAGGGAATGAGTTCAGCTTTCAGATCTGCTACAGGATCTTGATTACAGGCTGTCCACTCTCTCTTCTCAATATAGTACTGGCAGTCCTAGTCAATGCAATCAGACAAGAGAATGAAATAGGAAGAGTTAAAGTTACCTCTGTTGGCCAATGATATGATTGTATACATAGAAGACCCACTAGTTTCCCTAAAGAAACTTCTCAAAATAATGAATGCATACAGTAATGTGGCAGGATACAAAATTAACTTATAAAACTCTATAGCATTTTTATATACAAAAAACAAGCAGACAGACAGAACTGAAGGAAGTAATCCCATTTACCATAGTCAAAAAAGCATAAGATACTAGGAATGAAACTAACCAAGGCACTTAAGGACCTCTATAAGGAAAACTATAACAATATTTTAAAGGAAATTTAAAAAGATGCAAAAAAGAAGATACCATGTCCATAGATTGGGAAAATGAATATAATCAACATGGCAATCCTACCAAAATTAATCTACATATTTAATGCAATCCCTGTAAAGTGACAAGAGACAGTCTTCACAGTTATAGAAGGGACAATCATATAATTTGTCTGAAATCATAAAAGACCACATATTGCCAAAGCCATCCTGCACAAGAAGAGTGGAGTGGGTGGCATCTCTCTTCCTGACTCCAAACTATGTTACAAAGCTGTGATAATCAAAACAGCATGGTATTGGCACAAAAACAAACATGAAGACTAATGGGACAGAGTAGAGACTCCAGAAATAAACCCTAAAACGTACAGACAACTCATCTTTGACAAAGGGTACCAATCAATCCAGTGGGAAAAGGAAAACCTCTTTAGCAAATGGTGCTGGAAAAACTGGGTATCCACCTGCACAGAGACTAATCTGATCCCCTATCTCTCACCTGCTGGGGGCCGTACCCTAGCCGGGGTGGGTGCACAGGAAGGCAACGCGGGTGAACAGGAATCAGACTGAGACCTCACGCCCCTTTAGCATGTTCTCAGCCAACTGCAGCCAGAGTAAACTCCAGACTGCAGCCCTGATGGCCAGAAGTCATGCGTATTTATTATAGAAGGAGTTTTTACAGTAGTGGGATGGGTGAAGGGAAGTAAGTGAAACATTTTGCTCTAAAAGGTAAGGCATTTAAAGTATAGGAACAATAATCATAAAACATGACATCTGTTTTGTTTAGGTATAAACAGTCATAATTTTTAGAATGAGGAAGTCTATTTTTCGGGTGTATTCTCTTCTTTGATCTTGATTACCAGGGAGGGTCTTTGGATGAGAGGGCTCCCAGGAATCTTAATAACCTCAGTCAGACCAGCTTGATCACTTTAGTCCCAGATTGGCCTCAGGTCAGCGTTTTGAGAACTTTAGCTTCGGGCTAGGGTGGTAGCAATTACAGGAGCCTAGAAATAAATCCTGTCTGGTTTAGTAAAGACAAGGTTAGTATATACTAAAGTGAAATACTTATGTTATCTCTGGGGTAGTCTACAGCTAAGAGGGTGAGCCTACATAGGAAAGGAATGTGGTCTTGTGAGTAGCTGAAGGTTGCTGTGTACTTGGGACCCTCTACATTCTGCTAATGACAGTGGCTTGGGGAATGGCAATCTTCCCTTGTCCTGAGAGTAAGGGTGGCTTATGGTCTTTGGGGTAACAGCACCTCGTGGATGAGTCCCTGAGCCCCTCCTGGCTACTGAGATCGTTTCGCCCATTAGTAGCTTTAACTTAAACCTTTCTAATGCTTATCTATGTAATCCCTAGTAGGAGAAGTGAATGTAGCATTCTCTATTGACATTTTCTAGGAGGGTGGGGTGAGTCTAATGGGAGTAACCCCTGTTCGCAGCCACTGCTATGCTGCTGCCACCTTAGTGGATCTGCATTCTTTCAGGATTATTGTAAAAATTATAGTAAGACTGGGGGTGCCTTTATGGGGTACTGGGGTATGGCAATAAGGCCCATGGCAGAGAAATTGAGTGCAGGACAATAAAGTGACACAATTGGTGAGGTCCAGAACTTGTTAAACTGTTGACCTTGCAACCAGTTCTCCTCAACCGAGTCCTTGCTCTAGGCACAAGGGGCAGTTCTTTCATACTCAGCTTGTCTTAACTGCATGGTCCCAGAACTCACCATTAACAAAAATCAACTCAAAGTGGATCAAAGATACAAACTCTAAAACTACTGCTGGAAAACACTGGGAAAATTCTGGGAGACATTGGGGCAGGTAAAGATTTCATCAAGACCCTCAAACCACAGGGAATAATCTCCAAAATAGACATGTGGGATTACATCAGATTAAAAAGTTTCAGCACAACAAACGACATAGTAATTAGCATGAATCAACCACCCTCGGAATGGGAGAAAATTTTTGTTAACTATGTCTCAGATAAGGGACTGATAACTAGAATACCCAGGGAACTCAAGCAACTAACCCAGAAGAAAATGGTTAACCCAATTAAAAAATGGGGAAATGACCTGAATAAACAGCTCTCTAAGGAAGACATACGGACAGACAAAAAGCATATAAAAAATGTACAACCTTCAAATAGAACTACTATATGATCCAGCAGTTCCACTCCTGGGTATATACCCAAAGAACAGGAGAAAGCTCTGACAGAAAAGAGCTTGCACAACTATATTTATTGCAGCATTACTCATGATTACTAAGCCATGGAATCAAACCACATGTCCACGAACAGATGAATGGATTGACATATATACTCCATAGGATACTATTCAGCCATGAAAAAAAGACCCTGGCATTTGATAGAAAGTAGATGAATATGGAAAATTTATTGCTGAGTGAAACAAGTCAGGCTATGAAACAGAGACATTTATGTATCCACTTAACATATACTGACTGTCTACACTTTATGGTAGAGACTGAAAAACTGGAAGCCATAAAATCGTTGAAAATTGTTATGAACACTGGGGACAAAGTGGAAGAGAATGGGAGACAGGAAGAGTGTAGAAAGGAAAATTTGGGAAAAAATGGAGAAGACATTTGTGGGACACAGATATGGCTTGTTGCCTTTTGGTGATATCATGTGTAGTATTCTCAACTCACCTGCTCTGTGGCATATATCATGTTGGGTAAAATCTCTTTACAAACTAAATTATGTATAATGATTGAATGTATAAATAATAAATTTTAAAAATAATGGGGAAATAGTCATCAGGACTCTACTCTGTGTTGAAAATTGATCTATGGGAGGATCTGCAGATGGCACAAAGTTTACTTCACTGGATTCTCCCATACTGATCTGTGGTTGAATCCCAGACCCATTGGCTTAAAACTCATGCTGAGCACTGGTGTGTGTGTGTGTGTGGGTGTGTGTGTGTGGGTGCAAAAATCCTGAGAAGACAATGGTGTAGAAGGGATTGTAACATGACCATTTCCCCTGGGGGGGTGATTTCTTATTTTCTGTCTCTCTCTCTTTCTGTCTTTGTGTCCTGGTTGAGCACACTCCAAACTATAGCAAAATTCTCTCTCTAAAAACAAACAAAAAAAACTTTTCTATGGCTTCATCCAATATGGCCAGTAAGTACTTTTTTTTTTTAGAGAGCAATTTGTGCTATAGCATGTGTGTGCTCACTGTATAGACAGAGATACACAGCAATAAATCATCTCCCAAAGAGGATGATCATCCCACAATCCCTTCTCCTTAATTTTTCTAGAATTTTGGGCACAAACGCACACTCATGAGGAAGGAGTTTAAAGCTGCTGGGTCAGGGACTTGAACCGTGGTTAGCAATGTGTGAGTCTAGCAACTTAACCACAATGGTACTCATTGGTCCAATTTTGTGGATATTAACGGCATCAAAAAATACAAATATGAATAGCAGTTTTGTGATACAAGAACTTTGACTTTGCACCTCTCTTGGTCACAAAATTGCAAAGCTTGTTTTCTCAGGATAGGATGGTCCCCAAAGCTTTACTTGGTCATTATGAAATCATAAAGGCTGGGAGACAAAAACAATAAAATATGTTTTTCCCAAATTGTTTTACACCAAAATGGAGAGTGACAGGTGCAGAGCCCCAAGGTGGAAAGATCCCCAGAGTTCCTGGATGGGACTTAAGTAAAACAGTAAAAAGTCAGGAAAGTCAGAGCTGCTCAGATTAGGCATGAGTCTCAGCACCATGGTTCCTGTAGAAATGCCTTTTTTAATGTTTCTATATATGTCCTTATCTGTCATGCCAGTCTGGCACACAGTATGGAAAGGTTGAAGGCAGCGTGTGTAAGAATCCCCTGTTCCCTCCACAGAGTTGACTCTCCCAACAGAGAACTGAGCCTGCAGACACAATCCAGTTCCATCTCCTTTTCAGCTCACACACATATAGCTTTTTGTCTGTGTTGGGCCAGCTCAGACATGTCATTACCTTTGATTAGTGTCTTGCTACTTCTGAAGCCTTTGCAAATGGCAAGTGAGATGACAAATATTAGTTGTTGTACATACCTAAAACCAAGTGTCTACAAGGATGGGGATCTGGTACTGGCTGGGTTTTTCCCTTGTTATGGCATGGAGGAACAAAGTATACTTACACAAAATTAAATGATAAAGCCAACTCAAGAAATGAGAGGTTACTGTTAAGTTGTTGGTTACATGTATCTGAAAATGTGATTATAACTGTATAATAACATAGTTTGCATATATACGTGTGTGTGAGATTAATCCCACATGAGAATAATCACATGAGCACAGAAATGAGAGAAGTGCAGAATTGTGAACTTAGGATGTTCTGCCTTGTTACCCTCTTATCATCTTTCTTTTTCTTATTTTCAATTTTTCTCCATTTCTTTCAAGACAGAAGAGAGAAATTAATATAGTTTGTTGTCCACTTTGTCAGCACTATCTTTGTATTCAGTCTTTGGGAAGCTCAGAATGAGTGAAGTTGTTTGTATCTCAGGCCTTTTATAACCAAGACCTGTGTAGTGAGGACCATATGTATATTGGGACACTGACCTCCTGACATAAAGTTAATGTTAGCATCAACGTGCTGACTCTCGTGTTCACCATTAACTAGGGGATTGTAGAAATGTACTTTGTATAAAAGTCATGGTTATGTAAAGGCCACCACAATTTATTAACCAGGAAGGAAGGAGATACCTCAATCCAATCTCCATTCTCCTCTCAGAAATGCACATGTGCTCAGCATTATTTTCCTGCTGCAAGGACTGGTACTTATACCATGGTCAATCATGTGGAAATCCAGAGCCTTAAACACCATGCCACCTGCTCACCACTTCATACATTTTAAAGCAAAGAGTGCTTCCTTTAAAGCCTCAAAATATGTAAGGGAAGGGTGACCATGAGATTTTGCACTACTTCAGTTTTAAATCTGAGTATAACAAAGACAAGTAAGAATTTAAACTCAAAGAGCAACGTGGGAGTAATTGGATAAAAAATTACTAAGTGGTAACATTTCAGGTAATGGATATTCTGTCCAAATTCACTTATGTGGATTATATACAAGTGTGCAGATAGGACTGGGTGAACTCTCTGAAATCTGATTAAAGTTTTATCAAGAAGGGCTAGCAGGTGGCCTAATGGTTAAGGAGTTGTACTCCCTCATGGTCAAGGTTTGAGTTGCAGACCCAGCTTTTTGAAACTTACTCTATGGTACACAGTGACTGGTTTCAGTCTGATTTTAGCCCAGCAACAGGAAGTCATAAATTCCTCTGAGACTTGTAATGGGTACACAGTGAACATTTTCTTGACCACAGAAATCAAAACCACAGTAACTTAATTATGCAGATTCCATCCCCTATCTATCTAGAGTGGAGTCAAACTCCTAACTCAGTATAAAGGTTAAGGCAGCTGGATTCCATTTGGCTGACTACATGGTTTGAGTACTGAATAAAGTTGGAGAAAGGATTGTGGAATGACCATCTTCCAGGGAATGATTTTGTACTTTCTTTTACTCTCGCCCTCCCTCTCTCTCTTTGTTTCTCTATGGTGAGTGCACACACCCTATAACAACAACAATAAAGGAACAGTAAACTATAACAACAACTCAGAAAAAGTGGAGCTCTGATTGATGAAAATCTTTAGGTTAACATGATTTATAAACAAACCAGGGGGCCAGCAGATGGCATAGCAGTTATGTAGCTCATCTCCCACATGACTGACTAATTGCAGTGTGGCCACCCTCCCTCCCCCCAAGGGGTGATTTCTCACTTTCCCTCTCACTTTATGTCAATCTCATTTTCTGGCAAGTGCATGTACATTTAGGCAAAATCCTCTCAGACAAAAAAGAGACTTTTGAATTTAAACCAAAGGCTGCTGTTTCTCATATGGCTGACTATGTGGTTTGAGTACTGAATAAAGTGGCCTGAAAAACATGCCAGGTTGATGTGTGCCTGCCTGTCAATCATCCCAAGTGTAGAATAAAAGAAAAGGGCCAGAGCCAAGACCATCCTCCAGGGGGTGATTTCTTTTTTCTTTCTTTTTTTTTTTTTTTTTTTTTTTTTTTTTTTTTTTTTTTTTTTTTTTTTAGAGGTTTTCTCTATAGGGCGCGTGCACTTGCCAGACAGACAGAGAGAGACATAGAGACAGAAAGCGAGAAATCACCCCCCAGGGGGGATGGCCATGCTGCAATCCCTTCTCCTCCATTCTCCTCTCGGGATCTTGGGCAGGCAAGCACACGCACCCGGCGTGAGTTTTAAGCCAACAGGTCCGGGACATGAACCGCGGTCGACTACGTGAGAGTCCAGCGACATAGCCATTATGCTAACTGCTGGTTCCCCAGGGGGTGATTTCTGTCTTTTTCCTCTCTCCATCTCTCTCTCTCTCTTTCTCTCTCTCTCTCTCCTCTCTCCATTTCTCTCTGGTGAGTGCACATATCCTATATCAGAAAAAAGTAACCAATGATAGAAGAACTAATGCAAAAATATTAGAGTTCTGATTGCAAAAAGATCTCTAGCCTAACATGCTTTATTAACAAATCAGGGGACAAGCAGATGGCATAGCAATTATGTCACTGGTCTCCCACATGACCAACTGCTCTTTAAGTCCTGGACCTGGTGGCTTGAAATGCCTGGACATGTGTGAATGCTTGTCTGAGATTCCAGGAAGAGAAGAGAAGATTTCTGAATGGCCATGCCCTTTGGGGGTGATTTCTCACTTTCCTTCTCACTATGTGTCCCTCTCTTTAGCAAGCTAATGCACTTTAAGGCAAACCTCTCATTTAAAAAATAAAAAAATTAATGTTTATGTTAAAGTTTAAATTTTAAAAATTAAGACTAGAATAATTCCAGAAAATGGAGAAAGAATTAAAGACATTACATAACAATAATCCAATAAAAAATCAAATTGAGCAATTTTTAAAATCTCAAAACATAGTTCTAGCTAATATTTATTTAAAGGTAAGAATTTCCAAGTGGAAAATGAGCAATTATAAACAACAATTAACTGCAGAGAAAAATGTTTTTACAAATTGGTAAAAAACACTTGTTGTAGTCAATGAGTGAATACAAGATCGGAATTAAATATTTAATTTTCAATGAATACATCCTTAACACTTTTTTCAGAGTTGATTTAGAAGTGTATAAAACTATAGAAAAAGCCACCAAAAAGAACCTGAAATGTGCCAAATTGTTGAAAAACTGGCAAGCCAGGTGCTATTTTTAAAAATTATTTATTTAATGTTATTTGTTATTATTATTTTGTTTTGAATTTGCTACAGGGCATGTGTGATATCTGAAAAGAGAGAGAGAGAAAGAGAAAGAGAGAGAGGGAGAAAGTGAAAAAGCAAGTTGTCAGACCCAGGACTCGAACTGCAGTCAGCTTATTTGAAAATCTAGTGCCTTAACCACCTTGCAAATTGCTAGCCCGACCAGATGCTATTTAAAGGTTCCAGAATAGAGGAAAAATAAGAAATTCTTCCATAATGGTTTCTGCATGTACATTGAAACAAGATGACATTCACTTAGAGAATGGTTATAATGGTGAGTATAAGGATGGGGAATGCACTTTATAATTGAGGACTATTCATTCTAATAATGCCAAGGGAGTAGAATACTAATTTTCTCCTCACAGAAAATCTGAAATAATTCAGGTGATATACATATAAACTATGATAACTCCGATTGTTCTATGTTATAT
Source organism: Tupaia tana (assembly GCA_026018925.1). NCBI lineage: Eukaryota > Metazoa > Chordata > Mammalia > Scandentia > Tupaiidae > Tupaia > Tupaia tana. The sequence goes on from JAKSZU010000024.1 coordinate 4,531,024, forward strand.
TTTAAAATCATAAAAATACTTTGTATTATGTATATATATGTGTTTCGTATATATATACATATATACGAAACACATATATATACACATATTGTAATTTGCCTATATATAAATTTGTAAGAGTATAAAAAATGGTGAATGTGTGGACTCTTTATTCACATTCTTTAAAAATTGCTGACTTCTCTATACATTAATGATGCTTCTTTAAAACCACCTCTGTTTCGGTGACATCGTTATCATCCAGATAAATAAAACCATTTCACTCACAGTCTTCAAAACCTCTCGTCATTGTTTTGACTCAATTTGCTTTAGTAGAGAGAAAAACACATTTAAAGGTTTTCTAGAGCCCTGCAAACATTATTCACACCAGCTCCATGTACCAATGCAGGAGAGCTGAAGAGTTTATCCTGAATCACATGACATGACTGTATAACCTAATGCTGTCCCCTCTGTTTACGTACAACTGGAAGAACTACCAATATGTATTGGCCTTTCTCTTTGCCATTGATGAGATCAATAAGAGCCTCCATTTGCTCCTGAACCTTTCCCTGGGTTATGATCTCTACAATGCATTTCCCAGTGACAAAATAGTTACAGAGTGCTCTGTTTTTGCTCTGTGGAGGAAATCAGACCCTTCCAAACTACAACTACCAGACACAGAAACAACCTGTTGCTATCATTGCAGGAAACATGCCAACATTTTCAGCCCAAATTGGAGCCCTTTTGGAACTCTACAAAAGCCCACAGGTGAGTGGATTGTCAGGTTGGGGAATGACAGTTGTATACTTCTAAAGCAATTTTCTCAAGTATGAGCAAAGAAAATGTAGAAGCTGGATTTACATATCCCTCATGATCCTCAAACTTGGGACCAGCAGTTAGTGTAATGGCTATGTCACTGAACTCCCACGTAGTTGATCATGGTTCGAGTCCTGGACCTGGTAGCTTTAACTCACGCTGGGTGCGTGTGCATGTGTGCCCAAGATCCCAAGAGGAGAATGGAGGAGAAGGGATTGCTTGTGGCCATCCCACCTGGGGGGTGATTTCTTGCTTTCTATCTCTCTGTCTCTCTCTGCCTTTCTGGTGAGTGCACGCACCCTATAGCAAAAACCTCTAAAAAAAAAATGATCCTCAAACTTCTCTGGGTTGTTTGGGCACAATTTATGGAAACACAAGAAAAAAATAAAGATAATTTCATGAGTCGTGGGATTATTAACAGTACAAAGATGAGAGAGAAAGAAAAAGATCAGTGGTGGGCCAGCTGGTGATATGATGGTTAATGTGACTGAATTCCATATGGCTGACTGCATGGTTCAAATCTTGATCCTGGTGACTTAAAGAACACACTTGGCATGTATGCTTGCAGGTCAAAAATCGCAATAACTGAAAATTCAGGAGAAGAAATACTGGCATAAACATTCCCTATGAGGGGTTATATCTCACTGTCCTCTGTGGCAAGCACACATGATTCAATTTGCCCTCTAACAAATTAAAAATAACAAGAGAAGCAGAATATGTTAAGTTCCACCCAAACTCCTGTTCATATCCATTACATTCAACCCCTACTGATGAGAACATTGATGGCGAATTTAAAAATGTCTCCTAAAAAGTATGAAATGAGTAGAAATTTACCTTAAGAGAGAATAATATCATTGGACATTTATAGGACTATTTGATACAAAGATATAAAAATATTGTTTTTATTATGACATTGAACAAAGAAAGGACATTCCAGCATCAAAGATCCTTCAAGTTGTCTATGGCTCAGTTACAACAGCTGTTTACCAGCTCCCTCTGCTCTTCCTCACATCCATCCAGGTGGATTTCTTGAAAGCACTTCCAGTTATGTTCCTTATATCAACTCTCCACCTCAGAGATTCTTCCAGGGGAACTGACTAATAACAGTTTCAGAAGACATTACTGTCAAACACAGCATTAGCTCAGGAGAATCATGCTCTTGAAAAATAAGATTATAAAAATATCAGAGAGGCTAAGTTGTTATGTTTTAAGACAATATACATTGTGGTGTGGTGCTAAAACACAATATTCAAGAAATCAATACAATATTTTTTCTCAGAGTTGACATTTTTAACCTTGAGTGTTAGGAAAGGAAGCCTCTGATCCACATGTCACATGAGCTCACATTAGCAAAATCACCAACATTTGTTGTACAATTTTTATAAATTATGCAGCCCTCATTCCCACTGTAGACAATGAAACAAGTATTGAACCTTATACTTATTTTTTCTTTTATGCTTTGGTCTGGAAGTGATACTATTATTTGGACTAGTCACAGGTCCTTTATTGAAAGAAATGGGCCTGAGAAACAGTCTTCTACTGCTCTAAATCACAGAATAGTGTTACTTCCACAACATGCATTCTCTTCACTCAATATTTATTATATTTTTAATTTTTTAAATTATTTCTATAGTATACTTAATCACATATATCTCAATATCCCATTCTATGGTTTTATCTCTTCCCTGTTTAAGTGGAACAATCCAAAATTCCAATAAGGTCATAATCAAGTTATTTCTTTCTTATTCAGGTCACATATGGTCCTTTTGATCCCATCCTAAGTGATAAAAAACAATTTCCATCAGTTTATCAGATGGCCACCAAGGACAGTTCACTGATTTATGGAATCATCTGCTTGTTGTTGCATTTTGGCTGGACGTAGGTGGCACTGTTTGTACCTGATGATATGCAAGGGGAACAGTTCCTTCAGATTCTAAAGAAAAAGATGATAAAAAAGGATATCTGTGTGGCCTTTACAGAAATGCTCCCTCCCACAAAAGGTGTCTTTTTTCCATGTGACTTTACTCTTATGAAGAGTATCAGAGTATCATCTGCAAATGTGTATATAATACATGGTGATAAAGGGAGTGTCTGGAGCCTGGGAACAAGAGAATTCTGGTTAATTCAGGGAAAGGTATTGATCATGAGAAATCTCCACTCCTCAGAGTGGAAATATATTTTTACTTTTATGATACACATCCCATACCTTTTTCATGGAAGTCTCTTATTTTCAAACCAGGAAAGGAAAATTTCTGGCTTTAAACAATTACTCAAGACAGTGAACCCTTCCCAATACCCAGAATATTTTTACTTCAGTAAACTCTGGCTTCACTTTTTTGAATGCTCACTTGCTGGATGTGGCAAACTTGGGGTCTGCCTACCAAATTTTTCCCTAGAATTTCTACCATCTGAGTGGAGCATGATGATCATATCTGACCCCAGCTATTTTATCTATCATGCTGTTCATGTGGTGGCCCACGTTCTTTATAAGATGTTTTTGCTTAAAATAGAAATGGGATCTCCAGGAAATGCAGACCAGCCTATTCTTCCCTGGCAGGTAAACATCCATCAAAAGTGCCTGATAAATTTGGAGGGATTTATTTTTTTTATTTTATTATTATTATTTTTTTTTAGAACACATACACTCATCAGAGAGACAGTGAAAGGGAAAGTTAAACATGACCCTCCAAGAGGCTAGTGGGCACACCACAATTCCTTCTACTCCATTCTCCTCCTGTGATTTTGGGCAAACATGCACGCATGACTTGCATAATTTTCAAGATTCCAGGTCCAGGACTCACACCATGGTCAGTCATGTGGGAGTTGACCTAAACCACAGCAACACCTGTTGACTCCTGAAGGTTTTGTTTGTTTATTGTATTTTTTTTTAGCTTTTGTCACAGGGTGTGTACACTCACCAGAGAAAGAGAAAATGTGATAAATCATCCCCTGTGGCAATGCTTGTGCTGCAGTCCCTTCCTCTCCATTCTTTTCTTAGAAATTTGGGTACACACACACATGTGCCCATCATGATTTTTAAGCCACGGAGTCTAGAACTTGAATCACAGTACGTCATGTGGAATACCAGCCACCCTAATCACCATAACACCTGTTATTTATTTATTTCTACAGAGAGTTTTGCTAATGAGTATGTGACCTCACCAGTGAGACAGAGATGGAGAGACAGAAAGTGAGAAATTACCGCCCAGAGGGGATGGCCACACCAGAATCCCTTCTTTTCCATTCTCCTCTTGACATTTTCAGCATGCACACACATATGCCCATCATGAGGTTTAAACAGCCAGGACCAGGATTCAAACTGTGTTCAATTATGTGAAATCCAGCAATGTAACCATTATGCCATCTGCTGGTCCCTGGTGAGGTATCTTTTTAAAAAGAACAATCTGGGACAAGTGGATGGTGTAGTGGTTATGTTTCTGGACTCCAACAAAGTCAACCATGGTTTGTGTTTCAGACCTGGTGACTGAAACATGCTGGGCAAGAGTGGCTTGGAACTGCGATGTGGCCATCCCCCCAGGAGTGGTTATTCTTTCTGTATCTCTGTCTCCTCTGTCTTTCTGGTAAATACACATGCCCTATATCAAAAACCTCTCTTAAAAACAAAACACACAACCTATATTTTCTTCTTAAAATAACAAGATAAGACAAAAATTTTTAAAGTATTTTTTTCATCCAAAGTATACAGATAAATGTTATTTCTACTTAAGAGAGTTCTGCCATTAGAGACTTAAACTTTAAGATATTCAGCCTGGCTCCATTGCCTAGTCATTGATGTAGTCAGATCCCACATCGCCAATCTTGTAGCTCGAATCTTGGCCCAGAGGTTGAGAAACCACCAGAAATGTGTGTGTCCCTGAACATATATTTGTTACTGAAGCACAAAGAATAGCAGTATGACCATTCTCCATGAAAGTTGCCTTCTTTCTCTGTCTCTCTGACATTTAGTCTCTGGTAAATTTTTAAAATTTAATTAAATTAGTAAAAATAATGTACAGTGAAATACTGAAAATGTCCAAGAAAATATACTTGACAGAACATAGATCTAAATTGGTCAAATCTATGTGTGTTTTTAGGAATGCATTCAACAGCAGAGAATATTAACATAATAACCATATCCATGTCATCTCTAGTGATACAGATGCTGTGGCATTCATGCAATACTCATGGTAGGGACAAAAATTAGTTCTACATACTATTCTAACATGACTCAGGGAAAGAAGTTTCTTTTAGAATTAACTATACCAATACTGTCTGCAAAAATCTTGGAGGAAAGAATAGTGATTCAATTTTAAAACATGAAATCACTTTTGAAACCTGTAGTCTCAGGGTTTTCTAGTTTGTTCATAACTATGTTTATATTTTAAATAAACACTAATTCATGGAAACCAGCAGCTGGTATCATGTTAAGGTTCTGGACTTACACATGGCCAACTGTGGTTCAAGCCCTGGACTGGTAGTTTGCTTTCTTCCTTTCCTTCTCTCTTGCTCTCTGTCTCTCTTTGGTGAGTATATGTGCCCTATAGCAAACTTAAAAATAATAACTCAATAAAATAAAATGAATAATTTTAAAAATAACACTAAAACTATAAATTTTACAAAAAAATATCAAAAAGGGGCAAATACATTAGACAAATTTGTTGAGCAAAAGAAGTACATACAATATATTTACATAAAAAGTAAACATCAGAGAGTTTAGTTTATATTTTATTTCTACTTGTATTAACAATAACAACATTTGACTTGCACTTTGAACAAGTTTAGCATTGACTCTTCAAAAGCAAATTCAAAAGTTAAGAGGATAACATGGTTTATTAAAAATCTCTGGGGACCAGCAGGTGGCATGGTGGTTAAGGTGCTGGACACTCCCACATGGCCAACCATGGTTTGAGTCCTGGATCTGGTGGCTTGCTTTCTCACTTTTCCTCTCTCTCATTCTCTGTCTCTCTCTGGACAAATTAAAATAAATGAATGAATAAAATTAAATTAAATTAAATAATTCTTTAAAAAAATCTCTTTAATGAAGCCAGCAAATTATTTGATGGTTAAGTCACTGGACTCTTGATTATGGTTCCAGTCCCAGACCTGGCAGTTTGCTTTCTTACCCTCTCTCTTTCTCTCTCTCTCTCTCATGAGCACACATGCTCTTTAACAAATTTTAAATAATGATAATAGATAAGAGTAAATAAATACTTCTCTTAAAAAATCGGGGCCGGCAGGTGGCGTGGTGGATAAGGGTGCTGGACATAGCCAACCACGGTTTGAGTCTTGGACCTGGTGGCTTGCTTTCTCACTTTCCCTCTCTCACTCTCTCTCTGTGTCTTTCTGGTCAAATTGACAGATAAGATGAATGAATAAATTAAACAATTAAATAAAATAATTATTTAAAATAATTGATTTTGTGGGTTGAACTCATGGCCTAGTGATTAAGACAGGTAGATTTCACATGACTCAAGTCTGAGACCTGGAGGCTGAAGAAACATTCCAGGCATGTGCGTATGCACCTAGGCCCAAAAACTAAAAAGGAGGGAGAAATGGAGAAGGGATTGCACCCAGACCTTTATACATGGGAGGTGCTTTCTCCTCTTTTTTTCTCACCATTTATTGTTTCTGTAAGAACACATTCCCACTAGAAAAAAAAAACAAAAAACAAAAGTACCTGTTAGAATTTAGAAGTTTTAATTTTATATTTTGTCACAAATTGTTTATTGTATTGTCACATGACAATCACACTCATCAAAAGATGTCCAAAATAAAGATAAAGAACAAAACATATGTATTCCCTTTTCAAAAATTTTATTGGGTCTAAATATTATCCCAAAATTGCACATATTTAATGTACATAGTTGGACAAACTTGAAGAAATGCATACCTTTAAAATACCACTACCACTATCAAGAATCTAATTCTATTCATCTATATAATGCCTTTTAAAAATTTTCCTACAAGGGGCAGGCAGATGGTGTAGTGGTAAGTGCACTGGATTCCCACATGACTGACCATAGTTAGAATCTCGGATTTTGAAGCTTGCTTTCTCCCTTTCTCTTTCTCTGTCTCTTTTGGTGAATATAAAATATTAATAATGATGAATAAAATAGAATGAATATTTCTGTAAAAACTTTTTTATTAGGTGAGGCATGTGCATTTTCCAGGCAAAGATAGGAAAATTGAGAAATCATGTCCCATATTGAAAAATGGTCATGAGATAATCACAACCGTTGGAATTCATGTTTAATAGAATTCCCTACATTTGGAATTTTGGGCATGCACACATATGTGCTTTATTAAAAAATAATGATAATTTTACTTTATTATTATTATAAAAATTTGATCAGAGAGATAGAGAAATGGAAAGTAAGAAAGCAAGTCATTAGGTGTACGATTTGAACCACAATCTGCCATGTGGGAGTCCAGCACCTTATCACAATTGCCACCTTCGGCCTCACCCAGTGTGTTTTGTAAGCTACAGGTATAGAGCTCAAGTTGCCAGTTCGGCCATATGTGATTTAGCACCTTAACTACTCCACAGTCTCACCCCATGTTGTGCCCTTTATGAATGACCAAGATTAGCCCCTAATTGGTTCAAACCAGATTTTATTGGTTTGGAATTTATGAGAGTACGAGTACAAATTACACTCTGGAAAACATACTAAAACTTTTCTGATAAGTGACAACCACTCTTCCATTGTCTTTTTTTTTTTTTTAAGAATTAATCTTACATAAGCCCCAAGCTGCTGACCACTCAAACCAAACTGAGCCCCTACAGAAATGTGAACGTGTAAATAGAGGTGTTAAAATAGGATTACTTTATAGATATGGACTGTCCAGTCTACATTAAATGCAGTCCTAATTTTTAAACCCTGCCTTTAATCCAGCTTCATCCATTTCTGAGGAAAAGCCAACTGACAAACAGTGTGCCCCTGGATGAAGAAAAAAATACAATACAGTATGATATCCACAACCTTGTGAGATTTCCTAATCACAGTTGGCTCTTTGTTAAAGTAGGAGACTTTATCTACAGGAATTTCCATGATCAAGGTTTGTACATCAGAGAAGAGATGATAAATTGGTCTGCTAGTTTCAAAGAGGTGTGATGTCATTTGCATATGAAATACATACAGAGGTGGGGATCAGCAGATTGCATAATACTTACATCACTGTAATCCCACAGAGTGATTGTGGTTTGAGTCCTGGACCTGGTGACTTGAAACTCATGCCAAATGTGTGTGCCCTTCTACTGGGGGAGTGATTTCTCACTTTTCCTCTCATCATCTGTCTTTCTCTCTCTGTTGAGTACACGCACGCACACACACACACACACACTCACACGCAAATCAACATATATATGAGTTATCTGAACATAGTATTTAAATAAAATTGTGTGACTACTTTAACTCAACAATAAATTTGAGTTTTACAGTGTAGCTGGTGCAATCATTATGAAGGTGCTGGACTCTGACATGGTTATCATTTTAGCTTTTGATCCAGTACCTTGAAAATCATGCCTGGAATGTGTATGTGTGTGGAAATGCCCAAATCTGTAGAATAGAATGAAGTAGAAGAAATGGTGTCATACCTATCTTTTTGAGGTTTAATTTCTCACTTATTCTTTTTTTGTCTCTGTCTCTCTCCTGTGAATATACATGACCTATGCAAATTCTAAAGAAAAAAATTTGAACTCTTGTCTCAGTCAAAATACAAATTAACAAAACAGAATTTGCCTTTTACATCCAGAATTGTACTATCTGATTTTGCTTATATATATTCTAAACTATAGAAATAATTCCTGTTTTTATAACCTGATTTGGCTTCTTATGTTTGTTCAAGCAACAATCCAATTAATAAACTTAATGAAGTGGTGGGAGGGATACAGAGACAGCATTGTTGAGACAGGGAGGTAGTGTTGTTATATTTTGATCAACTGGACTGAGGAGAAATGTTCACATATTGAAATGATCACCTTGTAAGCTAAATAATATGATTGAATGTATTAAAAAATGTAAATAAAAAATAAATAAATAAAATCAATGACGTGGTATTTATGTATACATAGTTGACTATTTTAATAAGATAAATATTTTTGAGAGTATATTTTTGAATTTTTAAAATTATTTTTTAAAGAGATTTTTCCTACAGGGCACATGCACTCACCACAGAGGAGAGAGAGAAAGAGAGAAATCATGCCCCAGGGTGAATTGCCACAACCACAATCTCTTCTCCATTCTCCTTTTGGGATTTTAGGCACACACATGCATATGCACCAGGAATGAGTTTCAAGCCACTGGATTCAAGACTAAAACTTGGCTCAACCATGTGGGAATCCAAATGATGTAACTATTGTACCATTTGCTGGTCCCTAAGAAATGCATTTTTACAAAATTCTTTTATTCTGTGAACATCATAGATTGCGATTACACAAACCTAGATGATATTTCACACAGCACATGGAATTTATATGGCCTATACTATTAGGTTTTGGGACTACTAACATATATGCAGTTCATCATTGACTGAGATGTGTTATGTCTTTATGGAGCCCATGACTTTTTAATATATATGTATACGTGTGTGTGTGTGTGTAATTTCTCTATATATCCCAAAACCTTTTATCATTTGTGAACAAAGTTCTAAAATTTGGCATACTGTAAAAACAAGTAGATTATAGAGTAAGATACCATTCACGTTTTTGTAGATACCATTCATATTTCCTCGTCATTTTACATACCATTTTTATTTTATTATGAATTATTCATTTTATTTATCATTTTTATTCTCCAATTTGACCAGAGAAAGAAAGAGAGAGGGACAGTGTGAAAGCAAGCAACCATGTCTGGTACTTGAACCATGGTCATCCCTGTGAGAGTCCAATGCTCTAACACCCACACCACCTACCAACCCTTTGCATACCATTTCTCAGTGTACTGAACATCTCAAAGCATTGACTATAATCTCAGGCAATTAGATGAAACAGAAGACGTATACATACAATTTTGTTTTGTGTATGTATTGTGTTCATATATGAAAAGCAGTGCTCAGTTAGCCTCAGAAGCCCAGAAATGGATTAACCCCACTCTCATAATCTATCTCTTGGCCCATGAGGTTTCACTTAACTTTTTCTTGTGTATTTAATGTTACAATATTACATATTTTAAAATTCAGAACTTAATATTTTCTACCCAACAAGATATGATGATATAGTATAAATATACTTGAAGGGACACAACTTTTCAGTATTTTACCATTTAAAAACCTACATTTAGAGAAGAAGATTCCTCATGGCTTCTGCAAAGTAGGCAGGAGAGGCCAGGCCTTCAGAAAATGAAGATTTTCTACTGATAAATCAGCCTCCTGCAAACAAGCTAGCGTGGTAGGGAGCCCCCCTCTGACCTTCTATCTCTGTTTCTGTGTCTCTGTCTCTCTCTGCTTCTGTCTTCCCATTTTTTTTGTAGTTTTTCCTTTTTAAATTTCTTTTAAAGGTAAAAATTTTCTCTTGCTCTCAGCTCCACCTTTTATCTTGTTAATAATACATTCTGGTCCTCCCACCCAGGCAGGAGAGGCCAGGCCTTCAGAAGAAGATTCCTCATGGTTTCTGTGAACTAGGTATTTGCACGCTGCACAGTTTTCTATTTTTTGATTTTTTTAAAAGAAAAACAGTAATTACAAATTTTTCAGTTTTTCTTTTTTGTCTTTTTTTTTCTCGTTTTGCTGTTGTTTCTCTCTCACTGTTTCATTTTCCCTTTTTTTTGTCTCTCCACTCTCCAATATCCATTTAATGTGTTTTTAGATGGATCTAAGAGCACTGTAGCTAAACATCCAAATACTATTAGGGTTAAAATATTCCTTGATATCTACTGAATCTGCTGCACCAGCAATTACAACAGAATGGCAAAGATATTTTAGATCACCTCTGTCTGCTTGCTCCTGAACATTCAGACTGAACTTCAAGAATTTGAAAGAAACACACCACCCATCAGATGACAAGAAATCACTGCTGGATCACAGGAAATATGGGAAAGCAAGAAAATACCTCTCCTCCAAGGGGAAAGAGTAATCTTCTTCATCCACAAGCAGTTCGGTGAAAATCATGGAAATGTCTGATAAGGAACTTAGAACATTCATAATGTCGAAGCTAAGAGAGATGGAAGAGAAGAGAGACAATTAACTGCTAAAGAGAAAGAAGAAAGAAGTTGATGAGTTCCAGGAGATGAGGAAATTCTTGCAAGGAATTACACATTTTACAAAATACTCAAAAGGAACTGTTAGAGATGAAGTCTATAATACAGGAAGTCAAAATCTCCCTTGAAAGTATTAAAAGCAGACTAGATCATTCAGAAAATAGAGTCTCAGATGTGGAAGAGAAAATAGCTGGCCTAGAAAAATCCACCACAAAGACTGAGAAAATGGCACAAAAATTTGAGAATAATATACGAGAAGTACTAGATATCATCAAATGTCCAAACATCCAGATAATTGGTATTCCAGAAGGTGAAGAGACCCATAAGGGCATTGATAATCTATTCCATGAAATCCTACAAGAAAACTTTCCAAACCTAGAGAGGCATTCAAAGATCCAGTCCCAAGAAGTACAAAGGACCCCAAATAGAATCAACCCAAGAAGATCTTCTCCAAGACACATTATAGTCAGATTGACCAAAACCATAGACAAAGACAAGATACTAAGATTGACAAGAGAAAAACATCAAGTTACCTACAAAGGACATCCCATCAGGCTAACAGCACATCTCTCATGGGAAACAATGCGAGTGAGGAGAGAATGACAAAATATATTCAAAGTGTTAAGAGAGAAGCAATTTCAGCCAAGAATACTGTACCTGGCAAGATTATCTTTCATGTGGGAAGAAATGACAAGAACATTCTCAGATAAACAAAACCTGAAAGAATTTACCAGCACCAGACCAGATCTCCAAGAAGTTCTCAATGGTGTGCTATATCAGGAAAATTAAATACGGACACACGGAAATAAGAGTTCAAAAACTAAGAAAGTGGCCAACTTAATTATAGGGACAAGTCTGGAGTTGAATATTATATCCCAGAATTTAATCAGGAAAATTGAACCAGAACAGAAGATAAAAGTACATGAGACTGATAGGTTAATGCACCTACCATTTGAACAGAATCCTAACCTGTTTCCTGGCTTTAAGCAAAGTTCCTTGGCATTTCTTTAAGTTAAAACTAGTTTTTCTTAATAGTAACAAGTGAACTCACCATTGAAAGTAGTTAGATTACGTAAAAAAATGTGTGATCAATATAATGTGGGTGGAAAAGAAATGGAAGACAATTGCAGACATCAGAGATAGTGTGAGAAGAGGGTGGGAAAGGACAGAGGGTCAGAAAGAGGGGTAAAAATAATTCTAGGAACTAGAAATGGAAAATTTTTTCTAATAATATGCATGATTAAGTCACTATGCAGTATATTCAGGATGGGAAATCACATTTTGTATGCTGTGATGATTCTCAGGGAAAGAATGTAAATTAAGTTACAAAAAAAAAGTTTCAGGAAAAAAAATATCTATTCCATGACTGCAGTAAGATATATAGCCCCAGCTAGGTGCTACTTTATAGGATGCCTAAAGTTAGACTCGTGTTCATGGAAATGTGTACATCATCTGTGTTTGCTATGAAAATATTTAGATTAATTAAGGTCTTTAGTAATTCAATAAAATGTGGGGGGAAAACAGTATAGAAAGCAAACTGATACCAGAGACAGGGTGGGAGGAGAGTGAGAGATGGCAGAGGGTAAGAGGTAGGGAATCAAGGATGGGGGAAAAAAAGGAAAACATACAGAAAACAAGAAATGGAAAATTATTTGCTGACAATAACATGTTTGTTGATGTGCTTGATTGAGACAATATACAGTGTACTCGGGATGGAAAATCTCATTTGGTATGCTGTAATGATGTACAGTGAATGAATGCAAATAAATAAATTTAAATAAAAAACCCTACATTTAAATGGTTTTAGATAAAGTAATTGCATAAGAGGAGAAAATGACACCAGGGATACTTTTAGTAATGTACGAGATAAAGTAATCTGGAACCTTGGAACTATTTCATAAATAATACATAAAGGGGACCCACAGGTGGTGAAGTGATTAAAGCACTGGACTCCCACACGGTCAATTGCTGTTTGAGTCTACAAAAAAATGGCTTGTTTTCTCACTTTTACTTTTTCCCTCTCTCTCTGTCTCTTTATGGTTAAATTATGAAGAAATAATAAATAAAATTAAAATATTTTTAAGAATTAAGATATAATAATATATAAAGAAGAAAGCTAAGTATACTAGTTCTTAATTAGAAGACTAGGTAAGGGGGGCTAACAGGTTGTATAGTGGTTAAAGCTCTGGATTCCCACATGACTGACTGCAGTTCAAGTCCCCAAATCAGAAGCCTGAATCATGTCAGGGAAACGTGCATGGAGCCAAAAATTCTGAGAGGAGAATGGACAGAGGACTGTAGTGTAGCAATTTTCCCAGAGTGTGATTTTTCTTTTTCTCTGTCTTTCCCTCTCTGGCAAGTGCATGCACCCTATAGCCAAAATTTCTGTCTAAATAAATTAATAGAACCCTAAGTGATATCTAACAGATAAAAACAGTGATAAACTATTTCAGTTTTCTCTGAAGTGAAAAGGAATAGTTACATGTAGTCAAACCAACTCATAACATACATGATTATGACTAATGATTCTCTTTTCTGCTCATACTCCTGAATCTGTGTGTAGTCACAGCTGTGTTCCTGGATTCCAGAAAATTCCCCAAGAAGGAAGACCTGTTTGCTGCTTTATTTGTGAGTCAGCTATTTCAAATCAAACAAGTATGAAATATATAACTACACTATCAGTCCCTACTGTTGCTCAATAAAAATAGAACTATTACTAAAAAAAAAAAATAGGGACCAGCAGGTAGCATGGTGGTTAAGGCATTGTGCCATGTGGCCAACCTCAGCTCAATTCCCAGCCCAGAAACTTGAAAGTAACTCCAGGTGCATGTACATGCATGCTGAAAATCCTGAAGGAAGAAGAGTCTGTGGCATGGCCATATCCCTGAAGGATGATTCCTCACTTACTATTTGTCTTTCTGTATCTCTGATGAGCACATGCACTTTACAGCAAAAATATCCTTTAAAAATAAATTAGTAAATGAAGAATGTGTCTGGTACTTTGATTGGCATTACATTAAATAGGTAGATTAATTTGGGTAGAATTGCCATTTTGGTTATATTAATTCTTTCAATCCAGGAACATGGGATGTCCTTCCACTTTTTGTGTCATTTTCAATTTCTTTTTTTAGCTTCTCATAGTTTTCCTTGTGGAGGTCTTTAACTTCTTTGGTTAGATTTATCCCTAAGTATCTTATACTTTTTGTGGCTATGGTAAATGGAACAACTTTTTTCAGTTCTATCTCTGTCTGCCTGTTGTTTGTATATAGAAACACTATAGACTTCTGTACATTAATTTTGTATCCTGCAACTTTACTGTATTCGTGCATTACTTCCAGAAATTTCTTCATGGAAATCATTGGGTCTTCTATGCACACAATCATGTCATCTGCAAATAGAGAGAGTTTCACCTCTTCTTTTCCTATTTGAATGCCTTTAATTTTTTCCCCTTTTCTGATTGTGTTGGTGAGGACTTCCAGTACTATATTGAAAAGGAGTGGAGAAAGTGCGCATCCTTATCTTGTGCCCATTTTTAGTGGGAAAGCTTTCAGCTTTTCTCCATTCAGGATGATATTTGCGATAGTTTTTTCATAGATAGCTTTTATTGTGTTGAGAAATGACCGTTGTACGCCAATTTTGCTGAGCGTCTTGATCATAAAGGGATGTTGTATCTTATCAAATGCTTTTACTGCATCAATCGATATGACCATATGGTTTTTGTCTTTTTTCCGGTTATTATGGTGTATTACATTTATGGTTTTGTGTATGTTGAACGAACCTTGCATTCCTGGAATAAAGCCTACCCGATCATGATGTATAATCTTTTTTATAAGTTGTTGGATACGGTTTGCTAGTATCTTGTTGAGAATCTTTGTGTCTATGTTCATCAGAGATATTGGTCTATAGTTTTCCTTCCTTGCTCTGTCCTTATCTGTTTTGACGATAAGGGTGATAGAGGCTTCATAGAAGGAATTAGGGAGAGATTCACCCTTTTGTATCTTTAGAAATAACTTGAGTAGAATAGGGGTTAACTCTTCTTTGAAAGTTTTATAGAACTCAGAGCTGAAGCCATCAGGGCCAGGGCTTTTTTTGTTGGAAGGTTATTTATTACTGATTCAATCTTCTGGCTTGTTATGGGCCTATTTAGACTTTCTATATCCTCCTGGCTCAATCTTGGTAGATTATACGTGTCCAGGAATTTGTCCATCTCGTCCAGATTGTCTTGTTTCTTTGTATACAGTTGTTCATAATATCCTGTAATTATGTTCTGTATTTCTACTTTGTCTTTTGTTATATTTCCTGCTTCATTGCAGATTTGATTCATCTGGTTCCTTTCTCTCTTCTTCTTAATAAGTCTCGCTAGTGGTGTATCAATTTTCTTTATTTTTTCAAAGAACCACCTTTTACTTTCATTTATTTTCTGTATAGTTCGCTTATTTTCTATTTCATTTATTTCTGCTTGTATCTTTATTACTTCCTTTCTCCTGGAGTTTTTTGGATCATTTTGCTGTTGCTTCTCCAATTCTTTGAGGCATGATGTTAAGTGATCCATTTGCCTTCTTTCCGTCTTCCTCCTATGAGCATTAATTGCTATAAACTTCGCTCTTATGGCTGCTTTGGCAGTGTCCCAAAGATTATGGAAACTCTTGTCCTCATTGTCATTAGCTTCCATTAATCTTTTGATTTCGGACTTTATTTCATCAGTAGTTTGGAGTCATTCAGTAGTAAGTCATTAAGTTTCCATGTATATGAGTATTTTTGAGGATTTCTCTTGAAATTAAACTCAAGTTTAATTCCATCATGGGCAGAGAATGTGCTGGGAATAGTTTCTATGCCTTTGATTCTGTAGAGGCTTGCTTTGTGCCCTATGATGTGGTCAATCTTCGAAAAGGTTCCATGTGGGAGTGAGAAAAAAGTGTATCTTGAGGTTTTTTGTTTTTTTGCTTTTGTTTTTAGAGAGGTTTTTGCTATAGGGCACGTGCGCTTGCCAGGAAGACAGAGAGAGGCAGAGAGACAGAAAGCGAGAAATCACCCCCCAGGGGGGATGGTCATGCTGCAATCCCTTCTCCTCCATTCTCCTCTTGGGATCTTGGGCACGCACGCACACGTGCCCGGCGTGAGTTTTAAGCCACCGGGTCCGGGACGCGAACCGCGGTCGACTACGTGGGAGTCCAGCAACATAGCCATTATGCTAACTGCTGGTCCCTCTCGAGGTTTTTGGATGGAAAGTTCTATAGATGTCTGTTAAGTCCATTTCATTTATGGTATCATTCAGATCATTTATCTCTTTATCTATTTTTTGTCTAGATGATCTGTCCCGAGGGTATAGTGCAGTGTTGAAGTCTCCAACAATTAGTGTATTGCAGTCTATCTCCCCTTTTAGATCTAACAGTCTTTCCTTCACATATTTGGGGGCTCCTGTGTTGGGCGCATAGATGTTTATAAGAGTTATATCTTCTTGATCTATTGAGCCTTTTACTACAATATAGTGCCCTTCTTTGTCTCTTCTTACAGTTTTTGTTTTAAAGGCTATTTTGTCACAAATTAGTATCGCAACTCCAACTTTTTTTTGGTTCCCTATTGCATGGAAAACTTTTTTCCAACCCTTCACTTTCAGTCTATGTATGTCTTTATCGATGAGGTGGGTTTCCTGTAGGCAACAGATAGAGGGTCTCTGTATTTTTATCCATGCGGCCAGTCTGTGTCTCTTGATTGTGGAATTTAATCCATTCACATTCAGTGTTATTATCGATGTAACTGAATCTGTCCCGACGTTTAAGGTGGCCATTGTCACAGGAGGCTTTTATTCCTTTGTTTCTGTCAGTTAGCTCTTTAGTTTTCCTGGAACAGTACTTTCTTCAGGGTTTCTTGAAGAGCTCATCTGTTGCTGGCAAATTCTTTCAGGTCTTGTTTGTCTGAGAAGATTTTCATCTTTTTTTCCCATATGAAGGATAATCTTGCAGGATACAATAATCTTGGTTGAAATTGTTTCTCTCTTAGCACTTTCAATATATCTTCCCATTCTTTCCTTGCTTGCATTGTTTCCATTGAGAGATCTGGAGTTAGCCTGATGGGATGACCTTTGTATGTCACTTCTCATTTCTCTCTTGCCAGTTTTAGAATCATGTCTTTATCTGTGGTCTTGGATAGTCTGGCTAAGATGTTCCTTGGGGAAGATCTTCTGGGGTTGATTCTAACTGGGGTCCTTTGTATTTCTTGGGTCTTGATGCTTGAGTGCCTCTCTAGACTCAGGAAATTTTCTTCCAGGATTTCATGGAATAGATTTTCCATGCCGTTCTAAGTTTCTTCACCTTCTGGGGTGCCAATTATTCTGATATTTGGGTGTCTTATGGAATCTAGTATTTCTCATATATTATCCTCGTGTTTTTTGTTATTTTCTCTATCTTTTTGGTGGTTCTTTCTAGGTCAGAAGTTTTATCTTCTACATCAGAGATTTGATCTTCAGCATGGTCTAATCAACTTTTAATACTTTCAAGAGAGTTTTTGATTTCCTTTATTCCAGACTTTATCTCTAATAGCTCCATCTGGTTCTTACTCAGAGTGTCCATTTCTTCTTTCATATGTTGGAATGACTTCCTCATCTCCTGTAGTTCATTGTGTCTTTTCTGTTCCAACTCAAAGAATTTGTTAACCATAAATGTTCGAAATTCTTTGTCTGATATTTTGGTAACATCGTCCATTAGCATGAAAGATGGAGGAGAGTTATTCTGTATCTTTGATGGAGATGTATTTCCTTGTTTATTCATATGTGAGGCTCTTCTTCTACTTCTAGCCATTGGAAGATGTATTCACTTTGAATACCTCTTGTGGGAACATTTCTCTGACTAGGAGTAAGTGACTTTCCCTTTTGCTGCAAATTAATGTTTGTGAAGTCTCTCTTCTATTGTTTTTACCAATGTGGTATAAAGAGGAGTACTTTACTGAGTTTTCTGAAAAGCAATATCTCCTTTTTCTCAGGTGGATTTGTACAAGGAAAGAGCCCAGAGAAAGTTATATTACTAGGGGATTTCAGATATCTGATTATAGACCTCTCTAGTCCTTCTGGGAGGGTGGGAGATGAAGAGTAGAGGATATTAGGTGAAACAACAGAAGGAAAAAAAAAAACACAAAAAACAGAGGAATAAAGAAAAAGTCTTGCGGCATGCAATTTCGCCAAAGGCCTACCGCTTGTTCTGTGGCCTGCTGCTAGGGACAGGAGAGGCTGTGGGAGGAGGAAGACCAGGAAATTAACAAGAGAATAAGAAGCTGAAAAATCAAAAGCCAAAAGTACTAGCCACTTACCTAGGGGTGGACGCTTGGGCTGAGGGTCTGCAGGTGAGGTGAGGGAGCAACAATGTCCCTGCCTCAGAATCGCTGGCTGGCCAAAGGCCTGCCACTAGGTCTGTGTCTTATTTTTATTCTTAATTTTACCAAAGAGAGATAGAGAGAGAGTATAAAAGGAAGCAACCATATCTGGGACTTGAACCATGGTCAGCCCAGTGAGAGTGCAGCCCTCTCACCCCCCACACCACCTGCCAATCTTTTGCATACCATTACTCATTGTACTAAACATCTCAAAGCATTGACTATAATCTCAGGAAATTATAAAAGACAGATGATTTATACAAATATCATGTTTTATACATGTATTGTGTTCATATATGAAAAGTAGTGCTCAACTAGCCTCAGAAGTCAATGAATGGAATAACCACACTCTCATCCTTTGTATGTTGGCTCATGAGTTTTAAGCTAACTTTTTCTTGTTTACCTAATATTACATTATTAGATATTTTTAAATTAAGAGCCTAATATTTTTTTACCCACCCAGATATGAGGATATAATGTAAATATTATTGGAGGAACACAACGTTTCAGAATCTTTACCATGTAAAACCCTGCATTGAAATGGTTTTAGATGAAGTATTGCATAATATTCAAATTCAGACTTGTCCCTCTGATTAAGTTGGCCACTTTCATAGTTTTTGGACTCTTATTTCCGTGTGTCTGTGTTTAATTTTCTTGATACAGCACACCCTTGAGAACTTCTTGGAGATCTGAATTTAATCAGGATAATTGAACCAGAACAGAATATAAAAGTACATGAGACTGATAGGTTCATGCACCTTCCATTTGAACAGAATTCTAACTTGTTTCCTGGCTTTAAGCAAAGTTCCTTGGCATTTCTTTGAGTTAAGTTAAAACTGGTTTTCTTAGTAGTAATGAGTGAACTCACCATTGAAAGTAGTTAGATTATGTAGGAAATTGTGTGATCAATGCAACGTGGGTGGGAAGGGAATGAAGGACAATTGTAGACACCGGAGGTGGTGTGAGAGGAGGGTGGGAAGGGACAGAGGGTCAGAAAGAGGGGTGGAAGTAATTCTAGGAACTAGTAATGGAAAATTTTTTGTAATGTGCATGATTGTATCACTATGCAGTGTGTACTGGATGGGAGATTGCATTTTGTATGCTGTGATGAAGCTTAGGGAAGGAATGTAAATTGAGTTACAAAAAAAAGTTTCAGAAAAAAAAAATATATATATATTCAATGACTGCAGTAGGATATGTAGCCACAGCTAGGTGCTACTTTATAGGATGCGTAAAGTAAGACTTGTGTTCATGGAAATGTGGGTATCACCTGTGTTTGCTATGAGGGTATTTGGATTGATTAGGGTCTTTGGCGTTACAATAAAATGTGAGGAGAAAACAGTATAGAAAGCAAACATAGATACCAGAGACTGTGGGAGGAGAGTGGGAGATGGCAGAGGGTAAGAGAGAATCTAGGATGGGGGGAAAAAAGCAAAACATACAGAAGACAAGAAATGGAAGATCATTTGCTGACAATAACATGCTTGTTGATGTGCTTGATTGAGACAATATATAGTGTAATTTGGATGGAAAATCTCATTTTGTATGCTGTAATGATGTTCAGAGAATGAATGCAAATAAATAAATAAATAAAAGAGGAGAAAATAACACCAGAGATATTTTTAGTAATATATGAGATAAAGTAATAAGGAACCTTGGCAATATTTGATAAATAATACATAAAGGGGACCTGCAATTGGTGAGGTGGTTAAAGCACTGGACTCCCATATGGTCAATCACTGTTCAAATCCCAGAATTGTTGGCTCATTTTCTCACTTTTACTTTCTCTCTCTGTCTGTCTCTTTCTGGTCAAATTATAAAGAAATAATAATACATAAAATTAAATAAAATATTTTTTTTTAAATTAAAACATAATAATATACAAAGAAGAAAGCTAAGTATACTAATTCTTAATTAGAAGTTAAGGGGGGCCAGCAGATTGCATAGCAGTTAAAGCTCTGGAATCACACATGGCTGACTGTAGTTTGATTCTTGGAATCGGAGGCTTGAAACTCATATCAGGCACACATGCATGCATGCCAAAAATTCTGGGTTGTAGTGTCCCAATTACTTAGGGGGTGATTTTTCTCTTTCTCTATCTTTCCCCCTTTCTCTGGTGAGCACATGCACCCTAGAACCAAAATCTCTGTCTGAAAAAAGAAATAGAAGCCTAGGTAATATCTAAAGAATAAACAGTGATAAACTATTAAATGTCAGTTTTCTCTAAAGTGGAGAGAAAAAGTGACACAAAATAAAAACAACTCATAACATACATGGTTATGACTATTGTTTTTCTTTTTTGCTCAGACCCCAGAGTCCGTGTGTAGTCACAGCTGTGTTCCTGGATTCTGGAAAATTCCTCAAGAAGGAAGACCTGTTTGCTGCTTTATTTGTGCTTCTTGCCCAGAGTCAGCTATTTCAAATCAAACAAGTATGAAATATATAACTACACTACCAGCCCCTACTATTGTCCAATGAAAATGAAACTATTACTATTAGAAATAAAACATAGGGGTGAGCAGGTGACGTGGTGGTTAAGGCATTGTCTCATGTGGCCAACCTCAGTTCAATTCCCGACTCAGAAACTTGAAAGTCATGTCAGGCGCATGTACATGTGTGCTGAAAATCTTGAAAGAAGAGACTGTGGCATGGCCATAGCTCTGAAGGGTGATTTCTTACTTTCTGTCTATCTCTCTGGAAAGCACACATGCTTTATAGCAAAAATCTTAAAAATAAATTAATAAATTAAACACGGAGCACCACAGTTCTTAATTCACATAATTATTGTTTTGCTATATGTATTTTATAAACAATTCCCTACCCTATTTTATGTAAGCTCTTTCCTGTACATATTCATTCTATTAGTTTGAACTGTGAAAATATTTCCAATGAACACCCTTGCAGTTTGGTGCTGGGTAAGATAGTATTAATTTTGGTTCTCACACTGGACCACACTAGTCATAAATAGGAGGATGTGGAATTATCTATGTTACCTGTGGGTGCCTTAAAGTTTGAATTTGACTTTGAGACCCAGATGATAAGCACAAAGGAATTACAGATAAACAATTATAAGCATATTTTATAACTATTTTAACCATACTCAAGCACCTGTGCAATTAAGTACAAAGAATTGACTAATATCAGAATACCACACTTTGATATATATTGCAGGGAGAAAAAGAACCATAGCTTACAAATTGAGGACACAACATTCTAGTAAATTTTATAACTGGGCACAGAATATGTTCTCATACAGAATATAAAATCAAGCAATGATCATAATAAAATCCTGTATTATCAAATATGAAATATGGAAAGTTATAAGAATCACGTTTCCACTTTTTTGATATATAAGGAATAAATATAGTTTTAATTGTTTCATAAGAATTATGCAATTTCAGACATTTTAACAGAAGAAAACATTTGAATTTCTTTGCTAGTAAAAGTAAATGTATATGTTCAGGTAAGAATATGTGAAGAAAAAAGTATTACTTGTCTTTTATGAAGGAATTGCAAAGCCAAATAAGTGTGCAAAACAAGAAATAAAAATAAAGGTATAGGGCTTCCCCATGGCATGGTAGTCAATGTGGCTGAATCCCACATGACCGAAATTGCGACGTGAATCCCAAATCAGATGACTTGGAAAACACACAAAGAATTTTTGTGTTTTACAAAATCCCAATAAGAGGAAAAAATGGTGCAGAGGTTATTGCGACATGAACATTTCATGGAGATGGTGCTGTTTCACTTCCTCATTTTCTCTGTGTCTCTCTCTAGTGAATGTATGTGCCCTCTGGCAATAGGGTCAGCAAGTGGCATGTTTGTTTAGATGCTGGGCTCCCATGTGACCAATTATGGTACAAGTCCCAGACCTGGTGGCTCACTTTCTCACTTTCCCTCTCTCTCTGTCTCTTTCTCTGTCTCTATCTGGTAAGCACACATGCCCTACAACAAATTTTAAAAATAATAGTGAATAAAATCAAATTAAATATTCTTTAAAAAAACAGAAAGGAAAAACAAAGTAAGAAACAGTTTGTGATGCAGAAGAAGACATTCATGCATTTGTAGGTACCAAACTTGCCTCTGAGACAGAAGACAGAAATATCTGTTGACTCTAGAAAAAAGAATAGATACTGCAAGAACAAAAATGTTATTGACTATCACGAATTCTTTTTTAAGAATTATTTATTTAATTTTACTTACCATTATTATTTTTAAATTTGCTAAAGGGCATATACACTCACCAGAGAAGGAAGAGAAAGAGAAAGGGAAGTGACAAAGCAAGTTGCCAGATTCAAGATTCAAAATGCAGTCAGCCCCATGGAAATTCACATCTTCACCATCATGCCACCTGATGGCCTCCACTCTAATTCATTGAGAATATATAGGGCTGCTGGAAAAATTATGCTGTATTTTTTATTTATTTTTATGCAAAAATACAACATGACTTTTCTGACAACCCAATGTGATTGCATCATTATTATGAAAAATAAATAAATAAATAAATGCTTAAGAAATGAAGAGCAATCATACCCATTTTAGTAAAAAATATAATAATAATTGAAACACAGACATGCCTGTTAATTTCCATAAGATCTGTGAAGATTTTCCTGGTACATAATAACAGAGGTGAGTAGTTGCAACAAAGACCTAATAATGTATAAAAGCAAAGATATTACCAGTCACATAAAAAAATTAACAAACTATGCTTTCAGATATGCATAAGTGGATGCTTTAAAAATAACACCCCATCCTTCTATCAAATACTTAAACATTTCTCAAAAAATTAATATATAGGAGAAATCAAATTCCATTCAAGATTAAAATGTTTTATATTTAAACTGTTTTCAAAATTTATATAGGAGTGTTTATGATCATATTTACAGAAAAATCAGAATGTACATGAGAAAAGTCTGTACACAAAGTGACAAGTTATATACAAGAAAAAAAAATCAATAGAAATTAGGTTAGAGGAAAAGTTAAGATATTTGAGGAGAACAAATTAAAGTGATTCTTTTCTAAATAAATATAAGAAAACTATTCATTACTGTTGTGATAAACAATTATGATGAGCCATGGAAATAGAAGGTTTATCTCAAGGAAAACTCAGGAAGGAGTAGAAAATAGATCTGGAATAAATTCTCATCCTTGGTAACATCATTGAGAGCCTTAAAATGGGCTAACCAAGATCCGCACATACTGAGACTCAGTTTCAAATCACTTTGCTGTTACCTACAGATGAAAAAAATTCTCCCAGTGTCATGAACAAGGGCTCTTACTTTGGTGTATCTTGGTATTACCTCAGGGATTTAACTGAGAAAATGTACACAAAAGTGACCATTTCCTTCAACATGACAATCAATTTATGAAATTGAAATGCTGAATCTTTATTTTTGTCAACAAATTCAAAGCATTGTGTCCAGTGCTGAGCTCAAGAGTATCCAAACAGTGAGAAAACTCACTGCCTCCCCAAGTCTGTGACCTTCCTGGCTTTTGAGGATGCTTTGGGGACAGCCATGGCCTGCATGGCTCTGTGCTTCTTTGTTCTCACAGTGTAATTTTGGGAATCTTTGTGAAGCACAGAGACACTCCCATTGTCAAGGCCAACAACCAGGCTCTCAGGTTTATTCTGCTCATCTCCCTCCTGCCATGCTTCCTCTGCTCCTTGCTCTTCATTGGCCATCCTAACACAGCTACCTGTGTCCTCCAGCAAGTCATATTTGGCCTTGTGTTCACTGTAGCTCTTTCCACTGTTCTGGCCAAAACAATTACCGTGATTCTGGCATTCAGTGCTGTGAAACCTAGAAGAACAATGAGGTGCTTGCTCCTCTAAGGGGCTTCTAACTCTGTCATTCTCATTTGCTCCCTGATCCAAATGATAATCTGTGGAATCTTGTTGGGAACCTCTCCCCCTTTCATTGACATAGACTCACACTCTGAGCCCAGAAATCTCATCACTGTGTGCAACAAGGGCTCAGTCACTGCCTTCTACTGTGTCCTGGGCTACCTGGGCTTCTTGGCTCTGGGGAATTTCACTGTGGCATTCCTGGCCAGGAACCTGCCCGACACATTCAATGGAGCAAAACTCCTCACATTCAGCATGCTGGTATTCTGCAGTGTCTGGGTCACATTTGTCCTTGTCTATCTCAGCACCTAGGGGAAGTTCATGGTAGCTGTGGAAGTCTTCTCCATCTTGGCCTCCAGTGCAGGGCTCCTAGGCTGCATCTTTGTGCCCAAGTGCTACATTATTCTGATAAGGCCTGATGAGAACTCCTGGAAAGCTTTAAAAAACAGAAAGAATTCCAAATGAAACAGACATTTATAACGTATTATCTCCTAAACCTGTATCACAATTTTAGAGTTTTGAATAAAAAATGCACCCCATTTTTATATCCTCATATGATAAAATAACTGAAAATGACTGACTTCTTAAATTCATTCTTTAAAACAGTCATTGTATATATCAATCTTAATCAGGTATTAAACCTGCAACTATGAATGGTATCTTAGATTAATGGGCATTAAGAGTCACACATAATATTAATAAGTAAGACTTAAATATAAAATTATTACAGAAAGTATTCAATAACATAGAAACAGTTTTAAGTAATATTATTAAAATTACATGAAAGAATTAAAACTATTTCATTAAAAATTTTTAAAAAGAAATAATGTCTTTATTTCCATATCTGATTTATTGATTTGTATCTTGTCTCTTTTTTTAATAAAATATATCCAATGTTCAGTCAGTTTCTTGATGTTCTTAAAAAAACTAGATAGTGGTTACACTGGTTTTCTGCATGGTTTTTAATATCTCATATTTATATTCATTCTAATCTTTTTTTTAGAAGTTTTTGCTATACGGCCCATGCACTCACTAGAAAGACAGAGAGAAAAAGAGAAACAAAAAGCAAGAAATCAACCCCCGGGGGCATGGCCACACTGCAACCCCTTCTCCTCCATTCTCTTGGGATCTTGGGCATGCATGCACATGTGCCCAGTGTGTTTAAGCCACTGGGTCCAGGGCTCAAACTGCCATCGACTACATGGGAGCATAGCCATTACACTATCTGCTGGTCCCCCTTCTAATCTTTTTCTAGATATATTTTTTTGTATAGGCCACATGTGCTTATAGGAAGGACATAGAGAGACAGAGACAGAAAGTGAGCAATCACTCCTAAGGGGAAATGACCATGCTTCAATTCCATCTCCTCTATTTTTCTCTAGTGATATTAGGCATGAAAGCACATGCACCCAGCTTAAGGTTTAAGACACTGGGTCATGCAGGACCAGCAAATGGCATAATGACTATGTTGCTGGACTCCCATGTAGTTGACTATGGTTCGAGTTCTGGACCCGGTGGCTTAAATTCATGCCAGGTGCATGTGCATGCATGCCCAAGATCCTGAGAGGAAAATGGAGGAGAAGAGATTGTGGTGTGGCCATCCCCCCTGGGTGGTTATTTCTCTCTATCTGTCTCTGTGTCTCTCTCTCTCTCTCTCTTTCTGGTGAGTGCATGCACCCAATAGCAAAAACCTCTCAAAAAAAGAAAAAAAATAGACACTGAGTCAGGGACTCGAACCGTGGTTGACTATGTGGAAGTCCAGTGACAAAACCATCATGCCATCTGGTGGTTCTTCATTCCAATCTGAATATCTTTGTTCAGCTAGCTGGCGTTTCTGTTTTCTGGAGTGTCTTGTTGTGTTAAATGGTGTTGATGTGATGTCTCCTTTCTTTTTAAAATTTTTCCATGACAGAAAATTTTATTATACCCTTTTCATAATGTAAATTTACAAACTTGCTAAACATTTTACCTAAATGTGAAGAAACTGCCTAGAGATACAAACCAGAATACAATTACATGAAGAGAAGAAACAAAAGATACTCATTAAAAGAAAGTTATTGTTACTTCCAGCACTTTAAGTTGGTAATCTACACTCTTAAAAAGTTGTGGAGTCAAGAGGTGGCATAGTGGCTAGGCACTAGATTTCCACATGGTCAACCATGGTTTGAGTTCTGAATACAGCATCTTGAAACTCATGCTGGTTGTGTGTGCATGTGTGCCCATAGTCTGGAGAGGAGAACGAAGGAACAGGGATAGCAGTGTGGTCCTCCTCCCCCAAAGGATGATCTCTCTCTATTTATTTATCTCTTTTTGTTGCTCTGGTGACTGAATGCACCCTATAGAAAAGATGTCCCTCACCTTCATGGCTCCTGAGAACTAGTGATATTAGGAGAATCAGAGAAATAAAGATTTCCCACTGATAATTCAGCCTCCAGCCCACAAACTCACATGGTAGGAAGACTTTCAAGCCTCCTGTCTCTGTCTCTGTCTCTCTCTACCTCTGTCTCTGTCTTCTCTTTTTTTTGCAGTTTTTCCTTTTTAAGTTTTCTAATTTTTGCTTTTTTAAAAAAATATTTTTTTTGGTTTTTAAATTTTTTTCTGAGTTTTTTCTTCTCTTTTTCTTGGTTTCTTGGTTGTTTTTGTTGCTGTTCTTTCTCGCTCTCTCTGTTTCTTTTTCTGCATGTTCCTCGACACTCAGATTGAACTTCAACTTTGGGAAAAAACACACCATCGATCAGATGACTAGAAATCACCGCAGGGCCACAAGAAATATGGGAAAGCAGGAAATACCTCTCCTCCACTGGAAAAGAATAACTCCTCTTCATCCACAAGCAGTTCAATGGAAATCATGGAAATGTCTGATAAAGAATTTAGAACATTCACAATGGTGAAGCTAACAGAGATGGAAGAGAAGAGAGACAAGGAATGGCAAAAGAGAGAGAAGAAAGGAGCTGACGAGTTCCAGGGGGTGAGAAAATTTTTGCAAGATTTAAAGAGGAATTACACGCTTTACAAAAGAATCAAATGGAACTGTTAGAAATGAAGACTATAATACAGGAAGTCAAAATCTCCCTTGAAAGTATTAAAAGCAGACTAGATCGTTCAGAAAATAGAATCTCAGACGTAGAAGAGAAAATGGCTGGCCTAGAAAAATCCACCACGAAGACTGAGAAAATGGCACAAAAATTTGAGAATAATATACGAGAAGTACTAGATATCATCAAATGTCCAAACATCCAGATAATTGGTATTCCAGAAGGTGAAGAGACCCATAAGGGCATTGATAATCTATTCCATGAAATCCTACAAGAAAACTTTCCAAACCTAGAGAGGCATTCAAAGATCCAGTCCCAAGAGATACAAAGGACCCCAAATAGTATCAACCCATGAAGATCTTCTCCAAGACACATTATAGCCAGACTGTCCAAAACCACAGACAAAGACAAGATACTAAGATTGACAAGAGAAAAACGGCAAGTTACCTACAAAGGATATCCCATCAGACTAACAGCAGACTTTTCATCAGAAACAAAGTGAGTGAGGAAAGAATGGGAAAATATATTCAACGTGTTAAGGGAAAAGCAATTTCAACTGAAAATACTGTACCCAGCAAGATTATCCATCATATGGGAAGAAAATACAGGAACATTCTCAGATAAAGAAAACCTGAAAGAATTTACCAGCACCAAACCAGATCTCCAAGAAGTTCTCAAGGGAATGCTATGTCAGGAAAATTAAATACAGACACACAGAAATAAGAGTTCCAAAACTAAGAAAGTGGCCAACTTAATCTTAGGGACAAGTCTGGATTTGATTATTATATCCCAGAATTCAATCAGGAAGATCGATCCACGACAGAAGATAAAGTACATGAGACTGAACTTGTGAAATAGCATTCTGTGACTTGACTAAAATATTGCTGCTTTTCTTCTAGGTTTTAAGAGTTTGTTGTCCGGTTTTAAGAGTTTTTGTCCTGTCTTGAGCTGTCAATGGGTTCATGTACCTACTATTTGAACAGAATAATAATGTGTTTCCAGGCTTTAAGTTTCAAGGAAATTTCCTTACCAGTTCAAAACTGCTTTTCTTGAAATTACCAGCTGAACTTGCTACTGAAAGTAGTTAGATTATTTATGAATTTCTGTGATCAATAAATTGTTGGGGGAAAAGGAATGGAAGACAACTGTAGACGCCAGAGATAGTGTGAGAAGAGGGTGAAAAAGGGTAGAGGGTCAGACATAGGGGTAAATATTTATAAACAAATATATATATATATATATGAAACTAGAAATGGAAAATTATTGATGATAACATGCATGATTAAGCTACTATGCAGTATATTCTAGATGGGAAACCACATTTTGTATGTTGTGACAATGCTTAGGGGATGAATGTAAATTAATTAATTTAAAAAAATGTTTCAGGAGAAAAAAAAAAAACACAAAAACTGTTTTTCTTGAAATTAAAAAAATGCGTATTTGATGACTGCAGTAAGCTATATAGCCCCAACTAAGTGCTACTTTATATTATGTTCATTCTATTCACTGAGGTTTATGCCTAAAGTCAGACTTGTGTTTATGGATATGTATATATGAGCTGTGCTTGCTATTGGAAATATTTAGATTAATTAAGTTCATTAGCAAATTAATAAGATGGAGGAAAATGTATAGAAAGCAACCATGGATACCAGAGACAATGTGGGAGGAGGGAGGGTGGGACACGGCAGAGGGTGAGAGATAGGGAATCACAGATGGCAAAAAAAAAAAGCAAAATATACAGGAAACAAGAAATGGAAAATCATTTTTTGATGATAACACGTATGTTGATGTGCTTGATTGAGCCAATATACAGTGTATTTTGGATGGAAAATCACATTTTATATGTTGTAATGATGTATAATGAATGAATGTAAATAAATAAATTTAAATTTAAAAAAAAGAAAGAACGAATGAAAGAGAGAAAAAGAAAAGAAAAGGTGTCTCTCAAAAAAAAGTTTTGTAGGGGGGCAAGCATGCAGTGAAGTGGTTAATGTGCTGAACTACCACATGTCAAGCCATGGACATGGCTGCTTGAAAATTCACTCCAGACACATGTGTGTGTGCATGTTGAAAATACCAGGTAGAGAATGAACAGGAAAGGATAGAGATACACCCTGGTGAGTGCTTTCTCACTTTCTCTCTTGCATTCCCTCTCTGCCAAGTACACATTTCTTATAGCAAAAACCTTTAAAAAAAAGTAAGAAAGAAAAGAGTTTTACAGCTGCTAAATGATACATTGCTGATTAACCATTAAGCAGTTTTAGGAGGAAATGATACATTTAATAAATTGCATTCCAGTAGTAAGTTCTATTTTTTGTTAATTTCTTTTTTTTTTTTTTTTTGAGAGGTTTTTGCTATAGGGTGCGTGCACTCTCCAGAAAGACAGAGAGACAGAGAGATAGAAAGCGAGAAATCACCCCCCAGAGGGGATGGTCACTCCACAATCCCTTCTCCTCCATTCTCCTCTTGGGATCTTGGGCACACATGCACATGCGCGCGGCCTGAGTTTAAGCCACCAGGTCCAGGACTTGAACCGTGGTCGACTACATGGGAATCCAGAGAGAGACATAGCCATTATGCTAACTGCTGGTCCTACTTTTTGTTAATTTCAATGTAATTATTGTAACTTTATTTACTCTTTGGACTGAGTTCTGATAATATTAAACTTTTAATGTAAAAAATTAGTGTATTTCAGCTTTCCTACAAGTATTCTATTTTCTACTCTTGGGGAAAAAACTAAAGAACTTGAGATCATGATCTCTATTCAGAGGATGATTTATGCTTGATTACATTTTTTGGTTTAATATTTAAGATGTTAATTTAAAAGAAGTATATTATGTGGCTTTCCATTTACATTAATGCAGAAATATTACTTTGGGGAAAATAGAGGCTTCAAATTTAAAAATAAATAAATAAATAAATAAATAAATAAATAAATAAATAACAAAATTAGTTGTGCAGTTTTAGAGAATTTAATTAAAAGTAACTGTTAAAATCCATGACCTTTGGTGTTTTAATACACAGTGGTTATCAGTATTACCTGTGTAGATGACTATTAAGAGATGTTCAGCATTTTCAGAATTCCTCTGTGTCTTTAAATCTGTTTCATACACTGAGTTCTGTGGTCACTATCCTCTCTT
This sequence comes from Tupaia tana, assembly GCA_026018925.1. Lineage (NCBI taxonomy): Eukaryota > Metazoa > Chordata > Mammalia > Scandentia > Tupaiidae > Tupaia > Tupaia tana. The sequence goes on from JAKSZU010000024.1 coordinate 4,561,394, forward strand.
TGAGATGATTTTTTTTTCCTCCCTGACTGCCCATCTCATTACCCAGTTTCACAAACTCTGATTTCTGGCTTGAGTATGCTTGCATTTTTGTTCTTCCAGAGACACAGCCTCATACCTGTAATATCAGGAACAGGCCAAGGAACATGAAGCCAAACATTGAAAGGGATAGGAAAGAAGTTTATTGAGAGGTGAAGCTCTGTCACAGTGACACTCAAGTAAGGGTCTGGTGCCCTTTAGTGGGGCAGTGGGGTTTTTATACAGGCAAGTAAACAAGTTACATAAAATGCACCTGGCAGAGGGGTAGCTAGGTACTAAACTGCAATGGCAGGGTCATAAGTGCATATATCTCAGAATAGCTTGTGCCTGGGAGACATGACCACATCTTTGTTTCTATTTGATTCTCATTGCTGGTTGCGTAGGCTAACATTAAGATGGCTGCCAATATGGAGAAAATGGAGGGATAGTTGTCACGATAGACCGAACATTCCCAATTTTTTTTTTTTTTTTTAGAGGTGAGAACTTCTGATGAGGTCAATCTCGTTAACCTCGGCCTCATTTTCTAGTTCATCTCCAGCAACCTCTTTATAATAAGTGCGGAGATACAGGACACAAACTTTGTTAATTTGCCACCAAACAAAGCCAATGAGTGAATTAATTAGACAAGGAGCCAACATCAGAATGAGCAGAAGGAGGAGCAGAGGCCCCACAATAGCTGAGAGCAGGTGATCAGTCAGGGGGCTTTTTGGAACCACCCCTCAAGCCATCCTGCACTTGTTTGGCATCTGTCCTCTCAGACTTTAATGTTAGCCCAGACAGTGGCTATTATCTGTTGAGTAACTCCGGACTGGTTTGCATAGAAACAGCAGGTCTCTTCCAGAGCCATGCATAGGCCACCTTGTTTAAGAAAAATAAGGTCTAGCCCTCTCCAATTTTGTAAAACAACCTTGGGCAAGGATTTTAGCTCATGTTGGAGAGTCTCTATGCCCACAGTAAGATGTTTAAGGTCCTGATTGATGGCCATTTCAAGGGCAGCAGAGTGCTGTGAATTGGTAATCAAGGCCGAGGCTCCAAGAGCCATGGAACCAGCAATTCCCAAACCTACTAGAAGAACGATTAGGATAGGGGCTGTTCTTTTGGTCCGATTCAATCCCAGAATGTGGTGTTATCCCTCAGGCCCAGAATACTGAGGCACCACAGGCAAGACATGCACTTGGATACAAAGTAATTCCCCAGATTGGTTAAACGAAAAGGAGCTAACACACAGTGTCATCCCCCAAGTGCATGCCCAATAGATTCCCAAAGGGACCTGAAAAACAGTAAGTCATTCGGTATCGGTGATTACTCTAGTGTAGTTACAGTTCTGATAATAAGGGTTAAGATAACCAGGGGACACTAAGCAGAGACCCATCCCCTGTAAGACCCCCAGAGTCATTGCAGGTGTATCCCAAGAGCAGCCGGTGATGTTCTCATGTTCCAAAGGGTCAATGGTGGAGGCCGAGCCAACAAAGTAGTGGGGAGGAGGGTTCCAGCAAAGCCAACAGTCTGCCCCCAAGTCCGGGTTAGTCTCGTTGATGACATGATGAATGGCATGGGTCTGCATCAGAATATGTTGAGCCATGGCCAGGAAGTCAAGGGCCTCCCAGTGGGGCGGATCATCAACCAGTTGAGCCGGAGGAATTCCTGGCAGGACTGGTGGGCTAGGTAAGGGAGTGGGGGCCAGAGGGTATGGGTTAGGGGAAAGAGGGCACTGCTGAGGGGGCAGGAGGGCATGACCAGGACCGATGGGATTAAATCGGGGAGGAGTGGTGTAGCGCTATATGGTAATAAGGGTCCCAGGATCATAACCAGAGGCATATAAATGAATGCCCCAGGTATGTCCCAGGTCCCATTGGGTGAGGGAAATTGCTGAAGGCTTTAAGCATAGTGTGATTGGATTGCAGGTCCCCAGCGTACAGAGGTTAGGCTGGGAAGGCCATTCTAGAAAAAGGCGATAGTACCTGTTAGCCCAAGATGCCAATGTCTCACACTCCCATCGTGCACAATAAAAGTAATCTGGTCCACCGCAATCAGGGGAGATATCTTCAGGGCAGAGGTATGGCTCCAGCTGTCATAATGTCTGTTCTAAATCTATGGAGCCACATCCATAGGATCGAGTCTGGGTGTGTCCACCTCCCAGTCATTCAGCCTACCCCGGCTGGGACTTTAACCAGTTTTGCCTGAACAGAGAACAGAGATTGAAAGAAAAACAAGGCATAATTGAGCAGAGGCATTTTTTTGTTACCTCCTGGCCAGTCAAACCATTTTGTAGAATCCAAATCCAGTCGGGGGCTGCCTGAACACAGGGATGGGAATGCCGACCAAAGGAGCCTCAGTAGCAGGAGGACCATCAGGTAGTTGGACCTCCTGGAGCTGTCCATTTCTTAACTAGGGTGTGATGAATCCAGGTCTTATCGCCCTCAACCTTTAATGCTGTAGGGGTAGTCAAAATAACAGTGAATGACCTCTCCCACCCAGTCAAGAGATTGGGTTTATGGTGTTTCTTAATAAGCACTTGATCCCTAACCCCAATGCTGGAGAGGGGAGAGAGCAAGGGGGAAGATTCTTCCGGAGGGTAATAAGGAAGCAAGAGGGAACGAACCTGTTGTAGATGTAACAGGTCCGATACCCATTTCTGTGTTGCCCACTCCAGGGCATCTGGTCACTCCAAACATGGCAGAAGCGCAGGTGGGAGGCCAAAGACTATTCATATGGTGAGAGGCCTTGAGGCCCTGGGGTGTTGCACACATAAAAAGGGCAAACAGGAGGCTTTGGACCCAGTCATGGCCAGATGACATAGTCATCTTAGTAATCGTTTCCTTAAGAGTCCTATTCATCCTTTCTACCTGACCTGAACTCTGAGGGTGATAACTGCAGTGAAGGCCCTAAGGAAAGTTTAAAGCATTGCCTATGAGCTGAGTAATTCTACTGACAAAGCTGGAGTCAATTGTCTGAAGCCAGATGGTCTAGGACTCCATATCGGGGAATGATTTCTTCTAAGATCTTCTTTGTTACCATCTGGGCATCTTCTTGATGGGTCAGCCAGGCCTCTACCCAGCGGGAGAAGGTATCTGCCATCACAAGGAGGTAGCAGGACCCGCCCTTTCTTAGTTTCATCTCAGTGAAGTCTTTCTCCCAGTGGCGGAGGGGTTCCATTCCTGTTGGCCGATGACCCAGTGGGTACGTGTTGGGCTTGGCGTTAACACACTGACAAGAATCACAGGCATGTACACTTACATGAATAAGAGCCATCTTGCCATGAGTGCCAAAGGACTGTCCAAGAAGAAGCTTTAACTTAGTTTCACCCAAATGGGTCAGATGATGTAGATTTTGAATTAGGGGTCATGTCAATGTCTGGGGAAGAAAGATATGGTTAGATGAGTCTTTAAACCAGGGAGAGCCTTCCATTGGATACCTTGTTTTTGAGCAATCCATTGCAAGTCGGTGAAAGAGTATGTCGGTTGTAACTCAAGGAGCAGCTGTGCAGTCAGGACCTGGGGCTCCATGAATGCTGCTTCTCTGGCTGCCACATCAGCGAGGTGATTCCCAGTGACCTCAGGCTTGGAAAGGGCACTTTGATGTCCCGGGACACGCATAATAGCAGTTGCTGCAGGATTCCATAAGGTTACCAGAGGCTCGGGAAATAAGGGCCCCTGACCCCTTCAATCAGAGTCCAATTTCAATACCTGAGGAGGGGCATTAGGTCCCCTTGACACAGCTGGTTGGGAAGGTAGATTTTTGCCTTGGGACTTTTCAGGACACTCATGTTTCCAATGGCCACCTTTTTTTCTTTCTTTCTTTCTTTCTTTCTTTCTCTCTCTCTCTCTCTCTCTCTCTCTCTCTCTCTCTCTTTCTTTCTTTCTTTCTTTCTTTCTTTCTTTCTTTCTTTCTTTCATGGCCCGCCTGTTCTCAGTAGACTCAAGGTCAATGGGAGTCCAAGCCCTGTAGGCCTCCATTAGCCTCTCCAGAAAAGTGGTGGGAGAATTCTTGGGCCCCTGCATTACCTCTGAAACCCTAGACATATTAATAGGCTTTTTTAAAGGTGTGGCACAAGCCTCGCATGAAGGTCTGGTGATACGTGGTCAAATTAGCCTTCCCTTTTAGTATTGGGGTCCCAGTTGGGCCAGGCCACAGAAAAAACAGCCTCAATTGAGGACCTGATCATTCTTAGGGAGGCCGTTGGGGCCAACGACCCCTTTTTATGCCTCTTGAATGATCTTTTGTCTCTCCTCTGTGGTGAACAAAACCTGGAGGAGCTTCTGGCAATTATCCCAGGTGGTGACCATTCCGATAAAAGAGGGGTTAAACCAGAAAGGGAGGCAGCCCTGGCTGAGGCAGAGCCTGAAAATAGTGGCTGGGGAATTTGGAGGAGGTGGAAGGGGAAGAGGCTGAACGGGCTGGTAAGGGGGCGTGCCAAGGGGAAGGTGAGAGTTTCTCTTCTCACTGGAGGACAGGGGGTGGAGCGGGAGCCTTAGGCTTTGTAGCCAGGATAGGCTGTGCCTTTGGGGGCACCCAGGGTTTAAGCCAGGGAAGAGGAGAAGTAATAAGAGCTAATCAAGCCTCGGTATAGGGCTCTTGGTCCAGATGTACCTGATGAATAATTTTATGAACAAGAAGAACAATCTAATGATCAAAAGCCCCAGCGTCTGACCAGCCAACACCAAAGTTTCCCACTCTAACCCACAGAGGGTGCGCAATGGCCAGGAGAAGCTGCGCCCCAAGGGATTGCGCCTCATGACGAAAGTCCTTGAAGTGGCTGAGGACAAGTGACAGGGGGGACTTGGAGGCTCCCTGACCCATTGCTGGTGAGGAGATGGAACCTGTAAGAGATCTCTAAGGTTTAAAAAGGAAGGACGTAGGTGGTAAGGGGGAATAGAAGTAATCAACGTTGAGGCAGGAGAGATGGCTGCCAATCTGGAAGAAAAAACCCGTGAGGGAAAGCAAAAGTGCACGGTGAAAGGACAGAAATGCAGAGAAGAAGATGAGCGAAAAGAACCCAGTTCCTATTCCAGGGAGATCGGGGCATCCCCATCACTCTGTGCCCAAGGCATCTAACCGTGTCCAGTCTGCTCTCAGGGCATTTAAGATGTCCCCAGTGACCCAGGTTTGACTTACCCCATCCTTGGTGTCAGGAATTTTGGCCAGAGAAGTCCCAGGCAGGAGATTTCCCCACCAAAGACGGAGATCCTGGATGAACCCCTAAATGTAATATCAGGAACAGGCCAAGGAATGTGAAGCCAAACGTTGGAAGGGATAGGAAAGATGGAATCAGTAGGTGGTGTGGTGGTTAAGGTGCTGGACACTCCCACATGGCCAACCACAGTTTGAGTCCCAAATCTGGTGGCTTGCTTTCTCACTTTCCCTCTCTCTGGTTCTCTGTGTCTCTCTCTGACCAAATTAAAACAAATGAATGAATAAATAAAATTTTAAAAAAAGAGAAAGAAATAGGAAAGAAGTTTATTGAGAGGTGAAGCTCCATCACAGTGACCAGACACTCAAGTAAGGGTCTGGTGTCCCTCAGCGGGGAAGCAGGGTTTTTATACAGGTAAGTAAACAAGCTACATAAGGTACACCTGGCCGGGGGGTTGCTAGGCACTCAACCGCAATGGCAGGGTCATAAGTGCATATACCTCAGAATAGCTTGTGCCTGGGTGTGGGAGGCTGCGCACGAGCAAATATCACCGGTTTCTCAGAAAGCAAACAATTACACAATGTCAAAGGCCACAATTGGTTCCCTTCAAAAAACCTGACCTTTGAAACCTTGCTCTGATTGGCCACTAGAATCCCTCAGATTTGCATATCTGGCACCTCATGATTGGTCCAAAAGCAACCAATCATAACCCACCTTTTACAACCAATCATAACCCACCTTTTACAACCAGTCACAGCCCACCAGTGTGTATATAATCACGATGCCTGGCCCACAATCACCAGATGACCCTGAAGACCGTAAAGAGCTGACACTGCACCATCTCCAGATGACTCAGAAGACCCTGAAGAGTTGTAACACTGCATTGTCTCTGGAAGACCCTGAAGAGTTGTGACACCGCATCATCTCCGTGCTGCTCACAATAGACGACGCGACCCTGAAGAGTTGTAACACTGCGTCATCTCCATGCTGTACCGTGCTGCCCACAATAAACGGACGACCCTGAAGACACTGTGTCGTCTCCGTGTTGTAACACTGTGCTGCTTGTCCTGGCTCTCAATCCTTCCCTCAGGAAACCTGTTCGACTGTCCCCCAGGTTGGGACACCTGGGAGACACGACCACATCCTTGTTTCTGTTTGACTCTCAGTGCTGGTTGCCTAGGCTGACATTAAGATGACCACCAATACAGAGAAAAAGGAGGAACAGTTGTCAAGACAGACTCAACAGACCATACTGAGGCAGCTGACTGTGTAAGATCCAGTTGCCTTCACCACCCAGTCACCAGCTGGCCCCAGGGCTTCATCTCTTGCTGTCCCTAAATCTCCATGTCCCTGAATCATGTTCTTCACTCTGGAGAAGGCTTATCATATGATCATTTGATCTTTCTCTTTTTAAAAATTGTCTTCTGTATGCAACATCTATATAGTATACACTGCTCCACGCCTTTGCTATACACAGATCTACACAGGGTCTTCAAAATCTCATGGAAAAATGTGCATTATGGAAAAATTGCATGGATTGTTTTTTTTTTTTTAATTTGTGTGTTCGTGTGAGTGTGTGTGTGTGTTTGCTATAGGGTATGTGAGCTTGCTGGAGGCTGGGAGAGAAAGAGTTAGAAATCACTCTCCAAGGCAGGATGGCCTGCAATCCCTTCTCCATTCTCTTGGAACTTTGGGCATGTATGCACACATACCCAGCATGATTTTCAAGCTGTTGGTCTAGGACTCACACTGTGTAGTTGGCCATGTGGGATCCAGATGCATTAACTCAGTTCTGTAGTCACTGTCCTCTCTTCAACAGGACTTTTTTTTTCTCCCTGACTGCCTATCTTATTACTCAGTCTCACAAACTCTGATTTTGGGCTTGAGTATGCTTGCATTTTTGTTCTTCCAGAGACACATCCTCATATCCTCTTGGTTTTTCAATAATGTTAAAAAGACAAGGAAACTTATAAAGCAGAAATCTGATCATTAATCTGAGGGGTGCTCACGGCAAGATCTATTTAATTCAAATCATTCACTCAGGCAGCCTTTATGGTACATGCACAGGCAAGGCAGTCTGGCTGTAGTATCCCCCTGCTGCAATTTTTCAAGGCACATTGCATCCTCCCCACATGGTTACTCAGTACATTCTCATTGTAGGTTATTATTGGCTTTGTTAAACATATTACTAGATGCACATCCATGTCATTTGGGGAGTACAGTCTTTGCTCACGCAGGACACTTAAGTTCTCCAAAGGCGTGGAGCAGTGTGTACTATATACACACCCAGGTGCACTGGTAAGAAGCTGATCACCAGGCACGGCCCCAAGGGGTCTCCTATAACAGGCTGGTCCCTATCATTGGCACTGCCATTGCAGAACTGTTGTGTGCTGATTCCTGTGAGCCCCAGTGTGGCTGCTAATGTTGTTGGTAGTGCTGAAGGAAAACTGTGTGGGCAACCCACCCAGGTAGCAGATGAGTATGGCCTTCCTGAGTTGCTGAGCTGAGGCTGCTGGAAACCTGAACTAGAATCCTGGTTCCCCACCCAAGTCCACTGTTTTTGGCCCCTCTGTTGTTCCTGGAAGGTAGATACTAGTTTGAGTCCATGGATGCAGCCATTAGGAGCTGCTAGGCCAGATACTACAGCCAGACTGCCTTGTCTTTGCATGTACCAGAAAGGCTGCCTGGGTGAATGGTTTGAATTAAATAGATCTTGCTCTGCTAGGCACCCACTTTTGTCATGCAGGGGCAGGGCCCATGCACTACAATCCTGTCCCTGGGGGAGTGGAGTGAACAGGAAGGGCCAAGGTGCCACAACTGCTCTCAGAGGCCCTGGCATGTCCAGAGCTGATGACAGCTCCTGAAGGGTGGTAGGCACCCAGGATGCTCTTCTTTTCCTGAGCAGTAGACTAGAGTGGTGCCCTGATCAGGAACCAGAGATAAGGAGAGGAGAGAGAGGGCCCAGCAGCTGACACTAAGCACTGGCTCTGGGGAAGGAGACAACTCAGGTGACTGCAGCAGCCCTAGTCTTGGTTCTGGTGTCAGGCTTTGCACCCCTGGCCTCTTCACTAAATCCTCCAGGGACCTCTGCTACGACCATCATCCTCCCAATCAATCCCATGGGGCTCCTGGAGGAGTCATGTTTTTAAGAAATGTTCAAGGTTTAAATATATTTCTAGGCAAAAGGTTTGCAACACCCCAAAAGCTTTGGTATGATCTCTTTCCAATTTTCCCTTGGGTATATTTGTTAGTAAGCCAGCAGGTGTCATCATAGTTAAGGTGTTGGACTCCCACATGGCCCACGAGTGTTGGAATCCTGAAGTCTTGGACCTGGCTGCTTGAAAATCGAGCAGGTCATGTGTGTGGGGGGACCCAAAATCTCCAGAGAAGAATGGAGAAGGGATTAAATTATAACCATCTGCCTGGGGGGTGGTTTCTCACTTTCTCTCTCAGTGTTTCTCTATCTCTGATCCATGAGGACAGGCTGTATGACAAAAACCTAGAAAAAAAAGAAGAGGAATTATTATTTAAGTAAGAATATGCAGTATTCATAAAACTGTATTGCTTTAAAAATATAAACACGTTAAGTTGCCTTTATTAAAAACTTTGGGGCTCTGAAGGTGGTGGAAGTTAAGGTGCTGGACTCTCACATGGCCAGGCACATGAGTCCTGGACTTGACAGACCTGATGACTTGCTTTCTCACTTCTCCTTCCACTTTTCTTCTCTTTCTGGTGATTATATATAATAATAATAATAATAGCAATAATGAAGTTAAAGAAATAATTCTTAGTAAAATAATTTGGAACAATCTCTATTAAAGGTACTATAATTTTCTAACTACAGATGCAAAGATTACTTAAATTCATAGGATTTTCAGTAGACACTTGGCCCAGATTCACAGGCAAAGGAATTATGCACGCTGCTGTACAATTCTGGAAGCCACATGGGAAGGCTCTGGGTCTGCCTCCAGGATTGACCTGAACATGCCTGGTGGTGCATAATCCTGACTAACTGCAGGGCTAAGGGACCAGTGGGTTGAGATGACCATTGAGAAGATGCCTCTTTCTTTTTCTCATTTAAAAAATAAATATAAAGAGCCAAAAAAAAGCAATTGGTACCAAATAGGTTTAGAGTCATAATGATTTTTTACCCTATTTGCTACTGGAGGATCTACTAATCTCTATTAAAGTCACAAGTTCATATTCTGTGGTCTGCAGCATTATTTTATATTATGAGTACTGCCCTAAAGATAACATATTTTCAGAATCTTCTCAGGGTATATTCTTTTTAAATAACTGATAGATATACATCATACATATCTATGGCTTTCAGTGCGATTGTTCTATAGTTAAATACAATGTGTAATGATCAAATCAGGTTAATTGGCATATATACCATTTCAAATATTTGTGATTTGTGTTGGAAACATTAAAAATTGTTTTACTAAGGTCAGCAGGTTGTGTAGTGTTAAGATCCTGGACTACAAAATGGTCTACTTCAGTTTAAGTCTCAGACATGGAGGCTTGAAATTCACATCAGGCATTTGTGTGTGCATTCCCAAGATCTTGAGAGGAGAATGGAGGAAAAGGCATTGTGGCATGGCCAGCTCCCTGGAGTGTGATTTCTCACTTTCTGTTCTGTTTCTTTCCAGTGAGTGCATACACCCTTCAGCAAACATTTCTTTAAAAAATTGCTTTACTTTTTTGAGATATAGAGTAAATTATTGTCAACTACATTCACGCTATTATGCAATGAAATACTAGATGCATTTCTGTAATTGTGTACCTTTGACAAACCTCCCCCTTATTATTACTGTCCCCTGACTACTATTTCTTTTTTTGTCTTTTAGTTTTTTGTGATAGGGCATATACACTGGCCAGAGAGAGACAGAGACACAGAAAGGGGGAAAGTGACAAATCATCTTCCATAAAGGCTGGCCATGCCAGGTCTGGGACTCAAACTGCAATTGGTCTTGTGAGATTTTATTGCATTAACCACTACACCACCTACTGGATCAATGACCTAGTATTTTTTTTTTCACTAGATCCATCTTAACTTCCACATGTAAACAACACTTGTAATATTTGTCTTTTTGTGCCCGGCATTGTAATTCTAGAGGAAATAATTCTAATCCTAAGTAGACAAGGAAACACAACAAAGAAAAGCTAGAGGAATTTCACTACCAGCCTTAAAGTACTCCACAAAGCTATGCGAACAAAAATGGCATGGGAATGTCAAAAACAAAACAAACAGACACATCCAAATTTAACAGAAGAGAAAAAAATAGAAATAATTCCACTTTTACACTCAATTGATTTTCAACAATGATGCCAAGGACAGACACTGGATACAGAACAGTACTTTAATAAATGGTACTGGAGATAATGAATACTTGTGTAAGAAAAAGCAGACTGAATTTAAATGTAAGACTCAAAAAAATATATAGAAGAAAAAAGTAGGGAGATTGCCTCAGGTATTGTTATGAGCATAGATTTGTTGAAGAAGATCTGAAAATCAGTGGCAACAAAAGCATGAAGAGACAACTGGGATTATAGCAAACGCCAATAAAATAATTCTGCACAGCAAGTAATCAACAGGGTGAAGAGACATTCTGCAGGAGAGGGTAAGGGTATTTTCAATTTGTTCATCTAATGAAGGATTAAGGGTATATAAGAAACTCTATAATTTCCACAGAAAATTCTCCCCCCAAAAAAAGAAAACAAAGCAAGACAAAAACCCCTGTTTTTAAAATTAAATAAAGACATGAATAAATATTTCTAAAAAGACATATAATGACTAAGTATGTGAAAAAATACTTAATATCACTAATTACCAACAAAATATAAATCAAAGCTACAATGAGGTTTCACTTTACCCCAGTTAGAATGGCCATTTTCAAAAAACAAAACAAAACAAAACAAAATAACAAATGAGCTGGATGATGGGGGAGTGATAAAACATGACACACTGCAAAGTTACCCCACATGGGAAGATTTAGAGTTCACAGCTGGACCCCTACCTGAGTGTTCCAGGCATGCAAGTACCCATAATCTGGGGCTTGGCTGAGTCTGAGGGTAAATAAGTTATTGAGAAACTGTTGGCAGTGCCTATTTCTCTGTCTATGGATCTCTCTCTCCCTCTCTGATTTTTTAACTCATGAAAAGAATAAAGTTTAAAATAATTTTTATTGGGAATGGGGCTTGCCATAAGGTGCATGTCCTCACCAAAGAAAGACAGAGATAGAGAGAAAGTGAGAAATCAACCCCTGGGGGCAGTCCATACTGCAAGCCCTTCCCTTCCATTCTTTATTTGGGGTTTTGAACAAGACCAAAAATATGCCTAGTGTAATTTATTTATCTATTTATTTATTTATTCATTCATTCATTCATTCATTCCTTTCATTTTCTTCCATACATTCAATCACATTATTTGTCTTACAAAATGGATATTTCAACAGGTGAACATTTCTCCCTAGTACTATTGATAAAACTACGAAATATCTTCAACAGATAATACCACACCTCTTTGTGCCATTAATGCTTTTCCTCCCTGTCCTTCCCCCAAATGTCCTTCCTCAGACCCTCCTCTTTTACACACACTATATCTGGTATTTACATCTATATACTGCGTTTCTATATCCTTTAGACAATTAGTTTCAGTCATAGAGTGCAGACACTCTATATATATTAAGTGGGGACATACAATGCCTCTCCTTCATAGCATGGCTTGCTTCACTCAGCAGTAAGTCTTCCACATTCATCCACTTCCTGTCAAAAGCCAGGGTTTTGTTGTTTTTTTATGGATGAATAGTATTCCATTGAATATATGTGCCACAGATTTTCTAACCATTAATCAGTTTGTGGGCATTTGGGTTGCTTCCATGACTTAGCAATTGTGAAAAGTGCCACAATAAACATCGATGTGCAAGCACTTTTCCGATAAAGTATTCTTCTGTCCTTCGGGTAGATACCAAGGAGTGGGATTGCTGAATCATATGGTAGTTCTATTTATAGATTTTTGAGGAATCTCCAAATTGTTCTCCACAGTGGTTGGACCAATTTACATCCCCACCTGCAGTGTAAGAGAGTTCCCTTTTCACCACACCCTCGCCAGCACTTACCATTTTTTGTTTTGTTTTGTTTTTTAATCTTAGACATTCTGACTGGGGTGAGGTGATATCTCATTGTTGTTTTGATCTGCATTTCTCTTACAATAAGGGATGTTGAGCATTTTTTCATATGCCGTTTAGCTATTTGTATGTCATCTTTAGAGAGTGGTTTTGTCAACTCATTCTCCCATCATTTAACAGGATTGGTTGTCTTTTTTCGGGACAGCTGCTTGAGTTCCTTGTGAATTTTGGTGATCAGTCCCTTAGATCTTTGATCCACCTTGACTTTATTTCTGTCAGAGGTGAAAGGTAGGGGTTCAGATTCATCTTTCTGCAAGTGGAGATGCAGTTTTGCCAGCACCATTTGCTGAAGAGGTTTTCTTTTTCCCACTGGTACCCCTTGTCAAAAATCAGTTGGCTGTATGTTTGAGCATTCATTTCTGGGGACTCTATTCTGTTCCATTGGTCCACCTGTCTGTTTCTGTGCCAGTACCATGCTGTTTTGATTACCACAGCTTTGTAGTATATTTTTGGGTCAGGGAGTGAGATGCCGCCCACTCCACTCTTCTTGTGCAGAACTGCTTTAGCAATACGGGGTCTCTTATGATTCCAGACAAACTTTATGATTGTCTTCCCCTAGATCTGTGAAGAATGTGTCTGGTACTTTGATTGGCATTGCATTAAATAGGTAGATTAATTTGGGTAGAATTGCCATTCTGATTATATTAATTCTTCCAATCCAGGAACATGGGATGTCCTTACACTTTTTTGTGTCATTTTCAATTTCTTTTTTTATCTTCTCATAGTTTTCCTTATCTTCTTTGGTTAGATTTATCCCTAAGTATCTTATGCTTTTTGTGGCTATGGTAAATGGAACTTTTTTCAGTTCTATCTCAGTCTGCCTGTTGTTCATATAGAGAAATGCTATAGATTTCTGGATATTAATTTTGTATCCTGAAACTTTACTGTATTCATGTATTATCCAGAATTTTTTTTATGGAAACCATTGGGTCTTCCATGTATACAGTCATGTCATCTGTAAATAGAGAGAGTTTCACCTCTTCTTTTCCTATTTGAATTCCTTTTATTTTTTCCTCTTTTCTGAATGTGATGGCCAGGTCTTCCAGTACTATATTGACGAGGAGTGGAGAAAGTGGGCATCCTTGTCTTGTACCCGTTTTTAGTGGAAAAGCTTTCAACTTTTCTCCATTGAGGATGATGTTCGTGATGGGTTTTTCATAGATAGCTTTTATTGTGTTGAGGAATGACCCTTCTATGCCGATTTTGCTGAGTCTTGATCATGAAGGTATGTTGTATCTTATCAAATGCTTTTTCCTCTATCAATCTATATGACCATATGATTTTTATCTTTCTTCCTATTAATATGGTGTATTACATTTATGGTTTTGCGTATGTTGAACCAACCTTGCATTCCTGGGATAAAGCCTACCTGATCATGATGTATAATCTTTTTTATAAGCTGTTGTATACGATTTGCTAATATCTCGTTGAGAATCTTTGCGTCTTTATTCATCAGGGATATTGGTCATTAGTTTTCCTTCCTTGTCCTGTCCTTATCTGTTTTAAGGATAAGGGTGATAGAGGCTTCATAGAATGAATTAGGGAGAGATTCACCCTTTTGAATCTTTAGAAATAACTTGAGCAGAATGGGGATTAACCATTCTTTGAAAGTTTTGTAGAATTCAGAGGTGAATCCATCAGGGCCTGGGCTTTTCTTTGTTGGGAGGTTATTTATAACTGATTCGATCTCCTGGCTTGTTATGGACCTATTCAGACTTTTTATATCCTCCTGGCTCAATCTAGGTAGATTATACATGTCCAGGAATTTGTCCATCTCATCCAGATTGTCTTGTTTCTTGGCATATAGTTGTTCATAGTATCAACTATGATGTTCTGTATTTCTACTTTGTCTGTTTTTATATTTCCTGCTTCATTGAAGATTTTATTCACCTGGTTCTTTTCTCTCTTCTTAATAAGTCTCGCTAGTGGTGTATCGATTTTGTTTATCTTTTCAAAGAACCAGCTTTTACTTTCATTTATCTTCTGTATAGTTCGTTTATTTTCTATTTCATTTATCTCTGCTTGGATCTTTATTATTTTCTTTCTCCTGAAGTTTTTTTGGATCTTTTTGCTGTTGCTTTTTCAATTCTGTGAGGCATGATGTTAAGTGATCCATTTGCCTTCCTTCCATCTTCCTCTTATGTGCAGTAATTGCTATGAACTTCCCTCTTATGACTGCTTTAGCAGTGTCCCAAAGATAATGGAAACTCATGTCCTCATTGTCATTGGTTTCCATGAATCTTTTGATTTTAGTCTTTATTTCTTCAGTAGGTTATTTAGTTTCCATATATTTGAGTATTTTTGAGGATTTCTCTTGAAATTAAACTCAAGTTTAATTCCATCATGGTCAGAGAAGATGCTGGTTATAGTTTCTATGCCTTTGAATCTGTAGAGGCTTGCTTTGTGCCCTATGATGTGGTCAATCTTCGAGAATGTTCCATGTGGCAGCGAGAAAAAATCATATCTCAAGGTTTTGGAATGGAAAGTTCTATAGATATCTGTTAAGTCCGTTTGATTTATGATATCATTTAGATCTTTTATCTCTTTACCTATTTTTTTCCTAGATGATCTATCCAGAGGGAATAGTGCAGTGTTGAGGTCTCCAACAATTAGTGTGTTGAAGTCTATCTCCCTTTTTAGATCTAGCAGTCTTTCCTTCACATATTTTGGTGCTCCTGTGTTAGGCGCATAGATATTAATAAGCGTTATATCTTCTTGATCAATTGAGACTCCAGCTCTTTTTTGGTTCCCATTTGCATGGAAAATCTTTTTCCAACCCTTCACTTTCAGTCTATGTATATCTTTATCCATGAAGTGGGTTTCCTGTAGGCAACAGATAGAGGGTTTTCGTTTTTTAATCCACTTAGCCAGTTTGTGTCTCTTGATTGGCGAATTTAATCCATTAACATTCAATGTTTTTATCGATGTTACTGGATCTGTCCCAACGTTTAAGTTGGCCAGTGTCGTAGTTGCCTTTTACTCCTTTGCTTCTGGCTGTTACTTCTTTAGTTTTCCTGGAACAGTACTTTCTTCAGGGTTTCATGGAGAGTTGGCCTGGTGCTGGCAAATTCTTTCAGGTTTTGTTTGTCTGAGAATATTTTAATATTTTTTTCCCATATGAAGGATAATCTAACAGGATACAATAATCTTGGTTGAAATTGTTTCTCTCTTAACACTTTTAATACATCTTCCCATTCTTTCCTTGCTTGCATTGTTTCCATTGAGAAGTCCGGTGTTAGCCTGATGGGGTGACCTTTGTATGTCACTAGTCATTTTTTTCTTGCCAGTTTTAGTATCTTATCCTTATCTGTGGTCTTAGCCAGTCAGGCTATGGTATGCCTTGGGGGAGATCTTTTTGGGTTGATTCTATTTGGGGTCCTTTGTATTTCTTGGGTCTGGATGCTTGAGTGACTGTCTAGACTTGGGAAATTTTCTTTCAAGATTTCATGGAATAGGTTTTCCATGCCCTTATTTTCTTCATCTTCTGGGATACCAATTATTCGGATGTTAGGACATCTGATGGAATCTAGTATTTCTCATATGTTATCCTCATGGTTTTTTTTTGTTGTTGTTATTTTCTCTATCTTTTTGGTGGGTCTTTCTAGGTCGGAAGTTTTTTTTTTCTACTTCAGAGATTTGATCTTCAGTATGGTCTAGTGGACTTTTAATACTTTTGAGAGAGTTTTTGATTTCTTGTATTACAGACTTCACCTCTAATAGTTCCATCTTATTCTTTCTTAGCATGTCCATTTCTTCCTTCATATCATGGAAGGACTTTCTCATCTCCTGTAGTTCATTATCTCTTTTCTGTTCCAGCTCATAGTATTTGTCCAACATGAATGTTCTAAATTCTATCTCGGACATTTTGGTAACGTCCTCCATTTTTTCAAGAAAAGGAAGGGAGTTACTGTGTTCTTTTGACAGAGACATATTTCCTGCTTTATTCAGACCTGAGGTTCTTCTTCTACTTCTAACCATTGGGAGATGTATTCCCTTTGAAATACCTTTTAAGAGAAAGTTTCCTCAAATAGGAGCAAGTGTGTTTCCTTTTTGCTGTGGAATAAAGACTGCCAAAGTCTCTCTTCTATTGTTTTTAGCAATGTGATCAAAGGAAAAGTATTCCCTTCATCTGGCTGACAGGGGTTTCTGGCTTGGGGGTCCTGGGACTGGAGCTTCGGGGGGCAGTCCTCCCTTGCAGTTCCTGGCCCAGGGGTCGAAAGATGGGAGTGGGGTGTCTGTAGATCTAAGGGCCTTCCTGGATGACAGGGGTTTCTCGCTTGGGGTCCTGGGGCTGGAGCTTCGGGGGGCAGTCCTCCTTCGCAGTTCCTGGCCCCAGGGTCGAAAGATGGGAGTGGGGTGTCTGTACGTCTAAGGGCCTTCCTGGCTTGCCTAGTGTAATTTTAAACCACTATGTCTGGAACTCAAACCATGGTGACCCATATGGGAGTCCAGTGTATTAGCCACCACACCAGCTGCTGGCAACTTTGAAACAATTTTTTTTAAGAATTCTGGGCCAGTAGGTGGCATAGTACATAAGCTGCTGGATCCGGCATGGTCAACTGCATGATTCAAGTCCCAGACTTTATGGCTCTAAAAGTGTGCCAGCCATGTATGTATGTGAGTATGCCTATCCAAAATCTTGAGAATAAAATGGAGGGAAACAGATTGTGCTTTCTTATTTTCTCTCTTTTTCTCAGTGTCTCTCCAGTGGCATGTACACATGCCCTATAGCAAAATATAAAAACAAAACCTGACTAAGTGCATTTTCAGTCAATAGTGCTTGTAATGAAAGACTACCCAGGAAGTTTCCTAAGTGTCTCTTGAGTATGACCACTGTTTCTTCTCCTGCCATGGCTGTGGAGGACTGAGATTGTGCCCCATCAAAGGATCACCAAAGTCCTGGGAGGTCATGGAGGCTTGGATAGGATGTCTGAGCTGGACATGACCCTGCAAGTGTTTGCATCATTGAATGGGTCTCACAATCCCCTGGATCTCCTTCTGGAGGCTTGACCAGCCTTCAGGATATAAAGAAGGCCTGGCAGAAAAAGATGGCATTTCTGGGCTGGCCTGGTCTCCTGGGTTTGGACCTGATTCCTGAAATATTTTCTTTCTTTATTTTATTTCATTCTTTCTTATTTTTCCTCATCATGTATTTTGTAATTATCTTCAGTCTTATTATGCCATGATTTACAAATCTTTGCTGATGGTATTCTTCTCTACTTTAATCCTTCTAATAACTTGTCAAAAAGCACCATTACCAATTACACATATACAGTAATTCTACAGTTTTTATGTGGTTTTTGAACCGTTGTCTAAAGATAATCATGAACTATAACACAGTCTGACTTAGATAACAAGGAATTCAGGGACCAGCTGACGGCATGGTGGTTAAAGCTCTGAACCCTCACATGGCTTACTGTGGTTCAAATCCTGGATGTGGTGAATTGTTTTATCATGCTCTCTCACTCTGACCCTTTCAGATCAAATTTTTAAAATAATAATAATAATAAATTAAATAAATAATTAAAAAAATAAATCAAAGGTAAAATATAATGTGCTACTAAATCTCATCACCCTGATTTTCAAAAGCATCTAACCTTGCAAATCATTTATAAAATGTTACATGTTACATATTCTTTAATTAATACTATACACAAACCATAGTAAAATATCTTTAAATAAGTAAGTAGGAGACAAAGGGAAGGCCTGTCTGGGTGTAGGCATGTTATGTGGGCGTGGCCTATAGAAAAGCTGAAAAGACTGCATGGGCAGAACCTTGAAGGAATGGGGTCTTGTGAGCAGGACTATGAGTGAAGGTTTCATGTGAGCCATGTCTGAGCCCGCCCTTCTCCCTGCCACCCTGACTTATTTTCCTACTTAAAATTTCTAATCTGGGTCCATCTGGATAGTTTGGGGTCCAGCAAACTGGGTTGCATCCACCTACTCAATTTAAATATTTCACACAACTCAAGGGAAAAACCTAAAACTGTGAGAGGCTGATGCTAGGTCAGAGATGTTTTCTTAAGAGAGCATGGAGCCTCCAAATCCCTTTTGTAGTCAGTGCCTGGAGGTGTGACTTGGCATGGTGAGGACCTTGGGGAGATGCAGAAGTCCACACTCTGGTTCTGAGAGCAGGTTGTGTAATTACAATTATTCAAGTCTAGGGTGGTCTGTGATAGGAATGAACACTAGAATGTGACCTTACAGTTCTTGCAAATTTTGATATTGAACAAGGTCCTTTATATTCTTATTTCCATCTCAATTCCCATTAACTTAGAAGGTTGGGATGCAGCTTTGGGTTCAGGGTTGGGTATGCCTGGGCAGGACCTGGACCTAAGGGCAGAGAGCTGAGGCTTTGCTTCAGGAAGGACAGATTTTTTATTTGTAGTCTGCTAGGTATAAATTCCCTTCTCTTCTTCACATTTTGCTTGTTTTATTTCAAGCTTCTTGAGATGATTCATAAATTCAAATATTTTGGAGACAAATGTGAACATGAACTAGTAATTTGACAGTAATTTCTAAATGTATTGGAATTCTAAACATTTCCTTAATTTCACACCTCGAGATTCTCAATGGGAACTTTTATTTTCACAGACTATTTTACCTCAGGACCTATGTATTAACCATCACTTATTAACATCCTAAGTATGTTGTACTGTATGGGACATCATCAAAATAATCACTGCTGAAATTTTAATTAGGGTTTATATTCCAGACAACAAACTAAAATAAGTAATATGTGCTGTTACCTTGTTGGTCCTGATGGCCAGGAACTCATTGCCTCTCCCCATTATTCCTGGAGTCAGGAGAGCTGTTCTCACAAAACAGCTCGTGCTCAGTACTGAAACTTTTTTTTTTTTAATTTAAATTTATTTGTTTACGTTCACTCACTGTACATCATCACAGCACACAAAATGAGATTTTTCCATCCAGAGTACACTGTATATTGTCTCAATCAAGCACATCAACATACATGTTATTGTCAACAAATAATTTTCCATTTCTTGTTTCCTGTATGTTTTGCTTTTTTTCCTCCTATCCTTGATTCCCTATCTCTTATCCTCTGCCATCTCCCACTCTCTTCCTACACTGTCTCTGGTATCTATGTTTACTTTCTATACTGTTTCCCATCCATTTTTTATTGAATTACTAAAGATCTTAATTAATCTAAACATTTTCAAAGCAAACACAGCTGATGTACACATTTCCATGAACACAAGTCTAACTTTAGGCATCCTATAAGGTAGCACCTAGCTGGGGCTATATATCTTACTGAGGTCATCGAATGGATTTTTTTTTTCTGAAACTTTTTTTTGTTTGTTTTTGGAGAGGTTTTCACTATAGGTCGCATGCGCTCGCCAGACAGACAGAGAGACAGAGAGACAGAAAGCAAGAAATCACCCCCCAGGGGGATGGTCACGCCACAATCTCTGCTCTTCCATTCTCCTCTCGGGATCTTGGGCACACACGAACACGCGCCCGGTGTGAGTTTTAAGCCACCGGGTCCAGGACGCGAACCGTGGTCAACTACATGGGAGTCCAGCGACATAGCCATTACGCTAACTGCTGGTTCCCCGAAACTTTTTTTTTTTGTAACTTAATTTACATTCTTTCCCTAAGCATTATAACAGCATACAAAATGTGATTTCCCATCCAGAATATACTGCATAGTGACTTAATCATGCATATTATTATAAAAACTTTTCCATTTATAGTTCTTAGAATTTTTTTACCCCTCTTTCTGACCCTCTGTCCTTTCCCACCCTCTTCTCCCACTGTCTCTGGTGTCTACAATTGTCTTCTATTCCTTTTCCACCTACATTGTATTGATCACACAATTTCTTAAATAATCTAACTACTTTCAATGTTAAGTTCACATGGTACTATTAAGAAAACCAGTTTTAACTTAAATCATAGAAATGCTAAGGAACTTTTCTTAAAGCCAGGAAACAGGTTAAGATTCTGTTCAAATGGTAGGTACATGAACCTATCAGTCTCATGTACTTTATCTTCTTTTCTGGTTCCATTTTTCCTATTAAATTCTGGGATATAATATTCAACTCCAGGCTTGTCCCTACGATTAAGCTGGCCACTTCTTAGTTTTTGAACTCTTCTTTCCATGTGTCTGTATTTAATTTTCCTGATATAGCACACACTTGAGAACTTCTTGGGGATCTGGTCTGGTGCTGGTAAATTCTTCCAGGTTTTGTTTATCTGAGAAAGTTCTTGTCTTTTCTTCCCACATGAAAGATAATCTTGCTGGGTACAGTATTCTCGGCTGAAATTGCCTTTCCCTTAACACTTTGAATATATTTTCCCATTCTTTCCTTGCTTGCATTGTTTCCAATGAGAGATCTGCTGTTAGCCTGATGGGATATCCTTTATAGGTAACTTGATGTTTTTCTCTTGCCAATTTTAGTATCTTGTCTTTGTCTGTGATTTTGGTCAGTCTGGCTATAATGTGTCCTGGAGAAGATCTTCATGGGTTGATTCTATTTGGGGTCCTTTGTATTTCTTGGGACTGGATCTTTGAATGCCTCTCTAAGTTTGGAAAGTTTTCTTGCAGGATCTCATGGAATAGATTAGCAATGCCCTTATGGGTCTCTTCACATTCTGGAATGCTAATTATCCGGATGTTTGGACGTTTGATGGTATCTAGTACTTCTCGTATATTATTTTCAAATTTTTGGGCAATTTTCTCAGCCTTCGTGGCGGATTTTTCTAGGCCAGCAATTTTCTCTTCTACGTCTGAGATTCTATTTTCTGTATGATCTAGTCTGCTTTTAATACTTTCAAGGGAGATTTTGACTTCTTGTATTATAGACTTCATTTCTAACAGTTCCGTTTGACTCTTTTGTAAAGCGTGTAATTTCTCTTTTAGATCTTGCAAGAATTTCCTCACCTGGAACTCGTCAACTTCTTTCTCCTTTCTCTTTAGCAGCTCATTGTCTCTCTTCTCTTCCATCTCAGTTAGCTTTGCCATTATGAATACTCTAAATTCTTTATCAGACATTTCCATGATTTGCATTGAGTTCCTTGTGAATGAAGAGGAGTTATTCTTTTCCCTTGGAGGAGAGGTATTTTCTTGCTTTCCCATATTTCTTATGGTCCTGCGGTGATTTCTTGTCATCTGATGCATGGTGTGTTTCTTTCAAATTCTTGAAGTTCAATCTGAGTCTTCAGGAGCAAGCAGACAGAGGTGATCTAGAATCTCTTTGCCGTTCTGTTGTGATCATTGGTGCAGCAGATTCAGTAGATATTGAGGAATATGTTAACCCTAATAGTATTTTATGTTTAGCTACAGTGCCCTTAGATCCATCTAGAAACACATTAAATGGATATTGAAGGGTGGAGAGACAAGAAAAAAGAAAATGAAAAAGAGAGAGAGAAACGACAACAAAGAAAGAGAAAAAAAAGACAAAAAAAAACCCTAAAAATTGTAATTATTGTTTTTCTTTAAAAAACAACAACAAAAAAAATAGAGAGAGACAAAGACAGAAACATAGAGACAGAGATAGAAGGGCAGAGGAGCTCCCTACCATGCTAGCTTTGTTTGCTGGAGGCTGAATTATCAGTAGAAAACCTTCATTTCTCCTGTCCCCTGAAATGAGTAGTTTGCAGGAGCCATGAGGAATACTCTTCTAAAGGAAAGCCTCAACTCTCCTTCCAGTACTGAAACATCTTACTACAATTTCTCCTGCTGTTTTCTCAGTATCAAGTCTCTGAAGATCTGCTCTGCACACTTCAGAATCCAGGAACATCCACCATGCATATGTTCTATCATCCTTCATTTAGAAAACTCACCTTCTCTCCCCATTCACAGGCTGGATTGTCTCTCCACTATGGCTATCTCCAACATTCAAGAAATAACAGTTATTCATCAAATAGTAGTTAAGGGGTATCCTTTCATTATTTGCTTGGTTTTAGGCATTTACAGATACAGAATAGTTGTCAACAAATCTCCAAATAGTATGTTTGTTCCTTGAAGATAAGTATGATATTTTACTCAGCTTTCTAGTTCTCATTCCATGCAAACACATAGTAACTGCCCAATACCTGTATTTGTTTGATTAATAATTATTATACATGTCACACATATAGTTCCTAGCCTCCCCTCAGGAGGCAACATGTTACCTACTTAGATAAATTTATATTAATGCATTAGTAGAAAACGGTAGAAATAGGGAAATGATTCTTCCAGTCTAACAAGAATTTTAAATATATACTGTGAGGACATTGTTTCACACATTCTGTCTAGCTCACCAGATTTTGGGACGGAACTGAAGAGAACCCAAAAACTCACTTTGATATCCATCACCTCCTGGTTTAGATCTGGGTTGGGCTCCTCCTTAATTTGTACCACAGGGGAGCCCAATCTTGTATCAAAGGGCCAATAAAACACCATTGCATAAGTTACATAGGCTTCTACACATTCTTTCCATTTATAGTAATGCATGCAATGTGAATTTACTTTGATATTTTTGAGATAAAATTTATTTTTACTGGTAACATATAAAATGAATAAATGTAAAGGCAAACAATAGAATAAAAAAGTTTGCAAGTTCGTTCTTTTTTCTTTTTTTTAAAAAAGTTTTGCCATAGAGCATGTTCATTAACTAGAGGAAGATGAGGAAGTGAGAAATCACCCACTAGGGGTGATGATCAAGCCACAGTTTCTTCTCCATTCTCCTCTCAGGATTATGAGCACATGCACATACGCACCCACTATGACTTTCAAGCCACCAGCTCTAGAATTCAAACCACAGCCAGCCATATGGGAGTCCAGTGCCTTAACCAACATGCAATCTGCTGGACCCTCAAGTTAATTCTTTCTGGAGAAAAAAGTCTTCTACCAAATAAAGGCTAGCATCCATAATATAAACAGAATTTCCAAATTCACCAAAATAAAAGCCTCCTATCCAGTCAAGACTAGTATCCAGAATATAAACAGAATCCCCACATTCACCAGGAAAAAACAAAAAATAGACTTAAGGGGATAAAGCCATGAGCAGAAATTTTACCAGAGATAAGATACAGATGTCATAAAAGCATAATATGCTTTATTTATCATCAGCCATTTATGAAACGTACATTAAAGCAATGAGGTATTAACAGACACCTATCAGAGTGCATAAAGTTTAAAAAATGAAATAAAGTCAATTCAGAAAAGAAACTGAAGAAATGATCACTCATCCATTGATGATGAGAATGCAAAATGATATAGCTCTTTTTTTAATTCTTTTTTTTTTTTTGAGAGGTTTTTGCTATAGGGCACGTGTGCTCACCAGAGAACCAGAGAGAGACAGAGAGATAGAGAGTGAGAAATCACTCCCCAGGGGGGATGGCCTTGTCGCAATCCCTTCTCCTCCATTCTCTTCTTGGGATTTTGGGCACGCACGCACATGCACCTGGCATGAGTTTAAGCTACTGGGTCCAGGACTCAACCACGGTCGACTACATGGGAGTTCAGTGACATAGTCATTATGCTAACTACTGCTCCCAAAATGATATAGCTCTTTTGTAGAACAGTTAGGCAGTTTCTTTCCTTTTCAAATTAGCTAGATAACACATATACTTACCAGAGATAAAGACAGAGAGAGAAAGCAAGAAGGTACACCCATGGCAATGGTCACACCACAATCTCTTCTTCTCCATCTCTCCCTCCTTTCGGGGTTATGATCATGCACATACCTGTGCTTGGCATGGTTTTTAAGATGCTTAGACTGGGACTTAAACCATACAGCCAGTCGTGTGGGATCCAGCAGTTTTAACCGCATCACCAGCTGCCACCAGCTAGGCAGTTTCTAATAAAATTGATATACCTTCACTATATGAATGCTCAGACAGTGTACTGTATTTGCACCATGCAAGATTACTCAACAGGAATAAAGTTAACCAATTCCACGACTATTTGAATGACTCTCCAGAAAATGATGTGAGTTGGAAAGTCCAATCACAAAATATTAGGTAATCTGTGATCCCATCTATATCACATCTTTGGAATGAAAAATTCATGGAAGTGGGAAAGAAACTTGTGGTTGCAGATAATGATGGCCATAATGGTGAGCAGGAGGAAAATGGGATGTTGTTACAGGACAGCAGGACACAAATTGTGTGATTTAAAGCATTTGTAGTTTTACTAAGTAAATAGGGAAATAAACCTACATATGGAACAAAATACCAAAAAATAAACACACACATACAGAAATATATGCAGGGAAGTACTAATAAAAGTGGCAAAATGCATATAGGTGGGTAGATTAATTATATTCTTGTCAACATTGCAGTTTAGATATTTTCACATATTTTTGCTTTACTAGAGATTTATACAAAAAAAAATTTATACAAGAAAATCAAGCAAGAACAGCTCTTTGGCAGCCCTTTCTACAAGGCTAGCCCTGGGCCTACACTTCCCTGGCTTGTCTGAGATTTTTTTTTTTGGGGGGGGGGGGGGAGGGAGAGGTTTTTGCTATAGGGCGCGTGCACTCGCCAGACAGACAGAGAGAGACAGAGAGACAGAAAGCGAGAAATCAACCGCCAGAGGGATGGCCACGCCACAATCCCTTTTCATCCATTCTCCTCTCAGGATCTTGGGCATGCACGCACACATGCCCGGCGTGAGTTTAAGCCTCTGGGTCTGGGACTCGAACCGCAGTCAACTATGTGGGAGTCCAGCAACATAACCATTATGCTAACTGCTGGTCCCGCTTGTCTGAGATCTTCAAAGAACCCTGTGTATTTGGTCTTCTTTGACCTCAGTTTTCACAGGAGAAAACAGTATCTCACAGAGGAGAAGTGATCTTCCTAAAACATAGCTAGCAAGTGGACAAGGTGGCACTGTGCTGTAGTGGAGGGAGCACTTCCCTTTGGAATTGCAGGCCCAGGGTTTGTTGGGAGGTGGGTAACTTTGGGCAGGTGCACAGGAAGTAGATAATATAAAAGGGTTGCCCTTCTGGAAAGTTCCAGGTTGTCTTCTAGGTTCCCACATGTGCCTACCCTAAAGATTCCCACCTGCATGTCATCCAGAATCTAGGCTAATGAACTTCCCCACTAGGGTGAGATGATGGATAAATGGTTAACTCAATGTGATCCTCAGTCACATGCAAACACTGGTACTCATAACGTGAAGTGAAAAAAAATGCAAAGTATTTTCTCACATATTCCTACAAAAATATGAAAACTGATTTTGTATCTTATCAAAGATAAGGCAGATGGTGGGGTGAAGGAGGGGAGGAGACTGAGACTCCTTGGGGTAAATCCTATGAGTCACTGTAGAAGGAGAGCCCTGGGAGGATCCCTGAGAATCTTCAGGGCAGTATATGGGCAGAAGCCTCCCCGACACCTCCAGGCCCAGCTTGTAAACATTCCCCCACTCTGCATTTACTTAAGCCAGCTCAAACCCTTTACTAGCTGCATGGGTAACTGTCCCTCACCCAGACAGAGGGAGGAGGGGTCCTCACTGACCGTGTCTCCTGGAGCCATCAGCTAATGGCAATGAGGCCAGGAAGCACCAGAGCCCTGTGTGCTCTTGTCACTCTTTCTGCCCAGTTGACCTGATCCTGAATTAGGCAAATAGCTGTACCCTCACAGACCACAGTCCTGGGATGAAAACAGATGACAGCCCAGAGCTCAGGATTAATGTGAAACAGACATATGGACCCTGCTCCAGCACTTCCCTTACTGCCCTGCCAGCCATGACCTGAGGTGTGGACCCAATGAGTCTATCAGGCCTCTACGTCATTAACAACCTACTCTTGCCCAGAGCATGTTCACCCCACGTATCCTCACACTCTCCCCCAGCCAAAGAGGAGCATGGGATATTTTATGTGGGACTAGGATTGTGGCCAACCCTAAAGTTCCACATGTTACTTTTGCATTTTTTCTCACCACTGGTCAGGATATTTAGTGGTGAGGGCTGAGCAAATTTCTGCAGAATTAGGAAAGGTACTCACTCTGGAATTTTCTGAACCCAAATCCTTGGAAGTTGAGATGGAGCAAAACATCTGGCTCTCTCAAAGGACCCTAGCTAAGGGAGGTGAGTAAGGGATGTTTCTGGAATGTAGGTGCCTAGTCATTTGGGTTCCAAGTTTTTTGGTATTTATTGTCAATGAACTGAGGCCACTTCCTGTGGTCTCTTTTTTTTACTGTGCTACTCAGATTCTGTTTTCCCTAGGTCCCCCCTGGGCCATTGACTGCTCACCCTCATTCCATGCTGAATCCACAACTGAACACAGCTATACCATGTCTGAGGGCTCACCCACAGACATAGGGAAGGCTCCCAGCACTGAGGAGAAAGAACTGAAATCACTGTTGGATCCTCCTTGTTTTCAGGGCTGTGGCCTGGACAAGCGATTTTCCCTTACAGGGTCTCCCCTTTATACTCACTTGCACAATGGCAATTGTTCCAGCCTCTGCTTTTAGGGATGTCACCATGTATATGTACCTCCAATAGGTATATAATCCATGGGCTAGTGCCACATGTAGCAAATGCACAAACTTAGACATGGGAGTATTACACAATGGGGTGGGAGGTAGCATTAAATACAACTTCAAACAGCCTGAATTCTGATCTGTAATATATAAAAAGTCATTTTTCCATTGTTCCTCTTGACTTTACTTCCTAATCTGCACCAAAGGAAGGTTGGAATTAACTGAAATTCAGATACTGACTTCTGATGTAAAACTTATCAGTGTTTTCCATTATATTTAGATTTAAAGGGGCCAACAGGTGGTATGATGGTTAAGATGCTAGTCTCACACTTGGCCAATTGAGGTTCAAGTCCTGGAAATGGCGACTTGTTTTCTCACTCCATTCTCCTCCCCTTGTCTTTCTGGGTCAAATTGAAGCATAGTAATAACCAAAATTGAATAAATAATTCTTTAGAATTACCGTCTAGTGCCTCATGTTGGCCTATGGAATTATGGGTTTCCTAGAACTCCATAATTGCTCCCAATGATTACTGCTTGCTGGTACACAGATCATAGCATAATGACCTCCTCCTGGTTTGGACTGCATTTAGTTACTGGCTTCTAGACCAAAAAAAAATTAAATTTAAAAAGATAAAAAGAATAAAAGAAATGCTCCTACCAAGAATGTGTTATGTTTGTGATTTCTGTCTGGCTCCCTCTCTCCTGTGTTTATTCTGTCTATCCCATCCCTGAATATTGGAAATCAGACTCAAAATTTCAGTTGCTTTATGGTAAAGCTCCACTGGCAAAGAATATATACTCTATTCCAAACAAACCTGCCAATAATTCATAAATTCAGAAATTGATCCTGCTTCATGAGGGCCTCAGCTGAGACCACAGCCTCATCCTCCTGAGACACCTGGAGGCAAAAGCAACTAGCTCAGCTGGGCCTGAGTTCTGGTCCACACTGTCAGGTAATACAAGATCTCTGTAAGCTTCAAAATTTGGTGTAAATTTGTCTCACAGAAACGGAGACTAGTAAAGATTTCCAGGCCCTGAGGCCTGACTCTACCCTGCTTTCTCCCTCCTTTCTCCTTCTAGACTCCCTCCACCTACACTGGCTGTGCTATAACTACCTTTCTGGTCTAATTTACCCCTTCCTCCTAGTCTCTGGACAGCTGAGCCTCTACCCTGAAACATTGCTCATGGACATGTGTATGGTTGGCTTCACTTATCTTACTGGTCAGAGCAAAACTGTCATTTCATTGAGACCTTTCCTAGCTGCCAACCAAGTGGCCCCAAGCTCTCCCTCACAACACCTGCTTAGTTTCACTTGAGCGCTTTGTGTTTTTATCCAACTCACTTCAGAAAGTAAACTCCTCCAGGCAGATATTATGGTTTTTAGTGCAACACCAGGGTTAACACTGTGCCTGTACAAAGTGAATGCTCAAGTTGGTGAATGAGTGAAATTATCTTGGAGCTTTGTTACTACCTTTGAGCAGCTCATTTTTTGAGAGTTTTTTGCTGTAGGGCACGTGGTTCACCAGACAGAGAAACTGAAAGCGAGAAATCACCCCCCAGGGGGGATGTTCATGCCGCAATCCCTTCTCCTCTATTCTCCTCTTGGGATCTTGGGCATGCATGCACATGCTCTGGTGTGAGTTAAAGCCACCGGGTCCAGGATTCAAACCGTGATTAATTACATGGGAGTCCAGAGACATAGCCATTACGCTAACTTCTAGTCCCGAGCAACTCATATTAAAGGTATGGATAATCATCACAGAAACTGCAGAGTGGGTCAGAGACAGAGGCAGCCAAAATAAACTCCAAGTGGATCTTCCCAGCTCACTGCTTTAGCAGAGTAGAGTGGGCACGATCTACTCTCATGTGGTCACAGACATAACTAAAGCCCAAGGCATGAAAACCCCAAACAACACATACCTTTGTTGCCAGTCTTCAAGGCAGTGGCTCTCCGAGGGCTAAAGTAGATAAAAGAGCAGGATCACAAGGTTCCAGGGAAACTTAGGAGCACAGAAGCCTTCTTCTCTCACTGATTCCACTGTTTTGGACAGTTTAGTTCACACAGGGCCTCACTCTAACCAGACGCTGGATGAATGGTCCCATGTTCAGCCACTTTCTACATGACCCCATGCAGTACCCCAAGCCTCAAGGCTGATCTCTACTCTGAGGAACTCCCAGTAGAAAACATTTCCAAGGATCTCAGTGCACAGTGGGTCATCAGTAGATAACCAAGTCCAACAGTCACTTCTCTGAACCTGTGCAGTTCTTCAGATAACTCAGTCAGTGCATCCCCGTCTTGATCCATTTTCTGTTTTAATATATGAATACCAACTGGACAATTTATTTTAAAATGGGTTTATTTAACTAATATTTTTGGAGGCTGAGAAGTCCAACACCAATGTGCCAGCATCAGATGAGGAAATTCCTGCTGTCATGACATGGTGAGAGGCATCTCATGGCAAGAGGGCAAGCATGTGTCAGCTCAGGTTTCTCCTTTCTACAAAGCCAAGAGTCCCACTATGAGGCTCTCACCCAGATAACTGCATATACTTCTAATTATGTCCCAGAGGCCCACCTCCCATTACTGTAAACAAGAATTTGCAGTTACATTTCCCACACATAACACCTAGGACACACATGGTAGATTCAGGTTCATATATTGACGTTTCCCTAGGGAATTCTGGCTCAGGAAGACTGAAGGACCTTCACACTTCCCCATGCTTTGAGGTCCGTATGTTGCTGAAGTATTGGATATTCTGCATCCTTACCCAACTGTCTCCACCCCTATTCTTTTCCCTTGTTCCTTCCCAGTATCATCTTTTTCTTGACCCCGCTTGTAAATTTACCATGTGTGTGCCTGTGTGCAAGTGGCAATGCTGAATCAATGACCTATTATAGGGTGTGGTGGGCTGTGCTCCCCTAGCATCTTAAAGAATTTAATCTCAAAGTCGCATCACATGGGAACAGTGGAGCTTTGGCTCAAGAGACTGAAAACTTCTCTCTTACTTTGAACTCTGATCACCTCACATGTTGAGGCAATCTGTCTCTCTCCAGGACTGTTTCTCATTTTTCTTACGAAATATTGGGCTTCATCCTGCATAAACTATACTCAGCCTAGACAGGTTCTAGGCGCCCTCCCTCCTTGGTTGGGTGTGCGTAGGACACTTTTGGGTCAATCTGAAAATCACACTGAATAAAAACTGAACAAAAATATATGAACAATTATTGCAGTGCTAAAGTATTATGTACATAACAACAGTGAGGGCACACTGTTGTTATGTATATAATACTTCAGTACTTCAATAATTGATAAATATGTGCTTAACTTCTAAGTAAGCTTTTATTTGAAAATGTCACATGTTATTGATCTTATAATTAAGACATAAGTAATGCTTAATCTACTCTTAGGAGATAAATAAGAATGGGCCAGCAGGTCGGTGTTGGTTAAGGCAATTGGATTCCATATGGGTAACTTCACAGCTCCAGTCCTGAACCAAGTGGCTTGAAAAACACTCCCGGCATGTGTGTCCAAAGTCCCAAGAGAATGGAGAAGGGACTGTGGTGTGATCATTCCTTCTTGAGGAATTCTTAATTTTTCTCTGTCTCTGTTTCTCAGTCTCTCTCAGGTGAGCACACATGTCCTATAGCAAAAAACTAAAACAGTCAGTCCTGCAACAATTGATTGTTTATAGAATCCTAAGACTGACAATGTGCCATTCCCTATATGTTTGTTTGTTTTCTCCTCCATGAACAGAGAGGTGGTAGGAAATGTGGACAAAGACCATTGAAAATGTGGGGAAGTGCTGGTGTGTATATTCTAGTTCATGGAATGAAAGGTATTTCTTAGAAATGCATTTTGTAACTCTTCTCTCCCAATTTCCACTCTGCTTTGGATGAAATAATGCAAAATGACAAGGATGTCAAAGAACAGGTTGAAAAAATACCCATCTTGGAGGTTAAGTAAGCAGGGGGGCTGGCTTGAGATAGGACAGATGATGCGAGAAGAACTGATGCCTCCCTTCAGTTCAGTTGTTTTTATTTACAGCCCAAAACATGGATTCTAACACTGAAGTTCATCAAAGTCTAATGAGAAAAGGTAAGGAACAAAGGGTGTCTATTACGGACCTGAGAGAACATATGCTATGTGTTCCAATATGTGCATTACAAGGAAGAGTGTCTAAAACATTTCTACAGCCCTAAGGGAAATTTGGCTCAGTATTTTGGAAACAAATGGGATAAATGTGTTGTGTGAGAGAAGATTGTTTCTCTGTATCCATTATTTATATATTAATGAATCCCACACAAAATAGAGAACAATCCACTGAGGTCCTGCCAGGACTAAAGTAGTACACTGGATAACAATGAGACCCACCAGAATGGCTAAGGAAAAAAGTGTTGGCAATGACAGAGATTAA
The DNA here is from genome assembly GCA_026018925.1 of Tupaia tana. Taxonomy (NCBI): domain Eukaryota; kingdom Metazoa; phylum Chordata; class Mammalia; order Scandentia; family Tupaiidae; genus Tupaia; species Tupaia tana. Next base: position 4,592,596 of record JAKSZU010000024.1, read on the forward strand.
TTAGAAATCTTACACACTGATGATAAGAGGACATTATAGTATAAACACATTAGGTTGGAAAAATCTGGGCCACATCTTCAAAATTAACCATACAAAGCTCCATAGCATAGATGTTAAGCCTTGTACAGAATGAATTGGATTCCACATAGCCAGTCACAAATGTACATTCTGGTCGATTACTTAGAAACATGTTGCCACATGTGCATGCATGTCCCAAACCTGAAATGGATGGAAAAATGGAGGAAAAAAAATTATGGTATGACCATTTTTGATGTTTTCTCTCTCTAGTGAGCTCACATGTAGTAAAATTTTTCAATATTAAGCAGGTAAAAAATGCATTTTACTGAATATTTTAAAAATATAGTTTTGTGAATATTTATAAATAAATTCTATTATAATAATAAACTGTGGGGCCAACAGGTGGCATGGTGGTTAAGGGTCCTGGATTCCCACATGGCCGACCATGGTTCAAGTCCTGAACCTGCCTTCTCAGTTTCCTTCTTTTTCTTTATCTCTCTCTCTGACTTTGTCCCTCTCTGGTAAAATAAATTAAAACATAAATGGATAGAGTTAAATAAAATAATTCTTATAAAAAATAATGAATTGATACTTGGAATCAAGAAAACAGTATTCATTTCCAAATCCAAAGAAGTATCCTTCATTTTGAGGTGATTCATATTAATGCATTATATTTTCAAAGATTGTTACAATCCATATAACAACTTAGTTATATATAAGCTCTTTTTTAAAGAATTATTTTATTTAACTTTATTTATTTATTCATTTCTTTTAATTTGACCAGAGGAACAGAGTGAGAGAAAGAGAGAGACAGAGAGAGAGAGAGAGAGAGAGAGAGAGAGAGAACGGGAAAAAGCAAGTCACAGGACCAGCAGTTGGTGTAATGGCTATGTCGCTGGACTCCCATGTAGTCGACTGTAGTTTGAGTCCCAGACTCGGTGGCTTAGACTCACACCAGGCTTGTGTGCGTGCATGCCCAAGATCCTGAGAGGAGAATGGAGAAGGGATTGCATAGTGACCATCCTCCCTGGGGGATGATTTCTCACTTTCTGTCTCTCTGTCTCTCTCTGTCTTTCTGGTGAGTGCACACACCCTATAGCAAAAACCTCTCCAACAACAACAACAAAAAAAAAGGTGGGGGGAAAAAAGAAAGAAAGAATGAAAAAGAAAAGCATAGAAAATAACGTGAGTGGGAACCAGCAGTTAGCGTAATGGCTATGTTGCTGGACTCCCATGTAGTTGACCGCGGTTCGCGTCCTGGACCCGGTGGCTTAAAACACACGCCGGGTACGTGTGCGTGCATGCCCAAGATCCTAAGAGGAGAATGGAGGAGAAGGGATTGCGGCGTGACCATCCCCCCTGGGGGGTGATTTCTCGCTTTCTGTCTCTATGTCTCTCTCTCTCTCTGTCTGGCGAGCGCACGCGCCCCATAGCGAAAAACCTCTCAAAAAAAAAAAAAAGAAAATAACGTGAGTAATGGTAAGGAGTTTTCAGGTCTTCTCGCTGACTTGTGTACATAGGAAACAGCTGGCACAAGCCAGGATTCCCAAGTTGGTATTTCTGCCAAGGGAAGCCTCTTAGTGGAAATGTATGACAGCTCAGAGCACCTAGATGTGGGGACTTGCAGCTAATGAGATCCCAGCATGTGCAGGAGAAGTTGGCCCTTCTTAGGTACAGGGAGGGGCTATTGGCCCCATCCTTGGAGAAGGACCTGGAGTAAATCACTGAAGAAAGGAATAAGATGATTAAATTAGATTCTTTAAAAGGACTTTTTTTCTTTTGTAAATTTAAATTTATTTATTTACACTCACACACTAAACATCATTACAGCATACAAAATGAGATTTTCCATTCAGAATACACGGTATATTGGCTCACATCAACATACGTGTTATTGTCAACAAATAATTTTCCATTTCTTGTTTCTGTATTTGTTGCTTTTTTTCTTATCCTTGATTCCCTATCTCTCACCCTCTGCCATCCCCCACCCTCCTCCCACACTGTCTCTGGTATCTATGGTTGCTTCCTATGCCTTTTCCCTTCCACATTTTACTGATCCACTAAAGATCTTAATTAATCTAAATATTCTGAATAGCAAGCACAGCTGATATATACATATCCATGAACACAAGTCTGACTTTAGGCATAAACCTCAGTGAATAAAATGAACATACTATAAAGTAGCACCTAGCTGGGGCGATACATCTTACTGCAGTCATCAAACCGGTATTTTTAATGCATTCTTTTTTATTTCAAGGAAAAGAGTTTTGGGACCTGCAGTTAGCATAATGGCTATGTCACTGGACTCCCATGTAGTCCACCGTGGTTCGAGTCCTGGACCCGGCGGCTTAAACTCATGACGGGTGCGTGTGCGTGCATACCCAAGATCCTGAGAGGAGAATGGAGGAAAAGAGATTGCAGCATGGCCATCCCCCCGGGGTGGGGGTGGGGTGATTTCTCGCTTTCTGTTTGTCTCTCTCTGTCTTTCTGGTGAGCACACGTGCCCTATAGCAAAAAACCTCTCCAAAAAAAAAAAAAAAAAAAAAAAAAGAAAGAAAGAAAAGAAAAAAAAAAGAAAAACAGTTTTAGGATTTTTTTTCTGAAACTTTTTTTTAACCTAATTAATTAACATTCATACCTAAGCATCGTCATAGCATACAAAATGTGATTTCCCATCCAGAATATACTGCATAGCGGTGTAATCATTGATGTTATTGTCAAAAAATTTTCATTTCTTGTTTCATCTATCGATCTATCCCCCTATTTCTGACCCTCTGTCCTTTCCCACCCTCTTCTCACACTATCCCTAATGTCTACAGTTGTCTTCCATTCCTTTTCCCCCCACATTTTATAGATCACACAATTTATTAAATAATCTAACTACTTTCAATAGCAAGTTCAGCTGGTAAATTCAAGAAAAGTGGTTTTAACTTAAATCAAAGAAATGCTAAGGAACTTTGCTTAAAACTTAAAGCAAGGAATCAGGTTAGGATTTTGTTCAAATCGTACGTACATGAACCTATCAACATCTCAAGACAGGACAAAAATTCTTAAAATTGGACACAAAGTCTAAAAGAAAATAAGCAATGTTTTAGTCAAAGGTCATAAAATTTTATTTCACCAATTTAATCTCATGTACTTTATCTTCTGTTGTGGTTCGATTTTCCCAATTAAATTATGGGATATAATATTCAACTCCAGACTTGTCACTATGATTAAGTTGGCCATTTTCTTAGTTTTTGAACTCTTATTTCTGTGTGTCTGTATTTAATGTTACTGATATAGCACTCCCTTGAGAACTTCTTGGAGATCTGGTCTGGTGCTGGTAAATTCTTTCAGGTTTTGTTTATCTGAGAATATTCTCGTCTTTTCTTCCCACATGAAGGATAATCTTGCTGGGTACAGTTTTCTTGGTTAACATTGCTTTCTCCTTAACACTTTGAATATATTTTCCCATTCTTTCCTCGCTTGCATTGTTTCTGATGAGAAGTCTGCTGTTAACCTGATGGTCTATCCTTTGTAGATAACTTGATGTTTCTCTCTTGCCAGTCTTAGTATCTTGTCTGTGATTTTGGTCAATCTGGCTATAATGTGTCTTGGAGAAGATCTTCTTAGGTTGATTCTATTTGGGGTCCTTTTTATTTCTTGGGACTGGATCTTTGAGTGCCTCTGTAGGTTTGGAAAATTTTCTTGTAGGATTTCATGGAATAGATTACCAATGCCCTTCGCTTTCTGGAATACCAATTATCCAGATGTTTGGACATTTGATGGTATCTAGTACTTCTCATATATTATTTTCATTTTTTTTTGAGGGGCAATTTTCTCAGTCTTTGTGGTGGACTTTTCTAGGCCAGCAATTTTGTCTTCTACATCTGAGATTTTATTTTTTGTATGATCTAATCTGCTTTTAATACTTTCAAGGGACATTTTGACTTTCTGTATTATAGCCTTCATCTCTAACAGGTCCCTTTGACTTCTTTTCAAAGTGTGTAATTCCTCTTTTAGATCTTGCAAGAATCTCCTCACCTCCTGGAACTCATCAGCTCCTTTCTCTTTTCTCTTCTGTAGTTCATTGTCTCTCTTCTCTTCCATCTCTGTTAGCTTTGCTATTATGAATATTCTAAATTCTTTATCAGACATTTCCAGAATGTCCATTGAACGGCTTGTGGACAAAGAGAAGTTATTCCTTCCCTGGGAGGAGAGGTATTTTTTCTTGCTTTTCTATATTTCTTGTGGTCCTGCAGTGATTTCTAGTCATCTGATGGATGGTGTGTTTCTTTTTAATTCTTGAAGTTCAATCTGACATTCAGGAGCATACAGAAAGAGGTGATCTGGAATCTCTTTCCTGTTCCGTTGTGATCCCTTTGTGCAGCAGATTCAGTAGATATTGAGGAATATGTTAATCCTACTAGCATTTAGATGTTTGGCTATTTTTCCCTTAGATCCATCTAGAACCACAGTAAATGGAAATTGAGAACCAAAGAGATAAGATCAAAGAAAAAGAAAATGAAACAGAGAGAGAGAAAAACAACAGCAAGAAAAAAAAAAGAAAAAAATCAGAAGAAAAAAAACCTAAAAATTAAAAAAAATAGTTTGTGGGCTGGAGGCTGAATTATCAGTAGGAAATCTTCATTTCTCTCTTCCCTAAAATCACTAGTTCTCAGGAGCCATGAGGAATCATTCATAAAAGGACATATTTTTAACAGATAGAACTTAGATATAACTGGTCCAGCAGGTGGCATGGTGATTAAGTGTGCTGGACTCTCACATGGTCGACTGCTGTCGGCGTCTGCCCCTGGGCTTGGCACTACTATGGAAGAAGCATAAAAAATGAGACAAAAGGTAGAGTAGAAACGGACACAGGCAGCCTGAGCCTAGGTAGGCCAAGCAACCTGTGCCGCCCAGATGAACTGGATGTCTTTATTTATAGAACAAGGAGACATTACATATGTATGTTTTACGACACTTCATACATTGGTTGCCAGGTTACAGACAATAAGAAGCAGTTAACAAATCTATGAGGGCTTAGTCATACCAGGCCAGGTGTATCCATTGGTGATAATCCCATCAAGAGAAAATCTCATCTTCGTTTCTAATGCAGAGAACTAGCTGTTAGGTGTGGGGAAGGAGCTAAAGATCTTCTCACACCACCACACCCAGAGTAGGCTAAGGAACATTTCAGATGCAGAGCAGGGATTGGATTTTACCAAGATGTTTCTTGAAGTCTATCACATGTGTCTGTTGGAACGCCCCTAGCAATTTCCACCCTTGCTCTGTCTGCAGCCAAGGTCAAGGAAAGACAAGTTACAAGGTTCTGCCAAACCCCAAAAGAGCATGTGGTGTTTGCTCAGAGCATGTCCCCACAGACTGTGGTTTGAGTACCTGACCTGGTGGCTTGCTTTCTAACTTTCTCTCTCTCTCTTTTGCTTTCTCTCTCTCACTCTGTCCCTCTGGTACAATTAAAATAAATAAATAAATAAATAGATAAATAAATAAAGTTAAATAAAGTAATTCTTTTTTATGAAGAGTTATGAGTTATTTTTATTCATTTATTCATTTACTTATTTTTAATTGACCAGAGAGTGAGAGAGCAAGAGAGAGAGAGAAAGAGAAAAAGAAAATGAGAAAGCAAGCCACCAGGTCTGGGACTAGAACCATTGGTCGGCCATGTGAAAGTCCAGCACCCTTAACCACCATGCTACCTACTGGCCCCAAATAAAATGATTCTTTGAAAAATGAACTTAGATATTACTACGTGTTTACATGAATTATAAGAATTTTTAAAAAATATTATGCATTAATGTGAACTACCTCAAAACAAAGGATATTCATTTGCATTTGGAAACGAATACTGTTTCCTTGGTTCCAAGTATCAATTATATTTTTAAGAATTATTTTATCTAACTTTATCCATTTATTTATTTTACCAGAGAGAGATAAAGTGAGAGAGAGAGAGAGATAAAGAGAGAGAAGGAAAGTGAGAAAGCAAGCCGCCAGGTCAGGGACTTGAACCACAGTCAGCCATCTAGGATTCCAGAACCCTTAACCACCATCCAACTGGCTAGCTCCACAATTTATTATTATAATAGAATTTATTTAGAAATGTTCATAAAACTGTATTTTAAAAATATTAAATAAGAATGCACTTGTACTTAATTTTTTTAAGTATAGGTGAGCTTATTTGAGAGAGAAAGCCTCACAACTAGTCATGTCATAATTCTTTTTCCTCCATTTCCCCATTATTTAAGATTTGGGGCATGCATGCACATGTGCCCAGCATGTTTTCAACTAATTGACCAGAATTCACATTGTAATTGGTGGTGTGGCATCCAGTTCACTCTGCACAAGGCTTAACATCTATGCTATCGGGCTGGCCTTTGTATGGTTAATTTTTAAGGTGTGACCACAATTTTTCCAAACTAATGTGTTTATACTATAATGTCCTCTCATCATCAGTGTGTAAGAATTCTAATTAATCTCTGTCATTGCCAACACTTTTTTCCTTAGCCATTCTGGTAGGTCTCATGGTTATCCAGTGTACTACCCTAGACTTGGAAGGACTTCAGTGAGTAGTTCTCTATTTTATGTGGAATTCATTAGTATATTAATAAGGGATACAGAGAAACAGTCCTCTCCCATGCAACATATTTAATCCTTTTGTTTAAAAAATGTTAAGCCAAATTTCCCTTTGGGTTGTAGAGACACTATGGACACTCTCCCTTGTTATGCGCATATTGGAACACATGACATATATTCTATCAGATCCTTAATCGACACTCTTTGTTCCTTACTTTATCATTAGTCTTTGATGAACCTCAGTGTTAGAATCAATGCTTTGGGTAATAAATAAAAGAAACTGAACTGAAGGGAGGTGTCAGTTCCTCTCGCATCATCTGTTTTATTCCCCAGTCAGCCCTCCTGCTTACTTAACCTCCAAAAAAATGGCTATTCTTTCTAGCAGTTCTTTCTTCCAGGTCCTTATCATTTTGCATTATTTTATCCAAAGCAGAGTGGAAATTTGGAGGGAAGAGCTACAAAATGCAATTCTAAGAAATGTCCATCATTTTATGTACTAGAATGCAGACACCTGCACTTTCCTACATCTTCAATGGTCTTTGTTCTCATTTCCTACCACCTCTCTGTTCATTGAGAAGAAAAATAAACAAATAAACATATAGGGAATGGCACATTGTCAATCTTAGGATTCTATAAACAATTGATTGTTGCAGGACTGACTGTTTTAGTTTTTTGCTATAGGATATGTGTGCTCACCTGAGAAAGACAGAAGAACAAAAACAAAAACACAGAGACAAAGTAAGAATTCCTCAGGGGTAATTACCACACCACAATCCCTTCTCCATTCTCCTTTTAGATCTTTGTGTACACATGCCTGGAGTTTTTTTTCAAGCCACTGGGTTCAGAACTGAAACTGTGTAATTACCTGTATGGAATCAAACCACCTTAATCAAAACCCCACCTGCTGGCCCATCCTTATTTATCTCTTAAGAGTAGATTAAATGTTACTTAAGTTTTAAATTATAAGAGCAATAACAAGTGATATTTTCAAATAAAAGTGTACTTATAAATTAAGCACAGATTTATGAATTTGTGCCCTCACTGTTATATACATAATACTTTAGTACTGTAGTAATTGTTCAGATTTTTTTGTTCAGTTTTTAGTTTTATTTAGTGTGATATTCGGATTGACCCAACAGTGCCCCAGGCACACCCAACTAAGAAGGAAGGGGGTCTAAAACTTGTCTAGGTTAAGTATAGGTTATGTAGGGTGAATCCCAGCACTTCATAGGAAAAATGAGAAACAGTCCTGGAGAGAGACAGAGTGTCTTAGAACATGAGTTGAGCAAAATTTAAAGCAGGTGAGAAGTTTTTCCTTTTTGGAGAGGTTTTTACTATAGGGTGCATGTGCTTGCCTGAAAGAGAGAGAAAGACAGAAAGCAAGAAATCACCCCCAGGAGGGATGACCATGCTGCAATTTCTTCTCCTCCATTCCCTCTCGGGATCTTGAGCACACATACACATGCTTCTTGCATGAGTTTAAGCCTCTGGGTCCAGGACTCAAACCACAGTCAACCACATGGTAGTCCAGGGACATAGCCATTATACCAACTTCTGGTCCCACAGGAGAGAAGTTTTTAGTCTATTGAGCTAGAGCTCAACTGCTCCCATGTGATTTCATTTTGAGATCAATTATCCTAAGATGCTAGGGGAACCCTGCCCACCCCACCCTATACAGTCATCGTCTGTTTTCATTACCACTTGTGCACAGGCACACACATGCTTAATTTACAGGTGGGCTCAGGATAAAAGATGATACTGAAGAAAGAACAAGGGCAAGAATAGAGGTGGAGGTAGCTGGGTCAGAACGAAGAATATCCTGTCCCTCAGCAACATGTCTGGGCCTCAAAGCATGGGAAGTGTGAAAATGCCAGGTTGATGGTGGTGGGGTCCCAAGGTCCTCAAATGTTCTGAACCAAAATTCCCTAGGTAAACCTCAAAACTTAGACCTGAATCCACCACTCTGGGTACTAGAAACTAGAATGAGTCTCTATCCCAGTGCAAATGGGTCACAGGAGAGGAGAACTCAGATACTTCCTCCAAGATTGCTGTAGGTCAAATGTGTGTCCTAGGTTTTATGTGTGGGAAATTTCACCCCAAATTTGTTTTTACAGTATTAGTAGGTGGGCCTCTGGGACATAATTAAGATTAGATGCAGTTACCTGGGTGAGGGCCACATAGTGGGACTGGTGGTTTTGTAGGAAAGAGACAAGCTGAGCTGACACATGCTTGTCCTCTTGCCATGAGAAACCTCCCACCATGTCATCACAGCAGGAAGACCCTCACCTGTTGCTGGCATGTTAGCATTGGATGTCTCAGCCTCCAAAAATGTTAGCTAAATAAACTCTTATTTTAAAATAAATTTCCCAGTGGGTATTCAAATATAAAAACAGAAAATGGATCAAGACAGGGATTCACTGACTGAGCTACCTGAAGAACTGCACAGGCTCATAGAAGTGAATGTGGGACTTGGTTATCTACTGATGACCCATTGTGCACTGAGATCCTTGGAAAAGGTTTCTATTTTCTAGGGGTTCCCCACAACAGAGAGCAGCCTTGTAGTTTGGGGTATTGAGTGTGATAGTGCAGAATGTGGCTGAACATGGGGTCATTCTTCCAGGGTCTAGCTGGAGTTAGGCCTTGTGTGTGAACTGGACTGTACAAGGCAGTGGATTCAATGAGAGGCAAAGAAGGTTTCTGAGCTTTTAGGTTGCCCTGATCTTGCTCTTTTGCCTACTTTAGCCCTTGGAGAGCCACTGCCCTGAGGATTCTAAACAAAGTTGTGTGTATTGATTTGGGTTTTCATGCCTGGGGCCATAGTTTTGTCTGTAACCACCAGAGGGAAGATTGTGCCTACTCTCCCCTGCCAAAACTGTGAGTTGGGAAGAGTAACTTAGAGTTCATTCTTGATGCCCTCTGCCTCTGACCCAGTCTGCTTTTTCTGTTATGATTACCCATGTCCATATTATGAGCTGCTCAAAGGTAGTTACGAAGCTCCAATATAATTTCATGTGTTCATTCAGCAACTGTGCCCTGAGCATTCACCTTGTACAGGCACAGTTGTTAGATGTGGGTGTTGCAGTAATGACTACAATCTGTGCCTGCATAAGCTTTCAGTCTGATGTGACCTGGACTAAAACAAAAGTTCTAAAGTAAAAGTAAGTAGGTGCTGTGAGGGAGAACTTGGGGCCACTTAGTGGGCAGGTATGAAAGGCTTCATTGAGGTGACAGTTGTGCCCTGACCAGGAAAATAAGTGAAGACAATCATGCAAATGTCCAGGAGCAATGTTTCAGGGTAAATGCTCAGTTGTCTAGCAACTGTGAGGAGGAGGTAAATTAGAAAAGAGAGGTGGTTTTAATGCAACCAGTGTGGGTGGAGGGAGTATAGGAGGTAATGAGGAAGAAGGCAGGGCCTGAAAATCTCTACTGGACTCTGTTTTTAATGTGAGACACTACTCCAAATATTTTTTGAGAGGTTTTTGCTCTAGGGCATGTGCACTCACCAGAAAGAGAGAGACAGAGAGATAGAAAGCGAGAAATCACCCCCCAGGGGGGATGATCACGCTGCAATCCCTTCTCCTCCATTCTCCTCTCGGGATCCTGGGCATGCACACACATGCGCCCAGCGCGAGTTTAAGCCACTGGGTCCAGGACTTGAACCATGGTCGACTACATGGGAGTCCAGCAACATACCCATTACGCTAACTCCTGGTCCCACTACTCCAAATTCTGTAGATTACAAGAATCCTGTATTATCTGACAGTGTGGACCAAAACTCAGGTCCACCTCAGCTAGGTGTTTTTGCCTTCAGATCTTTCAGGAAAATGAGGCTGTGGTCTCAACTAAGGCCCACCCAAGGCATGGAGGCAATAAGTTCCCAGTTACTTCACTTTATGGGCCTCAGATTTTTGAGATCACAAGTTATTGGCAAGATTCAGTTTGTATCGGGGTCTAAATACTTGTTTACTGGCTTGGGCACTCTGTTAATTCTTTGCCACTGGAGCCACATCATAAAGCAACTGAAATTTCTGAGCTCAGTGCTCAAGCTTTAGGGATGAGATAGAGAAAGACAATAAACAGGAGAGAAAGAATCACAAACATGGCTCCTGAGAAATAATAATTTCAGGCAAATCAGAGAAATGAAGATTTTCCACTGATAATTCAGCTTCTAGCAAACAAACTCGCATGGTAGGAAGACTTTCAAGCCTCCTGTCTCTGTCTCTGTCTCTCTCTACCTCTGTCTCTGTTTTGTCATTTTTTGGAAATGTTTCCTTTCTAAAATTTTTTAAGGCAAAGCATTTTCTGGGCTTTCTGCACCCTTCTTTCCCTTTATCTTGTTAATAATCCCCTCTCCCCCTCCCAACCCAGGACAGTCTAGGAAACAGGCCTTCTTGAAGACACCTTCATGGCTCCTGAGAACTAGTAATTTTGTGCAGTGCACAAGCATGACACGTAGTTTTCTAATTTTCACGCTTTTTTTAAATATTAATTTTAAAATTTTTTTTTAGTTTTTCTCTTAGTTTTTTCTTCTCTTTTTCTCTGTTTCTTGGTTGTTTTTGTTGCTTTTGTTTCTCTCTCTCTGTTTCCTTTCCTGCACACTCCTTGATGCTCAGATTGAACTTCATGTTTGGGAAGAAACACATCATCCATCAGATGACGAGAAATCATTGCAGGGCCACAAGAAATAAGGGAAAGCAAGAACATACCTCTCCTCCAAACGAAAAGAATAACTCCTCTTCATCCGCAGCAGTTCAATGGAAATCATGAAAGTGTCTGATAAAGAATTTAGAACATTCATAATGGCGAAGCTAACAGAGATGGAAGAGAAGAGAGACAATGAACTGCAGAAGAGAAAGGAGAAAGGAGCTGATGAGTTCCAGGAGGTGAGGAAGTTCTTAAAGATCTAAAAGAGGAATTACACACTTTACAAAAGAATCAAATGGAACTGTTAGAGATGAAGGCTATAATACAGGAAGTCAAAATATCTCTTGAAAGTATTAAAAGCAGGGACCAGCAGTTAGCATAATGGCTATGTCACTGGACTCCCACATAGTCACTGCGGTTCGAGTCCCGGACCCGATGGCTTAAACTCACGCCGGACGCATGTGCGTGCATGCCCAAGATCCCAAGAGGAGAATGGAGGAGAAGGGATTGCGATGTGGCCATCCCCCCGGGGGGTGATTTCTCTCTTTCTATCTCTCTGTCTCTCTCTGTCTGTCTGCGAGCTCACGTGCCCTATAGCAAAAACCTTTCAAAAAAAAAAAAAAAAAAAGCAGACTAGATCATACAGAAAATAGAATCTCAGATGTAGAAGAGAAAATTGCTGACCTAGAGAAATCCACCACGAAGACTGAGAAAATGGCCCCCAAATTTGAGAGTAATATACAAGAAATACTAAATACCATCAAACATCTAAACATCTGAATAATAGACATCTCAGAAGGCGAAGAGACTTATAAGGGCATTGATAATCTATTCCATAAAATTCTGCAGGAAAACTTTTCAAACCTAGAGAGGCACTCAAAGATCCAGTCCCAAGAAATACAAAGGACCCCAAATAGAATAAACCCAAGAAGATCTTCTCCAAGACACATTATAGCCAGATTGACCAAAACCACAGACAAAGACAAGATAATAAGATTGACAAGAGAAAAACAGCCAGTTACCTACAAAGGATATCTCATCAGACTAACAGCAGACCTGTCATCAGAACCAATGTGAGCAAGAAAAAATGGGAAAATGTATTCAAAGTGTTAAGGGAAAAGCAATTTCAACCAAGAGTACTGTACCCAGCAAGATTATCCTTCATATGGGAAAAAAAAGACAAGAACATTCCCAGATAAACAAAACCTGAAAGAATTTATCAGCACCAGACCAAATCTCCAAGAAGTTCTTAAGGGAGTCCTATGTCAGGAAAGTTAAATTCAGACACACAAAAATAAGAGTTCAAAAACTAAGAAAATGGCCAACTTAATCATAGAGACAAGTCTGGAGTTGATTATATCCCAGAATTTAATTGGGAAGATTGAACCACAATAGAAGATAGATTAATACATGAGACTGAACTGATGAAACAACATTCTGTGACTTGACTAAAATATTGCTTCTTTTCTTCTAGGCTTTGTCTAGTTTTAAGGATCTTTGTCCTGTCTTGAGCTGTCAATAGATTTATGTACCTACTGTTTGAACAGAATACTGACCTGTTTTCAGGCTTTTAGGTTTGAAGGAAATTTCCTTACCAGTTCACAACTGCTTTTCTTGAAATAACCAGCTAAACTTGCTATTGAAAGTAGTTAGATTATTTATGAAATTGTGTGATCAATAAAATGTGTGTGGGGGAGAATTGAAGACAACTGTAGACAGCAAAGATAGTGTGAGAAGACCTTGGGAAAGGGAAGAGGGTTGGCATGGGGTAAAATATATATATAGAGAGAAAATTATTGATGATAACATGCATGATTAAGCCACTATGCAGTGTATTCTAGATGGGAAACAACATTTGGTATGTTGTGAAGATGCATAGGGGATGAATGTAAATTAATTAAGTAAAATAAAGGGGGAAAAAAAGAATCACAAACATAACACCTTTTTTTCTTTTTTTAAAAAGAGAATTATTAATTTAATTTATTATTGCATTTAAAAAATTTGCTATAGGGCATACCATCAGAGGGGAACAGAGAGAGAGGGGGAAAATGAGAAAGCAAGCCGTCAGGTCCAGGACTTGAACTGTGATCAGCCATGTGGGAATCTAGCACCTCAACCCTCATGCCACCTCTTGACATCAAGAAATGCGATTTTAAAATCATTAAAGTAATCAAAATGTTACACTAGAAAATATACACATAAGACAAAAGAAACCTATAAAGGAGAAATAGAAGATTGTAAAAAATTTGCATACAGAAAATCAGTCAAAATGACAGATGTATATCCAACCTATTAACAAATGTAATGTAAAAAGACTAAACAGTCTAATCAAACACAGAGATTGTCAGATTGGATTTTTAAAAATCAATTCAACTATCCAACTAAATATTACTAAAAAAAAAGGAAGTTAGATACCTTCAGATGGTCAATTAGTGTTATATAGTTTATAATCCAATGGCACTCCTTAGGAACATTGTATTAGTTTACTAGAGCTGTTGTAATAAATATCACAGACCAGGTGGTTTAAATGACAAAAATTTATATTCTCACAATTTTGGAGGTTTGAATCCCAAGACTAAGATGTCAGCTGGGCTTATTTCTTCTGGGCCTTTTGTACTTGACACGTAAATGGTTCTCTTCTCCCTATATCTTTTTACAGTCTTGTTTGTGTGTGTCTGTATCCTAACCTCTTTTTTTTTCTTTAAATTTATTTATTTATTACATTAATTCACTATACATCATTACAACATACAAATGGATTTTCCATCCAAAATACACCGTATATTGGCTCAATCAAGCACATCAACATACATGTTATCAGCAAATAATTTTCCATTTCTTATGTCTTATATACTTTGTTTTTTTGTTTTGCCATCCTTGATTTCCTATCCCTCACCCTCTGCCATGTCCCACCCTTCTCCCACATTGTCTCTGGTATCTATGGTTGTTTTCTATGCCTCCCCCCCCATTTAATTGATTTGCTAATAAACTTAATTAGTCTAAATATTTCCAATAGCTAGCGCAGCTGATATATACCTATACATGAACCCAAGTCTGACTTTAGGCATAAACCTCAGTGAGAAGAATGAACATACTATAAAGTAGCACCTAGATGGGGCTATATAGCTTACTGCAGTCATCAAATATGCATTTTTTAAAAAATTTTGATACAAACAGTTTTACTGGGTTTTTTTTCTCCTGAAACTTTTTTTTAATTACTTAGCATTCATTCCCTGAGCATCATCACAACATACTAAATGTGGTTTCCCATCTAGAATAAACTGCATAGTGGCTTAATCATGCATGTTATCATCAATAATATTCCATTTCTACTTTCATATATATGTATATGTGTATATATACATATATATACATATATATATGTGTATATATATATATGTATATATGTGTATATATATACATATATATACACATATATATGTGTATATATATATATGTATATATGTGTATATATATATGTTTTTTACACCATGTTTGACCCTCTGCCCTTTCCCATTCTCTAATTACACTATCTCTGCTATATACAGTTGTCTTCAATTCCTTTTCCCCCAACATTTTGTTGATCACACAATATCATAAGTAATCTAATTACTTTCAGTAGCAAGTTCAGCTGGTAATTTCAAGAAAGGCAGTTTTGAACTGGTAATGATATTTCCTTGAAACTTAAAGCCTAGAAACAGGTTAGTATTCTGTTCAAATAGTAGGTACATGAATCTATTGACAGCTCAAGACAGGACTAAAATTCTTTAAAACTGGACAACAGAGCTTAGAAGAAAATCAGCAATATTTTAGTCAAGTCACAGAATGTTGTTTCATCAGTTCAGTCTCATGTACTTTATCTTTCTTCTGCTATGGTTCGATTTTCCAGATTGAATTCTGGGATATAATATTCATCTCCAGACATTGTTCCTACAATTAAGTTACCCATTTTCTTAGTTTTTGAACTCTTATTTCTGTGTGTCTGCATTTAATTTTACTGACATAACACTCCCTTAAGAACTTCTTGGAGATCTGGTCTGGTGCTGGTAAATTCTTTCAGGTTTTGTTTATCTGGGAATGTTCATGTCTTTTCCATGAGATCCTGCAAGAAAACTTTCCAAACCTAGAGAGGCACTCAAAGATTCAGTCCCAAGAAATACAGAGGACCCCAAATAGAATCAACCCAAGAAAACCTTCTCCAAGACACATTATAGCCAGATTGACCAAAACCACAGACAAAGACAAGATACTAAGATTGGCAAGAGAAAAACGGCAAGTTACCTACAAAGGGTATCCCATCAGACTAATGCTGCCATTGGAAACAATGTGAGTGCGGCAAGAATGGGAAAATATATTCAAAGTGTTAAGGGAAAAGCAATTTCAACCGAGAATACTGTACCCAGCAAGATTATCATTTATTTGGGAAGAAAAGACACAAACATTCCCAGATAAACAAAACTTTTTTTTTTATTCTTTTTGTCTAGAAGCCAGTAACTAGATGCAGCCCAATCCAGATAGGAGATCATTATACTAGGACCTCTAACCAGGAATCAGGAATTGCTGGCAGAAATTATGGAACCCCTAGAATTAGGTTTTCCTAGAACTCCTCAATTCCATAGGCCAACATGAGACACTAGGCTCTAATTCTAAATAATTATTTAATTTTATTAACTTTTTTTTTGGAGAGGTTTTTTCACTATAGGGCACGTGCACTCACCAGAGAGACAGAGAGAGACAGAGAGACAGAAAGCAAGAAATCACCCCCCAGGGAGGATGGTCACGCCGCAATCCCTTCTCCTCCATTCTCCTCTCGGGATCCTGGGCACACATGCACATGTGCCCGGCATGAGTTTTAAGCCACCAGGTCCGGGATGCGAACCGCGGTTGACTACCTGGGAGTCCAACGACATAGCCATTACGCTAACTGCTGGTTCCCAAATTTTATTAACTTTTATTATTATTCAAGTTGATCAGAGAGATAGGGAGAGTGATGAGAGTGAGAAAATAAGCCACCAGATTCGGGATTCAAACACAGTTGGCAATGTGCCTTAATCAACATGCCACCTGCCATCTCTCTAATTCTAAATATAATGAAAAAACTCTGATAAGTTTTATGTCAGAGTCAGTATCTGAATTTTAGTTAATTCCAACTGCCCCATGTTGCACACTAGGAAGGAAAGTCAATAGGGAAAATTACTTTCCATATATTGCAGACCAAAATTCAGGCTGTTTGAAATTGTATTTCATGCTCCCACCTCTTTGTGTAATACTGCCATCTCTAAGTTTGTGCATTTGCTACATGTGGTACTAGCCCATGTATTATACAGGTATTAGAGGTACACAAGCCTGGTGACATCCCAAAAAACAGACGCCTAAACTATCTCCATTGTGCGAGTGGGATGACAAGGGAGACACCAAAAAGCATAATGGCTTGTCCAGGTGATAGCACTGGAAACAAGAAGAAGCCAGCATTGAGCCCAATTCTTGCTGCTTAGAGCTGGGAGCCTTATCCATGTCTGCAGGTGGATTGTGTGGTATAACTATGTTCAGTTGTGGATAAAGCATGGGATGAAGGCAAGCAGTCAACAACCCGGGGGGACCTTGGGAAGATATGATCTGACAATCCCAGGAAAAAGGGACCACAGGAAGTGACCTCAGTTCATTGACAATAGACTCCAACAGAACTTGGGACCCTGGTAACTAGGCACCTACATTCCAGAAACAACCCCTACTCACCTTGTTTAGCTGGAGTCCTTTGAGTGAGCCAGAATATTTTGCTCAGTCTCAACTTCCAAAGATTTGGGCTCAGGGAATTTTGAAGTGAGAACCTTTTCTCTCTGCAAATATTTGCTCAACCCTCCCCCCACAATCTACTGACCAGTTGTGGTAAAGAATGCAGAGGTCACATGTGGCATGTTAGGGCTAGCTACCACCCTGTCTTTGAGAGAACGTGAGAACATGTGCAGTGAACATTCTCTGGGCAAGAGTTAGAAGGTAGAGACCTGGTGGACTCATTGAGTTAACACCCTAGGTCATGGTTGGTAGGATGTTAAGGAGAGTGCTGGGGCAGGGCCCATATGTCTGCTTCACATTAACTGTGAGCTCTGGGTTATCATCTGGTTTCATCCCAGGATGGTGGTCTTTGCAGACACTGTTATGTGCCTGATTCAAGGTCAGAAAGTCATATAGGGCAGAAAGTGACAAGGGCAGGCAGGGCTCTAGTGCTTCCTGGCCTCACTACTATTTGCTGACAGCTTCAGGAGACTGCCATGGTCAGTTGGGACCCTTCCTCCCTCTGTCTAGATGAGGGGCAGTTACGCATACAGTTGACAGAGGGGTAGAGCTGGTTTAAGTGAAGGGTGGAGAAGTGTTCACAAGCGGGGTCTATAGGTGTCTGAGGAGGCTTTTGCTCAGATGCTGTCCTAGAATTTCTTAGAGCTCCTCTCAGGGCTCCTCCCAGAGCCTCCTTCAGTAACTCACAGGACCTACCCAAAGGGCCCCTCCCCTCCTCCCCTCCACTCTACCATCAACTTATCCTTGGTCAGAGACAAAATCAGCTTTCATGTTTTTTAGAAATATGTGAGAAAATACTTTGTACTTTGTTTTCACTTCATGTTATGGGTACCAGTTTTTGCATGTGGCTGGAAATCATATTGAGTTAACCATCCCTCCATCATCCCACCCATGTGGAAAAATGAAGAAGCCCAGATTCTGGATGACATACAAGTGGGGACCTTCAGGGCAGGCACATGTGGGAACCTGGAAGAGCACCTGGAGCCTTACAGAAGGCCAACCCCTTTTACATTACCTACTTACTATGTACCTACCCAAAGTTTCCCACCTCTAAAAAAACCCTGGGCTTCCAAAGGTAAGTGCTCCCTCCCCTACGATACAGTGCCACCTTGGCCACTTGCTAGCTAGCTATGTGTTAGGAAGGTCACTTCACCTGTATGGCCCTCAGGTTTCTCCTGCAAAAACTGAGATAAAAGACCAAACACATAGGGTTATTTCAAGGTCTCAGACAAATTAGAAAAAGTGCAGCCCCAGGGCTGGCCTTGTGGGAAGGGCTGCCAAAGAGCTGTGCTTTCTCTTGTTTATGATTTTCTTGTATAAGTCTATAGTAAATCACAAATACTTGAAAGGATCATAACTGCAATGTTGACAAGAATATAATTAATCTACTCACCTATATGCATCTCACGTTTTATTACTACTTACTTTCATATGTTTTTGTATATGTGTGTGTTAATTTTTTGTTATTTTGTTTCATATGTAGTTTTATTTCCCTATTGACTTAGTAAAACTACAAATGCTTTTAATCACACAATTTACCTCCTGCTGTCCTGTAACAACATCTCACTTTTCTTCTGCTCACCGCTATGGACATCATTATTTGCAACCACAACTTTCTTTCCCACTTCCATAAATTTGTCAGTCCAAGGATGTTATGTAAATGGGATCAAAAAGTACCTAATATTTTGTGATTGTACTTTCCAACTCATATCATTCTCTGGATAGTCATTCAAATAATAATGTAATTTGTTAACTTTATTCCTGTTTAGTAATGTTGTGTGGTGTGGGTACACTATCCTGTCTGAGCATTTATGCAGGCAACCATATCAATGATTTTAATTTTGGACTGTTATGGAAAGCCGCAGTAACCAGTTATGTACTGTAGAAAGCTGCATATTATATTTTATACATGAACAACTGTTTGTCTATTTTTTTATTTTTATATGGCTGTCTGTTTTTGTAAACCTGTTTTGTTTTTATGAAAAAATGGTTTGTACTAGCCATATAAAAAACCGTATCTGGGGTGACATCTTATACCTTTTACTGTCTTTGCTGACTAGTCCAAAGCCCTTTCATTTAGCTGTTCCTTAACAATGTAACTATCAATCACCAGTCCCCTGCCCAGAGCCATAGAGACCATTAAACAAAGGTCTAGAAAGTACCCTCAGAAATAATTAAAATACTTGATTCAGTTTCTGTAATTACTTACATAAAAACCCCTGATAACTTGTCCCCTATAAAAAGATTACTCAAATTTCTGTGGGGCTATAGTTCTGACTCCCAGCCCTACAAGCTTCAGGCTGTAGTTGCTGGCCAACTAATAAAGACTCCCTTTAATCTTAATCTGACTTTGGTGGTCATTCATTCAGTTACATTCTACAACATTTGGAGGCCCCAGCAAGATCTGAGAACTTTAGAGTGGCTGAATTATGCCCCAACGAGGACATTCCTTATACCCTGTCCCAGCTCTCAAGAAGGATAAGGAAGCCTCAGAAACATGGATCAGAAATTGGGGTTACTGGGATGAGCAGTTGGTATAATGGCTATATCGCTGGACTCCCATGATCATGGCTTGAGTCCCGGACACAGTGGCTTAAATTCATGCTGGGCCCATGTGTGTGCATTCCCAAGATCCCAAGCAGAGAATGGAGGAGAAGGGATTGAGATGTGGCCATCTCTTCTGGGGGGTGATTTCTCACTTTCTGTCTCTCTGTCTTTCTGACAAGTGCACACTCTATAACAAAAACCTCTCAAAAAAAAAAAAAAAGAAAGAAAGAAAGAAAAGAAAAGAAATTGGTGTTACTTGTAGCACCTAAATCTGTTAAGATTCTAGTTATCTTGGTTTGAGAACTCTTTTGGCAGGACTTTAGGAGGGTTGGACAGAGCAGAACCTCCAAGTCCTGGGGCCCAAGTATGAGGCACTTTGATTCCTTGGTGACAGTGATCTGTGAGTACACTGTCTTGTTTTGTTTTGTCTTTGTCGTTCTAGTCTTTGTTAAAATGGAACAGGGCTAGTCATCAGCCTGCTCATCTATGTGTTGTGTATAGCATTTTACATAGTAGATGTCTAACAGAAAAAACAAATTTATGACTAGCTTTTTCTGTTTTTAGTTTTAGTGCTAACAAAAGATCTTTAACCTCAAAGTAACGCTTGGATGTTTACAGAGGGCCCCTGAAACATCCAAAAGAGAGATGTTAAACTAATCAGGCTTATTCTTTATATGTTGGATAAAAATTTTTTAAAATGTCAAATTAAGTAATCCTAATTTTCTTGACATTGTATTTGAGTTATATGTAAAAATATGCACTTGTATGTCTATATATAGTGTTCCAAAATAAGTTGAGATTTCCAAAAATTTATGATGAAATATTTATCAGTCATGTTTTAAGGTATTATATTACTATATATAACCAAATTTATTTGTCAGTTATACATGTTTGTGAAAACATTAACTATGACTATCATCTTAATGTCATGTCCTTTAAAAAAATTAACAGAGTAAAAAAATATATATACTCTTACAAGTACCAGTTTTTAAAAATCTAATTATTTAACTGAATAAAAATTTCATTTTCTGTATAAACTGATTAGTTTTTAAAACTGTTAAGCTAAAATTACATATATATATATATATATATATATATATATATATACACATATATATATGTGTGTGTGTGTGTTTGTGTGTGTGTGTGTGTGTGTTTGACAAAATTACATGATAAATAGCCCATAAAATACACCTGAGTTAAAAAGATAAAATTGATATAAAAATATAAATACAATGTTAAACATAGACTCATGAGAACATTGCCGCTTGGTTCTCTCTGAGTCCTCCTTATAATTCTTGCTATTAAGTTAAAATGTTTTAGTTATTGTTTGTCCTTAAATGTTATAAAATTAAGAAGGTCTATTAATAAGATTGTTCAGTTTTACATTTTAAAAGTTGTCAAAACAAATTTTATTACTGTTGTTGTTTGTTTGTACATGTTCATAAACTACCAATCAATATATATATATAAATATATATCATTGTATTTTAAAAACTTAATAACTTCTCCAAAAAATATCAAACTTCCCAAGGTGATATAAAAAAAGATAAACATGGACAATTAATAAAAATTAGGCCTATCTATCAGAGACAAAAACTATAAATTTCTGTCCAAAAACTTAACAAAGTAAAAGTCTCAAAAAACAGGATAAGACAAGTTAAGACTAAAACTCCTGACTGCCTCCTCCCTACCTCCCTACCTGTTTCTCTTTAGTTAGGCCTCTTCTCTAGTAGATTCTCCCCTTAGTTAAATAATCAAGAAGTTTAATTTTAAAAAAATTAGATTTAGACTACATTCTCCAACTGGGGTTTTTATATACTCAATAAGACAGATGTCTCATAAAATCTGTAAACTGGACTCTGCCTTCTTGACAGTATTCAGCCACTCCTTATAAGATCTATTAAAATTTAGTTTCACTTCTCAGCGTAGAAACTCTTATAGTTCAGAACAGATATTCTTTTCTAAAAGCTATCAAATAACTAAGAAAATGTTATAACAAATTAACAAGACACCTTAACCTTTAATTTAACTCTCACTTAAACAACACCCAATAGTCATTCATAATAATCCTAAAGACTAAAGACTTCTTCAAAGACAGGATCTGGACACATCCCAGATCAGAGCCTGTGCCTCACAAAACAAAACAAAACAAAACAAAACAAAACAAAAACAAAATAAAACAAAACAAAAAACCCTGTTTCCAATATAGAGAACCTGGACACTAAACCAAGCCCATGACTAATATCCTCATGTTCCCAAATGAGGCCTTGTCCCCAGGTGTGGAGTTAGTCACTAGATACAAAATGCACTGAGCTCTAAGGAGAGCTTGAGACTTCTAAAGTCCATGCTAGCCTTTAAAACTAAAGAATGATGGGGCCTAAAACCCCAGTGGCTCCCCTTAGACATCTGACAATCTCACTAGCAAGCCTCAGATAACCCTTAAAGTGACTAAAATTAATTTTTGTCTAAATCAGAAGTTAAGGTTATTTCTAAAAATATAGTTATAAAAGTAATTTAAAAATAATAAAATAGTTGACTATGTAACAGAAAAGTATAAATCCTAACTAAAAAATAAACTTCTATAACAACTAAAAGTTCTTGTAGCCATACCAGACTCTGTCCTCCATCCTTGCTCTCCTACACTTAAAAAAAAAATATGGCCCACAAATGATAGACTACCAAAAACCCCCATAGTTTCTGTTACTTAATGACAGGCCAATAATCCCCAAGACCCTTAGACAAGTCATCATAAATTAAATACACCAAATTACCTAACTTAAAAAAAATTGCTAAACTGGTTAAAATACAATACTTTATGACTAATCTAAATAGCTTTATGCACTCCATACTAAAAAAAAAATCCCTTTATAAAATTATGTTTAAATACCTCTCCTCCTAAAATAAAAAAAAACAACTAAAATCCATAACTATACTTTTCTCAAGCTTTTACCAGCCCTTGACTCAACTCAGAAGACCATTCACCACCGTGTTCGAGACACTCTGCCTGTCCCCACCTCAGACCTGTCCATCCATTCCAACCAAAAAAATGCTATACAGGTCAAAAAATTTTTAACCCCAAAACTGACTCCAACCTAAAAAATACACTGTCATCCTCATAATTTTGCCTTCCCAGTCTGACTATACCAGTCAAATTAAGTAAAGAAAATGAACATGACATATCAAAAATTCTCATCCAAGATCTTCTCAAACTAAGACTGCCCCATGTGTCCTAATTATCCTCCTCGTTACTCAATTTATAAAAAAGACAAAAAAAATCCTGACTAGTCATAACAATTCAAAAAAAAAAACCTAAATCACATAAATATCCCCTAGAACATAAAGAGCACTGCTCCTCTAAAAATAATTAATATCAGTCTCTCTTCTCTTAGTCTCCCTTACCCCTGACTCACCACCCTCATCTACCACCCTCATCTCTGCCATTACATGTCCTATCCTGCTTCTCTTCCTTGCCCTTCTCTTTGGCCCTTACATCTGCCATTTTCTCATTAATTTTGTTCAAAACCATATCCATTCTGTCAAGCTCATAGTTCTCCACTCCCACTATAAGCTGCTCCCCTTCTATAAAGCAATGATTTGATTCCCCAAATCAGAAAGTGGAAATGTGTAAGACCTCATAGTAAATCTTACACATGAGCAACTGTTTGTCCATTTTGTTCCCTTACCCTTACCTGACTGCTTCTGTAAATCTGCTTACTCTTCCCATGAAAACATAGCTTGTACTAGCCATAAAAAAATAAATAAATAAAATAAAACGCATCAGGGCAACATCCTGCACCTGTTACTGTCTTTGATAAATAGCCCAAACCCCTTTTGCTTAGCTGTTTCTTAACAATGTAACTATCAATCACCAGACCCCTGTCCAGAGCCATAGAGACCATTAAATGCCCTCAAAGATAATTAACCTACTTGATTCAACTTCTGCAACTACTTACATAAAAACCCCTGACAACTGACCCCCTATAAAAAGACTACTCAAACTTCAGTTGGGACTACAGTTCTGACTCTTGGCCTTCCTGTGCCTCAAGCTGTAGTCGCTGGTCAACTAATAAATACTCCCTTTAATCGTATATCTGATTTTGGTGATCATTCTGTTCCACTTTACAAAAGCACACTGTCTATGTCTATGTGTAAAAGTAATGCTTCTCATTACTCTGGAAACTGCAGCAAATAGCTTCTGGGTGACAGCCTGTGAAGTGGAGAGAAGGTGAGTTTTCTAAACGAAGGATGATTGAACATGTAGATGGTGGATGTTCCTGGATGCTGAAGTATGTAGGACAGATCTTCAGAGTCTTGGCACTGAGAAGAAAGACAGAAGGAGAAATTGTAGGAAGACGTTTCATCACTGAGCATGGGCTGTTTTGTGAGAACATCTCTCTATCTCCGGGATGGATGAAGTCAATAATTTCCAGGACATTGGGGGCTAACAAGGTAACAGCACATGTTACCCACTTTAGATGGTTGTCTGGAATATCAACCCTAATTAAAATTCAGCAGTGATTATTTTGAAGATGTTCTGTAGAGGATAAGGTACTTGCAATGTTAATCATTGACAGTTACTACATAGCTCCTGAGGTAAAATAATCTCTGAAAATAAAAATGCCCATTGGGAATACCAAGTTGTGAAATTATGAAAATGTTTGTAATTCTAATACAATTAGAAATTACTGTCAAATTATAGGGTCATGTTCACTTTTGTCTCCAAGATATTTGAATTTATAAATCATCTCAAGAAACATGAAAAAAAAAGTTAGATGTGAAGAAGAGAAAATAATTTATACCTAGTAGATTACAAGTAAAAATTTGTTCTTCCTGAACTGAAATCTCAGCCCTCTGCCCTTAGGTCCAGGTTCTGCCCAGGAATTTCCAGCCCTGAACCCAAAGCCGCATCCTCACCTTCTAAGTCAGTGGGCACTGAGATTCAAATAAGAGTTTGATGGACCTTGTTTAATGACAAAATTTTCAGGGGCTCTCAGGTCACATTCCAGTGTCCATTCTCACCACAGACCACCCCAAATTTTAGTTATTATAGTTATACAACCTGCTCTTAGAACCAGAGTGTGGACATCTGTATCTCCTGAACCCACATGGATCCCAAGATCCCCACCATGCCAAGTAACACCTCCAGGCATTGGCTTCAAAAGGGCTTTGGATGCACCATATTCTCTTACAAGGAAAACATTAGCTCCCAGCATCAGCCCCTCATAGCTGTAGGCTTTTCCCTTGACTCATGTGAAACATTTAACTTTAGGTGGAAGCAGCCCAGCCTGCTAGACCTCATACTATCCAGATAGACCCAGCTTGGAAATCTTAGGTGATAAAATGAGCCAGGATGGCAGGGGGAGGGGTAGGCTCAGGTCTTGCCCACATGAAACCCCCACTCATATTCCTACCCACAAGATTCCATTCCTTCAAGATTCTGCCAACATAGGGGACAGGAAATAAGCTCCTGACCACTGGGAGCCAAGAAGGTAACAGCACATGTTACCCACTTTAGTTGGTTGTCTTACTGCTTCTCACCCCTTATATAGGCCACACCCACATGGCCACATCCATACCCTGGGAGGCCTTCCCTTTGACTCCTACTTTCCTGCCCATTCAGATGTAGTTTCAGAAAAGCTTCTCCTCAGGAATGGAATACATTTTCAAGTGATACTTGGTGGTATCCCACATTTCTATGTCCAGTGCACCCGGGGTCCAGGGGTCACTTGGAACATCATGTTCCCTAACTCACACCACCTTTCTGCAGAAATCTCCATGTTGCCCTGAGATCCTCCTTGGATGATACACTGCTCACTCAGGGTTCAGGATGTTTCTAGTTTAAAACCACTCAGTTTGATTCTGTCTAGGACTTTGCCTATGGTCCACATGGATTCTACATGCATCTGTTTCCTCCTTAAAACCCTCATCATTGGGACCAGCAGTTAGTGTAATGGCTATGTCACTGGACTCCCACGTAGTCGACCGCGGTTCACGTCCCAGACTCGGTGGCTTAAAACTCATGCCGGGCGAGTGTGCATGCATGCCCAAGATCCCGAGAGGAGAACGGAAGAGAAGGGATTGCAGCATGGCCATCCCCACTGGGGGGGTGATTTCTCACTTTCTGTCTCTCTGTCTCTCTCTGTCTGTCTGGCAAGTGCACATGCCCTATAGCAAAAACCTCTTAAAAAAAAAAAAAAAAAAAAAAAACCCTCATCATCACCCATCCCACCCCATGCCGGGTCAACTCATCAATCAATTGTGCAGCAGTATGCATAGTTCCTGTGCCTGTGAATCTGGGCCGGGTGTCTATTGTGAAGTCTATGAATTTAATTAATCTTCTCATTTGTAGTTAGAAAATTCTAGTACCAGGACCAGCAGTAGGTATAATGCCTGTGTCACTGGACTCCCATGTGGTCAACCGTGGTTCCAGTACCAAATTTAGTGGCTTAAACTCATGCTGGATGCCTGTGTGTGCGTGCCCAAGATCCCAAGAGGAGAATGGAGGAGAAAGAATTGTGGTGCGGCCATGTCCCCTGGGGGATGATTTCTCACTTTCTGTCTCTCTGTCTCTCTCTGTCTTTCTGGTAAGAGCATCTGTCGTATAGCAAAAACCTCTCCAGAAAAGAAAAAGAAAAAAAAAATTCTAGTACCTTTAATAGGGATTATTCCAAATTATTGTTCTAAGAATTATTTAATTTTATTATGATTATTGCTATTATTAATTGATATAATTACCAGAAAGAAAGGAAGCATGAGAGGAGGAGTGAGAAAGCTAGTCATCAGGTCTGTCAAGTCCAGGACTCACGTTGTTGGCCATGTGGGAGTCCAGCACCTTGACTGCCACCACCTCCAGATCTCCAAAGTTTTAATGAGGACAACTTATGTGGTTATATTTCTTAAGAAAAACAGTTTTATGAATACTGCATTTTTTACTTAAATAATGATTCCACTTTATTTTTTTATTTTTATTTTTATTTTTTCACATTATTTATTAATATTATTATTTTTTTTTGTATATACTTTCAATCATATTGTTTGGCTTACAATGAGACCATTTCAATATGTGAACATTTCTCCCCAAGCCGTTGATCGAAATATCTTCAACAGATAACACCACACCTCCCCATCCCCTCAATGCTCTACCTCTGTAACCCTTCTCCAAATGTCTTTTGTTAGGCCCCACTCCTCCATATACACCTCATCTGACATTCACACCCATCTCTTGTGTTTGTTCAACTGTTAGTCAATCAGTTTCAGTCATAGAATGCAGACAAACGGTATATGTTAAGTGGGGACATACAATGTCTCTCCTTCATAGCCTGGCTTGCCTCACTCAGCAGTACATCTTCCATATTCTTCCACTTTATGTCAAAAGCCAGGGTTCTGTTGGTTTTTATGGCTGAGTAGTATTCCATAGAGTATATGTGCCACAGTTTTTCAATCCATTCCTCCATACAGGGGCATCTGGGTTGGTTCCATGACTTAGCAATTGTGAATAGTGCCGCAATATACATCGATGTGCAAGCACTTTTCCAATGAAGAATTCTTCTGTCCTTTGGGTAGATACAGAGGAGTGGGATCCCTGGATCATATGGCAGATCTATCTGTAGATTTTTGAGGAATCTCCAAGTTATTCTCCACAGTGGTTGAACCAATCTACATTCCCACCAGCAATGTAAAAGAGTTCCCCTTTCACCACACGGCCGCCAACACTTATCATTTTTTGTTTTTTAATATTAGACATTCTGACTGGGGTTAGGTGGTACCTCATTGTTGTTTTTATCTGCATTTCCCTTATGATGAGGGAGGTTAAACATTTTTTCATATGCCTTTTGGCCATTCGTATGTCATCTTTAGAGAGTGTTTTTTTCGTCTCCTTCTCCCATCTTTTAATAGGGTTGATCATCTTTTTTCCAAACAGCTTTTTTAGTTCCTTGTGTATTCTGGTTATCAGTCTCTTATCTGATGCAAAATTTACAAAAATATTTTCCCATTCTGAGGGCTGTTGATTCACACTAACTACTGTGTCTTTGGCCATGTAGAAACTTCTTAGTCTGATGTAATCCCATTTGTCTATTTTGTGGATGATCGACTCTGCTTTGAGGGTCTTCTTTAGGAAGTCTTTCCCTACACCAATGTCTCCCAGAGTTTCCCCAGTGTTTTCCAGGAGCAGCTTTATAGTTTGAGGTCTTAGATTTAGATCCTTGATCCACCTTGACTTGATTTTTGTCAAAGGAGAGAGGTAGGGGTTCAGATTCATCTTTCTGCAAGTGGAAGTCCAATTTTTCCAGCACCACTTGCTGAAGAGGCTTTCATTTTCCCACTGGATTGACTGGTACCCCTTGTCAAACATCAGTTGACTGTATGTTTGGGCACTTATTTCTGGGGACTCTATTCTGTTCCATTGGTCAACGTGTCTGTTTTTGTGCCAGTACAATGCTGTCTTTATTACCACAGCTTTGTAATATATTTTTGGATAGGGGAGTGAGATGCTGCCCACTCCACTCTTCTTGTGTAGAATTGCTTTGGCAATACAGGGTCTTTTATGATTCCAGACAAGTTTTAAGATCGTCTTTTCTAGATCTGTGGAGAATGTGTCTGGTATTTTGATTGGCATTGCATTAAATAGGTAGATTAATTAGGGTAGAATTGCCATTTTGATTATATTAACTCTTCCAATCCATGAACATGGGATGTCCTTCCATTTTTTTGTGTTATTTTCAATTTCTTTTTTTAGCTTCTCATAGTTTTCCTTGTGGAGGTCTTTAACTTCTTTGGTTAGATTTATTCCTAAATATCTTATACTTTTAGTGGCTATGGTAAACGGAATAACTTTTTTCAGTACTATCTCAGTCTGCCTGTTATTCGTATATAGAAATGCTATCGATTTCTATATATTGATTTTTATATCCTGAAACTTTACTGTAATCATGTATTACTTCCAGTAATTTTTCCACGGAGACTATTGGGTCTTCTATGTATACAGTCATGACATCTGCAAATAGAGAGAGTTTCAACTCTTCTTTTCCTATTCAAATGCCCTTTATTTTTTCCTCTTTTCTGATTGCATTGGCGAGGATTTCCAGTACTATATTGAAAAGGAGAGGAGAAAGTGGGCATCCTTGTCTTGTTCCTGTGTTTAGTGGGAAAGGTTTCAGCTTTTCTCCATTCAGGATGATGTTCGGTATGGGTTTTTCATAGATGGCTTTTATTGTATTGAGAAATGGCCCTTCTATGCTGATTTTGCTAAGAGTCTTGATCATGAAGGGATGTTGTATCTTATCAAATGCTTTTTCTGCATCAATTGGTATGACCATATGGTTTTTATCTTTATTTCTGTTGATATGATGTATTACATTTATGGTTTTGCCTATGTTGAACCAACCTTGCATTCCTGGAATAAAGCCTACCTGATCATCGTGTATGATCTTTTTTATAAGTTGCTGGATGCGATTTGCTAGTATTTTGTTGAGGATCTTTGTGTCTATGTTCATCAGAGATATTGGTCTATAATTTTCCTTCCTTGTCCAGTCCTTATCTGTTTTAAGGATAAGGGTGATAGAGGCTTCATAGAATGAATTTGGGAGAGATTCACCCTTTTGGATCTTTAGAAATAACTTGAGCAGAATGTGAGTTAAGTCTTCTTTGAAAGTTTTGTAGAATTCAGAGGTGAATCCATCAGGGCCAGGACTTTTCTTTGTTGAGAGGTTATTTATTACTGATTCAATCTCCTGGCTTGTTATGGGCCTATTCAGACTTTCTATATCCTCCTGGCTCATTCTTGATGGATTATATTTGTCCAGGAATTTGTCCATCTTGTCCAGCTTGTCTTGTTTCTTAGCATATAGATGTTCAAAGTATCCTCTAACGATGTTTTGAATTTCTACCATGTCTGTTGTTATGTTACCAGCCTCATTGCAGATTTGGTTCACCTAGTTCCTTTCTCTCTACTTCTTAATAAGTCTTGCTAGTGGTGTATCAATTTTGTTTATCCTTTCAAAGAACCAGCATTTACTTTCACTTATTTTTTGTATAGCACGTTTGTTTTCTATTTCATTTATTTCTGCTCGGATCTTTATTATTTCTTTTCTCCCTGAATTTTTTGCATTATTTTGCTGTTGCTTTTCCAATTCTCTGAGGCTTGATGTTAGGTGGTCCATTAGCCTTCTTTCCATCTTCCTCTTATGTGCACTAATTGCTATGAACTTCCCTCTTATGACTGCTTTAGCAGTGTCCCAAAGATTATGGAAACTCATGTCTTCATTGTCATTGGCTTCCATGAATCTTTTTATTTCAGTCTTTATATCTTCGGTAATAGTGGAGTCATTCAGGAGTAGGTTATTTAGTTTCCATGTTTTTAGGTATTTTTGAGGACTTCTCTTAAAATTAAATTCAAGTTTAATTCCGTCATGGTCAGAGAAGATACTGGATATAGTTTCTATGCCTCTGAAGCTATAGAGGCTTGCTTTGTGTCCTATGATGTGGTCAATCTTCGAGAAGGTTCCATGTCGGGGTGAGAAAAAATTATATCTTGTGGCTTTTGGGTGGAAAGTTCTATAGATGTCTGTTAAGTCCAATTGATTTATGATATCATTTAGATCCTTTATCTTTTTACATATTTTTTGCCTAGATGATCTGTCTGGAGGGGGTAAAGCGGTGTTGAGATCTCCAACAATTAGTGTGTTGCAGTCTATCTCCACTTTTATATCTAACAGTCTTTCCTTCACATATTTAGGTGCACCTGTGTTAGGTGCATAGATATTAATAAGCGTTATATCTTCTTGATCTATAGAGCCTTTTACTATGATATAATGCCCTTCTTTGTCTCTTCGAACGACTTTTGTTTTAAAGGCTATTTTGTCAGATATTAGTATTGCAACTCCAGCTCTTTTCTGGTTCCCAATTGCATGGAAAACCTTTTTCCAAACCTTCACTTTCAGTCTGTGTCTGTCTTTCTCCATGAGGTGGGTTTCTTGTAGGCAACAGATAGAGAGTTTCTATTGTTTTATCCATTCAGCCAGTCTGTGTCTCTTGATTGGAGAATTTAAACCATTAACATTTAATGTTATTATCGATGTTACAGGATCTGTACCAATATTTAAGTTGGCCATTGTCTTAGTTGCCTGTTACTTCTTTGTTCCTGTCTGTTGATTCTTTAGTTTTCCTGGAACAGTACTTTCTTCAGGATTTCTTGAAGAGCTGGTCTGGTGTTGGCTAATTCTTTCAGGTTTTCTTTGTCTGAGAAGATTTTAATCTTTTTTTCCCATATGAAGGATAATCTTGCAGGATATAATAATCTCGGCTGAAATTGTTTCTCTCTTAACACTTTCAATACATCTTCCCATTCTTTCCTTCCTTGCATTGTATCCAATGAGAGGTGCAGTGTTAGTCTGATGGGAAGACCTTTGTAAGTTACTTCTCATTTCTCTCTTGCCAGTTTTAGTATCATGTCTTTATCTGTGGTGTTCGACAGCCTGGCTAAGATGTGCCTTGGGGAAGATCTTCTGGGATTGATTCTATTTCAGGTCCTTTGTATTTCTTGGGTGTGGATGGTTGAGTGCCTCTCTATACTTGGGAAATTTTCTTCCAGGATTTCATGGAATAGATTTTCCATTCCACTATTAGTTTATTCACCTTCTGTGAAGCCAATTATTCTGATGTTTGGGCGTCTAATGGAGTCTAGTATTTCTCGTATAGTATCCTCATGTTTTTTAGTTATTTTCTTGATCTTTTTGGTGTATTTTTCTAAGTCAGATGTTTTATCTTCTACACCAGAGATTCGATTTTCAGCATGGTCTAATCAGCTCTTAATACTTTCCAGAGAGATTTTGATTTCTTGTATTATAGACTTTATCTCTAATAGTTCCACCTGATTCTTTCTCAGAGTATCCATTTCTTCCTTCATATCCTGGAAGGACTTCCTAATTTCCTGTAGTTCATTGTCTCTTTTCTGTTCCAGTTCACAGAATTTGTTCACCATGAATGTTCGAAACTCATTGTCTGTCATTTTGGTAACGTCCTTCATGTTTACGAGACATGGAGGAGCGTTTTCCTTTGTTGGAGACATATTTCCTTGTTTATTCAGACCTGAGCCTCTTTTTCTACTTCTAGCCATTGGAAAATGTATTTCCTTTGAAAACCTCTTAGGGGAATGTTTCTCCCACTAGGAGTAGGAGTGTTTCTTTTTGGCCAGGAATAGATGTTTGCCGAAGCTTCTCTTCTTTTGTTTTTATCAATGAGATCTCAAGAGAGGAAGTCTACTGAGGTGCCTAAGAGCAGTAACTCCATTCTCACAGGTTGATCAGAACAAGGGAGGATCCAAGAGACACGTGCGTTACTAGGGAATATCAGATGTGTGATTCTAGACCTGTCTAGTCCCTCTGTCAGGGTAAAAAGTGCAGGGGAGAGGATAATATGAAATGAAATGAGAGACAACAGAGAGAGATAAAGAGAAAGTCACGCGCCGCGCTTGCATGGCACGCGATTTCTCCAGAGGCTTCTAGTTGGAGCTGCTGCCTGTGGCCTGGAAGGACTGTCTGTGAACAGAGGCAGGACTAGGAATTAGCAATAGAAAAGGTGGGCTCCAAGGGGGGAAAAAAAAGCCACAGAGAATTTCTATCTACCTACCAAGGAGGTGGAGTCTGGGGCTGGAGAGACTGGAAGTGGGGTGGGGGTCAGAGATGACCCTCCCTCAGAGTCCCTTGCTGGCCAGAGGCTTCTAGTTGGAGCTGCTGCCTGCGGCCTGGAAGGACTGTCTGTGAACAGAGGCAGGACTAGGAATTAGCAATAGAAAAGGTGGGCTCCAAGGGGAAAAAAAAGCCACAGAGAATTTCTATCTACCTACCAAGGAGGTGGAGTCTGGGACTGGAGAGACTGGAAGTGGGATGGGGGTCAGATATGACCCTCCCTCAGAGTCCCTTGCTGGCCAGAGGCTTCTAGTTGGAGCTGCTGCCTGCGGCCTGGAAGGACTTTCAAGGAGGTGGAGTCTGAGGCTGGAGAGACTGGAAGTAAGGTGGGATTCAGAGATGACCCTCCCTCAGAGTCCCTTGCTGGCCAGAGGCTTCTAGTTGGAGCCGATTCCACTTTATTTTTAAGTTTTTGCCATAGAGTCTGTGCTCATGGGACAGAGACAAAGAGACACACTGAGAGGGAAAGTGAGAAACCACTTCCCAGGGGGATGGTCATGATGTAATCCCTTCTCCATTCTTCTGTGGAGATTTTGGGTTTCCACACTTATGTGTGTGGATTTTCAAGTGGCCAGATCCAGGACTCTAGGATTCTAAGCCTAGTGGGCCATGTGGGAGTCCAGCATCTTAACCATGATGGTATCTGCTGGTTTACTACGAAATATATCTGAGGGGAAATTGGAAACAGACCATAAAAAAACCTTTGGGGTGCTACAGAAAATTTGCATAGAGATATATTTAAACCTTGAACATTTATTTAAAAACATGACTCCTCCAGGAACCCTGTGGGATTGAAAGGATGGTGGTGGTAGCAGCAGCCCCTAGAGGAATTAGTGCAGAGGCCAGGGGTGCAAAGCCTGGCAACCAAAACTAAAACCAGGCTGTTGCACGGTTACCTGAGGTGTCTCCTCCCCCAAGAGCCTGCACTTAGTGGCAGCTGCTGGGCCATCTCTCTCTCTCTTCTTCTTATCTCTGGTTCCTGATCAGGTCACCAGCCTAGTCCACTGCCCTGGGGATGACCACCTTGGGTACCTACCACTCCTCAGGAGCTAGCATCAACTCTGGACATAGCGAGGGCTGTAGAGCAGCTGTGGTGACTTGGCCCTGCCTGCTCACTCTGCTCCTGAGGGACAGGATCGCTGTGTATAAACCCTGCCCCAGCATGACAAAAGTGGGTACCTCACAGAGTGATCCAGCAGCTCCTAATGGCTGCAGTCGTGGACTCAGACTAGTATCTACCTTCCAGAAACAGCAGAAGGGCCAAAAGTGGTGGAGTGGGGGGGAAGAATTCCAGTTCAGGTTTCCAGAAACTTCAGCCTAGCAACTCAGGGAGGCCTTACTCAGCTGCTACCTGGGTGGGGTGCCCACACAGTTTTCCTTCAGCACCACCAAGAGCATTAGCAGCCACACTGGGAATCGCAGGATTCAGCGCACAGCAATTCCACAATGGCAGTGGCAGGGATAGGGACCAGCCTGCTACAGAAGGCCCCTTGGTGCCATGCCTGGTGACAAGCTACTTACCACTAAACCTAGGCATGTTTGGAAAACTTAACTGTCCTCTGTGATCAAAGTCTGTATCCCCTTCCGCCCAAATGACACGCATGTGCATCTTGTAATATGTTTAACAAAGCCAATAATAACCTGCAATGGTGATGTAATGAGTAACCACAAGAGGAGGGTGCAGTGTGCCTTGAAGAATTGCAGCAGGGGGATACTACAGCAGGACTGCCTTGTCTGTGCATGGACTATAAAGGCTGCCTGGATGAATGGTCTGAAGTAAATATATCTTGCCCTGAGCACCCCTCAGATTAATCATAGATTCCTGTTTAAAGGTTTGCTTTTTTTCTTTTGCATTCTTGAAAAACTAAGAGGATATGAGGATGTGTCTCTAAAAGAAAAAAAAAATGCAGGTGTACTCAAGCAGGAATCTGAAGTTATGATACTTGGTAATAAGATGGGCAGTCAGGGAGAGAAAAAAATCCTGAAGAGAAGACAGTGACTATAGAACTCAGTGTATCAAACATAAATATGAAGACACAGGAATTCTGAAAGTGCTGAACATCCCTTAATAGTCATCTACACCGGTAATAGTGATAACCATTCTGTATTAAGACACCAAAGTTCATGGATTTTTACAATTACTATTTATTAAGTTCTCTAAAACTGCACTGCTAATTTTGCTTATATTTGCTTTATTTTTTAAACTTGAGGTCTCTATTTTTCCCAAAGTAATATTTCTACATTAATGTAAATTGAAAGCCACATAATATACTTCTTTTAAATAAACATTTTAAAGGTTAAACCAAAAAAGGCAATCAATCAGTAAAACAGTTTCTGAATAGAGATCACTACCTCAAGTTCTGTGTTTTTTTTTTTTTTCTCCCCAAGAGTGGAAAAGAGATTCTATGTAGGAAAGCTAAAATACATTAATTTTTTATATTAAAAGTTTAATATTATCAGGAGTCAGTCCAAAGAGTAAATCAAGGTACAATAGTTATATTGAAATTAAAAGTAGAATTTACTACTGGAATGCAATTTATTGAATGTATCATTTCCACTTAAAACCACTTAACGCTTAATGAGCAATGTATCATTTTGCAGCTATACAACTATTTTTTCTTTTTTTAAAAAGTTTTTGTCATAAGGAATGTGTACTTGACAGAGAGGGACTGTGAGAGAGAAAGTGAGAAATCACTCCCCAGGTCGTATGGCTATGTTGCGGTCTTTTCTCGTCCATTCTTCTCCTGGTATTTTGGACATGCACACACACATGCCTGGAGTGACTTTTCAAGCAGCCAGGTCCAGGACTTGAACCATGGCTGGACATGTGGGAATTCAGCACATTATCCAATTCACTGCATGCTAGCCCCACTATATAAGTTTGTTTTGAGAGACACATTTTTTATAGGGTACATGCAGTCATCAGAGCAACAAAGAGACAGACAGAAAGTGAGAAATCATCCTTCTGGGGGAAAACCACACTGCTATCCTTCCTTCAATCTCCTTTGACTATTATAGGCACACATGTACACACAACCAGCATGAGTTTCAAGATGCTGTGTCCAGGATTCAAACCATGGTCTATCATGTGAGAATCCAACACCTAGCCACTATGTCACCTGTTGGCCCCACAATTTTTTGAGTATAGATTACCAACTTAAAGTGCTGCAAGCAAGAATCACTTTCTTTTCATGAGTATCTTTTGTTTGTTCTCTTCATGTAATTGCATTCTGGTTTGTATCTTTAGGCAGTTTCTACACATTTAGGTCAAATGTTTAACAAGTTTGTAAATTTAAATTATGAAAAGGGTATAATAAAATTTTCTGGAGTGGAAAAATAAAAAATATGGGAGACATCAGATCAACACAATTTAACACATTGAGACACTCCCGAAAGCAGAAATTCCAGCTAGCAGAAACAAAGATATTCAGATTAGAATGGGGGACCAGCAGATGGCATAATGGTTTTGTCACTGGACTTTCACACAGTCAACCATGGTGTGAGCTCCTGATTCGGTATCTTGCTTTTTTTCTTTTTTCAGTTTTTTGAGACGTTTTTGCTGTAGGGCACGGGCACTCACCAGAAAGAGAGAAATAGAGAAACAGAAAGTAAGAATTCACCCCCTGGGGAGATGGCCATGCTGCAATCCCTTCTCCTCAATTCTCTTCTCAGGATCTTAAGCACGCACACACATGTGCCCAGCGTGAGTTTAAGCCACCAGGTCTGGGACTCAAACTGCGGTTGAGTACATGAGAGTCCAGCAACATAGTCATTACAACATTTGCTGGTCCCCTTGACTCAATGTCTTAAACCTCAAGCTGGGAGCATGTACATTCATGCCCAAAATCCCTAGAGAAGAATGGAGGAGATGGAATGGTCATTTCCCCTAAAGAGTGATTACTCACTATCTGTCTCTCTGTCTCTCCTATGAGCACATCTGCCCTATAGAAAAAAAATATATCTAAAAAATATTAGAATAAATATAAATATGAGATATTAAAAACCATGAAGAGAACTACTGTAACCACTAGCTAGTTTTATTTTTTTATCATCAACAAACTTACTAAACATTAGATAGATCTTAAAAAATGAGAGAGAAGATACAAATCAATAAATCAGACATGGAAATAAAGGCAATTTTTTTCTTTTCTTTTTTTTGGAGAGGTTTTTGCTATAGGGCATGTATGCTCACCAGACAGACAGAGAGAGACAGAGAGACAGAAAACAAGAAATCACCCCCCAGGGGGGATGGCCATGTTGCAATCCCTTCTCCTGCATTCTTGTCTCGGAATCTTGGGCACGCATACGTGCCCAGCATGAGTTTAACCCACCGGGTCCGGGACTCGAACTGCAGTCGGCTACATTGGAGTCCAGCGACATAGCCATTACGCTAACTGCTGGTCTCCAAGACATTATTTCTGACTACACAAAAGGAAAAAGCTTTCTAGGAGAACACAATAAATAATAGTTAATAAAATTTAGCATTTCATCAGTACACCTAATGTAAACCTAGCCAATAATCTAAGATACCATTCATAGTTGCAGGTTTAATACCTGTTTAAGATTTATATAGAAAATGTTTTGAAAAATGAATTTAAGAAGTCAGTCACTTTCAGTTATCTGAGGATATAAAATCAGGCTGTAATTTAGGTTCAAAACTCTAAAATTGTGATACAGGCTTATGAGATAAAACCTTAGAATGCCTGTTTAATTTGGAATCCTTTCTGTTTTTCAAAGCTTTCCAGGAATTCTCATCAGGTCTTATCAGAATAATGTAGCACTTGGGCACAAAGATGCAGCCTAGAAGTCCTGCACTGGAGGCCAAGATGGAGAAGACTTCCACTGCCACCATGAATTTCCCCTTGGTGCTGTGATAGACAGAAACAAATGTGACCCAGACACTGCAGAATACCAGCATGCTGAATGTGAGGAGCTTTGTTTCATTGAATGTGGCAGGCAGGTTCCTGGCCAGAAAAGCCACAGTGAAGCTTCCCAGAGCCAAGAAACCCAGGTAGCCCAGGACACAGTAGAAAGCAGTGACTGAGCCCTTTTTGCACACAATGATGAGTTTTCTGGGCTCAGAGTGTGAGTCTATGTCAATGAAAGGGGGAGAGCTTCCCAACCAGATTCCACAGATTATCATTTGGATCAGGGAGCAAATGGGAATGACATAGTTAGAAGCCCCTGAGAGCAGCAAGCACCTCATTGTTCTTCCAGGTTTCATGGCCTTGAATGCCAAAATCACAGTAAGGGTTTTGGTCAGAACAGTGGAAACAGCCACAGTGAACACAAAGCCAAATGCAACTTGTTGGAGAACACAGGTGGCTGTGTTAGGGTGGCCAATGAAAAGCAAGGAGAAGAGGAAGCATGGCAGAAGGGAGATGAGCAGAATAAAGCTGAGAGCCTGATTGTTGGCCTTGACAATGGGAGTGTCTTGGTGCTTCACAAAAACTCCCAAAACTCTGACTGTGAGGACAAAGAAATACAGAGCCATGCAGACCACAGATGTCCCCAAAGCATCCTCAAAATCCAGGAATGCCACAGACTTGGGAAGGCAGTGAGTTCTCTCACTGTTTGGATACTCTTTAGAAGGGCACTGAGTACACTGCTTTGCATCTGGTGAAAAAGCAAAGGTCCAGCAATTCAATTTCCCTAATTGTTTGTCATGTTGAAATTAATGGTCACTTTTGTGTAATTTTGCACAGATTAAGCCCCTGAGGTAATACCAAGATACACCAAATTAAGAGCCCTTTTCATGACACTGGGAGAATTTTTTTTTTTATCTGTAGATAACAACAAAGTAATTTGAAACTGGGTCTTCAGCACATGAGGATCTTTGTTGGCCCGTCTTGTGGTTCTCAATGATGTTACCAAGGATGAGAATTTATTCCAGATCTCTTCTCTATTCCTTCCTGAGTTTTCCTTTTGATAAACGTATTTCCATAACTTATCATACTTGTTCATCACAATAGTAATAAATAGTTTTCTTATTTATATTAAGACAAAAATCAATAACTTTTACTCTAACCTAATTTCTATATATTTTTCTTGTATATAATATGTCACTTTGTGTACAGATTTTTCTCATTGTACATTTTGATTTTTTTCTGTAACTATTACCATAAACACTCCTAAGTAAATATTGAAAACAGTTTCAATATAAAACATTTGAATCTTGAGTGGAATGTGATTGCTCTTATGTATCAATTTTTGTGAAATTTTTATTTTAAGTATATGA
Organism: Tupaia tana; assembly: GCA_026018925.1. Taxonomy (NCBI): domain Eukaryota; kingdom Metazoa; phylum Chordata; class Mammalia; order Scandentia; family Tupaiidae; genus Tupaia; species Tupaia tana. The sequence goes on from JAKSZU010000024.1 coordinate 4,631,101, forward strand.
TAGAAGGATGGGGTGGGTTTTTATCTATCTATTTATATACATCTGAAAGCATGGTTTGTTAATTTTTTTGTATCTAGTAATATTTTTGCCTTTATACATTATGAGGTCTTTGTTGCAAATATTCACCTCTATTGTTATGTACCAGGAAAACCTTCACAGAGCTTATGGATATTAACAGGCATGGCTGTGTTTCAATTATAATTATTATTATTATTTACAAAAATAGAAAGGGTTCTCTTCATTTCTCAATATTTTATTCATTTATTTATTTTGTAAAACTGAGGCAATAGCATTGAGTTGTCATAAAAGTCATGTCGCATTTTGCATAGAAATAAATGAAAAATATGACTTTTTCAGCAACCAAGTATATTCGCAGTGAATTAGAGTGGAAGCCATAAGGTGGCATGATGGTGATGATGTGAGATTCCCACGTGGCTGACTGCATTTGGAGTCTTGAACCTGGCAACTTGCTTTCTCACTTCTCTTTCTATTTCTTTCTCTTACTTCTCTGATGAGTGTACATGCCCTTTAGCAAGTTTAAAAAATAATAATGATAAATAAAATTAAATAAGTAATTCTTAAAACAATAATTAGTGATAGTCAATAACATTGTTTTCTTGCAGTACCTATTCCTATTTTTAAAATCAGCAGATATTTCTAGCTTTCGTCTCAGAGACAAGTTTGATACCCACAAACACAGGAATGTATTCTTCTGGATCACAAACCATTTCTTTCTTACTTTCTTTTTTTCTTTTCATTTTTTAAAGCATTTTTAAATTTAATTTTATTCACTATTATTTTTAAAATTTGTTGTAGGGCATGTGTGTTTACCAGATAGAGACAGAGACAGAGAGAGGTAAAGTGAGAACATGAGCCACTAGGTCTGAGACTTGTACCATAATTAGTCACATGTGAGTTCAGCATCTAAACAAACATGCCACTTGCTGGCCCCTATTGCCAGCGAGCATATGGGTTCACTAGAGAGATTTACAGAGAGAGCAAGGAAGTAAGACAGCACCACCTCCATGAAATGGTCATGCCACAATAACCTCTGCACCATTTTTTCCTCATATCAGGATTTTGGACAACACACAAACCCTTTGTGTGTTTTCCAAGTCATCTGATTTGGGACTCAAGTCACAATCTAGGTCATGTAGGATTCAGTCACATTAACTACCATTCCATGGGCTAGCCCTGTACCTCTATTTTAATTCCTTGTTTAACACACATATGCTTTTGCAATTCCTTCTTAAAAGATAAGTAATATTTTTTCTTGGCATGTTTTTAGCTGAACATATACATTTACTTTTTTTTACTTAAGATTTTTTATTTATTTTATACATTCAATCACATTATTTACCTTACAAAGTGAATATTCTAACATGTGAACATTTCTCCCTAGGCCAGTTCATAAAACTATAAAATTATCTTCAACAGATAATACCACATTTCTTTTTTTTTTTTTTTTTTTTTTTGAGAGGTTTTTTGCTATAGGGCACGTGCACTCGCCAGACAGACAGAGAGAGACATAGAGACAGAAAGAGAGAAATCACCCCCTGGGGGGATGGTCATGCCACAATCCCTTCTCCTCCATTCTCCTCTCAGGATCTTGGGCACGCACGCACACACGCCTGGCGTGAGTTTTAAGCCACCGGGTCTGGGAAGCGAACCGCGGTCGACTACATGGGAGTCCAGCGACATAGCCATTACACTAACTGCTGGTTCTCAATAATACCACATTTCTTTGTCACATTCATACTTTGCCTCTTCATTTTTCTTCTAAATGTCGTTCTTCGGACTACTCTTTCACACACACTATATCAGGTATTCACATCTATTTACTGTTTTTATATATTTTTTGGTCAATCAGTGTCAGTCATGGAGTGCAGTTGCTCGGTATATATTAAGTGAGGACATACAATGTCTCTCTTTCATAAACTGGCTTGCTTCATTCAACAGTAAATATTCCATATTCATCCACTTTCTGTCAAAATCAGGGTCTTGTTGTTTTACCATCATTGTGAAAGCACTTTTCCGATTAAGAATTCTTCTGTCCTTGGTAGATACCAAGAAGTGGGATGGCTGGATCATATGATAGTTCTATTTGTACATTTTTGAGGAATCTCCATATTGTTCTCTACAGTGGCTGGACCAATTTACATTCCCACCAGCAGTGTAAGAGAGTTTCCTTTTCATCACACCCTGGCCAGCACTTAACTTTTTTATTTTTTAATCTGAGTCATTTGGACTGGGGTTAGGTGGTATCTCATTGTTGTTTGGATCTGCATTTTCTTAAAATGAGGGATGTTGAGCATTTTTTTTAATATGTCTTTTGGCTATTCGTATGTCATCCGTAAAGAGTTGTTTTTTCAACTCATTCTCTCATCTTTAATAGGGTTGATCATCTTCTTTCAGAACAGCTTCTTGAGTTTCTTGTGTATTCTGGTTATCAGCCCCTTATATGATGCATAGTTTACAAAAATATTTTCTCATTCTGAGGGATGTTCAATCACACTAGTTATTGTGTCTTTTGTCATGCAGAAACTTCTTAGTCTGATGTAATCCCACTTGTCTATTTTGGGTATTATTGACTGTGCTTTGGGGGTCTTATTTAAGAAGTCTTCACCTACCTCAATATCGCCCAGAGTTTCCCATGTTTTCTAGGAGTAGTTTTATAGTTTGAGGTCTTAGGTTTAAATCTTTGTTCCAACTTGACTTGATTTTTGTCAAAGGTGAGAGGTAGTGGTTCAGAGTCATCTTTCTGTAAGTGGAAATCCAGTTTTTCCAGCACCATTTGCTGAAGAGGTTTTCCTTTTCCCACTGGATTGACTGCACCCTTTGTCAAAAATCAGTTGACTGTATGTTTGGGAATTTATTTCTGGGGACTCTATTCTGTTCCATTGGTCCACCTGTCTGTTTCTGTGCCAGTACATGCTGTTTTGATTACCACAGCTTTGTAGTATAATTTTCAGTCTGGCAGTGAGATGCCGTACACTCCACTCTTCTTGTGCAGGATTGCTTTGGCAATACGGGATCTTTTATGATTCCAGATAAATTGTATGATTGTCTTTTCTAGATCTGTGAAATACATGTCTGGGACTTTGATTATGATTGCAATAAATATGTAGATTAATTTGGGTACAATTGCCATTTTGATGGTATCAATTCTTCCATTACAAGAACATGAAATATCCTTCAACTTTTTTGTGTCATTTTCCATTTCTTTTTTAGCTTCTCGTTGTTTTCCTTGTGAGGTCTTTAACTTCTTTGGTTAGATTTATTCCTAAGTATCTTTTACTTTTTCTGGCTGTGGTAAATGCAATGAAAAACTTTTTCAGTTCCATCTCAGTCTATCTGTTGTTCGCATATAGAAATGCTGTTGATTTCTGTATGTTGATTTTGTACCCTGCAGCTTTACTTTATTCATGTACTACTTTCAGGAATTTTTTCATTGAAACAATTGGGTCTTCTACATATACAATCATGTCATATGCAAACAGAGTTTCATCTCTTCTTTTTCTATTGGAATGCCTTTTATTTTTTCCTCTTTTCTGATTGTGTTGGTGAGGACTTTAGGTACTATATTGAAAAGGAGTGGAGAAAGTGGACATCCTTGTCTTGTACCTATTTTGAGTTAAAAATCTTTCAGCTTTTCTCCATTCAGGATAATATTTGCTATGGGTTTTTTATAGATAGATTTTTATTGTGTTGAGAAATGACACTTCTATGCTGATATTACTGAGAGTCTTGATCATGAAGGGATGTCGTATCTTATCAAATGCTTTTTCTGCATCAATTGATATGATCATGTGGTTTTTATCTTTCTTCCTGTTAATATGGTGTATTATATTTATGGTTTTGCATATGTTGAACCAATCTTGCATTCCTGGAATAAAGCCTACCTGATCATGGTGTATAATCTTTTCTATAAGTTGTTGGATATGATTTGCTAGTATCTTGTTGAGAATCTTTGTGTCTGTATTCATCAGATATTTGTCTATCATTTTCCTTCCTTGTCCTATCTTTATCTGTTCTTTTTTTTCTCTTTTTTTGGAGAGGTGTTTGTTATAGGGTATGGACACTTGCCAGAAAGAGAGAGAGAGACAGAGAGACAGAAAGCGAGAAATCACCCCCCAATGGAATTGGCCATGCCGCAATCCCGGGCATGCACACACACATGTCCAGCATGAGTTTAAGCCACCGGGTCTGAGACTCGAACTGCGTTCGACCAAATGGGAGTCCGTTGACACAGCCATTACGTCAACTGCTGATCCCATCCTTTGTTTTAAGGATAAAGTTGACAGAGTTGATAGAATAAATTTGGGAGAGATTCACCCTTTGGAATCTTTAGAAATAACTTGAATAGAATCAGGGTTAACTCTTTTTTTAAAGTTCTGTAGAATTCAAAGGTGAAGCCATCAGGGCCAGGATTTTTCTCTGTTGGGAAGTTATTTATTACTGATTCAATCTCCTGGCTTATTATGGGCCTATCCAGACTTTCTATATCCTCCTGGCTCAATCTTGGTAAGTTATATATGTTTAGGAATTTGTCCATCTCATCAGGATTGTGTTGTTTCTTAGTGTATATTTGTTCATAATATCCTCTAATGATGCTTTGCATTTCTACTATGTCTGTCGTTATATTGCCTGCTTCGTTGCAGATTTGATTTATCTGATTCCTTTCTCTCCTCTTCTTAATAAGCCTCACAAGTAGTGTATCAATTTTGTTTATCTTTTCAAAGAATTAGCTTTTACTTTCAATTCTTTTCTGTATAGTTTGTTTATTTTCTATTTCATTTTTTTCTGCTAGTATCTTTATTATATCCTCTCTCCTGGAGTTTTTTGAATTTTTTTGCTGTCACTTTTGCAATTCTCTGAGGCACAATGTGAGGTGATCCATTTGACTTTGTTCCATATTCTTCTTATGTGCATTTATTGCAATGAACTTTCCTCTTATGACTGCTTTTGCAGTGTCCCAATGATTATGGAAACTCATGCCCTCATGGTCATTGGCTTTCATAAATCTTTTAATTTTAATCTTTATTTCTTCAGTTGTTGTGGAGACACTCAGGAGTAGATTATTTAGTTTCTATGTATTCAAGTATTTTTGAGGATTTCTCTTGAAATTATACTCAAGATTAATTCCACCATGGTTGTAGAAGATGCTGGTTATAATTTCTATGCCTTTGAAACTGTAGAGGCTTTGCTTGTGCCCTATCGTGTGTTCAATCTTTGAAAAGGTTTCATGTTGGGGTGAGAAAAATTTTTATCTTGTGGTTTTTTGTATGGAAGGTTCTATAGATGTCTGTTAAGTTCATTTGATTTATAGTATCATTTAGATCCTTTATCTCCTTACCTATTTTTTTGTCTAGATGATCTGTCCAGAGGGGATAGTGGGGTGTGGAGGTCTCCAACAATTTGTGTGTTACAATCTACCTCCCCTTTTAAATCTAACAGTCTTTCCTTCACATATTTGGTTGCTTTAGTATTAGGCACATAGATATTTATAAGCATTATATCTTCTTGATCTATTGATCTTTTTACTACAATATAGTGCCTTTCTTTGTCTCTTCAAGCAGTTTGTGTTTTAAAGCCTATTTTGCAGAAATTTCTATCTCAACTCCAACTCTTTTTTGGTTCCCATTTGCATGGAAAACCTTTTTCCAACATTTCCCTTTAGTCTATGTACATCTTTATCCATGTTGTGGATTTCCTATAGGCAACAGATAGAGGGTATCTGTTTTCATACTTTATCCAGCCAGTCTGTGTCTCTTGATTGTAGAATTTAATCCATTAATATTCAACGTTATTATCAATGTTACTAGACCTGTCCTGATGTTTAAGTTGGCCATTGTTTTGGTTGTCTTTTATTCCTTTGTTTGTGGTATTCAATCTTTAGTTTTCTTGGAACAGTACTCTCTTTAGTGTTTCTTAAAGAGCTGGTCTGGTGTTAGCAAATTCTTTCAGGTTTTTGTCTGAGAAGATTTTATTTTTTTTTCCATATAAAGGATAATCTTGCAGGATATAATAATGTTGATTGAAATTGTTTCTCTCTTAACACTTTGTATATGTCTTTCCATTCTTTCCTTGCTTGCATTGTTTCTGTTGAGTAGTCCAGTGTTAACCTGATGGGATGACCTTTGTGAATCACTTGTCGTTTCTCTCTTGCTAGTTTTATATTTTAAAATAAACTTTATCTGTGGTCTTTGACAGTCTGGCTAAGATGTGCATTTGGGAAGACCTCTTGGGTTGATTCTATTTGGGGTCCTTTGTATTTTTGGGTTCTTGATATTTGAGTGCCTCTCTACACTGGGAAATTTTCTTCCAGAATTTCATGCAATAGATTTTCCATCCCGTTATTAATTTCTTCACATTCTGGGATACCAATTATTTGGATGTTAGGGCATCTAATGGAATCTAGTATTTCTTGCATATTATCCTCGTGTTATTTTTGTTATTTCTCTATATTTTTGGTGGTTTTCTCTAGGTCAGAGGTTTTTCTCGTATGTCAGAGATTTGATCGTCAGCATGATCTAATCCACTTTTAATACTTTCAAGAGAGTTTTTGATTTCCCATTTACATACTTCATCTCTAATAGTTCCATCTGATTTATTCTTAGCATGTCCATTTCTTCTTTCATATCATGGAAGGACTTTCTAATCTCCTGTAGCTTGTTGTTTCTTTTCTGTTCCAACTCATAAAATTTGGTCACAATGATTGCTCTAAATTCCTTCTCTGACATGTTGGTAACTTTCTCTGCTTTTTTCAATAAATGGAAGGGAGTCATTGTGTTAGTTTGATGGAGACATGTTTCCCTTTTTTATTCAGACCTGAGGTGTGGAAGCCCTTGCCGGACGCCGCCCCATTATGGCGCCCGAGCTAGACACCTAGGACGCAAAACAACTCCATATTAGGATAACGCGGAGAATCAGCCTATCAGAACCCAACACGATCATGTACTCAGGGGGTTGGGCGGATCCGTAGTGGATTTAAGGCGCGTGCGCGGAAGCCTCAGGGAAGAAGATACAAAAGCTGTAACAATAAACATCACGGAAGAGATCTCGGTTTCCAGAGTCGTTCCTCCGACCCCAACAAGTGGTGGCCCGTACGGGGAACGAAGGTCTTGTGGAACTGAAGGCTCAGAACCGTGGCAGCCGGCTGGAAAGTCTCGGACGCAGAGACGGTAAGTTAAAAGCCTCGGAATAAGAGGCGGTAAACAGTGGTCTCGGAAGGGAGACGGGAACTGATAGTGGGCGCTCCGTGATTGAGAGAAAGCCCGGGACAGGAAAGTATCCCCGAGGTACACCGCTAAAAGGTAGACGGGGGACCTCCTTGGAGAGGGGAAGTAGTGCGCAGCCATGGGCGTGGGACCCTCTCAGCCCATTGTAGGAGCGCTAAAAGCGCTGCTCAAGTCAAAAGGACTTAAATTAAGAGATAAGACACTTCTACACTTTATAGATCAAGTAGATGATGCGGCCCCCTGGTTCCTCCATTCAGGGCGGCTGACAACAATATGCTGGGATAAGTTAGGCAGGGACTTAGACCTGGCAGCCGAGGAAGATAGACTCTCAGGCAGAGTCAAACCTCTTTGGAGGTTAGTCCAAGCCTGTTTGGAAGATCAGCGCTGCGTTAAAATTGTGAGGGAAGGTCAGGAAGCGCTAGAAACGCTTCGAGAACTTCAGTCACAAGATGGGGACGGAGGCGCTAAGATGGAGGATGAAGACAAAGGCGAAGACCCTGAAGTGCAACAACTGGTGGAGGAAGTGAAGGGGTGGGACATGGAGAGTGAGAAGGAGGAGGGTCAGCCTCCTCCTTCCGCCCCGCCTCCCCCTTATAATCCAGCTGTGCAACAGCAGGGAGGAGCGGGAGGCGGAGCTTCTTTCTGCCCCGACGCTTGGCGGGAGGCCAGACAGCTTGGGCCTGTCAGGGCATTTCCTGTTTTTGCAGACAATGCAGGAAATAGACATCATGAGCCCCTTGATTACCAAACCATAAAGGCCTTGGCAGAAGCTGTAAAGACTTATGGCAATGGTGCCGCATTTACTGTCGGGCTCGTAGAGACCCTACAGCGGTACTGTATGACTCCTAATGATTGGGGAACACTGGCAAGGACATGTCTGTCCCCAGGTCAATACCTTGACTGGAAGGCCATTTATCTTGAGGGGGCACAAGCCCAGGCTGCCCAAAACAGAGCTGCAGGACAAGTGGCATGGGATGTAGACATGTATATGGGACAGGGCAGATTTGCCAACCAGCAGACAGGCTATCCACAGGCTGTATATGATCACATTAACACAATAGCCATCAAGGCCTGGAAAATGCTGCCTAACAAAGGGGAGCCACAAGCCAATCTTACAAAAATAACCCAGGGTCCCGCAGAGCCTTTTTCTGATTTTGTGGCCCGGTTAATGGATACAGCCGGTAGGATGTTTGGGGATGCCGACGCGGCCATGCCACTGGTTAAACAACTCATATTCGAACAATGTACTAAGGAATGCCGCAATGCTATCCTCCCATATAAAAATAAAGGATTAGAAGTTTGGATGAGGTTATGTAGGGACCTGGGAGGCCCCTTGAGTAACGCTGGCCTCGCGGCAGCAGTAGTTCAATTATCCAGAAAATCTAATAACCCAGGTGCGGGCACGTGCTTTTACTGCGGTAGGCCTGGCCACATGAAGCGTGACTGCCCTTTTCGAGCCACCAATCAGAGGCCACAAACAGAGTTATGCTCCCGATGTTGCAAAGGAAATCATCCGGCGAGCCAGTGTAGGTCAGTCAAAGATATTGATGGCCGGCCCCTAGTGCCCCCTCCAGGAAGTGGTGCGCGTCCAAAAAACGGACAGCGGGGCCCCCGCTCCCAGGGCCCTCAAATGTATGGGGCAATTCAACAAACACCAGCCCAGGTGAGCTGGCCCAATCCACATTGGCCCTCACTAAACCATCCCCGACAATCAGGAGAGCCACTCCCGGCTCTGCAGGACTGGACATCTGTGCCACCGCCCGACTGGTATTAACTCCTATGATGGGTGTCCAACCCCTTGAGTCAGATTTTAGGGGACCTTTGCCACCTGATACTGTTGGCCTCCTCTTGGGTCGATCCTCATCCACCCTTCGAGGGCTCATAGTACACCCTGGGGTAATAGATCCAGACTTTACAGGAATTGTTAAAATTTTAGTGTCTTCCCCGAGGGGGATCACCGCAATATCTCCAGGAGATAGAATAGCCCAAATTCTCCTTCTGCCCAGTCTTCATGGCCAGACCCCTTCTCGTCCAAACCCTCGAGGGGACAAAGGACTTGGATCATCTGGGGTAGATCTATCATACCCTATTTTGTCCCTCACTGAGAGACCCATCCTGACCTTAACAATAGAAGGCAAGAAATTTGAAGGACTCCTTGACACCGGAGCAGATAAGAGCTTGATAGCCAGAAAGGACTGGCCCTCCTCCTGGCCTACCCAGGAGTCGAGCCAGACCTTACGTGGGCTGGGATACGAACATACACCTACTGTAAGCTCCAGAGAACTCACCTGGAAAGACAACGAAGGACATACTGGGCGCTTCACGCCTTATGTTCTTGACTTTCCGCTGTCTTTATGGGGACGAGATTTACTTGTAAACATGAACTTTAGACTCACCAATGAATCCTCCTATTCTCAAACTTCTCAAAATCTGATGCGTCATATGGGATATCACCCCTCAGCAGGATTAAGGTCTCGCCTTCAAGGCCATAAAAGCCCGGTCACTGCCCATGGCAATCCTGGACGACAGGGACTGGGTTTTCCCTAGGGGCCATTGAGGAACAGATCCCCATTACTTGGGTCACAGAGGAGCCTGTATGGGTATCTCAATGGCCGTTATCCTCTGAAAAGTTACAAGCAGCAAAAGAATTAGTTCAAGAACAACTACAGCTCAATCACATTAAGCCCTCCACTTCCCCATGGAATACCCCCATTTTTGTTATTAAAAAGAAATCAGGAAAGTGGCGGCTACTACATGATCTCAGGGCAGTCAACAACCAAATGGTGGTAATGGGCCCCATCCAGAGAGGACTCCCTCTCCTTTCCTCCATACCAAAAGAATGGCCCCTGATCGCCATTGATATTAAAGATTGTTTCTTCTCCATTCCTTTGAATGGAAGAGACACCCCTCGGTTTGCTTTTACCCTACCGAGAGTCAATCATGAGGAACCTGACTCCAGGTTCGAGTGGGTAGTCCTTCTTCAAGGAATGGCAAACAGCCCGACTTTGTGTCAGCTATATGTGTCTTCAGCTCTCCAGCCCATACGAGTGAGCTTCCCAAAAACCAGGTGTCTCCATTATATGGATGATGTCTTACTGGCATCGCCGACCCAAGAAGAGCTCCTAATCGTACTAACTAGGGTTACAGATCAGTTAAAATCATTTGGACTTCATATAGCCCCAGAAAAGGTTCAAAAAACCACCCTAGTGGAATTCCTTGGATACCGAGTAAGCCCTACTGTCATTTCACCACAAAAGGTACAAATTCACACTGACCATCTACGTACCCTTAATGATTTTCAAAAGTTGTTAGGAGACATTAATTGGCTTAGACCCACGCTACATCTCACCAACCATGACTTGCGCCCCCTGTTTGACATCCTCAGGGGCGACCCTCAATTAGATTCACCGAGGAGTCTTACTCCTCAAGCGCGCCAAGCCCTGTCTTTAGTTAATGAGGCCCTACATAACGCCAGCCTTACCCGAGTGGACCCCACAGCGCAACTATCTCTGTGTATTCTTCCCACGCAAGAACAACCCACGGGAGTGCTTTGGCAATCTGCACCCCTCTTGTGGATTCATCCACGCTCCACTTCTCATAAAAGTGTCACCCACTACCCATCCACAGTAGCGGCCCTGGCGTCAGAGGGCATTCAAAAGGCCATACAACATTTTGGTAAACAGCCAGATACCCTAGTGGTACCCTACACTGTTCACCAGATACAAGTACTGTTGGCCACCACAGATGAGTGGGCAATCCTCTTTTATAGCTTTCAGGGCAAAATAGATAACCACTTCCCAAAAGACCCCATCATTAACTTTGTGAAGGATCATCCAGTTATTTTTCCAAAGCTGGTGCGTCACTCTCCCATCCCAGAGGCTCCAGTGGTTTTCACAGACGGCTCTAAGACAGGTCTTGGGGCCTTCGTTATACAAGGTCAAGAACCCAAAATTCTCCAGTTCTCACCAAACACACCTCAAAAGGTAGAGCTACAGGTGGTCCTACACGTCTTTCAACACATCCAGAGTCCTGTTAATATTCTCTCAGATTCACAATATGTGGTTCAGCTTACCAAGAACATAGAAACCGCTGCGGCTTTGGATCCCTCCAGTACTATTTGTAGCCTGCTACATAGTCTTAGAGATACCATCTGGAACAGATCCGAACCATTTTACATTGAACATATCCGAGCCCATTCAGGACTGCCTGGGCCCCTAAGTGAGGGAAACGATGTTGTCGATTCCCTAACACGCTCTCAGACACTTTTCTTCACCTCTAATGTTGAGAGAGCTCAGGCATTCCACAACCATTTTCATGTACATTCTTCCACACTGCGCCATCGATTTCACATTAGTAAACAACAAGCCCGTAATATCATCAAAGCATGCGGAAGTTGTGTCACTTTTCTACATCCCCCATCCTTGGGAGTCAACCCACGAGGGTTATGCCCCGGCCATCTCTGGCAAATGGACGTGACTCACATTTCTGAGTTTGGCAAACTCAAGTATGTTCATGTATCTACAGATACATGCTCAGGCATCATTTTTGCCAGTGCCCACACTGGCGAAAAGGTCAAAGATGTTATCTCACATTGTCTTTTGGCCTGGGCCTCTTGGGGAATCCCAAAAGTCCTCAAGACAGATAACGGACCCAGTTACACTTCCCATTCCTTTCTCACATTCTGTAATACATTTAATATTCAGTTAAAACATGGCATTCCCTACAATCCCCAGGCACAGGGCATTGTAGAACGAGCTCACCGAACTCTCAAAGAAACTCTACAAAAACAAAAAGGGGGAATCACCCAAGGACACTCCCCCAAACACAGACTTGACCTTGCCCTTCTTACTATAAATATTTTGCAGCGTGATACTCAAGGCATGTCAGCAAGCGAACGTCATGCCTCTCACACAACCATGACGAAGGGCACGGTACGATGGAAAGATATCCTTACAGGCATCTGGAAGGGACCAGACCCAGTATTAACATGGGCCAGAGGGTCTGTATGTGTTTTTCCCCAGGACGGAACAGAACCGGTGTGGGTTCCTGAAAGACTAACTAGACCGGTGCCGACACCCCAGCAAGACAACAGCACAACAGAACAAGATGATCTGGCTAACACTCCTGATCACAGCAACCCTACACCTGTATCAAGCAACAAGCGAGGAGAGGTAACTGGAGCAGCGGCTTTGACAAACTCCAACAACAACTCATCCTGTCCATCAGCCTAATCAACCACACTCGCGTCGACCCGACTTTAGCAAAAGGCCTTGCAGACTGGATCACCACCGCCACCTCCTATCTAAAAGAATGGGCAGGACTTGGGACAATAGCTGTCATTCTCGTTATCCTGATAGGAGCTTGTCTCTGGTGTCTCTATAAAATGATCACAAAACAACATAGAAATCAACAAATACTCCTCCAAGCCATGGCCGCGGTGGAGGACAGCCAATCGCCTGTGATATGGCTGGCCCAAATACACTGACCCCTACATTTATTGAGAGGATGCGAGGCGTAGCACTGCACTCCTGAGACCCTAATCGGGATCAGAAGGAAGGCATGTCCGGGTGCATATGGGTTACTGTCACAATCATCCCATCCCCCACAAAAGACAGTGGACAGGCTATTCTGAGTGGGTATCCCTGGCTGCCCACACAGGGTGGTAAATAAGTCCCCTTCTCTGGGGGTCCGAGACCTCTACCTTCTCCTCTCTAAAGAAAACAAAAAGGGGGAGATGTGGAAGCCCTTGCCGGACGCCGCCCCATTATGGCGTCCGAGCTAGACACCTAGGACGCAAAACAACTCCATATTAGGATAACGCGGAGAATCAGCCTATCAGAACCCAACACGATCATGTACTCAGGGGGTTGGGCGGATCCGTAGTGGATTTAAGGCGCGTGCGCGGAAGCGTCAGGGAAGAAGATACAAAAGCTGTAACAATAAACATCACGGAAGAGATCTCGGTTTCCAGAGTCATTCCTCTGACCCCAACATGAGGCTCTTCTTTTTTAGACATTGGGTGATGTATTCACTTCAGAATACCTTGTAGGAGAATGTTTCTTTGACTAGGAGCAAGTACGTTTCTCTTTTGCTGTGGACCGATGAATACCGAAGTCTCTCTTCTGTTGTGTTTAGCAATGTGGTCCGAGGAGGAGTGAGTGTTCTATTCAGGTGACTGAAGAGCAGTATTTTCTTTTTCATGGGTGGTTCAGTAAAAGGGAGGACCCCAGGGAGTCTTAAAATACTAGAATATTTCACAATTGTAATTCTAGACCTATCTAGTCTATCCAGGAGCATGGAGGAAGAGGAAGAAAGGATCAAATAAGAGAGAAGAAATTAAGGAGAATAAAGAAAAAGTGTGCCACACAGGCCAGCACACAGTTTCCCCAGGGGTCTGGAGATGGAAGTGTGCTCTGCTGTAGAGCTGAGGGTGGTCCTGTGTGGTAAGTGGAAGTGCAAAATTAAAAAATAAAAGAGTAAGAGAAAGAAAAAAAAAGCCTACCTGACTGACAGAGATAGAGGGGCAATGGGTTTGGGGTTGCTGGGCCTGGAACTGGGGTGGTAGGCCCTGCCTCAATGTCCCTTAGGCCAGGTGTCTGGAGACAGAAATGATGTCTGCTGTAGAGCTAGGGGCAGTCCTGTGTGGTATGGAGAAGTGTAAAAGTAACAAATGAAAGAAGAGAAGGAAAAATTTCTACTTAGATGACAGAGATGAAGGGTCGCTGTGGTTTGGGGTGCAGGGGCTGGAGCTGGGGCAGGGGGCCCTGCCTCAGTGTCCCTTAGGCCAGAGCTGTGGAGATGGGAGTGGGGTCTGCTGTAGAGCTAGGGGCAGTCCTGGCTGACAGAGATAGAGTCGCTGGCCTTGGAGGTGCCAGGACTGGAGCTGGGGCAGGAGTCCCTGCCTCAGTGTCCCTTAGGCCAGGGATCTGGCTATATTTACTTTTACTAGTGATGAAATACAAGTATTTTCTACTGCTAAAATATCTACAATTGCAGGACCAGCAGTGAGCATAATGGCTATGTCACTGGACTCCCATGTAGTCGACCGTGGTTAGCATCCTGGACCTGGTGGCTTAAAACTCACTCCGAGACAGAGCCAGTGGCAGGCCTCAGGCCAGCCAGCAATTCTAAGGCAGGGACATCCATCGCTGCCCACTCACCTCACCTGCAGACCCCCAGCCCAAGAGCCCACCCCCTAGGTAGGTCACCATTACTTTCTGCTTTGGATTTTAAGATTCTTTATTCTCTTGTTAATTTCCTGCTCTTTCTACTCCCACAGCCTGTCCTGTCCCCAGCAGCAGGCCTCAGATGAAAACTTTTTCTTTAATTCTTTATTTCTCTGTGTTTTGTTTTGTTTTGTTTTTCTTGTGTTGTTTCACCTAACACCCTCTCCTCTTCATCTTCTACCCTGTCAGAAGGACCAGACAGGTCTATAATCAGATATCTGAAATCCCCTAACAACATTACTTTCTCTGGGATCATCCCTTGTTCTGATCCACCTGAAAAAAAAAAAAGGAAATATTGCTTTTCAGATACCTCAGTAGAGTACCCCTCTTGATACCACATTGGTAAAAACAACAGAGGAGAGACTTCGGCAAACATTAATTGGAAGCAAAAGGGAAAATCACTTACTCCTAGTTGGAGTAACCTTCCCACAAGAGGTATCAAAGTGAATACATCTTCTAATGGCTAGAAGTAGAAGAAGAACCTCAGGTATGAATAAACAAGGAAATACATCCCCATCCAAAGTACAGAGTAACTCCCCTACATCTTTTGTACTAATGGATGATGTTACCAAAATGTCAAAGAATTTCGAACATTTATGGTGAACAAATTCTTTGAGTTGGAACAGAAAAGAGACAACGAACTCCAAGAGTTGAGGAAATCATTCCAAGATATGAAAGAAGAAATGGACACTCTGAGAAAGAACCAGATGGAGTTATTAGAGATAAAGTCTGGAATAGAGGAAATCAAAAACTCCCTTGAAAGTATTAAAAGTCGATTAGATCATGCTGAAGATTGAATCTCTGATGTAGAAAATAAAACCTCTGACCTAGAAAGAACCACCAAAAAGATAGAGAAAATAACAAAAAAACACGAGGATAATATACGAGACATACTAGATTCCATAAGACGCCCAAATATCAGAATAATTGGCATCCCAGTAGGTGAAGAAACTAATAACTGCATGGAAAATCTATTCCATGAAATCCTGGAAGAAAATTTCCTGAGTCTAGAGAGGCACTCAAGCATCAAGACCCAAGAAATACAAAGAACCCCAGTTAGAATCAACCCCAGAAGATCTTCCCCAAGGCACATCGTAGCCAGACTATCCAAGACCACAGTTAAAGACATGATACTAAAACTGGCAAGAGAGAAAAGAGAAGTGACATACAAAGGTCATCCCATCAGGCTAACTCCAGATCTCTCAACGGAAACAATGCAAGCAAGGAAAGAATGGGAAGATGTATTGAAAGTGCTAAGAGAGAAACAATTTCAACCAAGATTATTGTATCCTGCAAGATTATCTTCATATGAGAAAAGAAGATTAAAATCTTCTCAGACAAACAAGACCTGAAAGAATTTGCCAGCACCAGACCAGCTCTTCAAGAAACCCTGAAGAAAGTACTGTTCCAGGAAAACTAAAGAACTAACAGACAGAAACAAAGGAAAAAAAGGCTGCTGTGACAATGGCCACCTTAAACGTTGGGACAGATCCAGTTACATCGATAATAACACTGAATGTGAACAGGTTAAATTCCCCAATCAAGAGACACAGATGGGCCGAATGGATAAAAAAACAGAGACCCTCTATCTGTTTCCTGCAGGAAACCCACCTCATCAATAAAGACATACATAGACTGAAAGTGAAAGGTTGGAAAAAGGTTTTCCATGCAATAGGGAACCAAAAAAGTGCTGGAGTTGCGATACTAATTTCTGACAAAATAGCCTTTAAAACAAAAACTGTAAGAAGAGACAAAAAAGGGCACTATATTGTAGTAAAAGGCTCAATAGATCAAGAAGATATAACTCTTATAAATATCTATGCGTCCAACACAGGAGCCCCCAAATATGTGAAAGAAAGACTGTTAGATCTAAAATGGGAGATAGACTGCAATACACTAATTGTTGGAGACCTCAACACTGCACTATCCCCTCGGGACAGATCTAGACAAAAAATAGATAAAGAGATAAAGGATCTGAATGATAACATAAATGAAATGGACTTAACGGACATCTATAGAAT
This sequence comes from Tupaia tana, assembly GCA_026018925.1. NCBI lineage: Eukaryota > Metazoa > Chordata > Mammalia > Scandentia > Tupaiidae > Tupaia > Tupaia tana. The sequence continues at coordinate 4,647,589 of JAKSZU010000024.1, forward strand.
GTTCCATCCAAAAACTATGAGATACACTTTTTTCTCACCCCCACATGGAACCTTTTCGAAAATTGACCACATCATAGGGCACAAAGCAAGCCTCTACAGATTCAAAGGCATAGAAACTATTCCCAGCATCTTCTCTGACAATGATAGAATTAAACTTGAGTTTAATTTCAAGAGAAATCCTCAAAAATACTCATATACATGAAAACTAAATAACCTACTACTGAATGACTCCACAACTACTGATGAAATAAAGTCCGAAATCAAAAGATTCATGGAAGCTAATGACAATGAAGACACGAGTTTCCATAATCTTTGGGACACTGCTAAAGCAGTCATAAGAGGGAAGCTTATAGCAATTAGTGCTCATAAGAGGAAGACGGAAAGAAGGCAAATGGATCACTTAACATCATGCCTCACAGAATTGGAGAAGCAAGAGCAAAATGATCCAAAAAACTCCAGGAGAAAAGAAATAATAAAGATTCGAGCAGAAATAAATGAAATAGAAAACAAGTGAACTATACAGAAAATAAATGAAAGTAAAAGCTGGTTCTTTGAAAAGATAAACAAAATCGATACACCACTAGTGAGACTTATTAAGAAGAAGAGAGAAAGGAACCAGGTGAATCAAATCTGCAATGAAGCAGGAAATATAACAACAGAGAAAGCAGAAATACAGAATATAATTAGAGGATATTATGAACAACTATATGCCAATAAACAAGACAATCTGGACGAGATGGACAAATTCCTGGACACATATAATCTACCAAGATTGAGCCAGGAGGATATAGAAAGTCTAAATAGGCCCATGACAAGCCAGGAGATTGAATCAGTTATAAATAGCCTTCCAATAAAGAAAAGCCCTGGCCCTGATGGTTTCAGCTCTGACTTTTATAAAACTTTCAAAGAAGAGTTAACCCCCATTTTGCTCAAGTTATTTCTAAAGATCCAAAAGGGTGAATCTCTCCCTAATTTATTCTATGAAGCCTCTATCACCCTCATCCTCAAAACAGATAAGGACTGGACAAGGAAGGAAAACTATAGACCAATATCTCTGATGAATATAGATGCAGAGATTCTCAACAAGATACTAGCAAACCGTATCCAACAACTTATAAAAAAGATTATACACCATGATCAGGTAGGCTTTATTCCAGGAATGCAAGGTTGGTTCAACATAGGCAAAACCATAAATGTGATACATCATATTAACAAGAAAAACGACAAAAACCATATGGTCATATCGCTTGATGCAGAAAAATCATTTGATAAGATATAACATCTCTTTATGATCAAGACGCTCAGCAAAATTGGCATACAAGGGTCATTTCTCAACACAATAAAAGCTATCTAGGAAAAACCCATCGCGAACATCATCCTGAATGGAGAAAAGCTGAAAGCTTTCCCACTAAAAACGGGAACAAGAAGACAAGGATGCCCACTTTCTCCACTCCTTTTTAATATAGTACTGGAAGTCCTCACCAACACAATCAGAAAAGAGGAAAAAATTAAAGGCATCCAAATAGCAAAAGAAGAGGTTAAACTCTCTCTATTCGCAGATGACATGATTGTATACATAGAAGACCCAATGATTTCCATGAAGAAATTTCTGGAAGTAATGCACGAATTCAGTAATGTTGCAGGATGCAAAATTAATATACAGAAGTCTATAGCATTTCTATATACAAACAACAGGCAGACGGAGATAGAAATGAAAAAAGTTATTCCATTTACCATAGCCACTAAATGTATAAGATACTTAGGGATAAATCTAACCAAAGAAGTTAAAGACCTCCACAAGGAAAACTATGAGAAGCTAAAAAAAGAAATTGAAAATTACACAAAAAAGTGGAAGGACATCCCATGTTTCTGGATTGGAAGAATTAATATAACCAAAATGGCAATTCTACCCAAATTAATCTCCCTATTTAATGCAATGTCAATCAAAGTACCAGATACATTCTTCACATATTTAGAAAAGACAATCATAAAATTCATCTGGAATAATAAAAGGCCCTGCATTGCCAAAACAATTCTACAAAAGAAGAGTGGAGTGGGTGGCATCTCACTCCCTGACCCAAAAATATACTACAAAGCTGTGGTAATCAAAACAGCATGGTATTGGCACAGGAACAGACAGGTGGACCAATGGAACAAAATTGAGTCCACAGGAATAAATTCCCAATCAATCAGTCAACTGATTTTTGACAAGGGGTACCAGTCAATCCAGTGGGAAAAGGAAAACTTCTTCAGCAAATGGTGCTGGAAAAACTGGATTTCCACTTGCAGAAAGATGAATCTGAACCCCTACCTGTCACCTTTGACAATAATAAAGTCAAGGTGGATCAAGGATCTAAATCTAAGACCCCAAACTATTAAGCTGCTTCTAGAAAACACTGGGGAAACTCTGGGAGACATTGGGGTAGGGAAAGACTTCTTACATAAGACTCCCAAAGCAGTCGACAATCCCCAAAATAGACAAGTGGGATTACATCAGACTAAGAAGTTTCTGCATGGCAAAAGACACAGTAATTAGTGTGAATCGAAAGCCCTCAGAATGGGAAAATATTTTTGTAAAATATGCATCAGATAAGGGATTGATAACCAAAATACATAAAGAACTAAAGAAGCTGTTTGGAAAAAAGATGATGAACCCTATTTAAAGATGGGAGAAGGAGTTGAAAAGAACACTCACTAAAGATGACATACGAATAGCCAAAAGGCATATGAAAAAATGCTCAACATCCCTCATCATAAGGGAAATGCAGATCAAAACAACAATGAGATACCACCTAATCCCAGTCAGAATGGCTAAGATTTAAAAAAAAAATGGTAAGTGTTGGCTGGGGTGTGGTGAAAGGGGAACTCTCTTACACTGCTGGTGGGAATGGAAATTAGTCCAACCACTGTGGAGAACAATTTGGAGATTCCTCAAAAATCTACAAATAGAACTGCCATATGATCCAGCAATCCCCTTTCTTGGCATCTACCCAAAGGACAGAAGAATTTCTCATTGGAAAAGTGCTTGCACATCAATGTTTATTGTGGCACTTTTCACGATTGCTAAGACATGGAACCAACCCAAATGCCCCCGTACAGAAGAATGGATTGAAAAACTGTGGCACATATACTCTATGGAATACTATTCAGCCATTAAGAACAACAAAACCCTGGCTTTTGACAGAAAGTGAAAGAATATGGGATATTTACTGCTAAGTGAAGCAAGCCAGGCTATGAAGGAGAGACACTGTATGGCCCCACTTAATATATACCAAATGTCCGCACTCTATAACTGAAACTGACGGGCTAAAGGATGTGCAAACACAAGAGGTGGATGTGAATGCCAGATGTGGGGTGTGTGGAGGAGAGGGGCCTGGGGAGGAACATTTGGAGGAGGGATATGGAGACAGCATTGTTGAGACAGAGAGGTAGTGTTGTTATAGTTTTATCAACTCGACTGGGGAGAAATGTTCATATATTGAAATGATCACCTTGTAAGCTAAATAATGTAATTGAATGTATTTTTAAAAATGTAAATAAAAAATTAAAAAAAAAACTCACGCCGGGTGCATGTGCATACATGCCCAAGATCCCGAGAGGAGAATGGAGGAGAAGGGATTGTGGCATGACCATCTCCCCTGGGGAGTGATTTCTTGCTTTCTGTCTCTCTGTCTCTCTCTGTCTGCCTGGCAAACACACACGCCCTATAGCAAAAACCTCTCAAAAAAAATCTACTATTGCATAATACTTATGGGAGAATTCAAACCATACTTATTCCTTATATATCAGAAAAATGAAAGCATGATTTCTTATAATTTTACATATTTTATATTTAATAATACAACACTTTCTTATGGTAATTGCTTGATTTTAGATTTTATATGAGAGCATATTTTGTTGTGTCCAATTGTGAAATTTATTAGAATGTTGAGTCCTCAATTTGTAAACTACGATTCTTTTTCTTCCTGCAATACATATCAAAGTGTGGTATTCTGATATTAGTCAATTCTTTGTACTTAACTGCACAGGTGTTTGAGTATGTTAAGAAAGGTATAAAGTATTCTTGGGACCAGCAGTTAGCGTAATGGCTATGTCGTTGGACTCCCATGTAGTCGACCGCAGTTTGAGTCCTGGACCCGGTGGCTTAAAACTCATGCCAGGCACATCTGCATGCGTGCCCAAGATTCCAAGAGAAAAATGGAGGAGAAGAGATTGTGGCGTGGCCACTGCCCCTGGGGGGTGGTTTCTCACCTTCTGTCTCTCTGTCTCTCTCTGTCTTTCTGGTGAGCACATACACCCTATAGCAAAAACCTCTCCAAAAAAAAAAAAAAAAGGAAGTTATAAAGTATTCTTATAATAGTTTATCCAAAATTCCTTTGTGCTTATCATGTTGGTCTCAAAGTTAGATTCAAACTTTAAGGCACCCATAGGTAACCTTTGTAATTACACATTCTCCTATTCATGACTAGTGTGGTCCAGTCTGAGATCCCAAATTGACACTGTCTTATCCAGCACCAAACTGCAAGGGTGTTCATTGGAAATAGTTTCACAGTTTAGCCTAATACAATGAACATGGATGGGAAACAGCTTACATAAAATAGGGTAGAAAATTGTTTATAAAATAAGTATGGTAAAACAATAATTGTGTGAATAAAGACCTGTGGTGCTCTATGTTTCACTTACTAATTATTTTTAAAAGAGATTTTTTGCTATAAAGCATGTGTGCTCACCACAAAAACAGAAAGACAGAAAGTGAGTGAGAAATCACCCTTGAGAGGTATGGCTATGCCAGTCTCTTCTTTCAGGATTTTCAGCAAAAATGTCCATGCATGTGGCATGAGTTTCAAGGTTCTGAATTGGGAATTGAACTGCTGTTGGCCACATGGGACAATGCCTCAACCTCCATTCTACCTGCAGGCCCCTTTGTTTTATTTCTAATAGTAACACTTTCATTTTTATTGAGCAATAGTAGGGACTGATAGTATAGTTATATATTTCATACTTGTTTGATTTGAAATAGCTGACTCTGGGCAAGAAGCACAAAGAAAGCAGCGAACAGGTCTTCCTTCTTGGGGAATTTTCTGGAATCCAGGAACACAGCTGTGACTACACACAGACTCAGGAGTCTGAGCAGAAAAGAAGATCATTAGTCATAATCATGTATATTATGAGTTGTTTTGAATACATGTCACTATTTCTCTCTATTTTAGAGAAAACACATTTCATATTTCATCACTGTTTATCCTTTAGATATTACCTAGGCTTCTATTTGTTTTTTCAGACAGAGATTTTGGCTATAGGGTGCATGTGCTCTCCAGAGAGAGGGAAAGACAGAGAATGAGAAATATCATCCCCTGGGGGGATTGCTATACTATAGTACCCTCTCCATTCTCCTCTCAGAATTTTGGGCATGCACGCACATGTGCCTGACATGAGCTTCAGGCCTCTAGTTCCAGGAATCAAACTGAAGTCAGCCATGTGGGATTCCAGAGCCTTACCCACTATACAACTTGCTGGCCCTTCCTAACTAGCCTTCTAATTAATAACTAGTATACTTGGCTTTCTTCTTTATGTATTATTATGTTTTAATTTTTTAAATATTTTTATTTAATTTAATTTATTATTATAATTTGACCAGAAAAAGACAGAGACAAAGTAAAAGTGAGAAAACAAGCCATCTTTTCTGGGACTTGAACAGCAATCAATCATGTGGGAGTCCTGTGCTTTAACCACCTCACCACCTGCAGGTCCTGTTTATGTATTATTTATCAAATATTTCCAAGGTTCCTTATTACTTTATTTCATACACTACTAAAAATATCCCTGGTGTCATTTTCTTCTCATGTAATTATTTCATCTAAAACAATTTCAATGCAAATTTTTACATGGTGAAGACTCTGAAAAGTTGTGTTCCCCCAAGAATATTTATACATATATTTTCATATCTGGTTGAGTAGAAAATATTAGGTTCTGGATTTTAAAATATCTAATACTATTATATGTAGATACACAATAAAAAGTTAACTTAAAACTAATCGGCCAACACATAAATAATGAGAATGTGGTTACTCTATTTCTGGGCTTCTGAGACTAGTTGAGCACTGCTTTTCATATATGAACACAATACATGTACAAAACATGATATTTGTATAAATTTTCTATGTCATCTAATTCCCTGAGATTATAGTTAGTGTTTTGAGATGTTTAGTACAATGAGGAATGGTATGCAAAAGGTTGGCAGGTGATGTGAGGGTTAGAGCACTGAACCTTCACAGGATTCACTATGGTTAAAGTCCCAGACATTCACACACTCTCTCTCTGGTCAACTTGAAGAATAAAATTAATAACTAATAAATAAAATAAATAATTCTTAGTAAAATAAGAATGGTATGCAAAATGACAAGAGAAAATGTCAATGGTATCTACAAAAATGTGAATGGTATCTTAATCTATAATCTACTTATTTTTACAGTATACCAAAATTTTTTTTGGAGAGATTTTTGCTATAGAACGTGTGCACTCACCAGAAACACAGAGAGAGACAGAGAGATAGAAAGTGAGAACTCACCCCCAGGGGGGATGGCCATGCTGCAATTCCTTCTCCTTTATTCTCCTCTCAAGATCTTGGACACACACGCACATGCACCCAGCATGAGTTTAAGCCATGTGGTCCGGGACTCCAACCACTGTCGGCTACATGTGAGTTCAGCGACATAGCCGTTACGCTAACTGCTGGTTCCAGCAGTCATTAATAAACTGCATATTTGGACCAGTAGTTGGCATAATGGTTATGTCTCTGGACTCCCATGTAGTCGACTGCAGTTTGATTTCTCAACCAGGGGGCTTAAACTCACGCCAGGTGCGTGTGCGTCCGTGCCCAGGATCCCAAGAAGAGAATGGAGTCAGCCATGTCAGAGTCCAGCACCTTCACAATGATGCCAACTGCTACCCTATAAAAATCAAATTTATTGCTGAGTTAAAGTAGTCACACAATTTTATTTAAAGACTCTGTTCAGATAACTCATACATATGTTGATTTTTTTTGTGTGTACTCACCAGAGAGAGAAAGACAGACAGATGGTGAGAATAAAAGTGAGAAATCACCCACCAAAACAATGGCACACACATCCAGCATGAGTTTCAAGTCACCAGGTCCAGGACTCGAATCACGATCACTCATGTGGGATTCCAGTGATGTAAGTACTATGCAATTTGTTGACCCCACCTCTGTATGTACTTCATATTGAAGTGACATCATACCTCCTTGAAACTAACAGACCAGTTTATCATCTCTTCTCTGATGTCCAAGCCTTGATCACAGGAATTCCTGTAGATAAAGTCTCCTACTTTAACCAACAGCCAACTGTGATTAGGAAATCTCACAAGGTTGTGGATATCATACTGTATCATATTTCTTTCTTCATCCAGGGGCACGTTGTAACCAATGCTGTTTGTCAGCTGGCTTTTCCTCAGAAAGGAATGAAGCTGGATTAAAGGTAGCATTTACAAATTAGGACTGCATTTAATGTAGAGGTGGAAAGTCCATATCTATAAAGTAATCCTTATATTTTAACATTTCTATTTACATATTCACTTTTCCTTAGGGACTTAGTTTGGTTTGAGTGGCCAGCAGGTCGGGGCTCATGTTAGATGAACGCTTTAAAAAAAAGAAAGAAGGTAATGGAGGGGTGGTTGTCACTCATCAGAAAAATTCTAGTATGTTTCCCAGAATGTGATTTGTATTCAGACTCTCATAAAATCCAAACTAATAAAATCTGATTTGGACCAATTGGAGGCTAATCTTAGTCATTCATAAAGGATACAATGTGGGGTGAGACTGCAGAGTAGTTAAGGTTGTAAACCACATATGGCCAAGCTGGCAACTTGAGTTCTGTACCTGTAGCTTACAAAACACACTGGGTGGAGCCAAAGGTAGCAATGGTGATAAGGAGCTGGATTCTCACATGGCTGATCATGGTTCAAATCCTACACCTAATAGATTTCCTTCTGACTTTCTCTTTCTCTCTGATCAAATTTTTAAAATAATAATAAAGTTAAATGATCGTTATTTTTAAAAAAGCACATATATGTGTATGCCCAAAATTCCAAATGGAGGGAATTCCATTGGTCATGAATTCCAATGGTCAGGATTACATCCTGACCACTTTTTATTTGGGGGGGTCTTATTTCTCACTTCTATCTTTGCCTGGAAAATGAACATGCCTTACCTAATAAATAATTTTTTACAGAAGTATTCGTTCTATTTTATTTCTTATTATTAATATTTTTATATTGACCAGAAAGAGACAGAGACAGAGAAAGGGAGAAAGCAAGTTGAAGAGTCCAAGATTATAATCATGGTCAGCCATGTGGGAATCCAGTGTTCTTACCTCCACACCACCTGCCTGCTCCTTGTAGGAAAATTTTGAAAAGACATTATATAGACAATAGGTTTAGATTCTTGATAGTGGTAGTGGTATTATAAAGGTATGCATTTCTCCAAGTTTATCCAAATATGTACATTAAATATATGCAATTTTTGGATACTTTTTAGACCCAATAAAGCTTTTGAAAAGGGAACAAGTATGTTTTGTTCTTTATCTTTATTTTGGACATCTTTTGATAAGAGTGTGATTGTCATATGACAATACAATAAACAATTTGTGACAAAATATAAAATTAAAACTTTGAAATTCTAACAGGTATTTTTGCTTTTACTTTTTCCTTGTGGGAATGTGTCCTTACAGAGAGAGACAGAGAAATAGTGAGAAAAGAAGAGGAGAAATCACCTCCCATGAGAAATGGTCAGGCTGCAATCCCTGCTCCATTTCTCCCTCCTTTTTTGTTTCTCGACCTGCATGCATACACACATGCCTAGAATGTTTCTTAGGCTTCCAGGTCTGGGACTTGAACCATGTGAAAAATAGCTGCCTTAACCACTAGGCCATGTTCAGCCCACAAAATAGACTTTTTAAGAGAATTATTTATTTACTCTTATCTATTATCATTATTTTAAATTTGCTAAAGGGCATGTGTGTTCATGAAAGAGAGAGAGAGAGAGTAAGAAAACAAACTGCCAAGTCTGGGACTGGAACCATAATCAAGAGTCAAGCGACTTAACCACCACACCATTTGCAGGAATCATTAAAGAGATTTTTAATAAACCATGTTATCCTCTTAACTTTTGAATTTGCTTTTTGAAAAGTCAATGTCAAACTTGTTCAAAGTGCAAATAGAATGTTATTATTGTGAGTACAAGTGGAAATAAGATAAAAACTAAACTTTCTGATGTTTATTTTTGTTTATGTATATTATATTTACTTGTTTTTCTAATCAAATTTGTCTAGTGTATTTGTCCCTTTTTGATATTTTCATATAAAACTTATAAATTTAGTGTTTGTTTTTTAAATTATTAATTTTTTAAATAATTATTTTTAAGTTTGCTATAAGGCACATATAATCACCAAAGAGAGACAGAGAGCAAGAAAGAGAGAAATTAAGAAAGCAATCTACCAGTCCAGAACTTGAACTACAGTTGACCATGTGCGAGTCCAGAACCTTAACCATGATACCAGCTGCTGGCTCCATGATTTAGTGTTTATTTAAAATATAAACTTATTTATGAATCAACTAAAAAACCTTGAGACTATATGTTCCAAAAGTAGTTTCAAGCTTTCAAATTGGATCACTGTTCCTTCCTCCAGGATTTTTGTAGACAGTATTAGTACAGTTAATCTAAAAGAAAGTTCTTTCCATGAGTCATGTTAGGATAGTATGTAGAACTAATTTTTGTCCTCACTATGAGGATGGCATGAAGGGATTGCCACAACATCTGTATCTATAAAGATAAAATGGATATGGTTATTGTGTTAATATTCTCTGATGTTGGATGTATTCCTAAAAAACACAAATAGATTTGTCCAGTTGTGGTCTATGTTCTGTCAAGTATTTTTTCTTAGACTTTTTTACTATTTCATTGTACATTGTTTTTACTAATTTAGTTAATTTTTAAAAATTTGTTGGAGGGTGAATGTCAGAGAGAGAAAGAAAGCAACTTTTATGGAGAATGGTCATATCGCAATTCCTTCTCCTTCACTGACAAATATGTGTTCACGGACAGACACATTTCTGGTGGTTTCTCAATCTCTGGGCCAGGATTCGAGCTGCAAGATTGGCCATGTGGGATCTGACTACATCAAGGACCATTCCATGGAGCCAGGCCAAATATTTTAAAATCTAAGTCTCTAGTGGCAGAACTCTCTAAGTAGAAATAACAATTACCCATATACCTTGGGTAAAAATTAGAAAAAAAAAAACTTAAAAAAATTTTGCTTAATCTTGTTATTTTGAGAAGAAAACATAGGTTGTATGTTTTGTTTTTAATAGAGGTTTTTATTGTAGGGCATGTATGTTCACCAGAAAGACAGAGAGAGACAGAGAGACAGAAAGCAAGAAATAAACACTCCTGGGGGAATGGCCACACTGTAATCCCTTCTCCTCCATTCTCCTCTTGGGATCTTGGGCACACATGCACACTTGTCCAGCATCAGTTCCAGTCACCAGGTCAGGGACTCAAACCATGGTTGAATATGCGGGAGTCCAACAACATAACCATTATTCTATCCACTGGTCCCCAAATTGCGTTTTTTAAACAAATACTTCACCATGGACCAGCAGATGGTGTAATGGTTACATAACTGGACTTCCACATAATGGACTGCAGTTTGAGTCCTGGAATCAGCTGCTTAAACCTCATAATGGGCACATGTGTGTACATGCTGAACATGCCAAGAGGAGAATGGAAAATTAGGGATTCTGGTGTGGGCATCCCCCTGGGTGGTTATTTCTCACTTTCTGTCTCTCCATCTCTCTCTGTCTCACTGGTGAAGACACATACTTAATAGCAAAACTCTCTGTACAAATAAAATAAATAAATAATTCAGCAGGTGTTATGATGTTTAGGGTGGCTGGGTTTTCACATGACCTATTGTGATTCAAGTTCTGGACTCAGTGGCTTGAAAATCATGCTGGGTACATGTGTGTGCACACCCAAAATCCAAAGAAAAGAATGGAGTAGAAGGGATTGCACCACCACCATCCCCCCAACGTGATTTATCACATTTTCTCTCTCTCTGGTGAATGCACATACTAACCAGCTTTAGGCAAAAGCTAAAAAAAAATAAAACTTCCAGGAGTGAGCAAATGGTGTCATGGTTTATTGTGGGCTCCCACTTGACTTATCATGGTATGAGCCCCAGAACTGGAAGCTTGAAAGTCATGCCAGTTATTTGAACATGCTTGTCAAAAATCACAGGAGAATAATGTAGTAGAAGGAATTTTAGTGTGGCCATTACCCTCTTGGGGGTCTTTCCCTCTCACAGTCTCTCTCTGATGAGTGCACATGTACTATGGAAAAAAAAATTTTAAATCCTCTAAAAGTTATCAGGTGCTTGTGAAGGGTGTTTACCTGCCAGGGAAGAATAGGCTGGTCTGCATCTCGTAGAGATTCCATTTCTATTTTATGCAAAAGCATCTTAGAAAGAACTTGGGCCACCACATGCACAGCATGATAGAGAAAATAGCTAGGGTCAGATATGATCATCATGCTCCACTCAGATGGTATAAACTCTAGGGATGAATTTGGATGGCAGTCTCTAAGTTTGCCACATAGTGATCCAGCAAGTGAGCACTGAAAAATGTATCCCCAGAGTTTACTGAAGTAAAAATCTTCTGGGTATTGGAAAGGGTTCACTGTCTTGAGAAATTGTTTAAAGCCAGAAATTTTCCTTTCCTGGTTTGAAAATAAGAGACTTCCATGGAAAAAGTATTGTACATGCTCCGCATAAGTCAACATAATTTTCCACTCTAAGGAGTAAAGATTTCTCATGATCCGGAATTGAATAGAATTCTTTTTCTGTTCCTAGGCTCCAGATACTCCATTCATCACTTTGTACTATATACACATTTGCAGATGAAACTCTGATCCTCTTAGTAAGAGTAAAGTCATGTGGTAAAATGATACCTTTCGTGGCAGGGAGCATTTCTGTAAAGGCCACACAGATATCCTTTTCTATCATCTTTGCCTTTACATCCTGAAGGAACTGCTCCCCTTGCATGTCATCAGATACATAGAGTGCCACCCACGTCCAGCCAAAATGCAGCAACAAACAGATGATTCCATGAGCCAGAGAGCTGTCCTTGGTGGCCATCTGATAAACTGATGGAAATTGGTTTTTATCACTTAGAATGGGGTCAAAAGGACCATATGTGACCTGAATAAGAAAGAAATAATCTGATTCTAACCTTACTAGGATTTTGGATTGCACCACTTAAACAGGTGAGACAACTTAAATATCTACCTGATAAGATCAGAGAATGGAATATTGAGTGAAGAAAATACATGCTGTGATTAAGAGCAGTAGCAGACTATTTTTCAGGCCCATTTCTTTCAATAAAGAACATGCAACTAGTCCAAATAATAATATCTCTTCCAGAACAAAGCATAAAAGAAAAAGTATAAGGTTCAATAATTATTTTATTGTGTACTGTAGAAACCGAGGGATGCATAAATTTATAAAAATAGTGCAATGAAATGGTGATTCTGCTCTCTTGAGTTCATGTGACATAAGGATCAGAGGCTTCCTTTCCTAGTAGCCAAGGTTAATAATGTCAACTCTGAGAAAAAATATTGTATTGATTTTTTTTGATACTGTGTTTTATCACCACAGAATAACCTTTATCATCTTAAAATACACTTCGGCTTTCTGACTTTTTTTATTTCTTTTTTTTAATTAATTAATTTACATTCATTCAGTGAGCATTGTCACAACAAACAAAATGTGATTTCCCATCCAGAATACGCTGCATAGTAGCTTAATCATACATGTTATCATCAATAATTTTCCAATTTTAGTTTCATATATATGTACATTTTTCCACCCTATTTCTCACCCTCTGCCATTTCCCACCCTCCTCCCACACTATCTCAGGTGTCCTCAGCTGTTTTCCATTACTTCCTCCCCCCATATTTTATTGATTCACAAACTTTCTTAAACAATCTAACTACTTTTAATAGCAAGTTTTGCTGATATATACATATCTGTGAATACATGTCGACTTAAGGCATGAAACTCTGAGTAGAATGAATATACTATAAGGTAGCACCTAGCTGATGCTATGTAGTTTATTATAGTCATTAATTATGCATTTTTTACTATATTTTTTAATTTAAAGAAAAGTACATTTAACTTTAGTAAATCAAAGAATTGCTAAGGAAATATGCTTAAAACTTAAAGCCAGGAAAAAGGTTGGAATTTTGTTCAAATATTAGGTACATGAACCTATTGGCAGCTCAAGACAAGATAAAAATTCTTAAAACCAGAAAACAAAACCTAGAAAAAAATCAACAATATTTTAGTCAAAAATCATAAAATTCTATTTCACCAGTTCAGTTTTATGTACTTTATCATTTGTTTGGTTTCAATTTTCCCAATTAAATTCTGGAATATTATAGTCAAATCCAGACTTGCCCCCACGATTAAGTTGGCCATTTTCTTAGTTGTTGAAGTCTTATTTCTGTGTGACTGTATTTAATTTTCCTGGTATAGCACTCCCTGCAGAAATTCTTGGAAATCTGGTCTGTTGTTGATAAATTCATTCAGGTTTTGTTTAAATGTGAATGTTCTTGTCTTTTCTTCCCATATAAAGATAGTCTTGCTGGGTATCGTATCTGTGGTTGCAATTGCTTTTCCCTTAACACTGAATATATTTTCCCATTCTTTCTTCACTCTCATTGTTTCCGATGAGAGATCTGCTGTCCGCCTGATGGAATATTCTTTGTAAGTAACTTGACGTTTCTCTCTTGCCAATCTATGTAAGTTGTCTTTGTCTGTGGTTTTGCTCAATCTGGCTAGAATGTGTCTTGGAGAAGATCTTGGTTTTATTCTATAGGGTTCCTTTGTATTTCTTGGGACTTGGTCTTTGAATGTCTATGTAGGTTTGGAAAGTTTTCTTCCAGAATTTCATGGAATAGATTGCCAATGATCTTATGGGTCTCTCCCCCTTCTGGGATACCAATTATCTGGATGTTTGGACGTTTGATGGTATCTAGTATTTCTCGTACAGTATTCTCATTTTGGGGAGCAATTTTCTCAGTCTTCACGGTGTATTTTTCTAGGCCAGTGATTCAGTCTTCTATGTCTGAGGTTCTATTTTCTGTCTGATCTAGTCTGCTTTTAAAACTCTCAAGGGAGGTTTTGACTTCCTGTCTTATAGTCGTCATCTCTAACAGGTCCATTTGATTCTTTTTCATAGTGTGAATTTTCTTTTAAATCTTGCAAGAATTTCCTCACCTCCTGAAGCTTGTCAGCTCCTTTCCACTGCCTCTTTGGGAGTTCATTGTCTCTCTTCTCTTAGATCTCTGTGAGTTTTGTCACCATGAAAATTCTAAATTCTTCATCAGACATTTCCATGAATTTCATCATACTGTCTGAGGATGAAGAGGAGTTATTTTTCCTTGGAGGAGAGGTAATTACTTGTTTATCCATATTTCTTGTGACCCTGTGGTGATTTCTAGTCATCTGATGGGTGGTGCATTTCTTCTAATTCTTGAAGTTCAGTCTGAGTGTTCAGAGGCATGCAGGAGGAGGTAATCTGCAATCTCTCTTCTGTTCTGTTCTCACTCTTTGTGCATCAGAATCAGATGGAATAGAGAAATATTCTGATCCTAACTGTGTTAAGATATTTAGATCCTGTTCACTTGGACCTCTCTAGACATTTAGTGAGTAGAGGCTGGAAAGTCAATGAGTAAAGATAAAGAAAAAGAAAAGAATTAGAGAAAAGGAAAGAATAAAAATATAATAATAAGAAAAAAGGATAATAAAAACTATAGATTTTAATATTAAAATGCAAAAATTGAAAACAGCATGGTGTGCACTTTTTCACAGCTGAAGTTCAGGATATATGTATAGATAAGCCTGGGTTTGTGCCTTTCCTAAACATAAGGGGAGAG
The DNA here is from genome assembly GCA_026018925.1 of Tupaia tana. Taxonomy (NCBI): domain Eukaryota; kingdom Metazoa; phylum Chordata; class Mammalia; order Scandentia; family Tupaiidae; genus Tupaia; species Tupaia tana. The sequence continues at coordinate 4,662,599 of JAKSZU010000024.1, forward strand.
GCACCTATTAACAAAATAAAGGGCTTGAAAGCCCAGAAAATACTTCACCTTAAAAAATTAAAAAATTAAAAGACTCAGGGAGGCACAGAGAAACAGAGAAATGGAGACAAGAGACAGGTAGCACTACTCACTAGAAATAAGTGAGAAAGAAGTCTCAGCATAAAAATCTTCATTTTACATCTCTGAAAGCAGTATTTCACAGCTGAAGTTCAGGATCCATGTGGAGATGGGCCTGGATTTGTGCCTTTCTAGAAATAAGTGAGGAAGAACTCTCAGCAGAAAATCAGAAGTCTCTGAAAGCACTATTTCACAGCTGAAGTTCAGAATCCATGTCCTCTCTGACATTTTTAAAATGTCATTTTTCAAGATTGTGTTTCTTCTTAAGCTAATATGTTTGCCAGTAATGTTTCCTGAAACTTTTATTAGACAGCTTCCCTGGAAGAATCTCTGAGGTGGAGAGCTGTTAGGTGGAGAGTAACTGGAAGCCCCTTCAAGGTATCCACCTGCATGGATATGAGGAAGGGCAGATGGAGCTTGTAAACCTCAGATATTGTAACTGAGCCATACCTAACTTGGAGGATCTCCAGTGCTGGAATGTTCTTTCTTTCTTCAATGTAATGAATGCAAAATATTTTATATCTTTGTATCAAATTGTCCAATAAATGTCCCCTGATATTTTCCTCTCTCAATATAAGGTAAATATCTACTCAGTTCATACTTTTTAGGAGACATCTTTAAATTAGTCATCAATATTCCCATCAGTGGAAATTGAATGCAATGGTTATGGACAGGCATCTGGGTGAAACAACAGATTCCACTTCTCTTGCTATTTTTCACTTGTTAGAGGGCAAATTGTATCATGTGTGCCTGGCAGAGAGACCAAGGAAAGTGAGAAATAACCCCTCATAGGGGATGGGCATACTAATATTTCTTCTCCTAAATTTCCCATTGGTGGAATTTGGGACATGCAAGTGCACAAACCCAGTGTGTTCTTTGAGCCATGTGGATCAAAATTTGAACCAAGCAGTCAGCCATGTGGGATTCAGCCACATTAACAATCATATCACCAACTGGCCCACCTCTGCTCTTTTTCTCGCATCTTTGTACTGTTAATAATCTCATAACTCAGGAAATTACCTGTGTTTTTGTTCTGTGTTTCAGAAAATTGAACACAACCAACCAAGAGAAGGGTTGAGACTCGCAAGGGGTATGTAAATCCAGATTTTGAAGAAGCCATTAAAAGCTATCCAACTCTTATTCCTCATCTTGGCAACCCACTTACCTGTGGGCTTTTAGAAAGTTCCAAAAGGGTACCAACTTGAGCTGAAAATGTTGGCGTGTTTCCTGTAATGATAGCAACAGGTTGTTTCTGTGTCTGGCAGTTGTAGTTTGGCAGGGTCTGATTCCCTCCAGAGAGCAAAAACAGGATTTTGTAAAGTTCTTTTGTCACTAGTAAATGCGTTGTAGAGATCATAACCAAGGGAAAGGTTAGGGAGCAAATGGAGGCTCTTATTGCTCTCCTCAATGGCAAAGAGAAAGGCCAGGACATATTGGTAGTGCTTCCATTGGTACCTACACAGAGAGGACAGTGTTAGAAAATAGAATAAATTCGTGTAATGCAGGGTAAATTCTTCAGCCAAGCCACAAGGCATAAAGGTTTAGGCCTAGGCTGCCATTCAGATTCTCCTGCACTGGTACATGGAGCTGGTGTGAGTAATATTCACAGGGCTCTAGAAAACCTTGAAATATTTTTCTCTTTACTTAAGCAAATTTTGTGCAAACAATAAACAGAGATTCCCAGGGCCTTGTGAGGGAGACGAGATTTTGTTTAACTGGATGATGACTCTCACCTGAACAGAGGTGATTTTAAAGAAGGATCCTTAATGTATAGAAAAGACAATTTTTTTACACACTGTGAATAAAGAGTGCACACACTCACCATTTTTAATACACTTTAAAAATGTATATATAGGCCCACCAACTGGCCTCTGGCCAGCAAGAGATACTGAGGGAGGGTCACCTCTGACCCCCACCCCACTTCCAGACTCCCAGGCCCCAGACTCCACCTTCAAGGTAGGTAGATAAGATCTCCCTGCAGTGGCTTTTTCCTTGAAACCCCTCTATTCTCTTGTTAATACCTAACTCTGCTTCTCTCTCCAGACTTTCTGTGCCTGTCTCTGGGATCCACCCTAGTACGGATCAACTTGTGAAAAAGGAGATATTGCTTGTTAGACACCTCAGTAGAGTTCCTCTCCTGAGAGCACATTGGTAAAAACAACAGAAGAGAGACTTCAGCAAACACCTATTCCCATAAAAAAGGAAAGACTCTTACTCCTAGTGGGAGAAACGTTCTCTCAAGAAGTCTTCAAAAGGGAATTAATCTTACAATGGCTAGAAGTAGAAAAAGAGCCTCAGGTCTGAATAAACAAGGAAATATGTCTCCAACAAAGGAAAACGCTCCTCCATGTCTCGTAAATATGAAGGACATTACCAAAATGACAGACAAAGAGTTTTGAACATTCATGGTGAACAAATTCTGTGAATTGGAAAAGAGACAAAGAACTGCAGGAAATTAGGAAGTCCTTCCAGGATATGAAAGAAGAAATGGATACTCTGAGAAAGAATCAGGTGGAACTATTAGAGATAAAGTCTATAATACAAGAAATCAAAAATTCTCTGGAAAGTATTAAGAGCCGATTAGACCATGCTGAAGATCGAATCTCTTATGTAGAAGATAAAAGCTCTGATCTTGAAAAAAAAAAAAAAAAAAGATCGAGAAAATAACTTAAAAACACGAGGATAATATATGAAAAATACTAAACTCTATTAGACGCCCAAACATCAGAATAATTGGCATCCCAGAAGGTGAAGAAACTAATAGCAGAATGGAAAATGTATTCCATGACATCCTGGAAGAAAACTTCTCAAGCCTAGAGAGGCACCGAACCATCCGGACCCAAGAAATACAAAGGACCCCAAATAGAATCAACCCCAGAAGATCTTCCCCAAGGCACATCTTAGCCAGGCTGTCTAACACCACAGAAAAAGACATGATACTAAAACTGGCAAGAGAGAAACGAGAAATAACTTACAAAGGCCATCCCATAAGACTAACACCAGAACTCTCATCAGAAACAATGCAAGCAAGGAAAGAATGGGAAGACATACTGAAAGTGTTAAGAGAGAAACAATTTCAGCCGAGACTATTATACCCTGCAAGATTATCCTTCATTTGGGAAAATAAGATTAAAATCTTCTCAGACAAACAAAACTTGAAAGAATTCACCAACACCAGACCAGCTCTTTAAGAAATCCTGAAGAAAGTACTGTTCCAGGAAAACTAAAGAAGCAACAGCCAGAAACAAAGATATAACAGGCAACTAAGACAATGGCTAACTTAAATGTTGGTACAGATCCTGTAACATTGATAATAACATTGAATATTAATGGTTTAAATTCTCCAATCAAGAGACACAGACTGGCTGAATGGATCAAAAGCAGAAACCCTCTATCTGTTGCCTACAGGAAATCCACCTCATGGAGAAAGACATACATAGACTGAAAGTGAAGGGTTGGAAAAAGGCTTTCCATGCAATTGGGAACCAAAAAAGAGCTGGAGTTGCGATACTAATTTCTGACAAAATAGGCTTTAAAACAAACACCATTCGAAGAGACAAAGAAGGGCACTATATCGTAGTAAAAGGCTCTATAGATCAAGAAGATATAATGCTTATTAATATCTATGCTCCTAACACAGGAGCACCCAAATATGTGAAGGAAAGACTGTTAGATCTGAAAGGGGAGATAGACTGCAACACACTAATTGTTGGAGATCTCAACACCGCATTATCCCCTCTGGACAGATCATCTAGGCAAAAAATAGGTAAAGAGATAAAGGATCTAAATGATACCATAAATCAATTGGACTTAACAGACATCTATAGAACTTTCCACCCAAAAACCACAAGATATAGTTTTTTCTCACCCCGACATGGAACTTTCTCAAAGATTGACCACATCATAGGACACAAAGCAAGCCTCTGCAGATTCGGAGGCATAGAAACTATTTCCAGCATCTTCTCTGACCATGACGGAATTAAACTTGAGTTTAATTTCAAGAGAAGTCCTCAAAAATACCTAAAAACATAGAAACTAAATAACCTACTCCTGAATGACTCCACTATTACCGAAGAAATAAAGACTGAAATCAAAAGATTCATGGAAGCCGGGGCCAGCGGGCCGGCAGGCCGCGGGGCTCCCCGCGCGTGTGCCGGCCGGTCGGCCGGTGGGCGGGCCAGCGGGCCATGGGGCTCCGCGCGTGTGCGCCGGCCGGCCGGCGGGCGGGCCGGCGGGCGCGGGGGCGGGGCGCCAGGCAAGGGGGCTCTGCTCTGCGTGCCGGGGCACGGGGGCGGGGCGCGGGGGCATGCACCGGCGGGCAGGCACCTGCATGCACCAGCGGGCGGGCACGGGGCGCCGCTCCGCGTGCCAGGTCGTGGGGGCGGGGCGCCGGGCGCGGGGGCGTGGAGACGGGGCGTGGGGGCTCTGCCCCGCATGCTCTGTCCGGAGGTACGGCCCAACCGGGGCTCTGCCCCGCGTGCGTGGCCGGGGTCTGACCCGTGTGAAGTGGCCAGGGTCTGCCCTATGTGCCGTTGCCGGGGTCTGCTCCGCGTGCCTTGGCCGGAGAGCCAGCCCAGCCGGGGCTCTGCTGTGTGTGCTGTGGCTGGGGTTCTGCTCCGCGTGCCCTGGCCGAAGAGCCGGCCCGGCCGGGGCTCTGCCCCACGTGCCGTGGCCGGGCTCTGCCCCGCGTGCCGTGGCCGGGGTTTGCCCCGCGTGCCGTGGCCGGGGCTCTTCTCCGCGTGCCGTGGCCGGGGCTCTTTTCCGCGTGCCGTGGCCTGGATCTGCTCTGCGTGCCTTGGCCGGAGAACCAGCCCAGCCGGGGCTCTGCTCTGTGTGCTGCGGCTGGGGTTCTACTCCGCGTGCCCTGGCCGGAGAACCGGCCCGGCCGGGGCTCTGCCCCGCATGCCGTGGCCGGGGAACTGCCCCGCGTGCCGTGGCCGGGGTCTGCCCCGTGTGCTGTGGCCGGGGCTCTGCTCCGTGTGCCTTGGCCGGAGGGACGGCCAGGCTGGGGCTCTGCCCTGCGGCTGGGGATCTGCTCTGCATGCCTTGGCCAGAGAGCCGGCCCAGCCGGGGCTCTGCCCCCGCATGCCATGCCCCCACATGCCGTGGTCGGGGTCTGCCCCCGCGTGCCGTGGCCGGGGTCTGCCCCCGCGTGCCGTGGCCAGGCTCTGCCCCGCGTGCCGTGGCCGGGGTTTGCCCCACGTGCCGTGGCCGGGGCTCTTCTCCGCGTGCCGTGGCCTGGATCTGCTCTGCGTGCCTTGGCTGGAGAACCGGCCCAGCCGGGGCTCTGCCCCGCGTGCCATGGCCGGGGAACTGCCCCGCGTGCCGTGGCCGGGGTCTGCCCCGCATGCTGTGGCCGGGGCTCTGCTCTGTGTGCCTTGGCCGGAGGGACGGCCAGGCCTGGGCTCTGTCCTGCGGCTGGGGATCTGCTCTGCGTGCCTTGGCCAGAGAGCCGGCCCAGCCGGAGCTCTGCCCCCGCATGCCATGCCCCCACATGCCGTGGTCGGGATCTGCCCCCGCGTGCCGTGGCCGGGGTCTGCCCCCGCGTGTCGTGGCTGGGGATCTGCCCCCGCGCGCCATGACCGGGGTCTGCCCCGCGCGCCATGGCCGGGCTCTGCCCCGCGTACCATGGCCGGGGTCTGCCCCGCGTGCCGTGGCCGGGGCTCTGCCCCCACGTGCCGTGCCCGGGGCTCTGCCCCGCGTGCCGTGGCCGGAGTCTGTCCCGCGTGCCGTGGCCGTGGCTCCGCCCCCACGTGCCGTGGCCGGGGCTATGCCCCCCCGGGCCGTGGCCGAGGTCTGTCCCGCGTGCCGTGGCCAGGGCTCTGCCCCCACGTGCTGTGGCCGGGGCTCTGCCCCCCCGTGCCATGGCCGGGGTCTGTCCCGCGTGCCGTGGTCGGGGCTCCGCCCCCGCGTGCTGTGGCCAGGGTCTGCCCCCGCGCGCCATGGCCGTGGCTCTGCCCCGCGTGCCAGAACCCAGACCGCCCAGCCCCCACTGCCTCTCCGGCGCTGGGTATGTCCCACGCCTGGCGTTGCAGCGGACCGACGCCACGGACTGGCCGAGGTCGATGTCCTTCCTTTCTCTGACTGGGCGGGTGAGGGGGGGCACTGGATCCTGTGCGTATTCATGCGCTCGGGGCCCACATGGGGCCGCCAGGCCTGCGTGTGGTCCCGGGCCCACGAGTGGCTGCCGGGTCCGGGCATGGCTGCCGGGCCTACATGTGGCCCCCAGGCTTGTGCATGGCTGCCGGGCCTGCACCCCCATGTGGCTACCGGCCGCGGGCGGCAGGCTGGGTCCGAGCACAGGGATCAAGAACTTACAGCTATGGGCCGCAGAGGGAGTCTTTGGCTGTCTTGGATCAATTGAGAGGTGTATTGTATGGGAGGAATTTCTCTGCCTATGGTCAGTGAGAAGATGATGATTACCAGCTCTGCATTACCTCAGGGAAAAACAAGAACTACTCTACCATTCTTAAGGAATCCAGACACCCGAGGATGATTCACGCTGCAGATCCCCACAGTGCCATTCCCGGTGACTGTGGAATGGCTGCTGTGCCGCATCAGCTGATAGTCATCTCTGCTTTCCAGAGCCGCGTCCCTGAAACTGTGTTCCATGGAGACTCACCTACATTTACGGGGCTGCACGAGACCCACCCTTGGTCCAGCCCTGAGTGAAGTCTACGTTCCCTATTGCTGGGAACTTTATGAACTGATAATTAGAAGAAAAAAGGAAAAAAAAAAAAAGGAATTGTATCTCTCAGCAAAAAACATCATAGACAATTCATACTTACTTGCAGAATCATCTGAGTGGGTTTTGAATGTTCACAACATAATGTTAATGTTGAAGGTGGTGAATATGTTTATATCTATTTGGTTAATGCACACTGTATATACATGCTTTTACAGACCATTCTGTACCCATTCTGTACAAATGTAATGATTGTATGCAAATTAAAAAAAAAGGAAGGAAGGAAGGAAGGATGGAAAGAAGAAAGAAAGAAAGTAAAAAGAGGGAGGGAGGGAGGGAGGGAGGGGAAGGAAAAACATAAAAGTATGCTTAGTGGACAAAAAATGAGAAGTTATTTGCTGATGATAATGTATATAGTAATATCTTTGTCCTGACTGACATGCATAGTATTTGTGTTGGAAAAAGAAATGTATACTGTAAAAGGCATGTGCTAAAATGTAATAAATAAATAAAAAATTAAAAAAAAAAGATTCATGGAAGCCAATGACAATGAAGACACGAGTTTCCATAACCTTTGGGACACTGCCAAAGCAGTTGTAAGAGGTTAGTTCATAGCAATTAGTGCACATAAGAGGAAGACAGAGAGAAGGCTAATGGATCACCTAACATCAAGCCTCAGAGAATTGGAAGAGGAACAGCAAAAAAAATCCAAAAAATTAGAGGAGAAAGGAAATAATAAAGATCCGAGCAGAAATAAATGAAATAGAAAATAAACGTACTATACAGAAAATAAATGAAAGCAAAAGCTGGTTCTTTGAAACGGTAAACAAAATTGATATCCCACTAGTGAGACTTATTAAGAAGAAGAGAGAAAGTAACCAGGTGAATCAAATCTGCAGTGAGGCTGGTAACATAACAACAGACATAGTAGGAATTCAAAACATCATTAGAGGATACTTTGAACATCTATATGCTAAGAAACAAGATAATCTGGATGAGATGGACAAATTTCTGGACAAATATAATCTACCAAGAATGAGCCAGGAAGAAATAGAAAGTCTGAATAGGCCCATAACAAGCCAGGAGATTGCATTAGTAATAAATAACCTTCCAACAAAGAAAAGCCCTGGTCCCGATGGATTCACCTTTGAAGTCTACAAAACTTTCAAAGAAGAGTTAACTCCCATTCTGCTCAAGTTATTTCTAAAGATCCAAAAGGGTGAATCTCTCCCTAATTCATTCTATGAAGCCTCTGTCACCCTCATCCTTAAAACAGATAAGGACAGGACAAGAAATGAAAACTATAAACGAATATCTCTGATGAACATAGATACAAAGATTCTCAACAAGATACTAACAAATTGTATTCAACAACTTATAAAGAAGATCATACACCATGATCAGGTAGGCTTTATTCCAGGAATGCAAGGTTGGTTCAACATATGCAAAACCATAAATGTAATACACCATATTAATAGGAAGAACGACAAAAACCATATGGTCATATCGATTGATGCAGAAAAAGCATTTGATAAGATACAACATCCCTTCATGATCAAGATGCTCAGCAAAATCGGCATAGAAGGGTCATTTCTCAACACAATAAAAGCCATCTATGAAAAACCCATAGCGAACATCATCCTCCATGGAGAAAAGCTGAAAGCTTTCCCACTAAACACAGGAGCAAGACAAGGATGCCCACTTTCTCCACTCCTTTTTAATATAGTACTGGAAGTCCTCGCCAACGCAATCAGAAAAGAGGAAAAAATAAAGGTCATCCGAATAGGAAAAGAAGAGGTGAAGCTCTCTCTATTTGCAGATGACATGATTTATACATAGAAGACCCAATGGTCTCCATGGAAAAATTTCTGGAAGTAATACATGATTACAGTAAAGTTGCAGGATATAAAATTAATATACAGAAGTCCATAGCATTTCTATATACGAATAACAAGCAGACTGAGATAGAACTGAACAAAGTTATTTCATTTACCATAGCCACCAAAAGTATTTGATATTTAGGAATAAATATAACCAAAGAAGTTAAAGACCTCCACAAGGAAAACTATGAGAAGCTAAAAAAAGAAATTGAAAATGACACAAAAAAAATGAAAGGACATCCCATGTTCATGGATTGAAAGAATTAATATAATCAAAATGGCAATCCTACCCTAATTAATGTACATATTTAATGCAATGCCAATCAAAGTACCAGACACATTCTTCACAGACCTAGAAAAGACAATCATAAAATTTGTCTGGAATCATAAAAGACCCCGTATTGCCAAAGCAATTCTACACAAGAAGAATGGAGTGGGTCGGATCTCCCTGACCCAAAAATATACTACAAAGCTGTGGTAATCAAAACAGTGTGGTACTTGCACAGAAACAGACAGGTGGACCAATGGAACAGAATAGAGTCCCCAGAAATAAATACCCAAACATACATTCAACTGATCTTTGACAAGGGGGGTACCAGTCAATCCAGTGGGAAAAGGAAAGCCTCTTCAGCAAGAGGTGCTGGAAAAACTGGATTTCCACTTGCAGAAAGATGAATCTGAACCCCTACCTTTCACCTTTGACAAAAATCAAGTCAAGGTGGATCAAGGATCTAAATCTAAGACCTCAAACTATAAAGCTGCTCCTGAAAAACACTGGGGAAACTCTGGGAGACATTGGTGTAGGGAAAGACTTCTTAAATAAGACCTTCAAAGCACAGTCGATCATCCCCAAAGTAGACAAGTGGGATTACATCAGACTAAGAAGTTTCTGCATGGCAAAAGACACAGTAATTAGTGTGAATCGACAGCCCTCAGAATGGGAAAATATTTTTGTAAATTTTGCATCAGATAAGGGACTGATAACCAGAATACACAAGGAACTAAAGAAGCTGTTTAGAAACAATACAATCAATCCCATTAAAAGATGGGAGAAGGAGTTGAATAAAACACTCTCTAAAGATGACATACAAATAGCCAAAAGGCATATGAAACAATGTTCAACATCCCTCATCATAAGAGAAATGCAGATAAAAACAACAATGAGGTACCACCTAACCCCAGTCAAAATGTCTAAGATTAAAAAAAAAAAAATGATAAATATTGGTGGGGGTGTGGTGAAAGGGGAACTCTTTTACACTGCTGGTGGGAATGTAAATTGGTCCAACCACTGTGGAGAATAATTTGGAGATTCCTCAAAATTCTGCAAATAGATCTACCATATGATCCAGTAATTCCATTCCTTGGTATCTACGCAAAGGACAGAAGAATTCTTCATTGGAAAAGTGCTTGCTCATCAATGTTTATTGCAGCACTATTCACGATTGCAAAATCACGGAACCAACCCAAATGCCCTCGTATGGAGGAATGGATTGAAAAACTGTGGCACATATACTCTATGGAATACTACTCAGCCATAAAACCCAACAAAACCCTGGCTTTTGACAGAAAGTGGAAAAATATGGAAGATTTACTGCTGAGTGAGTCAAGCCAGGCTATGAAGGAGAGACATTGTATGTCCCCACTTAATATATACCGAATATCTGCACTCTATGACTGAAACTGATTGACTAACGGTCCTACAAACACAAGAGATGGGTGTGACTGTCAGATGAGGTGTATGTGGAGGAGTGGGGCCTAACGAAAGACATTTGGAGAAGGGATACGGAGGTAGAACATTGACGGGATGCGGAAGTGTGGTGTTATTGGTTGAAGATATTTTGATCAATTGGACTGGGGAGATATGTTCACATATTGAAATGCTTACACTGTAAGCTAAACCATGCGATTGAATGTATATACAAAAAAATAAATAAATAAATAAAAGAAAAAAACTAAAATAAATAAATAAATAAATAATAAATAAAAAAATGTATATATAGGCAATTTATAATATATATACATATATATATATACATACATTTTATGTATATACATATATATAATGCAAAGTAGTTTTAGGATATTTAAATATAACATGGAACTATTGGACTACAGTAATTAATATATATCACCTGAAATATTTTATATTTTCTGTGAGGATAACATTGGCATCACACTTCCTTGGCAGAATTGGAAAGAATAATACTCAATTATGAGTTACATTCCTCATGATTACACTCACCTTTATAATTCTTCTTGAATGTATCCCACATGTCGTCTTGTTTCTATGTAGGTCCAGAAATCATGACTGAAGCATTTTTTATTTTCTCTATGTTTTCAAAATTTAAACAACATCTGGTGGGGCTAGCACTTAGTATGGTCTTTAAGGAGCTAGATTTTCAAATAAGATGACCACAGTTGTAGTCCCAGCCCTGGCAACTTGCTTTTTCACTTTCTCTCTCTCTTTTTTTCTCTCTCTGGTGAGCACACATGCTCTATAGCATATTCAATACAAAATAATAGCAAATAACATTAAACAAATATAATTTTTAAAAGTAGCATCTGGCTTGTCAGTTTTTTTACCATTTGTCACACTTTTGGTGGCTTTTTCTATAGTTTTATACACTTCTACATCAATTGTTTGAAAAAAGTGTTGTTAAGTATGTTTTTGTTGAAAATTATATTTTTAATTCAGATCTTCTATTCACTTATTGACTACATCAAGTGTTTCTACAAATTTGTAAATACATTTTTCTCTGCAGTTAATTGGTCTTTTAATTATTCATTTCCTACTTGGAAGTTCTTAACTTTTACGTGAATATTAGCTACAATTATTTTTTGAGATTTTAAAAATTGCTCAATTTTGTTTCTTTCTGGATTATTGTTATGTATTATCTTTAGTTCTGTCTCCATTCTCTGCAATTATTCTAGTCTTAATCTCTTAAATTTTTATTTTAACATAAACATTAAACAAATTTCTTTTTTTTTTTTTTCTGAAAGGTTTTGCCCTAGAGTGCATTAGTTTGTTGAAGAGAGAGTGGGAGGGAACCAGCAGTTAGCGTAATGGCTATGTCGCTGGACTCCCACGTAGTCGACCGTGGTTCGCGTCTCGGACCCGGTGGCTTACAACTCACGCCGGGCGCGTGTGCGTGCGTGCCCAAGATCCCGAGAGGAGAATGGAGGAGAAGGGATTGCGGCGTGACCATCCCCCCTGGGGGGTGATTTCTCGCTTTCTATCTCTCTGTCTCTCTCCGTCTGTCTGGCGAGCGCACGCGCCCTATAGCGAAAAACCTCTCCAAAAAAAAAAAAAGAGAGAGAGAGTGGGACACGCAGTGAGAGGAAAGTGAAAAATTATCCCCAAAGGGCATGGCCCATCTGGAAATTCTCTATCCTCTCTTCTCATCCTGTGACCCTGGGCATGCATGCACATATGTCCAGGTGTGATTTTTAAGCTACCAGGTCCAGGACTCAAAGAGCAGTTGGTCATGTGGGAGACCAGTGCCATAAGTGCTATACCATCTGCCTATCCTCTGATTTGTTTTTGTTTTTGTTTTTTTCGGAGAGGTTTTCGATATAGGCTATAGGACGCGTGTGCTCGCCAGACAGACAGAGAGACAGAAAGCGAGAAATCACCCCCCAGGGGGATGGTCATGCCGCAACCCCTTCTCCTCCATTCTTCTCCTGGGATCTTGGGCACGCAAGCACACAACATGAGTTTTAAGTCACCTGGTCCGGGACGCGAACTGTGGTCGACTACGTGGGAGTCCAGCGACATAGCCATTACGCTAACTGCTGGTTCCCTGATTTGTTAATAAAACATGTGAGACTTGAGATTTTTATGTAATCATAATTCTACTTTTCTTGAATTGTTGTTATATTTTACTGTTACTTTTTTGTTGTTATAAGGTGTGCACGCACCATAGAGAAACAGAGAGAGGGAAGGAGAGATAAAAACAAAGTGAGAAATCACCCCCTGGAAGATGGTTTTTCCACAATACCTTCTTCTTAATTTAGCACTTGGGATGATTGGATAGGCAGTCAAACTTCCATCTGGCATGTTTCTCAGGCAACTTTATTCAGTACTCAAACCATGTAGTCAGCCATATGGAATCCAGCTGCCTTAACCTCCATGCTGAGTTAGGAGTTTGACTCCACTCTAGGTAGATAGGGGATGGACTCTGCATAATTGTGTTACTGTGGTTTTGATTTCTGTGTCTGGTAAATGTTCACTGTGTCCCCATTATGAGTCTCAGAGGAATTAATGACTCCTGTTGCTGGGCTAAAATCAGACTGAAACCAGTCACTGTGTGTAGCACAAAGTAAGTTTCAAACTGCTGGGTCGGCAACTCAAACCTCGACCATGTGGGAGTAGAGCTCCTTAACCACTAGGTCACCTGCTGGCCCCTTGATAAAACTTTAATCAGACTTCAGAGAGTTTGTTCAGTCCTATCTGTACACTTGCATATAATTCATACAAGTGAATTTGGCTAGAATCTTCATTACCTGTAATGTTACCACTTAGTAATTTTCTATCCAATTACTCCCAACTTGCTCTTTGAGTTTAAATTCTTACTTGTCCTTACTATATTCAGAGTTTAACCTAATATTCCTGAACTACTGCAAAATCTCATAGTCACACTTCCCACATATTTTTTGAGGCTTTAAATGAAGCTTTCTTTGCTTTAAAATGTATGAAGAGTTGAGCAGGTGGCATGGTGTTTAAGGCTCTGGATTTCCACATGACCAACTGAGGTATAAGTACCAGTCTTGCAGCTCAAAAATTATGCTGGGCACATGTGCAAGCCTGAGAGGAGAATGGGTATTGGATTGAGGTGGGCCATCTTTCCAGGTTAATATATTGTGGTGGCCTTTACATACCCATGACTTTTATACAAAGCACATTTCTACAATCACCTAGTTAGTGGTGAGCACCAGAGTCAGCACCTTGATGCTAACATTAACTTTATATCAGGAGGTCAGTGTCCCAATATGCATGTGGGCGTTGCTATACAGGTATTGGTTATAAAAGGGCTGAGGTATGAACAATTTCACTCATTCTGAGCTTTCCAAAGACTGAATACAAAGATAGTGCCGACAAAGTGAACAACAAACTATATTAATTTCTCTCTTCTGTCTTGAAAGAAATGGAGAAACTGGAAATAAAAAAGAAAGATAATAAGAGGATAACAAGGAAGAACATCCTGAGTTCACAATTCTGCACTTCTCTCATTTTTGTGCACATGAAATTATTCTCAAGTGGGATTAATCCCACACACACGTATATATGTAAACTACGTTATTATGCAGTTACAATCACATTTTCAGATACATGTACCCAACAACTTACCAATCATCTGACACTTCTTGAGTTGGCCTTTTCCGATAATTTTGTGTAAGTATATCTTCTTCCTCCATGCTATAAAGAGGGAAAAACCCAGCCAGTACCAGGTCCCCATCCTTGTAGACACTTGGTTATAAGTATGTAAGACACTTAATATCTGTCATCTCACATGCCGTTTGTAAAGGCTGCAGAAGTAGCAAGAGACTAATCAAAGGTAATGACATGTCTGAGCTGGCTAAACACAGGTAAAAAACCTGATGTGTGGGAGCTGAGAAGGAGATGGAACTGGATTGTGTCTGCAGGTTCAGCCATCTGTTAGGAAAGGCAATTCTTTGAAGGGCACTGGGGATTCTCACTTCCACAGTTTCACTTCAGCCTGTCCAAAGTGTGTGCCAGACTGGCATGACAGAAACATAGCTAGAAGCATTTTTAAAAGGGCAGTTTCATGGGAATCATGGTGCTGAGACTCATGCTTAATCTGAGCAGCTCTGACTTTCCTGGCTTTTTACTGTTTCACTTAAGTCCCATCCAGGAACTCTGGGGATCTCTCTACCCTGGGGCTCTGCACCTGTCACCCTCCATTTTGGTGAAAAACAATTTGGGAAAAACATATTTTACCTGTTTTTCTCCCCCAGCCTTTATGATTTTATAGTGACCAAATAAAGCTTTGGGGATCACTCCATCCTGAGACAACAAGCTTTGTAATTTTGTGACCAAGAGAGGTTCAAAGTGCTTGTATTACAAAACTACTGTTACTATTTTTTAATGCTGTTAAAATCCACAGAATTTGGACCAACTAGTTCCATTGTGGTTATTTTCTCTAAAGTGAGCTCGCCATTAATTGTACATGATTGATCCACTCTGTGTGCTCACTGTGAATTGTCTGTGGAAGCTGGCTCCTTCCCATCACCCTCCTTGAGCTGCTCTTCTCTCTGTCCCCTTGACTTTGCGAGGTCTTCACCTGTTCTTGTTTTTATACAATGATGGGAGGAGAAAGTATGGAAAGTAGTCACAGTATAACCTTAATGTAACTTAGAATAAACACGATTAAGCTGAACAAAATATTGGAAGAAATCTTAGAATATTATAAAGTCAGAATGATCATTTGGGGAATATTTGAACAGTTATGTTCTTTTACTGGCATGGATGATCTACAGGTGGCTACCTTTATTTATTGTGTCTGTCTTAATCATAACAGAATTAATTTTAATTTTTCTTATACTGTCTTAAAAAATTATGGAAGAAGGAATAGTTATCCAATTTTAAAACATGGAACCACTTTTGATACATATAGTCTCAGGAGATCATACTTGGTTTATAAATAAGTTTATATTTAAAACAAAAAAAACATTAAATCATGGAACCAGTAGTTGGCATCATGGTTAAGTCACTGGAATCTCACACGATTGACTGCAATGCAATGTGTAATGATCAGATCAGGTTATTTGCATATGAACTACCTCAAATATGTGTGATTTGGGTTGGAAACACAGATTGTTTTATGTTTTTGAGACATAGAGCAAATTATTTTTAACTACTTTCATCCTCATATGCTATGGAATACAAGAACACATTCCTCCTATTTAACTGTAATTGTGTACCTTTACCCATCCTTTTTTTTTTTTTTTTTTTTTTTTGAGGTTTTTGCTACAGGGCACGTGTGCTCGCCAGACAGACAGAGACAGAGAGAGACATAGAAACAGAAAGCGAGAAATTACCCTGTGGGAGGCTGCGCAACAGCGAATCTGCCGCGGTTTCTCAGAGAGCAAACAATTGCCATGATTGGCCACTAGAATCCCTCAGATTTGCATATCCAGCACCTCATGATTGGTCCAAAAGCAACCAATCGTAACCCACCGTTTACAACCAATCACGGCCCACCATTTACAACCAATCACAGCCCACCCTTTACAACCAATCATAACCACCCTTTATGATCCAACAACGTGTATATAACCACCATGCCTGGCCCACAATAGCCAGACGACCAGGAAAACAACGAAGACAACACAGACGACCAGGAAGACAATGAAGACAACACAGAAGACCAGGAAGATGACGACCCTGGAGAGCCTGCAGAGCTGAAACACCACACAGTCTCCAGACAACCCTGAAGAGTTGTAACACTACATCATCTCCAGACGAGCCTGAAGAGCTGTGACACCGCATCGTCTCCGTGCTGCTCACAACAGACGACGTGACCCTAAAGAGTTGTAACACTGCGTCGTCTCCGTGCTGTGCCGTGCTGTCCACAATAAACAGATGACACTGTGTCATCTCTGAGCTGTGACACTGTGCCGCTTGTTCCAGCTCTCACTCCTTCCCTCAGGAAACCTGTTCGACTGTCCCACCAGGTCGGGACATGTGGCGCCCGAACCAGGTCAGGACAAGTGGCGTCCGAACAGGGACGGGACATTACCCCCCAGAGTAGATGCCCACACCGCAATCCCTTTCTTCCATTCTCCTCTCGGGATCTTGGGCACACATGCACATGCTCCCGGCATGAGTTTTAAGCCACTAGGTCCAGGACACAAACTGCGGTAGACTACATGGGAGTCCAGCGACATCACCATTATACTAACTGTTGGTCCCCCTTTATCCATCTTTATTTTATGTTCCCTCCCCCCATAATTCCCATTCTCAAGCTACTAGCTGAAACCCTATTTATTTTCCTTTTCTTTTAGGTTTTTTAGGATGTGGCATCTATGTTTTCCAGAGAGAAAGAAACACACCAAGAGGGAATATGAGAAACCACCTTTCAGGGAGGATGGCCAATGCTGCATGTTGCTGGCATCATTTTCAAGTTACCAAGTCTGGGACTGGAACTTCTTTCAGTTTTGTGAGATTCCAGTACCTTAACTATCATGCAACCTGATGGCCCTGTAACCGACTATTATTACTAGATACAGTCTAGCTTCCACATATAAGTAACACCTATAATATTTGTCTTGTGTGCCTAGCTTTTTAGTTGTAGAGGAAATAATTATAACATTTTTAGAAATCCACAAAAGATACTGAATGGCCAAGGCAATCCTAAATGGACAAAGAAACACAACAAATGAAGAAAAGCTGGAGGGTTTACACAACGAGCCTTTAAGTATACTATAAAATCTATATGAACAAAAATAGCATGGAATGGCAAGAACAAAACAACAGAAACAGACACATAGCTCAATTTATCAGAAAAGGAAAAATAGAAATGATCACTTTTTACACTCATCTGATTTCTTTTTTAAAGAATTATTTTATTTAACTTTGTTTATTATTATTATTTTAAGTTTACCAGAGGGAGACAGAGAGATAGGGAAAGTGACAAAGCAAGATGCCAGATCTGGCACTCAAACCACAGTCGACCATGTAGGAGCCAAGCTCTCAATCACTGTGCCACCTGTCGGCCTCTGATTTTCCACAATGAAGCAAAGAACATACACTGGAGAAGAACATTACTTCAATAAATAGTGCTGGAGGTAGTGGATACTCATGAGAAAGAACAGATTACAATCTTAAATGTAAGGCACAGAATAAAACTACAGAAAAAATAATATGGAAAATGTCTCAGGAATTAGTCTGAGCATATATTTCTTGAAGAAGACCTGAAACTCAGAGGCAACAAAAGCAGAAAGAGATCATTGATATTCTAGCAAACTAAAATGATTCTGCAAAGCCAACAAAAGGGTGAAGAGACATCCTGCAGGAGAGGGTAAAGGTATTTTCAATCTATTCATCTATTGAAGGATTAATATTCAGAGTATATGAGAAACTCAATAAACCCAACAACAACAAGAAAAAACAGCTCTGATTACAAAATTGAATTAAGACATGAATAAACATTTCTGAAGAATATATATTTAATAGTCAAGTATGTGAAAAAATGCTCAATATCACTAATTACCAACAAAATATAAATCAAAGCTAAAAAATAATAAATATGGGTCTGGATGATGATGACCTGGTAAAACTTGACACACTTTAAGTGTAAATCACAGGAGGTTTAGAATTCACATCTAGAGACCTCTTTGAATGTACTGGGCACACTTTTACCCATAAGCTTGGACTGGCTGAGGCTGGGGGTAGATAAAGTATTGAGACACTGTTGGAAGTGCCTGTTTCTCTGTCTATAGATCTTTTTCTCTCACTTTGTTTGTCTCTTTTATTGATGAAAAGAGTAAATGTGGAAACAGCTTTTTTTTGAGGGAGGAGGGTTTGCCATATGCTAGCTGAAGATACAGAAACAAAGAGAAGGAAACTGAGAAATCACGCCCAAAGGGGGGCTACCCATGCCACAATCCTTTCTCTTCTAGTTTCTTCTCAAGAATTTGGGCACACACACACACACACGCATATGCACGTGCATGCACGCGTGTCCAGTGTGATTTTCAAGCTGCCAGTCCATGACTTCAACCATGGCCAGTTATGTGGGTGGCCAGCACCTTAACCACAATACTACTTACTGATGTCTTTGAAACATTTTCTTTAAAAAAATAAACAATACTGGACAAGAAAGTGGTGTGCTGAAAGTTCTGGTTCCCACAAGGTCAACTGTGTAGTTCAACTTCATGACTGGATGGCTAAAAGAACACACCAAGGATGTTTTCATATTTATCAAATATCCTGGAGAAAATAGGGGAGAAGGAATTGGGCTTTCTATCTTTCTCTCTCTCTTTTTCTCTCTCCAGTGGCAAGTGCATGTGCCCTATAGAAAAAACTAAAACTAAAATAAAACCTGACTAATTGCATTCTGAGTCAATAGTTTGGAGTAGTACCTATTTTCAAAGACTGTCCAGGAAGTTCCCTTAGGGTCCCTTGACCATGAAACAATTCCTCCTCCTGCCATGGCTGTGGAGGAGTGGGGTTGTGCTGTACCAGAAAATCAGCTAAGACCTGGGAGGCCTAGGAGGCCAGGGGTTCTTGGATAGAATGCCTGGGCTAGACATGATCCTGCAAGTGTAAACATCATTGAGTGGGGCTCACAAGTTCCTAAGTCCTTCGGAGGCTGGAGCATCCTTTGGCAGAAAAAGAAGACCTCTAAAGACATCTCTGGGCTGGGCTGGTCTCTTTGGTTTGGCAATGGCTCCTGAGATATTCTTTTTTTCTTTCTGTCTTTTACTTTTTATTTACCTTCTGTCTACCATTTGGTTATTGATTTTCTTAAGTCTTATGATGCCATAATTTACAAATCTGTTTAATGGTATATCTTCTCTATTTTAATTCTTCAATAGGTTGGCAAAAGCACACTACCAATCACACAGTAATTCTATAGTTTTCATGTGACTTTAAATTGTTTAAAGATAATCATGAGACAGAACTTATTCTTACTTAGATAATAAAGACTTCAGGGACTGGCAGGTGGCAAGGTAGTTAAGGTGCTGGACTCCCACAAGTTCAACTGTGGTTCAAGTCATAGACCTGGTGGCTTGCTTTCTCACAATTTCCCTCTCACTCTCTTTCTCTCTCTCTGTTCAAAGTAAAATAATAATAATAATAAATAATAATAATAATTATTATTATTATTAAATAGATAATTCTTTTAAAAAAAGAATTTAAAGGTAAAATGTAACATACTAAATCTCATCACACTGACTTTCAAAAGCATCTGATCTTATAAAGCATTTATAAAATATGCAAAATATTACATATTCTTTATTTGATAGTATACACAAACCACACTAAAATATCTTTCAATGAGCAAAAGGCAATATTTCAGATTCAGGGAATTCTAATTACACTGACATAGCTAAGACCAAAAATATAAAGTAGACATCACTACCTTATCTTCAGCTCTTGCCTTTAATGGGTTAATGAACACAAAATAAAATGCAGGTGAGTCAGCATGGTTTTGAGAAGTGAAGGGATTTCCAATACTTATATATTCATAAAACCAGGTACATGTAAGCCTAAGTAAAAAATAAAACAATCTATTAGTATAAGCATGGGGAATGTAACTCATATTTGAGTACTATCTATTCTAATAGTGCCAAGAGAATATAATACTTATATTCTCATCACAAAAAATATAAAATATTTCATACATGTTAACTTACTTTGTTCAATTGTTTCATGTTATACTTAAAAATCCAAAAACTACTTTGTATTTGATCATTTTTATACATATAATTTGTATGTACATATTTTACAGATATATACATTTCTGTAATTTTTCTATATTTAATTTTAAGATGTACAAAAATAGTGAATGTGTACACTCCTCATTCATATCATGAAGATATTTGTTGTCTCCTCAATACATTAATGATCCTCCTTTAAAATCACCTCTATTCAGGTAAACTACCATCATCCAGCTACATGATACCTATTATCAATCACAAGACCCTCAAAATCTCTTTATTATTTGAACACACTATGCTTAAGTGGAGAGAAAAAACTTTTTGAGGTCTCCTAGAGCCGTGGGAACATTATTCACAGCAGGTACATGTACCAGGGCAGGAGAATGTCTGAATGGCAGTCTAAGCTTAGACCTTTATGTCTTGTGACTGGGATGAATTGTTTGCCCTGAATCACATGACTTGACTGAATTTCCTAATGTTGTCCTCTCTGTTTAGATATCAATCAATGAACGAATGATATATATTGGCTGTGTGTGTGCCCCAAATCCTGAAAGAATGGAGAAGGGATTGTTGTGTAGCCATCTGCCCTGGGGAATGACTTCTCACTTTCCGTTTCCCTCTATATCTATATGCAATGAATGCACACACTCTAGAGCAAAAATCTATAAGTAGATAAAAAAAAAATATGGCAGCAGGTGGCCTGGTGGTTAAGGCACAGGATCCCTTATGGCTGTATAGTTCAGGTCCTATACCCAGCACCTTGAAAAATACTCTGTACCCTTGTGTGTACAGGACCAAAATTCTGAGAGGAGAGTGGAGGAGAAAGAATTGTTGCATAGCCATCCCACTAAGTGGTCATTTCTCACTTTATCTCTCACTGTCTCTTCAGAGAGTACAGTGGCCTTATAGAAAAACACTAAAATAAGTAAATAAATATGAGAGCTACCTGCTATTTTGCTGAGCTTTATTTTAATGAGCTATCATAGGAAGGCCAGCAGGTGGAATGGTGGTAAAGGTCCTGGATTCTCACATGGCTAACCACTATTCCAGTCCCAGACATGGAAGCTTGCTTTCTCACTTTTCTGTCTCTGGTCAAATTACAAACTAATAATAACAAATAGAATTAAATAAAGAAATAATTCTTTAAAACAAATAAGTAATTAAATTGTTATAGAAAGCAATGGATCAAGTGTTAATTTTCCCCTTTCTGTTCTGCTTTAGTTAACCCCTGACCTTTACAGTTTGTGACTGTCACTTTGTGCTCGGTGCCTGGGGATTTGAATATTTACTTTGGCATTTGAAACTCTCTCTCAAGTCCATCTTTAAAAAAACAAAAACAAAAACAAAAACAAAAACAAATAGCTTAAGTATTTTATTTGTTTGCAACTAAGCTTGTTAACACTGTATAATAAAAATGTACAAAGAATAATGTTGCAATTTTTGGTTAGACTTAAGTCAAAGGCATTTATTAATAAGGAATCTTTCCATGAAAATATTCCAGAAATTTCTTTAAGCCATCTGATCAAATGAACAACTGTCTCTGAATATTACCTTACTTAGAAAGGTAATACATTTGAATTAAACTCAGAATTTTTCAAAATAAGCCCTAATTAAAAAAAAAAAACTATTCTATCTTCAAACTAAAACAATTTAAAAAAACTTTCTTTTCCAGAAACAATAATAAAGGAAACAAAGCATTTTGTAAAATGCATTCCTGAATAAGTCACAGTAAAAATAAATGTATAATTAACTTCCACCTCCTCAAAACAGGCTACTTTCTGTTCCTCAGCCTTGAAAACATGGTGAAGAACAGCCTATAAGCAACTTTGGGCAGAGGGTTGCCAAAACAAAAGCTCAAGCAGTTGAACATGGACACCACTAAAGAACTTGGGGGAACCTGACCAAAGGATTCAAATTCTATTTTTAGTAACTGATACAGAAGTGAAGTGGCTCCTCATAAGCAACAGTGCTGCTGGGGCCTGGCCCAGCCCCATTCTCACCTATATTATGCTCCTGGGCAAGCTCTGATGCTTTTGCTCCAGTAGAGACCTTTCCCTTTGGAGGTTTGGTTTCCAGGGAGCACTTTGACTGTGTGAATGAGGTGAGCACTGACTCCATGTGGGTATTTTAAGGCTTGGAGTCAAAATGTTTTTCTAACACAGCTAGATAGAGTCCATATGTCAATGGCACATCTCCAGTTTATTCAGTTCCTCTTCACAGACTTGTAGATCTAGGACCGCAGACCTTACTATGTCATCATGATCACATCTAATGTCCCTCCTCTCTTTTGATTCATATTTTGTGCTTGGAAACAGACCCTGTATTTAACAATAATACTGACACATAAAACAATCCACTATTACAACTTATATGGTCACAAAAATTAATGATCTTCTGTAGACCAAGCAAATGTTTTAAGCCATAATTGTCATGCATCAAATTCATAGTCAGAATCTCCAAGATCAAAATTTGCACAATACAAATGATAAATTTAAATACACATACACACATATACACACATTCTCACACACACTTCTTACAGAACTGCGCTTGGGGAAACTCCATTTGCTGAGTGTGGGAAACTGCACATCAACAAGTCCGCTGAGGCCATTTTATGAGTCTTATACTATCGCCATTTTAAAGAAACCTTTAGGTTTTGATTTCTCAGTGAGCAAACAATCATACAATGCCAAAAGCCACAATTGGCTCCCCTTCAAAACCACACTCTGATTGGCTACAAACTCATGGCGCTCACCGTTTGATGAGCCTAGAATCCCTCAGATTTGCATATTCAGCACCTTATGATTGGTCAATCTAATTATCATATAAGGCAACCAAACATGGCCCACCAACATGTATATAACCACGATCCTTGGCCCATAATAAACGGACGATCCTGAAGAGTTGTAACACTGTGTTGTCTCTGTGCTGTTTGTCCTGTCTCTCACTCCTTCCCTCAGGAAACCTGTTTGACTGTCCTGCGGGTGGGGACACGTGGCGCCTGAACTGGGACCTGAGTACGAAGGATCCAGTGAAGAGTACCAAGGAAGGCCAGCAAAAAAAGCATAGAAGGACATAAAGAAGACGTCCTGGTAAGTAGTTACTTACATTTCATTTTAAGTACGGGTAATAAAGTATGGGACAAGAGCTTAGTCAGCATGAACTATTCATTCAGGGCTTAAAAGAAGCCCTTGCCGCTATGGTCGCTAAGGGAGAGCAGATCAAGCAAAATGATCAACCCCAGGAGGAGGCTATAGCCACCTCAGATCTAACCAAGGATTCTAAAATTGAAAAAGAACAGGGAGAGGATCTTATTTCCCTAGATAGTGAGGAAGAAGTTAAAAGCCCCGAAGGTGAGACAAAACCCGAACAATCCAAAAAACTAAAAAAGAAAAACAACCTTAAGGCTCTACAAGAGCCAAAGAAAAACCTATACCCCTCCCTTACTAAATTTAAAAACTACTCAGACAAGTCATCAACTAGTTCAGAGGAGGAAATCCTAGAGGCCAAGGCTGACAAATATAATAAACTCGAATGGTCACCCTTCAAAAAACGGCCACCACCCCATAGCACTACCACCTTAGCACTGCCTCTTATTGACCCAAAACAAAAAATAATTAATGAAATAAAACAATTAAAAGAACAAATTCAATTATAAAAAGAACACCAGGAACTAATGTCACAATTAGAGAAACTAAAAACCGATACAGATAAAGAAACAAAACTAGTTCTAGGATCACATACGACAGACTTTGAGACATTCCCTGTTACAGAAACTACAGATCCCCAAGGGCAGATTTGGCACCGTCACAGCGGGTTTGACTTTAAAATGGTAAAATAAATTAAGGCAGCGGTCGCCCAATATGGAGCTACCGCTCTGTATACATTAGCTATAGTTGAGACTATAGCCGAGGGTTGGCTCACGCCGTCTGATTGGCAAACATTAGCCCGAGCTACACTTTCAGGAGGAGACTACCTGTTTTGGAAATCAGAATATGTAGAGGCTTGTAGGGAAATCGCCCACTGCAATGCCCAGGCCAATAGCAGCTGGACAGTCGAAATGTCAATAGGAGAAGGAAACTATGCACACAATGAAAATCAAATGCAGTATGACCCAGGGCTCTTTGCACAAATTTATACGGCAGGCATAAAGGCCTGGAAAAAACTCCCTGCCAAAGGAGATCTGAGCACCTCCCTTACTAACATTAGACAAGGGCCTGATGAAACTTTTTCTGACTTTGTGCATCGATTAATTACCACGTCAGAAAGAATATTCGGTAATGCTGATGCAAGTACAGACTTTGTAAAACAACTGGCATATGAAAATGCTAATGCTTTGTCCCGACCCGCGGGACAGTCGAACAGGTTCCCTGGGGGAGGGAGTGAGAGTTGGGACAAACACACGCACACACACTACAAGATGCTGATCAAGTCGTCTTCTTCCGTCTACTTCCGTTTATTAAGGAAAAATGGCGAGTTATATACAGCTGGTGGGCACCAATTGGATGCCAGAAATGCAAATGAGATAGAACAGCATGAACAGTCATTGATGTGGGCAGATCTCTCCTGTTGCCTAGAAACCCAACCACTTCCGGAGAGAACGGTTGGTTACATGATTTCTGAGAAACGGTTTGCTCAGTGAGGAAGTGAAGCCTAATGGTTTCCAAGATGGTGGATAGCTCAAGATGGCGGATAGCTCAAGATGGCTTCCATATGCAGTGCCCTCCACATGTCCCCCTTTTCTATTTTTTCAAAGAGAGGAGAAAAACCTGGGGGAATCGTGCCTGTCTTAGGTTGGAGTCATTTTTAGAGCCACATGTCCATCCTTACCCGTCATTGGAGAATCCCATTGTGATGATGGGTTTCCTGTCTTAGGTGGAAGGACCAAACAGCTGTTAGGCTCAGACTCTCATACCCGTCTTTGGCTAACCAATTCAGGCCTCAGGCAGGAGCAATGTCTAGGCTCCGCGATACTCCATCTCCAGGTTGTGGTAGTGGACTTGGATAGGCTGCATTTTTATGGAATTATCTGTTGTTTAAAGAAAGCCATGAGCTTATTAAAGAAAACAAGCCCCAAAGAGCAAACAATCAGTAAACCCAGAATAAGACCAAGTATGGTGAGAAAAAAGGGGAGGAGTCCATTCCATGCAGACCATAAGGGATTGTCGGAGAGTTGTCACGAACGATGTCGGACTTGGTGTAAAAGCAGCAGCATTCCTGTAAAGCAAGACAGGGACCCCCCCTGTTCTGCCAGGAGGAGCGGCACCAGGACCAAAACCAGCAGCAGTAGTGTCGAAGAAGCAAAACAGGATCAGGTATTTAAGAAGGATCTTCATTTTGTAGATCTGTGGAAGGAGAGAGAGATATCTCAGGGCTTTCATCGTCCCTGGATGGCTTGTTAGAATCAATCTGTTTGATTAATCTTTCTGGTAGCCAACGAGCAGCATCCAGTTTTTGAGAACAGATGCAGACAGACCCTCTGCCCCAAATGAGGACAGGGTACGGACCATTCCATGTATTGTCCAGAGGATCTTTCCACAAAACTGAGGCAAATTTTGTTTTGGTAGTTGAATGCCCGAAGCACTCAGCAGCTGAATCTCCATCTTTATCAAGAGACAGGAAATTTAGGACAAAAAGAGCATGTGCCAGAAGGTTTTTTGGCGAGCCCTTAGCCTGTAAAAGCTCTCCCTTTTTTAGCTTTTGGAGAGTATTTTTCAAGGAAAGATAAGCACGTTCAACAATGCCCTGTCCCTGGGGATTGTATGGAATTCTCGTAACATGTTTAATGTGAAGTTGTTTACCAAAAAGAAAAAAAAAAAAAAAAAAAAAATGGGCAAAATTGTTTCCTGTGTAACTTGGGCCATTATCTGTCTTAATTTGTTGAGGTTTGCCCATAACAGAGAGTGCGACAAGTACATGGGAAATAACATGTTTGCCGGCCTCACCAGTTTGTGCCGTGGCAAAAATGAAACTGTTAAAGGTGTCAACAGAAACATGAACATAAAACAAAATCATGGGCAGATAAAAAAATATAAAAATTTATCTGGAGGAAGATGGTTATCAATAGTTCCAGTAAAGGAAGCACATGCAATAGGCCAGAAATCTGTTTGTTGGAAAAGCCAATTAACTTGGTCTTTAGTATACGGCTGGATGATTGTATCAGGATCTTTGCCATATGTCTTTGACATATGGCAAAGATCCTGACCACAACTGAAGCAATTGCCTCTATTATTACAGTTAAGAAACTGGCGAACAGTATATCCTTTAAGAGCAGCGGCCAGAGCCAATCCTTTTTGGTATGCTGCCCAACATCAGAACATAAGCAAATATATCCTGATAAATCTGTCTTTTTCCTATATGGCCTGGTTGCTGCTTGACAAGCAGCATTAGCATTTTCATATGCCAATTGTTTAACAAAATTGGTACCTGCATCAGCACTGCCAAATATTTTCCCTGCTGCAGTAATTAACCAATGAACAAACTCAGAAAAAGGTTCATCAGGCCCTTGTTTTATTGTTGTAAGGGAGGTACTTAAGTCTCCTTTAGTAGGAAGTTTTTTCCAAGCTCTCATGGCTGCCGTATTAATTTGAGCAAATAGCCCGGAATCATATTGCATTTGATTGTCACAAGTTGTATAATTGCCTTCTCCCAATAACATATCTGCTGACCAGCCATTGCTGGCCTGGGCATTACTGCATGCGGTCTCCCTACAATTTTCCACATATTCTGATTTCCAAAGTAAGTAATCCCCTCTAGAGAGCACAGCACGGGCCAATGTATGCCAATCTATTGGTGTAAGCCAATTTTCTGCCACCGAGTCAACTATGGCTAAAGTATATGGAGCTGTAGCTCCATATTGAGCAACTGCTGTTTTCATTTCTTTTGTAATGTTAAAATCAAAGCCATGTAGGTGGCGCCATGCTTGTCCTTGTGGATCTGTGGTTTCTGTTACCGGGAAGGCTTCCTGCCCTTCAAAATCTATCAATGATTGTAGTTTTTGAACTGGCTTAAGTTTTGTAGTCTGAACTTTTGCCTTAGGATCAATAACGGGCATCGCCAAAGATGGTGTGGATGCGACCGGGTTGTTAGATGGCGGTCGTTTTTTGAAAGGTGGCCATTTTAAATTATGGTATTTGCCTGTCTTCGTTTCTGAAGTTTTTTGTTCAGATGGCCATTTTGGGTTACTGCACGTGGCAGTCTTTGTTTCTAAAGTTTTTTGTTCAGACGGCCATTTTGGGTTACTGCGCATGGCAGTCTTTGTTTCTAAAGTTTTTTGTGCAGACAGCCATTTTGGTTTACTGCACGTGGCAGTGTTTGTTTCTAAAGTTTTTTGTTCAGACGGCCATTTTGGGTTACTGCATGTGGCAGTGTTTGTTTCTAAAGTTTTTTCTTCAGACGGCCATTTTGGGTTACTGCACATGGCAGTCTTGGCCTCTAAGATTTCATCCTCTGAACTAGATAATGACTCATTTTTCTTTGGCTCTTGGAGAGCCTTAAGGTTGTTTTTCTTTTTTAGTTTTTTAGATTTTTTGAGTTTCGTCTCTCTCTCGGGGCTTTTAACTTCTCCCTCACTATCTAGGTAAATAAGATCCTCTCCCTGTTCTTTTTCAATTTTAGAATCCTTGGTTAGATCTGAGGTGGCTACAGCCTCCTCCTGGGGTTGCTCATTTTGCATGATCTGCTCTCCCTTAACGACCATAACGACAAGAGCTTCTAATAAGCTCTGAACAGATATTTCTTGCTGACTAAGCTTTTGTCCCATTATTACCCGTACTTAAAATAAAACGTAAGTAAATACTTACCACGACGAATCTCTGCCGTCCCCTTCTGGACGAGTCTATGCCGTCCGCTTCTGCGGCCTTTCCCGCCGGCTTTTCTCACTTGCTCTGCACTGAAGCCTTCCTCGGGAGCTCTTCACTGGACCCCTCGTACCCAAGTCCGTGTTCAGGCGCCACGTGTCCCGACCCGCGGGACAGTCAAACAGGTTCCCTGGGGGAGGGAGTGAGAGATGGGACAAACACACGCACACACACTACGAGATGCTGATCAAGTCATCTTCTTCCATCTACTTCCGTTTATTGAGGAAAAATGGCGAGTTATATACAGCTGGTGGGCACCAATTGGTTGCCCAAAATGCAAATGAGATAGAACAGCATGAACCAGTCATTGATGTGGGCGGATCTCTCCTGTTGCCTAGAAACCCAACCACTTCCGGAGAGAATGGTTGGTCACATGATTTCTGAGAAATGGTTTGCTCAGTGAGGAAGTGAAGCCTAATGGTTTCCAAGATGGTGGATAGCTCAAGATGGCGGATAGCTCAAGATGGCTTCCGTATGCAGTGCCCTCCACAATGCTTCTTGTCAGGCAGCCATTAGTCTGCACAGAAAAAAGACAGATCTGACAGGGTACATATGTCTGTGTTCAGAGATCAGATCAGCATACCAACAGGGATTGGCCATGGCCGCTGCCCTTCAAGGGTACACCATATGCCAATTCCTTGACCTCAGTAATTGAGGTAACTGCTTTAAATGAGGTCACCCAAGACACATGGCAAAACAATGTAAAACAAAAAGTATTAAAGATCAGAGACAGAATCAACCCCTTGAGTTATGCAGTAAGTACCAGAGGGGATCTCATTCTGCCAACGAGTGCAGCTCCAAAACAGATCTCCATGGCAGACCACTCAGTCACTCTCAGGGAAATGGGAACAGGGGCCAGCCCCAGGCCCCCAGACCCAAACAAGTTTTTGGGGCGATGCAAACTGTTCCAACAAACAATCCTTTTCAGACCTCTCCAGAGCGACTCCAGGAAGTGCAGGACTGGACCTCTGTTCCACCACCCACACAGTATTAACTCCCGAGATGGGGGTACAGGCCTTGCCTACTGGAATCTTTGGCTCTTCACCTCCAAACACCTTTGCAATAATTATAGGTCGTAGTAGTGCCACTATGGAGAGACTTCAAATCTTTCCAGGAGTAATAGATAATGACTATGAGAGAGAGATAAAAATTATGGCTTCATTCAATTCTCCAACTGCACTGACCTTCTCAATATATCCTCTCAAAACTCTCAGCTTTTATGTTCCCCTACAAAATACATCAACTCCAAGAATCACTCCAACAACGTAGAAAACAACTCACCGACAATCCCTTATGGTCTGCCTGGAACGGTCTCTTCTCTTTCCTGCTCCCCCTACTTGGCCCATTCATTGGCCTTTTAGTTGTTTGCTTCCTGGGACCTGTTATATTTAATAGGCTCATGACATTCCTCAAACAACAAATTGACTTGCTAACTATGCGGCCCATACAGGTCCACTATACTAGATTAGAGAAGGAAGACCAACATCCCTAAACTGATCTCGCCTGAGGTGCTGAATCGGTTAGCCAAAGATGGGTAAGAGAGACTACTGAGCCCTACTATTCAGTCCATCCACCTAAGACAGGAAGCCCATCATAGCTATGGGACTCTCCAATGACGGGTAAGACTGGACTTCTGGCTCAATAAACGACTGCAACCTAAGACAGGCACGATTGACCCAGGCTCTCTCCTCATCTCTCTACTTAAAACAAAAAGGGAGACATGTGGGAAACTGCACATCAGCGAGTCCACTAAGCCATTTTATGAGTCTTATACTA
This sequence comes from Tupaia tana, assembly GCA_026018925.1. Taxonomy (NCBI): domain Eukaryota; kingdom Metazoa; phylum Chordata; class Mammalia; order Scandentia; family Tupaiidae; genus Tupaia; species Tupaia tana. The sequence continues at coordinate 4,692,322 of JAKSZU010000024.1, forward strand.
TCACCATTCATTTTTATTTATTTTTTTTTAATTTTTTTATTTTGGAGAGGTTTTTGCTATAGGGCGCGTGCACTCATCAGACAGACAGAGAGAGAGAGACAGAAAGTGAGAAATCACCCCCCAGGGGGGGATGGCCACGCTGCAATCCCTTCTCCATTCTCCTCTCGGGATCTTGGACATGCATGCACACACGCCCAGCATGAGATTAAGCCAGCGGGTCTGGGACTCAAACTGTGGTCGACTATGTGGGAGTCCAGCGACATAGCCATTATACTAACTGCTGGTTCCATACTATCACCATTTTAAGGAAACCTATAGGTTTTGATTTCTCAGAGAGCAAACAATCATACAACGCCAAAAGCCACAATTGACTCCCCTTCAAAACCACACTTTGATTGGCTACAAACCCATGACGCTCACCAACTGGTGAGCCTAGAATCCCTCAGATTTGTATATTCAGCACCTTATGATTGGTCAATCTACAATCCTTCATTATCATATAAGGCAACCAATCATGGCCCACCGACATGTATATAACCACAATCCTTGGCCCATAATAAACAGATGATCCTGAAGAGTTGTAACACTGTGTCCTCTCCATGCTCTTCATCCCATCTCTCACTTCTTCCTTCAGGAAACCTGTTCGATTGTCCTGCGGATCGGGACAACTTGGAGCTGTGGGGTTTTGAGAGACATGAGATCCCTGTATGCTGTTGGCGTCCACCCCCAGGCTCGGCACTACTATGGAAGAAGCAGAAAAAATGAGACAAAAGATAGAGTAGAAACAGACACAGGCAGCTTGGGCCTAGGTAGCCCATGCAACTTGTGCCGCCCAGATGAACTGGACGTCTTTATTTATAGAACAGGGAGACATTACACATGTATGTTTTATGACACTTCATACATTGGTTGCCAGGTTACAGACAATAAGAAGCAGTTAACAAATCTATGAGGGCTTAGTCACCCCAGGCCAGGTGTATCCCCTGGTGATAATCCCATCAAGAGAAAATCTCATCTTCCTTTCTAATGCAGAGAACTAGCTGTTAGGTGTGGGGAAGGAGCTAAAGATCTTCTTGCACCACCACACCCAGAGTAGGCTAAGGAACCTTTCAGATGCAGAGCAGGGATTGGATTTTACCAAGATGTTTCTTGAAGTCTATCACATGTGTCTGTTGGAACGCCCCTAGCAATTTCCACCCTTGCCCTGTCTGCAGCCAAGGTCAAGGAAAGACAGGTTACAAGGTTCTGCCAAACCCCAAAAGAGCAGGTGGTGTTTGCTCAGAGCATGTCCCCACACCACAGACTCTCTCTCTTAAACGTGTCCCCACAGTATGCCACTGGCTTAATCAATAAACTCCAATAAATTTGGCTATGTCTGATGTCCTCTTATTTCTCACTGAGTACACTATAACAATGGTAACCCTTCTCCCCTTAAAAAAAAAAAAAAAAAAACTGTTTCAAATTTACTTTTCTCATGAGTAAAAGAGAGAAGTAAAGTGAGAGAAAGAAATCTATAGACAGAGAAACAACACTTTTAACAGTGTTCCTACACATTATCTACCCCAGCCTCAGCTAGTCTGAGCTTATGGGTAAAAGTATGCCCAGCACACTCAGGGAGGTCTCCAGAGGTGAATTCTAAACCTTCTCTTGTAAGTTAACCTTGTAGTGTGTCAAGTTTTATCAAGTCATCACCATCCTGCCCCACATTTATTATTTTTTAGCTTTGATTTATGTTTTGTTGGTAATTAGTGATATTGAGGATTTTTCCACATACTTAACTATTGTATGTCTTCTTCAGAAATGTTTGTGCATTTCTTGACTTAATTTTGTAATCAGGGCTATTTTTATTCTTATTGCTGTTGAGTTTATTGAGCTTCTTATATACTCTCAATATTAATCCTTCATTAGATGAATAGCTTGAAAATAAGCTTACCCTCTCCTGCAAATGTCTCTTCACCCTGTTATTTGCTGTTCAGACACATTTTAGTTTGCCCAAGGAAGGACATTTGGAGAAGGGATACAGAGATAGAGCATTGACGGGATGAGGAGGTGTGGTGCTATCGGCTGAAGATATTTTGATAAACGGGACTGAGGAGAAATGTTCACATATTGAAATGTTCACATTGTAAGCTAAACAATGTGATTGAATGTATATAAATTTTTTAAAATAATTAATAAAAAAAGAAACATTTTAGTTTGGTATACTATCAGTTGTCTCTTTCTGCTTTGTTGCCCCTGGTTTTTAGGTCTTCTTCAACAAACCTATGCTCAGACAAATCAATACCTCAGTCATTTTTCCTATTTTTTTCTTCTATAGTTTTGTGTCTTACATTTAAGATTGTAATCTGTTCTTTCTCACGCGAATATCCACTATCTCCAGCACCATTTATTGAAGTAATGTTCTTCACCAGTGTATGTTCTTTGCATCAGTGTTGAAAACCAGGGGCTGATGGGACCAGCAGTTAGTATAATGGCTGTGTCACTGGACTCCCACGTAGTCGACCGCAGTTCGAGTGCTGGACCCAGTCGCTTAAACTCACACTGGGCGCGTGTGCATGCATGCTCAAGATCCCAAGAAAATGGAGGAGAAGGGATTATGGCATGGCCGTCCTCTCTGGGGGGTGATTTCTTTCTTTCTATCTCTCTGTCTCTCTCTGTCTGTCTGGCGAACGCATGCACCCTATAGCAAAAACCTCTCCAAAAAAAAGAAAAAGAAAACCAGGGGCTGGCAGGTAGCATGATGGTTGAGAGCTGGACTTCCATGTGGTTGACTGTAATTTGAGTCCCAGACCTGACAGCTTGCTTTCACACTTTCCCTCTCTCTCTCTGTCTCCCTCTAGTCAAATTAAAAAAAATAGTAATAATAAATAAAGTTAATAAAAAAAAACCCTCTTTTTAAAAAGGAAATCAGTTGAGTATAAAAAGTGATCATTTCTATTTTTTCATTTCTGTTAATTTGAGCTTTGTGTCTGTTTCTGTTATTATATTTTTGCCATTCCCATGTTATTTTTTGTTCATGTAGCTTTTTAAAATTTTTTTATTATCATCATATTCTACTTTATATTACATTGAATTACATATAACTTTACAGTGTATTACATTGCTTTTTCAAAAGGGAATGCCATGCATGTCAGTCAGTACAGAGACATTAATCTCCCCACTTCAACATTCAATATCTTTTCTATGTTTGCCCTAATCATTATTATTATTATTCTAATTATTTTTTAAAACAATCACTATTTCTCATTTTGCTTGTACAAATACTTTGCCCATCATGAAATACTTCTCAGATGAATCCAGTTGAGAATACTATACATGTCAACATCAACAGTTAATAAGCCATATCTGTTTTTCACTAACATCTTGCCTCTCTATTGTTCACTTGCTATCTTTCTCTATCCTCTTCTCTTCACTTCCCCCATTCCACACTGTCCTATTCTCATTAAGTACCTTCACTGCTTTTATGTCCTCCAATTTTTTGCTCTCTATCATAGAGTGCTGATAGTCGGCATATATTGAGTTGATACATACAATATCTTTCTTTCATAGCCTGGCTTACTTCACTCAGCAATAGATCCTCCATATCTGACCACTTTCTATCAAATGCCAGGGTCTTGTTATTTTTTATGGCTGAGTAGTATTCCATAGAGTATATATACCACTCTTTTCCAATCTATTCATCAGTTTGTGGACATTTAGGTTGGTTCCATGTTTTGGCAATTGTGAATAATGCTGCAATAAACATTGATGTGCAAGCACTTTTCTGACTGAGCGTTCTCCTGTCTTTTGGGTAAATACCCAGAAGTGGGATTGCTGGATTCATGTAGCTTTGAAGTGTACTTAAAGGCTCCTTCAACTTTGCCTTGTTTGTTATGTTTCTTTGTCTATTTAGGATTGCCTTGACCATTCAGTATCTTTTGTAAATTTTTTCAAATTTTAGAATTATTTCCTCTATAACTGCAAAGCCAGGCACACAAATGTTATAGGTGTTATTTATATGTGGAGGCTAGAATGTATCTAGTAATAATAGTGGGTTACAGGGCCATCAGGTTGCATGATAGTAAAAGTACTGGAATCTCACAAGGCCGACAGAAGTTGCAGATTTGTGACAGCATCAGTCCTGGGCCTTGTGGCTTGAAAAATCACTCCTGGTGCATGTACATATGTGTACAAAATTCTGAGAAGAGGAAAAGAGATTATAGCATGGCCATTCCCTTCAGGGGGTGATTTTTTCACCTTCCTTCTCTCTGTCTCTCTCTGGAAAGCATATGTGTCCTACAGCAAAATGGAAAAAACAAACAAACAAACAAAAAAAAAACACTACAAAGACACTATAACATATAACAATTTTAATTGTGAAAAAGCAGAATTAAATTAGTCAACTTCAAGTGAATATCAAGTATTATAAATTCCCCATCCTGGGGGATGATTTCTCAACTTTTGTCTCTCTCTCTGGCAAGCACATATGTCTGATAAGAAAATTTTCTCAAAACAATTCCTTTTTAAAATTTTTAATGCAGTAATGTAGTGTTAAAAACTATGTAATATACCTACCTAGTAAAGCACAGTAATTAATAACATTTTATTAGAGACCATGGAGACAGGTACAGGAACTGGGACAATGAGACTGTGTCTAAGAGAGTGGACTCAACTCTGAATATAGAATGGCCCACTGTGAATTTAGCACCACGCATCAAGGTGCTGGTCAGTGCATTGCACATCACTATGAGGTAACCTTAGGTCTAAGGGAGATTCTGCTCAAACCCACCTACCTTGAATTCATAGAAAAGTCCACGCAAAGATCTTGGTAAAGTTTAAGAAGCCTGGCTAAATTATGGTCAAGCAGAGAATTTTTGTCAATACAGATAGAATTATTTAAACAAAATTATAAATATTTTGGCCAATAGGTTGCAGAATGGTTAAAGTGCAGGATCCCACATAGCTGATTCTGTGGTTTGAGTTCCAAACCTGACGTCTTGAAAAACACACTAGTTACTTGTGCCCCGATACTGACGAGAGTGGAGAAAGGACTGTCATCCCCCTTGGATATGATTTCTCATTTTCCCTCTTTCTGTGTCTCTTCAGCAAGCACACATAACCTATACCAAAAATCTAGAGATGAAAAACATTAAAAATATTTTAATAGTAAAACACCATTATTTCTAAACGTTTAAGGATTTCCTATGGAGAGGACATATGGTGGCACAATGTAAGACACAATGAAACATGATGGTAATCTATGTACATGGAAACATTTTTGGGGCTCAAGAGATGGAATGCAGACCTACTTGAGCATGCTGAGCATATGTGTGCTGTGGTCCACAGTTGGCTGAGGTGAGAATGAATCAAGGCATCAAGACACTCTTGAGGGTGCTGTCTCTGTCATGGAAGAAAAAAAGCTTAAAAAAAAAAAAACTTAATCCTATAGAAAAATAAAAATAGAGACACAAAATAAAGTGATTACAAATATTTACATAATTCAAAAGTTAAGACCTTCTGCCTCCCTGGCTGACTGGCGACCAGTCTGAACAACATGTTTTGCACCAAGATTTCTGGCTGACCTGCTGCACCAATGCAGGTACTGCATCTATACTCCAGTGGGTAAAGATGGAGGGTTGGAATAGCATCAACATCACTGGAGTGTGCAGGCCTGCTCATCTGGTACTGCAGTTACATCACCTGCAGGTGATGGAGTGACCCTAGGCTGTGAGAAAGAAGAAAGAAACAGAAGTTTGCCAAAGAGAAAGTGAGCCTTTCCAAGTTACCTGACCTTAAAGATGTTGAAACAGTTCATGCTAGAGAGTTATTTTAAGACTAAAGTAAAACAGCCAGAGTTACTTACGTGAAATATTTTTTGTAAGCTATAGTATTTTTGCCAGTTTTATCAAACTTGAATCTCATATTTTTATCCTTCTAGCAAAATCTAAAAAAAGCAACAAAGAAACCAGAGTCTTGCTAACTGATGATCCTCCTGCTTTCTCCTCTGAATCATATAATTAACATCTTTAGTTAGAAAAAAACTGAGCCCTTTCAAAGAAAAAGAGATGATACACTTGGACAGACACTTCACAAAGATTTCTAAATGTTCAATAAATATATAAAACATGTTTAACATTAGTAAATGGAGAAATACAAAATAAGACCAAATTTAAAAAATCAATGAAAGTGGAACAACTGTACTCTTAGAACCAAAATTGGAGCATCAGTTACATGCATTTTGGGAAACTGAATTCTGAAGACACATGACGTAACAGCCCAATCACATGCCAAAAGCATAAACTCAAACAAATGCACGCATGTTAGTACTATGGAAAGAGCTCACAGTAGCATTAATCCAAACATCTGAAACTAAGGAAAGATTTCAAGAAGAGATTAATAAGGAAGTGTCAAATGAGAAAGTGTAGAGGAAGTGCTTCTAGGGGTGAGCTTTATTTTAGATCTTCTACATCCAATTTAGCAAAAAGTGTAAAACACACCATAAGTTAGAAAAAAAAGACACGTGATGTATCACACATACTCATTTTTCTTTTAAATTTGCTATAGGGTACCTGAACCCATCTGAGAAAAATAGAAAGAGAAAGAAAAAAAGTGGAAAAGCACCCCCCCAGGGGGGCTGATCCATAGCAGTCCATCCTCTTCTATTCTTCTCAAGATACTGGACATATATACACATGTGCCTATTGTGCTTCTCAAGTCACCAGATCTGAAATTTGAACTATGCTAACAGGCATGTGAGGTTTGGCCACTTTAACCACCACTCCACCTTGCTGGCCCACCACCTGTTTCTAAAAGGAAATATGTAGACTATATGAGAAAATAAAAGTGTATTGAGGGATATGAAATGACTTGATATTACATAACATGTACATAAATAAGGAAAATTTATTTTTATGAAATGACCAATTTCCCAAAATTCATCTATAAATTTAATGGCATCTCATCAAAATTCCAATATGTTTCATTTTCAAAGAAAAAGGGACCACTTTCCTGGACTGCCAGCAGGCAATAGAGTCTCCTGCAAGCCTCTGGCCAGCAAGGGATACTGAGGGAGGGTCACCTCTGACCCCCACCCCACTTCCAGACCCCCAAGCCCCAGACTCCACCTTCTAGACTTTCCTGGACTGCCAGCAGGCAATAGCGTCTCCTGCAAGCCTCTGGCCAGGAAGGGATACTGAGGGAGGGTCACCTCTGACCCCCACCCCACTTCCAGACCCCCAAGCCCCAGACTCCACCTTCTAGACTTTCCTGGATTGCCAGCAGGCAATAGCGTCTCCTGCAAGCCTCTGGCCAGCAAGGGATACTGAGGGAGGGTCACCTCTGACCCCCACCCCACTTCCAGACCCCCAAGCCCCAGACTCGACCTTCTAGACTTTCCTGGACTGCCAGCAGGCAATAGCATCTCCTGCAAGCCTCTGGCCAGCAAGGATACTGAGGGAGGGTCACCTCTGACCCCCACCCCACTTCCAGACCCCCAAGCCCCAGACTCCACCTTCTAGACTTTCCTGGACTGCCAGCAGGCAATAGCGTCTCCTGCAAGCCTCTGGCCAGCAAGGGATAGTGAGGGAGGGTCACCTCTGACCCCCACCCCACTTCCAGACCCCCAAGCCCCAGACTCCACCTTCTAGACTTTCCTGGACTGCCAGCAGCCAATAGCGTCTCCTGCAAGCCTCTGGCCAGCAAGGGATACTAAGGGAGGGTCACCTCTGACCCCCACCCCACTTCCAGACCCCCAAGCCCCAGACTCCACCTTCTAGACTTTCCTGGACTGCCAGCAGGCAATAGCGTCTCCTGCAAGCCTCTGGCCAGCAAAGGATACTGAGGGAGGGTCACCTCTGACCCCCACCCCACTTCCAGACCCCCAAGCCCCAGACTCCACCTTCTAGACTTTCCTGGACTGCCAGCAGGCAATAGCGTCTCCTGCAAGCCTCTGGCCAGCAAGGGATACTGAGGGAGGGTCACCTCTGACCCCCACCCCACTTCCAGACCCCCAAGCCCCAGACTCCACCTTCTAGACTTTCCTGGACTGCCAGCAGGCAATAGCGTCTCCTGCAAGCCTCTGGCCAGCAAGAGATACTGAGGGAGGGTCACCTCTGACCCCCACCCCACTTCCAGACCCCCAAGCCCCAGACTCCACCTTCTAGACTTTCCTGGACTGCCAGCAGGCAATAGCGTCTCCTGCAAGCCTCTGGCCAGCAAGGGATACTGAGGGAGGGTCACCTCTGACCCCCACCCCACTTCCAGACCCCCAAGCCCCAGACTCCACCTTCTAGACTTTCCTGGACTGCCAGCAGCCAATAGCGTCTCCTGCAAGCCTCTGGCCAGCAAGGGATACTGAGGGAGGGTCACCTCTGACCCCCACCGCACTTCCAGACCCCCAAGCCCCAGACTCCACCTTCTAGGTAGGTAGCCAGGATCTCCTTGAGGCGGGGTTTTTTTTTTTTTTTTTTTTTCCTTATCTCTTGACCTCCCCCAACTGCATTCTCTTGTTAACACCTAGCCCTCCTTCTTCCCCCAGACTTTCCTGGACTGCCAGCAGGCAATAGCGTCTCCTGCAAGCCTCTGGCCAGCAAGGGATACTGAGGGAGGGTCACCTCTGACCCCCACCCCACTTCCAGACCAACAAGCCCCAGACTCCACCTTCTAGACTTTCCTGGACTGCCAGCAGCCAATAGCGTCTCCTGCAAGCCTCTGGCCAGCAAGGGATACTGAGGGAGGGTCACCTCTGACCCCCACCCCACTTCAAGACCCCCAAGCCCCAGACTCCACCTTCTAGACTTTCCTGGACTGCCAGCAGGCAATAGCGTCTCCTGCAAGCCTCTGGCCAGCAAGGGATACTGAGGGAGGGTCACCTCTGACCCCCACCCCACTTCCAGACCCCCAAGCCCCAGACTCCACCTTCTAGACTTTCCTGGACTGCCAGCAGGCAATAGCGTCTCCTGCAAGCCTCTGGCCAGCAAGGGATACTGAGGGAGGGTCACCTCTGACTCCCACCCCACTTCTAGACCCCCAAGCCCCAGACTCCACCTTCTAGACTATCCTGGACTGCCAGCAGGCAATAGCATCTCCTGCAAGCCTCTGGCCAGCAAGGGATACTGAGGGAGGGTCACCTCTGACCCCCACCCCACTTCCAGACCCCCAAGCCCCAGACTCCACCTTCTAGACTTTCCTGGACTGCCAGCAGGCAATAGCGTCTCCTGCAAGCCTCTGGCCAGCAAGGGATACTGAGGGAGGGTCACCTCTGACCCCCACCCCACTTCCAGACCCCCAAGCCCCAGACTCCACCTTCTAGGTAGGTAGCCAGGATCTCCTTGAGGCGGGGTTTTGTTTTTTTTTTTTCCTTTTCTCTTGAGCCCCCCCCCCTGCATTCTCTTGTTAACACCTAGCCCTCCTTCTCCCCCCAGACTTTTCTGGACTGCCAGCAGGCAATAGCGTCTCCTGCAAGCCTCTGGCCAGCAAGGGATACTGAGGGAGTGTCACCTCTGACCCCCACCCCACTTCCAGACCCCCAAGCCCCAGACTCCACCTTCTAGACTTTCCTGGACTGCCAGCAGGCAGTAGCGTCTCCTGCAAGCCTCTGGCCAGCAAGGGATACTGAGGGAGGGTCACCTCTGACCCCCACCCCACTTCCAGACCCCCAAGCCCCAGATTCCACCTTCTAGACTTTCCTGGACTGCCAGCAGGCAATAGCGTCTCCTGCAAGCCTCTGGCCAGCAAGGGATACTGAGGGAGGGTCACCTCTGATCCCCACCCCACTTCCAGACCCCCAAGCCCCAGACTCCACCTTCTAGACTTTCCTGGACTGCCAGCAGGCAATAGCGTCTCCTGCAAGCCTCTGGCCAGCAAGGGATACTGAGGGAGGGTCACCTCTGACCCCCACCCCACTTCCAGACCCCCAAGCCCCAGACTCCACCTTCTAGACTTTCCTGGACTGCCAGCAGGCAATAGCGTCTCCTGCAAGCCTCTGGCCAGCAAGAGATACTGAGGGAGGGTCACCTCTGACCCCCACCCCACTTCCAGACCCCCAAGCCCCAGACTCCACCTTCTAGACTTTCCTGGACTGCCAGCAGGCAATAGCGTCTCCTGCAAGCCTCTGGCCAGCAAGGGATACTAAGGGAGGGTCACCTCTGACCTCCACCCCACTTCCAGACCCCCAAGCTCCAGACTCCACCTTTTAGGTAGGTAGCCAGGATCTCCTTGAGGCGGGTTTTTTTTTTTTTTTTTTTTTTCCTTTTCTCTTGACCCCCCCCCCCCCCCGCATTCTCTTGTTAACACCTAGCCCTCCTTCTCCCCCCAGACTTTCCTGGACTGCCAGCAGGCAATAGCGTCTCCTGCAAGCCTCTGGCCAGCAAGGGATACTGAGGGAGGGTCACCTCTGACCCCCACCCCACTTCCAGACCCCCAAGCCCCAGACTCCACCTTCTAGACTTTCCTGGACTGCCAGCAGGCAATAGCGTCTCCTGCAAGCCTCTGGCCAGCAAGGGATACTGAGGGAGGGTCACCTCTGACCCCCACCCCACTTCCAGACCCCCAAGCCCCAGACTCCACCTTCTAGACTTTCCTGGACTGCCAGCAGGCAATAGCGTCTCCTACAAGCCTCTGGCCAGCAAGGGATACTGAGGGAGCGTCACCTCTGACCCACACCCCTCTTCCAGACCCCCAAGCCCCAGACTCCACCTTCTAGACTTTCCTGGACTGCCAGCAGGCAATAGCATCTCCTGCAAGCCTCTGGCCAACAAGGCATACTGAGGGAGGGTCACCTCTGACCCCCACCCCACTTCCAGACCCCCAAACCCCAGACTCCACCTTCTATATAGGTAGCCAGGATCTCCTTGAGGCGGTTTATTTTTTTTCTTTTCTCTTGACCACCCCCTGCATTCTCTTGTTAACACCTAGACCTACATCACCCCCAGACTTTCCTTGACTGCCAGCAGGCAATAGCATCTCCTGCAAGCCTCTGGCCAGCATGGGATACTGAGGGAGGGTCAAATATATATACTTATAGAATTAACCAAACAATTTATTAATTAAGGCAAAGGTAATAACTATCAATAATATTACCCAACATTAACAAATATTATGAAACCGTAATATAGCAATAATAGACAAATATCATGGAACCATAATATAAGCAAATTACACAGATAAATTTATATTGAAATGGAACTTGCTGTAGAAGAAGAAAAATATTTTCCCTTGAGACAGCTATAATTTGTTGCCTTTCATAAACAAAAATAGGGGCCAACAGTTGACTTGGTGATTAAGGTGCTGGACTTTCACATGGCTGACTATGGTATTAGTCCTTGACTTGTCGCTTGCTTTCTTGCTGTTCCTCTCTCTCTCTTTGTCTCTTTTAGATCAAATTTTAAAAATAATAGCAAATATAAATAAATAGTTATGTAAAAATAAAAAAGCTTCATAGGCATTTTAAAAGAACAGTTTAATTTATTTTTTTTTAATAGAGAGAGAGAAAGGGAAAGTAAGAAAGCAAGCTGCCAGGTCCAGGACTATAATATTACAGCCAGTAGGCCAGTGTGGTGTTAAGGGACTGAATTATCACATGGCCAACCATGATTCAAGTGGCTGACTGACAGCTTGAAAATCACACTAGGTGTGCGCTAGCCCAAGGTCTTGAGAAGAGAATGAAGGAGAAAGGATTGCAGGATGGGTATCTCCCTGAGGGATGATTTCTCACTTTCTTTTTCTCTCAGGTGAGTGTACAAACCCTATGGCAAAAGCCTAAAATAAATAAGTAAAATAATAATAATTATCAACATTACAAAGAGAACTTTACTGCTCAAGTACTGCCCATCCCTAAGCTACAGTAATGCAGAGTACCGTAGCTGAGACTACAATAGCTGGGGAGCGCACGTTCATCAACAGAGGGAATAGAAATGCTCTATGAGAGCTGGTCCCCAACATCACCACAAATGTGCTTTAGTGAGACAAGGGACCATCTAACCAATGCATAACATGCTTCTGTTTTCCTACTTAATTAGCATCCTGCCACAGTCACACAGACATTTTGCTGTGTTACTTGGGATTCCATAAACTTCTAGGAAGCATTTGTGAGTTTAAAAACATGATCACATAGTTGCAAAGTGCACAATGTTCAAGACACGGAGTACAAAAACATTGTAAATGGATGGGACAAAAAGTTCTAGCAAAAGTCAAGTTATCTTCCTTTAATAAGACTTTCTTGTATTTTAGATGGAAAATTAATTTGTATGCTGTAATGATGTATAGTGAATTAATGTAAAAAATAAATAAATTTAAAGATAAAAAAAAAGACTTTCTAATGCTTAACAAAAACCAACTCTTTTAAAGAGGTTATTTTGGTTATGAGTGAAAAATACTGTATTGTAATTATCTGCTTGATTTTAAAGCAAAAGATATCTTGACATGTGAAAATCATAAATAAAATTTCAGAGTCCAAAAGTGAACAAACCAAGCAATTTAAGGGAGAAACAGATTCTTATGCTCTTTTTCTTTCTTTTATCATTATCATTCCATTTATGTGAAATAGTCAGAAAAAGCAAATCATAAACAAGTGAATTTGCAGGGTAAGAGAAAAGTGTGCCACAGGGATTTTTCTGAGTGATATAAACATTCTAAAATTGGACTTTGGTCATAGTTGAACAACTCTATAAATTTACTAAATTATATTGAATTATACACTAAAAACAGGTAAATATTGTGTCCAGCGGGTGGCATAGTTGTTAAGGCGCTGGACTCCCACGTGGCTTACCACAGTTTGAGTCCATACTACAGTTAATTGAAAGTCATGCTGGGCAAGTGTGTGTGTGTGCCCAAAACCATTAGAAGAGAATAGAGAAGGTATTGTGGCTTGGCCATTTCCCCTGCAGTATAATCTCTCACTCTTTCTTTCTCTGGTAAGTGTACACACCCTATAGCAGAAATCTCTCCCTCCCCCAAAGAAAACCCAGAAAAATATTACTGTGTGTTTCTTTGTAAACCTTTTTTCAAAGTGGCTCTAGTACTACTAGAAACATTGATGTCAAAGATGCAAAGAGTTTGAATATTATTGACTCAAGAAAAATAAAAATGAATAAAAACAATATTATTAGTTAATGTACTCTTAGAAAATATCTTAAATATATGACTTTAATAAATGGTAAAAATAAATACTTTATGGAGCTACAGGAAGTGTCCCAACCTGGGACAGTCAAACAGGTTCCTTGGGAGAGGGAGTGAGAGATGGGACAAACACACGCACACACAATACTAGATGCTGATCAAGTCTTCTTCTTCTTCCATTTATTGAGGAAAAATGGCGAGTTATATACAGCTGGTGGGCACCAATTGGTTGTCAGAAATGCAAATGAGATAGAACAGCATGAACCAATCATTGGTGTGGGTGGATCTCTCCTGTTGCCTAGAAACCCAACCACTTCTGGGGGGAACGGTTGGTCACATGATTTCTGAGAAACGGTTTGCTCAGTGAGGAAGTGAAACCTAATAGTTTCCAAGATGATGGATAGCTCAAGATGGCGGATAGCTCAAGATGGCTTCCATATGCAGTGCCCACCACATGTCCCCCTTTTTTATTTTTACAAAGAGAGGAGAAAAACCTAGGGGAATCGTGCCTGTCTTAGGTTGGAGTCATTTTTTAGAGCCACACGTCCATCCTTACCCATCATTGGAGAATCCCATTGCAATGATGGGTTTCCTGTCTTAGGTGGGAGGACTGTACAGCTGTTACAGGTTCAGACTCTCTTACCGGTCTTTGGCTAACCAATTCAGCGCCTTAGGAAGGAGCAATGTCTAGGCTCCGCGATACTCTATCTCCAGGTTGTGGTAGTGGACTTGGATAGGCTGCATTTTTATGGAATTAATCTGTTGTTTAAGGAAAGCCATGAGCTTATTAAAGAGAACAGGCCCCAAAGAACAATCAGTAAACCCAGAATTGGACCAAGTATGGGGAGGAAAAAGGGGAGGAGTCCATTCCATGCAGACCATAAGGGACTGTCAGGAATGGTGCCATACTTGTTGGCGTAAAAGCAGCAGCATTCCTGTAAAGCAAGACAGAGACCCCCCTGTTCTGCCAGGAGGAGCGGCGCCAGGATCAAAACCAGCAGCGGTAGTGTTGAAGAAGCAAAACAGGATCAGGTATCTTTATTTTGTTGATCTGTGGAAGGAGAGAGAGACATCTCAGGGTTTTCATTGTCCCTGGATAGCTTCTTAGAATCAATCTGATTAATCTTTCTGGTAACAAATGAACAGCATCCATTTTCTGAGAATAGATGCAGACAAACCCTCTACCCCAAATGAGGACAGGGTCCAGATCATTCCATGTATTGTCCAGAGGATCTTTCCACAAAACTGAAGCAAATTTTGTTTTGGTAGTAGAATGCCAGAAGCGCTCAGCAGCTGAGTCTGCATCTTTATCAAGAGACAGGAAATTGAGGACAAAAAGAGCATGTGCCAGAAAGTTTTTTGGCAAGCTCTTAGTCTGTAAAAACTCTCCCTTTTTTAGCTTTTGGAGAGTATTTATCAAGGAAAGATGAGCACGTTCAACAATGCCTTGTCCCTGGGGATTGTATGGAATTCCCGTAACTTGTTTAATGTGAAGTTGTTTACAAAAAGAGGCAAAATTGTTTCCTGTGTAACCTGGGCCATTATCTGTCTTAATTTGTTGAGGTTTGCCCATAACCGAGAATGCGGCAAGTACATGGGAAATAACATGTTTGCCGGCCTCACCAGATTGTGCCATGGCAAAAATGAAACCGCTAAAGGTATCAACAGAAACATGAACATAAAACAAAATCATGGGTAGATAAAAAATATAAAAATTTATCTGGAGGAAGACGGTCATCAATAGTTCCAGTAAAGGAAGTACATGCAATAGGCCAGAAATCTCTTTGTTGGAATAGCCAATTAACTTGGTCCTTAGTATACGGCTGGATGATTGTATCAGGATCTTTGCCATATGTCCAGGCCAACCACAATTGAAGCAATTGCCTCCATTATTAAGGTTAAGGAATTGGCGGATAGTATATCCTGTAAGAGTAGTGACCAGAGCTAATCCCTGTTGGTATGCTGACCCAATATCAGAACATAGGCGAATATATCTTGATAAATCTTTTTTCTATATGGCCTGATTGCTGCTTGACAAGCAGCATTAGCATTTTCATATGCCAATTGTTTAACAAAATCAGTACCTGCATCAGCACTGCCAAATATTCTGCCTGCTGCAGTAATCAACTGATGAACAAACTCAGAAAAAGGTTCGTCAGGCCCTTGTTTTATTGTTGTAAGGGAGGTACTTAAGTCTCCTTTAGTAGGAAGTTTTTTCCAAGCTCTCATGGCTGCCGTATTAATTTAAGCAAATAGCCCTGGATCATATTGCATTTGATTGTCACCAGTTGTATAATTGCCTTCTCCCAATAACATATCTGCTGTCCAGTCATTGCTGGCCTGGGCATTACGGCGTGCGGTCTCCCTACAATTTTCCACATATTCTGATTTCCAAAGTAAGTAATCCCCTCCAGAGAGCGCAGCACGGGCCAATGTTTGCCAATCTATTGGTGTAAGCCAATTTTTTGCCACCGAGTCAACTATGGCTAAAGTATATGGAGCTGTAGCTTCATATTGAGCAACTGCTGTTTTAATTTCTTTTATAATGTTAAAATCAAAGCCGGGACCAGCAGTTAGCGTAATGGCTATGTCGCTGGACTCCCACGTAGTCGACCACGGTTCGAGTCCCGGACCCGGCGGCTTAAACTCACGCCGGGTGCGTGTGCGTGCGTGCCCAAGATCCCGAGAGGAGAATGGAGGAGAAGGGATTGCGGCGTGGCCATCCCCCCTGGGGGGTGATTTCCTGCTTTCTATCTCTCTGTCTCTCTCTGTCTGTCTGGCGAGCGCACGCGCCCTATAGCAAAAACCTCTCCAAAAAAAGAAAAAAAAAATCAAAGCCATGTACGTGGCGCCATGCTTGCCCTTGTTGATCTATGGTTTCTGTTACCGGGAAGGCTTCCCATTCCTCAAAGTTCATTGATAGTTGTGGTACCTGGACTATTTTAATTTTTGTGCCAGTGGTAAAAGTGGGCTAATAGCGATTCTGTGAGGAATCTGTACTTTTAGATTTACCCACTCTCAGTTTTTCCAATTGTGATATTAAGTCTTGATGTTTCTTTTTTAATTAAATTTGTTCTTCAAATTGTTTAATTTTATTCAAAATCTCTTCCCTAGGGTCAATAGCCGGCATCACCAAAGCTGATGCAGATGTGACCGAGTTGTAAGATGGCGGTAGTTTTTTGAAAGGTGGCCATTTTGAATTATTGTACTTGCCTAGCTTCATTTCTGAAGTTTCTTCTTCAGACGGCCATTTTGGGTTATTGCACGTGGCATTCTTTGTTTCTAAAGTTTCTTTTTCAGGTGACCATTTGGGATTATTGTATTTATCAGCTTCAGTCTCTAGGATTTCCTCCTCTGAACTAGTTGATGACTTGTTTTTCTTTGGCTCTTGTAGAGCCTTAAAGTTTTTTTTTTTTTAGATTTTTATATTTTTTGGATTTTTTTAAAGTCCCCGCTTTCGGGACTTTTAACTTCTTCCTCACTATCTAGGAAAATAAGATCATCTCCCTGTTCTTTTTCAATTTTAGAATCCTTGGTTAGATCTGAGGTGGCTATAGCCTCCTCCTGGGGTTGATCATTTTGCATGATCTGCTCTCCCTTAGTGACCATAACAGCAAGGGCTTCTATTAAGCTCTGAACGGATATTTCATGCTGACTAAGCTTTTGTCCCATTATTACCCGTACTTAAAATAAAACGTAAGTAAATACTTACCAGGACGTCTTCTCTTCGTCCTTCTATGTTTTTCGCTGGCCTTTCTCGGGACGAGTCTCTACCGTCCCCTTCTAGACGAGTCTCTGCTGTCCCCTTCTGGACGAGTCTCTGCCATCCTCTTCTGTTTTCCTCTGTGGCCTTTCTCGGGATGATTCTCTGCTGTCCCCTTCTGTTTTCTACCGGCTTTTCTCTTGCTCTGCACTGGAGCCTTCCTCGGGAGCTCTTCACTGGATCCCTTGTACCCAGGTCCATGTTCAGTCACCACGTGCCCCGACCTGGGACAGTCGAACAGGTTCCATGGGGGAGAGAGTGAGAGATGGGACAAACACGCACACACAATACGAGGTGCTGATCAAGTCTTCTTCTTCTCCCATTTATTGAGGAAAAATGGCGAGTTATATACAGCTGGTGGGCACCAATTGGTTGCCCAAAATGCAAATGAGATAGAACAGCATAAACCAATCACTGGTGTGGGTGGATCTCTCCCATTGCCTAGAAACCCAACCACTTCCGGGGGGAACGGTTGGTCACATGATTTCTGAGAAACGGTTTGCTCAGTGAGGAAGTGAAACCTAATGGTTTCCAAGATGGTGGATAGCTCAAGATGGCTTCCGTATGCAGTGCCCTCCACAAGGAAGCACGGTGGTTAAGGCACTTGTCTTCCACATGGCCAAACGCAGTTTGAGTTCCAGTCCTTGTTACTTGCTTTCTCACTTTTTCGTTTTCTCATATACTCTCTCTCTTCCATGAATGCACATCCTCTATAGAAAATTTTTTTTAAATAAGAAAGTAAATTGTTTAAAGAATTGTTTTATTTAACGTTTTTCATTATTTATCTTATTTGTCTTGATTTGATCAGAGAGGGACAGAGTGAAAGAGAGAAAGAGAGAGACAGAGAGGGAGAAAGCAAGCCACCATGTCTGGGACTCAAACCATGGTCAGCAATATGGGAATCCAGCACTCTTAATCACCATTCCACTTGCCAGCCCCAGTAAATGAAACTTTAAAAAAAAGTCAAATATAAACTTATTAGGGGGCAGCACATTGAGTAGTGATTAAGGTCTTGTACTCCCACATGACTGAAGTTCAAGACCTGGACCTAATAGTTTGAAAATTTTACTAGGCATTTACTCATGCATTCTCCATATCTCAGGAGAAGAATGGAGAAGAAATTGTGGTGTGGCCGCTCCCCCTGGGGGTGAGTTCTCACTTTCCCTTTCACTGTGTCTCTCAGTCTCCCTCTGGCAAGTATACTTGTTCTATGGCAAAAATCTTCAAAATAGATAAAAATAAAAATAAAATTATTTTACTATTTTGTCTATTTTGAAGTCTATATACTCAAACCTATAGTTTTTTTAAGAAAAATCTTTACACTTTTAGTATTATAAACAAAACATTTTTATAATGTATGAAACAGCTTTTGCAGTTTCTTCACAGTCCAAAGAACAGGACTTCTGAAATAAAATTTTTATTTTGCCTTAAATAGCCCAAAACCCATCCATACCAACTTTTGAATTTTAATCTGCCTGATATACTATGGTATTTCTCTACTAAGATAAACCTTGATTGGTGGCCAAAAACAAGAAGGTACTGCTATTAATTTAAGAGTTTATATACAGTGGCAATTGTGTTTTTTTTTTTTATAGAAAGAATGAATTTTATTTAACTTTATTTTATTTTTATTTGATCAGAGAGAGACAGAGCAAGAGTGAGAGAGAGAGAGAGGGAAAGTGAGAAAGCAAGCCGCCAGGTCTAGGACTCGAACCATGTTCAGCCATGTGGGAGTCTAGCACCCTTTAACCACCATGCCACCTGCCGGCCTAATTGTGTTTGCTTTTTGTTATAAAATATTATTTATTGGACCAGCAGATGGCATAGTGGTTATGTAGCTAGACTTCCACATGACTGATCATGGGTCCCAGAGTCAGTGGTTTGAAAATCATACCAGGCATGTGAGTGTGCATTCTCAAGATATCAGGAGAATGGAGAGGGATTGCAACCTGGAAATCTGCCTGGGGTGGTTCCTCACTTTTCCTCTCACTATCTTTGTCTCTTTTTGTCTCTAGAGAGCACATGTATCCATGTATCATACAGCAAAACTCTGTTAAGAAAAGTTAGCTATTCTATTTATATATTATCTTAATTTTTTAAATAAATTTATCCTTTTTTATTTTTTCAAGGTTGACCACTTATTAGATGAAAATATGTGATCCAAGTTTAATAAAATTGGCATAAATGCTATGGCTAAGAAAGACAATTCAAGTAAATTCAGGTATTTCTATTAAAGTTTTGAAATGGCCTCTCTCTAGTGGGCACACATGTTCTGTCACAGGTTGAGAAACAATAATAATTATAAATAATTATAAATAATTATAAATAAATACAACTTAATTAAATATTTACTTTAATACTGTGTATATAAAAATCATATGAATCATGTATGTTTATACTTGAGTTACATCCCAAGATTAATTAATATTCCAATCTTTAGGACCAGAAGATGGCATAATGGCTCCTTTGCTGGGCTCCTATATGGCCAATTGTAGTTCGAGTCTTGTACCTAGTAGTGTGTAACTCATTCTGTGTGTATGTGTGTGTGTGTGTGTGTGTGTGTGTGTGTAAAATCAGAAGAAGATAATAAAGAAGAGATTGTGGTGTGGCCATATCCCCTTGGTGGGTAATTTCTGCCTCTCCGTCTCTCTTGGTCTCTCCAGTGAGTGCATGCACCCTGTAGGAAAAAAATTTCTCTCTAAAAACCATTTCAAACTCCAAAAATATGCCAAAATTTTAAAAAGTCTTAAACCTAAAACTTTGTTTGAAGAATTTTTTTTTTTGAGAGGTTTTTGCTATAGGGTGCGTGTGCTCGCCAGACAGACAGAGAGAGACATAGAGACAGAAAGCGAGAAATCACCCCCCGGGGGGATGGTCACGCCTCAATCCCTTCTCCACCATTCTCCTCTTGGGATCTTGGGCACGCATGCACACGCGCCCGGCGTGAGTTTTAAGCCACTGGGTCCGGGACGCGAACCATGGTCGACTATGTGGGAGTCCAGCGACATAGCCATTACGCTAACTGCTAGTCCCTGTTTGAAGAATTTTTGATACAAGATACTGAACCTGCAGTTGGTTTCTATTCTTTTACCAGTAGTAGATTTCAGGGAGGACAAATCAATAGTTGTTCTTTTTCCTTCCTTAGCCTTTTATTCATAAAAAATATTAATATTTAACAATAAGTACAGAGGAAAAGCAAGAAACAAGTGGTTGATTCACACTGTGGGTGGGAAACTCAAGCCACAACAGAGCCAAAGTTCTGTTACTCAGTAGGATGTGCTGTGGGGCCTCTAAGAGTCTGCAGAGTAAAAGGTTCATCTTTCTTATTTCAAAAGTCTCAAACAGCTCAGATGGGAGGCTGAAAGTAATGACCACTTTTATTTTTGGTGTTCAACCATTTTTCTTGATCTTGTTCTATGATCCCATACATTCCAGATTGTTCACTGGATTTGTTATGAGATCAATGAAAGGGAATTTCTTACTCATTGTTTGCCTGAAATCTTGGTTCATGTTCATCTTATTGAACAAAAAAGTATATACTTCAAAAATGCCCACAAGTTCAGTGACTAAAATTTCTTGAAAGATCTTTTGTGCCAGTGTGTAGAATATGGACCACCCTGAAGTTTAAGCTTTCCAGGTTGCTAATCCTTCTGCATTTATATTTTTGGAAGCTGCTGATTTTGTCTGTTGGATATCACTTATCAATGATCACTATCCAGATGCTTGGTTCTCACAGAATTTGTAGAAAAACTAATTAAAATTGTACCATTTCAAAATCATCCACATGTCAGGACCAACAGTTAGCGTAACGGCTATGTTGCTGGACTCCTATGTAGTCGACCGTGGTTCAAGTCCTGGACCCGGCGGCTTAAGCTCACACTGGGTGTGAGTGCATGCGTGCCCAGGATCCCAGGAGGAGAATGTAGGAGAAGGGATTGCGGTGTAGCCATCCCCCCTGGAGGGTCCACTCTCTTAGACACAGTCTCATTGTCCCAGTTCCTGTACCTGTCTCCATGGTCTCCAATAAAATGTTATTAATTACTGTGCTTTACTAGGTAGATATATTACGTAGTTTTTAACACTACATTACTGCATTCAAAATTTTAAAAAAGAATTGTTTTGAGAGAATTTTCTTATCAGACATATGTGCTTGCCAGAGAGAGAGAGACAGAAATTGAGAAATCATCCCACAGGATGGGGAATTTATAATACTTGATATTCAGAAGGAAATTACATTTAGTACATTCACTGTCTGTTCCCCCTGGAACTTGCATATGCTGATGAGCTGTTACAAGCCAACTCACCCCCAGCTCTCTTCTGGGACTTATCACCTCCTGTAAAATCACTCTGAATAAGTTCTCTTTGAAGTTTCTGATCTTGAGCAGCATATTCAGAAAGTCCGTGTTCTACTGCCAGAGGGAAAATGTTCAAGATAAATTTAGAAAACAGAGTTGGAGCCATCTGAACGAATTCTGGTGTGAGAGTATACAGGCCTTCACAATATTTGCCATAGTAGAAGATGTGACCTGAGATGGGGTTGTCTGGGCTTCTAAAATTAAAGCCATTCTACTCAACATGTTCCATAAACAGCTTTATAAGGCCACCTTTTAATTCTTTGTCAAGCTGGTTTCAATGTAAAGCTTTTTTGTATATAGGAAAAGAGGCACAATGCTCTGTGATGCTCTCATGTATTGTCTAAGAGCTATATTAACTCTTTCAGTACAGAGATCTACAGAACTGACATGCAACTCTTTTGAGATGCCAAGTGACGAATCTTTTTTTTTTTTTTTTTTTTTTTGAAGAGAGGTTTTTGCTATAGGGCACATGCTCTAACTGGAAAGACAGAGAGAAAGAAAGACAGCAAGAAGTCACCCCCAGGTGGGATGGCCATGCCTCAATTCCTTCTCCTCCAGTTTCTTCTCAGGATCTTGGGCAGGCATGAACATGTGCTCTGTATTATTTTAAGCCACTGAGTCTGGAACTTGAACTACATGGGAGTTCAGCAACATAACCATTACACCATCTGCTGGTCCCTCTAAGTGATTAATCTTTTTTTTTTTTTTTTGGAGAGGTTTTCACTATAGGGCACATGTGCTCGCCAGACAGACAGAGAGAGACATAGAGACAGAAAGTGAGAAATCACCCCCCCAGGGGGGATGGTCACGCCACAATCCCTTCTCCTCCATTCTCCTCTCGGGATCTTGGGCACGCACGCACACGCACCTGGTGTGAGTTTTAAGCCACCGGGACCGGGACGTGAACCGCGGTCGGCTACATGGGAGTCCGGCGACATAGCCATTACTCTAACTGCTGGTTCCCATGATTAATCTTTTAAATCAGATCGCTATACGTTTGTTCCAGTGCTGCTGCCTTACATGCTCATACACACAGTGCTATATCTATTCATAGGATATAGGGGTATAGTCACCCGGATTCTGTATTAAAAGTTCACCTATGACACTATCCAATTTTGTCCAGAATTATTTTTTAGAAAGGGATTTTTCCTACAGAGCATGTTTGATTGCCAGAGAGAGAAAAAAGATAGACACAGAAAGTGAGAAATCACCCTCTGTGGGAGATGGCCATGTTGCAATTTCTTCACTTTTATTCTGTTCTCAAGATTTTTGGCACACATGTACATGTGTCTGGCATGAATTTCAACCTGCTGTGTCTGGTACTTGAACCACAGTCGATCATATCAACATTTAGCGCCTAAACACTAAGTGACCTGAAGCCCCCAGTATGTGCTCTTGTATCTTTAATAGTCATATTCACTAAGAACTTGGAGGCGGAGGTGTTGATGTTGATGGTAGAGATGGGGTGGGGGTTACCTTGGCTGCAGCCAAGTGGTAGTTCTTTACCATCATGGTCACCACCAGTGGTGGTGGGGACCCCATTGAGAGCCCCTCCTTTGTGCCTTTTCTATCCACAGAGACAGCAGACATCACCAGCAATGACCCTGAAAACTCTCAGGCAGGAACTGAAATCAACAAAGTGATGGTGGAGGTGGCAGTGGCTGCAGAAAACCTTACAAGGCTGCCCCCTAGTTGTAGTTCTGGTCATCCATGACCACTCATAGCTGTCCCCCTCCTCTTCTATGCTTTCCTCCATCCTTCTCCCTCTGCCCCTTCCCTGTACTAGCCTGCCTAACAGGAACCTACTGCCTGTCACGACCCCTGGCCAGCGGGCACAGCTACCTCCTGGAGCTTACGTTGCCAGGGGCAGAAATAAGCTGGTGGCGAAGGCTGAGGTGTACCAGGTGTCTTGCTCTCCCCAGGCCTGCACTCTTGGAGATGCTGAGGATGGGGTTGAGTGCTTGGGAGCTTTCCTTCCAGGGCCAGCAGTCATAGTACAGTGACACCCTTCAGGGCATTTTTACCTGTATTAATTTTATTTTTAATGTCTGAGAGCAAATGGGGAGAAATGGTCTCTCAGAAACTTTAATATGCAATTTTCATAAACACAAGTTTCTACACAGTTTTTGAATTTATATGAAAACTGTTCTAGACCAGCAGGTTACATTGTGGTTAAGGCACTGGAGTCCCACATGCTGGAGAGCAGTTCTAGTCTCAGACATGTGACTTGCTTTCTCTCTCTCTCTCTCTCTCTCTCTCTCTCTCTGATGAATGTGCATGTCCTACAGGAAATTTAAAAAATAATAATAAATAAATAAAATAGTTATAAAAAATGAGCTCTTCCAACCTGTCCCTCCCCTTTTTGGGGGCAAATATTTCATATTATATGTATATTTTAATTGTTTGTTTTAGGAATAAAAGAAACCCATGGTACCTTGGCAACTCATGAGTGTATTTATAAAATGAGAAGTTTTTTATCAAAATATTTTTAACTGGGAAAATGAATAAAACAGACAAATAGATCTACACAAAATAAACAATATCTTTGGTAGATTTTAGCACAGGACAGTCCTATCACAAGCATATTTCCCTTTATTCTCTAGAGCTGCTCAACTTCCACATTCAGAATTTTTTAAATATAATTAATTGTGATTTTATTATGTTGATATTCATGTCTCACTCCACATCATTTTCAGTCAAACTCTGAATACTTAAAATACTCCGATGGTATCCAGCAGACAGCATCTCTGTTACCTGGCTGGACACCCACATGGCCAACTATGGTACGAGTCCCAGGCCTGGTGGCTTGAAACTCATGCAAGGTGCAAATATGCTCATGCCCAAGATCCCAGAAGTAGAATGGTTGGGAAGGATTGTGGTGTGGCATGCATGGGCATTCATGCTGGGAGGTGATTTCTCACTTTCTCTCCCACTGTCTCTCTCTCTCTCTTTCTCTCTCTCTCTCTCTCTCTCTCTCTCTCTCTCTCTCCAGTGATTTCAGGCACCCTATGGAAAAAAACTCTTTAAAAATTCTCCAATTGGTTTTGAGAGTTTGGTCAACAGCATCTGGAACATGGGAAGTGGCAGTGTCTGCTACAGTACCTGAGGCAACTAGTGTGGGTGCCTACACACAGAGATGGCATTAGTCAGACAGTTCACCATCCTCTCTTACTCACCTTGGGCTAGCAACTCTTCAACAAGCTGAATTTCTTCAGGAAGACTCTGAACAGCTTCAGCATCTTTAAGGTCATGTAACTTGGAAAGTCCAGCTCTCTCCTTGGCAAACTTCTGTTTCTTTCTTTATTGTTACAGCCTGTTCTAGAAGTTGAGGTCACTCCATTGCTTTCAATCAAAGTAAATGCAGTACCAGATGAACAGGGCCTGGCACACCCCAGGGGTGGCTGTGGTGCTGTTCTGGCCCACCATCTTTGCCATACTGAGTGCAAAGGTAGTGCCACTTACACCCATTGCTAGCTGGTCACAGAAGCATGAGGCCTTAACTATTTAATTATATAAGTATTTTTATTTAATTATATAAATATTTTTATTTTTCTAGAGGATTTAGTTTTTATTACAAAAAGTTTTTTTCTTCCATGAGAGAGACAGATAGCACCCTCAAAAGAGTCTTGGTATCATGATTAATTCTCACACTCAGCCAGCCTTGAACCACAGCACGCATATGCTCAGCATACTCTAGTAGGTCTCCAGCCATAAACCCCAGAAATATTTCCAGGTAAGTCACCCTCATGGAGCATTGTATTTTACTACTGTGCACCATCTGTATCCCCAATGTGATATTTCTAAACAGCTCACAAATGATTTTGTTTTAACTATTAATTAAGATAATTAAAAAATTTTTAAAATTTTTGCTATGGGGCATGTATGCTTACTTAAGAGAAACAGTGAGGGAAAATGAGAAATCACTCCCCATAGAGGATAGCCACCCCTATTCTCCTCAGGATTTTGGGCATACATGCAGAGGCACCCAGTGTTATTTACAAGCTGCTAGGTCTCAAACTACAGGGTTAGCTGCATGATTGTTTTTAAAAAACTGTGTGTGAGAATGAACTCAATTAGATTTAGTTTTTATATTTTGTTTAAATAATTCTTATTTTTTATTACCCTATTTTTTGAGGGTTTTTCCTTAGGTGGGTGTGCTCTCTTGAGGGAGAGGAAGAGAGAGACTGTAAGAAAGTGAGAAATCACCCAATCTGCGAGATTGCCATACAGCAATCTCTTTTCTTCCATTTTCCTCCCAGAGTCTTAGACACATACATATGTGTCCAGTGGGATTCTTTTTCCTCCATTCCCCTCTCAAGGTTTTGGACACACATACACACACACACATGCACTGTGTGTGATTTTCAAGTCAATAGTTCTAGGACTCAAACCAGTTGGCCATGTGGGAGTCTAGTGCCTTAATCAGCATGGCACCTCCTGGCCCCATGTGTAACTTTTTTTGTTATGTTTTTGCCATAAGGTACATGCACTCACTGGAGAGAAAGAGTAGCACTGAAAGAGAACGTGAGAAATCACCACCACAGGGAATGGCCATGCTGTAGTCCCTTCTCCTCACTTCTTCTATATGGATTTTGGACACACACACACATTCCTGACTTGTGCTTCAAGCCACCGGGTCAGGACTTAAATGTGGTTGACCATGTGGGAGTCCAGTGCCTTATACATTATGCCATCTGCTGACCCTGTACAACTTTTATATATCTTAAGAGGAAAAACAAGAAAAGTAATAATAAACAAACAAAGTTATATAAAACTAAAATGATTCTGTCCAACAAATTAAATAAAAACATATTTGAAGAACTGCATAATCATTGACATAATAGTTATATATTACATAGAAAGTTAATATTCAAAATGAATTAAAAACTTAATATTCAGAAAACAAATAACTGAGGGGCAAAAGTGAAAAGGACTTGGATAGAAATTTTTCAGAAGAAAGTATACAAATGGTCAATAAGTATATGAATAAACACTTGACATCACTAATCATTAGGAAAATAATAAAAACAATTGTGAAATACCACATCATGTCTCTTTTTCTTAAAAAAAAAACATTTTTATTTATTTTATCTACTTGTTTGTCGTTATTATTTTCTAGTTTGACCAGAGAGAGAGAGAAAAAGAAATTGAGAAAGCAAGCCACCAGTTCCAGGACTCAAGCCATAGTCAGCCATGGGGAGTCTAGTGCCTCAATAATCACACCACCTGCCAGCCCCCACCTCACACCTCTTAAGATAGCTATTCCTAAAAATATGCAGTTCAATAAATACAAGAAGGAAAGAGAACTATTGAACATTGCTGGTAAAAATATAAATTGGTTAAACACAATGAAAAATAGTTTTCTAAGATTTTTCACAAAATTAAAAATAGTACTAAGATGTGACTTAAGAATTACGTAATTGATTATGTGTAAAAACTATAATATTAATATAACAAAAATATATTCATGATTCCACATTCATTGCAAATTTATTCATAATAGTCATGATAAGACATTAACATAACTATTACACACAAATGGATTTAAAAATGTTACAGGGACCAGCAAATGCTGTGGTATTTGAGGTGCTAGTCCCACATGGTTGATCACAGTTCAAGTCCCAGACCTGTCAGCTTGCTCCTTCACTTTCCCTCTCTTTCTTGCTATCTGTTTCTCTCTAGTGAGCACATGTTCAATAGAAAATTAAATAAAAATAATAATAAATTAAATAAATATTTTTAAGAAAACCTTTTATATATGTATACAATAGAATATTATCCAACCTTGAAAATAAAATTCGGCATACCAGCTTCATAGCCTAATGTTTGAAAGATCAGGGCTCCACATAAGTAACCATGATTTGAATCCCATTTTTTGTGGCTTAAAAAACACACAATGTATATGTGTGTGCATTGCTGAAATCCTGACAGAATGGAGAAATGGAGAAGGGGTTGAAGTATGATGAAGCTCCATTGGGGAGTGTTTCTCTCTCCCTCAGTCTCTGGTGATCACATGGAACCTAAAATTAACAAAACATATTCTGTTATTTCAACAACAGGGATGAACTTGGAGGACATTATGCTGATTGAAATAACTCAGGTACACAAAAACAAACACCTTGTCATCTTACATGTAAGTAGAGTATTAAAAACTAAAATTCACAGAAGCAGAGAATAATATGACAGCTACTACAGGTTGAAGGTAGCCAGGTTTTGAAAATGTTGGTCAAGAAAGCAGATGATGATGTAATGGTTAGGTCGCTGGGCTCCCAGGGAGACCACAAATTAGTCCTGCACCCAGTGGCTTAAAACTCATGCCAGACACATGTGTGTGTTTGCCCAAAATCCCATGAAGAGAATGGAGGAGAGGTATTGCAGTGTGACCATCCTCCTGGGGTTGCTTTCTTGATTTGTGTCTGTCTGTGTCTCTCCAGCAAATACATATGCCCTATAGCAAAATTCTCTCCTTTTTAATTAATTAGTTAATTAATTAATTTATATACATTCAATCACATTGTTTAGCTTACAAAGTAAACATTTCAATATGTGAACATTTCTCTCCAGTCCAGTTGATCAAAATATCTTCAACATATAACATCACACCTCCCCATCCTGTCAATGCTCTGCCTCTGTATCCTTCCTCCAAGTGTCCTTCCCTAGGCCCCACACCTCCACACACACTACATCTGACATTCACACCCATCTCATGTGTTTGTGTATCTTTTAGCAAAATTCTCTCTAAAAATAAATTAAAATTAAAATGTTGGTTAAAAAAAACATAGCATTTCAGTTAGACAAGAGGAATAAGTTTGAATGTTCTAATGTACATCATATCAGTGTAATTAGTTACATTATATTGTATACCTGAATAATTCTCTGAAAGTAGGTATTGTGTTCTCACCTCAGAAACAAGTTGTGAGGTAATATATATGTTGCTTTTAATTAATTATTTAATTTAATTTTATTTATTATTATGATTTCTTAATTTTGACCAAATTGAGAGAGGGAAATTGAGAAAGCAAGCTGCCAAGTCTGGAATTCAAACTGCAGTCAGCCATGAGGGAGTACGGCACCTTCACCACCACACCACTTGCTGACCCTGGTGATAATGATAAATGGCTCAATTAACCCATCACTCAAAGTTTACATCAATTAAAATATCTTTCTTCATTTCATATTTTTATAAAAATTAAAAAATGGAAGTACAAAAATAAATAAATAAACAAGTCATGGCAATTTTTCAAGAATATTTTTTATAAAGACTGGTAAGAAAAAATGTAACACATAAATGTTGGGTTAAGGGAACCAGCAGTTAGTGTAATGGCTATGGCGCTGGACTCCCATGTAGTCGACCGTGGTTCGCATACCGGACCCGGTGGCTTAAAACTCACGCCGGGCGCGTGTGCGTGCGTGCCCAAGAGCCCGAGAGGAGAGTGGAGGAGAAGGGATTGCGGCGTGACCATCCCCCCTGGGGGGTGATTTCTTGCTTTCTGTCTCTCTGTCTCTCTCTGTCTGTCTGGCGAGCGCACGCGCCCTATAGCAAAAACCTCTCAAAAAAAAAATGTTGGGTTAAGAATAGAATTCTTTTAGTTATTACATATTAAATCATATAGTGAGCACTTGACACCTGAATTATCAGTGGATAGAGCAGAGAATATCATTCTTAGGGTATATGGATTAATTTTATGGAACATTGGAATTTAAAAATAATCTAATCTTTTCTAGAAAGTATGCTACTTCTTTGTAAGTTATAAGGCTCATTTATACCATGATGGTGTTGCAGATCTGAGAGTGATATTGGACATAGCAGTGAAATGCCTTCTGTACACTAGTGAGGAAGCCACCAATGACTGACATTATTCCTTTCACTCCTTTACAAGGTATCATACAGAATTAGGTAACTGTGTATTTATTTATTTATTTTTATTTAGAGAAATACTTTTGCTATAGGACACATGTGATTGCCAAAGAGAGAGAGAAAAAATGAAAAATAACCCCCTAAGGAGAATGGTTATACCACAATTTCTTCTCCATTTTCTTCCATTCCAGGATTTTTGTTATACATGCACAAGTGCTCAGCATTAGTTTTAAACTCCAAGATCCAGGGTTCAAACCATAGTTAGTCATGTGCCTTAACTACTATGCCACCAGCTACTCCAACTTTTTTATATTTTAACACCATTTTTAGAAGTTCAAATTATAAGAGCAGTTGTGTGATACAGATACTTTGGCCTCTATTAGTCATAAAATTACAAAACTTGTCTTCTCAGGTTAGGATGGTCCCCAAAGCCTTACCTGGCCATTATGAAATCATAAAGTCTTGGGGAGAAAAACAGTGCAAAACATGTTTTTCCCAAATTGTTTTTCACTAAAATGGAGGATGACAGGTGCAGAGCCCAAGGGCAGAGAGATCTCCAGAGCCCCTGGATGGGAATTAAGTGAAACAATAAAAAGACAGGGAAACCAGAGCTGTTCAGATAAAGCACAAGTCTCAGCACCATGGCTTCCATAGAAAAGCCTTTTTAAAAGCCCTAGTTATGTCTCTGTTTGTCATGACAGTCTGAAACATATTTTGTACAGATTGAAGGCAGACCGTGGAAGTGAGGATCCTCTGTGCCCTCCACAGAGTTGATTCTCCCAGCAAAGGGCTGAACCTGCAGACACAATCCGGTTTCATCTCCTCTTCAGCTCCCACACCTAGGGCTTTTTATCTATATTGGGCCAGTTCAGACATGTCATTACCTTTGATTAGTGTCGTGCTACTTCTGCAGACTTTACAAAGGGCATGTAAGATGAAACATTTGAGCTGTGGTAGATACCTGAAGCCAAGTGTCTATAAGGATGGGGACCTGGTACTGGGTGGGTTTTTCCCTCTTCTTACCATGGAAGAGAAAGAAACTATAAGCCAACTACATTTTCTGATGAGGCCACCTCAAGAAATGTCAAGACCTCTGTAAGTTGTTAGTTATATGTACGTGTAAATGTGTTTATACCTGTGTGATAATGTAGTTGGCATATATGTGTGTGTGATTAATCACATCGAGAATAATCAAGTGTGTACAGAAATGAGAGAAAAGCACAGTTGTGAACTCAGGATGCCTTGTTATACTTTTGTCATCTCTCTTCTCATTTTTAGTGTTTCTTCATTTCTTTCAAGACAGAAGAGAGAATTAATATAACGTTGTGCACTCCATCAACACAATCTTCCTATTCAATGGGATGCTCAGAATGAGTGAGATTATTGGTACCTTAGCACTTTTGCCACCAAGACCCATATAGTGAGGCCTGCATGCATATTGTGACACTGAGGCCTTGACATGAAGTTAATGTTAGAATCAAGGTGTTGACTCTGGGTACTCACTGCTGACTGGGGATGGTAGAAGTGTGTTTTGTAGAGAAGCCATCAGTATCTAAATGCTGCCACCATATACAAACCAGCGATGATAGCCATACTCCTATTTCTGCTTTATTCTCCTCTCGGGATTTGGGGCATGCATGCACATGTTCCTGTCATAATTTTCAAGCTTTCAGACCTAAGACATGTACTGTGGTCAGCCATGTTAGAATCCAGTACCTTAACAACCATGCCACCTCTTGGTCCCTTCATGATATCTTTTAAAACACAGTAAAGAAAGCTTCCCTTAAAGTCTCAAAATATAATGGGAAATGTGGCCATGAGATTTTGCAGTAGTTCAAGAATATTAGGTTCAAATCTGAATATATCAAGGATGAGTAAAAATTTGTATCCAAAGACCAAGATGGGAATAACTAGATAGAAAATTACTTAGTAGTAACACTATAGGTAATAGAGATTCTGGCCAAATCCACTTGTATGGATTATATACAAGTTTGCAGACAGGTCTGGGAGAATTTTCAGAAGTCTGATTAAAGCTTTATCTAGCACAAGCTAGCAAATGGAATAGTGGTTGAAGCACAGTACTCTGATCCAATCATGATTCTAGTTGCAGACCCAGAGGCTTGAGTCTCATAATTTGTGTTCCACATAGTGACTGATTTCTGTCTGATTTTAGACACTAGAGAATCATAAATTCCTCTGAAACTAGTAATGGTGGTATAACGAACATTCACCAGACCACAGAAAGCAAAGCCAAAATAACTGCTTTATGCAGAGCTCATCTCCTATCTACCCAGAGTGGGGTCTAATTCTTAACTCAGCATAGAGCTTAAGGCAGTTGATTCCCACATGGCTGACTACATGGTTGGGATCCTCAATTGAGTTGTTTGAAAAATATGAGAGGTGGGGGTATAACTGCATGTACAATAATCCCAAGAGCAGAATGGAGGAGAAGGAATTGTGGCGTGACCTTCTCCCCAGGGGATGAATTCTCTCTCTCTCTCTCTCTCTCTCTCTCTCTCTCTCTCTCTCTCTCTCTCTCTTTCACTCTGGTGAATGCACACACCCTACAGCAAAAATAAAGTGAAAATAAAACATAAGAACCAAGTCAGAAAAAACAGACTTCTGATTACATAAAAATATTTAGTCTATCATGCTATATTAACAAATCATGGGACCAGTAGATGGTGGAGCATTGTCATTGAACTCACACTTGACTGATTGCAGTTTGAGTCCTGAACTTGGTGGCTTCAAAATTATGCTGGGAACACATAAGTGTGGCCCCAAAATCCCATAAAGAAAATGAAGGAGAAGGGATTGCAGCATGGCCATACCTTCTTGGGGATGATTTCTCACTTTTCCTCTCATGTTGTCTCTCTCTCTAAGGTACACAAACTACGATAACAACCTTTCAAAAAAGAAAAGGAAAAACACTTTGAATGTTTAAATTAAGGTTTAGATTTTAAAAATTAACACCAGAATAATTACAAAGAGAATAGAGAAACAATTAAAGACAATATATAACACTAATTTAATAACTAAAAATAATGAGCTATTTTTAAAACTCAAAACATACTTTTAGCAAATATTCTTTTAAAAGCTGAGAATTTGCAAGGATAAAATGAATAGTTATAAAGACCAATTAACTTACAGATAAATTTTCTTTTACAAATTTGTAAAACAACTTGATGCTGTCAGTAATTGACTAGAAGATTGGAATTAATTGTTTAATTTTGAACAAAAACGTATTTAACAATAGCTTTTTTTCAGAATTAACAAAATAGTGTATGAAATGTAGAAAAGCCACCTAAATGTACCTGAAATGTGCCAAATTGTTGAAAAACTGGCAAGCCAGATACTATTTATACTTTCCCTACTTCTTTAAAGAATTATTTAATATTATTTATTGTTATTATTTTGTTTTTCAGTTGCAACAGGCATGTGTGCTCACCTGAGAGACAGAGAGGAGTGGGAAGAAAGTGAGAAATCAAGCCACCAGGTCTGGGACTTGACCATGTGTGAGTCTGGAGCCTTAAACACCATGCCACCTGCTGGCCCTGCCAGGTGCTATTTAAATGTTTCAAAATATAGGAAAAGTAAGAAATGCTTTAATCATGGTTTCTGGAACTAAATAGAAACAAGGTGACATGTGGGATATACCCAATTCTAAAGGGGTTATGCAGGTGAGTGTATGCATGGTGAATATAACTTATGACTTAGTACTATTTATTCTAATACTGCCAAAAGATTATGATACTAAAGTTCTCATCACAGAAAACGTTAAATATTTCAGGTGATATATGTAGTAATGGCCTTAGTCCAATTGTTGATGTTATATTTAAAAATCTTAAAATGACTTTGTATTTTATAAATATACATATCTGTAATTTATCTATATATAAATTTTTTAAATGTATGAATAATGAATGCATGCACTTTTTAGTCATATTCATTTTTAATTAATTTTTAAAATTATTAATCATACATTAAAACTGTATACAACATTTGGATTATGAAGAGACTTTACCCAGCATGGTATACACCTCAGTCCAGCCCAGTTGAGACTATTGTACACATCCTCATGAAAAATTTTATCTGTGTCCCACAAGTGTCTTACCTCTCCATTTCACCCCCAAATTTCCTTTCCTATGCTCTTCCCCTCCCACACTATCTTTCCACTTGTCTTTAGTGTCCATTACAATTTTTTTTGGAGAGGTTTTAGTGATAGGGCACGTGCACTCGCCAGACAGAGAGAGACAGAAAGCGAGAAATCACCCCCCAGGGGGGATGGCCATGCCGCAATCCCTTCTCCTCCATTCTTCTCTTTGGATCTTGGCCACGTAAGCTCACGCGCCCGGCGTGAGTTTTAAGCCACCTGGTCCGGGACGCGAACCGTGGTTGACTACATGGGAGTCCAGCGACAAGCGACATAGCCATTACGCTAACTGCTGGTTCCTCCATTACAATTTTTCATGCTTTCATGTTCTCCAGTCTTTCAGTCTCTACCATGGAATGCAGACAGTCAGTATATGGTAAGTGCGGACATACAATGTCTCTCTTTCATAGCCTGACTTGCTTCAGTCAGGAACAAATCTTCCATATTTGTCCAATTTCTATCAAATTCCAGGACCTTGTGTTTCTTTTTTTTTTTTTTTTTTTGAGAGGTTTTTGCTATAGGGCGCGTGTGCTCGCCAGACCGAGAGAGAGACAGAGAGACAGAAAGCGAGAAATCACCCCCCAGGGGGGATGGTCACGCCGCAATCCCTTCTCCTCCATTCTCCTCTCGGGATCTTGGGCACGCACGCACACGCGCCCGGCGTGAGTTTTAAGCCACTGGGTCCGGGACGCGAACCGCGGTCAACTACGTGGGAGTCCAGCGACATAGCCATTACGCTAACTGCTGGTTCCCCAGGACCTTGTTTTTTATGGCTGAATAGTATTACATGGAATATATGCGCCATAATTTTTCAATCCATTCATCTCTTTGAGGACATTTGAGTTGGTTTCATGACTTAGTAATCATGAATAATACTGCAATGTAAATAGTTTTGCAAGCACTTTCCCGACTGAGTGCTCCCCTGTTCTTTAGGTAGATACCCAGGAGTGGAATTGCTGGATCATATGGTAGATTTATATGAAGATCTTTGAGGAAACTTCATATCATTCTCCACAGTGGCTTGACCAATTTACATTCCCACCAACAATGTAGGAGTGTTCCCTTTCACCACATCCTCTCCAGCACTTATCATTATTTGTTATTTTAATCTTCGCCATTCTGGCCATTCTGACTGGGTTTACGTGGTATCTCATTGTGCTTTTGATCTCTATCTCCCTTAAAATAAGGAATGTTGAGCATTCTTTCATATGCTTTTTGGCTGTTCCTAGGTCTTCCTTAGAGAGTTGTTTATTCAGCTTTTTGTTCCTATATTTTAGTTGGGTTAATCATTTTCTTCTGGTTAAACTGCTTGAGTTTCCTGTGTATTCTGGTTATCAGTTCCTTATCTGAGGCAGAGTTAATAAAAATTCTCTTCCATGCTCTCTTCCGAAGGTTGTTGATTCACACTAATTACGGCGTGCTTTTTTGTGCCGAAATTCCTTAATGTGATGTAATCCCATTTGTCTATTTTGGGGATTATTGCCTGTGCTTTGGGGGTCTTACTTAAGAAGTCTTTGCCTACACCGATATCTCCCAGTTTCCCCAGTGTTTTCCATCAGTAGTTTTATAGTTTGCAGTCTTAGGTTTATATCATTGATTTATTTTGTGTTGATTTTTGTTAATGGTGGCAGGGGTTCAGATTCATCTTTGTGCAGGTGGATACCCAGTTTTTCCAACACAAAGAAAGAAAAGGTTTCCAACACAAAGAAAGTAAAAGGTTTCCCTTTTCTCACTGGATTGACTGGTACCCTTTGTCGAAGATGAGTTGGCTGTATGTTTTGCGGTTTATTTCTGGTGTCTCTACTCTGTTCCATTGGTCCTAATGTCTATTTTTGTGTCAATATCATCTGTTTTGATTATCACAGCTTTGTAATAAATTCTGGGTTCAGAAAGTGAAATGCCACCTACTCCTGTCTTCTTGTGTAGGATGGCTTTAGCTAAACAGGGTCTTTGATGGTTCCTGATAAAATTTATGATTGTCTTTGCTAGGTCTGTGAAAAATGTCTCTTGTAATTTTATAGAGATTGCATTAAACATGTAGATTAGTTTGGGTAGAATTGACATTTGGATTATATTGATTCTGCCAATCCAGGAACATGGGATGTCCTTCCACTTTTTAGTATCCTTTTCAATTTTCTTTTTATGGTTTTCATGGTTTTCCTCGTAGAGGTCTTTGACTTCCTTGGTTAGTTTTATTCCGAAGTATCTTATGCTTCTTGTGGCTATGGTAAATGGAATTACTTTCTTCAGTTCTGTCTCTGTCTGCTTGTTGTTTGTATATAGAAATGCTATGGATTTTTGTAAGTTAATTTTGTATCCTGCCACTTTACTGTATGCATTTATTACTTCAAGAAGTTTTTTCATGGATACTATTGGGTAATCTATGTATACAGTCATGTTATTTGCAAACAGATAATTTCAGCTCTTCTTTCCTATTAGAATGCCTTTTATTTTCTTCTCTTATCTGATCACATTGGCTAGAACTTCCAGTACTATATTGAATAAGAGCAGAGCAAGTGGGAAGTCTTGTCTTGTACCAGTTTTTTGTGGAAAAGCATTCAGCTTTTCCCCATTCAGGATAATGTTAGTTGTAGGTTTTTCATAAGTGGCTTTTATTATGCTGAAAAATGGTCCCTCTATGCTAATTTTACTGAGAGTCTTGATCATAAAGGCATGTTGTATTTTTTTTAATTCTTTTTCCACATCGATTGAAATAATCATATGCTTTTTACCTTTCTGTAAGTATGGTGTATTAATTTTATGCTTTTGAGTATATTGCACCACATTTGCATCTCTGGAAAAATGCCTACCTGGTCGCGATGAATAACCTTTTTTATATGCTGTTGAATATGGTTAGCAAGTATCTTGTTGATCATTTTTGCATCTATATTCATCAGGAATATAGGTCTGTAGTTTTCCTTTATTGTTGTCTGTTTTGGAAATGATGGTTATGGAGGCTTCATGGAATGAATTTGAAAGTGTTTCTTCTTTTGGATCTCTAGAAACAGTTTGAGTAGAATGCAGGTTACCTCTTCTTTAAGAGTTTTGTAAAATTTGAAAGTGAAGCTATCAGGGCCTGGACTTTTCTTGGTTGGAAGGTATTTATTACTTATTGAATCTCATTGCTTGTTATAAGTCTATTCAGGCTTTCTATGTATTCCCGAGTCAATATTGGTAGATTATATGTGTTCAGGAATTTGTCCATCTCATCCAGTTTTTTTTCTATGTTGGCATAGACTCGCTCATAGTATTCTCTAATGACGTTTTATATTTCTGCTATGTCTGTTATAATGTTTCCTGATTCATTGTGAATTTGACTTATCTAGTTTCTTTCTCTCTTCTTAATTAGTCTGGCTAATTGTGTGTCAATCTTGTTTGTTTTTTTTTTTCAAAGAACAGCTTTTACTTTCATATATTTTTGAATAGTTTTCTTATTTTATATTTCATCTATTTCTGCTTGAATCTTTACTATTTCTTTTTTCCTGGAGTTTTTTTTTTTTTTTTTTCTGTTGCTTTTCCGATTCTGTGAGACACGATGTTAGAGGCAGGCCCGGTGGCCACGCGCAGGCCCGGCAGCCACGTGCATGCCCGGGGGCCACACTCAGACCCGGCCACCATGCGCAGGCCTGGCGGCCATGCTCAGGCTCAGACCCAGTGGCCAGGCACAGGTCCGGCAGCCACGCGCAAGCACGGGGGCCACACACAGGCCCGGTGTCCATGCGCAGGCCCAGCGGCCACACGCAGGCTCAGGCCCGGCAGCCACGCGCCAGCCCCAAGTGCACAAACGCGCGCGGGATCCAGCGCCATTCCCCACTCGCCCATCCAGCCCGAGAAAGGAAGGACGGCAAGCTCGGCTGGTCCGCGCCGCCGGCCCGCGTCGGCGCTGAGCACGGGACACACCCAGCACCAGAGAGGCAGCAGGGGCCAGGTGGTCCGAGCCGCAGCACACGAGGCAGAGCCCGGCCGTGCGGACCTGGCCGCCGTGTGCAAGGCGGAGCCCCCCCGGGCCGCGCAGGACCCTGGGCCACGCAGGCGCCGCTGGCCCCGGCGAACAAGGCAGGGCGCCGCCGACCTAGAACAGGATTCTCTTCAGAGTTCCTTTCTTTCTTTTTTTTTTTAATCTCCATAGGGTGTTTGTACTTACCAGAAAGACAGAGAGAGATAGAGAGACAGATAGTGAGAAATCACCCCCCAGTAAGGATGGTCACACCGCAATCACTTCTCCTCCATTCTCCTCTCGGAATCTTGGGCATGCACGCACATGCGCCCAGCATGAGTTTAAGTCACCAGGTCCAGGATCCAAACTGCTGTTGACTACATGGGAGTCCAGTGACAAAGTCATTTCACTAACTGCTGGTCCCATTTCTTCAGAGTTTCTTGAAGAGCTGGTCTGGCATTGGCAACTTCTTTCTGGTTTCCTTGGTTTGAGGTTTTTTTTCCCATATGAAGTATAATATTGCTGGATATAATAATTTTGGTTGAAACTGTTTATCTCTTAACACTTTCAATATATCTTCCCATTCTTTTTTTGTGTGCATTGTTTCTGCTGAAAGGTCCAGAGTTAGCCTGATGGGATGACCTTTGCAAGTCACTGCTCATTTCTCTCTTGCTAATTTTAGTATCTTGTCTTTATGTGTAGTCTTGGCCAGTCTGGCTAATATGAGCCTTGGGAAAGATCTTCTTGGGTTAATTTTTTTTGGAATCCTCGTATTTCTTGAGTTTGGATGTGTAAGTGCTTCTCTAGATTTGGGACGTTTTCTACCAGGATTTTATAAAATAGATTTTCCATGCCCATATTATTTTCTTCACCTTCTGGGATACCAGTTATTCAGATGTTTGGATGTTTAATGGAGTCTGATATTTCTCGTATATTATCCTCATTTTTTGGATATTTTCTCTATATTTTTGGTATTTTTTTTCTAGGTCAGACATTTTATCTTCTATATCAGAGATTCAATATTCAGCATGATCTAATAGACTTTTAATACTTTTGAGAGAGTTTTTGATTTCCTGTATTACAGACTTCATCTCTAATAGTTCCATATGATTCTTTCGTAGAGTGTCCATTTCTTTTTCATATCCAGGAAGGTCTTTCTAATCTCCTGTACCTCATTGTCCCTTTTCTGTTCCAACTGATAGAATTTTGTCGCATTAATTTTTTAATTTTTTTCTGACATATTGGTAACAATTTTTTTTCAAGAAATGGAGGGCAGTTATTGTGTTCTTTTGATGGAGACATATTTCCTGGTTTATTCAGACCTGAGGCTCTTCTTCTAGCCAAGGGGAGAGGTATTCACTTTTGGATACCATTTTGGAAAATGTTTCTTTGACTAGGAAGAAGTGCCTGCCTTTTTTGTACACTGATGTGTGCCAAAGTCTCTCTTCTGCTGTATTTTGCATGTGGTCTGCAGAGGAAGAGTCTTCTATTCAGGAGTCTTTCCTTTTTTGTAAGTGGTTATGTAAAAGGAAGAATCCCAGGGAGCATCATAATACCAGAATATTTGAAAATTGTTATTCTAGACCTGTCTAGCCCCTTATGGTGCGTGGAGAATTGGCAGGAGATGACAATATAAGACAGAAGATGAAAGAGAATAAAGAAAGGGTGTGGTGCACGATTTCATCAGGGGTATGGAGATGGAAATGGACTCTGCTGAAGAGCTGAGGATAGTCCTGCGGGGTAAAAAGAAATGAGAAATTAACAAAAGAAATAAGAGAAGGGAACAAAAGCCTACCTTGCTGACAGAAAGAGAGAGTCACTGGGGTTGGACAACCGAAGCTGGAGCTGGGGCAGGAAGGCCCTGCCTCAGTGTCCCTCAGGCCAGGGGTCTTGAGATGGAAATGGGCTCTGCTGAAGAGCTGGAGGCAGTCTTGTGGGGTAAGGAGAAGTGGGAAATTCTTTAGTCATATTCTTAAAGAAATTTGTCATTTTCTCCATATAATAATCCTCCTTTAGAATCATCTCTATTCAGACAACAGTGTCATCATACAGCTAAATGAGACCTCATCTCACTCACAAGACCTTCAAAGCCTGTCTTCATTGTTTGGACATGATTTGCTTAAGCAGAGGGAAAAATACATTTAAATTTTTCTGAAGCCCTGGGAACATTATTCACACTAGCTCTGTTTACCATTGCAAAAGAATCCCTGAATTGTAACCTGGGCCTACAACTTTATGTCTTTTGACTTGGCTGAAGAATTTACCCTGAAACGCATGACTTGACTGTATTTCCTAATGCTGTCTGTTTTGTTTAGGTACCGATGGAAGAACTACCGATATGTATTGGCCTTTTACTTTGCCATTGAGCAGATCAATAAGAGTCCCCATTTGCTCCCCAACCACTCCCTTGGTTATGCTTTCCACAATGCATTTCCCAGTGATAAAAGAACCTTAGAAAGTGCTCTATTTTTGCCCACTGGAGGGAATCAGTCCCTGCCAAACTACAACTGCCAGATACAGAAACAACCTGTTGCTATTATTGCAGGAAACATGCCAACATTTTCAGCTCAAGTTGGAACCCTATTGGAGCTTTACAAAAGTCCACAGGTAAGTGGGTTGTCAGGATAAGGAATGAGAATTGAATATGTCCTAAAATAATCCTCTTACATCTGAGCAAAGAAAACATGGAAGCTGGGGTTACATATCTCTAGAGGCCCTCAGCACTTCCCTTTGTTATTTGAACACAATTTGCTTAAACGGAGGCAAAGAGGCACAGGTTCTTTCCTGTGTCATGGGACTATTAACAGTACAAGGATTAGAAAGAAAAAGAGCAGTAGTAGGCCAGCTGGTGATATGGTGGTTAATGTGCCTGGATTTCACTTGCTGACTGCATAGCACAGGTCTTGATTTTGGTATCCTGAAGAATACACTGGGCATATGTGCTTGCATGCCCAAAATCCTAACATAGAAAGGATATTGGTATGACCATCCCTTATGAGGGGTGATTTTTTACTATCCATCTATCTCTCTGTGGCAAAACACATCATTTAATTTGCCTTATGACAGGCTAAAAATAAAAAAGAAATAAAATTTGTTAAGTTCCTCCCATGTTTCTTTCCATAGCCATAACATCCAAAACCCAGTAATGGGACTATTGATGGTTCTCTTAAAAATGCTTTCTAAAATGTGCACACAATATAGGGAACCATCCCATCTTAGGATAGGACAATATTAGGGGGCACACAGAGGACATTTAGACACAAAAATATAAAAACCTTTGCATTCATTATCACTTTGGGCAAATAAATAATATTCCAGTAGTGGAGATTCTCCAAACTCACAAAATGGCTCAATTCCCCAGCTGAGGTTTACCAGATTCCTCACATCCATGCAAGTGGATCTCTTGGAAGCCCTTCCAGTTACTCTTAGCACGACAACTCTCCACCTCAGAGGTTCTTCCAGGGAAATTGTCTTATAAAAGTTTCAGGAGACTTTACTGGTAAACATAGCATTAGTATAGAATAATTATGTTGTAGAAAAATTATTTAAAAAATATAAAAAACATCATAGAGGCTATATGCTTGCATTTTAAAGACAATATATTTTAAACTGTGTTGATAAGATACAGTATGAAAACCTCAATACATATTTTTTCTCAGAGTTTAATATTTTAAGCTTGTCATCTAGGAAAGGACTCCTCTGATCCACATTGTCATATCAGCCTAGGAAGGCAGATTCACCAACATCTCGTTGCACCATCTTTATAAAGTTTATGCATACCTCACTTCTCACTGTAGGCAACAAAGCATGTATTGAACCTTATAGTTTTTATTTCATGCTTTGGTCTGGAAGTGATATTATTACCTGTATTAGTCACATGTCATTTCTCAAATAAATGGGATTATATACAGTCTTCTAATGGTCATATTGACAAAATAGAATCATTTCCACGGCATGTAATCTCTTCACTGAATATTCCATTCTATTGTCTAAACAGGTGGAGAATTATCTCCTCCCTGTTTAAGTGGGAAAATTTTTAAAAATCACACTAAAATAAGAATCAGATTATTTTAATTTTTTTGCAGAATCCAAAACTCTATTTTTCAAAATAAAAATCACACATTTTTTAGAGGTAATATAAACAAGAATCGCAAAAAAATGTTGCTCAGGCATAAGCATATACAGATGCATTAATTATACACATACGGTTACAAGTGTGCTTGGAAAAAAGTTTATTGGAAATTTACACACCATTCTGGACATGTACACTGTGTAGTGAGTGTTACAATTCTATATTCAAACTAGGAAAATTGACGGTATGTTACATTCACTTACAAGTATACAAAATGCAAAATACAGTTCATCTTCTTTACAAAAAAGAAGGGCATTTCACACTTTCCAAGGTGAGGGGCTCTGACTGCAAGGAGAACTAGGTAGGTCAGAGTAAAATTTTTGCATTCTCTTTTGACTGTCACCAAAGAGGTAAAACATTTCCATTTTTAGAATAAAAAAAAAAAAAACGCTAGTGTGTGAAATGAATCAACTGAATAACATTTAGAAATGTGCCCACTGACCTCACTGGCTCACTGACAAATCCAACCAGCCCCCAGAAATTCTCTGGTGCAGTCTGCAATGGGTAAGTGGCTAAGGAGGATCTCTCCCTTCTCTAAAAGCAGAATCAAATCCCTGCATGGGGTAAATTTAAGTTTATTACACATAACATACACTAATTAATTTTTAATCAACTGATGCCCTGCAGGATTGTGCTGTACAAGACACTTGTACATAGGTGACCAATGTACTTGGGAGGCCACATATTTTGCCCAATATTGAATCTACATCTCACATGCAGAAACTTCAGGGTGGTTAATTTAATTTTTAAAAATATTTTTAAAAAAGGTTTTTAACTCATTTGCCTTACAGCTAAGTTTTGTAAATAACCCCTCCCCACCTCTTAATGTTAGTAAAAACTGAAAACAAACAAAAAAACCTGAGAAGTCTGAATTTTAGTTACACGACCCCAATCTGGCACTTAACGTTGTTTCTAAGAAAAAGTATGAGTTTTTTTTTTATTATTATTTTTTTTATTCAGGTTACATATGGGCCTTTTGATCCCATCCTTAATGATAAAGACCAATTTCCATCAGTTTATCAGATGGCCACGAAGGACAGTTCTCCAGCTTATGGAATCATCTGCTTGTTGCTGCATTTTGGCTGGACGTGGGTGGCGCTCTATGTATCTGATGATATGCAAGGGGAGCAGTTCCTCCAGGATGTAAAGGCAAAGATGATAGAGAAGGAGATCTGTGTGGACTTTACAGAAAAGCTCCCTGCCACAAAAGGTGTCATATTATATCGTGACTACCTTGCTGTAAAGAGGATCAGAGTTTCGTCAGCAAATGTGTGTATCATACATGGTGATGAAGGGAGTATCCTGAGCATGGGATTGCAAAAAAACTCTTATTTAATTTTGGGAAAGGTATGGATCATGAGAAATCTCCGCTCCTCAGACTTGGAAGATGTTTTTAATATTTTGAGTTACATGCCATACTCTTTTCATGGAAGCCTTTTTCTTTCAAACCAGAAAAGGAATATTCCTGGCTTTAAACAATTTCTCAAGACAGTCAACCCTTTCCAATACCCAGAAGATTTTTATTTCAGTAGACTCTGGGTTCTCTTTTTTAATTGCTCATTTACTGGGCCACTATGTAGCAAACTTAGAGACTGCCGACCAAATTCTTCCATAGAGCTTCTACCATATAATTTTTACATGAGGACAATGTCTGACCCCAGCTATTTTATCTATCATGCTGTGCACATGGTGGCCCAAGGTCTTTATAAGATGCTTCTGCAAAAAATAGAAATAGGATCTGAAGAAGAAGCAGACCAGCCTATTCTTCCCTGGCAGGTAAACATTCTTCATAAGCACCTGATTATATTTGGAGGCATTTTCTT
This sequence comes from Tupaia tana, assembly GCA_026018925.1. Lineage (NCBI taxonomy): Eukaryota > Metazoa > Chordata > Mammalia > Scandentia > Tupaiidae > Tupaia > Tupaia tana. The sequence continues at coordinate 4,735,438 of JAKSZU010000024.1, forward strand.
TTTCAATTTAAAAAAAAATATTTCTGCCATAGGTCATGTGCTTTCACCAGAGAGACATATTGAGAGAGAAAGAGAAATCATTCCCCGTGGGTATGGCCACACCACAATTCCTTCTGTTCCATTGTCTTCCTGTGATTTGGGCACCAGACATACGCTCATGCCTGGCATGATTTTCGACATTACAGGTCTGAGATTTAAACCATGGCAGTAATATGAGAGTCCTTATTAACCATCAAACTACGTCTGACCCCTGAAGTGTTTTTTTGTTTTTGTTTTTGTTTTTGTTTTTTAATATTTTGTATTTAGCTTTTTCCCTTAGGGCACATGTGCTTACCATAAAGGAGAAAGACAGAAGAAAAGTGAAAATCACCTTCTAGGGAAATGACCATGCTGCATACAGTCCCTTCTCTTTTCTCCTTTTGAGATTTTGGGCATGCTCACACACATCTGGCATGATTTTCAAGCCTCCAGATCCAGAACTCAAACTTTGGTAGGTCATGTGGAAATTCAGTCACCCTAACCACCAAGTCATCTGCTTAGGTATATTTTTTTTTGTGGTACTGAAAAAGGTTATATGTAGAGAATAAAATTTTCTCTAAAGGGAGCTCTCCATTAGTTGCATATGACCCACTCTGTTTTCTCTGTGAATTTCCCATGGAGGCTGGCTTTTTCCTATCACCCTCTTTCTCCTCTCTGTCCCCTCAACTTGACCATGTCTTCCCCATATAAAATGATGGGAAGAGAAAGTATGGAAAGTAGTCACAATATAACCTTAATATAACTTAGAATGAACAGAATTAAGATGGACAAAATATTCAAAGAAATGTTAGAATATTCTAAAGTCAGACTGACCATTTGGGGAGCATCTGTGCACTTGTACTCTTTTACTGGCATGGATGACCTACAGGTGTCTGCAGTTATTTATTTTGCCTGTCTTAATCATAACATAATTAATTTTAATTTTTTATACTCTCTTCAAAAATCATGGAAGAAGGGGAACCAGCAGTTAGCGTAATGGCTATGTCGCTGGACTCTCACATAGTCGACTATGGTTCGCGTCCCAGACCCGGTGACTTAAAACTCACGCCGGGCACATGTGCGTGTGTGCCCAAGATCCCGAGAGGAGAATGGAGGAGAAGGGATTGCGGCGTGACCATCCTCCCTGGGGGTTGATTTCTCGCTTTCTCTCTCTATGCCTCTCTCTGTCTGTCTGGCGAGTGCACACACCCTATAGCGAAAACCTCTCCCCCACCCCCCCCCCAAAAAAAAGGTCATGGAAGAAGGAACAGTTATCCAGTTTTAAAATATTGAACCACTTTTGATGCATATAGTCTCAGGATATCCTATTTGGTTTATAAATAAATTTATGGGGTTTTTTAATTTATTTTTTAAAGGATTATTTATTTAATTTGTTATATTTATTCATTTATTTTAATTTGGCCAGAGAGAGACACAGAGAAAGAGAGAGAATGAAAGTGAGAAAGGAAGTCACCAGGTCTGGGACTCGAACTGTGGTCAGCTATGTGGGAGTGTCCAGCACCTTAACCACCATGCCACCTACTGGTCCCCAAGTTTATGTTTTAAATAAACTCTAAATCATGGAATCAGCAGATGGCATCATGGTTAAGACACTGGACTTTCACATGGTTGACTGTGTTTTTTTTTGAACCCTGGGCCTGGTGACTTGCTTTCTCACTTCCCCTCTCTCTTGTTGTCTGTATCTGTTTAGTGGTACACACACCATATAGAAAAACTAAAAAAATAATAATAAAATAAAATAAATAATTCCAAGAATATAAGTACATTATGTGTAAAACATCTTTATCAAAAAGAGACAATAAATTAGACAAATTTGTTGAGAAAAACAAGTAAATATAACAAACATACATAAAAATAAAGATCAGAAATTTAGTTTCCATTGGATTTCTACTTGTACTAACAATAAAAACATTTGACCTGCTCTTTGAAAAAGTTTGAAGTTGACTCTTGGAAAAGCACATAGTTTTGTCAAAACAGTTACCTAGATACGTTAAAGATGAGAGTGATTCCATTCTAAAAATGTAAAGACTGGGGACCAGCAGTTGGTGTAATGGCTATGTCACTGGACTTCCATGTGGTTGACTGAGGATTGAGTCCCAAACCTGGTGGCTTAAACTCATGCAGGACGAGTTTGCGTGCGTGCCCAAGATCCTGAGAGGAGAATGGAGGGGAAGGGATTGTGGCGTGACCATCCCCCCTGGAGGGGTGATTTCTTGCTTTCGGTCTCTCTCTGTCTTTCTGGCGAGCTGACACGTCCTATAGCAAAAACCTCTCAAAAAATGTAAAGACTGAAAAAAAAGTTATATAAACAATAAAAGTTAACTACTTTCTGCAAAAGAATGTCATAAATTTAAAAATAAAATTCTAACATGTTTTATTAAAAATCTCCTTACTGAGGCCTACAAGTGGTATGGTGGTTAAATCTCTAAACTCCTACATGGCTGACTGGTTTGAGTCCTGGACCTAACAGCTTGCTTTCTCATTTTCCTTCTCTCTCTTTCTCTGTCTCACTCTCATCAGCAGCCATGCCCTTTTGCAAATTAAAAATAATGATAATAAATAAAATTAAATAAATAATTCTTCAAACACTAAATCTTTAGTGAGATGGATTTATGGTCTATTGAATAAGGAAGTTGAATTCCACATGGCCAAAGTCCAAGACCTTGAGGCCTCAAAAAGAGCCAGGCATATGTGCATGTATGCATTCCCAAAAATCCCTAAAGAAAGGAGAAATGAAGAAGAGATTGCAGCTCATTCCCCATGGGGGAACTTCTTTTCTCATCTCTCTGAATCTCTGTATGTCTCTCTGGGAAGTTGACTTGCCCACCAGAGATAAAAACTTCTTTACAATTTAAAAGTTAGAGGACCACAGATGGCATAATGGTTATGTCACTGGGCTCTCATGTAGTTGACTGTGGTTCAAATCTCAGAACTGGAGGCTTAAAATTCTTTCCAGTGGTGTATGCATGCATGCCCCAAATCCCAAGAGAAGAATGGAGGAAAAGAGATTATGGCATGGCTATCCCTCCTGTGGGTAATTTCTCACTTATTGTCTCTCTGTTTTTCTCTCTCTGGCAAGCAAACATTCCCTATAGCAAAAATCTCTCTAAATAAAAAAAATAATTTGAATGTTTTAAATTTATATATCTGTTACAAATTATTTCTTTTCATGTCGCATGACAATAACACTTTTACCAAAAGAAGTCCAAAATAAAGCTAAAGAACAAAACAAGTTTGCAGATAAAGAACAAAACAAGTTTGTTCTTTTTAAAAGTTTTATTGAGATGCAAATAGTATCCAAAACGTTGCACATATTTAATGTCCATTTTTGGATAAACTTTAAGAACTGTATACTTTTATACTACCCCTACCAGTATCAAGAATCTAAATCTTTTCATACATATAGTGCCTTTTAAATTTTTTTTCTACAAGGGGCCAGCAGGTGGTATAGTGGTCACAGTGCTGAACTCCCACATGGCTGACAGGTTCAAGTTTAGAAGCTGGTGGCTTGCTTTCTCAGTTTCTCTCTCTCTCTCTCTGGTCAAATTTTAATAATCGCAATAATAAATAAAATTAAATCATTCTTACTTTTTTCCTATGTATGCATTTCTCAGGGAAATACACAGAGGGGAAGTGAGAAATCACCACTCATAGAGAATAGTCATGATGGAATCTTTTCTCCATCTATTTTTTTCTGGAATTTAGGACATGAACACACATGTGTCCAGTGTTTTGTTTTATTTTAAAATAATTATTTTTTTATTTTTAAAATTTGATCAGAGAGAGACAGAGAGAAAGGAAAAGGGAAAGTCAGAAAGCAAGCCATCAAGTCCAGAACTAAACCACAGTCAGCCATGAGAAAACCAGTGCCTTAACCACCACATCACCTGTTGGCCCCATCCAGTGTGTTTTGTAAGCAGCAGGTACAGAAACCAAGATGCTGGCTTAGTGATTTGTGATTCAGCCACTTTAATCACGCCACTCACCGGCTGGACCCACATGTGCCCTTTAAGAATGACCAAGTTTAGCTTCTAATTAGTCCAAGCCAGATTTTGTTAGTCTGGGTTTTATGAAAGTTCATGTACAAATCACTCTTTGGGAAACATTCTAGAATTTTTCTTATGAGCTACAACCACTCCTCCATTGTTTTTAGAAAGAAAAAAGAGAGTGCATCTAACATGACTACAGAACTGGTGACAACTCAATCCACATTGAGCTCCTACAAAAAAGGGTAGAGATAAAATAGGATCACTTGATAGATATGGACTGTCGAACCTCTACATTTAATGCAGTCCTAATTTGTAAATCCTGCCTTTGATACAGCTTCATCCATTTTTGAGGAAAAGCCAATTGACAAACAGCATTGGGTACAAAAAGGCCCTGGATGAAAACAGAAAAACGATACAGTATGATATCCACAATCTTGTGAGATATTCTAATGGCAGTTTGCTGTTGGTTAAAGTAGGAGATTTCGTCTACAGGAGCACCCATGATCAAGGCTTGGTCATCAATGAAGAGATGATAAAGTGGCCTTTTAGTTTCAAGGAGGTATGATGTCATTTCAATGTTAAATATATACAGAGGTATCTGAATAGAGTCCTGAAGTGAAATTGTGTGACTAGACTTTTTTGTGTGCTGTTTTTGTTTTTATTTTCCAATATTTATTTTTATTTACGTTTAATCACTATACCTTTTATAGTGTACAACACGACTTTTCTTAGCATGAGTACAGTGCATATTAGACAAGACAAAGACATTACCATCTACATTGTCATCAGAAATAGCTTTTTATTTCTGTGTCAGTTATATGTACTTTTTTCCCTCTATTTTCCTCCTCCTCTAATACCCACCCTCATATTATCTCTATCTGTACTATCTGTAGTATCTACAGTTGCACTCCGTGCTACTATAATTTCCAATTATACTTCAGTTTATACTGTAAGTGTAGACATTCATGTATTTTATTTGGTTTTAATTTCTTTTATACATTAAATCACTATACTTAGTTTGTAAAGTGAATTTTCCAACATGAATACATTTCACACCAATCCAGTTGGGGATACTATATATGTTATCATCAACAAATAATAATGCATTTCTGTGTCTCATAAATGTCTTGCCTTTCTATTTTTGTCCTTAGTGTCTTTTCTCACATTCTCCTCCTTTTCCCACCCACTTCCCACTCTAACTTAGCATTCAGTTTCCTTTTCACGAGCCAGCAGGTGCTGTAGTGGTAAAGAAGTTGAGTTCTCACCTGGCCAACCATGATTTTGTGTCCTGGATCTGATGACTTGAAAATTATGACTGGCATGCATATGTGCGTGTATGCCCCAAATCCTGAGAGCATAATGGGGGAAAAGGGTTTAAGGCATGAACAACCTTTTGAAGATTAATTTCTCACTTATTGTTTTCCTGTTTGTATATCTCTCTGGTGAAAGCAAATGACCTATGGCACACACCTAAATAAAAATTAATTAAACTCTAGACTCAGTAAAAATTCAAATTATTTTTTAAAATCTGCCTTTTTAATCCTGACTTTATACTATGTGACTTTGCTTACATACATTCTTACTATAGAAAAACATCTGGGTTTTTTTATATACTGGTTTGTTTTCTTTCTTTTTTGTTTTTAGAGGTTTTTGCTATAGGGCATGTATGCTCGCCAGAAAGACAGAGAGAGACAGAGAGATAGAAAGCAAGAAGCACTTCCCAGAGGGAATGGCCATACCGAAATCCCTTCTCCTCCATTTTCCTCTTGGGATCTTAGGCACGCACGCACACGCACCTGGCGTGAGTTTTAAACCACCGGGTCTGGGATGTGAACCACGGTCGACTACATGGGAATCCAGCAACATAGCCATTATGTTAACTGCTGGTACCTCGGAGTTGTTTCTTGAAATTAATCTTGAGTTTAACTCCATAATGGTCAGAGAAGATGCTGGATACAGTTTCTATGACTTTGAATCTGTAAAGGCTTGATTTAAGTCCTGTATCTCTCTATTTATTTTCTGTCTAGAAGATATGTCTAAAGTAGATAATGGGGTGTTGAGATAGTCAACAATTATTGTATTTCTCCCTATCTCTTCTTTTAGCTCCAGCAGTCTTTCCTTCACATATTTAGGTGCATCTGAGTTGGGTGCATAGATATTTATAAGGGTTATGTCTTCTTGCTGTGTTACCCCATTTACTATTATATAATGCCCTTCTTTGTCTCGTCTTACAGTCTTTGTCTTGAAATCTATTTTGTCTGAGATCACTATCGCTACTCCAGCCCTTTTTTGATTTCCATTTGCATGAAATATCTTTTTCCAGCCCTTTATTTTTAGTCTATGTATGTCTTTATTCATAAGGTGAGTTTCTTGTAGCACCAGTTAGAGGGTTTCTGTTTTTTTTATCCATTCAGCCAGTCTATGTCTCTTAATTGGAGAATTTAAACCATTGACAATCAATGTAATTATAGATATTTCTGTACCTGATCCTATCGTTAAGTGACCCATTTCCTTGGTTGCTTTTTGTTCTTGTATAACTGTCTGTCTGATTTTTTAGTTTTCCTGGCATAGTACTCCCTTCAGAACCTCTTGAAGAGCTGGTCTGGAGTTGGTAAATTATTTCAAATTTTATTTATTTGAGAATGTTTTTATCTTTTTTTTCCCATATAAAAGATAATTTTGCTGGGTATAGTATTCTTGGTTGAAATTGTTTTTCACTCAACACTTTGACTATGCTTCTCCATTCTTTCCTTGCCTCCACTGTTTCCGCCAAGAGATCTGATGTTAGCCTGATGGGGTGGCCTTTGTAAGTAACTTGATGTTTACCTCTTGCCAACTTTAGTATCTTGTCTTTGGTCTTTTGTTTTTGCCAGTGTGGCTATGATGTGCCTTAGAGAGGATCTTCTTGGGTTGATTCTACTCAGGGTCCTATGTATTTCTTCGGTCTGGATATTTGAATGACTTTCTAGGTTTGGAAAGTTTTCTTCCAGGATTTCATGGAATAAATTATCTAGGCCCTTATTATTTTCTTCCTCTTCTGGAATACCAATTATCTGGATGTTGGGGCCCTTGATGGTATCCAGTATTCCTTGTATATTATCCTCATTTTTCATGGTTGTTTTCTCAATCTTCTTGATACTTTTTTCTATGTCAGATGTTTTGTCTTCTATGTTAGAGATTTGATCTTCTGCCTGACCCAACCTACTTCTAATACTTTCAAGGGAGGTATTGATTTCCTGTATCATATTCTTCAACCTTAGAAGTTCCATCTGGTTCTTGTTTAAGGTATCCATTTCTTCTTTCAAGTCATGAAAGGACTTCCTCATCTCCTGGAACTCCTTGTCTCTTTTCTTTTCTATCTCAGTTAATTTGGTCACTACAAATATTCTGAATTCCTTATAGGACATGTCCATGACATCCATTGTACTGACTGTGGGTGATGTGGGCTTGAGTATTTCCCATGAGGGAGAGGCCTTTTGTTGGTTGCTCATATTTCTTGAGCCTCTGCAATTGTTCCTAGTCATCAAGTAATCTATATGATACTTCCTAACTTATTTAAGGTATCTCTGAGTGTTAAGAGATGTACAGGATTAGAAAATTAATGATTTCTCTTATGATTGGCCTACCTGTTGCTCACAGTTACCATTAACTGTTGCTACTGGTCCTGGATGGCCCAAAGTCCTCCCTGTTTCTAAGGAATGGTGAGCTTCCAACTGACTTAATAAGCAACACCTCAAGAACAAAGAAAAACAAAACAAAAAAGGAAATTGCATGGTGTGCAACAAGCGCCATGCGCTATTCAAATCACTAAAATTCAGAGAGTCTGAAGGCAAGCAGGGAAGACCCAGAGAATGAGTGACAGGTCAGATCACCTGGTGTCCGGAACTGATGGCCGGCTCGATCTGATTTGCAGGTGGGGTGGGGTGTGGGATCATCTTAAAGTCGCATACAACCAACCTGGGTTCCAAGGAGGAGGAAGGGTGGGATGCTGAAGTGCCGGGAGACAGGGTGGGGGGGTTTGGGCCTGTAGCCTCCAGCCGCCTGGTGTCCAGAATTTTCTTATGTTTGTTCAAGCAGCAGTCCAATTAAAATCAGTGTAGTAATGAATATGAAAACATAGTTGAGCATTGTTTAATGATAGAAACACATTTTTTATTTAACTTAATTTAATTTTTATTTTAGATATATTTTTGCAGTAGGGCATGTGTGCTTGCCAGAGAAACAAAGAGATAGAAAGCTAGAAATGGGGAGATGGCCATGATACAATCCCTTTTCCTCCATTCTCCTCTCAAAATTTTGCATTCACATGCACATTCACCCAGTAAGATTCAAGCTGCCAGATCTGGGACTCAAATTGCACTTAGCCATGTGGGAGTCCAACAACATAAACAGTGTTCCATCTGCTGGTGCCCAAGAAATGCATTTTTAGGAAAGTTTGTCATTGTATGAACATAATAGATTGCACTTAAACAAACCTAGATGGTACTGAACATTGCACATGAAATTTGTATTGTCTAACCTATTATCTTATGCGACCATTATCATGTATGCTTTTCATCATTGACTAAATAGTCTTCTATCTTTGTAGAGCACACGACTTTCATATATATGTCTATATGTATGTGAAAGTGTGAGTGAACTTGTGTGTGTCTAAAAAATTCCTCTATATATCCAGAAACCCTTTATCATTCATCAACAAAGTCTTTCTTATGTATTTATAGCTTATAAACACAAGGAGAGTACAGATTAAAATACCATTAATGTTTTTGTAGATACCATTCATATTTCCTCTTGTCATGTTGCATATCATTTTTTAAGAATTATTTATTTTTTTATTTTTTATTAGCCCTCTTCAATTTGATGAGAGAGAGAGAAAGAGACACAAAGAGAGGCAGAATGTGAAAGCCAGTCAATGAATCCAGGGGTCAAGTCATAGTTTGCCATTTGAGAATCCAGTGCCTTATCCACCCCACCACCTGCCAGCCTCTTGAATTTTATTCTTGTTGTACAAACATCTCAATGCATTGACTATAATCTTAGCCAATTAGATGAGGCAGAAGATTTATACAACAGGGGCCAGCAGATCACGTAATAGTTACAATGCTGGACTCCCACATGACTAACCACAGTTAGAGTCTTGAACCTAGTATCTACAACCTCATACTGAGTGCATGTGCATTCATGCCCCACATCCTGGGAGGAGATGGAGGAGAATTGACTGTGATGTGGCCATTCCTTCTGTGGGCTAATTTCTCACTTTCTGTCTCAGTTTCTCTGTTTCTTTCTTTCTGTGTCCCGGCCCGCGGGACAGTCAAACAGGTTCCCTGGGGGAGGGAGTGAGAGATGGGACAAACACACGCACACACACTACGAGATGCTGATCAAGTCGTCTTCTTCCGTCTACTTCCGTTTATTGAGGAAAAATGGCAAGTTATATACAGCTGGTAGGCACCAATTGGCTGCCCGAAATGCAAATGAGATAGAACAGCATGAACCAATCATTGATGTGGGCGGATCTCTCTCGTTGCCTAGAAACCCAACCACTTCGGGGGAGAACAGTTGGTCACATGATTTCTGAGAAACAGTTTGCTCAGTGAGGAAGTGAAGCCTAATGGTTTCCAAGATGGTGGATAGCTCAAGATGGCGGATAGCTCAAGATGGCTTCCGTATGCAGTGCCCTCCACATGTCCCCCTTTTCTATTTTTTCAAAGAGAGGAGAAAAACCTGGGGGAATCGTGCCTGTCTTAGGTTGGAGTCGTTTATGGAACCATACGTCCATCCTTACCCGTCATTGGAGAGTCCCATAGCTATGATGGGCTTCCTGTCTTAGGTGGAAGGACTGAACACTTACTGGGTTCATCAGACTCTCTTACCCGTCTTTGGCTAACCGATTCAGCGCCTCAGGCAGGAGCAATGTCTAGGCTCCGCGATACTCCATCTCCAGGTTGTGGTAGTGGACTTGGATAGGCTGCATTTTTATGGAATTATCTGTTGTTTAAAGAAAGCCATGAGCTTATTAAAGAGAATAGGCCTCAAAGAGCAAACAATCAGTAAACCCAGAATCGGACCAAGTATGGGGAGGAAAAAGGGGAGGAGTCCATTCCATGCAGACCATAAGGGATTGTCGGAGAGTTGTCACGAACGATGCCGGACTTGTTGGTGTAAAAGCAGCAGTGTTCCTGTAAAGCAAGACCGAGACCCTCCTGTTCTGTCAGGAGCGGCGCAGGATCAAAACTAGCAGCGGTAGTATTGAAGAAGCAAAAGAGGATCAGGTATCTTTATTTTGTTGATCTGTGGAAGGAGAGAGAGAGATATCTCAGGGCTTTCATCATCCCTGGATGGCTTGTTAGAATCAATCTGTTTGATTAATCTTTTTGGTAACCAACGAGCAGCATCCATTTTTTGAGAACAGATGCAGACAGACCCTCTGCCCCAAATGAGGACAGGGTCCGGACCATTCCATGTATTGTCCAGAGGATCTTTCCACAAAACTGAGGCAAATTTTTTCTGGTAGTTGAATGCCAGAAGTGCTCAGCAGCTGAGTCTCCATCTTTATCAAGAGACAGGAAATTTAGGACAAAAAGGGTATGTGCCAGAAGGTTTTTTGGTGAGCCCTTATTCTGTAAAAGCTCTCCCTTTTTTAGCTTTTGGAGAGTATTTTTCAAGGAAAGATGAGCACGGTCAACAATGCCCTGTCCCTGGGGATTGTATGGAATTCCCGTAACATGTTTAATGTGAAGTTGTTTACCAACAAAAAGGCAAAATTGTTTCCTGTGTAACCTGGGCCATTATCTGTCTTAATTTGTTGAGGTTTGCCCATAACAGAAAGTGCGACAAGTACATGGGAAATAACATGTTTGCCGGCCTCACCAGTTTGTGCCGTGGCAAAAATGAAACTGTTAAAGGTATCAACAGAAACATGAACATAAAACAAAATCATGGGCAGATAAAAAATATAAATATTTATCTGAAGGAAAACGGTTATCAATAGTTCCAGTAAAGGAAGTACATGTAATAGGCCAGAAATCTGTTTGTTGGAATAGCCAATTAACTTGGTCCTTAGTATACGGCTGGATGATTGTATCAGGATCTTTGCCATATGTCCAGGCTGACCATAATTGAAGCAATTGCCTCCATTATTAAGGTTAAGGAACTGGTGAATAGTATATCCTTTAAGAGCAGCGGCCAGAGCCAATCCTTGTTGGTATGCTGACCCAACATCAGAACATAGGCGAATATATCCTGATAAATCTGTCTTTTTTCTATATGGCCTGTTTGCTGCTTGACAAGCAGCATTAGTATTTTCATATGCCAATTGTTTAACAAAATTGGTACCTGCATCAGCACTGCCAAATATTTTCCCTGCTGCAGTAATTAACCAATGAACAAACTCAGAAAAAGGTTTGTCAGGCTCTTGTTTTATTGTTGTAAGGGAGGTACTTAAGTCTCCTTTAGTAGGAAGTTTTTTCCAAGCTCTCATGGCTGCCATATTAATTTGAGCAAATAGCCCTGAATCATATTGTATTTGAGTGTCACTAGTTGTATAATTGCCTTCTCCCAATAACATATCTGCTGACCAGCTATTGCTGGCCTGGGCATTACGGCATGCGGTCTCCCTACAATTTTCCACACATTCTGATTTCCGAAGTAAGTAATCCCCTCCAGAGAGTGCAGCACGGGCCAATGTATGCCAATCTATTGGTGTAAGCCAATTTTCTGCCACCGAGTCAACTATGGCTAAAGTATATGGAGCTGTAGCTCCATATTGAGCAACTGCTGTTTTAATTTCTTTTGTTATGTTAAAATCAAAGCCATGTAGGTGGCGCCATGCTTGTCCTTGTGGATCTGTGGTTTCTGTTCCTGGGAAGGCTTCCTGCCCCTCAAAATCTATCAATGATTGTAGTTTTTGAACTGGCTTAAGTTTTGTAGTCTGAACTTTTGCCTTAGGATCAATAACGGGCATCGCCAAAGATGGCGTGGATGTGACCGAGTTGTTAGATGGCGGTCGTTTTTTGAAAGGTGGCCATTTTAAATTATGGTATTTGCCTGTCTTCGTTTCTGAAGTTTTTTGTTCAGATGGCCATTTTGGGTTACTGCATGTGGCAGTCTTTGTTTCTAAAGTTTTTTGTTCAGATGGCCATTTTGGGTTACTGCACGTGGCAGTCTTTGTTTCTAAAGTTTTTTCTTCAGACAGCCATTTTGGTTTACTGCACGTGGCAGTGTTTGTTTCTAAAGTTTTTTCTTCAGACGGCCATTTTGGATTACTGCACGTGGCAGTCTTGGCCTCTAAGATTTCATCCTCTGAACTAGATAATGACTCGTTTTTCTTTGGCTCTTGGAGAGCCTTAAGGTTGTTTTTCTTTTTTAGTTTTTTAGATTTTTTGAGTTTTGTAGCTCTTTCGGGGCTTTTAACTTCTTCCTCACTATCTAGGGAAATAAGATCCTCTCCCTGTTCTTTTTCAGAAATAAGATCCTCTCCCTGTTCTTTTTCAATTTTAGAACCCTTGGTTAGATCTGAGGTGGCTATAGCCTCCTCCCGGGGTTGATCATTTTGCATGATCTGCTCTCCCTTAGCGTAAGTAAATACTTACCAGGACGAATCTCTGCCGTCCCCTTCTGGACGAGTCTATGCCGTCCGCTTCTGCGGCCTTTCCCGCCAGCTTTTCTCACTTGCTCTGCACTGGAGCCTTCCTTGGGAGCTCTTCACTGGACCCCTCGTACCCAAGTCCGTGTTCAGGCGCCACGTGTCCCGGCCCGCGGGACAGTCAAACAGGTTCCCTGGGGGAGGGAGTGAGAGATGGGACAAACACACGCACACACACTACGAGATGCTGATCAAGTCGTCTTCTTCCGTCTACTTCCGTTTATTGAGGAAAAATGGCAAGTTATATACAGCTGGTAGGCACCAATTGGCTGCCCGAAATGCAAATGAGATAGAACAGCATGAACCAATCATTGATGTGGGCGGATCTCTCTCGTTGCCTAGAAACCCAACCACTTCGGGGGAGAACAGTTGGTCACATGATTTCTGAGAAACAGTTTGCTCAGTGAGGAAGTGAAGCCTAATGGTTTCCAAGATGGTGGATAGCTCAAGATGGCTTCCATATGCAGTGCCCTCCACATTTCTGTCTCTTTCTCTCATGACTGCACACACTCTAAGGCAAAAATCTTTTTAAAAAAGATATAACAATCATGCTTCACACATGTATTGTGTTTATATATGAAAAGCAGTGCTCTACTAATGTCAGAGTCCAGAAGTGGATTAACCACATTCTTATCATTCTGCTGGCACATGAGATTTAAGTTAACTTTTTATTGTGTACCTACATACCACATTAGATATTTTAAAATCTAGAATCAAAAATTTTCTACACAACCAGATATGAGGACCTAGCATAAATATTCTTGAGAACACAGCTTTTCAGAATATTTACCTTGTAAAACCTGCATTGAGATTGTTTTGAAGAAAGTAATTACATCAGAGAAAAGAATGACACAAGGGATTATTTTAGATATGTATGGGGTACAGTAATTAGGTACATTTGAAATATTTGGCAAATAATACTTAAAGAGGGCTGGCAGGTGACGTGATGGTTAAAGCACTGGACTCCCACATGGTTGACCACAGTCTTGTCCTGGACCTGTGGTTTGCTTTCTCACTTTCCCTTTCTCTCTCTCTGTATTTCTGTTTAAATTTTAAAATGATAATAATGATAAATACAGTTAAACAAATAATTTTTACAAAAAATTTAACATAGTAATAATACATAAAAAAACAAACGGAAGCATACTAGTTCTTCATTACAAGTCTTTGTAAAGGTAGCCAACAGTTTTAAGTTCTGGACTTCCACAAGGCTGACTGCAGTTTTGTGTCCTGGAACGAGAGACTTAAAACTCATGTCTGGCATATGTGCATGGTTGCCTCAGACCCTGAGAAGACAATAAAGAATGAATTGCGGTGTGGACATCACACCAGGAGCGTTTTCTCACTTTCTCTGTCTCTCTGGTGACTGCATGTACCCTATAGCAAAAATCTCTCTCTAAAACAAAATAAGTAAGGGACCAGCAGTTAGCGTAATGGCTATGTTGCTGGACTCCCATGTAGTCGACCGTGATTTGAGTCCTAGATTTGGCGGCTTAAACTCACGCCAGGCGCATGTGCGTGAGTGCCCAAGACCCCAAGAGGAGAATGGAGGAGAAGGGATTAAGGCGTGGCCATCCCTCCTATGGGGGTGATTTCTCACTTTCTGTCTTTCTGTCTCTCTCTGTCTTTCTGGAGGGCACATGTGCTGTATAGCAAAAAACTCTCAAAAAATAAATAAAAGAAAACCTAACCAATGTCAATGTGATGAGAGTTTAAATGATACACAGTGTTGAACTATTAAAGGAAATAGTTATCTCCAAAGCAGAGAAAAATAGAGACATATCATCAAAACAGTTTATAACATATATGATTATGACTAATGATTCTCTTTTCTGCTCAGATTCCTGAATCTGTGTGTAGTCACAGCTGTGTTCCTGGATTTCAAAAACTTCCCCAAGAAGGAAAACCTGTTTGCTGCTTTATTTGCGTCTTGTGCCCAGAATCAGACATTTCAAATCAAACAAGTACGAAATATATACTAGATTCTTAGTCCCTACTATTGCTCAATAAAAATGAACCTGTTACTATTAGAAACAAAACATAGGGGCCAGAAGGTGATGTGGTGGTGAAGGCACTATCCCATGTGTGTGACTGTGGTTTAATTTCTAATCCTCAATCTTGAGCCATGCCAGGTGCATGTGCATGTGTGCCCCAAATCTCCAGAGCAGAAAGAAAAATGAGAGACTGTGGCAAGTTCATCTCCTCTGGAAGGTGATTTCTCACTTTTTATCTCTCTGCTGAATACACTTGCCCTATAGCAAAATTCTCTCTCTCTCTCTCTCTCTCTCTCTCTCTCTCTCTCTCTCTCTCTCTCTCTGTGTGTGAGAGAGAGAGAGAGAGAGAGAGAGAGAGAGAGAGAGAGTAATGAATCATAGAATCATAGAGCACCACTGTTCTTCACATATTTATTGTTTTGGTATATTTATTTTATAAACACTATTACTACCTTTTTTTGTGTAAGTTGTTATTTGGCCATGCTCATCCTATTAGGCTCAACTCTGAAAAGATTTCCAATGGACACCCTTGCACTTTAGTGCTGGGTTAGACAGTGTCAATCTTAAATCTCATACTAGAGCACATTAGTTATGAAATGAAAGATGTGTCATTATCAAGGTGAAATGTGGGTGCCTTAAACTTTGAATCTGACTTTTATACCCAGATGATAAGCACAACATAATAACAGATAAATTACTAGAAAAATATTTAAACTTTTTTTTTGAGAGTTTTTTTCCTTCTTTTTGCTGTAGGGTGTGTGCCCTCGCCAGAAAGACAGAGTAAAACAGAAAAACAGAAAGCAAGAAATCTCTCCCCAGGGGGATGGCCACACCACTATCCCTTCTACTCCATTCTCCTCTTGGATCTTGGGCACACACACACGTGTGCCCAGTGTGAGTTTAAGCCACCAAGGCTGGGACTCAAACCGCAGTCGACTACATGGGAGACCAGCAACATAGCCATCATGCCGAAAGCTGGTCCCAAGGTGTTTTAAACTTTATCAACCATGCTCAAATACACCTGTGCAATTAAGAACAAAGAATTGACTAATATCAGAATATCACACTTTGAATTATATTGCAGGAAAAAAAAGAAACATAGTTTAAAGATTGATGACTCAATATTCTAATCAATTTTACACCTAGGCACCTCAAAATTTGCTGTCATACAAAATATAAAATTAAACAATTGTCAAAATAAATTGTGGGGGGAACCAGCAGTTAGCGTAATGGCTATGTCGCTGGACTCCCACGTAGTCGACTGCGGTTCACGTCCCGGACCTGGTGGCTTAAAACTCATGCTGGGCGCGTGTGTGTGCATGCCCAAGATCCCGAGAGGAGAATGGAGGAGAAGGGATTGCGGCGTGACCATCCCCCCTGGGGGGTGATTTCTTGCTTTCTGTCTCTATGTCTCTCTCTGTCTGTCTGGCGAGCGCACGCGCCCTATAGCGAAAACCTCTCCAAAACATAAATAAATAAATAAATAAATAAATAAATAAATAAATAAAAATAAATAAAATAAATAAATTGTGGTACTGGCAATTGTAAAATACAGAAAATTGTAACAAATAATGCTTCTATTTTTCCGATATATAGGGAATAAATATGTTTTGAATTATTTCGTAAGTATTATTCAATTTCAGGCATTCTAACAGTAGAAATCATTTTGATTTTTATTATTAGTAAAAATATTTATGTTTAGGTTAGAATATGTCAATTAAAAATGTTTAATTTTTTGTGAATGAATTGCAAAACCAAATGAGTGTGTAAAACAAGAAATAAAAATAGAGATTTGGAGACAGCCCATGGCATGGTGGTTAAGGTGACTGAATCTCACATGACCCAATATATGACTTGTGTCCTCAACCAGCTGACTTGGAAAATACACTAGGAATTTGTATATTGCGCAAAATAATGATAAAGTGAAAATATGGTGCAGAAGAAATTGTGGCATGCCTATTTTACAGAGGTGGTGCTGTCTCAAGTTCTTTCTTTCTCTAGGTATCTCTCTCTAGTGAATGAATGTGCCTCCCAGCAATTTTATTTTAAATGAATAATATGAAGACAGAAGGTGGCATGGTGGTTAAGGGTGCTGGACTTCCACAGGGCTGACTGCGGTTCAAGTCCTGGACTGAGTGGCTTCTTTTCTTGCTTTCACTCTCCATCTGGACGAATTAAAAATAATAATATAATCTGGAAAAAATTAAAAGCTATTTGATGATGATGGAGATTTTAATGTCTTCGTATTGACTGATATACACAGTATTCCTTCTGGAAAAAGAAATGTAATACACTGTAAAATCACATTATATGTGATTCAATGTAATATAAACAAGATTAGGATAATAAATAAAATTAATAATAATAACAAATTAAATTAAATAAGTAATTTTTTAAATGAATATTAAGGGCCAGTAAGTGGCATGATTCATAAGGTACTGGAATCCCATATGACTGATCATAATTTGAGTCCCAGACCTGGCCACTTGTTTTCCCACTTCCCTCTCTCATTCTGTCTCTGTCTCTCTATGCTGAACACAAATGCCCTAGAGCAAATTTTAAATTTAATAATAAGTAAATTTAAATAAATAATTATATTAAAAAAGAAAAAGAAAAAAATGAATAGAGAAAAACGGGTTTGGAACACAGAAGAAAATAAACACATTCATGTGGGTGTCAAACCTATTCCTGAGACAAAAGTCTGGAGTATTTGCTGACTTTTGGAATAGAAATAAGTAATACAAAAAAAAATGTGATTGGTTATCACTCTAATTCTTTTTTCTCTAAGAACTATTTAATTCCATAATTAATATTATTAAAATTTGCTATAAGTCATGCACACTTACCAGAGAGATTTAGGAAGCTAAAGTGAGAAAGCAAGTTACCATGTCTGAGACTCAAACTGCAATAAGTCTTGTGGGAGCCTAGGACTTTTTTTGTATTATTTTAATTTGTTTCATACATTCAATCACTATACATCACTTTGCTTGTGAATTTTCCAACATGAATACATTTCTTACCAGTCCAGTTAGAGTTGCCTACATATTATCATCAACAGATAATAATCCATTTATATGCCCTGTAAATGTCTTGCCTCTTTTTCTTTTTAATGTCTTTCCTCAGACTCTCCTTCTCCCATCATTGTCCCATATTAGAATCTTAACTGTCATGAAACCTGCTAACCCCCACTGTAATTCTTTGAGATGATATTGTGTTGTAAGAGTCACAATGCATTTTTAGTTTTTTTTTCTTTTCCATGGAAAAATGTGTCGTGACTTTTTTGACAGCCCCATAATATTGCCTCAGTATTACCAAAAGTAAATAAATACTTGAGACAATATTAGACACACCGCCTACTTATTAGACACACCGCCTATGTTTAAAAAAAAAGAAATTGAAATGCACACATATTTATTAATTTCCATAATCTCTGTGGTTGCTTTCCTGCTACATAACAATAGAAGTGATTATGTCCAACAGAAATGCATAATGTATAAAGGCAAAACATATTACCAGCCTCTCAAAAAAAAGAGGTTATGCTTTCAAATGTACATAAATGGATACCTCAAAAAGAACATTCCATCTTTCTATCATATAATTATAATAGCAATTCTTCAAACAATGGCTATAAAGGATCAATCAAATTCCATTCAAGATTTAAATGTTTTAAAACAGTTTTCTGGAACCTGCCATTAACATAGTAATTTATTACTGAACTCAAACATGGCCAAATGCAGTTCAAGTCCAAAACATGGTGGTTTGAAACTCATGCCGGGCAGATGTGTGTACATGCCCAGGATCCCAGGAAGAGAATAGAGAAAAAGAGACTGCAGCATTACCAACCTCTCGGAGGATGATTTCTCACTTTTTCTCTCAATGTGTCTGTCTCTTTCTCTCTCTCTGGCAAGTACACATGCCCTAAGGCAAAAACCTCTACCAAAAAAATTAAACCTATTTTCAACATTTACATAAAACTATTTATGATAATACTGATAGAAAAATTTAAATGCACAACAAGAAAAGTAGGTACACAAAATGACATGCTATATACAAGAAAAAATCAATAGAAATTATGATAGAGACAGAAGTTAGGATATTCCAGGAGAATAAGATATTTCTTGTTTTCTGAATATTAAAAAGAAAACTCTTCATGTGTATTGTGATGAACAAATATGATAAGCCATGGAAATATAAAGTTTATTATAAGGAAAACAGAGGAAAGTGTAGAGAAGAGATCTGGAATAAATTTTCATCATTGATAGTATCATTCAGAGCCACAAGATGGACCAAGAAAGATCCTCAGATGCTGAGGTCCTGTTTTAAATCACTTTGGTGCCACCTGAAGTTGAAAGAATTCTCCCAGTGTCATCAACATAGGCTTTTAATTTGGTATATCTTGGTATTATCTCGGGGATTTATCTGTACAAAGTTAAACAAAAACCACCATTTCTTTTAACATCACAATCAATTTGTGAAATTAAATTGCTGAATCTCTGTTTTGTCACCAGATGCAAAGCAGTGTGTCCAGTGCCCAGCTCAAGAGTATCCAAACAGTGAAAGAACTCACTGCCTCCCCAAGTCTGTGACATTCCTGGCTTTCGAGGATGCTTTGGGGGCAGTTATGACCTGCATGGCTCTGTGCTTCTTTGTCCTCACAGCTGTAGTTCTGGGAGTCTTTGTGAAGCACAGAGACACTCCCATTGTCAAGGCCAACAATCAGGCTCTCAGCTTTATTCTGCTCATCTCCCTCCTGCTATGCTTCCTCTGCTCCTTGCTCTTCATTGGCCATCCTAACACAGCCACCTGTGTCCTCCAACAAGTTGCATTTGGTCTTGTGTTCACTGTGGCTGTTTCCACTGTTTTGGCCAAAACCATTACTGTGATTCTGGCATTCAAGGCCATGAAACCTGGAAGAACCATGAGGTGCTTGCTGCTCTCAGGGGCTTCCAACTCTGTCATTCCCATTTGCTTCCTGTTCCAAATGGTTATCTGTGGAATCTGGCTGGGAACCTCTCCCCCTTTTGTTGACATAGACTCATATTCTGAGCCCAGAAACCTCATCATAATGTGCAAGAAGGGCTCAGTCACTGCCTTCTACTGTGTCCTGGGCTACCTGGGCTTCTTGGCACTGGGGAGCTTCACTGTGGCTTTCCTGGCCAGGAACCTGCCTGACACATTCAATGAAGCCAAGTTCCTCACATTCAGCATGTTGGTGTTCTGCAGTGTCTGGGTCACATTTGTCCCTGTCTATCTCAGCACCAAGGGGAAGTTCATGGTGGCTGTGGAGGTCTTCTCCATTTTGGCTTCCAGTGCAGGGCTCCTAGTCTGCATCTTTTTGCCCAAGTGCTACATTATTTTGATAAGGCCTGATAAGAATTTCTGGAAAGCTTTAAAAAACAGAAGAGGTTCCAAATAAAATGTATAGTTTATATCATAAGACTGTATCACGATTTTAAGGGTTTGAACCAGAAACGTACAGATTTTATATTCTTATACTATAAAGTAAGTGAAAATGACTGACTTATTAAATTACTTTTAAATCAATAATTGTATGTATCTTTTTTTTTTTTTGAGAGGTTTTTGCTATAGGGTCTGGGACGCGAACCACAGTCAACTACATGGGAGTCCAACAACACAGTCATTAAGCTAACTGCTGGTCCCAATCATTGTATGTATCTAATTTTTGACAGTTATTATACTTTCTACTATAATTGATATCTTAGATTGATGGGTATTTCTTACATTATGGGTATGGATTAATAACAATATTTTATTAATCATTTAGTATTGTATTTTCCTCAAAGTTTTCTACTTTTATATGGTCAGGAATAATGCCTTTACTTCCTTTTCTGTTTTATTGATTTGTATCTTCTCTCTCTGTTCCAGGAAGGTCTTCCTTTATTTAACTTAATTTATTATTTGGATTAACACAACTTATTTTAATTTGACCATAGAGTCAAGGAGAGTGAGAAAGCAAGCCCTCAGGTCCGGAACCCAAACTGCTATCCATTATGTGGGAGTCCAGTGCTCTCAACTACTACACCACCTACTGGCCACTGAAATTCAAAAATTATGCCAAGAACATAGATTGGGGAAAGAACGGTACTTCAATAAATGGTGCTGGATATAGTGGCTATCCATGTCAGAAAGCAGAGATTACAAACTTAAATGTAAGACACAAAACAGGACTACAGAAGAAAAAATAGATGAAATGCCTCAGGTTATGATCTGGGCACAGATTTTTTTTTTAAAGACCTGAAAATCAGAGGCAACAAAAGAAAACAAACAAACAAACAAAAGAAAGCAACACTTGATATTATAGCTAACTAAAATGACTCTGCATGGGGAATAATCAACAGGGTGAACATACATGCTTCAAGAGAGGGTCAGTATATTTTTAATCTATTCATTCTGGTGAAAAATCAATTAATATTCAGAGTACATTAGAAAATCAATAAACCCAAAAGCAAAAAATATAAAAAAACCTGTTTACAGAATTAAATCAAGACATGAATAAACATTTCTAAAGAAGACATACAATAGTCAAGTATATAAAAAAGGTGCTCACTATTACTAATTACAAACAAAATATAAATCCAAACTGCAATGAGGTTTCACTTTACCCTAGTTAAAATGAGCATTTTCTATGTGGCAAAAAATAAAACCAAAAAACAAACAAACAAACAAAAAACAAATGTGAAGAGATAAAACGTGACACACTGCAAGGTTAACTTACATGGGAAGGGTTAGATTTTACATCTCAAGATATCCCTGAGTGTGCTGGGCATACTTGTACCCACAATGTGGGGCTGGATGAGGCTGGGGTTAGCTAATGTGTTGACACACTTTGGGGAATACTTGTTTCTCTATGGGTCTCTCTAGTCCCCTTTTTGTCTCTTTTACTCATGAAAAGAAAGAAATTTGAAGTGTCTTGTGTTTTTTGGGGAGAAGGGTTGCCATCATACACATGTGCTCACCAAAGTGACAGAAATGGACAGAAGGAAAGTGAGAAACCACCCGTGGGGGGGTGGGGGGGCTAGCCTTACCACCATCCCTTCTCCATTCTCCTCTAAGAACTTTTTTTTTTTTTTTTTTGGAGAGGTTTTTTGCCATAGGGCGCATGCGCTCGCCAGACAGACAGAGAGAGACATAGAGACAGAAAGCGAGAAATCACCCCCCAGGGGGGATGGTCACGCCGCAATCCCTTCTCCTCCATTCTCCTCTCGGGATCTTGGGCACGCACGCACATGCGCCTGGCGTGAGTTGTAAGCCACCGGGTCCGGGACGCGAACCGCGGTCGACTACGTGGGAGTCCAGCGACATAGCCATTACACTAACTGCTGGTTCCCAGGACTTTTTGTGCCCACACATGCACACTCTCATGCACATGTGCTCAATCTGATTTATAAGTTGCTGAGTCCAAAGTTCAAGCCATAATTGATCATGCAGGAATCCAGTGCCTTAACCACAACACCATCTGGTATCCATTTTGAAACAATTTTTAAAAATAATGCTGAGCTACTTGGTTCTGTGTCCCACATGGTCAACTGCATGACTGGATGGCTTAATAACAAGTGTGCATGTGTACTGAAATAGTACAAAGAGAAAGATGGGGACGGGATTGTGGCTTGCCCATATCCTTTAATGGGTGCTTTCTCATTCTATCTCTCTCTGACTCCAGAGACAAGTGCATGTGCCCTATAGTAAAAATTAAAAACAAAAATACCTAACTATATTTTGAGTCAACAGTTTGGAACAGTACCTGCTATCAAAGACTACCCAGGAAGTTCCCTGCAAGTCCCTTCAGCATGAGCACTGTTCCTCCTTCTGCTGTGTCTGTGGAGGAGTGAGGTTATGCCCCACCAGAAGATCAGCAAAGGCCTGGGAGGCCAGGGAGGCATGGGTAGAATTCCTGAGTCATGATCCTGCAAGTTTTCCCATCATTGGGTGGATCTCAGAAGTATCTAAGTCTTCTAGAGGCTGGAACATCCTTAGGCAGAAAAATAAGCCCTGGAAGGGATCTCTGGGCTGACCTGGTCTCTTGGGTTTGGACATGGTTCTTAAAATATTTCCTTTGTGTCTTTTTAATTTCTTTTCTTTTTTCTCTTTCTTTCTTTTTATTTCTCCTTTCTTTGCTTTTTTTAAAAATTGTCATTTGGCTTTTACTTAAAGTCTTATATTTTACAAATCTATGCTGATAGCGTATCTCTTTTAGTTTAATCCTTCTAATAAGTTGGCAGAAGCACTAGTACCAATAACACATATACTGAAATTCTAATTTTTATGTGATTTTGAATAATTGTCTGAAGACAATTATGAAATATAACTTAGTTTGACTTAGATAATGAAAAATTCAAGAGCCAGCATGTGGCGTTTTAGTTAAGGCACTGGACTCCCACATGACTAACAATAATTCAGGTCCCAGACCTGGTGGCTTGCTTTCTCACCCTCCCTCTCTCTAGTCAAATTTTAAAATAAGAAATATGATAATGGGACCAGCAAATGGTTTAATGACTATGTCACTGGACTTCCATGTAGTCAACCACGGTTCGAGTCCCAGACCCAGTGGCTTAAACACACAGGGCTCATGTGCATGTGTGCCCAAGGTCCCGAGAGGATAATGGGGGAGAAGGCCATCTTCTGTGGGGGGTGATTTCTCGCTTTCTGTCTCTCTGTCTCTCTATGTCTTTCTTGTGAGCTCATATGTCCTATAAGCAAAAACCTCTCCAAAAAAAAATGATAATTTGGAGGAGAAATACAGAGGCAGAGCATTGACGGGATGGGGAAGTGTGGTGTCATCTGTTGAAGATATTTTGATCAACTGGACTGGGGAGAAATGTTCACATATTGAAATGTTCACTTTGTAAGCTAAACAATGTGATTGAATATATATAAATAATTAATTAATTTTAAAATTAAATAAATAATTGTTTTTAAAAAGTATTCAAAGGTAAAATTTAACTTGATACTAAATCTCAACATACTGATTTTCAAAAGCATCTGATCTTACCAATTATTTATAAAGTATGTAAAATATTCTTTATTTGATAGTAAATTATTATTTATTTGGTAGTATACTCACACTACACTAAAATATCTTTCAATAAGTAAAAGGCAGTATTTCATATTCAGGAATTCTAATTGGATTTGCATATTTAAGATCAAAAGTATACAGTAGACATTAATATCTATCTTCAGCTCTTGCCTTTAATGGGTTAATGAACACAAAGTAAAGCAAAGGTGAGTCTGCTTGGTTTCAAATAGTGAAGGTATTTCCCCAGTATTTATATTTTTATATAACCAGTTACATATAAGCTTAAATTAAAAAAAAACTGATCTCCAGTAGATTTTGGTTTCCTTTTTACTTTTTTATTAGAGCTTTTATTTTTTTTTTATTTTTTTTTTTTGGAATCGTGCACTTTCTGAAGAAAGATAAAGTGAGAAGGAAAATGAGAAATCATTCTTCAGGGAGGATGGCCATGCCACAAACACTTCTCCTCAATTCTCCTCCTAGGATCTTTGGTACATATGAAAATGTGTCTAATGTGATTTTCAAGACACTACATTCCTGACTTAAACCATAATCAACCATGTGGGACTCCAGAGACTTATTCCCCAACATCTGCTGATTTTCCAGTAAGTTTTGAGATGACATTCATAGTTTTCATAGAAAGATGACCACTATTAATGATTTACAAATGATATCTTAGCAAGGACAGTGATAGCATTTACTGAACAGAAATTACTATCAAAACTTAAAAACCAATAACTTTCCCTTAATCATAAGCCAGTCTTACCTACAGCAGGACTGTCCAACAAAAATATCCCACCAGCCAATCATTTAATTTATGCTGTAGGATATAAATTAATTATAGTACACATAAAAAATGAGACATGGGGCCAGTAGGTGATATGTTGACTGAGGTACTGAACTACACAACTGGCCACAGTTTGAGTCCCGGACTAGGAGACTTTTTTTTTTCTCTCCCTTTTTGTTCCTCTGCCTTTCTCTGATCAAATTAAATAATAAAAGTTAAGTTCTTCAAAACCTTCAAATAGAACTACCATATGATCCAGCAATTCCACTCCTGGGTATCTATCCAAAGAACAGGTGAACACTCAGTCAGGAAAAGCACTTGCACAACTATCTTCATTGCAGCATTATTCATCATTGCTGCACAACTATTTTTATTGCAGCATTATTCATGATTCCTAAGACATGGAACCAACCCAAAGTCCACAAACAAATGAATGGACTGAAAAAATTGTACCATATATACACTGTTGAATACTATTCAGCCATAAAAAACAACAAGGCCCTGAAAATTGATAGAAAGTGGACAAGTATGGAAGATATGTTGCTGAGTGAAGCAAGTCAGGCTATGAAGGAGGAACATTGTATGTCTCCACTTAACATAAACCAACTGTCCACACTCTGTGGTAGAGAGTGAAAGACTGGAGAATATAAAAGTATTAAAAATTGTAATGAACACTAGAGACAAAGTAAAAAGAGAGTGTAGGAGGGAAAGAGCGTAGGAAATTTGGGGTGAAAATGGAGAGGTAAGATATTTGTGGGACACAGATAAAATTTATTATCTGTTGATGAGGATGTGTATGGTGGTGTCAACTGGGCTGGACTGAGGTGTATATCATGCTGTGTAAAATCTCTTTACAATCTAAATGATGTATAGTGAGTTAATATATGAATAATAAAAATAAAATAATAAAAAATAAAATAAAATAACAAATATTAAAAAAATTTCTGTTTTGACATTAAATAAGGGAGTTTCCATCATTTAAAACTGTTTTTAAAGAGTTTTGCTATATACAGGACACATTCATTGAACAGAGAGAAAGAAGGAGATAAAGAGAAACTTGATAGGGGGATGTCTATGCTGCAGTCCCTACTCCTCCATTCTTCTCTCAGAATTTGGGAAATGGATTTTCACATATCTTGACATGGATTCATGCCACCAGGTTCAGGACTCAAATTGCAGTCTGCCATGTGGGAATCCAACACCTTACCCACTAGGCCACCTGCTGTCCAGGCAGTGGCCAACTATTACTGATATGTAGCTTTTTCAAGATAAGCTATCAACTCTGCTCTTTCTGTCTTCTTTTTTTTTTTTAATTTTTGTCCTTTATTTTTCTTTCTCAGATTAAATTCACATTTTACATAAAGTCCCCATTATGATGTATACAATATACATATATATATATATATATATATATATATATATATAGTTTTCAACAGAGAACTCTACATTTTTTTGGTGTTAAATGTTTCTTCCCTTTGCCCCTCACGCCCACTCTCTACCACCCACTCCCCTCCCTTACAGCCTCTGGTATCTACATTTAATCTTTCCACTATCATATCTTCAGATCTTTCTCCTTTTGCCAGAGTGCTGATATTTTTTTTTTTCATTGCACATCTTTACAGTGTACTACACAGTTTTTCCCAGCATGAGTACAGTGTACATTAGTCAAGACAATGATATTACCATATACATTATCATCAACAGACAACTTTTCATTTTTGTGTCTATTAAGTGTGTTGTTTGTTCCCTGAATCCCTCCCTTCCGCCCTCTGTTACTCATTCGCATTACCTCTCCCATACTGTCTCTAGCATCTGCAGTTGCCATCCCTGCTATTATACCCTCCAGTTCTTTCAGTTTTTTTTTTTTTTCAATTATCAGCTCATAAAGTTTTCAACAATAGGGAACACAGATTCTATTCAGGGTTGGATTAAGGGTGGGTCTCATGCAGTTCCGCAATTATAGGTGAGTCTCCATGGAATACAGTTTCAGAAAAGCGGTTCTGGTAAGCAGAGATGGTTATCAGTTGATGCGGCACAGCATCCATCTTGTGATTACCGGGAATGGTGTTGTGGGGATCTGCAATGTGAGTCATCCTTGGGTATCTGGCTTCCTTAAGAATGGTAGAGTAGTTCTTGTTTTTCCCTGAGGTAATGCAGGGCTGGTAACCATCATCTTCTCACTGTCCATAGGCAGAGAAACTCCTCCTATACAATATATTTCTCAATTGGTTTAAGACAGCTAAAGTTTCTTTCTGTTGCTTATAGTTGCAAGTTCTTAATCCTTGTTTTCAGCTTCAGTTTGCCGCCCATGACTGGCGGCCACGCGGAGGCGCAGGCCAGGTGGCCACACACAGGCCCGGCGGCCACACACAGGCCCGGCGGCCATGCGCAGGTGCAGACCCGGCTGCCATGCACAGGCCCAGCGGCCACATGCCGGCGCAGGCCCAACGGCCAAGAACATGTGCAGGCCCGGCAGCCACGCACAGGCCCGGTGGTCACGCGTCAGCCTGGTGGCCATGCACAGGTGCAGGCCTGGTGGCCACACGCAGGCCCGTCAGCCACGCTCAGGCCCAGCGGCCACTTGCAGGCCAGGCGGCCACACGCAGGCCCAGCTGCCAAGTACAGGCTCGGCGGCGACACACAGACGCAGGCCCAGGGGCCAGGCACAGGCCCGGTGGTCACGTGCAGGCCTGGCAGCCACATGCAAACACAAGCCCAGGGACCATGCACAGGCCCGGCGGTCACGCGCAGGCGCATGCCCGGCGGCCACGTGCAGGCCCGGCGGCCATGCGCAGGCGCAGGCCCGGCAGCCACGCGCAGGCCCGGTGGCCACGCGTAGGCACAGGCCCGGCAGCCACACGCAGGCCCGGCAGCCACACACAGGCCCGGCGACCACGCGATGGCCCAGTGGCCACACACAGGCCTGGTGGCCACACACCAGTCCCGAGCGCGCGAATGTGCTCGGGTCCCAGTGCCACCTCCCACTCACCCGCCCGGCCAAAGATAGGAAGGACGGCGACCTCGGCCGATCCGTGCCGCTGGCCCGCGTTGGCGCCGAGGGCAGGACACACCCTGCGCCAGAGAGGCAGCGGGGGCCAGGCAGTCCGGGCCGTGGGACACGGAGCAGAGCCCTGGCCGGGCCAGCCCTCTGGCCAGGACATGCGGAGCAGAGCCCCGCGCCCTGGGCCCACCAGCGCAGGCGCCCTGGGCCCGCCAGCACAGGCGCCCTCTCTGTCTTCTTTTTAATGCCAGTGAAAATTATTTTTGTTCCTGGGAGATACTTTCTGGGATTCTCCAAATACTCCATCAGTGTATCCTTTCCCCAGATTATGGATGCCTTTGCTCTTGTTGGCATCTGTGTAGGAGAATCCAGGGGCCTGTCTTGTCTTATACCCAAGTATATTAGAGACTAGGGCCAATCTTGTGCTTCTCTCAATTTTTCATGGTGTAGCACTGGGCACGTTTTGAACAAAAATCTTCTTGCTGTGAGCCAGCAGGTGGTGTGGTGGTTAGGGCACTGGATGCCCACATGGATGACTACAGTTGAACTCCTAGATCTGGCAGATTGAAAAACATGCTAGGTGCATGTGTGTCACATGTCCAAAATCCCAAGAGGAGAATGGAGGAGAATGGATTGTTGTGTGGCCATCCCCACTGGGGGGGTAAAATCTCACTTCCCTTCTCTCTGTCTTTCTTTTTCTCTCTGGCAAGTGAATGCACTCTATGCAAGAAAAAAAATAGAACAAAACAAAACTTCTTGCCTTTCTCAATATCACCCATTTTAATTCTCTCCTTTTTCATTCATTCTACAAATGTTCCTGCTCAGAAGTCAGACGTATTCTCTCTCTTGAAATATTTTTAAGCCCCCTCCAGAGATGGGGAGTGAGTGGTCCTTTCTCTGAAATACATAAGTCTCATAGGAAACATTTCTGCAGAGAGTAAATAGCCAATTATTACAGTGTTAATACTGGACTTCATTTTAGAAAACTTGAATAAATCCTTATACTATGTAAAAAGAGGTCAGTGTTGCCCTTCAACATAGTGTAAGAAGGACTTATTCAAGTTTTCTAAAATGAAGTCCAGTATTAATACTCTGTAATAATAAATAAATACATTTTGCAATGTATTTACAAACTATAAGTACATTGTAAAATGGTATGTGACTTATATGTAGAAATTTGAGTTAAACAAGGTGAATACATGCTACTGAAGAGTTTCTTAGGGGCTTTAATATAATAAATATATTGTAAATTCCCAGTAAAGAAATATGTAGTATTTATCAAATCTCCATAAGAAAGTCATCTTTTAAGTAATACTACATTAAATATGTAGTATTTATCAAATCTCCATAAGAAAGTCATCTTTTAAGTAATTAGGGCACTAGTTTTGCACATGGCTGACCATGGCTTACATCCTAGACCTGGGAGCTTGCTTTCTCACTTTTCCTCTCTCTCTGTCTTTCTGCTCAAAATAAAATAATAATAATAATAAATGAATAATTCTTTTGGAAATAGAATACATATTAATATTCACTAGCATTTTACTGTCCTATAGAAATGAAAGTCTTTGATTCTGTAAATATTGTTAACTCTAAGGAAATAGGAAATCTATTCAACACTGAACTTTATTGCTAAAAGAGGGTACTATGGATACAGCAAGTGGTGTGAAGGTTACACAGTAGATTCCACATGGCCAACCTCATGGTTTGAGTTCTAGATGAGACAGGCTGAAAACCATGCTGCATACATGCCCAAAGCCCTGAGAGTAAAAACAGAGGAAAAGGGATTGCAACATGACCAATTCCTCTGGGGGGGGAGATTTTTTGCTTCTACCTTTTTCTATCTTTCTGGTGTGTATGCCCTATAGCAAGAAAAAAAAAAAAATTACTATCAAGTGAAAAAAAATGTACAAATGAGAATATAACAAAGTAATATGTTAACTAGATGTGCTATAAGTAGGGCAGAAGACCAGTAACATGATCACTACCATATTTTAAGCCATTTTGTCCACATGTAAAATGCAAACAAACTCACTTCTAAACCTCTATACACCTGTGAAAACAGGGACCAAACCACAGAGTGCTTTCATATGAAAAAGAAAGGAGCCAAATACGAGAAATCAGTACAGACAGGACAAGCAGGTGGCGTAATGGCTATGTAGCTGGACTCCCATGTAATTGACTGAGGTTCAAGTCACAAACCTGGTGGTTTAAACTCATGGCCGGCACATGTGCGTGCATGCCCAAGATCCTGAGAGGAGAATGGAGGAAAAGTGACTGCAGCTTGGCCTTCCCCCCAGGGGAGAATTTCTCACGTTCTGTCTCTCTTTCTCTCTCTGTCTTTCTGGTGAGCACATGCGCCCTATAGTAAAAAACTCTAAAAAAAAAAAAAAAAAAAAAAAAAAAGAAAAAGAAAAAGAAAGAAAGAAAGAAATCAAGAAATCAAGAAATCATGTACAGACTTTCCTGGACTGCCAGCAGGCAATAGTGTCTCCTGCAAGCCTCTGGCCAGCAAGGGATACTGAGGGAGGGTCACCTCTGACCCCCACCCCACTTCCAGACCCCCAAGCCCCAGACTCCACCTTCTAGACTTTCCTGGACTGCCAGCAGGCAATAGTGTCTCCTGCAAGCCTCTGGCCAGCAAGGGATACTGAGGGAGGGTCACCTCTGACCCCCACCCCACTTCCAGACCCCCAAGCCCCAGACTCCACCTTCTAGACTTTCCTGGACTGCCAGCAGGCAATAGTGTCTCCTGCAAGCCTCTGGCCAGCAAGGGATACTGAGGGAGGGTCACCTCTGACCCCCACCCCACTTCCAGACCCCCAAGCCGCAGACTCCACCTTCTAGACTTTCCTGGACTGCCAGCAGGCAATAGTGTCTCCTGCAAGCCTCTGGCCAGCAAGGGATACTGAGGGAGGGTCACCTCTGACCCCCACCCCACTTCCAGACCCCCAAACCCCAGACTCCACCTTCTAGACTTTCCTGGACTGCCAGCAGGCAATAGTGTCTCCTGCAAGCCTCTGGCCAGCAAGGGATACTGAGGGAGGGTCACCTCTGACCCCCACCCCACTTCCAGACCCCCAAGCCCCAGACTCCACCTTCTAGACTTTCCTGGACTGCCAGCAGGCAATACTGTCTCCTGCAAGCCTCTGGCCAGCAAGGGATACTGAGGGAGGGTCACCTCTGACCCCCACCCCACTTCCAGACCCTCAAGCCCCAGACTCCACCTTCTAGAATTTCCTGGACTGCCAGCAGGCAATAGTGTCTCCTGCAAGCCTCTGGCCAGCAAGGGATACTGAGGGAGGGTCACCTCTGACCCCCACCCCACTTCCAGACCCCCAGGCCCCAGACTCCACCTTCTAGACTTTCCTGGACTGCCAGCAGGCAATAGCGTGTCCTGCAAGCCTCTGGCCAGCAAGGGATACTGAGGGAGGGTCACCTCTGACACCCACCCCACTTCCAGACCCCCAGGCCCCAGACTCCACCTTCTAGACTTTCCTGGACTGCCAGCAGGCAATAGCGTCTCCTGCAAGCCTCTGGCCAGCAAGGGATACTGAGGGAGGGTCACCTCTGACCCCCACCCCACTTCCAGACCCCCAGGCCCCAGACTCCACCTTCTAGGTAGGTAGCCAAGATCTCCTTGAGGCGTTTTTGTTTTTTTTTTCTCTTTTCTCTTGACCCCCCTGCATTCCCTTGTTAACACCTAGCCCTCCTTCTCCCCCCAGACTTTCCTGGACTGCCAGCAGGCAATAGCGTGTCCTGCAAGCCTCTGGCCAGCAAGGGATACTGAGGGAGGGTCACCTCTGACCCCCACCCCACTTCCAGACCCCCAGGCCCCAGACTCCACCTTCTAGGTAGGTAGCCAGGATCTCCTTGAGGCGTTTTTGTTTTTTTTTTCTCTTTTCTCTTGACCCCCCTGCATTCCCTTGTTAACACCTAGCCCTCCTTCTCCCCCCAGACTTTCCTGGACTGCCAGCAGGCAATAGCGTGTCCTGCAAGCCTCTGGCCAGCAAGGGATACTGAGGGAGGGTCACCTCTGACCCCCACCCCACTTCCAGACCCCCAGGCCCCAGACTCCACCTTCTAGGTAGGTAGCCAGGATCTCCTTGAGGCGTTTTTTTTTTTTTTTTTTTTTCTCTTTTCTCTTGACCCCCCTGCATTCCCTGGTTAACACCTAGCCCTCCTTCTCCCCCCAGACTTTCCTGGACTGCCAGCAGGCAATAGCGTGTCCTGCAAGCCTCTGGCCAGCAAGGGATACTGAGGGAGGGTCACCTCTGACCCCCACCCCACTTCCAGACCCCCAGGCCCCAGACTCCACCTTCTAGGTAGGTAGCCAGGATCTCCTTGAGGCGTTTTTGTTTTTTTTTTCTCTTTTCTCTTGACCCCCCTGCATTCCCTTGTTAACACCTAGCCCTCCTTCTCCCCCAAGACTTTTCTGGACTGCCAGCAGGCAATAGCGTGTCCTGCAAGCCTCTGGCCAACAAGGGATACTGAGGGAGGGTCACCTCTGACCCCCACCCCACTTCCAGACCCCCAGGCCCCAAACTCCACCTTCTAGGTAGGTAGCCAGGATCTCCTTGAGGCGTTTTTTTTTTTTTCTCTTTTCTCTTGACCCCCCTGCATTCCCTTGTTAACACCTAGCCCTCCTTCTCCCCCCAGACTTTCCTGGACTGCCAGCAGGCAATAGCGTGTCCTGCAAGCCTCTGGCCAGCAAGAGATACTGAGGGAGGGTCTCCTCTGACCCCCACCCCACTTCCAGACCCCCAGGCCCCAGACTCCACCTTCTAGGTAGGTAGCCAGGATCTCCTTGAGGCGTTTTTGTTTTTTTTTTTCTCTTTTCTCTTGACCCCCCTGCATTCCCTTGTTAACACCTAGCCCTCCTTCTCCCCCCAGACTTTCCTGGACTGCCAGCGGGCAATAGCGTGTCCTGCAAGCCTCTGGCCAGCAAGGGATACTGAGGGAGGGTCACCTCTGACCCCCACCCCACTTCCAGACCCCCAGGCCCCAGACTCCACCTTCTAGGTAGGTAGCCAGGATCTTCTTGAGGCGTTTTTGGTTTTTTTTTCTCTTTTCTCTTGACCCCCCTGCATTCCCTTGTTAACACCTAGCCCTCCTTCTCCCCCCAGACTTTCCTGGACTGCCAGCAGGCAATAGCGTGTCCTGCAAGCCTCTGGCCAGCAAGGGATACTGAGGGAGGGTCACCTCTGACCCCCACCCCACTTCCAGACCCCCAGGCCCCAGACTCCACCTTCTAGGTAGGTAGCCAGGATCTCCTTGAGGCGTTTTTGGGTTTTTTTTCTCTTTTCTCTTGACCCCCCCTGCATTCCCTTGTTAACACCTAGCCCTCCTTCTCCCCCCAGACTTTCCTGGACTGCCAGCAGGCAATAGCATGTTCTGCAAGCCTCTGGCCAGCAAGGGATACTGAGGGAGGGTCACCTCTGACCCCCACCCCACTTCCAGACCCCCAGGCCCCAGACTCCACCTTCTAGGTAGGTAGCCAGGATCTCCTTGAGGCGTTTTTGGTTTTTTTTTTCTCTTTTCTCTTGACCCCCCTGCATTCCCTGGTTAACACCTAGCCCTCCTTCTCCCCCCAGACTTTCCTGGACTGCCAGCAGGCAATAGCGTGTCCTGCAAGCCTCTGGCCAGCAAGGGATACTGAGGGAGGGTCACCTCTGACCCCCACCCCACTTCCAGACCCCCAGGCCCCAGACTCCACCTTCTAGGTAGGTAGCCAGGATCTCCTTGAGGCGTTTTTGTTTTTTTTTTCTCTTTTCTCTTGACCCCCCTGCATTCCCTTGTTAACACCTAGCCCTCCTTCTCCCCCCAGACTTTCCTGGACTGCCAGCAGGCAATAGCGTGTCCTGCAAGCCTCTGGCCAGCAAGGGATACTGAGGGAGGGTCACCTCTGACCCCCACCCCACTTCCAGACCCCCAGGCCCCAGACTCCACCTTCTAGGTAGGTAGCCAGGATCTCCTTGAGGCGTTTTTTTTTTTTTTTTTTTTCTCTTTTCTCTTGACCCCCCTGCATTCCCTGGTTAACACCTAGCCCTCCTTCTCCCCCCAGACTTTCCTGGACTGCCAGCAGGCAATAGCGTGTCCTGCAAGCCTCTGGCCAGCAAGGGATACTGAGGGAGGGTCACCTCTGACCCCCACCCCACTTCCAGACCCCCAGGCCCCAGACTCCACCTTCTAGGTAGGTAGCCAGGATCTCCTTGAGGCGTTTTTTTTTTTTTTTTCTCTTTTCTCTTGACCCCCCTGCATTCCCTTGTTAACACCTAGCCCTCCTTCTCCCCCCAGACTTTCCTGGACTGCCAGCAGGCAATAGCGTGTCCTGCAAGCCTCTGGCCAGCAAGGGATACTGAGGGAGGGTCACCTCTGACCCCCACCCCACTTCCAGACCCCCAGGCCCCAGACTCCACCTTCTAGGTAGGTAGCCAGGATCTCCTTGAGGCGTTTTTTTTTTTTTTTTTTTCTCTTTTCTCTTGACCCCCCTGCATTCCCTGGTTAACACCTAGCCCTCCTTCTCCCCCCAGACTTTCCTGGACTGCCAGCAGGCAATAGCGTGTCCTGCAAGCCTCTGGCCAGCAAGGGATACTGAGGGAGGGTCTCCTCTGACCCCCACCCCACTTCCAGACCCCCAGGCCCCAGACTCCACCTTCTAGGTAGGTAGCCAGGATCTCCTTGAGGCGTTTTTGTTTTTTTTTTCTCTTTTCTCTTGACCCCCCTGCATTCCCTTGTTAACACCTAGCCCTCCTTCTCCCCCCAGACTTTCCTGGACTGCCAGCGGGCAATAGCGTGTCCTGCAAGCCTCTGGCCAGCAAGGGATACTGAGGGAGGATCACCTCTGACCCCCACCCCACTTCCAGACCCCCAGGCCCCAGACTCCACCTTCTAGGTAGGTAGCCAGGATCTTCTTGAGGCGTTTTTGGTTTTTTTTTCTCTTTTCTCTTGACCCCCCTGCATTCCCTTGTTAACACCTAGCCCTCCTTCTCCCCCCAGACTTTCCTGGACTGCCAGCAGGCAATAGCGTGTCCTGCAAGCCTCTGGCCAGCAAGGGATACTGAGGGAGGGTCACCTCTGACCCCCACCCCACTTCCAGACCCCCAGGCCCCAGACTCCACCTTCTAAGTAGGTAGCCAGGATCTCCTTGAGGCGTTTTTTTTTCTTTTCTCTTCAACTCCCTGCATTCCCTTGTTAACACCTAGCCCTCCTTCTCCCCCCAGACTTTCCTGGACTGCCAGCAGGCAGTAGCGTGTCCTGCAAGCCTCTGGCCAGCAAGGGATACTGAGGGAGGGTCACCTCTGACCCCCACCCCACTTCCAGACCCCCAGGCCCCAGACTCCACCTTCTAGGTAGGTAGCCAGGATCTCCTTGAGGCGGTTTTTTTTCTTTTCTCTTGAACTCCCTGCATTCCCTTGTTAACACCTAGCCCTCCTTCTCCCCCCAGACATTCCTGGACTGCCAGCAGGCAATAGCGTCTCCTGCAAGCCTCTGGCCAGCAAGGGATACTGAGGGAGGGTCACCTCTGACCCCCACCCCACTAACACGCGGCACGCGACTTTTTCTTTATTTTTCTGTGTTGTCTTTCCTGTCGTTGCATATTGTCCTCTCCTCCTTATTTTTTACCGTGCCAGACAGACTACATAGGTCTATAATCATATATCTGAAATTTCCTAGGAAGGTAAGTGTCTTTGGGATCCTCCCTAGTACTGATCCGCTTTGAAAAAGGAGATACTGCTTGTTAGACACTTCTGTAGAGTTCCGCTCCTGAAAACACATTGGTAAAAACAACAGAAGAGAGACTTCAACAAACAGCTATTCCCATCAAAAAGGAAAGACTCTTACTTCTCGTGGGACAAAAGTTATCCTAAGAAGTCTTTAAAAGGGAAGTAATCTTCCAATGGCTAAAAGTAGAAAAAGAGCCTCAGGTCTGAATAAACAAGGAAATATGTCTCCAACAAAGGAAAATGCCCCTCCATGTCTCGTAAATATGGAGGACGTTACCAAAATGACAGACACAGAATTCCGAACATTCATGGTGACCAAATTCTGTGAATTGGAAACAAAAAGAGACAACGAACTACAGGAAATTAGGAAGTCCTTCCAGGATATGAAACAAGAAATGGATACTCTGAGAAAGAATCAGGTGGAACTATTAGAGATAAAGTCTATAATACAAGAAATCAAAAACTCTCTGGAAAGTATTAAGAGCCGATTAGACCATGCTGAAGATCGAATCTCTGATGTAGAAAATAAAACCTCTGATCTAGAAAAAAACTACAAAAAGATCGAGAAAATAACTAAAAAACATGAGGATAATATACGAGAAATACTAGACTCTATTAGACGCCCAAACATCAGAATAATCGGCATCCCAGAAGGTGAAGAAACTAATAGCGGAATGGAAAATCTATTCCATGACATCTTGGAAGAAAATTTCCCAAGCCTAGAGAGGCACCGAACCATCCGGACCCAAGAAATACAAAGGACCCCAAATAGAATCAACCCCAGAAGATCTTCCCCAAGGCACATCTTAGCCAGGCTGTCTAACGTCACAGAAAAAGACATGATACTAAAACTGGCAAGAGAGAAACGAGAAATAACTTACAAAGGCCATCCCATAAGACTAACACCAGACCTCTCATCAGAAACAATGCAAGCAAGAAAAGAATGGGAAGACATACTGAAAGTGTTAAGAGAGAAACAATTTCAGCCAAGACTATTATACCCTGCAAGATTATCCTTCATTTGGGAAAAAAAGATTAAAATCTTCTCAGACAAACAAAACCTGAAAGAATTTGCCAACACCAGACCAGCTCTTCAAGAAATCCTGAAGAAAGTACTGTTCCAGGAAAACTAAAGACGCAACAGCCAGAAACAAAGAAATAACAGGCAACTAGGACAATGGCTAACTTAAATGTCGGTACAGACCCTATAACATCGATAATAACATTGAATGTTAATGGGTTAAATTCTCCAATCAAGAGACACAGACTGGCTGAATGGATAAAAAAACAGAAACCCTCTATCTGTTGCCTACAAGAAACCCACCTCATGGAAAAAGACATACATAGACTGAAAGTGAAGGGTTGGAAAAAGGTTTTCCATGCAGTTGGGAACCAAAAAAGAGCTGGAGTTGTGATACTAATTTCTGACAAAATAGGCTTTAAAACAAAAAGTGTCCGAAGAGACAAAGAAGGGCACTATATCATAGTAAAAGGCTCTATAGATCGAGAAGATATAACGCTTATTAATATCTATGCTCCTAACACAGGAGCACCCAAATATGTGAAGGAAAGATTGTTAGATCTGAAAGGGGAGATAGACTGCAACACACTAATTGTTGGAGATCTCAACACCGCATTATCCCCTCTGGACAGATCATCTAGGCAAAAAATAGGTAGAGAGATCAAGGACCTAAATGATACCATAAATCAATTGGACTTAACAGACATCTATAGAACTTTCCACCCAAAAACCACAAGATATAGTTTTTTCTCACCCCGACATGGAACTTTCTCGAAGATTGACCACATCATAGGACACAAAGCAAGCCTCTGCAGATTCAGAGGCATAGAAACTATTTCCAGCATCTTCTCTGACCATGATGGAATTAAACTCGAGTTTAATTTCAAGAGAAATCCTCAAAAATACCTAAAAACATGGAAACTAAATAACCTACTCCTGAATGACTCCACTATTACCGAAGAAATAAAGTCCGAAATCAAAAGATTCATGGAAGCCAATGACAATGAAGATACAAGTTTCCATAATCTTTGGGACACTGCCAAAGCAGTCATAAGAGGGAAGTTCATAGCAATTAGTGCACATAAGAGGAAGACAGAGAAAAGGCTAATGGATCACCTAACATCAAGCCTTAGAGAATTGGAAAAGCAACAGCAAAAAAATCCAAAAAATTACAGGAGAAAGGAAATAATAAAGATCCGAGCAGAAATAAATGAAATAGAAAATAAACGTACTATACAGAAAGTAAGTGAAAGCAAAAGCTGGTTCTTTGAAAGGATAAACAAAATTGATACCCCACTAGCGAGACTTATTAAGAAGAAGAGAGAAAGGAACCGGGTGAATCAAATCTGCAATGAGGCTGGTAACATAACAACAGACATAGTAGAAATTCAAAACATCATTAGAGGATACTTTGAACATCTATACGCTAAGAAACAAGATAATCTGGATGAGATGGACAAATTCCTGGACAAATATAATCTACCAAGAATGAGCCAAGAAGAAATAGAAAGTCTGAATAGGCCCATAACAAGCCAGGAGATTGAATCAGTAATAAGTAACCTCCCAACAAAGAAAAGCCCTGGCCCCGATGGATTCACCTCTGAATTCTACAAAACTTTCAAAGAAGAGTTAACTCCCATTCTGCTCAAATTATTTCTAAAGATCC
Organism: Tupaia tana; assembly: GCA_026018925.1. Lineage (NCBI taxonomy): Eukaryota > Metazoa > Chordata > Mammalia > Scandentia > Tupaiidae > Tupaia > Tupaia tana. The sequence goes on from JAKSZU010000024.1 coordinate 4,773,334, forward strand.
AAAAGGGTGAATCTCTCCCTAATTCATTCTATGAAGCCTCTGTCACTCTCATCCCCAAAACAGATAAGGACAGGACAAGGAAGGAAAACTATAGACCAATATCTCTGATGAACATAGACTCAAAGATTCTCAACAAGATACTAGCAAATCGTATTCAACAACTTATACAGAAGATCATACACCATGATCAGGTAGGCTTTATTCCAGGAATGCAAGGTTGGTTCAACATACGCAAAACCATAAATGTAATACACCATATTAATAGGAAGAAAGACAAAAACCATATGGTCATATCGATTGACGCAGAAAAAGCATTTGATAAGATACAACATCCCTTCATGATCAAGACTCTTAGCAAAATTGGCATAGAAGGGCCATTTCTCAATACAATATATTGCATGTATTTTTTTGAACATTTGCTATCGAGTACTTGCATCCATCTGAGAAATATAGAAAGAGAAAAAAGTGGGAAAGCACTCCCCAGGGGGTGCTTATCCACAGCAGTCCATCCTCTTCCATTCTTCTCAGGATACTTGCATATACATACATGTGTCTATTGTGTTTTTCAAGTCATTGGATCTGGAATTCAAACAGTGCTGTCAGCCATGTGGGGTCCAGCCACCTTAACCACCACTCCACCTTGCTGGTCTTCTACATGTTCCTAAAAAAAAAAAAAAATGTAGAATATATGAGAAAATAAAAATATATTGCATGACAAGAAAAGACTTCATTGTAGGGACCAGCAGTTAGTGTAATCGCTATGTCACTGGACTCCCATGTAGTTGACTGCGGTTTGAGTCCCGCATCTGGTGGCTTAAAACTCACGCTGGGCACTTGTGCATGCGTGCCCAAGATCCTGAGAGGAGAATGGAGGAGAAGGGATTGTGGCATGGCCATCCCCCCAGGGGGTGATTTCTTGCTTTCTGTCTCTCTGTCTTTGTCTATCTACGCCCTATAGAAAAACTTCTCAAAAAAAAAAAAAAAAAAAAAAGAAAAGAAAAGAAAAGAAAAGACTTGATTGTACATAACATGTACATAGGTAAGAAAGATTTATCTTTATAAAATGACCAATTTTCCAAAATTCATCTCTAAATTTATTGGTATCTCATCAAAATTCCAGTGTTTTCTTTTCAAAGAATAAGGGACTAATATTATTCTGAAGTTTATCTAAACATCAAATATACATACCTCTGTATTTAGCCAATTTATGAATTAAATCAATGGGAGTAGCCATCAGTAATATTACCTGGCAGTAACAAATACTATAAAACTATAATATAGCAATAATAGACAAATATCAAGGAACCATAATATAAACAAATTACAGATAAATTCATATTGAAACAAAAACTTGCTGTAGAAGAAGAAACATATTTTCCCTTGAGACATGTATATTTTGTTGTCTCTCATAAACAAAAAGAGAGGCCAACAGCTGACTTGCTGATTAGGGCACTGGACTTTCACATGGCTTACCATGGTTTTAATCCTGGATGTGGTAACTTGCTTTTTCACTGTTCCTTTTTTTCTCTTTCTCTGTCCTTCCTTGGTCAAATTAAAAAAAAATAATAAATATAATTAAATGTATAATTCTTAAAAATGGAAAAACTTCATAGACATTTTTAAAGAACAATTTACCTGATTTTATTATTATTATTATTATTATTATTATTATTATTAAAGAGAGAGAAAAAGAGAAAATTAGAAAGCAAGCTGCCAGGCCCAGGACTAGAACGGAGGTCAGGCGTGTGGGAGTACATTGCCTTAACAACACAACATCTGCCAGGCCCAGCTTCAGAAATATTTTATGAAGCACTAACTAGCACCGTGGGTATGGAGAAACACAAAATATAGCTCTGCCACTGCTGGAAGGGCACCTTAAAACAGCAGTGCTGGAACCAGCAGTTGGCGTAATGGCTATGTCGCTGGCCTCCCATGTGGTTGACTGTGGTTTGAGTCCTGAATCCAGTGGCATAAACTCACGCTAGACACGTGTGCATGCGTGCCCAAGATCTCAAGAGGAGAATGGAGGATAAGAAATTACAGTGTCATCTTCCCCCCGGAGAGATTTCTTGCTTTCTGTCTCTCTGTTTCTCTCTGTCTTTCTGGAGAGTGCACACGCCCTATAGCAAAATAATAATAATAATAAAATAAATAAATAAATAAATAAATAAATAAATAAACAGTGCTAATTCTTGCCCATCACATTCAAATATAATGTTTAAAAGATGCAGGTCTAGACATTTTTGATAAGTACTTATCCATTTAAGATAAAATGAATAAGGAACCCCAGATCATTGATTATATTCAGATTTAATAACTATATCTACTTTCTATAGTATTATAGAAAATAGCTCTTAATAATTCTCAGCATTACAGCCAGTAGGTACTGTGGTGTTAAGGCATTTGTTTACCACATGGCAAACCATAATTCTAGTGGTTGACTGGCAGCTTGAAAATCACACTGGGTGTGTGCTAACCAAGATCCTGAGAAGAGAAAGGAGGAGATGGATTGCAGACTGGCCATTTCCCCTGAGGGATAGTTTCTCACTTTCCCTCTCTCTGTATTTCTCAGGTGAGCCCTCTGGCAGAAACCTAAAATAAATAAATAAAATAATAGTAATTATCAACACTACAAAGGGAGCTTTAGTGCTCAAGTACTGCCCATCCCTAAGCTACAGTACTTCCAAGACTTCAATAGCTGGGGAGTGCACATTCATCAACAGAGAGAATGGAAATGCTCTGTGAGAGTTGGTCCCTGTTAACGGATAGGAGAGTGTTGAGCTGCGTTGTGAAGTCCTTGGTTTTTTGGGGCCAGATCACTAAAATTATAGATCTGTCCCTAGATGCAAAATGAAACTGCAACCACGAATGAAGTAGGTAGAAAAAAAGATTTAATAGAAAGAAAGGAAAGAAAAGAAAGAAAGTACACCCAATCTGCTCGCTGTTGGGCGAGCAGATTGCCAGATGGCAACCACGCTTGGTACTAGTTAACTGTTATTTTTATTACTAGAGGTCATGAATATTCATTAGTGGGAGGCCCCTTACTCTGCTTATGTCCTGCCTTTAAATTTGAATCCACAAGTTCTTTTCCTGCACCTGTGCACCTTCCTCACAGGTAAAGAATGAGGAATTTGATCACCTAATTGCACATGGTGCCCAATGAGAGCCAGGTTGTCCCAATCAGACTGCCCAGTTAGTCCATTGCCCTAATAGGAATTGGGGCATTGACCAAAAACTCTTGCTTAGGTCTTTCTGATAAAAGAAAAATCTACAAATCATCCTGTGTACTTCCCTCAGGCCTCAAGGAAGGAAGATGGCAAATTGCCTCGCCCTCCTGGTACCCGGAGCTAGATGAGCCTTTCTCTTTTCCCTTAGGGCTGCCCGCTCATAGCTAACTAACTGCCTACCACAGTCCCCAGCATCATCACAAATATGCCTTGGTGAGGCAAGGGACCATCTGACCAATGCATAATACGCTTCTGTTTTCTCACTTAATTAGCATCCTGCTATAAAGTCCTACAGATATTTTGGGACTTTATAAAGTCCCAAAACTTCCACAAACTTTTCTAGGAAGCCTTTGTGAGTTTAAAAGCATGATCACATAGTTGCAAAATGCACAATGTGCAAGGCACAGAGTAGAAAAATGCTGTAAACAGATGGGGCAAAAAGTACTATCAAAAGTCAAGTTATCTTCCTTTATTAAGACTTTCTAATGCTAACAAAAACCAACTCTTTTAAAGAGGTTATTGCTGGGACCATGCAGTTAACACAAGTTGAGTATGAAAGAACTGACCCTCATGCCTAAGAGCAAGGACTCCGCTGAGGAGAACTGTTTGCAAGGTCAACAGTTTTATGGGTTCTGATCCTCCAATGTGTTGCTGTACTGGCCTGCACTCAATTTCTCTGCTATGGGCTTTGCCATACCCCAGTACCCCATAAAGGCACCCCCTGCCTTATTATAACTTTTACAATAATCCTGAAGGAATGTGCATCCACTAAGGCGGCAGCTGTGAACAGAAATTGCTTCCATTAGATTCACCCCACCCTCCTGGAAAATGTCAATAAAGAATGCTACATTCACTTCTCCTACTGGGGATTACATAGATAAGCATTAGAAAGGTTTAAGTTAAAGCTACTAATTGGCTAAACAATCTCAGTAGCTGGGAGGAGCTCAGGGACTCATCCATGAGGTGCTGTTACCCCAAAGACCATGAGCCACCTTTAATCTCAGGACAAGGGAAGATTGCTGTTCCCCAAGCCACAGCCATTGTATAGAGCAGCACATAGAGGGTCCCAAGTGCATAGTAATCTTTAGGTCAGTCATTAAGGTGCTCACAAAACCACATTCCTTTCCCATGTAGACATTAAACTCACCCTCTTAGCTGTGGATTACACTAGAGATAACATAAGTATTCCACTTTAGTATATATTAACCTTGTCTTTACTAAACCAGACAGGATTTATTTCTAGGCCCTTGTAACCAGCAATTTGCTGCCACCCTAGCTATGATTATAGTTCCTATACTTTAAATGCTTTACTTTTTGGAGTAAAATCTTTCACTTTCTTCCCCTCAACCATCCTACTCCTGTAAAACTCTTTCTATAATAAATACGCATGACTCCTGGCCATCAGGGCTGCAGTCCTGAGCTTACTCTGGCTGTAGCTGGCTGAGAACATGCTAAGGGGCATTGATGTCTTGGCCTAATTTTGTTCACCCGTGTCGCCTTCCTGTGTACCCACCCAGGCTGGAGCATGGCTTCTGGCAGATTATTTTGGTTATGGATGAAAAATACCATATTATAATTATCTGATTAATTTAAAAACAAAATATATCTTGACATGTGAAACTCATAAATCAAAATTCAGAGTCTAAAAATGAACAAAACAAACAATTTAAGGGAAAACAAATTTATGCTCTTTTTTTTTTTATCATTATCATTTCATTTATATGAAATAGCCAGGAAAAGCAAACCAAACACAAGTGGATTTGCAGGTGGGAGAGAAGTGTGCCATCTTTCTGAGTGATAAAACATTCTAAAATTGGATTTTGGTCATAGTTGAACAACTCTATAAATTTACTAACACATATTGAATTATACACTTGAAACAGGTCAATGTTGTGGCCACTAGGTGGCACAATAGTTAAGGCTCTGGATTCCCACTGTGTTGGACAATGGGCAAAAGTTTTAAAAATGTAGTATGCTAAGCTAAGAAGGCTAGGAAAGCACCCACAGGCCCTCCCCAGGGTAAGGTTATATGTTGTAAAAAACACAGTAACGGCTGTTCTGCTTCTGTAAACTGCTTCCAAAAGTAAATGATAAAATATTGTGCAAAATATAACCACCCATTGTACCCTCACTGTTTTACAACCCCTGTGGCCCTTCCCAGAGGCCCTTGCAGCTCTTCTTCCCTTGCAACACCTGACGACCCCAACCTTTAACCCTTCATCTTTTCTCTTCCTCCATGGAAAGAACCCTCTGCCCCATCCAGTGCAAACCCTCCCTGAAGGCTGGGAATCCTCTTGCAGTTTTTAATGCTTAAATAATCTGCAAAATGGTTTGTCAGGACTGTCACTTCTGACGCTTCCCATGTGTGGTGTGAGGGTGGCAGTCCCTGGCCAGGAAAAAAGGCTCGTAAAAATTCTAACTTCTTGAGTGGTCTCGATCCTTGAATACCTCGTGTCACAACAACCACATGGCTTACCATAGTTTGAGACCTTATCACAGTTACTTGAAAGTCACTCTGGGCACATGTGTGCGCATGCCCAAAATCATTAGAGGAGAATGGAGAAGGGATTGTGGTATGGCCATTTCCACTGGTAAGCACACATCATATAGCAAAAATCTCACCCCCCAAAAAAAAACAAAACAAAACAGAATAATGTTACTGTGTGTAATTATTCCTTAGTAAATCTTTCTTCAAAGTGGCTCTAGTACTACTAGAAACATTGATGTTGAAGATGCAAAGTTTTAATAATATTGTCTCAGGAAAAATAAAAATGAATAAAAGCCATATTATTAGTTAATGTATTTTTAAGAAAATATCCTAAATATATAAGTTTAATAAATAATAAAAATAAACATTTAGGAGCCAACAGGATGCATAGTGGTTAAGGCACTTGGCTTCCACATGACCAAGCACAGTTTGAGTCTTGGTCCTTGTTACTTGCTTTCTCACTTATTTATTTTCTCATATTCTCTCTCTCTTGTAAGTGCACATGCTCTACAGAAAATGTTTAAAAAGTAATAGTAAAATAGAGTAAATGAACCTTATAAAAATAAATGAAGTATAAACATTTTAGGGGCCAGTAGATGGTGTAGTGGTTAAGGTGTTGTACTCCTACATGACCAAGGTTCAAGCCCTGGAACTAGTAGTTTGAAAATTACACTAGATATGTGTGCAACGTGCACACACGCACAAAATCCCAGGAGAAGAGAAAATGAAAAATTGTGGTGTTTCCAAGACCCCGCATGTTGAGTTCTCACTTTCCTTTTCACTGTCTTGCTCTGTCTCCCTCTGGTGAGTGTACTTGCTCTGTGGCAAAAATATTAAAAATAAATAAACATAAGAAATAAACATTTTGCTGTTTTGTCTATTTTGAAAAGTCTGCATACTCAAAACTATATTTTGTTAAGAAAAATCTTTTCACTTTCAGTACTATAAGCAAAGATTTTCTATAATGTAAAAAACACTGTGTGCAGTTTCTTCACAGTCCAAAGACCAAGACATCTGAAATACAATTTGCATTTTGTCTTCAATATCTCAAAACCCATCCATGTCAACCTTTGAATTTTAATCTGCCTAATATACTATGGTATTTCTTGACTAAAGTAAACCTTAATCAGTGGCCAAAACCAAGAAGGCACTACTGTCCTCTGAGCAGTTCTTTTAGTATACTAGTTTTTAAAAAATACTATGCACTAATTATTGGAAAGTTGACATTAAGTAAATATAATTTAAGAGTTTAAATATAGTAACAATTATGTGTCTTATAAGACATTATTTATGGGCCAGCAGATGGCACCATGGTTATGTATCTCGACGTCCACATGACTGACCATGAGTTCCAGAGACAGTGGCTTGAAAAATCACACCAGGCATACGTGTGTGTGCATTCTCAATATTGCAGGAGGAGAATGGAGAAGGATTGCAGCCTGGCAATCTGCCCTGGGGTGATTTGTACTTTTTCTCTCTCTGTCTTGGTCTCTTTCTCTCTCTAACAAGCACATGCACCCTATAGAAAAATCCTGCTAAAAATAAAAGTTATCTACTTTATTGATATTTCAAGTTTTCTTATAAATTTATCTTTTTTTATTTTTTCAAGGTTGGCCACTTATTTGATAAAAATATATGATACAAGTTTGATAAAATTGGCTTAAATGCTATGGCTAAGAAAAACAATGAAAATAACCCATTATTTATTTATTTATTTATTTATTTATTTATTTATTTATTTTTTGTGGAGAGATTTTCGCTATAGGGTGCGTGCGCTTGCCAGACAGACAGAGAGAGACATAGAGACAGAAAGCGAGAAATCACCCCCAGGGGGGATGGTCACGCTGCAATCCCTTCTCCTCCATTCTCCTCTCGGGATCTTGGGCACGCACGCACACGCGCCCGGGGTGAGTTTTAAGCTACCGGGTCTGGGACGCGAACCGCGGTCGACTACGTGGGAGTCCAGCGACATAGCCATTAAGCTAACTGCTGGTTCCCAATAACCCATTATTTTTATTAAAGTTTTCAAATGACCTTAACTTAGAATTTTTTTCTAAGTTAATTTTATTTATTCACATTATTATTATTTTATTAATTTTTAGAGATTTTTACTATAGGACATGTGCACTTGCTGGACAAACAGACAGAAAGTAAGAAAACACACATCCCCCAACCCCCCAAATAGTCATGCCACAATTGCTTCCTCTCCATTCTCCTCTTGAAATTTTGGAACTTACACAACATGTGCCCAGCATGAGTTTCAAGCCATTGGACCTGGGACTCAATCAGCAGTCAGCCATGTGGGAGTTCAGTGACATAGTCATTATGCCTTCTGATGGTCCAACTATTATTATTTTTTTTCTTTTTTTGGAGAGGTTTTTGCTATAGGGCGCATGTGCTCACCAGACAGACAGAGAGAGACAGAGACAGAAAGCTAGAAATTACTCCCCAGGGGGGATGGCCATGCCACAATCCCTCTCGGGATCTTGGGCACACACGCACATGCACCCGGCATGAATTTAAGCCACCAGGTCCCGGACTCAAACCACGGTTGACTACGTGGGAGTCCAGCAACATAGCCATTATGCTAACTGCTGGTCCCCAACTATTATTATTTTTAACTAACCTGAGAGAGAGAGAGAGACAGTGAGAAAGGGAAAATGAGACAGCCAGACACAAGGTCTGGGATTCAAATTTCAGTCAGCCATGTGGGAGTCCAATGCTTTAACCAACACTTCACCTACTGGACACAGAGCTTGTGGAGAAACAAATATTTTGGGGCCAGCCAGCAGGTAGTGAGGTTGAGATGTCAGACTCCCATGTGGATGGCCATGGTTTGAGTCCCAGACTTGTTGGCTTTCTTTCTCGCTTTCTCTCTTACTGGTGAGCACAGGTTTGCTGTAGCAATTTTTTAAAAATAAAATAATAATATACAAATTAAATAAATAATTCTTTGAAATAGAAATAATTTAAAGGGTATTTTTATATCTTAAAAGCAGAAGAAATGTCTTTCTATCTTCCCCTCTGGACAGCTTGCAGGTCTAAAAAGCATTTAGATCACAGCAAAACAAGATTAAAAGTTTTAACATTATTTAGTTTTTTGGGGAAGCTGGGCTGTTTTTACATAATGCAAATTTGTTAAGTAACCTTATATGCTTTATATACATTTTAATTATTTCTGATATTTTAAAAGGATTACCTGTTTAATTTTGTTTATTATTATTGCTATTTAATTTGACCAGAGAGAGAGAGAGAGAGAAAAAAAATGAGAAAGCAATCCACCATGTCTGGAACTCAAACAGCAGTTGGCCATATGGGAGTCTAGTTCCTTAACCACCAAACCACCTGCTGGCTCTACTTATTTCTGACATTGTTACTATAGACTGAGAATTCCTCATCCAACATCTGAAATGTGACAAAAAATGAGACATTTTGAGCACCAACATGATGCCACTAGTAGAGCATTCTACAGTTAACCTCATGTGACAGATCATAGTCAAAATGATACAATTCAAAATACTGTACAAAATTAGCTTACAGATCTAGCAGGTGGCATGGTGGTTGAGGCACTGAACTCCCACATGGTTGATCATGGTTTCAATCTCAGACTTGGCAGCATGCTTTCTCACTTTCATGCTCTCTCTCTCTGTATCTCTGTCTCTCTCGTGAGCACACATGCCCTGTGACAGGCCATGTGTGTCATTGTATTGAGAAACAATAAATAAATAAATAAATAAATAAATAAATAAATAAATTTTCAAATAGTTATTTTAAGACTGTTTATAAAAAGCATATAAATCATACATGTTTAGACATTGGTTACTTCTTAAAATTATTAATCAATTTTCCAATCTTTAGGACCAGAAGACGGGATAATGATTACATTGCTGGGCTCCCACATGGCTGACTGCAGTTTGAATCCCATACATGGTGGTTTGAAACTCATGCTGAATGTGTGTGTGTGTGTGTGTGTGTGTGTGTTTAAAATAATGAGAAAAGAACGGAGGAGAGGAGATTGTGGTAGAAGAAGTTAGATGAGTGTGCCCATCTGAACAAGGATTGCTCTGTGTCCTCACAGATGAATGAGGTCAGGCTGGGAATTCCCCCTGCAGGGATCTGGCCCGACTGATATGCACATGTTTGTCTCATTATCTTTTTTGTATAGTTGATTAAAGTATTGGTATAGATTTAGTAAGTAAATATTTTTAGGTTGTAAAAATATAAGAAAAGCAATAATGAATGAAGTTATATAAAACTAAAGTTATCCTGTCCAACAAATAAAACAAAAACAGATTTGAAAAACTGAAGAATTATTGACATATTGGTAAGCAATATATTACATAAAAAGTTAATATTCAAAATTAATTAAAAATATTCAGACAGCAAATAACTGAGAGTTAAAAGTGCAAAGGACTTGGATAAAAATTTTTCAGAAGAAAGTATACAAATGGCCAATAGGCATAGGAATAAACAGTCGATATCACTAATCATTGGGAAAGTACAAATAAAAACAATTGTGAAATATCACATCATGTCTCTTTTTCTTAAAAATATTTTTGATTTATTTTATCTATTGGTTATTATTTTCTAATTTGACCAGAGACAAGGAAAATGAGAAAACAAGCCACCAGTTCCAGAACTTAAACCATAGTCAGCCATGTGGGAATACCATGTCTCAACAACCACACCACCTGCCAGCCTCCACCTCACATCTCTTAAGATAGTCATTCTTTAAAAAAAATTCAATAAACACAAGAAGGAAAGAGCACTATTGAACATTGTCAGTAAAAATATAAATTGGTTAAGCACAATGGAAAATAGTTTTCTTAGGTTTTTCAGAAAATTAAAATAGAACTAACATGTGACTTAACAATTGCATAATTGGTTATGTGTAAAAACTATAAAATTAATATATCTGAGGAAGGACATTTAGAAGAAAAATAGGGAGGCAAAGCACTAATGGCACAAATAAATGTGGTGTTACCTGTTGAAGATATTTTGTAGTTTTATCAACAGTACTAGGAAGAAAAGTTCACCTGTTGAAATATCAATTTTGTAAGGCAAATAATAATGTGATTGAATGTATAAAATAAAATTAAATAAAAAGAAAAAATATATCAAAAATATATTCATGCTTTCATATTCATTACAAATTTAATCATAATAGTTATGATAAGACATTAACATAAGTATTACACACAAATGGATAAAAACATGTTACAGGGACCAGCAAGTGCTGTGGTGTTTGAGGGGCTGGTCCTACGTGGTTGATCACAGTTCAAGTCCCAGACCTGTCAGCTTGCTCCCTCTCTTTCCCTCTCTCTCTTGCTCGCTATCTGTTTCTCTCTGGTGAGCATATGCCTAATAAAAAATTAAATAAATATAATAATAAATTAAATATTTTAAGAAAACCTTTTATATGTGTATACAATAGAATATTATCCAGCCTTTAAAACAGAATTGTGCATACCAGCTCCATAGCCTAATGTTTAAAAGATCAGGGTTCCACATAAGTGACTATGGCTTGAATCACATTTTTTGGTGGCTTAAGAAACACACTATGTATGTGTATGTGCATTCCTGAATTCCTGACAGACTGGAGAAATGGAGAAGTGATTGAAGCATGATGAAGCTCCATTGGGAAATGTTTCTCTCCTTCAGTCTCTGGTGATCACATGAACCCTAAAAATAACAAAACATGGCGGCGGGCGAGCCAGCCCGCCCCCCGCCCCCCCGTGCCTGTGCGGTGGCGGGGGCGGCGGCGGGGGCGGCGGCGAGGGTGGTGGGCGAGCCAGCCCGCCTCCCGCCCCCAGCCCCCCGCGCCTGTGCAGCGGCGGGGGCGGCGGCGAGGGCGGCGGGCGAGCCGGCGGACTCTCCTCTGCTCTCCGCGTGCGACGGCCCAGACTGCCCGGCTCCCGCTGCCTCTCCGGCACGGGGTCTGTCCCGCGCTCAGTGCCGATGCGGGCCGGTGGCACCAAAAGGCCAAGGTCGCCATCCTTTCTGTCTCTGGCCGGGCGGGCGAGTGGTAGATGACGATGGGTCCGGGCACATTCGCGCGCTCGGGGCTGGCGTGTGGTCGTTGGGCCTGCGCATGGCCGCCGGGCCGGCGCGAGGCCGCCAGACCTGCAAGTGGCTGCTGGGTGCATGCGTGGCCACCGGACTTGCGAGTGGCCGCCGGGTCTGAGTGTGGCTGCTGAGCCTGCACCTACGCATGACCACTGGGCCTGCTCCTGGCCACCGGGCCTATGCGTGGCCACCGGGACTGCGCCTACGCACGGCTGCCGGGCCGGAGCGTGGTCGCCGGGCTGTGTGGCCGCCGGGCCCACATGTGGCTCCTGGGCCTGAGAGTGGCTGCCAGGCCCGCATGTGGCCGCCGGGCTTGCGCATGACCCCCGGGTTGGCAAATGGCCAGCGGGCCTGAGCATGGCCGCCAGTCCTGTGCGTGCCCGCGGGGCCTGCGCCTGTGTGTGGCCGCTGGGCCTGCGTCTGTATGTAGCTGCTGGGCCTGCCAGTGGCCGCCAGGCATGAGCGTGGCTGTCGGGCTGGCGCCTGCGAGTGGCCACCGGGCCAGCATGTGGCCGTTGGGCCTGCGTGTAGCTGCTGGGCCTGCACCTGTGTGCAGCCGTCGGGCCTGCGGGTGACCACCGAGCCTGCAGGTGGCCGCCGGGCATGCGCCCATGCGTGGCCGCCGGGCCTACACGTGGCTGCTGGGCCTGCACCCGGGCGTGGCCGTCAGGCCTGTGCGTGGCTACCGGGCAGACACCCGGGCATGGCCAACGAGTCAACATGTGACCGCTGGGCCAGTGCGTGGCCACCGGCCGCGAGCGGCAAACTGAAGCCAAAAACAAGAATTAAGATCTTGCAAATATAAGCAACAGAAAGAACCTTTAGATGTCTTGGACCAGTTGAGAAATATATTGTATAGGAGGACTTTCGCTGCCCATGGACAATGAGAAGATGATGGTTACCAGCCCTGCATTACCTCAGGGAAAAAAAAGAACTATTCTACCATTCTTGGGGAAGCCAGACACTCGAGGATGACTCACGCTGCAGATCCCCACAACACCACTCTCGGTAATCACAGGATAGTGGCTGTGCCGCATCAACTGATAACCATCTCTGCCTACCAGAACTGCGCTCCTAGAACCGTATTCCATAGATGCTGGAGACAGCATGGGAGAGGTAATGGGAATGAATGATGGAGGGCGGTCCAGGGAACGATCATCACGTTTGATGGACACAGGGATGAAGGGCGGTCTGTTGATGATGATGTATGTGATGGTATCACTGTCTTGACCAATGTGATCTGTACTCATGCTGGAAAAACCATGCTGTACACTGTAAAGATGTGCAATGAAAAAAAAATAATAACAAAAATAATATCAGCACTCCGGCAGAGGGAGAGAGATCTGAGGATTTGATAGCGGAAAGGACAAATGTGGATGCCAGAGGCTGTAAGGGAGGGGAGTGGGGGGTCGGGAGTGGGTGGTGGAGAGTGGGCGTGGGGGGCAAAGGGAGGAGTCATTTGTCACCAGAAAATGTAGGGTTCTCTGTTGAAAGCTAGATACATGTATCTATATTGTACACATCATAATGAGAACTTTATGTAAAATGAATGTGATTGATCTGAGAAAGAAAAATAAAGGAAAAAAAATAACAAAACATATTCTGGTATTCAACAATAGAGATGAACTTGAAGGACATTACGCTGATTGAAATAACTCAGGTACACAAAGACATACACCTCATTATCTTACATGTAAGTAGAGTATTAAAAACTAAAATTCACAGAAGCAGAGAAGAATATGACAGCTACTACAGGTTGAGAGTAGCTAGGTTTTAAGAATGTCAGTCAAGAAATCAGCTGACTGTGTATGGTTAGCTCGCTGGGCTGCCAGGTAGACCACAAATTGAGTTCCACATGCAGTGGCTTAAAACTCATGCCAGGCACATGTGTGTGTTTGCACAAAATCCCAAGAGGAGAATTGAGGAGAAGGGATTGCATTGAGACCATACATATTCCTAGGGGTAATTTCTTCATTTGTGTCTGACTGTCTGTGTCTCTCCAGCAAACACATGTGCCCTATAGCAAAAATCTCTCTAAAAATAAATTAAATTAAAATTAAAATATTAGTCAAAAAATAATATTTCATTTAGTCAATAGGAATGAGTTCAAAGGTTCTAATGTACATTATAGTGCAATTAAGTACATTATATTGTATACCTGAAAAATTCTCTGAGAGCAGATATCGTATTCTCATGCCAGTAACAAGTTGTGAGGTAATACATATGTTGTTTTTAACAAATTATTTTGTTTTATTTGTTATTATTATTTGTTAATTTTGTTAATAAATATAAACATATTTATATTTATTGTTTGTTAAATTAAGGGAGGGAAAGTGAAAAAGCAAGTCACCAAGTCGGAAACTCGAACTGCAGTCATCCATACAGGAATACAACAACTTAACCATCACATCGCCTGCCAGCCCTGTTAATACCTACAAATTGGCTCAATTTGGCCATCCCTCAAAGTTTACATCAGTTAAAATATCTTTGCAAATATCATATTTTTATAAAAACTAAAAAATAGAAATACAAAAATAAATGAATAAATAAGTCATGAAAAATTTGCAAGAATATTTTCTATAAAGACTGGTAAAAAAACATAACAAGAGATAAATGCTGGGTCAAGAATAGAGTACTTTATAGTTATTACATATTAAATCATGTAATAAGTACTTTACACCTGAATTATCAGTGGACAGAGCAGAGGATATCATTCTCAGGAGTTTAGAGAGATATTTTTGCTATAGGGCACATCTGAGTGCCAAAGAGAGAAAGAAAAAGTGAAAAATCATCCCCTAAGGAGGATGGTCACACCACAATTTCTTCCCCATTTTCCTCCACTCCAAGATTTTTCTTATGCATCCACAAGTGCTCAGCATGAGTTTTAAACTCTAGGGTCCAGGGTTAAACCATAGTTAGTCATGTGGGAGTACAGTGACTTACCTACTATGCCACTTGCTAGTCCAACTTTTGTATATTTTAACACCATTTTTAAAAGTCTAAATTATAAGAGCAGTTGTGTGATACAGATGCTTTGACCTCAGTCACAAAATTACAAAACTTGTCTCAGGATAGGATGATCTGGAGGAGTTCAACCCGGTAGGACCCCAGGATTTGTCTTGAGCTTTTGACCTCTACCTCTTAGGTTGGGTCAGCACATTGGCAAGGCCGCTGCTGTGTACCCCCACCCCCGACCTAGGAATAAGACTTAGGTCGAATTAGCATGTCAGCAAGGCTGCTTGCTATTTGCTCCAGAAAACTGTGGTAGCCTTGCTGGGAAGCGACCCCCCTCTGACTCCCTGATAAACTATAAAAAATTACATAGCTCTCTTGAGTATGTGATGAGATTTTCCCAAAAGTCCCCCGACCACTCCCCTCGGCCCTGATCACTTACTGTTAATTACAATGCTTTATCTCCATGGTCACAATAGAGGGTGGGCTGAAGTTCTATCTAGGCAAAAATAATCTTGACCTTTGGAAGGCCCTTCAAGATACATTTAACATAAACTTAAAGATAATCTTTTCTTGGGAACCAGCAGTTAGCGTAATGGCTATGTCGCTGGACTCCCACGTAGTCGACCGCGGTTCGCGTCTCGGACCCGGTGGCTTACAACTCACGCCGGGCGCATGTGCGTGCGTGCCCAAGATCCCGAGAGGAGAATGGAGGAGAAGGGATTGCGGCGTGACCATCTCCTCTGGGGGGTGATTTCTCGCTTTCTGTCTCTATGTCTCTCTCTGTCTGTCTGGCGAGCGCACGCGCCCTATAGCGAAAAACCTCTCCAAAAAAAATAAAAAATAAGATAATCTTTTCTTTACCTAAAATGGGATTAGGCTGTAACTGGCCCAGGACACCCCCGCCCTCACCAGGTAAAATAGATGAATATATTAGAATTCCTTAAATTAAGTTTTAGATCCCTATACAATAATATAAGTTCCATTTTTTATTAAGATCCATAAGAACTAATGTCTATACTTGAGATTTTCTTTTCTCAGCACCATTCCCGGTATTCACAAGATGGCTACTGTGCCGCATCAGCTGATAATCATCTCTGCTTGCTGGAGCCACTTTCCCAAAACTGCATTCCATAAAGACCCACCTACATCAAATGAACAATTGCCAAACTGCACTAGACCCACCCTTAATCCAACCCTAAATAGAATCTATGTTCTCTATTGTTAAAACTTTATGAGCTAATAATTGAAACATGTAGCCCCTCTCCTGTTTATTTGCATTTATCACATTTTCAATAAAAACGCATGATGATTCCTAGCAGTTGTCACTCTCCAGAGAGCAATCTCTGGGGAGTGTCCAGCTAAAAACGTGCATGAAAAAGGCACCGAGGCCTTTGTCTTCTGTTCCCCTGGGCTGCCTCCAATGATTCAACCCACCCCCGCCGAGGCTGGACCCCGGCAATGATCCCCAAAGCCTTACCTGGCCATTATGAAATCATAAAGTCTGGTGGAGAAAAACAGTGCAAAACATGTCTTTCCCAAGTTTTTTTTCACTAAAATGGAGAATGACAGGTGCAGAGCCCCAGGGCAGAGAGATCCCCAGAGCCCCTGGATGGGACTAAAGTGAAACAATAAAAGACAGGGAAACCAGAGCTGTTCAGATAAAGCACAAGTCTCAGGACCATGACTTCTGTAGAAATGCCTTTTTAAAAGTTCTAGGTATGTCCCTGTCTGTCATGCCAGTCTGGAACACATTTTGTACAGGTTGAAGGCAGACTGTGGAAGTCAGAATCCTCTGTGCCCTCCACAGAGTTGACTCTCCCAGCAGAGGGCTGAGCCTGCAGACACCATCCAGTTCCATCTTCTCAGCTTCCACACATAGGGGTTTTTATCTGTGTTGGGCCAGCTTAGACATGTCATTACCTTTGATTAGTGTCTTGCTACTTATGCAACCTTTACAAATGGAATGTGAGATGAAAAATTTTAGCTGTCAAACATACCTGAAGCCAAGTGTCTACAAGGATGGAGACCTGGTACTGGGTGCGTTTTCCCTCTTGAAGCCATGGAAGAGAATGAAACTCTAAGCCAACTACACTTTATGATGAGGGCACCTCAAGAAGTGTCAAGATCTCTGTAAGTTGCTGGTTATATGCATGTGTAAATATGTTTATATATGTGTAATAATGTAGTTGGTATTCATGTGTGTGTGATTATTCACATTCAAAATAACCAAGTGTGCACAGAAAAGAGAAGAGTATAGTCGTGGACTCACGATGCCTTGTTATCCTTTTATCATCTTTCTTCTTCTCATTTTTAGTGTTTCTTCATTTCTTTCATGACAGAAGAGAGAATTAATATAACTTGTTGTTCACTCCATCAGCACTATCTTCATATTCAATCTTTGGGAGGCTCAGAATGAGTGAGATTGTTGGTACATTAGTACTTTTGCCACCAAGACCCATATAGTGATGCCTGCTTGCATATTGTGACACTGGGGTCATGATATGATGTTATTGTCAGAATCAAATTGCTAACTCTGGGTGCTCGCTACTGACTAGGGGATGGTAGAAGTGTGGTTTGTAGAGAAACCATAGGTATCTAAAGGCTGCCACCGTATACAAACCAGTGATGATAGCCACATCCCAATTTCTGCTCTATTTTCCTCTCAGGATTTTGGCCATGCATGAACATGTTTCTGTCATAATTTTGGAACTTCCAGGCCCAAGACATGAAGAATCCAGTACCTTAACCACCATGCCACTCCTGGTCCCTTCATGATAGCTTTTACATCACAGTAAATAAACCTTCTTTTAAAGTCTCAAAATATACATGAGGAATGTGGCCATGAGGTTTTGCAGTAGTTCAAGTATATTAGGTTCAAATCTGAATACATCAAGGATAAGTAAAAATTTGTACTCAAAGAGCAAGGTGTGCTGGGACCATGCAGTTAACACAAGCTGAGTATGAAAGAACTGTCCCTTGTGCCTAGAGCAAGGACTCAGCTGAGGAGAACTGTTTGCAAGGTCAACAGTTTTATGAGTTCTGGACCTCAAGTATTGTGTCGCTGTACTGTCCTGCACTCAATTTCTCTGCCATGGGCCTTATTGCCATACCCCAGTACCCCATAAAGGCACCCCCAGCCTTACTATAACTTTTACAATAATCCTGAAAGAATGCGGATCCACTAAGGCGGCAGCTGCATAGGGCAGCGACTGCTAACAGGAGTTACTCCCATTAGACTCACCCCACCCTCCTGGAAAATGTCAATAAGGAATGCTACATTCACTTCTCCTACTGGAAATTACATAGATAAGCATTATGTTTAAGGTACTAATGGGCGAAACGATCTCAGTAGCCGGGCGGGGCTCAGGGACTCATCCACAAGGTGCTGTTACCCCAAAGACCATAAGCCACCCTTACTCTCAGGACAAGGGAAGATTGCCATTCCCCAAGCCACAGTCATTGTCCTTTCCTATGTAGACTCACCCTCTTAGCTGTAGACTACCCCAGAGAAAACATAAGTATTTCACTTTAGTATATACTAACCTTGTCTTTATTAAACAAGACAGGATTTATTTCTAGGCTCCTGTAATTGCTACCAACCTAGCCTGAAGCTAAAGTTCTCAAAAGCTGACCCGAGGCTCAAATTTTCAAGCCAATCTGGGACTAAAGTGATCAAGATTCTTGGGAGCCCTCTCATCCAAAAACCCTCCCTGGTAATCAAGATCAAAGAAGAAAATACACCCGAAAAATGCACTTCCTTGTTCTAAAAATTATGACTGTTTATACCTAAACAAAACAGATGTCATGTTTTATACTTATTGTTCCTATACTTTAAATGCCTTACCTTTTAGAGCAAAATGTTTCACTTACTTCCCTTCACCCATCCCACTACTGTAACAACTCCTTCCATAATAAATACGCATGACTTCTGGCCATCAGGACTGCAGTCTGGAGTTTACTCTGGCTGAAGTCGACTGAGAACATGCTAAGAAGCATGAGGTCTTAGTCTGATTCCTGTTCCTGTGAAGGTGCGTCGCCTTCCTGTGCACCTACCCAGGCTGGGGTATGGCTCCCAGCAAAGGTGGGAATGATTGGATAGAAAATTACTAAGTAGTAACATTACAGATAATAGAGCTTCTGGCCAAATCCACTTGTATGAATTATATACAAGTTTACAGATAGGCCTGGGAGAATTTTCAGAAGTCTGATTAAAGCTTTATCTAGCCCAAGCTAGCAAGTGGAATAGTGGCTGAGGCATTGTACTCTAATGTGGTCATGATTCTAGTTGCAGACCCAGAGGCTTGAATCTCACAATTTGTGCTCCACACAGTGACTGATTTCAATCTGATTTTAGACCACCCAATGGGGATTCATAAACTCCTCTGAAACTAGTAATGGGAGCTTAGTGAACATTCACCAGATCACAGAAAGCAAAACCACAGTAACTGCTTTATGCAGAGCTCATCTCCTATATACCTAGAGTGGAGTCTAACTCCTAATTCAGCATAGAGCTTAAGGCAGCTGCTTCCCACATGACTGACTACCTGGTTGGGGTCCTGAATTGAGTTGCTGGGAAAACATGAGAGGTGGGGGTATGCCTATATGTCCAATAATCCTAAGAGCAGAATAGAGGAGAAGGAATCATGGCATGACCTCCCAAAGTATGAATTCTCTCTCTTTCTCTCTCTCTGTATGTGTGTTTCTCTCTCTCTGTTTCACTCTGGTGAGTGCACAAACCCTATAGGAAAAAAAAGTGCAAAGAAAACATAAGAACCAATTCAGAAAAAACAGAGTTCTGATTACAAAAAAAATCTTTGGTCTAACATGCTTTATTAACAAATCAGTGGGCGAGTAGATGGTGGAGTATTAAGTCCCACCTGTCTGATTGCAGTTTGAGTCCTGAACTTGATGGCTTCAAAATTATGCTGGGAACACATAAGTGTGACCCCAAAATGCCAAAAAGAAAATGAAGAAGGGATTGCAGCATGGCGATACCTTCTTGGGGAGTGATTTCTCTCTATTATTCTCATGGTGTCTCTCTCTCTAAGGTACGCACACTATAATAACCTTTCAAAAAAGAAAAGAAAAAGCACTTTGAATGTTTAAATTAAGGTTGAGATTTAAGAAATTAACACCAGAATAATTACACAGAGAATAGAGAAACAATTAAAGACAATATATAACACTATTTATTAACTAAAAATTAGCTATTTTCAAAACTCAAAACATACTTATAGCGAATATTCTTTTAAAAACTGCGAATTTCCAAGGGGAAAATAAATAATTATGAAGACCAATTAACTACAGAGAAAATTTTTTTTACAAATTTGTAAAATGACTTGATGCTGCCAATAACTGACTAGAAGATTTGAATTAAATGTTTAATTTTGAACAAAAGCATATTTAACACGTTTTTTTTTCAGAATTAACATAACAGTGTATAAAATATAGAAAGAGCCACGTAAACATACCTGAAATGTGCCAAATGGTTGAAAAACTGGCAAGCTAGATACTATTTATACTTTCCCTACTTCTTTAAAGAATTGTTCATTTAATATTATGTATCATTATTATTATTTTGTTTTAATTTGCAACAGGAAGGTGTTCTCACCAGAGAGACATAGAAGAGTGGGGAGAAAGTGAGAAATCAAGCCACCAGGTCTGGGACTTGAAATGTGGTTGACATGTGTGAGTCCAGAGCCATAAACACCATGCCACCTGCTGGCCCTGCCAGGTGCTATTTAAATGTTTCAGAATATAGGAAAAGTAAGAAATGCTTTAATCAAGGTTTCTGGAACTAAATAGAAACAAGGTGACATGTGGGATAAACCAAATTCTAGAAGGGTTATGAAAGTGGGTGTATGCATGGTGAATATAACTTATGATTGAGTACTATTTATTCTAATACTGTCTAAAGAGAATGATACTAAAGTTCTCATCACAGAAAATGTGAACTATTTCAGGTGATATATGTAGTAATGGCCTTAGTCCAATTGTTGATGTTATATTTAAAAAATCTTAAAATAACTTTGTATTTTATAAATATACATGTCTGTAATTTCTCTATATATAAATTTTTTAAATGTATGAATAGTGAATGTGTGCACTCTTTAGTCATATTCTTTTAAATTAATTTTTAAAATTATTATTTATACTTTAAAACACAACACATCATTTATATTGTGAAGAGACTTTACCCAGCATGATAAACACCTCAGTCCATTCCAGTTAAGTGAATCTCAGCAATATATCTTCCATATTTGTCCACTTTGTATCAAATTCCAGGGCTTTGTTTTTTATGGCTGAATAGTATTCCATAGAATATATGCACCATAATTTTTCAATCCATTCATCTCTTTGAGGACATTTGAGTTTGTTCCATGACTTAGCAATTATGAATAATGCTGCAATGTAAATAGTTTGCAAGCGCTTTTCTGAATGAGTGCTCTCCTGTTCTTTGGGTAGATACCCAGGAGTGGAATTGCTGGATCAAATGGTAGTTCTATATGAAGGTCTTTAAGTAACCTCTATATCATACTCCACAGTGGCTGGACCAATATACATTCCCACCAAAAGTGTAGGAATGTCCCCATTTCACCACATCCTCTCCAGCACTTATCATTACTTGTTATTTTAATCTTCACCATTCTGACTGTGGTTTGGTGGTATCTCATTGTGGTTTTGATCTACATCTCCCTTACAAAGGGATGTTGAGTGTTCTTTCATATGCTTTTTGGCTATTTCTATGTCTTCCTTAGAGAATTGTTTTTTTCAGCTTTTTCCCCATATTTTAATTGAGTTAATCATTATCTTCTGGGTAAGCTGCTTGAGTTCCCTGTGTATTACGGCTATCAGTTCCTTATCTGAGGCAGAGTTAATAAAAATTCTCTCCCATTCCAAGGGTTGTCGATTCACACTAATTACAGTGTGCTTTGCTGTGCAGAAATGACTTCATCTGATGTAATCCCACCTGTCTATTTTGGGGATTATTGCCTGTGCTTTGGGGGTCTTACTTAAGAAGTCTTTGCCTACCCCAATGTCTCCCATTTTGCCCAGTGTTTTCCACCAGTGGTTTTATAGTTTGCAGTCTTAGGTTTAGATCATTGATTTATTTTGAGTTGATTTTTGTTAATGGTGGCAGATAGTGGTTCTGATTCATCTTTCTGCAGGTGGATACTCAGTTTTTCCAACACAAATTGCTAAAGAGGTTTCCCTTTTTTCACTGGATTGAATGGTACCCTTTGTCAAAGATGAATTGGTTGTATGTTGTGGGGATTATTTCTAGAGTCTACTCTGTTCCATTGGTCCTAATGTCTATTTTTGTGCCAATACCATGCTGTTTTGATTATCACAGCTTTGTAATATATTCTGGGATCAGGAAGTAAAATACCACCTACTCCTGTCTTCTTGCACAAAATGGCTTTAGCAAAACGGGGTCTTTGATGGTTCCAGATAAAAATCTATGATTGTCTTTTCTAGGTCTGTGAAAAATGTCTCTTGTAATTTTATATGGATTGCATTAAACATGTAGATTAGTTTGGTGAGAATTGACATTTGGATTAAATTGATTCTGCCAATCCAGAACATGGGATGTCCTTCCACTTTTTGGTATCCTTTTCAATTTTCTTTTTAAAGTTTTCGTAGGTTTCTTTGTAGAGGTCTTTGACTTCCTTGATTAGTTTTATTTCTAAGTATCTTATGCCTCTTGTGGCTATGGTAAATGAAATTACTTTCTTCAGTTCTGTCTCTGTCTGCTTGTTGTTTATATATAGAAATGCTATGGATTTTTGTAAGTTAATTTTATATCCTGCCACTTTATATATTTATTACTTCGAGAAGTTTTTTCATGGATACTATTAGGTCTTTTATGGATACAGTTATGTCATTTGAAAACAGAGATAATTTCAGCTCTTCTTTCCCTATAGGAATACCTTTTATTTTCTTCTCTTGTCTGATCACATTGTATAGAGCTTCCAGTACTATATTGAATAAGAGCAGAGCAAGTGGGCAGCCTTGTCTTGTACCAGTTTTTAGTGGAAAAGCATTCAACTTTTCTCTTTTCTAGATAATGTTAGCTGTAGGATTTTCATAAATGGCTTTTATTATGCTTAGAAATGGTTCTTCTATGCGAATTTTACTAAGTCTTGATCATAACGGCATGTCTTATATTGTTGAATGCTTTTTCCCCATAAATTGAAATAATCGTATGCTTTTTACCTTTCTTTCAGCTAGTATGGTGTATTATATTTATGCTTTTGCATATATTGAACCACCTTTGCATCCCTGGAATAAAGCCTACCTGGTCGTGATGAATAACCTTTTTTATATACTGTTGAATACATTTAGCAAATATCTTGTTGAGCATTTTTGCATCTATATTCATCAGAGGTATAGGTCTGTAGTCTTCCTTTTTTGTCGTATCCTTAACCGTTTTGGAAATGATGTTTATGGAGGATTTATAGATTGAATTTGGAAAGGTTCCTTTTTTTTGATTTCTAGAAACAGTGTGAGTAGAATGGAGGTTACCTCTTCTTTAAAAGTTTTGCAAAATTTGAAAATGAAGCCATCAGGGCTTGGACTTTTCCTTGTTGGGATGTTATTTATTACTGACTCAATCTCATTGCTTGTTATAGATCTATTCAGGATTTCTATGTATTCCTGAGTCAATATTGGTAGATTATATGTGTCCAAGAATTTGTCCATCTCATCCAGGTTTTCTTCTGTATTGGCATAGACTCGCTCATAGTATCCTCTAATGACGTTTTGTATTTCTGTTATGTCTGTTGTAATGTTTCCTGATTCATTGTGAATTTGACATATCTGGTTCCTTTCTCTCTTCTTAATTAGTCTGGCTAATGGTATGTCAATCTTGTCTGTTTTTTCAAAGAACCAGCTTTCACTTTCATTTATTTTCTCTATAGTTTGCTTATTTTCTATTTCATCTATGTCTGCTCGATTTTTATTATTTCTTTTCTCCTGGAGTTTCTTTGGAATTTTTTTCTGTAGCTTTTTCAATTCTCTGAGGCACAATGTCAGGTTATCCATTTGCCTTCTTTCTGTCTTCTTCTTATGTGCACTTATAGCTATAAACTTCCCTCTAATAACTGCTTTTGCAGTGTCCTAAAGATTATAGAAACTCGTGTCCTCATTGTTATTGGTCTCCATGAATGTTTTATTTCAGTCTTAATTTCTTCAGTAGTTACATAGTCATTCAGGAGTAGGCTATTTAGTTTTCATGTATTTGTGTATTTTTGATAATTTTTCATGAAATTAAAATTAAGTTTAATTCTATCATGGTCAGAGAAGATGCTGGATATGGTTTCTATGTCATTAAATCTGTAGAAGCTTGCCTTATGCCCTATCATGTGGTTACTCTTTGAAAAGGTTCCATGCGGGGGTTTGAAAAAACTATATCTAGTGGTTTTGGGGTGGAAAGTTCTATAGATGTTTGTAAGTCTATTTGATTTATGGTATCGTTTAGATCCTTTACCTCTTTACTTATTTTTGTCTAGATAATCTGTCCAGAGGAAAGAGTGGGGCATTGAGGTCTCAAACAATTAGTGTGTTGCAGTCTATCTCTCCTTTTAGATCTAACAATGTTTCTTTCACATATTTGGGTGCTCCTGTGTTAGGTACATAGACATTTATTAGCATTATATCTTCTTGAGGGATTAACCCTTTTACTATAATATAGTGTCATTCTTCGTCCCTCGAACAGTTTTTTTTTCTCTTTAAATTTATTTATTTTTTACATTAGTTCACTATACATCATTACAACATACAAATGAATTTTCCATCCAAAATACACTGTGTATTGGCTCGATCAAGCCCATCAACATACATGTTTTCAGCAAATAATTTTCCAATTCTTATGTCTTGTATACTTCGTTTTTTGTTTTGCCATCCTTGATTCCTTATCCCTCACCCTCTGCCATGTTCCACCCTCATCCCACATTTTCTCTGGTATCCATGGTTGCTTTCTATGCCTCCCCCCCACTTAACTGATTTGCTAATGAATTTAATTAGTCTAAATATATTCAATAGCTAGCACAGCTGATATATACCTATACATGAACCCAAATCTGACTTTAGGCATAAACCCCAGTGAGTAGAATGAACATATTATAAAGTAGTACCCAGCTGGGGCTATATAGCTTACTGCAGTCATCAAATATGCATTTTTTTTTAATTTTGATACGAACAGTTTTACCGTTATTTTTCCTCCTGCAACTTTTTTTTTAATTACTTAACATTCATTCCCTGAGCATCATCACAACATACTAAATGTGGTTTCCCATCTAGAATAAACTGCATAGTGACTTAATCATGCATGTTATCATCCATAATATTCCATTTCTACTTTCATATATATATATGTTTTTTACCCCATATCTGACCCTCTGCCTTATTCCACTCTCTTATTATACTATCTCTGCTGTCTGCAGTTGTCTTCAGTTCCTTTTCCCCCAACATTTTGTTGATCACACCATATCATAAGTAATCTAACTACTTTCAATAGCAAGTTCAGCTGATGGTTTCAAGAAAAGCAGTCTTGAACTGGTAAGGATATTTCCTTGAAACTTAAAGCCTAGAAACAGGTTAGTATTCTGTTCAAATAGTAGGTACATTCACCTATTGACAGCTCAAGACAGGACAAAAATCCTTTAAACGGGACAACAAAGCTTAGAAGAAAAGCAGCAATATTTTAGTCACGTCACAGAATGTTGTTTCATCAGTTCAGTCTCATGTACTTAATCTTTCGATGTGGTTCGATCTTCCAGATTGAGTTCTGGGATATAATATTCATCTCCAGACATTGTCCCTACAATTAAGTTGCCCATTTTCTTAGTTTTTGAACTCTTATTTCTGTGTGTCCACATTTAATTTTACTGACATAGCACTCCCTTAAGAACTTCTTGCAGTTCTGGTCTGGTGCTGGTAAATTCTTTCAGGTTTTGTTTATCTGGGAAAGTCCGTGTCTTTTTTTCCCAAATGAATGATGACCTTGCTGGGTACAGAATTCTTGGTTGAAATTGCTTTTCTCTCAATACTTTGAATATATTTTCCCATTCTCTCCTCGCTCACATTGTTTCCGATGAGAGGTCTGCCGTTAGTCTGATGGGATATCCTTTGTAGGTAACTTGCCTTTTTTCTCTTGCCAGTCTTAGTATCTTGTCTTTGTCTGTGGTTTTGGTCAATCTGGCTATAATGTGTCTTGGAGAAGATCTTCTTGGGTTGATTCTATTTGGGGTCCTCTGTATTTCTTGGGACTGAATCTTTGAGTGCCTCTCCAGGTTTGGAAAGTTTTCTTGCAGGATTTCATGGAATAGATTATCAATGCCCTTATGAGTCTCTTCACCCTCTGGGATGCCTATTATCCGGATGTTTGGACATTTAATTGTATCTAGCACTTCTCGCATATTATTCTCAAATTTTTGGGCCATTTTTTTAGTCCCCATGGTGGATTTTTCTAGGCCAGCCATTTTCTCTTCTACATTAGAGATTCTATTTTCTGTATGATCTAGTTT
Organism: Tupaia tana; assembly: GCA_026018925.1. Taxonomy (NCBI): domain Eukaryota; kingdom Metazoa; phylum Chordata; class Mammalia; order Scandentia; family Tupaiidae; genus Tupaia; species Tupaia tana. The sequence goes on from JAKSZU010000024.1 coordinate 4,799,598, forward strand.
GCTTTTAATACTTTCAAGGGAGATTTTTACTTCTTGTATTATAGCCTTCATCTCTAACAGTTCCATCTGATTCTTTTGTAAATTGTGAAATTCTTGTTTTAGATCTTGCATGAATTTCCTCACCTCCTGGAACTCTTCAACTCCTTTCTCCTTCCTCTTCAGCCGTTCCTTGTCTCTCTGCTCTTCCATCTCTGTTAGCTTTGCCATTATGAATGTTCTGAATTCTTTATCAGACATTTCCATGATTTCCATTGAACTGTGTGTGGATGAAGAGGAGTTATCCTTTTCCCTTGTGGGAGAGGTATTTTCTTGCTTCCCCATATTTCTTGTGGCCCTGCAGTGATTTCTAGTCATCTGGTGGATGGTCGGTTTCTTCCCAAACTTGGAAGTTCAATCTGCGGTGCGAGGAGTGTGCAGAAAAGGAAGCAGAGAGAGGGAAACAATACCAACAACAGCAAAAAAAAACAGACAAGAAACAGAGAAAAAGAAAAACTTTTAAATAAATCTAAAAAAGAAAAATTAATATTCAAAAAATTTCAATAAAACTCAAAAATTAGAAAACTGCGCGGCGCGCAAGCGTGTCGCATGAAATGGCTAGATTGCAGGAGCCATGGAGCTGACTGTCTCTTGAAGAAGGGCTGTTCTGGGAGAAGGAGAGGGGATTATTAACAAGATAAAGGTCTAGGAGGGAGGGGCCAAAGGCCCTGTAAAATGCCTCACCTTAAAAAATTCTAAAAAGCAAAAATTAAAAAAAGAGAGAGAGAGAGAGAGGACAGAGACAGAGATAGAGAGAGACAAGACTGACGCAGAGACAGGAGATTTGAAAGGGGTCTTCCTACCACGTGGGTTTTGTATGCTGGAGGCCCAGTTTTCAGTGGGAAATCTTCCTTTCTCCCCAAATGGCTAGATCGCAGGAGCCATGGAGCTGACTGTCTCTTGACGAAGGGCTGTTCACGTGGGTTTTGTATGCTGGAGGCCCAGTTTTCAGTGGGAGATCTTCCTTTCTCCCCAAATGGCTAGATCGCAGGAGCCATGGAGCTGACTGTCTCAGTTTTTGTTTTAAAGCTTATATTGTCAGAAATTTGTATCGTTACTCCAGCTTATTTTTTAATTTCCATTTGCATGGAATACCTTTTTTCAACACTTCACTGTTAGTTTATGTGTGTCTTTATCCATGAAATGCATTTCTTGTAGACAACAAATAGAGGGATTCTTTTTTTTTTTTCTATTCAGCTAGTCTGTGTCTCTTGATAGGAGAATTTAATCCATTAACATTTAATGTTATTATCGATATTTCCAGATTTGTCCTTACTTTTAAGTTGACCATTGTGTTGGTTGTCTTTCACCCTTATTTCTGGCTGATCATTCTTAGTTTTCCTGGAACAGGACTCTCTTCAGAGTTTCTTGAAGAGCTGGTCTGGTGTTAGTAACTCCTTTCAGGTTTTCTTTGAGAAGATTTTAATGTTTTTTTGTATGAAGGATAATATCCCTGGATATAATAATTTTGGTTGAAACCGTTTCTCTCTTAACACTTTCAACATGTCTTCCCACTCTTTTTTTGCTTGCAATGTTTCTGTTGAAATATCCGGAGTTAGCCTGATGGGATGACCTTTGCAAGTCACTTCTTGTTTCTTTCTTGCCAATTTTAGTATCTTGTCTTTATCTGTGGTCTTGGCCAGTCTGGTTAATATGTGCCTTGGAGAAGATCTTCTTGGGTTGATTCTATTTGGAGTCCTTTGTATTTCTTCGGTCTGGATGTGTAAGTGCTTCTCTAGATTTGGGATTTTTTTTCAGAATTTTATAAAATAGATTTCCATGCCCATATTATTTTCTTCACCTTCTGGGATACCAATTATTCAGATGTGTGGACGTTTGATGGAGCCTAATGTTTCTCGTATATAATCCTCATGTTTATTTATTTATTTTTTTTTTTGTCATTTTCTCTATCTTTTTGATATTTTTTTCCTAGGTCAGTGGTTTTATCTTCTACATCAGAGATTCAATATTCAGCATGGTCAAATCAACTTTTAATACTTTTGAGAGAGTTTTTGATTTCCTGTATTACAGACTTCATCTCTAATAGCACCATCTGATTCTTTCTTAGAGTGTTCATTATTTTTTTTAATGTCCTGGAAGGACTTCCTAATCTCCTGTAGCTCATTGTCCCTTTTCTGTTCCAACTGATAAAATTTTGTCACCAAGAATGTTCTTAATTATTTTTCTGACATTTTGGAAACATCTGTTTTTTCAAGAGATGGAGGGCAGTTATTGTGTTCTTTTGATGGAGATATATTTCCTGGTTTATTCAGACCTGAGGCTCTTCTTCTACTTCTAACCATGGGGAGAAGTATTCACTTTTGGATACCTTTTAGGAAAATGTCTCTTTGGCTGGGAACAAGTGTACTTCCTTATTTGTAGACTGATGTGTGCCGAAGTCTCTCTTTTTCTGTGTTTTGCAATGTGGTCTGCAGAGACGGGGTCTTCTATTCAAGAGTCTGAAGAGCAGTCTTTCCTTTTTTGCAAGTGGTTATGTAAAAGGGATAATCCCAGGAAGCATTACAATACCAGGGTATTTGAAAATTGTGATTCAAGATCTGTCTAGCCCCTTATGGTGCGTGGAGAATTGGCAGGAGATGACAATATAAGACAGAAAATAAAAGAGTATGAAAGAGAATAAAGAAAGTGTACAGTGCACGATTCGCCAGGGATTATGAAGATGGAAATGGGCTCTGCTGAAGAGCTGAGGGTAGTCATATGGTGTAAGGATAAATAGAAAATTCACAAAAGAAAGAAGAGAAGAGGAAAAAAGGTCTACCTTGCTGACAGAGAGAGTGGGTCGCTGGGGTTGGGCAACCGAAGCTGGAGCTGGGGCAGGTAGGCGCTACTTCAGTGTCCCTTAGACCAGGGGTCTGGAGATGGAAATGGGCTCTGCTGAAGAGCTGGGGCAGTCCTGTGGGTTAAGAAGGAGTGGGAAATTCTTTAGTGATATTCTTAAAGAAATTTGTCACTTTCTCCATATGTTAATGATCCTCCTTTAAAATCATCTCTGTTCAGACAACAGTGTCATCATCCACCTAAATGTCATCTCATCTCACTCACAAGACCTTCAAAGCCTCTCTTCATTGTTTGGACATGATTTGCTTAAGCAGAGGGAAAAATACATTCAAAGTTTTCTGAAACCCTGGGAACGTTATTCACACTAGCTCTGTGTATCATTGCAAGAGAATCTCTTAATTTGAACCTGGGCCTATAAGTTTATGTCTTTTGGCTTGGATGAAGAATTTACCTTGAATTACATGACCTGACTGTATTTCCTAATGCTGTCCCCTTTGTTTAGGTACCGATGGACGAACTACCGATATGTATTGGCCTTTTACTTTGCCATTGAGCAGATCAATAAAAGTCCCCATTTGCTCCCCAACCTCTCCTAGTAATGGGAATATTGAAGGTTGTCTTAAAGATGCTTTCTAAAAAGTGCACACAATATAGGGAACCATCCCATCTTAGGACAGGACAATATTAGTGGGTGTGAAGAGGACAGTTAGAAACAAACATATAAAAACCTTTGCATTCATTATCACTTTGGGCTAATAAACAATATTCCAGCACTGGAGATCCTCCAAATTCACAAAATGGCTCATTTCCTCAGCTGAGGTTTAACCAGATCCCTCTGCCCTTCCTCACATCCATGCAGGTGGATCCCTTGGAAGCACTTCCAGTTACTCTCAGAATGACAACTCTCCACCTCAGAGGTTCTTCCAGGGAAATTATCTTATAAAAGTTTCAAGAGACCTTACTGGTAAACACAGCATTAGCATAGAATAATTATGTTGTAGAAAAAAATTATTTTAAAAATATCATAGAGTCTATATGCTTATGTTTTAAAGACAATATATTTTAAGTTGTGTTGATAAGATACAGTATGAAAAACTCAATACATATTTTTTTTCTCAGAGTTTAATATTTTAAAATTGGCATCTAGAAAAGGAAGCCTCTGATCCACATTGTCACATCAGACCAAGAAGGCAGATTCGCCAACATTTCGTTGCACTATGTTTTTATAAAGTGTATGTATACCGCAGTTCTCAGTATAGGCAAGAAAGCATGTATTGAACCTTATAGTTTTTCACTCATGCTTTGGTCTGGAAGTGATATGGTTACTTGTACTAGTCACATGTCCTTTCTCAAAAAAAGAAAGGATTGGATACAGTCTTCTAATGGTCATATTGATAAAATAGAATCATTTCCACAGCATGCAATCTCTTTACTGAATATTCCATTCTTTTATCTCCGCAGGTAGAGAATTAGCTCCTCCCTGTTTAAGTGGGAAATTTTTTAAAAATCACACTAAATTCAGAATCAGATTATTTTAATTTTTTGGCAGATTCCAAATCTTTGTATTTTTCAAAATGAAAATCACACATTTTTTAGAGACAATATAAACAAGAATTGCAAAAAAAATATTGCTCAGGCATAAGCATATAGAGATGTGTTCATTATACACATACGATTACAAGTGTACTTGGAAAAAAGTTCATTGGAAATATTCACACGGTTCTGGATATATACATTGTGTAGTGTTGCAATTCTATACTCATACTAGGAAAATTGATGGTATGTTACATTAACTTACAAGTACACAAAATGCAAAATACAGTTCATCTTCTTTAAAAAAATGAAGTATGAGATTTTTTTTAATCTTTTTTATTCAGGTCACATATGTTCCTTTTGATCCCATCCTTAATGATAAAGACCAATTTCCATCAGTTTATCAGATGACCTCCAAGGACAGCTCTCCAGCTTATGGAATCATCTGCTTGTTGCTGCATTTTGGCTGGACGTGGGTGGCACTCTATGTATCTGATGATGTGCAAGGGGAGCAGTTCCTTCAGGATGTAAAGGCAAAGATGTTTGAAAAGGATATCTGTGTGGACTTTACAGAAAAGCTCCCAGCCACAAAAAGTGGCATTTTATATCGTGACTACCTTGTTGTAAAGAAGATTAGAGTGTCATCTGCAAATGTGTATATAATACATGGTGATGAAGGGAGTATCCTGAGCTTGGGGTTGAAATAATCTCTTATTTAATTTTGGGAAAGATATGGATCATGAGAAATCTCCACTCCTCAGACTTGGAAAATGTTTTGAGTATTTTGAGTAACATGCCATACAATTTCCATGGAAGCCTTTTTCTTTCAAACTAGAAAAGGAATATTCCTGGCTTTAAAATATTTCTCAAGACAGTCAACCCTTTCCAATACCCAGAAGATTTTTATTTCAGTAGACTCTGGGTTTCCTTTTTTAATTGCTCACATACTGGGCCACTATGTAGCAAACTTAGAGACTGTCGACCAAATTCTTCCATAGAGTTTCTACCACATAATTTTTACATGAGGACAGTGTCTGACCCCAGCTATTTTATCTATCATGCTGTGCACGTGGTAGCCCAAGGTCTTTATAAGATGCTTTTGCAAAAAATAGAATGGGATCTGAAGGAGAAGCAGACCAGCCTATTCTTCCCTGGCAGGTAAAACATTCTTCATAAGCACCTGATTATATTTGGAGGCATTTTCTTTTTCATTTAAAAAAAAAACTTTCTGCCATAGGTCATGTGCTTTCACCATAGAGAGATAATGGGAGAGAAAGAGAAATCATTCCCCGTGGGTATGGCCACACCATAATTCCTTCTGTTCCATTGTCTTTCTGTGATTTGGGCACCAGAGATACGCTTATGCCTGGCATGATTTTCCACATTACTGGTCTGAAATTCAAACCATGGTCAGTCATATGGGAGTTCTCCTTAACCATAAAACTACCACTGACCCCTAAAGTGTTTTGTTGTTGTTGTTTGTTTGTTTGTTTGTTTGTTTAATTTTTTGTATTTAGCTTTTTCCCTTAGGGCAAGTGTGCGTACCATAAAGGAGAAAGACAGAAGAAAAGTGAAAATAACCTTCTAGGGAAATGGCCATACTGCATACAGTCCCTTCTCTTGTCTCCTTTTGAGATTTTTGGGCATGCTCACACACATGTCTGGCATGGTTTACAATCTCCAGATCCAGAACTCAAACTGTGGTAGATCATGTGGAAACTCAGTCACCCTAACCACCAAGCCATCTGCTTAGGTATATTTCTTTGTGGTACTGAGAAAGATTATATATAGAGAATAAAACTTTTTCTCTAAAGGGAGCTCTCCATTAGTTACACATGATTGATACACTCTGTGTTTTCTCTGTGAATTGCCCTTGGAGGCTGGCTTTTTCCCATCACTCTCTTTCTCCTCTCTTTCCCCTCGACTTCACCATGTCTTCCCCTGTCCTTGATTTTATAAAATGATGGGAAGAGAAAGTATGGAAAGTAGTCACAATATAGCCTTAATATAACTTAGAATAAACAGATTTAAGATGGACAAAATATTGGAAGAAATGTTAGAATATTCTAAAGTCAAAATGACCATTTGGGGAGGATCTGAGCACTTACTCTCTTACTGGCATGAATGACCTAGAGGTGTCTGCAGTTATTTATTTTGCCTGTCTTAATCATAACAGAATTAATTTTAATTTTTCTTATACTGTCTTCAATAATCATGGAAGAAGGAACAGTTATCCAGTTTTATAATATTGAACCAGTTTGATGCATATAGTCTCAGGATATCCTACTTGGTTTATAAATAAATTTATCTTTTATTATTAAAATTTTTTTAGAGAATTAATTAATTAATTAATTAATTTAAATTTGGCCACAGAGAGACACAGAGAAAGAGAGAGAGTGAAAGTGAGAAAGAAAACCACCAGGTCTGGGACTCAAACTGTGGTCAGCCATTTGGGAGTGTCCAGTGCCTTAACCACCACACCACCTACTAGTCCCCAAATTTATCTTTTAAATAAACACTAAATCATGGAACCAGCAGCTGGCATCATGGTTGAGACAGCGGACTCTCACATGGTTGACTGTGTTTTGAACCTAGCCCTGGTGACTTGCTTTCCCACTTTCCCTCTTTCTTGTTGTCTCTCTGTTTAGTGGTACACACACCATATAGAAAACCTAAAAAAAATAATAAAATAAATAATTCAAAGAATATAAGTAAGTTCATTAATTATGTGTAAAACATCTTTATCAAAAAGAGACAATAAATTAGACAAATTTGTTGAGAAAAGTAAATATAACACACATACATAAAAATAAAGATCAGAAATTTAGTTTCCATTTGATTTCTACTTGTACTAAGAATAAAAACATTTGACCTGCTCTTTGAAAAAGTTTGAAGTTGACTCTTGAAAAAGCAAGTAGTTTTGTCAAAATGGTTACCTAGATATGTTAAAGATGAGAGTAATTCCATTCTAAAAATGTAAAGACTGGGGACCAGCAGTTGGTGTAATGGCCATGTTACTGGACTTCCATGTAGTTGACTGAGGTTTGACTCCTGAACCTGGTGGCTTAAACTCATGCAGGGTGAGTGTGCGTGCGTGCCCAAGATCCTGAGAGGAGAATGGAGGAGAAGGGATTGTGGTGGGAACATCCCCCCCGGGGAGGGGGGGGCTGATTTCTCACTTTCTGTCTCTCTCTGTCTTTCTGGTGAGTTGACACACCCTATAGCAAAAACCTCTCAAAAAATATAAAGACTGAAAAAACAGTTGTATAAACAATAAAAGTTAATAACTTTCTGCAAAAAAGTCGTAAATTTAAAAATAAAATTCTAACATGTTTTATTAAAAATCTCCTTACTGAGGCCTACAAGTGGTATGGTGGTTAAATCTCTAAACTCCCACATGGCTGACTGGTTTGAGTCCTGGACCTGACAACTTGCTTTCTCAATTTCCTTCTCTCTCTCTCTGTCTCTCTCTCATCAGCACCCATGCCCTTTTGCAAATTAAAAATAATGATAATAGGTAAAATTAAATAAATAATTCTTCAAAGACTAAATCTTTAGTGGGATGGATTTTTGATCTATTGAATAAGGAAGTTGAATTCCACATGGCCCAAGTCCAAGATCTTGAGGCCTCAAAAACAGTCAGGTATGTGTGCATGTATGCATTCCCAAAATCACCAAAGAAAGGAGAAATGAAGAAGAGATTACAGCTCATTCCCCATAGGGGCACTTTTTTTTCTCATCTCTCAGATTCTCTCTATGTCTCTCTGGGAAGTTTACTTGACCAACAGGGGTAAAAACTTCTTTACAATTTAAAAGTTTGGAGACCACAAACGGCATACTGGTTATGTCACTGGACTCTCATGTAGTTTACCGTGGTTCAAATCTCAGAACTGCAGGCTTAAATCTCATTCGGTGGTGTATGCATGCATGTCCCAAATCCCAAGAGAAGAATGGAGGAAATGGGATTATGGCATGGCCATCCCTCCTGTGGGTTATTTCTCACTGATTGTCTCTGTTTTTCTCTCTCTGACAAGCACACATACCCTATAGCAAAAATCTCTCTAAATAAAAAACAAAGAATTTGAATGTTTTAAATTTATATATTTGTTACAAATTATTTCTTTTTATGTCGCATGACAATAACACTTTTACCAAAAGAAGTCCAAAATAAAGATAAAGAACAAAACAAGTTTATAGATAAAGAACAGAACTAGTTTGTTCTTTTAAAAAGTTTTATTGAGGTGCAAATAGTATCCAAAAAGTTGCACATATTTAATGTTCACTTTTGGATAAACTTTAAGAACTGTATACTTTTATACTACCCCTACCAGTATCAAGAATCTAAATCTTTTCATACATATAGTGCCTTTTAATTTTTTTTTCTACAAGGGACCAGCAGGTGGCATAGTGGTCACAGTGCTGAACTCCCACATGGCTGACAGGTTCAAGTTTAGAACCTGGTGCCTTGCTTTCTCAGTTTCTTTCTCTCTGTGGTCAAATTTTAAAAATCTCAATAATAAGTAAAATTCAATAATTCTTACTTTTTTTCTTCATATGCATTTGTTAGGGAAAGACACAGAGGGAAAGTGAGAAATCACCTCCCATGCAGAATAGTCATGATGGAATCTTTTCTCCATCTCTGTTTGTATCTGGAATTTGGGACATGAATACACCTGTGTCCAATGTTTTGTTTTACTTTAAAATAATTATTTTATTATTTTATTTAAAAAATTTGATCAGAGAGAAAGGAAAAGGGAAGTCAGAAATCAAGCCACCAAGTCCAGAACTTAAACCACAGTCAGCCATGAGAAATCCAGTGCCTTAAGCACCACGTCAATTGTTGGCCCCATCCAGTGTGTTTTGTAAGCTTACAGGTACAGGAACCAAGATGCTGTCTTAGTCATTTGTGATTCAGCCACTTTAATCACACCACTCACTGGCTGGGCCCATACATGCCCTTTAAGAATGACCAACTTTAGTCTCTAATTAGTCCAAGCCAGATTTTGTTAGGCTGGGTTTTATGAAAGTTCATGTACAAATCACTCTTTGGGCAACATTCTAGAATTTTTCTTATGAGCTACAACCACTCCTCCATTGTTTTAAGAAAGAAAAAAGAGAGTACATTTCACATGACTACAGAACTGGTGACAACTCAATCCATATTGAGCTCCTACAAAAAAGGGTAGAGATGATAAAATAGAAGGATTACTTGATAGATATGGACTGTCGAACCTCTACATTTAATGCAGTCCTAATTTGTAAATCCTGCCTTTGATGCAGCTTCATCCATTTCTGAGGAAAAGCCAATTGACAAACAGCATTGGGTACAACAAGCTCCTGGATGAAAACAGAAAAACGATACAGTATGATATCCACAATATTGTGAGATTTTCTAATCACAGTTTTCTGTTGGTTAAAGTAGGAGATTTTGTCTACAGGAGCAGCCAAGATCAAAGCTTGGTCATCAATGAAGAGATGATAAACTGGCCTGTTAGTTTCAAGGAGGTATGATGTCATTTCAATGTTAAATATATACATAGGTATCTGAACAGAGTCCTGAAATGAAAGTGTGTGACTAGATGTTTTTGTGTGCTGTTTTTGTTTTTGTTTTCCAATATTTTTATTTTTATTTACGTTTAATCTTGGTACCTTTTACAGTGTACTACATGACTTTTCCTAGCATGAGTACAGTGCATATTAGACAAGAAAAAGATATTACCATCTATATTGTCAGCAGAAATGGCTTTTTATTTTTGTATCAGTTATATGTACTTTTTTTCCCTCTGCTTTCCTCCTCCCCTAATACCCACCCTCATATTATTCCTATCCTTACTATCTGTAGTATCTACAGTTGCACTCCATGCTACTACAATTTGTAATTTTTCAGTTTATGCTATATGTGTAGACATTCATGTATTTTATTTGGTTTTAATTTCTTTTATACATTAAATCAGTATACTTAATTTGTAAAGTGAATTTTCCAACATGAATACATTTCATTCCAATCCAGTTGGGGATAACTATATATGTTATCATCAACAATTAATAATGCATTTCTGTGTCCCATAAATGTCTTGCCTTTCTATTTTGTCCTTAATGTCTTTCCTCACATTCTCCTCCATTTTCCACCCACTTTCCACACTAACTTAGCATTCAATTTGCTTTTCACGAACCAGCAGGTGCTGTAGTGGTAAAAGAGCTGAGTTCTCACATGGCCAACCACGGTTTTGTGTCCTGGGTTTGGTGACTTGAAAATTATGCCTGACATGCACATGTGTGTGTATGCCCAAAATCCTGAGAGAATAACGGGGGAAAAGGGTATAAGGCATGACCAACCTTCTGAGGATAAATTTCTCACTTATTGTTTTTCTGTTTGTATCTCTCTCTGGTTAAAGCAACTGACCTACGGCAGACCCTAAAGAAAAATTAATTAAACTCGTGCCTCAGTGAAAATACAAATTATTTTTTAAAATATGCCTTTTTAGTCCTGACTTTATACTATGTGACTTTGCTTACATACATTCTTACTATAAGAAAACATCTGTTTTTTATATGCTGATTTGTTTTCTTATGTTTGTTTAAACAGAAGTCCAATTAAAATCAATGTGGTAATGGATTGCATACAGAGTTGAACATTGTATAATGAGAGAAATGCATATTTAATTTAATTTAATTTAATTTTTATTTTAGATAGATTTTTGCAGTAGAACATGTGTGCTTGCCAGAGAAACCAAGAGATAAAAAAAGCTAGAAATTACCCCCTGGGGAGATGGCCGTGCCACAATCCCTTTTCCTCCATTCTCCTCTCAAAATTTTGAGTTCACATGCACATTCACCCAGTAAGATTCAAGCTGCCAGATCTGGGACTTAAACTGCACTTAGCCATGTGGGAGTCCAACAACATAAACAGTAAGCCATATGCTGATCCCCAAGAAATGCATTTTTAGGAAAGTTTGTCATTTATGAACATAAGAGATTGCACTTACATAAACCTAGATGATACTGAACATTGCACATGAAATTTATATGGTCTAATCTATTATTTTATGGGACCACTACCATGTATGATTTTCATCATTGACTAAATTGTCTTCTATGTTTGTAAGGCACACTACTTTCATATATAAATGTATGTGAAAGTGTGTGTGTAAGCTTGTGTGTGTCTATAAAAATTCCTCTATATATCTGGAAACCCTTTATAATTCATCAACAAAGTCCTTCTTATATATTGGTATTCTATAAACACAAGGAGAGTACAGATTAAAATAACATTGATGTTTTTGTAGATACCAATCACATTTCCTCTTGTAATGTTGCATATCATTTTTTTAAGAATTAGTTATTTAATTTGTTATTTATTATTAACCTTCTTCAATTTGATGAGAGAGAGAGAGAGATTGAGAGAGAAACAGAGAGAGAGAGGCAGAATGTGAAAGTCAGTCAATGGACCAGGGGTCAAACCATAGTTTGCCATATGAGAATCCACCCCACCACCTGCCAGCCTCTTGAATATTATTCTTTGTTGTACTAAACATCTCAACACATTGACTATAATCTTAGCTAATTAGATGAGGCAGAAGATTTATACAAGAGGGGCAAGCAGATCACATAGTAGTTACAATGTTGGACTCCCACATGACTGACCACAGTTTGAGTCTTGAACCTACTATCTACAACCTCATACTGAGTGCATGTGCATTCATGACCCACATCCTGGAAGGAGATGAAAGAGAATGGATTGCAATGTGGCCATTCCTTCTGTGGGCTAATTTCTCACTTTCTCCCTCAATGTCTCTGTTTCTTTCTTTCTCTCTCTCATGACTGCACACACCCTAAGGCAAAAATCTTTCTAAAAAAGATTTATATAACAATCATGCTTCACACATGTATTGTGTTCATATATGAAAAGCAGTGCTCTACTAACGTCAGAGTCCGGAAGTGGATTAAACATATTCTTATCATTCTGCTGGCACATGAGATTTAAGTTAACTTTTTATTGTGTACCTACATATCATAGTAGATATTTTAAAATCTAGAAGCAAAAATTTTCTACACAACCATATATGAGGACCTAGCATAAATATTCTTGGAAACACAGCTTTTCAGAATATTTACCTTGTAAAACCTGCATTGAGATTGTTTTGAAGAAAGTGATTACATAAGAGAAGAGAATGACACAGGAATTATTTTAGATATGTATGGGGTACAGTAATTAGGTACATTGGAGATATTTGGCAAATAATACGTAAAGAGGGCAGGCTGGTGACATGATGGTTAAAGCACTGGACTCTCACATGGTTGACCACAGACCTGTGGCTTGCTTTCTCACTTTCCCTTCCTCTTTCCATTTCTGTTCAAATTTTAAAATAATAGTAATAATAAATAAGGTTAAGTAAATAATTTTTACAAAAATTGAAAAATAGTAATAATACATAAAGAACAAAGGGAAGCATACTAGTTCTTCATTACAAGTCTTTGTAAGGGTAGCATAGTGGTTAAGTTCTGGACTCCCACGTGGCTGACTGCAGTTTGAGTCTAGGAACTAGAGACTTAAAACTCATGTCTGGCATATGTGCACAGTTGCCTCAAACCCTGACAAGGCAATAAAGAATGGATTGTAATGTGGACATCACACCAGGAGTGTTGTCTCACTTTCTCTGTCTCTCTGGCATCTTTATGTACCCTATAGCAAAAATCTCTCTCTAAAACAAAACAATTAAAAGAAAACCTAACTAATGTCAGTGTAATGGGAGTTTAAATGATACACAGCATTGAGCTATTAAAGGCAATAGTTATCCAAAGTGGACAAAAATAGACATCTCATCAAAACAGTATATAACATATATGATTATGACTAATAATTCTCTTTTCTGCTCAGACTCCTGAATCTGTGTGTAGTCGCAGCTGTGTTCCTGGATTTCAAAAACTTCCCCAAGAAGGAAGACCTGTTTGCTGCTTTATTTGTGTCTTGTGCCCAGAGTCAGGCATTTCAAACCAAACAAGTATGAAATATATAAGTAGATTCTTATTCCCTACTATTTCTTGATAAAAGTAAAACTGTTACTATTAGAAACAAAACATGGGGGGCAGCAGGTGATGTGGTGGTGAAGGCCCTGTCCCATGTGGCTGACTGTGGTTTAATTTCCAATCCTAACTCTTGAGTCATGCCAGGTGCATGTGCATGTGTGCCCAAAATCTCCAGAGCAGAAAGTAAAATAAGAGACTGTGGCAAGGCCATCTCCTCTGGAAGGTGATTTCTCACTTTCTATCTCTCTACTGAACACACTTGACCTATAGCAAAACTCTCTCTTTCTCTTTCTCTTTCTCTTTCTCTGTCTCTTTCACACACACACACACACACACACACACACACACAGACACACACACACACAGAAATGAATCATAGAGCACCACTGTTCTTAATTCACATATTCATTGATTCGGTATATTTATTTTATAAACACGATTACTACCCTATTTTGTGAAAGCTGTTATATGGCAATGCTCATTCTGTTAGGCTCAACTCTGAAATGACTTTCAAGGAATACCCTTGCACTTTAATGCTGGGTAAGACTGTCAATCTTAAATCTCATTCTGGAGCACATTAGTCATGAAATGAGAGATGTGTCATTATCAAGGTGACCTGTGGGTGCCTTAAACTTTGAATCTGACTTCTTTACCCAGATGATAAGCACAACATAATAACAGATCAATTATTACAAAAATATTTTAAACTTTTTTTTTGCTATAGGGTGTGTGCTCTTGCCAGAAAGACCAAGAGAAACAGAGAGACAGAAAGTGAGAAATCACTCCCCAGTGGGTATTTCCACGTTGCAATCCCTTCTCCTCCATTCTCCTCTTGGGATCTTGGGTATGCATACACATGTGCCTGGTATGAGTTTAAGCCACCAAGGCTGGGACTCAAACTGTGGTCATCTACATGGGTGTCCAGCCGCATAGCCATTACGCCAACTGCTGGTCCCAAAATATTTTAAACTTTTACAACCATGATCAAACACCTGTGCAATTAAGAACAAAGAATTGACTAATATCAGAATACTGAATTATATTGCAGGAAGAAAAAGAAACATAGTTTAAAGATTAAAGACTCAACATTCTAATCAATTTCACACTTAGGCACCTCAAAATTTGCTGTCATACAAAATATAAAATCAAACAATTGTGAAAGTTAAATGTGGAAATGTGGTCCTGGCAATGGTAAAATATAGAAAATTATAAGAAATTATGCTTCCATTTTTCCAATATATAAGGAATAAATATGGTTTGAATTCTTCCATAATACTTATTCAATTAAGTATTATTCAATTTTAGGCATTCTAACAGTAGAAATCATTTTGATTTTCATGACTAGTAAAAATTAATATTTATGTTTAGGTTAGAATATGCCAAGGAAAAAATGCTTATATTTTTGTGAATGAATTGCAAAACCAAATGAGTGTGTAAAACCAGAAATAAAAATAGTGGTATGGAGACAGCCCATGGCATGGTGGTTAAGGTGACTGAATCTCACAATACCCAAATTGTGACTTGAGTCCTCCACCAGATGACTTGGAAAATACACCAGGAGTTTGTATGTTGTGCAAAATAATGATAAAGGGAAAATATGGTGCAGAAGGGATTGTGGCATGACCATTTTACAGAGGTGGTGCTGTCTCAAGTTCTTTCTCTGGGTGTCTCCCTCTAGTGAGTGAATGTGTCTCCCAGCATTTTTTTTTAAATGAATAATATGAAGCCAGCAGGTGGCATGGTGGCTAAGGGTGTTGGACTGCCACATGGCTGACTGCAGTTAGAGTGTGGGACTGGGTGGCTTTTTTTCTCACTTTTACTCTCTCTCTGGTCGAATTAAAAATAATAATAGTGATATAATAATAATCTGGAAAAGATAATAAAAAGCTATTTGGTGATGATGAGGATTTTAATAACTTTGTATTGACTGATATGCATGGTATTCCTTCTGGAAAAAGAATTGGAATGCACTGTAAAGTTATATGTGATTCAATGTAATGCAAACAAGATTATGATAATAATAAACAAAATTAATAATAATAATAACAAATTATATTAAATAAGTAATTTTTTTTAGTTAAAACTGTTTAATAGGAATGATCTCAGACAAGCAGAGTACAGTGACATACAAGCGGGCAGGAGTCCACGGGTGGTCAGCGTGAGCAGTGAATATTAGGGGCCAGTAGGTAGCATGATTCATAAGATACTGGAATCCCACATGACCGACTATGATTTGAGTCCCAGACCAGGCCACATAGTTTTCCACTTTCTCTGTCTCTTTCTGTCTCTGTCTCTCCATGCTGAACACAAATGCCCTAAAACAAATTTTAAAATTAATGAAAAATAAAACTAAATAATTATATTAAAAAATAAAAAAATGAATAAAGAAAGAAAGGGGTTGGGACCCAGAAAAAAATAAACATGTTCATGTGGGTGCCAAACCTGTTTCTGAGACAAAAGTCTGAAATATCTGGTGAATCTTGGAATAGAAATAGGTAATACAAAAAAATGTGATTAGTTATCATTCTAATTCTTTTTTTCTAAGAACTGTTTATTTAATTATATTGTTATCATTATTAAAATTTGCTATAAGTCATGCGCACTCACCAGAGAGATATAGGAAGTGAAAGTGAGAAAGCAAGTTAAGTCTTGCGGGAGCCTAGGTTTTTTTTTGTATTATTTTCATTTCTTTTGCACATTCAATCACTATACATCACTTGTAAAGTGAATTTTTCAACATGAATACATTTCCTACCAGTCCCGTTAGGGGTACTCTACATGTTATCATCAACCAGTAATAATTCATTTCTATGCACCATAAATGTCTTACCTCTCTGTTTTTCTCCTTAATGTCTTTCCTCAGACTCTCCTTCTTCCATCATCTTCCCACACTGCGATCTTAACTGCCATGACACCTGCTGACCCCCACTGTAATTCTTTGAGAAGATATTGGGTTGTAAGAGTCACAATGTATTTTAGTTTTTTTAGTTTTCTACAGAAAAATGCGTCATGACTTTTTCGACAGCCCAATAATATTGCCTCAGTATTACCAACAGTAAATAAATACTTGAGTAAATATTAGACACACCACCTAGTTTTCTTAAAAAACAAAGTAATAAATGCAGACATATTTATTAATTTCCATAATCTCTGTGGCTGATTTTCTGCTTCATAACAATAAAAGTGAGTATGTACAACAGAAACCACATAATGTATAAAGGCAAAAAATATTACCAGCCTCTCTAAAAGAAAAAGAGATTTACAAACTATGCTTACAAATGTGTATAAATGGGTACCTCAAAAAGAACATTCCATCTTTCTATCATATAATTATAATACCAATTCCTCAAACAACAGCTATATAGGAGCAATCAAATTCCATTCAAAATTTAAATGTTTTAAATTAAAACAGTTTTCTGGGACTTGCAGGTGTCATAGTCAATTCTTTTTGAACTCCAACATGGCCAAATGCAGTTCAAGTCCCAAACATGGTGCTTTTAAACTCATGCTGGGCAGGTGTGTGTACATACCCAAGATCCCGGGAAGAGAATGGAGAAAAAGAGATTACAGTATGACAATTCTCTCTGAGGGTGATTTCTCACATTTTCTCTCACTGTGTCTGTCTCTTTCTCTCTCTGGCAAGCACACATGCCCTAAGGCAAAAAACTCTACCAAAAACAAACAAACAAAAAGAAATTATACCAGTTTTCAACATTTACATAGAATGATTTATGATAAAATTGATAGAAAAATTAAAATGTACAATAAGAAAAATAGGTACATAAAGTGACATGCTATATACAAGAAAAAATCAATGGAAATTAGGACAGAGCTAGAAGTTAGGATAGTCCAGGAGAATAAGGTATTTCTTGTTATCAGAATATTAAAAAGAAAACTATTCATTTCTGTTGTGATGAACAAATATGATAAGCCATGGAAATCTAAAGTTCATTATAAGGAAAACAGAAGACAGTGTAGAGAAGAAATCTGGAATAAGTTCTCATAATTGATGGTATCATTTCACAAGATAGGCCAACCAAGATCTTTAGATGCTGAGACCCAGTTTTAAATCACTTTGGTGCCACCTGAAGCTGAAAGAATTCTCCCAGTGTCATCAACCAACATAGGCTCTTAATTTGGTATATCTTGGTATTATCTCGGGGATTAATCTGTGGAAAATTACACAAAAGTTACCATTTTCTTCAACATGACAATCAATTTGTAAAATTAAACTTCTAGATCTTTTTTTTGTCACCAGATGCAAATCAGTGTGTCCAGTGCCCAGCTCAAGAGTATCCAAACAGTGAAAGAACTCATTGCCTCCCCAAGTCTGTGACATTCCTGGATTTTGAAGATGCTTTGGGAACAGCCATGGGCTGCATAGCTCTGTGCTTCTTTTTTCTCACAGCTGTAGTTTTGGGGATCTTTGTGAAGCACAGAGATACTCCCATCGTCAAGGCCAACAACCAGGTTCTCAGCTTTATTCTGCTCATCTCCCTCCTGCCATGCTTCCTCTGCTCCTTGCTCTTCATTGGCCATCCTAACACAATCACCTGTGTCCTCCAACAAGTTGCATTTGGCCTTGTGTTCACTGTGGCTGTTTCCACTGTTTTGGCCAAAACCATTACTGTGATTCTGGCATTCAAGGCCATGAAGCCTGGAAGAACCATGAGGTGCTTGCTGCTCTCAGGGGCTTCCAACTCTGTAATTCCCATTTGCTCCCTGATCCAAATGATTATCTGTGGAATCTGGCTGGGTACCTCTCCACCTTTCGTTGACATAGACTCACATTCTGAGCCCAGAAACATCCTCATTGTGTGCAACAAGGGCTCAGTCACTGCCTTCTACTGTGTCCTGGGATACCTGGGCTTCTTGGCTCTGGGGAGCTTCACTATGGCTTTCCTGGCCAGGAACCTGCCTGACACATTCAATGAAGCCAAGTTCCTCACATTCAGCATGCTGGTGTTCTGCAGTGTCTGGGTCACATTTGTCCCCGTCTATCACAGCACCAAGGGGAAGCTCATGGTGGCTGTAGAGGTCTTCTCCATTTTGGCCTCCAGTGCAGGGCTCCTAGGTTGCATCTTTGTGCCCAAGTGCTATATTATTCTGATAAGGCCTGATAAGAATTCCTGGAAAGCTTTAAAGAACAGAAGAGGTTACAAATAAGATATAAGGTTTATATCATAAGACTGTATCACAATTTTAGGGTTTTGAACCAGAAAGGTACAGACTTTATATTCTCATATTATAAAGTAATTGAAAATTACTGACTTCTTAAATTCATTTTAAAACAATAAATATATGTATCTAATCTTTGACAGTTATTATACTTTCAACTATGATTGGTATCTTAGATTTATGGGTATTTCTTACATTATGGGTATTGATTAATGGCAACATTTTATTAATTCTTTAGTTTTCAGTTTGTTCTCCTAGAAAGCTTTTTACTTGTATATAGTCAGAAATAATGTCTTTACTTCCATATCTGGTTTATTGGTTTGTATCTTCTCTCTCTGTTCTAGAAAGGTCTTGCTTTATTTACCTTTATTATTTTGATGACCATGATTTATTTGTGTTTGACCAGAGAGTCAGGGAGAGTGAGAATGCAAGGCACCAGGTCTGGGACTCCAACTGCTCTCCATCATGTGGGAGTCCAGTCTCAACTACTATGCCACCGGTTGGCCACTGAAATTTAAAAATGATGCCAAGATCATAGATTGGGGAAAGGACAGAAGCTCATTAAATAGTTCTGAATATAGTGGCTGTCCATGTCAGAAAGAACAGATTACAAATGTAAATGTAAGACACAGAACAGGACTACAGAAGAAAAAATAGGGGAAGTTCCTTAGGTATTGATCTGGGCACAGATTTTTTAAAAAAGACCTGAAAATCAGAGGCAACAAAAGCAAAAAAAAAAAAAAATCACCTGATATTGTAGCAAACTAAAATGATTCTACATAGCAAACAATCAACAGGGTGAACAGACATGCTTCAAGAGCGGTTCAACATATTTTCAATGTATTCATCTAGTGAAGGATTAATATTCAGAGTATATAAAAAAGTCAATAAACTAAAAAAAAGACCCTGATTACAGAAGTAAATCAAGACATGAATAAACATTTCTAAAGAGGACATACAATAGCCAAGTATGTGAAAAAAATGCTCAATATCACTAATTTCCAACAAAATATAAATACAAACTACAATGAGGTTTCACTTTTCCTTAGTTAAAGTGACCATTTTGTATGAGAAAAAAAAAAGTGAAATGATAAAACATGATACACTGCAAGGTTAACTTACATGGGAAGGTTTAGAGTTTACATCTGGAGACCTCCCTGAGTGTACTGGACATACTTGTACCAACAATGTGGCACTGGATGAGGCAGGGGGTAGATAATGTGTTGAGATGCTTTGGGGAGTGCTTGTTTCTCTATGGGACTCTCCAGTCCTCTTTTTTTCTCTTTTATGCATGAAAAGAATAAACTTTGAAACATCTTGTTTTTTTGGGGGGAGAAGGGATTGCCATAATGCACATGTGCTCACCAAAGAGACAAAAACAGAGAGAGGTAAAGTGAGAAATCACTCCCCAGGGAGCTAGACTTACCACAATCCCTTCTCCTCCATTTTTTAAGAATTTAGAACACACACATGCACACTCACTTGCACACACACGAACACTCACATGCATACACACACGTGCTCAATGTGATTTATAAGTTGCTGAGTCCAAAATGCAAGCCATAGTTGGTCATGCAGGAGTCCAGTGCCTTAACCACGACACCACCTGCTGTCCATTTGGAAACAATTTTTTTAAATAATGCGGAACTAGCAGGTGCTGAGTCCCACATGGTCAACTGCATGACTGGATGGCTTAATAAAATGCAATGCACATGTGTGCATGCTTACTGAAATAGTACAAAAAGAAAGATGGAGAAGGGATTGTGGCTTGTCCATATCCTTTAATGTGTGCTTTCTCATTCTCTCTTTCTCTCTGGCTCTCTCCAGCCACAATATGCGCGTGCCCTAGACAAAAACTAAAAACAAATAACCTAATTATATTTTGAGTCAATAGTTTGGAACAGTGCCTGCTATCAAAGATGGCCCAGGAAGTTCCCAGCAAGTCCCTGGAGCATGACCACTGTTTCTCCTCCTGCTGTGGCTGTGGAGTAATGTGGCTATTCCTTACCAGAAGATCAGCAAAGGTCTGGGAGGCAAGGGAAGCATGGGTAGAATTCCTAGGTCATGATCTTACAAGCGTTTCCATCATTGGATGGGTCTCACAAGTCCCTAAGTCTCTTTCTGAAGGCTGGGGCATACTCAGGCAGAAAAAGAAACCCTGGAAGGCATCCCTTGGCTGACCTGGTCTCTTGGGTTTGGACATGGGTCTTGAAATATTTCCTTTGTTTCTCTTTTATTTCTTTTCTTTCATTTCCTTCCTTCCTTCCTTCCTTCCTTCCTTCCTTCCTTCCTTCCTTCCTTCCTTTCTTCTTTCTTTCTTTCTTCCTTCCTTTCTTTCTTTCTTTCTTTCTTTCTTTCTTTCTTTCTTTCTTTCATCTTTCTCGCCTTCTCCTTTCTTCACTCTTTTTTAAAAATTGTCACTTGACTTTTACGTATTTTAAGTCTTATATTTTACAAATCTATGCTGATAGCATATCTCCTTTAGATTAATCCTTCTAATGAATGGGCAAAAGCACCACTACTAATAACATATATACTGAAATTCTATTTTTTATGTGACTTTGAACAGTTGTCTGAAAATAATTATAAAATATAACTTAGTTTGACTTAGATGATGAAGAATTCAAGAGACAGGATGTGGCATGTTGGTTAAGGCACTGAACCCTCACATGACTAACTATAATTCAGGTCCCAGACCTGGTGGCTTGCTTTCTTACTCTCTCTAGTCAAACTTTAAAATAAAAAAGAAGGATAATTAAAATTAAATAAATAATTCTTTTAAAAAAGTATTCAAAGGTAAAATTTAACTTGATACTAAATTTTAACACACTGATTTTCAAAAGCATCTGATCTTACAAATTATTTATAAAGTATATAAAATGTTCTTTATTTGATAGTAAACTATTTTTATTTGATAGTATACTCACACCACACTAAAAAAAGTCTTTCAATAAGTAAAAGGCGGTATTTCGTATACAGGAATTCTAATTGGATTGGCATAGTTAAGGTCAAAAGTATCCAGTAGACATTAGTATCTTATCTTCAGCGCTTGCCTTTAATAGGTTAATGAATACAAAATAAAGCACAGGTGAGTCTGCTTGGTTTTAAATAGTGAAGGGATTTCCCCAGTATTTATATATTCATATAACCAGTTACATATAAGCCTAAATAAAAGACTAATCTTCCATAGATTTTGGTTTTCTTTTTGCTTTTTATTAGAGCTTTTTGCTTAAGGGCACACGCACTTTCTGGAGAAGAAAGATGGAAGGAAAAAGAGAAATCATTCTTCAGGGAGGATGGCCGTGTCACAACCGCTTCTCCTCCATTGTCCTCCTGGGATCTTAGGCACATATAAAGTGTGTCTGATGTGATTTTCAAGCCACTACATCTATGACTTAAACCATAATCAACCACGTGGGATTCCAGCAATTTATTCTCTATCATCTGCTGATTTTCCAGTAAGTTTTGTGATGGCATTCATAGTTTTCATAGAAGGATGAGTATTATTAATGATTTACCAATTATATCTTAGCAAGGGAAAAAAGTGGTAGCATTTGCTTAACAGAAATTACTTTCAAAACTTTAAAAGCTAATAACTTTCGGGAACCAGCAGTTAGCGTAATGGCTATGTCGCTGGACTCCCACGTAGTCGACCGTTGTTCGCGTCCCGGACCCGGTGGCATAAAACTCACGCCGGGCGCGTGTGCGTGTGTGCCCAAGATGCCAAGAGGAGAATGGAGGAGAAGGGATTGCGGCGTGACCATCCCCCCGGGGGGTGATTTCTCGCTTTCTGTCTCTATGTCTCTCTCTGTCTGTCTGGCGAGCGCACGCGCCGTATAGTGAAAGAAAAACCTCTCCAAAGGAAAAAAAAAACTAATAACTTTCAATTAATCATAAGTCAGTCTTACCTACGACAGGGCTGTTCAACAAAAATATCCTAACAGCCAATCATTTTGTTTATACTGTAGGATATCAATTAATTATAGTACACATAACAAATGAGACATGGGGCCAGTAGGTGATGTGACTGAGGTACTGAACTACACGACTGACCATGGTTTGCGTCTCAGACTGGGAGGTGTTTTTGTTATTGTTTTGTTTTTGTTGTTTTTTTAAAATTTTCCTTTTTCTCTCTGTCTCTCCCTGATCAAATTAAAAAATAATAAAAACTAAGTTTCTCAAAACCTTCTAACAGAACTACCATATTATCCAGCAATTCCACTCCTGGATATCTACCCAAAGGACAGAAGAGCACTCAGTTGGGAAAGCGTTTGCACAGCTATTTTTATTGCAGGATTATTCCTGATTGTTAAGACATGTAACCAACCCAAATGTCCACAGACAGATTAATGGATTGAAAAATTGTGGCACATATACTCCATAGAATACTAGTGTTCCATAAAAAAAAAGGCCCAGGAATTTGATATAAAGTAGATGAATATAGAAGATTTGTTGCTGAATAAAGCAAGTCAGGCTATGAAAGAAACATTGTATGTCTCCACTTAACATATACTGACTGTCCGCACTCTATGGTAGAGATCAAAAGACTGTACAACATAAAAGTATTAAAGATTGTAATGGACACTAGAGACAAAGTGAAAACAGTGTGGGAGGGGACAAGCATAGAAAATTTGGGAGGGAAATGGAGAGGTAAGACACTTGTGGGACACAGATAAGTTTTATTATCTGTTGATGAGGATGTGTATGGTGGTCCCAACTGGGCTGGACTGAGGTATATATCATGCTGTGTAAAATATCTTCACAATATAAATGATGTATGAAAAAATAATAAAAATGAATTAAATAAATTAACAAATATAAATAAAAAGGGAAAAAGTAAAACATTTCTGTTTTGACATAAAAAAGGGAGTGGCCAACGTTTTAAATTTTTTTTTTTAAAGAGTTTTGCTATATACAGGACACATGCACTGAACAGAGAGAAAGAGATAGTGAGAAACTTGATAGGGGGATGTCCATGCTGCAGTCCCTACTTCTCCATTCTCCTCTCAGAATTTGGGAAATGGATCTTCACATATTTTGACATGGATTCATGCCACCAGGTCCAGGACTCAAATTGCAGTCAGCCATGTGGGAATCCAACACTTTATCCACTAGGCCACCTGCTGTTCATGCACTGGCCAACTGTTACTGATGTGTAGCCTTTTCAAGATAAGCTATCAACTCTGCTCTTTCTATCTTCTTTTTAACATCAGTGAAAATTATTTTTGTTCCTGGGAGATACTTTCTGGGATTCTCCAAATACTCCACCCACGTATACCTTTGTTCTTGTTGGCATCTGTGTAGGAGAATCCAGGTGCCTGACCTGTCTTATACCCAAGTAGAATAGAGACTAGGGCCAACCTTGTGCTAGTCTCCATTTTTCATGGTATAGCACTGGGCATGTTTTGAACAAAAATCTTCTTGCTGTGAGCCAGCAGGTGGTATGGTGGTTAGAGCACTGGATGTCCACATGGATGACTAACAGTTGAACTCCTAGATCTGGCAGCTTGAAAAACATGATAGGTGCATGTGTGTCACACGTCCAAAATCCCAAGAGGAGAATAGAATAGAATAGATTGGGGTGTGGCCATCCCCCCAGGAGGTGATATTTCACTTTGCTTATCTCTATCTCTCTTTCTCTTTCTCTCTCTTGCAAGTGAATGCACTCTATGCAAAAACCAAAAAAAAAAAAAAAATCAGAACAAAGCAAAACTTCTTGCCTTTCTGGATATCATCAGTTTTAATTCTCTCCTTTGTCATTCATGCTACAAATGTTCCTGCTCAGAAGTCAGACGTCTTCTCTCTCCTGAAATATTTTTTAAACCTCCTCCAGAGATGGGGAGTGACTGGCCCTTTCTCAGAAATACATAAGTCTCATAGAATACATCCATGCAGAGAGAAAATAGCCAATTATTACAGAGTATTAATACTGGACTTCATTTTAGGAAACTTGAATAAATCCTTATAATGTGCTCAAAAGTAACACTGACCTATGTTTACATGCTACAAATATATTATAAAATGGTATGTAATTATATGTAAAAATTTGAGTAAACAAGGTAAATACATGCTACTGAAGAGTTTCTTAGAAACTTTAATATGATAAATGTATTGTAAATTCCCAGTAAAGAAATATGTAGTATTTATCAAATCTCCACAGCAAACTCATCTTTTAAGTAGTACACATTAAAACCAGCAGGTGGTGTGGAAATTAGGGCATTGGTTTTGCACATGGCTGACCATGGCTTTAAGTCCTGGACCTGGGAGCTTGCTTTCTCACTTTTCCTCTCTATCTTTCTGGTCAAATTAAAATAATAATTAAAATAAATAAATAATTATTTATAAAAATAAAATACACATTAATATCCACTAGCGTGTTACTGTCCTATCGAGATGAAGGTCTTTGATTCTGTAAATTCCGTTAACTCTAAGGAAATAGAAAATCTATTCAGCACTGAACTTTATTGCTAAAAGAGGGTAGTATGGATCCAGCAAGTGGTGTGAGGGTTACACACTGGATTCCACATGGCTTGAGTCCCAGATGGGACAGAATGAAAATCATTCTGCATACATGCCCAGAGTCCTGAGAATAAAAACAGAAGAGAAGGGATTATAACATGGCCAGTCCTTCTGGAGGGGAGGGAAATTTTTCACTTCTACCTTTCTCTATCTTTCTGGTGTGTATGCCTTATAGCAAGAAAAAAACGTACTATAAAATAAAAATATGCATATATGAGAATATAACAAAGTAATATAATGACTACATGTGCTACAAGTAGGACAGAAAACCAGTAACATGATCACTACCATGTTTTAAGCCATTTCATCCACATGTAAATTGCAAACAAACTTACTTCTCAACCTCTACACACCTGTGAAAATAGGGGCCAAACCACAGAGTGCTTCCATGTGAAAAAGAAAAGAGCCAGATATGAGAAATCATGTACAGATAGGACAAGCAGTTGGCATAATGGCTATGTTGCTGGACTCCCATGTAGTTGACTGTGGTTCAAGTTCCAGAGCCGGTGTCTTAAACTCACACTGGGTGCATGTGCGTGCATGCCCCAGATCCTGAGAGGAGAATGGAGAAAAAGGGATTGTGGTGTGGTCATTCCCCCTAAGGGGTGATTTCTCGCTTTCTGTCTCTCCTTCTTTATCTGTCTTTCTGGTGAGTGCATGCACCCTACAGCAAAAACCTCTCAAAAAAAAAAAAAAAAAAATCATGTGCAGAAAAAAGAAAGGGAATAGTTAGAGATTAGAACTCAGGGGTACTCCATCTTCACCTGGACTGGTGATTTTAGATTTCCACATGAAGGTCACACAAGCATTAGATGCAGTGTCTTCTGTGTATAAAAAACAAAGGGGCCAGGAGCTCTTTTGAGGAGAAAACAGAATTAAGCAACAGGATTTGAACCCTTTCCTCCAATGACATGTTCATTCTCAACCTTATTTACCTGATGTGCATACTGGCACTCTGAAGAGTATTTTTTAGAAGAATTTCTATTTAGGGAATCAAAATGTAGAAGCACTAATCTAGGCACACCTGCTCAGTGTGTGAGTGGGAGAAGCAGGAGGAGCACAGTGGAGTGCGGACTTTCCTCACATCACCCCTTCAAGGCACAGTTGGCAAGACTAGGGCCCTCTGCTCCTGGCTCTCAGTTATCACTCTCCCAACTTACAATTTAGTGACAGGTGCAGGCCAGACCAAGCCTGGTGGCTTAGGCAGCTGGATTCCACCAAGCTGACCCTGTGGTTTGAGTCCCATAACTGGTGTCTTGAGAGACACAATGGATCAGTGGGTGTTCATGTTCCAAATCCTGTAAGGTTGAACAGGTGGAAGGGAAAGGTTTGCAGTGTGACCATTCTCCACAGGGTGCTTTCTTACTTTCCATCTCTCTGATGAGTTCATGTTATCTCTGCAAATTAAAAAAACAAACAAACAAAAACAAAAACAAACAAAGAGGACTTTAATAACATCCAGAAGGTGGCATCATGATTTGAGATTCTTGTGACTAAGAGTGACACTGAAGGACCTCACAAGAAAAATGGAGAAATGAGGCTTGAACACACCAATCTGAACCTTTTTTTTTTCTTTTCTTTTTTTTTTTTTTTTTTGGAGAGGTTTTTCACTAGAGGGCACATGTGCTTACCAGAAAAACAGAGAGAGACAGAGAGACAGAAAACAAGAAATCACCCCCCGAGGGGGTGGCCATGCCACAATTCCTTCTCCTCCATTCTCCTCTTGGGATCTTGGGCACGCACACACACGCGCCCAGCGTGAGTTTTAAGCCACCGGGTCCAGAACGTGAACCATGGTCGACTATGTGGGGGTCCAGCAACATAGCCATTACGATAACTGCTGGTCCCTGAACCTCTTTTTAGAGTGTAGTCTATTGAACTGAGACCTCTGAGCAGCCTCACATAAAAGTTATCTCCACTAGGCCACCTGCTGGCTCCATCACAGTCATCTCTAATGTGAACTTTCCTGACATCTCTTGCTCTGTATAGTCTGTCTCTGTATCAGCTCAGGTGAGTCAAGGGTGGAAAGTGCCAACATCACTATTGTTTCCCCAAATATTCTCTGATAGGAAGGAGCATTTGATATGAACACCTGGTCATGTGGATTAAAGTGAAGCACTTCATTGGGCCCAACAGGTAGTGTGGTGGTTAAAGCACTAGACTTTGGCATGGCCAACCATGGATCAAGTCCCAGACTTGGCTTGCTTTCTCATTTTTCCTCTCTCTTTCTCTCTCTCTCTCTGCATGCATGCATGTACGTTTGTGTGTGTGTGTGTATGTGTATGTCTTTCTCTCCAGTGAAAATATGTACCCTGTCTTAAATTGAAAAATAACAATGATAATTACAAAAGAAATAAATAATTCTAGAAAAAAGTGCAGCACTTAGTGACAGAAACTATCATGGTGTTAGACTGGAAAATCACAAGGCCCTCAGTTATTTGAGACCTCTTAAGGATTCTGCTTTTGACTCATGAAACGAAAAGTTGAATTGAGCCCAGCCACATTGATGTCATCACTAGAGTACCACTGTGAGATATGGAGCCACATGGGAACCCAGGAAGTCCTGGGTTTCATATACTGGGTCTTAGAATGTAGGGTGTTTCTGGAGGTGCTTCAGTGACTGTTTTGGCCTGGAACCAGGGGGAGATCATGCAGTGACAAGATGGTGTGTGTGTGCTTTCTCACTCTCTCTCTATTTTCCTCTCTCCCTCTATAATAAAGCAAATAAATAAACTTAAAGAAAATGTTTAACCAGGTAATTGTTCCATAATGTTGCCAATTTTACAACACTGAAGTTGTGTTGTGTGAAGTTATTCTTTAGTAAACTTACAGAGAATCTTGGATGAATGGGTATCTTTCTAAGTCAATCTAAGAGGGCTACAAAATTCAGTTCTATTGAAGGAAAGGGGTGTGGGCAAGACTTTTACATACCATAAACAAGTCTTGGTAGGAGAGAGATGAAAACTTGGGTACGTTTCTTGTTTGAGCCATGGATTTACCTTGCTCTAAAGCCCAGGCCATTACACATCCCTAACAAACTGTAAGGGACTATGTAAAAGGGTGGTCCTGGGCTGCAACCCATAACTCAAAGCAATTAAGACAAATTCACAAAAAAACTAGCTCCTGTTTAGTACTATGTTTTAAAAGGTTTTCGTGCTCTAACATTTCCATCTGTGTTTCTAATTCAGAATCCCAGCCTGACTTGAACAATGAGTATCACTTATAAAATGTTTATTTTCATAGCCAGATGGTGGCATAGTGGTAAATGTGATGCTCTGTAAGACTGACCCATATGGGAGGTTTTTGCTTCATATCCACAGACCTCCATGAGCACACTGGGTTCATGTGTGCCCCTCATATAGGGCTGTTTGGGGCTGGGGTGAATCATGGCATCAAGATCCTGGTGTGGGTGTGGTCTCTATCTTTCTGTGTCTCTCAGTCTCCCTTGTCCATAAAGCATATAAATAAATAACCTTTAAAAGTGTTTCTTCTCAGGCCAGCCAGGTGGCATGGTGGCTAAGGTGGCTGGATCCCACATGGCAGAGTACATGAAGACCTGTTTTCTGAAAGACTGGTTCCTGGAAGATCACCTCCAAATTCCTAGAATATTGATCATGTTTCTTTATACCTAATGCTCTGTGCCACACTGTTGCTATTTGGACTCTGGAGCCTAGAGACAGTCACAGTCCACATTACATGACCCATGGATTATCTGAGCCCAAGGCCAAGTCTCACTTACAAAAACCTGACACCAAGACTTGAGTGAGCTTCCTGAGTTGGCAATACATTACATGTTCTGTAACTCATTGCTGGTGAAAAAATTAAACAAGTATCTATGCAACAACCCCTGGGAGGGGACACCTGGAAGCCTGCCCTGGTTTCTCCTGGACTTCAGTCTAAGCACCTTTCCCTTTGCTGATCTTATGTGTATCCTTTCGCTGTAACAACCTGTGGTCACTACACAGGCTTGCTGAGCTCTATAGTCTTAGTAAATGTTTTGGCCTGGGATGGCCTTGGGAAACTTAAGATCCCCGTGGTATTGGCAAAATGAGCATAACTCATCACATGGCTGTGTCCTATGACTGCTCTAGACTGACAACAAGCTTTCTAATTTGGGGATGGCAGTTCCAAGGTGGACTGACAGCATCTTGTTTAGAAGTTTTTATACCACCAGCAACGGGTAGAGAAACTGTGGTTAAGAAAATTAGGGATAAAACAGCTTAGTGACATGGATGGCATATGTTTTCCTCACAATGATGAAGGAGATGAACAACAAGGAATATGCCAGGCCATCATTAGTCCTGTAGACACATGGGGGAGCCATCATCATTGTGCTCCTGGGGGCACCAGGGCAGGCCAACAGCACACAGTGCCTACCCCTCCACTTCTGGAAGTAAACTGGCCAGTGTGAGTCAATCACACAGGAATACCCAGAAATCAATGTATATGACACCCAGTGACAGAATTTCTGGTCCTCCCATTTTTTCTTAGTTTCCCTTTATAGGCAGTGGTACTGATTTTTCCTTATGGAGGTGCTCAAGAAAATGAGGCCCGAGATGGCAACAGTAATGCTAGGCATTCCAAGGACTCCCTGTGTGACCCTGCCCCTCAGCAATCACTCTGCCCTGTCAGTTGGAATAGAGTTGGGCTCACTTGGATCTCTTTTGTGCCCTCTCTGTCTCTGAGTATTCCATGGGCCATGACAAGACTACAAAAAGGCCCCTAAGGAGCCTATGTGGGCAGTGTACTGCTGCCTGAGGCCTCTGGCACTTCTGGTTCCTGTTGTCAAAGGAATTGTCAGTTCTCACCCACAAGGATTCTGAGGACCTGCAATAACAGGTCCAGATATGACTGCAACCAACCAAATGAACTACAAACAGTTATAACTACAATAATGAAAAGGTTTTTTGTTTGTTTCTTTAGGGTTTTTGCCTTTACTGGAGAGAAACAGAGAAGAGAGAGAGAAAGTGAGAAAACACCTCTCACATGGGTTGGACATGCCACAATTTCTTCTCCTCCATTCTCTTTTCATCTTTGAACACACATGCACATGGGCCTGGTGTCATTCTCAAACTGCCATATCCAGAACTCGAACCCCAGAATTGCTCATATGGGATCCAGCTGCCTTGACCTCCATGCCATCTGCTGGCCTGCTGTTTGTAATTATACAACTGTAAGTTTCAGAACAGTTCTGTTTCTTTTGACACCATCCTCATCCCCACCCCCAGAAAATAAACCTCTATTACAACTGTTTTATTTCTTTTAATTTAATTTAATTTAATTTTATTATATTTTATTTTTGTACTCTGGTTCAAACATCTCCTTGACCTTCCAAGCAGATGAAACTTAAAATGGTGCAGAGGTTCAAAGGAAGGATCTTCAGTTCTGAGAGGCAAGGAAGCACTGCCACAGGCTCTGAAGCCTGGTTGGCTCCTGGTCCCCATGAGTTAATTTTATGTCCTGACTTTTACTCCCTAGACACACACCCAGGCAGCAGTCACTTTACGTTTTTGGAGTGAAAGTTGTAAAGGTTCCCTGGAGGTGCATCCCACAGTCAGCTTCCAGGACACATTTCAGGTGGGACCAGGTTCCATCTCTGCCACTCACAGCATGGAATCTACTCATTTGATGGCTTTATTTGTTTTTGGTTGGTTTGTTTTTCAGTTTTTGTCATAGGGTGCATGGCCTTGCTAGAGAGAAACAGAGAGAGAAAAAGTCAGAAATCTCCCCCTAGAGTGAATGGCCATGCCACGATCCATTCTCCTCTTAGAATTTTGGTCACTCATGCACACATGTCCAGTTTGGTTTTTCAAGCTACCAGTTCTAGGACTTGAACCACAGTTGACCATGTGAGAATCCAGTGCCTTAGACACCATGGTACCTACTGGCCCCCAAAACAGAAAAAAAATATTTAAAAGATACTTTACCATAAATGGGTTTCTAATAACTATATAAAAGTTGTTTGACATAATGTCATAAAGAAAATGTCAGTTAAAAAGAAACCCCAAATTATACAGCCAATTGATCTTCAACAAATGATACAAAACAATGTAGTGGAGAAAAGAAAATCTTTTCAGCAAATAGTGCTGGAAAAATGGAATATCCACCTGCAAAAATATGAAACTGGATGCTATCTCTACCATTAACAAAAATCAACTCAAAATGGATCAAAGATTTAAATATAAAACCTCGAACTACAGAACTAGCAGTAGAAAATGTAGAGAAAACCTTCAAAGATATTGGTAGGCAAAATTTCTTGAATAAAAACCCTATATATAGCATGAACCACAGTCCCCAAAATAGGCAAGTGAGAAACCATTGAGCTAAAAAGATTCCACACAGCAAAGGAAACAATAATTAGAGTGAGAAGACTGTCCTATGAATGGGAGAAAGTACTTGCAAATTATCCTTCAGACAAGGGATTCATATCCAGGATATCCAGAAAACTCAAGCAGCTCATGCATTAAAAAAAAAGTAACCCAATTAAAAAATGGGCAAATGACTTCAATGAGTTGCCAAAAGGCATATAAAAATATGTTAAATTCTCATGTCATAAGGAAAATGCAACTTAAAACTACAATGAGTGGGGTAAGTGGTTAAGGCTTTGGAATCCCAAGAGGTTGACTACAGTTTCCCAGACTTAGTGGCTTTGAAGTCACACTGGGAATTCACATGTGTATGTCCAAAATCTCAAGAGGAGAATGGAGAAGTTGGGATTACGGTGTGGTCATCCCGTCAGGGTGTTATT
The DNA here is from genome assembly GCA_026018925.1 of Tupaia tana. Lineage (NCBI taxonomy): Eukaryota > Metazoa > Chordata > Mammalia > Scandentia > Tupaiidae > Tupaia > Tupaia tana. Next base: position 4,831,438 of record JAKSZU010000024.1, read on the forward strand.
TCTTCCTTTCTATATCTCTATCTCTCTGTGTTTCTTTGGTGGGTGCACATACAACAAAAAAATCTCTCTAAAAAAATAAAACACAATGTGATGGGGCAAGCAGGTGGTGTGGTTGTTAGGGTACTGCACTCTCACATGGCCAACAGTGGTTAAGATCCATACATGGCATTTTATGTTCTCACTTAATCTTTCTGTCTCTTTCCCTCTCTCTTAAGCGCATGTACCCTATGGTAAGTTAACACAATAATAATAACAGTAATAATAGTAAAATTAAATAAATAACTATTTAAAAAAACACACATACACACATAATGAGATACCATTTAACTCCAGTTAGAATAGCTAGAATCAAAAAGCAAAGAACAAGTGTTTGTGAGGCTGTGGTGAAAAGAAAACCTCTTAGAAGCCAGTAGTGGTTAAGGCACTGGGCTCCCATATGGCCAATTGTAGTTGGAGCCCCAGAGCTGGTGGCTTGTAAATCACATGTGGTACACCTGTGCACATGCCCAAAATTCTAGGAAGAAGATGATGAAGAAGATACTGTGCCATGGTCATCCTCACTGAATAGTGATTTTCCACTTTCAGTGTTTTTTTTTCTGTCTCTCTCCAGGGAGCACACATGAACTATGGCAAAAGCCTTAAAATTTAAAAATAAGTAAATTTTTAAAAAGGGACCCCTCTTACACTGTTGGTGGAAATTCAATTAGTACAAGCTCTGTGAAAAACAATATGGAGGTTTTTCAAAAGTCTACAAATAGTATTACTACCTGACTCATTAAACTCATTAAACCCCCTTCTTGGTATTTATCCAAAGAATAGGGAAAACACTCAATCAGAAAGCATTTGCACATTCATGTTTATTGCAGCATTACTCATAATTGCTAAAACATTAAACCAATTTAAGTGTCCAAATATTGATGACTGCTTTGAAAAACTTTGGCATATATATATATATATATATATATATATATATATATATATATACACACACATAAACACACACACACACACACACACACACACTATGGAATATTATATAGCTACAAGAAACAATGAGATCCTATCATCTAACTTAAAATGGATGAACATAGAAGACTTAATGTTGAGCAAAGTGAGCCAGATTCTGAAGGATATACATTGGATATTCCCATTCAGTTTGTACTGAGTGTCTGCTCTCTATGGCAGATGAGAAATCTGAAGATGTGATGGTGGGGAGGATGGCTGTAGAAGGTAGAGACTGTAAGGAGTGAGAGTGGAGGGTAGAGAGTGGGTGCTAGAGGGTGGGTGTGAGGTGCAAAGGGAGAAAACATTTGACAGATGGAAAATGTAAAATTCTCCATTGGGGAAAATTATATATATATATATTGCTCCCTGAAAAATATAGCTTCTCTATTCAAGTGTAGAAATAAATGGTAGATAATTACATATAACTACCAAAAAAATCCTTTCTAAAGAGGACCCTCTTTACATTATAATTAACCTTTGGGTTTTTGAGCCAATAATTTTAGACTGTAGAATTGTATCCTATTGAATAAATTATGGTTTGTCCATTTTTAAAAAGAGCTTTTTAAATTATAGAAATGCTTTACTTAATTGTAGAAAAACATAACTTAAATTTATTTGTATTTATTAGAAGTACAGTATAATTAATAATACTAACATTTCACATTCAATAATAAATTATGAAAATATTTTATACTTTTTGCCTATTTGATCCATATAATAACTGTTGGAGATAGGAAGGCATGTGCCCAGCATGTTTTTTCAAGCTACAAGGTCTGCAAATCAAAACACGCAGTTGACCATGTGGGATCCAATGCCTGCATTAACCACCACACAACTTGCAGAACCCAAGGTTTCTTTTTTTTAATGTAGAAATATTTATCTTATTTTATTAATTGTTATTATTTTGAATTTTGTTTTAGAGCACCTGCTCTCACCAGAGAGAGACAAAGTGAAAGAGAGACACAAAGTTAAAGAAGAAGTCATCAGTTCTGGGACTTGAACCACAGTCAGTTATGCAGTAGTCTAATTCCCCAACTACCACACTACTTACCAGCCCTTTGTTTTTGTTATTTTAAAATTCAATCAGAGACAGCGAGAGAGAAAAAGGAAAAGTGAGTAAACAAGACACCAAGTCTAGGATTCAAACCACAGTTGGCCCTGTAAAAGTCCAGTGCCTTAATTACCATGCTACCTATTGGCCCCTCTAGTTTTTGAAAGGCAACAAAAAATAGATGTGTCAAGGAATTTTTTTTTCTTTACAACAAATCCTATTTCAATATAAATTTGTCAGTGTAATTTGTTTTTATTACAGTCCCTTGGAATTTGTCTATTATTGCTGTATTATAGGTTCATAATATTTGTTACTGTCAGGTAATATTATTTATTGGAAGTTGCTCCCATTGCTTTAATTCAGAAATTGTTTGGCTGATTATATGGAAATGTATATTTGATGTTTAGATAAACTTTAGAATATTTTTGGTACTTTTTCTATGAAAACATTAGAATTTTGATGGGAAGCCATTAAATTTGTAGATGAGTTTTGGGAAGTTGGTCATTTTTTAAAGATGACTTTTCCTTATCTATTCATGTTACATACAATCAAGTCTTTTTATGCCCCCTGAATAAATGTTCTTTTCTCATATATTTTACATACATTTTTTTTAGAAACATGTGGAGAGCCAGCCAGGTGGTGTGGTGGTTAAGGTGGCTGGATGCACAATTCAAGTCCCTGACTGATGTCTTGAAAAACACAATAGGGGAATGTGTATATGTGCCCAGTATTCTGAGAAAAATGGATGAGAAGAGATTGCAGTGTGATCATCCTCCCTGGGGAAGTGCTTTGCCGTTTTTCCTCTGTCTCTCTGTGTTTCTCAGATGGATGTATATATGAATACCATATGTAATATAGTATATATATAGTGTGTATATGTGTGTGTATATATATATATATATATATATATATATATATATATACCATCTTCATATAACTTTTGTTGTGTTTTACAGTGTTTCCTAAATTGAACCTATGAGATATAAAATATGACTCACTTCTACAAATGCTTTCCCCTACACTTTCTCATTCATCTCTTCCTTAATGACCTCTTTTTTCCTCCTTCCCTTAGGTTTCAGATGTTTGGGTTAATGTTTCTGTAAACTCTTACCATAGTACTACTGTGTGTGTATTTATTTCAGTTTATGCCTACGGTGTGTGTTTGAGGGGTTATTATATTATGTGTCTTCAAAAGCTAGTTTCCCAAAATATAGGAGACTGACACTCCAACATTGGTTCTGAAAATGCAGTTGTTCGACATGTTGAGTGATGCTGTTTAATGATGTTTATTTGATGTGGTCTTATTTTGTATTGTCCTATTTACTAAAGATGTTTAACATATTTTGTACATTTTTAAACATTTTGAAATTTTCTATATAAAATATCTGTCCAAGTGTATTACTAATTTTCTTTGGGTGGGCTCCATTTTTTCTAACTAGAAAAGTTTAGTAACTACTTCAGAGGAGGAAACAGGAGGATCATGAGTTAGCAAGACCCTACTTTTTATGTTTTATTTATTTTTTAGGTTTTTGCTATAGGGCATGTGTTCTCTCCAGAGAGGGAGAGAGAGAGAGAGAGAGAGAAAGAAAGAAAGAAGGAAAATAAGAACTTACCCCCCAAGGGGGATGGCCATGCAGCATTCTGTTCTCCTCTATTCTTTTCTTGGTATTTTGGACACATGACAAACACGCATTCAACATGATTTTCAACCTGCTGAATCTAGAACTTGAACTGCAGAGAGCCACATGGGAGTTCAGTGCCTTAACTACCACATTACCTGCTGGCCCCATGAAAAAAGATTTCGGTTCAAAGTGTGCTCAGTACCACACCATGGAAAAGGGAGATAAGCACAAAACTGGCCCTATTCTCAGTGGTCTGTTTGGGCATAAAACATGTCAGGCCCTTGGATTCTCTTACAGACACCAAAAAGAACAAAGACATTCCTCACCTGGGGTGAGGATACACTAATGGAGTATTTGGAGAATCCCAGGGAGTAAATCCCTGGAGTGAAAATTATCTTCACTGGCATTAAAAAGAAGTCAGAAAAAATGGAGTTGATAGCTTATTTCAACAAAGCTACTAATCAGTAATAGTTGGCCACTGCCAGGCTAGCAGGTGGCATAGTGGTTAAGGTGCTGGATTTTTCCATGGCTGACTGTGGTTTAAGGCCTCGAGCTGGTGGCTAGAAAATAATGCTGAGTCACAGGCTTGTGTGTACAAAATCCCAAGAGAGGAATGGAGGAAGAGGGATTTCAGCGTGGCCAATCCCCTTGGAGGATTATTTCTCACATTCCCTTTGTCTTTCTCTCTGATGAGCAAACATAAAATATAGCAAAGATTTCTTTTTTAAAAAAGTACTTGGCCACTCTGTTATTTACAATAAAACAGAAATATCATTTTTTTATTTAATTCCATTTGTTTCTATTTTTTGAGAGATCTTTGCTATAGGGAAGACAGAGAGAGACAGAAAAATAGAAAACAAGAAATCACCCCCCAGGGGGAATGGCCACGCTGCAATCCCTTCTCCATTCTCCTCTCAAAATTTTGGGCAGGCACGCACACGCACCCAGTGTGAGTTTAAGCCACCACGTCTGGGACTCGAACCGTGGTCAACTACATGGGAGTTCAGCGACATAGCCATTATGCCAACTGCTGGTCCCTCCATTTGTTATTATTATTATTATTAATTTGACCAGAGAATCAGAGAGAGAGAAAGGGAACTCAAAAAAGAATGCCTCTAGTTCCAGGACTCAAACTGGTTGGCCATGTGGGAGTCCAGTGCCTTAACCACCATGCCACTTGTTGGCCCCGTGTCTCCTTCTTTATCTGTATCATAATTCTTTTGATAACATTATTGTTTATTGTCATTATTATTATATACTATACATAACTGGATCTATTTTGTATGATAGGCACTGCAATACATTTGTTTACACCAGTATCTTCACGATCACATGAGTGATGTGTTGTGCCATGGCATCTACAACTACAAAGCTCCACTGTAATCTAGGGGACCAACATCATATACATGGTCTATCATGACCAAGACATTATTATAAACACATGACTGCATATAGACACAGCTTTTTGTAAAATACTACTACAACAGTGTTAACCACTAACCTCTGTACTCATTTCTCTTCTCAGATATAAACTTTATAATCTGATCTTTCCATATTTTTTTTTCTCTTCCTGTCTCCCTCTCCCCTGTCTCTTTCTCTTTTTCTCTTCTCCCACTCCCCCCAAACACAGACATAAACACCTACATAATATAGTCTTGCTTTGTGTTGAATTGCATAAATAACTTAATAGTCTACTTATTTTGAAATTAACTTTTTATTCCCCAACAATGTGTCTTGGGCATTTTCATATCATCACATCCTTTTCAAATACTATATAGTGTGGTACAAAAAATCAGAAATATTTATTGATGGATCACTAAGTTGATTCCATATTTCCTTTTTTAAAAATTATTTTTATTGGGACCAGCAGTTAGCATAATGGCTGTGTGGCTGGACTCCCATGTAGTCTGCCACAGTTTGAGCCCCATACCCGGTGGCTTAAATTCATGCTGGGCATGTGTGTATGCATGCCCAAGATCCCAAGAGAAGAATGGAAGAGAAGGGATTGTGGCATGGTCATCCCCCCGATAGGAGGCTGATTTCTCACTTTCTGTCTCTCTGTCTCTCTCTGTCTTTCTGGTGAGTGCACAAGCCTTATGGCAAAAATGTCTCCAAAAAAATTACTTTTATTATTTACATTTAATCACTATACATTTTTACAGTGTACAACATGGCTTTTCCCAGCATGAATACAGTGCATATCAGTCAAGACAAAGACATTACAATATTCATTATCATCAGAAAATAATTTTTCATTTTTGTGTCAATTAAATATGTTTTTAACTGTTTTCCCTCCCTGCCTCCCCCTATTATTCACCCTCATATTACCCAATCCTTACTACTGCTATTATCTACAGTTGTTTCCTTGCCACTGTATGTTACAATATTTTGATTTCTGCTATAGATCACAGGCATTTTGTATATATTAAGTAGGAACATACAATTTTTTTGAGGTTTAAAGTATTTTAAATTTTTAAAATTATTTTTTCTTATATTTATTAAACATTTGGCTGCTATACAACATTTGGCTTGTAAAGAAAGTTTACATAACATGAAATATATCTCAGACCAGTCCAGTTGAGAATACTCTACATGTTATCATCAATAGGTAATAAACTATTTCTGTGTTTCACAAATGTCTTGCCTCTCTATTTTTTCTCCCTCAATTTCTTTCCCATACTCTTCCCTTCTCCCACTCTCTTTCCAAACTGTCTCTAGAGGGACATACAAATCTTATCTTTCATATTCTGGCTTGCTTTGTTTAGCATTAAGTCTTCCATATTCATCCACTTTGTATTAAACATCCAGGTCTCATTATTTTTCATGGCTGAGTAGTAGCCCATAGAGTACATATGCTACATTTTTTTTCATTCCATTTGTCTATTTTTGGACACAGGTTGATTCCATGTCCTAGTAATTGTAAATAATGTTGCAATATTGTGCAGATATTTTTCTGACTGAGAGTTTTTCTATCCTTTGGTTAAATACCTAAGAGTGGAATCACTGTTTCACATGATAATTCTATTTGTAGGTTCCTAAGGAATCTCCATATCGTTCTCTGCAATGGTTGTACTAATTTACATTTTCACCATCAGTGTAGGAGAGTTCCCTTTTCACCACAGACTCACCAACACTTATCATTATTTATTTATATTTTTAATTTGAGCCATTCGGAGTGGGGATAAGTGATGTTTTATTGTGGTTTTTATTTGTATTTCCCTTATGATAAGAGATGTTGAACATGTTTTCATGTGCTTTTTGACTATTAATATGTCTTCCTTGGAAATCGGTCCAGTTTTAATAATCCCATCTTTTAATTGGATTTTTTTTTTTTTTTTTTTTTTTTGTGGATAAGCTGCTTGAGTTTCCTGTAGCTTCTAGTTACCTGTCCCTTATCTTAGGTATAGTTTGCAAATATGTTCTTCCACTCTGAGGATTGTCTCCTCACTCTAATTATTGTTTCTTTCACTGAGTAGAAGCTTCTCAGCCTAATAGAGTCTCATTTCTCCATTTTTGGAACTCTTGCCTATGCGTTGGGATCTTCTTTAAGACGTCTTTTCCTACTCCAAGGTCTCCAAATGTTTTCCCTCAGTAGTTTCATATTTTAGGGTTCTATGTTTAAGTGCTTCATCTATTTTTGGTTGATTTGTGTTAGTGGTGAGAGATAAGGGTCCTGTTTCATTCTTCTGCAGATACATATCTAATTCTCCCAGCACTGATTGCTGAAGAGATTTTCTTTTTTTTCCACTGGATTGTCTGGGTGTATTTGTCAAGATCAGTTTACTGTATGTTTGAGATTTATTTGGGAATCTCAGTTCATTTTCATTGGTCTATTTTTCGGCCAATACCACCATGTTTTAATTATCATAGCTTTGTAATATATTTTGAGGTCAGGAAGTAAGGTGCCTCTACTTTATTCCCCTTGTACAGTATTGCTTTGGAGATATGGAGCCTCGTATGATTCCAGACAAATTTTATAATTTTTTTCTATTTCTGTGAGAAATAAGTTTGATTGGAATTGCATTGAACTTCTGGATTAATTTGGATAGAATTGACATCTCATTTGTATTAATTATTCCAATCCATGAACATGGGATTTTTTTCTACTTTTTTGTATTGTTTTAAAATTCTTTTTCAAGTGCCTCATAGTTTTCATTGTAGAGATCTTTTACATTTTTGATAAGGCTTAATCCTAGATATCTTATGTGTTTTGTGGCTATTGTAAATAAAATACCTTTCTTTAATTCTACCTTAGTTTGTCCATTGTTGTATAAAAATGCTATAATTTTTGTTGTTGATTTTATATCCTGCCACTTTACTGTAATAATTTATCACTTCCAGAAGTTTTTCTGTGGATTCTTTTGGGTTTTCTATGCATAACATCATATCATCTGCAAATAGAGATAATTTCACTTTTTGGTTTTCTGTTTGCATGCCTTTTATTTGACTCTCTTGTCTGATTTCATTGGCTGGAATTTCCAGCACTATGTTAAAAGGAGTGGAGAAAGTGGGCAGCCTTGTCTTATTCTAGTTTTTAGTGGAAGAACTTTCAGCTCTTCCTGATTCAGTATGATGTTAGCTATGGGTTTTTTGTGAATGACTTTATGAAAATGTTTACCCTACAATATACATTAAACATTTATACAAACTATTACAAATATTAAAAATTTTTACAAACTATCACCAAATATAAAAACAATAATTGTAGGGACACGTTTAAGAGAATCTGAGGGATGGGAACATGCTCTGAGCAAACACCACCTGTTCTTTTGGGGTTTGGCAGAACCTTGTAACTTGTCTTTCCCTGACCTTGGCTGCAGACAGAGCAAGGGTGGAAATTACTAGGTGCGTTCCAACAGACACATCTAATGGACTTCAAGAAACATCTTGACCCCAATTAGTAAAATCCAATCCCTGCTCTGCATCTGAAAGGTTCTGTAGCCTTCTCTGGGTGTGGTGGTACACTCCTTATGGAGAAATTCTTTAGCTCCTTCCCCACACCTAACAGCTAGTTCTCTGCATTAGAAAAGAAGATCAGATTTTCTCTTGATGGGATTATCACCAAGGGATACACCTGGCCTAGTGTGACTAAGCCCTTATAGATTTGTTAACTGCTTCTAGTCTGTAACCTGGCAACCAATCTATGAAGTGTCATGAAACATACATGTGTAATATCTCCTTGTACTATAAATAAAAATGTCCAGTTCATCTGGGCGGCACAAGTTGCTTGGGCTACCTAGGCTCAGGCTGCCTGTGTCCATTTCTACACTATCCCTTTATCTCATTCTTTCCAATTCCCAGGTCCTGACAAGATGGAGCGCTTTCTCTTTCTTGTCCTCTTTCTCTTCCTCACTAGCAGCCCCCTGATCATGATTCAGTCAGACCCAAGCCCTGGGGCGGACACCAACAAATAATCATTACATTATGAAAATAACAGACAACATAGCAACAAGCTATGAACTTTCAACCAATAACTAAAAAATGTTTATAAAAATCATAACTACTCCTGCCCAATACACAATTTAGAAACAAAAGTTTAATAATACATGTCACCAAATGACTGCCAATGATGTAATAAAAAAAATCCAAAGGCGACTGCTAAAATGTTGTCAGGGACTAGTATTATGCTAATAATATACAACAGTCCCACTTACCACCAAAAGTCTTTAGACAAATATCCACCATTGCCACTCATGCATAAAAAAATAAAAATAAAAAAATAAAATAAAATAAAAAACTAATTGTTCTAGGAAATACCTTTTTTGGTAAAACGCATCAAGAGCCACAAAAAACCTATGACATTTATAAACAAGTTACAATAATCTTTACACAGGCAAGAGAGATAAGAGAGAGAGTAACACAATTCCTTCTCTCCTATTTTCGTCAGGATTTTAGATAGACATGAACACACGCCTGGTGTGATTTTTAGCCATCCAGTCAGCAGCTTGAACTACACAGTTGACCTTGTGGGATCCAGCACCTTCAGCACACCTCCTTCTGGCCCAGCATTGTTTATTTTTTAAAAATTGTTTCAAAGAGGCAGCAAGTAGCATTGTGGTTAAGGTGCTTACCTTCTACGTGGCTGGTCGTGATTTGAGTCACAGACTGGTGCCTTGAAAATTACATTGGGCATGTGTGTGTATGTACGTGTGTGTGTCCAAAATCCTGTGAAGAAAATAGAAGAGAAAGGATTGTCACATGGGAAACTCTCCTTTTGGGTTGATTTCTCAGGTTTCTTCTCTATTTCTGTCTCTCTGTTGAGCATATGACAACCCTTCCCCCCTAAAACAAACAAACAAACAAACAAACAAAAAACAAACAAAAAAACCTGTTTCAAAGTTTACTCTTTTCATGAGTAAAAGAGACAAGCTAAGTAAGAGAAAGAGATTTATAGACAAAGAAACAGGCACTTTCAACAATGTCTCAACATATTATCTACGACCAGCTTCATCCAGACTGAGCTTATGGGTAAAAGTATGCCCAGCACACTCAGGGAGGTCTCCAGAGGTGAATTCTAAACCTTCTTTTGTGAGTAAAACTTGCAGTGTGTCACGTTTTATTGGTCATCATTCAGTTGCACATTTGTTAATTTTAGCTTTAATTTACGTTTTGTTGGTAATTAGTTATATCGAGCAGTTTTTCATATACTTGACTATTGTGTGTCTTCTTCAGAAATATTAGTTCATATCTTGATTTAAATTTGTAATCAGGGCTATTTCTTACTGCTCTTGGGTTTATTGAGGTTCTCATATACTCTTAATGTTGTGGGAAAACAGACTGCTCAGGAATAAAAAGCAGCACTTCAGAGAGATGGGAATACTTTTAATCCTTGCTGCCTGTGGTGCACAGAGGAGTTAAAGCTCTGAAGCGTGGGCCTCCTGTGAGGATTAAGCACAGTCTCTTTTTTAAAAAAATTACATTTATTTAAATACATTCAATTACATTATTTAGCTTACAAGGTGATCATGTCAGTATATGAACATTTCTCCCCGGTCTAGTTGATCAAAATATAACAACACTACCTCCCTATCTCAACAATGCTGTCTTTGAATCCCTCCTCCAAATGTTCTTTCCCAGGACCCACTCCTCCACACACCCCACATCTGGCATTCACATCAACTTCTTCTGTTTGTACATCCTTTAGTCTGTCAGTTTCAGTTATAAAGTGCAGATATTTGGTATTATTAAGTGGGGACATACAGTGTCTCTCCTTCATAGCCTGGTTTGCTTCACTCAGCAGTAAATCTTCCATATTCCACTTTCTGTCAAAAGTCAGGGTTTTGTTGTTCTTAATGGCTGAATAGTATTCCATAGAGTATATGTGCCACAGTTTTTCAATCCATTCAGCTGTACAGGGGCATTTGGGTTGGTTCCATGTCACAGTCTCTTATTATGGAGTTTGGGGGAAGCTGGTAATCCAACAGGTTAAGGGTATCCTATCAGAAAGAAGGAGTTCAAAGTTTACTTTAAGAATGGGTTAGATATGCAGGGTGTCTATCTTTCCAAGGCCTCAGGTGGATTTTATCATATCATTTCAACGGGGTAGAGGCAGTGACTACACAGAGGCCTGGATAGTGTCAGCAGCTGTTGGCCTTGGGCTATTATTTCCAGATGTCTCCACACCATGAAGAGGAGTGGGCAGGAGAAGCTTGGCACAGACAGGCCTCAGTACAGCTGCCCATGTCATTCCTCCCTCTTGAGCCTCCTCAGTTACATTCAAGAAGGATCAATCAACAGAGGGAAGGTCCTGGGTTTGTGACAAGCAAGTGGTACTTTAAGGCGTCAAGAGGAGAGGTTACAAGGGTAAGGTAGAGATGACATCTGTCACTGTCCTCAAGTTTTCACCATGGGTAAAGCTGTCAGCCCACGGAGTGACTGCAGTAGGGTTGTAGACTCCTTGTCAGGTCCCAGTTTTCTGGAACGTCATCTTGGTCAGCTGTTCAGGGTGGTTCTTCATTGTCTAGGTCCCAGGGTCCTCCGGTGCTGAGGTTGACTTCACTCTTGTATGGTGAATCCACAGAGCTAGTCCTGTAACTTTAACTGCAGTGGGGGTTACAAGCTCAACACATATGACCCCAACCAATTGGGTTGTAATGAGTCTCTTTTCCAATTTTTAACCCATACAAGATCTCCAGGCTCATGTGTGTTTACACAGTTTTCAAAGGGAATGGGGATTTTTTCTAAGGTGACTTGGGCTATTAAAGGGGGTGGCTGGTCAGACGGACTCTCATAAGGGGAGTAACCATGCTTTTGGGGTGTACATCTAACCCAAAGCAGGGCTAGTGGAAGAACATTTACCCAGGGCTATCCTGTGTTTTGACAAAATTTAGCCAGGGTGGACTTGAGAGTGTGGTTCATTTGTTTAACTCTCCCGGAGCGCTGGGGTCAGTAAGCAGTATGAAGGTTTTATTTTATGTTCAAGGCCTTTGTGACTTCTCCCTGTATGACTTCAGCCATGAAGGCAGGGCCTTTGTCTGACCCAATCATAAGGGGAAGTTCAAATTGAGATATAATTTCTTTTATTAGGGCTCAGGTGACTTCTCTGGCCTTTTCAGTTCATGTAGGGAAAGCTTCTATCCAGCCTGAGTAAGTGCAGATCAGGATTAATAAGTACTTATAGCCTGGCAAGGTTGCACTTCTGAGAAGTCTGTCTCCAGTAACTCCAGAGGAGTCATTCCAGTAGCTGGCCCCTGGGCAGGGTTATTTCTAGCACAGGTCGCATGTTCACAGTTGTATACGATGACAGTAGGCGACTTAGAAAATAGTATCGGCCTAACATGTTTTCAAGATTCGTTTTTCCCCAGTGGGTCAACTTGTGGTGCTGCTTTACCAACAAATATCCCAGTGACTGGGGTATGTATATTCTTTTATCTGGCAGTCTCCATCATCGGTCTTCTCCCAGGGCTGTCCCCTCCAACTTTGCCCAGCAATGTTAATTGGAGGGGCTTTTGGGAGGCTCGTGAGTGGCAACATTTTAATCATAGCAATTGGGGCCTGATTTGCAGCAGCCTTGGCTGTTTGTGGTAGGCAGTTATCTAGCAATGAGCTGGCAGCCCATTACAAGACAATAGCAGAAGGACACATGTCACATCAATCACAATTTATCAGGAGTCACAACCAGACCCTCCATGACATACCTTCTTCCTACCTTGCCCCTGGTGCCAGAAAGGTGAGGCAAATACCATTTTCCTTCCTAGGTACCTGAAGAAGACACACAGGGGTGATTGTAAATTTCTCTTATCATCGCTTGTAAATACAAAAAGACCCAACCAAGCATTTTGGTCAACATACTGATTTTCACTGGGGGGATTAACTAATTGTGTAGCCTATCTTAATTAAACATTCTGGCTCATATTGGGCGTGGGCAGTTAGGTAACCAAATTTCTCAAATTCTTCACCTGTGAGAGAGATAAGCAAGCACAGGAGAAAGCTCTGGAATTCAGACAAAGGACATAGATAGTATGACAGACCTCCCACCATTAAATATTCATGACAACTCTAGTAATAAAAGTAACACCTAACCACTTCCAAATGCAGCAGTAGCTACCTAGCAACTGGCCCGCCCAAAATTCTTTTGCATGCACTTCTTTTCTAAAATCTTTTTTTCCTATTAAATTCTCTTTTCTACCTACTTTTACTGTGGTTGTGGCTTTATGTTGTGCCTAGGGATAGGTTTCTAATTTTAGTGATCTGGACCCAAAGAACCAAGGACTTAACACAGCTCAACACTCTCCCATCCTGCGACAGGATCTGCCAACTGATTTCCCAAGGCTATGGGGTCTTTCTCCCTTTGGTGTCCTTAGCATTGGATGATTGCCACTTCCCTTGGCTCCCAGACTGTCTTCAATAATTGGCAGATTTCCTCTTTGTTTTTGACTGTTTTTCCTTCTGTTGAGAGGAGTCCTCCCTCTCAGTGTATTGTCCCATGAACATGCACAGTAGCAAATGCATAGCTCAGTCTGTGTAGATGTTTACTCTCTTACTGGCTGCCACTTTTAAGGCGCAGATTAATGCCCACAGTTCAGCCCTTGAGCAGACCACCCTTGAGGGAGTGCTTCTGTCTTGATCACCATGTCTTGGGTGGTAACTGCATAGCCAGAATATGGAGTCCCATCCTCCGTGTAACTGCTACCATCAGTGAAGTGAGTCAGGGGCCTTCAATGGTGTGTCCACAAGGTCAGGTCACCCAGAAAAAAAAAGCCCTCATTGAGGGCTTTTTCACAACTGGTCAGGAGGCACCAGCATGGTTGGGTTGTGGGGGAAGCTAGTAGTATTGAGGGTCTGCAGAATCTGAAGTCTAATTAGGGGATTTCAATCAATAGGCCCTGGTAGTGGGCCATCCTAGAGCTGGCAAGTGATTTATATCCCCTTGTATTTATTAACATGGCCACTGACTGAGGGACCTGGGCACTGATAACTTGTCTCAAAGTTAGCTTGTCTGCTTCTCTAATCAGTTTAACACTGGCAGCAAGATCTCACAGGCAAGGAGGCCATGAGGATGCCATTGGGTCTGGCCTTTTAGACAGGAAGGCAGGCAGGCAATAGATTGCTCCCAAGGCCCAAAGGACTGTGTCAGAACTCCCAGTGCTGTCTGGCTCTTTTTACAGATGAATAGATTGAACTCCCAAGTGATGCCTGGGAATTTTTCTTTTCTTTTTTTTTATTTTTTTGAGAGGTTTTTGCTATGGGGTATGTGTGCTTGCCACACAGACAGAGAGACAAAAAGCAAGACATCACCCCCAGGGGGGATGGCCACACTGCAATCCCTCTCGGGATCTTGGACATGCACCCAAATGCACCAGCATGAGTTTAAGTCATGGGGTCCGAGGCTCAAATCACAGTTGGCTACATGGGAATCCAATGACATAGCCATTACTCTAATTGCTGGTCCCACACCTGGAATTTTAAAGCTGGGCTTTTCTGAGGTTTGAATTGAGATTCTGGAAACCCTGCTCTTGGCAAGGTCCCCATTTAAAGGGTGGTGTCTCCCTCTGGGCCTTTTAATAGTTTATACAGTGGCTCTTTTTAGCAAAACCTGGGATCCAAATCCTACAGAATTCTGTGGCTCCCAAGAATTCATGCAGTTGCTTCTGGGTTATGGGCTGAGACTTATCACAAACTACTTGCTTTTATTTGTGCTTGAGTGCAGGATGGTTTTTAGTCAGAACGAATCCCAAAAACCACATTTGGGAGTGGCAGATCTGGGCCTTTTTCTCTGAGACTTTGTATCCAACCTGGGACAGAAGCTGGAACAGTGCTCAAGTTTCCCTCCAGCAGTTTTCTTGGGTTGTCCCAGTAAATAGAAAGTCATCAACATATTGGAGCAGAGTACACTGAGTTTCCTAACTTGGAAAATTCTCTAAATTGGCAACAAGCATGTCTCCAAACAGGAGAGCCCTCAGCAAAATATTATGGATTGGGGACAGTGGGATGTAAGGTCACCAAGGCGGTGTTTACAGCTTGAAAATCCAGAGCTGGCCAGAAGCTCACCAGAAGCTCCCTTTCCCATGGGGAGGAAAGGAGTGTTCCTAGCAGACTGGCTTTTGACCAGGATCCCAGCTTCTCTGAGCTGATCGATGTGTTTCTTTATGGCTAGTCTGGCATCTCGGCTCACAAGGGACTGGCAGAGACATATGAGCTGCACTTGAGGTTTCAGTTTGACCACCAAAGGTCGGTGGTTGATTGCCATTCCTGGTGGGTTCTCCTCCACCCAAAGGCAGGGAAGTTTTAAACAAGTAGAGAGAGTGCCTCAGCATTGCCACTGGGGGCCTCTGGAGCAAACATTTGTTGCTCCTCCTCCCAGGGCTTTGTCACAGCCAGGATTTTGATGGGGCTGATGTTTAAAGCAGCTAAGCCAAAGGAGTCAAAGCTGATTTGTGCTGTAAATTCAGTCAGCAGGTCCCTCCCCAGCAACGAGACCAGGACCGGGTGGGGTATCGAGTTGTCTGAGGGCAGTGGCGAGCAGGGCCACTTTCTGCTTCATGCATTGTGCCTCTGATTGGCTTTTCTTTTTCCTTCTTGATCTCAGTTTATGAACACTTGATCAGCAATTTCTAGGAGTTGGGAAGCATTCATCCCAGAAAACCCATCCTGTTTCTGGGATTTTCTGTGGATGTCGGTGTTAGGCCAAGTTAGCCTAATCACCGCCATGTTAGGGAATGCTGGGCCGAGTCAGCTTAATTGCTACCCTGTTAAGTCTTCAAGGACGGAGCCCACTTTTTTAGGGCCTCAAGGACGGAAACCAGGAGTCTGGGGACTCTCAGATAAGTGGAAAATGGGAGGGCCCAGCACCTCTGAGGCAAGGTCATCCAGACACTTAGCTGAGAGCCCTTATCTAGACCTGAGCAGGTGGTGATAGCTGGACCCTCGCTTCTCATACCCCCTCCTTTGTATGTGTTACATTCTATAAAAAATCCTGAACTATAAAAGATCCCTTTATCTTAGGCTCAGGGTCCTTGTTGAGGCCCGCTGCAATGGGAAAAAACTTGGACCCCAGCTAGATGGAAAAATAAAAGCCTCTTTTGCAGTTGCATTGTCGTTGTCTTTTCTGTGTCTCCATCAGTTAGACCGATCTCTAGATCCTTACAGTCAGGAGCTGGCTGGGCTACGAATGTAACATTAACCATACGCTGGCTTTCAGGGCTCTCCGAATTAAATGGAGTATAGGTCTAGCATGCTTCGCAAAGCCTCTGTAAAACTGCCCGGGCAGCTCATTTGTCTTTTGAATTATTTCTGTTATTTTTGTCATATTGGTAGGTTTCTTTGTACCAGCTTCATCCCCTGCAAGAGCATCTGTCTGTATTTTGGGGCACGATCTTGTAGCCATGTCTTTGCTGCTGTAAGGACTCCATGTTGTTCCTCCGTATTCAGTAAAGTGAGAGGGAGCTGGTGGCAGCCATCTCTAGTGGGCTGATGGGTTTGGATCATAGATTCTATGAGCTCTCACATTGCCTGGGGCTGTTCTGAGTAAGGGGTGTGTGGTGTTTCCAATTAAGCAAGTCTGTGGTGGTAAAGGGCTGTTAATATAACGTTCCCCTGCCTTCCATAATAGCCCCATTTGAGCCTAACTGGGGTGACCCTCAGGTCTCTCTCAAGGGCATCTGGAGAGTGAGGATACCCCAGGCTTCAGTAGCTCACAGAATAAAAGCAGAGGAGGCAGAATCTGGGCATGAATTCAGGAAGGTCGGTGGCCTCTCCCCTGGGCAGGCTGAGCTGTCCCAAGGCCCTCGGATTGCTCCAGTTTTAACTTAACTCTGTAATCCCTGGAGGAACCTTTCTTAAAGTTAGTCGGCATACAATCCAGCACAGTGGGCTTGGGAGATTTGGATTGAGATTTTCCCATTGTGCCCCAAATTCTCTCTGACTTTTTCAGTTATTAAATATCGGCACTTCCCAAAAGGCATAGTAGATCACTGGATGGAGGAAGGGCTCCATGGGCAGACTCTGAAGGGACCATGACTCTTGGGGGCAGGTCTTAGTCCAGAGGTTGGCAAGTTGCACAGCTACTCCTTAAAGGGCCAGACCGACTAGGTGATAAGTTTGTTGAATATTTCTTAGGGGGATCTTGACCAAGGGCTGCAATTAGAAAGATCACAGTGGTTTCTCCCTGGGGTCCCTCTTCTCAGCTCTCCAATGGCTGATACTCTGGTGTACTCAAAGGGAGTACTCCGGTGGCATATGATGGAAAAGGAAGTGGGAACAGGTGGTCTAGGCAGAGAGATTGATGCCTGTCCTCTCCTGTCCCAGGGAGAGAAGGCAGGTCTCGCTCACTGGGGTAGGAGGAGGAGGAGGAGGAGAAGGGAGCATATCTTTTGTCACAGTTTAGAAAAACTCATGTCCCAGCTTCCAGAGACAAAACTCACGACCTAACATCTACTCTGCCTATCCATCTCTACAGGGAAACCTCTACCAGCTGCCCCTGTTTTCCCCCTCCCATGAATGATGTCACAAAAGAAAATGGTGAGTGTCCCCCTCCAGGGGAAGACCATTGAGACGTCTGCTCTGTCTGTGTCCCTCATGGGCTTTGTGTGTTTCCTTGACAATAGGCAGTTGGATATAGAACCTCCACCAGATTATACATGTAGAAAGGGAAGGGGGCCCCAGGGTGTAATACCATCACTTAGTCTTTTCAGGAACACCACGGAACTGTAGAAAACAGAGGGACTCATGCCCCACATAAACCCAAAGACAAATGAGTCCTGACTACCGGTCCTGTGGCCAAAGGAGAGTGTTCAAATCTCCTCTTCCACGCATTGAGTGGGCTGACTGATAGACTCTACAGACCAACCAGAAGCAGATGAGTCCACACTGCTGGTCCTGTGACCAAAGGAGAGTGTACAGCTCTCCTCAACCACTCACTGAGTGGACTGACTGTCGGACTTTACATATCCCCGGGTTTACCAGATTACCAGAGTTGACCATAAGTGATGCATACAGGTATGGGGTAAGAGTTGGTTCTTCTCTCCAATTGGAGTCAGATGATCCAGGAATGCTTGTTCTCCAGGTGGGCACCCCAGCTGAGAGATTCTGTCAAACAAGTCAGGGGCATGCCAATCCCTCCACACCACAGTGCTCATCCCAGGGGAGGGAGCATCCTGGGATTAGTGGCTCAAAGGGCCAGTCTGATTTTAGCTTCCTGGCCAATGCACCAAGTGCTGCAGAAAAACAGATGGCTGAGGGACAAAAAGCAACACTCTACAGAGATAGGAATACTCTTTTTTGTTACTGCCAGTGGGCATGCAGGAGTTAACACTCTGAAGAAGCCCATTGTGAGGGTTAAGAACAGAATTTTATGGAAGTTTGGGGGAAGGGGGAGCTCCTGCAGACTAAGGATATCCTATTAAGAAGAAGCTGGGACTAGCAGTTGGTGTAATGGCTGTGTCGCTGGACTCCCATGCAGTCGACCACGGTTCAAGTCCCGGACCCGGTGGCTTAAACTCACACTGGGTGCGTGTGCGTGCGTGCCCAAGATCCTGAGAGGAGAATGGAGGAGAAGGGATTGCGGTGTGGCCATCTCCCCTGGGGGGTGATTTCTCGCTTTCTGTCTCTCTGTCTCTGTCTGTCTGGCGAGTGCAAGTGCCCTATAGCAAAAACCTCTCCAAAAAAAAAAAAAAAGAGCAGCTCAAAGTCTGTCTTTTCAAGAACTCAGGTGGCTTTTATCATTTCAGAGGAGGAGAGTCAGAGAATTTGCAGAGGTCTGAGGAGTGTCAGCAGCTGTTGGCCTTGGCCTACTGTGAATTCTGGATGTTTCCACACCATAAAAAGGAGTGGTCATGAGAGGTCTGGCACAGACAGGCTTCAGTATGGCTGCCCACATCACTTAAGAGGGTAACATTGCTGCTATGTAGCTAAGGCAGCATAAGGTGTTATGAGATAGATTAGCTGGAATATAGTTAAACGTTTAGGCTCCACATATAAAAAAACAGACTACAGGAAATTGTAGAAAGCCAATACCATAACTAACATTTTCTTTGTTTTTGCAGGAATGAGATCCTGGTGGCAAGTGTAGACAGTTGGATACACAATTTTGAACTTGTACACAAGTGTCATTGCTATACATGAAATCTTTTGGGGTATGTAGCATAATGTGGCCTTTAGGTGGTTCTAAAGACCCAGGTCTCCAATGATACATATCTTTGTAGGACATTTTTTTTTTAATATTTTGGAAAATAGTCAATCACTGAATCTCAAGGGGTTTACATACTGGTTGTGAACAGGACCTGAATATATATTGAACGCGTTCACTATGTTGAAGACAAAAGTTAGTCAAATTTAACTCTTGAGCCAATTTTGTGTACATATATACAATTTACTGGTGTAATTCATCTTGCAAAGGTTCATGATTAGCAAGTGCTAAAGAGGGTTGAATTAACTGAGAAACATATGATTATGACATAACATATGTCATTGTGTTAGCAGTTTATTTGGCACACATACCAATAAACAAGTTCTCAGGAGGTAGTTCTTTATCTTGTTCTTTCAGCATCTCCTGAGCATAGTTAGCTAATTCTTCAATGTCACCCAGGTGCTAGGACTCGCTGTGACTGGCCTGATTTTTCTTGGTCCTCCTCTTTTCCTGAATCTTAGCTGGAAGCTCAGTATCAGGCTTTGCAGTGTCTGATGGCAGCTCATGATGTGCAGGTCATACCCACTAGTGGGGATTCAAACTGGACCTATAGGAGTAAACACAGAGGCAAACCCTCTTACCCAGTTTATTAGAGAAACTGGACCTTGCCAGGTCAGATCTGGAGGCATTTTATAGAAAACTTCAGCCTGAAGGAGTTTATGTGTGACTAACATGTGTTGCTAGGCTGTGCTCCACTGGTGTAATTTTGAATCAAAAGTCAAATTTAGACGATTCAGTTTAAACTTGGTTAAAGAAAGTAATCTGGCAGCACGGGTAGAGGGGAGGCCTATTTTTTATTTTAAAAATATGGAGAGGGTTTGTTTTATTAACAAACTCTAGACTAGTAAATTAGGTCTATTTAGACTATATTTTAGCACCTAATATCATGACCCATTTTTTTATGGCCACCTCAGATACTATTTGTCATATATACTTTTTTTCATGTAATCTTTCTAATTCTTTACAATTCCCTCTCAGAAAATAAACAGCATAACTTAAACCTTTTGCAACAAGCTTTATTTCTTGATTATTTGTCCTCCTTTACTTTTTTTTTTGTTGTTGTTCTGAAACAATCCATCCATCTTACTTTAGGTAAAAAATTTTACCATATAAGCTCTATATTGAAATATCCTCTTTCTTTTTAACCTTTTTCACCACAAATACATCTTTATAATTATATCTTTCTATAACTTTTTCCTACTTAGCATTTTCTTTCTACCTTTTTGCTTTCTTTTTTTTTTTGATAAATTTCCCTTTGGAGATAGTTGTTACCTTTGATTAAGTAGATAAGGAACATATTTTGTTTGTCATTTGAAGAATTACTTTAGGCTTGTCAAAGCCTATCTCTTGTTCTTTTGCCTAGCCTGGAATATCTGACACCCTTTAGTTTGTAACTTTATATGTAGGACTTTACATATTTATCAGTTTGATTTATTGCAAAATTAGCTTTTAGTACATGTCAGCAGCTTACAGATATGTATTTTACAAACAAAAACTGTTTAACAAATTTTCCAATATAGAACAAACATTGTTATTGATAACAGTTGATATGTTAATTATTTGAAAAAAATCTTTTAAAAGGCATCAGAAAAACAATTGATCATGAACAAAAAATTCCAAGCACCCTGAAACCGAGCAAGGACCTCCTAATATATATATATATATATATATATATATATATATATATATATATATACACATATATGTATGTTTAATATTTTTTATTAAAATTACTTCTTTTTGTATATACATTCAATCGCATTGTTTAGCTTAAAATGTGAACATTTCAATATGTGAACATTTCTCCCCAGTCCCGTTGATCAAAATATCTTCAACCGATAACACCACACTTCCCCATCCCGTCAATGCTCTACCTTCATATCCCTTCTCCAAATGTCCTTCATTAGGCCCCCTCCTCCACATACACCTCATCTGACATTCATACCCATCTCTTGTGTTTTTTTAAGGTTCTTGAAATATAAGGTACATTTACATTGTAGTGACCCAGAGTAAGAAGTAAGTCTTCAGACTTTTGGTTATTTTAATAACCAACATGGACCATGAATGAGGGCCATTTGACCTCTAAAACTCTCACTTAAAGGAAAGATAAGGTTTTCATTTCAATATGTAAGATATTTTATAGACTGGAAACTGCTGTTTGTGAACTCAAAGACTCCAGGATGAATGGCTCCAGATACCTGAAGAGAAATTTGATTATCTGAGGCCTTACTAATCAAGAATGCCCACAAGATGATCACACTCTCTTAAACCAATCACTGATATGATCATGTGCTTAGGACCTCTACCTCTAATTTTTGCCCTTAAAAACATGTGGGGAACATCTTGGGGAGACCGGGTCTTTTCATCATGAGCTGCCCACTCTCCTTGCTTTGCACTTTGCAATAAAGCTGTGCTTTCCTTCATCACACCATGTGCCTATGGCTTGGTTTTATAGTGCTTGGGCAAGTGAACCTGATTTGAGTTTGGTAACAACCCTACGGATGACAAAAGGTTAACTCAGGACCAGCAGTTGGCATAATGGCTATATGGCTGGATTCCTGTGTAGTCGACCGTGGTTCGAGTCCTGGACCCTGTGGCTTAAACTCACACCAGGCTGGTGTTCATGCGCACCCAAGATCCTTAGAGGAGAATGGAGAAGGGATTGAGGTGTGGCCATCCCCCCTGCCTCTGCGTCCTGGGGGTGATTTCTTGCTTTCTGTCTCTCTGCCTGTCTCTGTCATTCTGAGGAGTGCACACACCCTATAGCAAAAACCTCTCTCTAAAAAAAGAGAGAGACAAAGGGTTAACTCAGTGTAGGCTGTTATCAGGGCTACAATGTCATCAGAGGCTGTCTTGTGTTTTTAAGATTTAAGCATGCCCATTTTTTAGAGGTCATGATAGCTATTTACTAGAGAGACTTCTGGTAAACTTAAAGAAACATCCTCTTGGGCAATTAAATGAATGCCAGCAGTCCCAGCTGTAACATGAGTGGAGTCATAAATCCCCAGTCTAGTTGTCTGATTAGGGCTTTTTTCAGTTACTGGGTTGGACTGAGACAAGAATGATGCTTCCTTGGGTTTTGGGCTGGAGGCGTGCCCAGTACTGGGTTTTCTGACATATTAGTAGAAGAGCCGTACTTGTTAGTCCAATTAAAGCCTTCACCACAGTGTTTGCATTTTGAGGAAGACTTCCTTTGTTTTTCCTTACAATCCTTGATGACATGTCCCTCTTTTCCACATCAATAGCATTTTCTATTTGGAGGTCTCAATATTACAGACAACAATCCTTGTTGGTGGCTTTCAGTACTTACTATCTGATACATCTTTATCATGTCTGTTAAAGAGGTGGTGGGCTTGCCATAAATACCTTTCAATACCTCCTGACAATCAACATCAGCATTCTCAAAGGCTAGTTGTTTCAATAGTGCCTCAGCTGCATCTGCATTCTCTATTTGCCCGTACAAAGATCTTTGCAACCTTATTTGCCTGTACAAAGACTTTTGCAACCTATCTGTAAATTAGCCATAGGTTTCTTGTGGCCCTTGATGGACCTTAACAAAAGAAAGGCATCCCCTAGAAGAATCAAGTATTTTCTTTCATGCACAAGTGGCAATGGTGGCTATTTGCCCAAAGACTTCTAGTGGCAAGTGGGACTGTTGCTCATTAGTAGCATAATAACCAGTTCCTGACAACATTTCAACAGTCACTTCTGGATTTCTTATTACATTATCGTCAGCCATCTGATGGCATCTCTCATCAAACTCTTGACTCCAAACTGTATATTAGGCAGGAGTAGTTACCATTTTTACCAACACTTCCAGTCATTGGTTCTAAGCTCATAGCTTGTCGCTATGTTGTCTATCATCCCTATAATGTAAAGACTGCTGGTTCCATATCTGGTGATAGCTTGTTCCTTAATTCCTTAAGTATAGTATAGAGAAAACATATGTGGCTTGTCCCATTTTGCATATAACAGGACAGACAGAAAGTGTGGAACTGTCCCCTTGTTGTAAAGCACTGCTTAGACATTTCTGTAAACATCCCTGGGGCAGTTTTCCCCTAGGCAGTTTTCTTAGAGAAGGCCTTGAATGGGGGAGGAGGAGTAGGAGCCAGTGGGGCAGTTGGATTAGGTTTGGTCTCTGCATTAGCTGTTAATAGCTCTTTCAGAGGGGGTTCAATGTTATCAGGTTTTCCAAATTGAAGCATGGCATTTCTGCATAGATGCCAGGCATGTAATTTTTTTTTTTATAGACCACAGATTATTTTAACATCCATAATGCCATGAATTCATAGGGAATAGGTTCCAATAGGTCAGGCTCCTTCCCATTGGTTCCCACAAAGTTTGCTTCTCTGGGTGGAGCAGGCTGGTACTTTAGTTGAACCCAGGGCCCTTTCTCTTTGGCTTCCTTCATTTTCTGGTCATTTTCCTTTACACGTTTTAGGAAGCTATCTCTGCTCTTAGAATAGTTAATATGCTCAATATGCACATTAATTCTCTTGGCAAGAATCTTGCCCTTAACTTGTTTGTTCACAACAATGTCAACAGCATGCTGGGTAACATTGTAGACTCTTCCAGTTTTGCCATGGTAACACTTGTGGGGCATTCCTTTTTGAACAGTACCCATTCCCTTGATGTCTACAATATCACCTTTCTTATAGATTCACATATGTGTTGCCAAAGGAACCACTCCATGTTTTCTAAAAGGCCTAGGAAACATACATCAGGTGCCTCTCCTCTGTCCCTTTCTGTTTGTCATTTTGGTTAATTACTGGAAGATGGCAGTACTGGCCAAAATTGGCACGTAATATCTTTATAGGTGCACGTGGCTCTTCATGTAAGCAGATACCAATTTTTTCCCAAAAAGTTAATTTCAAAGATCTGGCCTCAGGGCATCAAGGGTATTGTTTTTTTTATCTTGACAACTATCCCTCCATTTTCTCTGTATTGGTGGCCATCTTAATGTCAGCCTAGGCAACCAGCACTGAGAATCAAACAGAAACAAGGATGTGGTCACGTCTCCCAGGCACAAGCTATTCTGGGTTATATGCACTTATGACCCTGCCATTGCGATTGAGTGCCTAGCAACCCCTCTGCCAGGTGTACTTTATGTAACTTGTTTACTTATCTGTATAAAAACCCTGTGGCCTCGCTGAGGGCCACCAGACCCTTACTTGAGTGTCTGGTCACTGTGACAGAGCGTCACCTCTCAATAAATTTTCCTATCCCTTTCAACACTTGGCGTCACGTTCCTTGCCCTGATCCAGATATTACATTTGGAGACTCGTCTGGGATCTCCGTCTTTGGTGGAGAGATCTCCTGCCTGGGACTTCTCTCCTCTGGCCCAAATTCCTGACACCAAGGACAGGGTAAGTCAAACCTGGGTCACCGGTGACATCTTAAACACCCTGAGAATGAACTGGATGCGGTCAGACGCCTTGGGCGTGGAGTGACGGGGACGCCCCGATCTCCCTGGAATAGGAACCAGGCTCTTTTTGCTCATCTTCTCTGCATTTCTGTCCTTTCACCGTGCACTTTCACTTTCCCTCATGGGGTTTTCCTTCCAGGTTGGTGGCCATCTCTCCTGTCTCAACGCTGATCACTTCTGTTCCCCCTTACCACCTACAGCCTTCCTTTTTAAATCTTGGAGATCTCTTACAGGTTCCATCTCCTCACCAGCAATGGGTCAGTGAGCCTCCAAGTCCCCCCTGTTGATCATCCTCAGCCACTTCAAGGACTTTTGTCATGAGGCGCAATCCCTGGGTGTCGCAGCTTCTCTTGGCCATTGTGCACCCTCTTGTGGGTTAGAGTGGGAACCTTCGGTGTCGGCTGGCCAGATGCTGGCACTTTTAATTGCCAGATTGTTCTTGTTTACAAAATTGTTTATGGGGTGCATACAGACCAAGAGCTCTATACCGAGGCTTGATTAGCTCTTATTACTTCTCCTCCTCCCTGGCTTAAACCTGGGTGCCCCCAAGCCACGGCCTATCCTGGCTACAAAGCTCAAGGCTCCCGCTCCACCCCCTGTCCTCCAGCAAGAAGAGAAACTCTCACCTTCCCCTCGGCACCCCCCCCTTACCAGCCCGTTCAGCCTGTTCCCCCTCCTCCTCCTCCAATTCCCCAATCACTATTTGCAGGCTTTACCTCAGCCAGGGGTACCTCACATTCTGGTTTAACCCCTCTTTTTCTAAAATGATCACCCACCAGCCGACCTGGGATAATTGGCAGCAGCTCCTGCAGCTTTTGTTCACCACAGAGGAGAGACAAAAGATCATTCAAGAGGCATGAAAAGGGGTCCTTGGCCCAAACAGCCTCCCTAAGAATGATCAGGTCCTCATTGAGGCCATTTTTTCCCTGTACCCTGGCCCAACTGGGACCCCAATACTAAAAAGGAAAGGCTAATTTGACCAAGTGTTGCCAGACCTTCATGCGAGGCTTGTGCCATACATCCAAAACAGCCTATTAATATGTCTACGGTTTCAGAGGTAATGCAGGGGCCCGAAGAGTCTCCCACCACTTTTGTGGAGAGGCTAATGGAGGCCTATATGACTTGGACTCCCATTGACCTAGTCTCCTGAGAACAGGCGGGCCATAAAAAAAAAAAAAAAAAAAAAAAAAAAAAAAAAAAAAAAAGACCATTGGAAACATAAGTGTCCTGAAAAGTCTCAAGGCAAAAATCCACCTTTCCAACAGCCCCCCTCGGGTATTGGAATTGGACTCTGATTGAAGGGGTCAGGGGCCCTTCTTCCCTGAACCTATGGTAACCCTATGGAATCCTGCAGCAACTGCTGTTATGCATGTCCCGGGACATCAAAGTGCCCTCTCCAAACCTGAGGTCACTGGGAATCACCTCGCCAATGTGGCAGCCAGAGAAGCAGCACTCATGGAGCCCAGGTCCTGACTGCACAGCCGCTCCTTGCATTACAACTGGCATATTCTTCCACCAACTTGCAATGGATTGCTCAAAAACAAGGTACCCGATGGAAGGTTCTCCCTGGTTTACAGACTCATCTATCCATATCTTTCTTCCCCAGACATTGACCTGACCCCTAATTCAAAATCTAATCATCTGACCCATTTGGGTGAAACCAAGTTAAAGCTTCTTCTTGGACAGTCTTTCTGCACTTGTGGCAGGATGGCTCTAATTCATAAAATTGTACATGCCTGTGATTCTTGTCAGCATGTTAATGCCAAGCCCAACATATACCCACAGAGACATCAGCAAACAGGAACAGAGCCCCTCCACCACTGGGAGACAGACTTCACTGAGATGAAACTGACAATGGGCAAATTCTTCTACCTCCTTGTGATGGTGGATACCTTCTCCCACTGGGTAGAAACCTGGCTGACCCATTGAGATGATGCTCAGATGGTCACAAAGATCTTAGAAGAAATCATTCCCCAATAGGGAGTCCCAGCATGTCTGGCTTCAGACAACGGCCCCAGCTTTGTCAGTAGAATTACTCAGCTTTTAGGGAAGGATTTAAACTTTCTCTGGGACTTTCGCTGCAGTTATCATCCTCAGAGTTCAGGTCAGGTAGAATGGATGAATAGGACTCTTAAGGAAACTATTGCTAAGCTGACCATGTTGTCTGGTGGTGACTGAGTCCAAAGCCTCCTGTTTGCCCTTTTTCATGTGTGCAACACCTCAGGGCATCAAGGCCTGTCAAGTCTTTGGCTTTCCACCCACACTTTTGCCACGTTTGGAGCGACCAGAGGCCTTGGAGTGGACAACATATAAATGGGCATTAGACCCATTAAAATTGTGACAAGTTTGTTCCCTCTTGCTTTGCTCCCCTCTCTGACACTGGGATCGGAGATCAGGTGCTTATAAAAAACAAACAAACAAAAAAAAACACCATAAACCTAATCTCTTGCCCAGGTGGGAGAGGCCATCCACTGTCATTTTGACTACTCCTACAGCATTAAAAGTTGAGGGAGACAAGACCTGGATTCATCACACCCGAGTTAAGAAATGGACGGGCCAGAAGGTCCAACTACTTGATGGCTCTCCTGCTACTGAGGCTCCTTCAGTTGACGCTCCCATCCCCTGCATTCGGGCAGCTCTCTGACTGGGTTTGGATTCTGCAAAAAAGTTTGACTGACCAGGAGGTAACAAAAAATGCCTCTTCCCCAAATATGCCCTGTTTACCCACCCCACTGAGCGGCCCCAACTTCCCAGCCATGGCTCAACATATTCTGGAGCAGACCCGTGCCATTCATCATGTCATCAATGAGACTAACCTGGACTTGGGGGCTGACTGTTGGCTTTGCTGGAACCCGTGTCCCCCTTACTTCATCAACCTGGCTGCTACAATTGAGTCCTTGGAACATGAGGACATCTCTGGCTGCTCCTGGAATACACCTGCAATGTTTCTGCTTAGTGTCTCCTGGTTATCCTAACCCTTATTCTCAGAACTGTAACTACACTAGAGTAATCACCAATACCAAAGGACTTATTGTTTTTCAGGCCCCTCCAGGAACCTATTGGGCATGCACTTGGGGAATGATGCCTTGTGTTAGCTTGGTTTGGTTTAACCAATCTGGGGAATTACTTTGTATCCAAGTGCATGTCTTGCCTGTGGTGTCTCTGTATTCTGGGCTCGAGGTACGGTATCACATCCTGGGATTGACTTGGATCAAAAGAACAGCCCCTATCCTAATCCCTCTTCTTGTAGGTTTGGGGATTGCTGGTTCCACGGTTCTTGGAGCCTCGGCCTTGATTACCAATTCACAGCATTCTGCTGCCCTTGAAATGGCCATCAATTAGGACCTTAAACATCTTACTGCAGGAATAGAGACTCTCCAACATGAGCTAAATTCCTTGGCCGGGGTTGTCTTACAAAAACAAGGTGGCCTATGCCTGGCTCTGGGAGAGACCTGCTATTTCTATGCAAACCAGTTCAGAGTTATTCAACAGACTGTAGCCACCATCCAGGATAACATTTAAGACTGAGAGGACAGATGCCAAATAAGTGCAGGATGGCTTGAGGGGTGGTTCCAAGGAGCCCCCTGGCTGATCACCCTGCTATCAGCTATTGCAAGGTCTCTGCTCCTCCTCCTGCTCATTCTGATGTTGGCTCCTTGTCTAATTAATTCACTCATTGGCTTTGTTCGGTGGCAAATTAACGAGTTTGCGTCCTGTATCTCTGCACCTACTATAAAGAGGTTGCTGGAGATGAACTAGAAAACGAGTCTGAGGTTAATGAGACTGACCTTGTCAGAAATTCTCACTTCTAAAAATAAAATAAAATAAGATAAAAAATAAAATAAAATAAAATAAAATAAATTTGGGAATGTTGAGTCTATCTTGACAATGGTTCCTCCATTTTCTCCATATTGGCGGCCACCTTAATGTCAGCATAGGCAATCGGCACTGAGAGTCAAACAGAAACAAAGATGTGATCATGTCTCCCAGGCACAAGCTATTTTTCTGAGGTATGTGCACTTATGACCCTGCCATTGCGATTGAGTGCCTAGCAACTCCTCTGCCAGGTGTGTTTTATGTAACTTGTTTACTTGCCTGTATAAAAACCCTGCTACCCCACTGAGGGCCACCAGACCCTTACTTGAGTGTCTGGTCACTGTGATGGAGCTTCACCTCTCAATAAATTTCTTTCTTATCCCTTCCAATGTTTTGCTTCACGTTCCTTGGCCTATTCCTGATATTACAGGTATGAGGATGTGTCTCTGGAAGAACAAAAATGCAAGCAAACTCAAGCCAGAAATCAGAGTTTGTGAGACTGAGTAATGAGATGGGCAGTCAGAGAGAAAAAAAAAATCATCTTGAAGAGAGGACAGTGACCATAGAACTCAGTGAATCAAACAGATATGAACACACACAGGAATTCTGAAAATGCTGAACATCCCTTAATAGTCATCTACACAGGTAGTACTGATAACCACTGTGTATTAAAACACCAAAAGGTCATAGATTTTAACAGTTACTTTTAATTATATTCTCTAAAACTGCACAACTAATTTATTTATTTATTTATTTTCTTAAAAAAAAAATTGAAGCCTCTGTTTTCTTCAAAGTAACATTTCTACATTAACGTAAATTGAAAGCCACATAATATACTTCTTTTAAATTAGCTCCCCCCTCGGATGTGGCTGGAGCTTGAGGCGCGTAGGGCCTGAGACGCCGCAGACCCGCGACCCGGAGCAGCTCGGAGCGGTGAACTCTTCAAGTCTGCAATAAAAAATGGCCTCCGATAAAACTACATTGCAAAAAATGGGTGAGAAACAGAATGGAAAGAGTAAAAATGTTGAAGAGGCAGAGCCTGAAGAATTTGTGGTGGAAAAAGTACTGGACCGATGCGTAGTGAATGGGAAGTTGGAATATTTCCTGAAGTGGAAGGGATTTACAGATGCTGACAATACTTGGGAAACAGAAGAAAATTTAGATTGTCCAGAGTTAATTGAAGCATTTCTTAATTCTCAAAAAACTGATAAAGAGAAAGATGGTACAAAGAGAAAATCTTTATCTGACAGTGAATCTGATGATAGCAAATCAAAGAAGAGAGATGCTTCTGATAAACCAAGAGGCTTTGCCAGAGGTCTTAATCCTGAACAAATAATTGGTGCCACAGACAGCAGTGGAGAGTTGATGTTTCTCATGAGATGGAAAGATTCAGATGAGGCAGACTTGGTACTGGCAAAGGAAGCAAATATGAAGTGTCCTCAAATTGTAATTGCTTTTTATGAAGAGAGACTAACTATAAAATCTGGGTCTTGGATTTTGATTTACTAGTGTGGAGAAAGAACTGCATTCTAATGGAAAAATCAAGTTTTATATGTTTGTTTTGAAAGTAGTATTGGGGAATGGGGGGGTTGCATCCCAATAGCACGGGTTACTTTGAACAAATAAAAGCTTTTCTGTAGTTGCTTCCTTATTGGGAAAAAAAAAAAAATTTCATACCATGGTATTTTGTCCTTTGCATTTGGGAACAGGTTTTATAAATGTTGGGGAAATGTTTCATTGTCATGAACTTGTGTTTAACTCACATGCTTCAGTACCAGTATGGGGTTTTTCTTTTCCGTCTTTGTGTGTTTGTATACATAAGATAATAGTAAATGGCTTTCTGTTTTTGAAACCTTCACCAAAACAAAAATTGTGTATAAGCTTATATGTTTGAGATACTGTCATGCTGAGCAACCTCAGAATAAGAAATAAGTTCCTCCAAATTAAATTGAAAGTTTTCCCGAAGCCATAACCTTTCAAATTAATGATTTTGTAATTGGGCAATCTAAATTGGATAACTTAAAAGCAATCATATCAGATTTTTTTATCTATCTGTAGTCATATAAATTCAATAGTTTACTTGCAGAATTCCTGAAAGGAGAAATTCTACGGTTACTAGTAAGCTCCCCTCCCACATGACAAAAATGGACAAATCCCAGTGTTTAGCTAAGAAAGACTATAATGAGCATTTTAATTCTCTAGTAAAACTTCCTTTATAAAAAGTTGAAATCCTTATGCTCTATTGACTGAAAGGTCATTATTCATGAAATGTCTAAGATTTGGCTCATGGAAACTTAATCAGATGGTTAAAGATGTTAGCAGTTTAGGACTTGCTGGCATAAATGAGTGAACAAATTTGATCTAAAACTATTGTGCATGTTTCTTTTCTTAACCCCAATTCATTCCTTATGTGTAGGCCTCAATCTTTGCAGTATTTGGGTTACTGATTCAGCAGAAGCAAGGAGAACCAATAACTTTGTAGTAATTAGAATGTTAAACTGTATATTGTTTACTTTATTGTAAATACTGATGAACAGTGGTCAATAAATAGTTTTATATTCCAAAAAAAATTAACACCTTAAATATTAAACCAAAAAATGTAATCAAGCAGTAAATCATTCTCTTAATAGAGATCATGATCTCAAGTTCTTTCATTTTTTTTTCCCAAGAGTGGAAAATAAATTCTATGTAGGAAAACTGAGATACATTAATTTTTTACATTAACAGTTTAATATTATTGGAACTCAGTCCAAAAAGTAAATAAAGTTACAATAATTACACTGAAATTAACAAAAAGTAGAATTTACTACTGGAATGCAATTTATTAAATGCATAATTTCCTCTTAAAACTGTTTAAGTTAATCAGAAATGTATCGTTTTAACAGCTGTAAAACTCTTTTTTCTTTTTTTAAAGTTTTTGCTATAAGAAACGGATACTTGGCAGAGAGGGGCTGCGAGATCACTCCCCAGGTGGTATGGCTATCCTTTCTTGTCCATTCCCCCCCTGGTATTTTCGACATGCACACACATGTGCCTGGAGTAAATTTTCAAGCAGCCAGGTCTGGGACTTGAACCAAAGAGAGATAAATAGATAGAGAGAAATCATCCTTTGGGGGGAAAATCACACTGCTATTCCTTCTCCTTCATTCTCCTCTTAAGACTGTGGACACACATGCACACACAACCAGCATGAGTTTCAAGATGTTAAGTTCAGGACTCAAACCATGGTTGACCATGTGGAAATCCAGTGTCTAGCCACTATGCCACCTCTTGACTCCACAGCTTTTAAGACCGTAGATTACCAACTTAAAGTGCTGCAAGCAACAATAACTTTCTTCTAATGAGTATCTTTTGTTTGTTCTCTTCATGAAATTGTTATTCTGGTTTGTATCTCTAGGCAGTTTCTACACATTTAGGTCAAATGTTTAGCAAGTTTGTAAATTTAAATTATAAAAAGGGTATAATAAAATTTTCTGTCATGGAAAAATTTTAAAAAAGGAGAGACATCACATCAATACAATTTAACACAAGACACTCCAGAAAGCAGAAACGCCAGCTAACAGAAACAAAGATATTCAGATTGGAATGGGGGACCACCAGATGGCATGATGGTTTTGTCACTGGACTCCCACATAGTCAACCATGATTTGAGTCCCTGACTCAGTGTCTTTTTTGTCTTTTTTTGAGAGGTTTTTGCTACAGCTTGTGTGCACTTACCAGAAAGATAGAGAGACAAAGATCGAGAAATCACCACCCAGGGTGGATGGCCATGCCACAATCCCTTCTTCTCCTTTCTCCTCTCAGAATCTTGGGCATGCACGCACTTGCCATACACTGGTCCCACCTGACCCAGTGTCTTAAACCTCAAGCTGGGTGCATGTGCATTCATGCCCAATATTTCTAGAGAAGAATAGAGGAGATGAAATTGAAGCATGGTCATTTCTCCTAAGATGTGATTGCTCACTTTCTCTCCCTCTCTCTCTCTCATCTCCTATGAGCACATGTGGCCTATAGGAAAAAAATCTAACTAGAAAAAGATTAGAATGGGGACCAGCAGATAGCGTAATGGCTATGTAACTAGACACCCATGTAGTCGACTGCAGTTTGAGTCCCGGACCCAGTGGCTTAAACTCATGCTGGGCACATATGCGTGTATGCCCAAGATCCCAAGAGGAGAATGGAGGAGAAGGAATTGTGGTGTGGCCATGCCCCCTGGGGGGTGATTGCTCACTTTCTGTCTCTCTGTCTCTCTCTGTCTTCCTGGTAAGTGCATGGGCCCTATAGCAAAAACTTCTCAAAAAAATAAAATATTAGAATTAATATAAATATGAGATATTAAAAACCATGCAAAAAAACAGTGTAACCACTATCTAGTTTGTTTGAGAACCTCAAGAAACTTCCTGAATATTAGATATATCTTATTAAATGAGAGACAAGATCCAAATGGATAAATCAGATATGGAAATAAAGGTATTATTATTTTTTTACTTTTACTGAAGCAGTTTTAATATTTCCATATAACTTTAATAAATATTACTTAAAACTGTTTCCATATAATTGAATATTTTTGTAAGCATTTTATAATTAAATCTTACTTATTAATATTATCTGTTACTCATTATTAAATATATTATCATCAAAATCTTGTTTATATTCATTGAATCACATATAACTTTACAGTGTACTACATTTCTTTTCCCAGAAGGAATACCATGCATATCAGTCAATACAGAGACATTAAAATCCCCAATACATAATCCAATATCTTTTTATTGTTTTTCCTGATCATCATCATTATTATTCCAATTATTATTATTTTTTCTGGAGACGTTTTTGCTATAGGGCGTGTGCGCTCGCCAGACAGACAGAGAGAGACATAGAGACAGAAAGCAAGAAATCACTGCCCGGGGGGATGGTCACGTCGAAATCCCTTCTCCTCCATTCTCCTCTCGGGATCTTGAGCACACATACACATGACCCGGCGTGAGTTTTAAGCCACTGGGTCCGGGACTTGAACCGCGGTAGACTACGTGGGAGTCCAGCAACATAGCCATTACGCTAACTGCTGGTTCCCTCCAATTATTTTTTAAAAAGTCAATTACTATGTCTCATTATGCTTGTAAAAAGACTTGACCCAACATAAAATTTCTGACTACACAAAATTAAAAGATTTCTAGAGAACACAATGAACAATAGCTAATAAAATTTAGCAATTAGTCAATACACATAATGTAAAAATGCCCATTAATCTAAGATACCATTCATAGTTGCAGGTTTAATACCTGTTTAAGATTGATATACAGAATGACTGTTTTAAAGAATGAATTTAAGAGACAAGCAGTTAGCGTAATGGCTATGTCACTGGACTCCTACGTAGTCAACCACGGTTCACATCCCAAAACTCACGCTGGGCACGTGTGCGTGCGTGCCCAAGATCCCAAGAGAAGAATAGAGGAGAAGGGATTGTGGTGTGGCCATCCCCCCTGGAGGGTGATTTCTCGCTTTCTGCCTCTCTGTCTCTCTCTGTATGCTGTATGTCTGGCGAGCACACGTGCCCTATAGCAAAAAAAAAACAAAAAAACAAAAAAAAAACCTCAAAAATAAAAAAGAATGAATTTAAGAAGTCATTTTCAGTTATATTATCATATGAAGATATAAAATTGGGGTGCATTTTTTATTTAAAACCCTAAAACTGTGATACAGGCTTATGAGATAAAATCTTAAAATGTCTGTTTTATTTGAAACTCTTTCTGTTTTTTAAAGCTTTCCAGGAGTTCTCATTGGGCCTTATCAGAATAATGTAGCACTTGGGCACAAAGATGCAGCCTAGGAGCCCTGCACTGGAGGCCAAGATGGAGAAGACCTCCACAGCCACCATGAACTTCCCCTTAGTGCTGTGATAGACAGGGACAAATGTGACCCAGACACTGCAGAACACCAGCATGCTGAATGTGAGGAACTTGGCTTCATTGAATGTGTCAGGCAGGTTCCTGGCCAGGAAAGCCACAGTGAAGTTCCCCAGAGCCAAGGAGCCCAGGTAGCCCAGGACACAGTAGAAAGCAGTGATGGAGCCCTTATTGCACATGATGATGACATTTCTGGGCTCAGAGTGTGAGTCTATGTCAATGAAAGGGGGAGAGGTTCCCAGCCAGATTCCACAGATAATCATTTGGATCAGGGAGCAAATGGGGATGACAGAGTTAGAAGCCCCTGAAAGGAGCAAGCACCTCATTGTTTTTCTAGGTTTCATGACACTGAATGCCAGAATCACGGTAATTGTTTTGGCCAGGACAGTGGAAACAGCTACAGTGAACACAAGGCCAAATGTGACTTGTTGGAGGATACAGGTGGCTGCATTAGGATGGCCAATGAAGAGCAAAGAACAGAGGAAGCACAGCAGGAGGGAGATGAGCAAAATAAAGCTGAGAGCCTGGTTGTTGGCCTTGACAATGGGAGTGTCTCTGTGCTTCACAAAGATCCCCAAAACTACAGCTGTGAGAACAAAGAAGCACAGAGCCATGCAGGCCATGGTTGTCCCCAAAGTATCCTCAAAAGCCAGGAATGTCACAGGCTTGGGGAGGCAGTAAATTTTTTCACTGTTTGGATACTCTTGAGCTGGGCACTGGACACACTGCTTTGCATCTGGTGACAAAACAAAGATGGAGCATTTCAATTTCCCAAACTGATTGTCATGTTGAAGGAAATGGTGATTTTTGTTTGCTTTTCCTCAGATAAATCGCTGAGGTAATACCAAGATACACCAAGGTAAGAGCCCATGTTCATGACACTGGGAGAATTTTTTTTCATCTGTAAATAATAAAAAAGTGATTTTAAATGGAGTCTCAGCATGTGAGGATCTTTTTTTTTTTTTTTTTTTTTTTTTGGAGAGGTTTTTCGCTATAGGGCGCGTGCGCTCGCCAGACAGATAGAGAGAGACATAGAGACAGAAAGCGAGAAATCACCCCCCAGGGGGGATGGTCACGCCGCAATCCCTTCT
This sequence comes from Tupaia tana, assembly GCA_026018925.1. Classification (NCBI taxonomy): domain Eukaryota; kingdom Metazoa; phylum Chordata; class Mammalia; order Scandentia; family Tupaiidae; genus Tupaia; species Tupaia tana. The sequence goes on from JAKSZU010000024.1 coordinate 4,866,979, forward strand.
CCTCCATTCTCCTCTCGGGATCTTGGGCACGCACGCACACGCGCCCAGCGTGAGTTGTAAGCCACCGGGTCCGAGACGCGAACCACGGTTGACTACGTGGGAGTCCAGCAACATAGCCATTACGCTAACTGCTGGTTCCCAGCATGTGAGGATCTTAGCCCATTTTGTGGCTCTCAATGATGTTACCAAGGATGAGAGTTTATTCCAGATCTCTTCTCTACTCTCTCCTGAGCTTTCCTTGAGATAAACCTTATATTTCCATGGCTTATCATAATTGTTTATCAGAATAGTAATGAATAGTTTTCTTATTTATATTTAGAAAAGAATCACTTTAATTCGTTCTCCTGAAATATCTTAACTTTTCCTCTAACCTAATTTCTATTTTTTTTAATCTTTTTTCTTTTTTTGGAGAGGTTTTTGCTATAGGGCTCGTGCACTCGCCAGAAGGACAGAGAGACAGAGAGATAGAAAGAAAGAAATCACTCCCTGGGGGGATGGCCATGCCGCAATCCCTTCTCTTCCATTCTCCTTTCAAGATCTTGGGCACGCACGCACACGTGCCCAGAGTGAGTTTAAGCCGCTGGGTCCAGGACTTGAACCATGGTCAACTACATGGCAGTACAGCGACATAGCCATTATGCTAACTGCTGGTCCCTCTATTGATTTTTTCTTGTATATAACATGTCACTTTGTGTACAGACTTTTCTCATTGTACATTTTGATTTTTCTGTAAATATTATCATAAACACTCCTGCATAAATATTGAAAACAATTTAAATATAAAACATTTGATTCTTGAATAGAATTTGATTTTTCCTATATATCAATTTTTTTGAGAAATTTTTATTGTAATTATTTGATAGAAGGATGGGGTGTTATTTTTAAACTATCCATTTATATACATCTGAAAGCATGGTTTTTACATTTTTTATTTTTATTTATTTATTTATTTATTTTGGAGAGGTTTTCGCTATAGGGCGCGTGCGCTCACCAGACAGACAGAGAGAGACATAGAGACAGAAAGCGAGAAATCATGCCCTAGAGGGGATGGTCACGCTGCAATCCCTTCTCCTCCATTCTTCTCTCGGGATCTTGGGCACGCATACACATGCGCCTGGCGTGAGTTTTAAGCCACCGGGTCCGGGACGCGAACCGCGGTCAACTACGTGGGAGTCCAGCAATATAGCCATTATGCTAACTGCTGGTTCCCAGTTTGTTAATTTTTTTAATGTGACTGGTAATAGTATTGCCTTTATACATTAATAGGTCTTTGTTATAACTACTCATCTCTGTTATGTACCAGGAAAACCTTCACAGAGCTTATGGAAATTAATGGGCATGTTTGTGTGTCAATTATTATTATTATTATTTTTACTAAAATGGGTAGGATTGGCCTTCATTTCTCAAGGTTTTTTTCTTTTCATTTTTGGAGAGGTTTTTGCTATAGGGCACATGTGCTTGCCAGAAAGACAGAGAGAGACAGGGAGACAGAAAGCGCAAAATCACCCCCAGGGGGGATGGCCATGCTGCAATCCCTTCTCCTCCATTCTCCTCTCAGGATCTTGGGCACGCACGCACATGAACCCGCGTGAGTTTAAACCACCAGGTCCAGGACTCAAACCACGGTCGACTACATGGGAGTCCAGCGACATAGCCATTATGCTAACTGCTGGTCCCTCAAATTTTTATTAATTAATTAATTAATTTTTGGTAATACCGATACAATAGCATTGTGTTGTCAGAACAGTCATGTTGCATTTTTGCATAGAAATAAATAAAAAATACAGCATGACTTTTCCAGCAACCCCGTATATTCTCGATGAATTAGAGTGGAGGCCATCAGGTGGCATGATGGTGAAAATGTGAGACTTTCATGTGGCTGACTGCATTTTGAATCTCACTCATGACAACTTGCTTTGTCATTTCTCCTTCTCTTTCTTCTCTGGTGAATGTATATGCCCTTTAGCAAATTTAAAAAATAATAATGGTAAATAAAATTAAACAAATATTTTTTTTTTTGGAGAGTTTTTTGCTACAGGGCATGACAGAAAGCAAGAAATAACCCCCCCCTCAGGGGAGATGGCCCCGCCACAATCCCTTCTCCTCCATTCTCCTCTCAGGATGTTGGGCACACACGCACACGTGCCCGGTGTGAGTATAAGCCACCAGGCCCGGGACACAAACCGTGGTCGACTACGTGGGAGTTTAGCGACATAGCCATTATGCTAACTTATGGTCCCAATAATTCTTAAAAAAGAATTAGTGATAGTCAATAACATTTTTTTTGGAGAGGTTTTTTGCTGTAGGGTGCATGTGCTCGCCAGACAGAGAGACAGAGAGACAGAAAGCAAGAAATCATCCCCCAGGGGGGATGGCCACGCCGCAGTCCCTTCTCCTCCATTCTCCTCTCGGGATCTTGGGCACGCACGCACACATGCCTGGCGTGAGTTTAAGCCACCGGGTCCGGGACTAGAACCGTGGTCGACAACGTGGGAACCCAGCGACATAGCCATTATGCTAACTGCTGGTCCCAGTCAATAACATTTTTTTTCTTGCAATACGTATTCATTTTTCTACAGTCAGCAGATATTCCTGTCTTCTGTCTCATGTTTGGTACCCAGAAATGCACGAATTTCTCCTTCTGGGTCACAAACTGTTTTTTACTTTGGTTTTCCTTTTTGTCATTTTAAAGAATATTTAATTTATTTTTATTCACTATTATTTTTAAAATTTGTTGTAGAGCATGTGTGCTTACCAGATAGAGACAGAGACAGAGAAAGAGGGAAAGTGAGAAAATGAGCCACCAGGTTTGCGACTTGTACCATAATTGGTCATGTGGGAGTCCAGCATCTAAAGAAACATGCCACTTGCTGACCCTATTGCCAGGGGGCACATGCATTCACTAGAGAGAGAGACACAGAGAGAATGAGGAAGTGAGACAGCACCACTTCCGTAAAATGGTCATGCCACAATAATATCTGCACCATTTTTTTCTCTTATCAGAATTTTGTACAACACACAGACCCTTTGTGTGTTTTCCAAGTCATCTGATTTGGGACTCAAGTCACAATTTAGGTCTTGTGGGATTCAGTCACATTAATTACCATTCCATGGGCTAGCCCTGTACCTCTATTTTTATTTCTTGTTTTGTACACTTATTGGGCTTTGCAATTTCTTCATAAAAGATAAGTAATTTTTTTTTTCTTGGCATATTCTTACCTAAACAGACATATTTACTTTTACTAGCAGCAAAATTCAAATGTTTTCTACTGTTAAAATGTCTGAATTTTTTTGTTTTTTTAATCTTCGCCATTCTGACTGGGGTTAGGTGGTATCTCATTGTTGTTTTGATCTGCATTTCCCTTACGATGAGGGATGTTGAGCATTTTTTCATATGCTTTTGGCTATTCGTATGTCATCTTTAGTAAGTGTTCTTTTCAACTCCTTCTCCCATCTTTTAATAGGGTTCATCATCGTTTTACCAAACAGCTGCTTTAGTTCCTTATGTATTCTGGTTATCAATACCTTATCTGATGCATAGTTTACAAAAATATTTTCCCAATCTGAGGGCTGTCGATTCACACTAATTACTGTGTCTTTTGCCATGCAGAAACTTCTTAGTCTGATGTAATCCCACTTGTCTATTTTGGGGATTATCTACTGTGCTTTGGAGGTCTTATGTAAAAAGTCTTTCCCTACCCCAATGTCTTCCAGAGTTTCCCCAGTGTTTTCCAGGAGAAGTTTAATAGTTTGGAGTCTTAGATTTAGATCCTTGATCCACCTTGACTTGATTTTTGTCAAAGGTGACAGGTAGGGGTTCAGATTCATCTTTCTACAGATGGAAATACAGTTTTTCCAGCACCATTTGCTGAAGTTTTCCTTTTCTCACTGGATTGACTGGTACCCCTTGTCAAAGACCAGTTGACTGAATGATTGGGGATTTATTCTTGTGGACTCAATTCTGTTCCATTGGTCCACATGTCTGTTCCAGTGCCAATACCATGCCGTTTTGATTACCACAACTTTGTACTTTTTGGGTCAGGGAGTGAGATGCCGCCCACTCCACTCTTCTTTTGTAGAATTGCTTTGGCAATGCAGGGTGTTCTATTATTCCAGACAAATTTTATGATTGTATTTTCTAAATCTGTGAAGAATGTGTCTGGTACTTTGATTGGCATTGCATTAAATAGGTAGATTAATTTGGGTAGAATTGCCATTTTGATTATATTAATTCTTCCAATCTAAGAACATGGGTGTTGGTGGGGGTGTGGTGAAAGGGGAACTTTCTTACACTGCTGGTGGGAATTTAAATTAGTCCAACCACTGTGGAGAACAATTTAGAGATTCCTCAAAAATCTACAAATAGAACTGTCATATGATCCAGCAATCCCATGTCTTGGCATCTATCCAAAGGACAGAAGAATTCCTCATTGGAAAAGTGCTTGCATATCTATGTTTATTGCAGCACTTTTCACAATTGCTAAGACATGGAACCAACCCAAATGCCCCTGTACGGCTGAATGGATTGAAAAACTGTGGCACATATTCTCTATGGAATACTATTCAGCCATTAAAAACAACAAAACCCGGGCTTTTGACAGAAAGTGGAAAAATATGGAAGATTTACTACTGAGTGAAGCAAGCCAGGCTGTGAAGGAGAAACACTGTAGGTCCCCACTTAATATATACCGAATGTCTGCACTCTGTAACTGAAACAGACAGGCTATAGGAGGTACAAACACAAGAGATGGATGTGAATGCCAGATGTGGTGTGTGTGGAGGAGTGGGGCCTGGGGAGAAACATTTGGAGGAGGGATACGAAGATAGCATTGTTGAGACAGGGAGGTAGTGTTGTTATATTTTGATCAACTCGACCGGGGAGAAATGTTCACATATTGGAATGATCACCTTGTAAGCTAAATAATGTGATTGAATGTATTAAAAAATGTAAATTTTAAAAAGTCTGAAATTACATAATACATATGAAATGATTAAAACCATACTTATTCCTTATGTATCAGAAAAATGGAAGCATGATTCTTACTTTCCATATTTCATATTTGATAATACAGAGTTTTATTATGAAAGTTGCTTGATTTATATTCTGTATGAGAGCATATTTTTTTTTTTTTTGGTTTTTTTTTTTTTTTTTTTGGAGAGGTTTTTCGCTATAGGGCGCGTGCGCTCGCCAGACAGACAGAGAGAGACATAGAGACAGAAAGCGAGAAATCACCCCCCAGGGGGGATGGTCACGCCGCAATCCCTTTTCCTCCGTTCTCCCCTCGGGATCCTGGGCACGCACGCACACGCGCCCGGCGTGAGTTGTAAGCCACCGGGTCCACCGGGTCCGAGACGTGAACCGCGGTCGACTACGTGGGAGTCCAGCGACATAGCCATTACGCTAACTGCTGGTTCCCTGTATGAGAGCATATTTTGATGTGCCCAATTGTGAAATTTATTAGAATGTTGAGTCCTCAATTTGTAAACTATGATTCTCTTTCTTTCTGTAATATATATATTAAAGTGTGGTATTCTGATATTAGTCAATTCTTTGTACTTAATGGCACAGGTGTTTGAGTATGGTTAAAAAAGTTATAAAGTATTCTTATAATTGTTTATCTGGAATTACTTTGTACTTATCATCTGAGTCTCTTATATTCAAACTTTAAGGCACCCACAGGTAACCTTTGTAATTACACATCTTCCTATTCATGATTTTTGTGGTCCAGTATGAGATCTAAAATTAACACTATCTTACCCAGCACCAAACTGTAAGGGTGTTCATTGGAAATATTTTCACAGCTTAGTTTAATAGAATGAACATGGAGAGGAAACAGCTTACATGAAATAGGGCAGGAGATTGTCTATAAAATTAATATAACAAAACAATAAGTATGTGAATTAAGAACTGTGGTGCTCTGTGTTTAATTCATTAATTTATTTTTAAGAAGATTTTTTCTATAAAGCATGTGTGCTCACCAGAGAGACAGAAAGACAGAAAGTAAGTGAGAAATCACCCTTCAAGGGTATGGCCATGCCACAGTCTGTTCTTCAGCACAAATGTTCATGCACCTGGCATGACTTTGAAGTTTCTGGGTTGGGAATTGAACTGAGTTTGGCCACATGGGACAATGCCTTAAACACCACATTACCTGCTCACCCCTATGTTTTATTTCTAATAGTAATAGTTTAATTTTTATTGAGCAATAGTAGGAACTGTAGCATAGTTATATATTTCATACTTGTTTGATTTGAAATAGCTGAATCTGGGCAAGAAGCACAAATAAAGCAGCAAACAGGTCTTCCTTCTTGGGAAATTTTCTGGAATCCAGGAACACAGCTGTGACTACACACAGACTCAGGAGTCTGAGCAGAAAAGAAAATCATTAGTCATAATCATGTATGTTATAAGCTGTTTTGACCACATGTGACTGTTTCTCTCCATTTTAGAGAAAACTGGCATTTAGTAGTTCATCACTGTTTGTCCTTTAGATATTACCTAGGCTTCAATATATTTTTTCTGACAATGATTTTGTTTCTAGGGTGCATGTGCTCACCTGAGAAAGAGAAAAAGACAGAGAAAGAGAAAAATCACCCCTTCGGTAATTGGTACACTACAATCCTCTCTCCATTCTCTTAGCTTTTGGGCATGCACGCACATGCGCCTGTCATGAGTTTCAGGCCTCTGATTCCAGGAACCAAACTGCAGTCAGCCATGTGGGATTCCAGAGGCTTAACCGCTTTGCAATCTGCTGGCCCCCTTTAACTAGTCTTCTAATTAAGAACTAGTATATTTAACTTTCTTCTTTATATATTATGTTTTAGGTTTTTTAGATATTTTAATTTAATTTAATTTATTATTTCTTTATAATTTGACTGGAAAGAAACAGAGAGAGAGAGAAAGTGAAAGTGAGAAAATGAGCCATCATTTCTGGAATTTGAACAGTGATTGACCATGTGGGATTCCAGTGCTTTAACCATTTCACCAAATGCAGGTCTCCTTTATGTATTATTTATCAAATATCACCAAGGTTTCTTATTACTTTATCTCATACATTACTAAAAATATCCCTGGTGTCATTTTCTCCTCTTATGCAATTACTTCATCTAAAACCACTTCAATGCAGGTTTTTACATGGTAAAGACTCTGAAAAGTTGTGTTCCCCCAAGAATATTTATATTATATCCTCATATCTGGTTGAGTAAAAAATATTAGGTTCTGAATTTTTAAATATCTAATAATGTAGTATTAGGTAAAGAAGAAAAAGTTAGCTTAAAACTCATGGGCTAATAGGTAAATGATGAGAGTGTGGTTATTCCATTTCTGGGCTTCTGAGGCTAGCGGAGCACTGCTTTTCATATATGAACACAATACATGTACAAAACACGATATTTGCATAAATCTTCTGTCTCATCTAATTGCCTGAGATTATAGTCAATGCTTTGAGATGTTTAGTACAATGAGGAATGATATGCAAAAGGTTGGCAGGTGGTATGTGGGTTAGAGCACTGGACTCTCACAGGGCTGACCATGGTTCAAGTCCCAGATCTGATTGCTTCCTTTCATACTCTCTCTCTCTCTCTCATTCTATTTCTCTTTGGTCAAATTGAAGAATAAAAATAATAATTAATAAATAAAATAATTCTTAATAAAATAAGAATGGTATACAAAATGACAAGAGGAAATGTGAATGGTGTCTACAAAAACGTGAATGGTATCTTGATCTGTAATCTACTTGAATTTACAGTGTACCAAATTTCAAAAAGTACTTTGTTCACAAATGATAAAGAGTTTCAGGATATATAGAGAAATTTTTTTTATACACATACACATATACATATACATGAAAATGTCATGTGCTCCATAAAGATGTAAGAAATTTCAATCAATAATAAACTGCATATATGTTAGTACTCCTATAACATAATAATATAGGTCATATAAATTCCATGTGCTCTGTGAAATATTATCTAGGTTTGTGTAAGTGCAATCTATGATGTTCACAGAATGAATTTCATAAAAATACATTTCTTGGGGACCAGCAAATGGTGGAATGGTTACGTCTGTGGATTTCCACATGACTGAGTCAAGTCTGAGTCTTGGACCCAGAGGCGTGAAACTCATGCCTGGTGCATGTATGTGTTTACCCAAAATCCGAAAAAGAGAATGGAGGAGAAAAGATTATGGTGTGACAATTTCCCCTGGGGCATGATTTCTCACATTCGCCCTCTCTGTCTCTGTCTGTCTCTGTGGTGAGTGCATGTGGCCTATAGAAAAATTCTCTCTCACAAATTATTTTAAAAATTCAAAAATATATTCTCAAAAATATTTATCTTATTAAAAGATATTCAACTATGTATACATAACCACCACCTCATTGATTTTATTAATTGAACTGTTGCTTGAAAAAATATAAGAAACCATATCATCTTATAAAAATTAGAAGTATTTCTATAGTTTAGAATGTATATAAGCAAAATCAGATACTACAATTCTGTATGTAATAGGCAAATTTTGTTTTGTTAATTTGTATTTTGACTGAGACAAGAGTTCAGTTTGCTTTCTTTAGACTTTTCATAGGTCATGTATGTCCACAGGAGAGAGACAGAGACAAAGAGAGAATAAGTGAGAAATTAAACCTCAGGGAGATAGCCATGACACAATCCCTTCTCCTTCATTTTACTCTATGGATTTAGGCATTCACACACATGCACACATGCCAGGCATGATTTTGAAGCCGCTGGATCCAAAACTAAAATGATAGTCAGTCATGTCAGCATTCAGCACCTTCACAATAATGCCTCCTGCTAGCCCTGTAAAAATCAAATTTATTGCTTAAAGTAGTCATACAATTTTATTTAAAGATTCTGTTCAGAGAAGTCATATAAATTTTGATCTTTTGTGTTTTGTGTACTCACCAGAGAGACACAGACAGATAGTGAGAGAAAAAGTGAGAAATCACCCCTCAGGAGAATGGCACACACATCCAGCATGAATTTTAAGTCACCAGGTCCAGGACTTAAATCACAGTCATGTGGGATTCCAGTGATGTAAGTACTATGCAATCTGCTGACCCCACCTCTGTATGTATTTCATATTGAAATGACATCATACCTCTTTGAAACTAACAGACCAGTTTATCATCTCTTCTTTGATGATCAAACTTTGATCATGGGAATTCCTGTAGATAAATTCTCCTACTTTAACAAACAGCCAACTGTGATTAGGAAATCTCACAAGGTTGTGGATATCATACTGTATCATATTTCTTTCTTCATCCAGGGGCATGTTGTACCCAATTTTGTTTGTCAGTTGGCTTTTCCTCAGAAATGCATGAAGCTGGATTAAAGGTAGGGTTTACAAATTAGGACTTCGTTTAATGTAGAGGTGCAAAATTCATATCTATACAGTAATCCTTCTATGTTAACATCTCTATTTACATGTTCACTTTCCTGTAGGGGCTCAGTTTGGTTTGAGTTGTCAGCACTCAGGCCTCATGTGAAATTAACTCTTTAAAAAAAAAAGACAATGGAGGAATGGTTGTCATTCATCAGAAAAATTCTTGTATGTTTCCCAGAGTATGATTTGTACTCAGACTCTCATAAAACTAAGACTAATAAAATCTGGTTTGGACCAATTGGAGACTAAACGTGGTTATTCATAAAGGGTACAACATTGGGTGAGACAGTGAAGTAAAGGTGCTTAATAACATATGGCCAAGCTGGCAACTTCAATTCTGTACCTGTAACTTACAAAACACACTGGGTGGGGCCAAAGGCAGCAATGGTGATAAGGTGTTGGACTCTCACATGGCTGATTGTAGTTCAAATCCTACACCCAATGAATTGCTTTCTAACTTTCCCTTTCTCTTTCTCTTTGATCAATTTTTAAAAATAATAATAAAGTTATCATAATTTATAAAAACCAGCACATATGTGTGCATGCCCCAAATTCCCACTGGAGGGAATTCCATTCATCATGAATTCCAATGATCATGATTACATCATGACCATTTTTTTTTTTTTTTTTTGTGGAGAAGTTTTTGCTATAGGGCGCATGCACTCGCCAGACAGACGGAGAGAGACATAGAGACAGAAAGCGAGAAATCATCCCCCCAGGAGGGATGGTCATGCAGCAATCCCTTCCCCTCCATTCTCCTCTCAGGATCTTGGGAGCACACGCACACACGCCCAGCGTGAGTTTTAAGCCACTGGGTCCAGGATGTGAACCGCAGTCGACTACATGGGAGTCCAGCGACATAGCCATTATGCTGGTCCCCCATGACCATTTTTTTATGCGGGGGGATGATTTTTCACTTCTCTTATCTTTGCCTAGAAAATGCACATGCCTTACCTAATAAATATTTTTTATAGAAGTATTCATTCTATTTTATTCATTATTATTAATATTTTATAATGACCAAAAGGAGACAGAGAGAGAAAAAGGGAGAAAGCAAGTTGAAAAGTCCAAGATTCTAAACACGGTCAATCATCTGGGAAACCAGTGCCCTTACCATCACACCAGCTGCCCGTCCCTAGTAGGAACATTTTTGTAAGACATATAGATGGATAAGTTTATATTCTTAATAGTGGTATGATATTTTAAAGGTATGCATTTCTTCAAGTTTATCCAAATATGTACATTAAATAAGTGCACTTTTTGAATACTATTTAGACCAAATAAAGCTTTTGAAATGGGAATAAATATATTTTGTTCTTTATCTTTATTTTGGACATCTTTTGATGAGTGTGATTGTCATGTGACAACACAATAAACAATTTGTGACAAAATATAAAATTAAAACTTCTAAATTCTAACACGCACACACGTCCGGTGTGAGTTTTAAGCCACCGGGTTAAAACCGGGTATTTTTGTTTTGTTTGTTTGTTTTTCCTAGTGGAAATGTGTTCTTACAGAAAGAGACAGAGAAATAGCTAGAAAAAAAGAGAAGAAAGCATTTCCCATGGGAAATGGTCAGGCTGAAATCCCTTCTGCATTTCTTCCTCCCTTTTAGGTTTTGGGCCTGTATGCATACACACATGCCTGGAATGTTTTTTAAGCTTCCAGGTCTGGGACTTGATCCATGTGTAATCTAGCTGCCTTAATCACCAGGCCATGAGTTCAACCCACAAAGTATTATTTTTTTAAGAGAATTATTTATTTACTCTTGTCTATTATTATTCTTTTAAATTTGCTAAAGGGCATGTGTGCTCATGAAATAGAGAGAGAGAGTGAGAGTAAAAACCCAAACTGCCAGGTCTGGGACTGGAACCATAATCAAGAATCCAGTGACTTAACCACCACATAATTTTCTGGCCTCATTAAAAAGATTTTTTTTCCAATTTATTTATTTGCATTCATCCACTGTACATCATTACAGCATACAAAATGAGATTTTCCATCCAGAGTACACTGTATATTGTCTCAATCAAGTGCATCAACAAACATGTTATTGTCAGCGAATAATTTTTCATTTCTTGTTTTCTGTATGTTTTGCCTTTTTCCCCCATCCTTGATTCCCTCTTACCCTCTGCCATCTCCCACTCTCCTCCCATACTGTCTCTTGTATCTATGTTTGCTTTCTATACTATCTTCCCCTGATATTTTATTGAATTACTAAAGACCTTAATTAATCTAAATATTTTCATAGCAAACACAGGTGATATATACATTTCCATGAACACAAGTCTAACTTTACGCATCCTATAAAATAGCACCTAGCTGGGGCTATATATCTTACTGCAGTCATTGAATAGATTTTTTTTCCTGAAACTTTTTTTTTTTGTAACTTAATTTACATTCTTTCCCTAAGCATCATCACAGCATACAAAATGTGATGTCCCATCCAGTATATACTGCATAGTGACTTAATCATTCACGTTATAAAAAATTTTTTGTTTCTAGTTCCTAGAATTATTTTTACCCCTCTTTCTGACTCTCTGTCCTTTCCCACCCTCTCCTCACACTATCTCTGGAGTCTACAATTGTCTTCCATTCCTTTACCACCCACATTGTATTGATCACGCAATTTCTTACATAATCTAACTACTTTCAATGGTGAGTTAAGTTGTTACTATTAAGAAAACCAGTTTTAACTTAAATCAAAGAAATGCCAAGGAAACAGGTTAGGATTCTGTTCAAATGGTAGGTTCATGAACCTATCAGTCTCATGTACTTTTATCTTCTGTTCTGGTTCAATTTTCCTGATTAGATTCTGGGATATAATATTCAACCCCAGACTTGTCCTTATGATTAAGTTGGCCACTTTCTTAGTTTTTGAACACTTATTTCCATGTGTCTGTATTTAATTTTCCTGATATAGCACACCCTTGAGGATTTCTTGGAGATCTGGTCTGGTGCTGGTAAATCCTTCCAGGTTTTGTTTATCTGAGAATGTTCTTGTCTTTTCTTCCCACATGAAAGATAATCTTGCCGGGTACAGTATTCTTGGCTGAAATTGCTTCTCTTGTAACACTTTGAATATATTTTCCCATTCTCTCCTCACTCGCATTGTTTCCGATGAGAGATCTGCTGTTAGCCTGATGGGATGTCCTTTGTAGGTAACTTGATTTTTTTCTCTTGCCAATCTTAGTATCTTGTCTTTGTCTACGGTTTTGGTCAACATGGCTATAATGTGTCTTGGAGAAGATCTTCTTGGGTTGATTCTATTTGGAGTCCTTTGTATTTCCTGGAACTGGATCTTTGAATGCCTCTCTAGGTTTGGAAAGTTTTCTTGCAGGATTTCATGGAATAGATTATCAATGTCTGAATGTACAGGAGCAAGAAGACAGAGGTGATCTAGAATCTCTTTGCCATTCTGTTGTGATCGCTGATGCAGCAGATTCGGTAGATACTGAGGAATGTTTTAACCCTATTAGTATTTGGATGTATAGCTACAGTGCTCTTAGATCCTTCTAAAAACACATTAAATGGGTACGGGAGAGTGGAGAGACATGAAAAAGGGAAATGAAAAAGAGAGAAACAACAACAAAAAGAGGGAAAAAAGACAAAAAGAACCAAAAAATTGTAATTACTGTTTTCCTTTTTAAAAAAAAAAAAAATCACAAAATAGAAAACCGCGCGGCGCGGAAATACCTGGTTCACAGGAGCCATGTGGAACCTCCTTCTGAAAGCCTGGCCTCTTCTGCCTGGGAGGAGGACCAGAGCAATAATTAACAAGATAAAAGGTGGAGCTGGGAGCCAGAGAAAAATGTTGCCTTTAAAAAAAGTGTAAAAACGAAAAATTACTAAAAAAAGGGAAGACAGAAGAGGGAGAGACTGAGACACAGAAACAGAGATAGGAGGCTGAGGGTGGGGTGGGGGGCTCCCTACCGTTAGTTTGTTTGCCAGAGGCTGTATTATCAGTAGAAAGTCTTCATTTCTCCTGTGCCTTGCAATACCTAGTTTGCAGGAACCATGTGGAAACTCCTTCTCAAAAAGATTTTTAATAAACCATGTTATCCTCTTGACTTTTGAATATGCTTTTTGAAGGGTCAAAGTCGAACTTGTTCAAAGTGCAAATTGAATGTTGTTCTTGTTTTTTTGAGAGATTTTTTTGCTATAGGGCGCGTGCACTCGCCAGACAGACAGAGAGAGACATAGAGACAGAAAGCGAGAAATCATCTACCAGGGGGGATGGTCATGCCACAATCCCTTCTCCTCCATTCTCCTCTCAAGATCTTGGGCATGCACGCACACATGCTCGGCATGAGTTTTAAACCACCACGTCTGGGACGTGAACTGCGGTTGACTATGTGGGAGTCCAGTGACATAGCCATTACTCTAACTGCTGGTTCCCATGTTGTTCTTGTTAATACAAATGAAAAAAAAGATAAAAAATAAGCTTTCTGATTTTTAAAATTATTATTATTATTTTGGAGAGGTTTTTTGCTATAGGGCGCATGCGCTCGCCAGACAGACAGAGAGAGACAGAGAGACAGAAAGCGAGAAATCACCACCCAGGGGGATGGCCACGCCGCAATTCCTTCTCCTCCATTCTCCTCTCAGGATCTTGGGCACACACACACATGCACCCAGCATGAGTTTTAAGCCACCGGGTCCAGGAAACGAACCGTGGTTGACTACGTGGGAGTCCAGTGACATAGCCATTATGCTAACTGCTGGTTCCCTGATGTTTATTTTTATGTATGTATATTGTATTAACTTGTTTTTTTCAACAAATTTTTCTAATATATTTGTCCCTTTTTGATATTTTTATATAAAATTTATAAACTTAGTGTTTATTTTTTAAATTATTCATTTTATTTTATTAAGAGTTATTATTATTTTTAAGTTTGCTATCGGGCACATGTAATCACCAAAGAGAGACAGAGAGCAAGAGGGAGGGAAAGCAAGAAAGCAAACCACCAGTCCAGGACTTGAACCACAGTTGACCATGTGGGAGTTCAGAACTTTAACCATGATAGCAGCTGCTGGCTCCATGATTTATTGTTTATTTAAAATATAAACTTATTTATAAACCAAGTAGAAAACCCTGAGACTATAGGTTTCAAAAGTGGTTTCATATTTTAAAATTTGATCACTGTTTCTTCCTCCAGGATTTTTGCAAACAGGATAAGTACAGTGAATTCTATTTTATTTATTTATTTATTTATTTATTTATTTATTTATTTATTTATGGAGAGGTTTTTGCTATAGGGCACGTGCGTTCGCCAGACAGAGAGAGACATAGAGACAGAAAGTGAGAAATCACCCCCCAGGGGGGATGGTCACACCACAATCCCTTCTCCTGCATTCTCCTCTCGGGATCTTGGGCACGCACGCACACGTGCCCAGTGTGAGTTTTAAGCCACCGGGTCTGGGACACGAATCACGGTCGACTACGTGGGAGTCCAGCAACATAGCCATTACGCTAACTGCTGGTTCCCAAGTACAGTGAATTCTAAAAGAAAGTTCTTTCCATGAGTCATGTTAAGATAGTATGTAGAAATAATTTTTGTCCTCACCAAGAGTATTGCATAAAGGGATTAGGCCACAGCATCTATATCACTAGAGATGAAATGGGTATGGTTATTATGTTAATATTCTCTAATGTAAGATACATTCCTAAAAAACATATACAGATTTGACCAGTTTTGATCTATGTTCTATAAAGTATCTTTTCTTGAACTTTTTTAGTATTTCATTGTATATTATTTTGACTAATTTAATTAATTTTTAAAAATTTACCAGAGGGTGCATGTCATAGAGACAGAGAAAGAAAGCAACTTTCATGGAGAATGGTCATACTGCAATTCCTTGTCCTTCACTGACAGTATTTATTCAAGGACACACACTTTTCTGGTGGTTTCCCAATCTCTAGTCCAGGATTTGAGCTACAAAATTGGCCATGTGGGATCTGACTACATCAATGACCAGACCATGGAGCCAGGCCAAATACTTTAAAATCTAAGTCTGTAGTGGCAGAACTCTGTAGGTAGAAATAACAATTACCCACATACCTTGGGTGAAAAAAAGAAAAAAACTTAAAAAAATTTTGCATCATTTTGTTATTTTGAGAAGAAAACATAGGTCGTGTGTTTTGTTTTTAAGAGGTTTTTGTTATAGGCTATGGTGTCTGCCAGAAAAACAGAGAGAGACTGAGAGACAGAAAGCAATAAATAACCACTCCTGGGGGAGATGGCAATCCCTTCTCCTCCATTCTCCTCTTGGGATCTTGGTACACACTCATACTTACCCAGAATCAGCCAGGCCAAATATTTTAAAATCTAAGGCTCTAGTGGCAGAACTATTGAAGAAGAAATAATTACCCATATACCTTGTGTGAAAATTAAAAAATTAAAAACTTTTTAAAATTGCCTGATATTGTTATTTTTAAAAGAAAACATAGGTTGTACATTTTGTTTTTAAGAGAGTTTTATTTTTTAATACAGCACGTGTGTTCACCAGAAAAACAGAGAGACAGAGAGATAGAAAGCAAGAAATAATCACTGCAGGGAAGATGGCCACAGCACAATCCCTTCTCTCTTCTCTTGGGATCTTGGGCACACATGCACACTTGTCCAGCATCAGTTCCAGTCACCAGTTCCGGGACTCAAACCATGGTTGACTATGTGGGAGTCCAGCAACATAACCATTACACCATCCGTTGGTCCTCAGATTGTGTTTTTCTTTAAATAATACCTCACCAGAAACCAGCAGATGCCGTAATGGTTATATCGCTGGACTTCCATGTAATGGATCACAGTGAGTCCTGGACACACCTGTTTAAACTTCATGATGGGCATGTGTGTGTGCATGCTAAAAATGCCAAGAGGAAAATGGAAAAGAATGTATTCTGGTGTGGCCATACCCTCTCAGTGGTGATTTCTCACTTTCTGTCTCTCCATCTCTATCTGTCTTACTGATGAGGGCACATACTCAATAGCAAAACTCTATGTAGAAATAAAACAAATAAATAACTCAACAGGTGTTATGGTGATTAGGGTAGCTGGATTGCCACATGACCTACTGTGATTCAAGTCCTGGACCCAGTGGCTTGAAAATCATGCAGGGCACATATGTATGCATGTCCAAAATCCCAAGAAAACAGTAGAGGAGAAGGGATTGCATTGCAGCACCACTATCTCCTCAGGGGTAATTTATCACATTTTCTCTCTCTCTGTTGAGTGAACACACACTGAGACAAAAGCTAAAAAAGAAAAAGAAAAAGAAACAAAGAAATAAAAAATCTCGGGGAGTCAGCAGGTGGTTTTGTGGTTTAGGTGGACTCCCCACATGACTGACCATGGTGTGAGTCCCAGAACTGAAAGCCTGGAAATTATGCCAGTCATCTGTGCATGCTTGCTAAAACTCACAGGAGGAGACTGGAGTAGAAGGAATAGTGGTGTGGCCATTACTCTCTGGTGGGGGGTCATATCTCACTTTCCCTCCTTTTCTGATAAATGTATGTGTCCTACAGGGGAAAAAACAATAACTCTGATAGTTATCAGGTGCTTTTGAGGGGTGTTTACCTGCCAGGGAAGAATACGCTGGTCTGCATCTCCTGGAGATCCCATTTCTATTTTATGCAAAAGCATCTTATAAAGAACCTGGGCCACCACATGCACAGCATGATAGATAAAATAGCTGGGGTCAGATATAATCATCATGGTCAATTCTGATGGTAGAAACTCTAGGGAAGAATTTGGAGGGCAGTCTCCAAGTCTGCCACATAGTGATCCAGCAAGTGAGCATCCAAATAAATGAACCCAGAATTTACTGAAGTAAAAATCTTCTGGGTATTGGGAAGGGTTTACTGTCTTGAGAAATTGCTTAAAGCCAGAAATTTTTCTTTCCTGGTTTGAAAATAAGAGGCTTCCATGGAAAAAGTATGGTATGCCCTTCATAGAAGTCAAAATACCTTCCCACTCTGAGGAGTGAAGATTTCTCATGATCCATACCTTTCCAGTAATTAAATAGAATTCTTTTTCTGTTCCTAGGTTCCAGACACTCCCTTCATCACCATGTATTATATACACATTTGCAGATGAAACTCTGATCCTCTGCACAAGAATCAAGTCACGTGGTAAAAAGACACCTTTTGTGGCAGGGAGCTTTTCTGTAAAGGCCACACAGATACGCTTTTCTGTCATCTTTGCCTTTATATCCTGAAGGAACTGCTCCCCTTGCATATCATCAGATACATAGAGTGCCACCCATGTCCAGCCAAAATACAACAACAAGCAGATGATTCCATGTATCAGAGAGCTGTCCTTGGTGGCCATCTGATAAACTGATGGAAATTGGTCTTTATCACTAAGGATGGGATCAAAAGGACCATATGTGACCTGAATAAAAAATAATTAATCTTATTCTAAACTTATTTGGATTTTGGATTATCAGACTTAAACAGGTAAAAGATAAATCTTTACCTGATAAGATCAGAGAATGGAATATTGAGTGAAGAATATGCATGCTGTGATTAAAAGCAGAAGACAGTTTTTCAGACCCATTTCTTTCAATAAAGGACATGTGACTAGTACAAATAATATCACTTCCAGACCAAAGCATAAAAGAAAAAGTAAAAGGGGTACCAGCATTTAGTGTAATGGCTATGTCACTGGACTCCCATGTAGTCAACTGTGGTTCGAGTCTCGGACCTGGTGGCTTAAACTCATGCCAGGAGCGTGTGCGTGCGTGCCCAAGATCCCGAGAGGAGAATGGAGGAGAAGGGATTGTGGCGTGGCCATCCCCCCTGGGGGGTGATTTCTCGCTTTCTGTCTGTCTCTCTCTGTCTGTCTGGCGAGTGCACGTGCCCTATAGCAAAAACCTCTCAAAAAAAAAAGTATAAGGTTCAATAATTGTTTTATTGTCTACTATAGAAACTTTGGGATGCATAAATTCATAAAAATGATGCAACAAGATGGTGATTCTGCTATCTTGAGTGTATCATAAGGATCAGGGTTTTCCTTTCTTAGCAGCCAAGGTTAAAATGTCAACTCTGAGAAAAAATATTGTATTGATGTTATGATACTGTGTTTTATCACTACAGAATAAACTATATCATCTTAAAACATAACTTAGCCTCTCTGAAATTTTTTAAATGTAACTTTTCAAGAGCATAATTCTCCTTAAGCTAATGTGTTTGCCAGTAATGTCTCCTGAAACTTTTATTAGACAGTTTCCCTGGAAGAATCTCTGAGGTGGAGAGCTGTTATGTGGAGAAGAACTGGAAGTGCTTTCAAGAGATCACCTGCATGGGTGTGAGGAAGGGCAGAGGGAGCTGGTAAACTTCAGCTACTGTAACTGAGCCACAGCCAACTTGGAGCATCTCCAGTGCTGGAATGTCCTTTCTTTGTTCAATGTTGTAATGAATGCAAATGTTTTTATATCTTTGTATCAAATTGTCCAATAAATGTCCCATGATATTTTTCTCTCTTCAGATAAGGTAAATGTCCACTCAGTTCATACTTTTTAGGAGATATCTTTAAATTGGCCATCAATGTTATCATTGGCAATTGAATGTAATGGATATAAACAGGTGTTTGGGTGAAACTTAACATATTCCACTTCTCTTATTTTTAACTTGTTAGAGGGCAAATTGTATCATGTGTGCCTGCCACAGAGAGACAGAGGAAAGTGAGAAATAACTCCTCATAGGGGATGGGCATATTAAAATTTCTTCTCCTAAATTTCTCATTGGTGGGATTTGGGACATGCAAGCACACAAGCTCAGTGTGTTCTTTAAGCCACCAGGACCAACATTTGAATCATGCAGTCAGCCACGTGGGACTCAGCCACATGGCTGAATCTGGCCCACCTCTGCTCTTTTTCTTTCTCTCTCATCTTTATACTGTTAATAATCCCATGACTCAGGAAATTATCTGCTTTTTTTTGTTCTGTGTTTCAGAAAATTGTGCACAATCAAGAGTTTTGAGGGCTGCAAGGTATATGTAATCCCAGCTTTCACTTTTTCTTTGCTCATATGTGAGAAGACAGCACTAAAAGCTATTCAACTCTCATTCCTCATCCTGGCAACCCACTTACCTGTGGGATTTTAGAGAGTTCCAAAAAAGTTCCAACTTGGGCTGAAAATGCAGGCATGTTTCCTGCAATTATAGCAACAGGTTGTTCTGTGTCTGGCAGTTGTAGTTTGGCAGGGTCTCATTCCCTCCAGAGAGCAAAAACACAGCATTTTCTAAAGTTCTTTTGTTACTGGTAAATGCATTGTAGAGATCATAACCCAGGGAAAGGTTAGGGAGCAAATGGGGGCTCTTATTTATCTCCTCAATGGCAAAGAGAAAGGCCAACACATATTGGTAGTTCTTCCAGTGGTACCTAAACAGAGGGGACAGTGTTAGAAAATACAATAAACTCATGTAAATCAGGGTAAATTCTTCAGCCAAGCCACAAGACATAAATGTTTAGGTCTAGGCTGCCATTCAGAGATTCTCCTGCTCTGGTACATGGAGCTAGTGTGAGTAATATTCACAGGGTTCTAGAAAACCTTGAAATGGTTTTCGCTCTACTTAAGAAAATTGTGTCCAATTACTGAAGAGAGGTTTCCAGGGCCTTGTGAGGGAGATGAGGTTTTATTTAGCTGGATGATGACTCTGCCAACTGAACACAGGTGATTTTAAAGGAGGATCATTAACATAGAGAGAAGACAACTTTTTTACAGGCTGTGAATAAAGAGTGCACACATTCACCATTATACATTTAAAAAATTTATATATAGGCAATTTACAGTGTGTGTGTGTGTGTGTGTATACATATACATACATATGTATATATATATATATAATATAATACAAAGTAGTTTTAGGATTTTAAAATATAACGTGTAACAATTGGACTATGGTAGTTAATATGTATATCACCTGAAATATTTCAGATTTTCTGTGTGGATAACATTAGTACCATGCTCCCTTGGCACTATTGGAAAGAATAGTAGTCAATGCTGAGTTACATTCCTCATGATTACACTCACCTTTAAAACCCCTCCTTTTTTTTTTTTTTTTTTTTTGTTTGTACTATTTATTTCTTTTGGAGGAGGAGTTTAAACATTTGTTTGTTTGCTTATTTATATGTGCTCCAACGAGCTTTCCCAAAGACCAGAGATTTATTTTCATTACATGTCAGCATGGACAATGTTCTAAATTTATGACAATTTAAATTCACGGTAATATATAAAATATGTGCTTTTCTGAAATTTAGTGTGTTTATTTGGGCATATGGGTGTTCCTTGTGTTCTTACTCACACATGAAAGAAACTGGCACTTGGGTTTCATGGGCAAATTTTTAAAATTACAAATCAATCCAGCTTGTCTTTGATATGGGCTTGAGCTAACAGTTAAGAAATCATTCAATAATAATGGCCTCAAACATGTAAAAAGCCTATGAAACTGCAACTAATGAAGGGACTATTGAGTCTAAGAATAAACAAGGAAATGAGGTTAGAATTTTAAGTGTGGATGTCACGTTCAATATTCTCCTCATTTTTGTAGCATGTATAAAGTAGAAAGAGAGAATAAGAATTATATGAATAACATAAGAAGTGCATACAGAACTGGGAAATATTTTTCATTGCAATTGCCACTTATTTCTGTTCCAATAGAAGCTAGTAAGGAAAATAACCACTGAAGGTGGAAGATTAATTACACTGTGGCTGTTCGAACTTCTGGTGAGCAAAAGAATGAATGCAATCAACTTTCCTGGTTTATACTTAATTATTTATCTTACAACATGTTATTTTGTAAACTTCTGTGTCATGCTTTGAAAATTCAAAGCCAAAAATAAAAATCATAAAGAAAATGAGAAATTCTATGTACACATCTAGACAGATGTTTGCTTGTAGTTTTTGGTATCCAAAACCTTTTTCTCACACATTGTGCAGATACCCTTTTTGTAGGCACAGCCCTGGCAGTAATGAGAACCCAGTTGGTGCACAGAACTTTTACAAATTCTGCAAGTAGAGAACTTGTTCTTTCCATATGGGTCGAATCTTGCTTTTTTTGAAGTCAAAGCTGTATTTTCATATACTTTCAGATACTTTCCAAGTATCTGGAGTGATAACAGTACCAAGTTTCTTTTCACATTTTTTGCACACCATCTTTCTGCTGATGATTCCCCTAGCTACAAAACCAGGAGCAGCTAAAAAACATCCTAAAACCCCTCTTGAAAGTTTTCTGCATGTCATCTTGTTTCTATGTAGGTCCAGAAACCACAATTGAAGAATTTCTCATTTTACCTATGTTCTGGAAATTTTATATAGCATCTGGGGGGCTAGCAATTGGCATGGTGGTTTAAGGCTGTAGACTTATAGGCTGACCACAGTTCAAGTCCTGGCCCAGGACACTTGCTTTCTCTCTCTCTCTCTCTCTCTCTCTCTCTCGTACACATGCCCTATAGCAAATTCAAAAGAAAACAATAACAAATAACATTAAATAAATAATTTTAAAAATAGCATCTGGCTTGTCAGTTTTTCAACCATTTGGCACATTTCAGTTACTTTTTGATGGCTTTTTCTATAGTTCTATACACTTCTACATCAACTGAAAAACATGTTAAGTAAGTTTTTGTTAAAAATTATATATTTAATTCAGGTCTTCGGTTCACTTATTGACTACATCAGGTGTTTCTACCAATTTGTAAGAACATTTTTCTCTGTAGTTAATTGGCCTTTTAATTGTTCATTTTCTACTTGGAAGTTCTTAACTTTTAAATTAATATTAGCTAAAACTATTTTTTGAGATTTTAAAAATTGCTCAACTTTTTTTCTTACTGAATTGTTATATAATATCTTTAATTGTATGTCCATTCTCTGGAATTATTCTAGTCTTATTCTCTTAAATTTTGACTTTAACATAAACATTAAAAATTTTTCATTTTTTTCTGAGAGGTTTTTCCTTATGGTGCATTAGCTTTCAGAAGAAAGAGAGACACAGTCAGAGAGAAAGTGAGAAATTATCCCCAAAAGGCATGGCCATCTGCAAATCCCCTATCCTCTCTTCTCTTCCTGGGATGCTGGGAATGTATGCACACATGTCCAGGCGTGATTTTCAAGCCACCAGTTCCAGGACTCAAAGAGCAATTGGAAAAAAAAAATAGTTGGTCATGTGAGAGACCAGTGATATAAGTGCTAAGCCATTTGCTTGTCCCCTAATTTGTTAAAAACACATGTGAAATAAGAACTCTACTTTTTCAGCATTAGTTCTTCTGTCATTTGTTTCTTTGTTGTTGTTGTTGTTATACAGTATGTGCACTCACCAGAGTGAGAGAGACAGAGAGAGAAAAAGAAAATGAGAAATAAACTCCTGGAAAATTGTCATGCCACTTTTTTTCTGCATTTGGGATGATAAATGGGCAGGCACACATCTGCCTTCTATGTATTTCAGGCCACTTTATTCAGTACTCAAACCACATAGTCAGCCATGTGAGAAACAGCAGGCTTTGATTTAAACATTCAAAAGTTTCCTTTCTTTCTTTTTCAGAGATGCTTTTGCATAAGTGCACATGCACTTGCCAGAAAAAGAGATTGACATAAAGTGAGAGGGAAAGTGAGAAATCACCTTCTGAGGTGGAGGGCTACACCAAAGTCAGTCATGTGAGAGTCCAGCTACATAACTGCTGTGCCATCTGCTGGTCCCCTGATTTGTTAATAAAGGATGGTACACTGAACATTTTTATGCAAAAAGAATTTACTTTGTCTGAGTTGTTATATTTTACTATTATTTTGTTGTTGTTGTTTATAGGGTATGTGTACTCACCATAGAGAAACACACAGAGAGAGGGTGGTAGCAAGAAAAACAGAGTGGAAAATCACCCTCTGGAGGATGGTCATTCCACAATCCCTTCTTTTTTATTTTGCACTTGGGATGATTGAATAGGCAGGCAAAATTCCACCTGGCATGTTTCTCAGGCAACTTTATTCAGTACTCAAGCCATGTAGTCAGCCATTAGGAATCAGCGACCTTAACCTCTATGCTGAGTTAGGAGTTTGACTCCACTCTAAGTAGATAGGGGATGGACTGCATAATTGAGTTACTGTGGTTTTGATTTCTGTGTCTGGTAAATGTTCACTGTGTCCCCATTACAAGTGTCAGAGGAATTTATGACTCCTTGTTGCTGGGTTAAAATCAGACTGAAACCCATCACTGTGTGTAGCACAGAGTAAGTTTCAAGTTGCTGGTTCTGCAACTCAAACCTCAACCAGGTGGGAGTAGAGTTCCTTTACTGCGAGGTCACCTGATGGCCCTTTGATAAAACTTTAATTAGACTTCAGAGAGTTTGTTCAGTCCTATCTGCACACTTGTATATAATTCACACAAGTGTATTTGGCCAAACTCTCCATTACCTATAATGTTACCATTTAGTAATTTTCTATCCAATTACTCCCAACCTGCTCTTTGGGTTTAAATTCTGACTTGTCCTCACCGTATTCAGACTTGAAACTAATATTCCTGAACTACCACAAAATCTCATAGTCACACTTCCCATATATATATATATATATATATATATATATATATATATATATATATATTGAGGCTTTAAAACATATGAAAGGATGAACGGGTGGCATGGTGCTTAAGGCTCCGGATTTCCACATATCTGACCATATTATTATAACAGGCCTGATAACTTGAAAATGATGCTGACAGGAGAAAGGAGATTGAATTGAAGGATGGCCATCCTTCCTGGTTAATATATTGTGGTGGGCTTCACATATCCATGGCTTTTGTACAAAGCACATTTCTACAATCTCTTAGTCAGTGGTGAACACCCAGAGTCAGCATCTAACATTAACTTTATGTTAGGAGGTCAGTGTCTCAATATGCCTGTGGGCCTTGCTATACAGGTCTTGGTTGCAAAAGGGCTAAGGTACAAATGATTTCACTCATTCTGAGCCTCCTAAAGACTGAATATGGGGATAGTGCTAACAAAGTGAGCAACAAACTATATTAGTTTCTGTCTTCTCTCTTGAAAGAAACAGAGAAACATTGAAAATCAGAAAAAGAAAGATAATAAGAGGATAACAAGGCAGAATGTCCTGAGTTCAAAATTCTGCACTTCTCCATTTCTGTGCATATGTGATTATTCTCAATTGAAATTAATCACACACATATACATATATGCAAACTACATTATTACACAGTTATAATCACATTTTCAGATGCATCTAACCAACAACTTACCAATCATCTGTCACTTCTTGAGTTGGCCTTATCAGGTAATTGTGTGAAAGTATATCTTGTTCCCCCATGCCATAAAGAGGGAAAAACCCTGCCAGAACCAGGTCCCCATCCTTGCAGACACTTGGCTTCAAGTATGTACGACAGTTAATGTATGTAATCTCACATGCCATTTGTAAAGGCTGCAGAAGTAGCAAGAGACTAATCAAAAGTAATGACATATCTGAGCTGGCCCAACAGCTTTTTACCTGTGTGGTAAAAAGCCCTATGTGTGTGAGCTAAGAAGGAGATGGAACTGGATTGTGTCTGCAGACTCAGCCCTCTGTTGGGAGAGGCAACTCTGTGGAGGGCACAGTGGATTCTCACTTCCACCATCTGCCTTCAACCTGTCCAAATCATGTGCCAGACTGGCATGACAGACAAGGGCATATCTAGAAGCATTAAAAAAGTCCTTGCTACAGGAACCATGGTGCTGAGACTCATGCCTAATCAGAGCAGCTCTGACTTTCCTGACTTTTTACTCTTTCACTTAAGTCCCATCCAGGAGCTCTGGGGATCTCTCTGCCCTGGGGTTCTGCACCTGTCACCCTTCATTTTGGTGAAAACCAATTTGGCAAAAACATATTTTGCCTCTTTTTCTCCCCCCCAGGCTTTATGATTTTATAATGACCAAGTAAAGCTTTGGGGATCATCCCATCCTGAAACAACAAGCTTTGTAATTTTGTGACCAAGAGAGGTCCAAAGTGCTTGTATCACAAAACTACTATTAATATTTGTATTTTTTAATGTTGTTAATACCCACAAAACTTTGATTATTGAGCGCCATTGTGATTAAGTTGCTAGACTCACACATTGCTAACCACGGTTCAAGTCTCTGACAATGCGGCTTGAAATTCCTTCCTCAAGAGTGTGCATAGTTGCCCAAAATCCCAGGAAAATTAAGGAGAAGTTATTGTGGGATGATCATTCTCTTAGGGAGGTGATTTTTTGCTGTGTGTTTCTGTCTTTCCAGTGAGCACACACATGCTATAGCACAAATCACTCTCTAACAAAAGCACTTACTGGCCAAATTGGATGAAGCCATAGATAAGTTTTTGTTTGTTTGATTTTAGAGAGAGAATTTTGTTATAGTTTGAGTGTGCTCACCCAGGACACAGAAAGACAGAAAGAGACAGAGAGACAGAAAATAAGAAATCACCACCCCCAGGGTGGACGGTCACATTACAATCCTTTCTCCCCAATTTTCCTGTCAGGATTTTTGGACACACACACACACACACACACACACACACACACACACACACACACACAAAGTGCTCAGCATGAGTTTTAAGCCAGTGGGTCTGGGATTCAACCACGATTCACTATGTGAGAGTCCAGTGAAGTAACATTTGTGCCATCTGCAGGTCCTGCCATAAATCAACTTTTAACACAGAGTGCTGATGACTATTTTGCTATTCATTTTTATTTATTATTATTATTTATACATACAATTATTATACATCATTTACTTTGTAAAGAGATTTTACCCACTATAATATATGCCACAGAACAGGTGAGTCGAGAATATGTCTTTCTTAGACAGTTGTTTATTCAGCTCATTTTTCCATCTTTTAATTGGGTTAATTGTTTTCTTCCAGATTAGTGCTTGTGTTCCCTTTGTATACTGGTTATGAGTCCCTTATCTGAGACATAGTTAACAAAAATTCTCTTTCATTTTAAGGGTTGTTGATTCATGCTAATTACTGTGTCCTCTTTTGTGCTGAAACTTTTTAGTCTGATATAATCCCACCTGTCTAATTTGGAAATTGTTGCCTATGCTTTGAAGGTCTTGCTTAAGAAGTCTTTGCCTACCCCAATGTCTCCCAGAGTTTCCCCAGTGTTTTCCAGCACTAGCATTATAGTTTGTAGCCTTAGGTTTAGATCTTTGATACACTTGGAGTTGATTTTTGTTAATGGTGATAGATAGGAATTCAGATTCATCTTTCTACAGGTGGATACCCAGTTTTTCCGGCACCATTTGCTAAAGAGGTTTTCCTTTTCCCACTAGATTGATTGGTATCCTTTGTAAAAGATGAGTTGGTTGAATGTTTTGGGGTTTATTTCTGTGGTCTCCACTCTGTCTCATTGGTCTTCATGTCTGTTTTTGTGCCAATACCATGCTGTTTTGCTTATCATAGCTTTATTACATATTTTGTGGTCAAGAAGAGAGATGCCACCTACTCTACTCTTCTTGTGCAGGATGGCTTTGGCAATACGTCATTTTTTATGATTTCAGACAAATTCTATGATTGCCTTTTCTAGATCTGTGAAGACTGTCTCTTGTAATTTTACAGGGATTGTATTAAATACCTAGATTAATTTGGGTAGGATTGCCATGCTGATTATATTAATTCTTTCAAACCAAGGAGATGGAATGTTTTTCCTTTTTGTGTCTTTTTAAATTTCCTTTTAAATAGTGTCATAGTTTTCCTTATAGAGGTCCTTAAGTTCCTTGGTTAGTTTTATTTCTAGGTATCTTATACTTTCTTTGGCTATGGATTTTTTATTTTCCCTATTTTGAAACTTTAAAATAAAATCTATCAGTGTCAGCAGTGGCATGGTAACTAAGGTGCTGGACTCTTACATGGTTGATCATGGCTCAAACCTCAGAATTTATGGCTTGCTTTCCAACTCCCCCGACCCTTATCTATCTGGTGAGAACACATGCCCTATTGCAAATTAAACACATAATAATAATAATGATAAATAAAATTACATAACACATTCTTTAAATAATAAGAAATAGATAAATAGCATCTGGCTTGTTAGTTTCTTGACCATCTGGCAAATTTCTGAAACTTTTTAGTCACTTGTGTATAGTTTTATACACTGCTACATTAACTCTGAAAAAAAAGTTGTTTTTAAACATGTTTTTTTGACAGTAAAACATTGAATTCAGAACTTCTAGTCAATTATTTACTACGCCATATCTCCTTATTGTATCTTCTAACTTGCAAACACATTTTTCTCTGCAATTAATTGGTCTTTATAATTGTTTATTTTCCATTTGAAAATTCTCAGCTTTTAAAAGAATATTACTTCAAATTATGTTTTAAGATTTTTAAAATAGTTCCTTTTTGTTTCTTATTTAACTTTTGTTATGTATGTCTTTAATTAATGCTTCATTCTCCATGTAATTATTCTGTTCTAATTTCTTAACTCTCAACCTTAATTTAAATATTCAAAAGTTCTGATTTTTGGTTTTGAGATATTTTTGCTTTAGGGCATGTGTGATCACAGGGGAAAGAGAGACATAGTGAGAGAAAAATTGAGAAATCTACTCCCAGAGTGGTTTACCAGGCTGCAATCTCTTCTTCTCCATTATCCTCCCAGGATCTCATAGCATGCACCCACATGTGCCTAGCATGATTTTAAAGACACCATGTCCAGAATTTGAACTGCAGTTTGTCATATGGAAGTCCAGTGACATAACTGCTACACATCCACTGGTTTTCTGATTAGTTTATTAACCATGTTAAACTAAAGATTTTATACAATCAGATCTCTACTTTGTTTGAATTTGTTCTTATGTTTTCTTGTTAATTTTTTTCTTTTTTGTTTTTGCTACAAGGTGTGTGCACTCATCACAGTGAAACAGAAAGGGAGAGAGAGAAATAAAGAGAAATATTAGCACTTGGGGGAATGATCATGCCACAGTCCCTTCTCCTCCATTCTGTTCTTGGGATAAGCATGCAGGCACACCCACCTGACATGTTTTTCAAGCCACTCAATTCAGGTCTCAAACCACATAGTCTTGTGGGATCCAACTGCCTTAACCTCCATGCTGAGTTAGGAGTTAGACCCCATTCTAGGTACATAGGAAATGAGCTCTGCATATTGGAGTTACTGTGGTTTTGCTTTCTGTGGTTCACATCACCTGTTGGACACAGAACTTGTGGAGAAACAAATATTTTGGGGCCAGCCAGCAGGTGTTGTGGTTGAGATATCGGACTCCCATGTGGATGGCCATGGTTTGAGTCCCAGACTTGGTGGTTTTCTTTCTCGCTTTCTCTCTTACTGGCGAGCACAGGTTTGCTGTAGCAAATTTTTAAAAAATAAAATAATAATATATAAATTAAATAAATAATTCTTTAAAATAAAAATAGTTTAAAGGGTATTTTTATATCTTAAAACCAGAAGAAATGGCTTTCTATCTTCCCCTCTGGACAGCTTGCAGGTGTAAAAAGCATTTAGATCATAGCAAAACAAGATTAAAGGTTTGAAAATTATTTAGCTTTTTGGGAAGCTGGGCTGTTTTTACACAATATAAATTTGTTAAGTAACCTTATATGCTTTATATACATTTTAGTTATTTCTGATATTTTAAAAGGATTACCTATTTAATTTTGTTTACTATTATTACTATTCAATTTGACCAGAGAGAGAGAGAGAGAGAATGAGAAAGCAATCCACCATGTCTGGGATTCAAACAGCAATTGGCCATATGGGAGTCTAGTGCCTTAACCACCACACCACCTGCCGGCTCTACTTATTTCTGACATTGTTACTTGAGACTGAGAATTCCTCATCCAACATCTAAAATGCAACAAAATATGAGACATTTTGAGCACCAATACGACATCATAGGGAGAGCATTTTACAGTTAACCTCATGTGACAGGTCATGGTCAAAATGCTACAATTCAAAATACTGTACAAAATTAGCTTACAGATTTAGCAGGTGGCATGGTGGTGGAGGCACTGGACTCCCACATGGTTGATCATGGTTTCAGTCTCAGCTTGTCAGCTTGCTTTCTCACTTTCATACTCTGTCTGTATCTCTGTCTCTCTCTAGTGGACACACATGCCCTGTGACATTTGTATTGAGGAACAATAATAAATAAATAAATAAATAAATAAATAAATAAATAAATTTTCAAGTAGTTGTTTTTTTTTATTTTTATTTAACTTTATCTATTATTATTATCATTGTTATTTTCCAGTTTGATCAGAGAGAGACAGAGAGAGAGAGAGGAAGTGAGAAAGCAAGCCACCAGGTCCGAGACTTGAACCATGGTCAGCCATGTGGGAGTCCAGCGCCCTTAACCACCATGCCACTTGCCAGCCCCAGAAAGCAAGCTGCCAGGTCTGGGACTTGAACTGCAATCAACCACGTGGGAGTCCAGCGCCTTAGCCACCACACCACCTGCTGGTCCTTAAGTAGTTGTTTTAAGATTGCTTATTAAAAAAAAAGCATATGAATAATACATGTTTAGACTTTGGTTACCTCTTAAGATTATTAATCAATTTTCCAATCTTTAGGACAAGAAGATGGCATAATGATTACATTGCTGGGCTCCCACATGGCTGACTGCAGTTTGAATCCCATGCATGGTGGTTTGAAACTCACGCTGAATGTGTGTGTGTGTGTGTGTGTGTGTGTTTAAAATTATGAGAAAAGAGGGAACCAGCAGTTAGCGTAATGGCTATATCGCTGGACTCCCACATAGTCGACCGTGGTTCGTGTCCTGGACCCGGTGGTGTGAGCCGGACGCGTGTGCATGCGTGCCCAAGATCCCGAGAGGAGAATGGAGGAGAAGGGATTGCGGCGTGGCCATCCCCCCTGGGGGGTGATTTCTCGCTTTCTGTCTCTATGTCTCTCTCTGTCTGTCTGGCGAGCACACGCACCCTATAGTGAAAAAACCTCTCCAAAAAAAAATTATGTGAAAAGAATGGAAGAGAAGAGATTGTAGTAGGAGAAGTTAAATGAGTGTGCCATCTGAACAAGGATTGCTCTGTGTCCTCACAGATGAATGAGGTCATACTGGGAATTCCCTCTGCAGAGATCTGGCCCGACTGATATGCAGTTCTATAAATGCACATGTTTGTCTCGTTATCTTTTTTGTATAGTTGATTAAAGTATTGGTATATTTTTAATAAGTAAATATATTTAGGTTGCAAAAATATAAGGAAAGCAATAATAAACAAAATTATATAAAACTAAAATGATTCTATCCAACAAATAAAACAAAAACAGATTTGAGGAACTGAAGAATTATTGACATATTGGTAAGTAATATATTACATAAAAAGTTAATATTCAAAATTAATTAAAAACTTAATATTCAGACAAGAAA
The DNA here is from genome assembly GCA_026018925.1 of Tupaia tana. Classification (NCBI taxonomy): domain Eukaryota; kingdom Metazoa; phylum Chordata; class Mammalia; order Scandentia; family Tupaiidae; genus Tupaia; species Tupaia tana. Next base: position 4,897,733 of record JAKSZU010000024.1, read on the forward strand.
TAACTGAGGGTGAAAAGTTCAAAGGACTTGGATAGAAATTTTTCAGAAGAAAGTATACAAGTGGCCAATAGGTATATGAATAAACACTCAACATCACTAATAATTGGGAAAATACAAATGAAAACAGTTGTGAAATATCACATCATGTCTCTTTTTCTTAAAAATATTTTGTACTTATTTTATCTATTTGTTATTTTCTAATATGACCAGAGAAAGACAAGGAAAGTGAGAAAAGTCCAGTTCCAGGACTCAAACCATAGTCAGACATGTGGGAATCCCATGTCTCAACAACCACACCATCTTCCAACTCCTGCCTCATATCTCTTAAGATAAATATTCTTTAAAAAATTCAATAAATACAAGAAAGAAAGAGAACTATTGAATATTGTTGGTAAAAATATAAATTGGTTAAACACAATGGAAAATAGTTTTATAAGGTTTTTCAGAAAATTAAAATAGAACTACCATGTGACTTAACAATTGCACAATTGGTTATGTGTAAAAACTATAACATAAATATATCTGAGGAAGACATTTAGGAGAAAAATAGGGAGGCAAAGCATTAATGGTACGAAGTAATGTGGTATTTATTATCTGTTGAAGATATTTTGTAGTTTTTTTTTTTCTTTTTCTTTCTTTATTTATTTACATTCATTCACTGTACATCATTATAGCATACAAAATGAGATTTTTCCATTCAGAATACACAGTATATTGACTCAGTCAAGCACATCAAGATATGTGTTATTGTCAACAAATAATTTTCCATTTCTTGTTTCCTATATATTTTGCCTTTTTTCCCATCCTTGATTCTCTATCTCACCCTCTGCCATCTCCCACCCTCCTCCTACACTGTGTCTGGTATCTATTGTTGCTTTCTATGCCTCCCCCATTTTATTGTTTCAATAAATATCTTAATAAATCTAAATATTTTCAATAGCAAGCACAGCTGATATATACATATCCATGAACACAAGTCTGACTTTAGGCATAAACCTCAATGAATAGAATGAACATACTATAAAGTAGCACCTAGCTAGGGCTATATAGCTTACTGCAGTCATCAAATAGGTATTTTTAATGCTTTCTTTTTTCTCCTGAAATTTTTTAAAATTAATTTACATTCATTCCCTGAGTATCATCACAACATACTAAATGTGGTTTCCCATCTAGAATAAGCTGCATAGTGACTTAATCATGCATGTTATTATCCATAATATTCCATTTCTACTTCCATATATATATATGTTTTTTACCCCATATCTGACCCTCTGCCTTATTCCACTCTCTTATTACACTATCTCTGCTGTCTACAGTTGTCTTCAATTCCTTTTCCCCCAACATTTCGTTGATCACACAATATCATAAGTAATCTAACTACTTTCAATAGCAAGTTCAGCTGATGGTTTCAAGAAAAGCAGTTTTGAACTGGTAAGGATATTTTCTTGGAGCTTAAAGCCTGGAAACAGGTTAGTATTTTGTTCAAATAGTAGGCACATGAATCTATTGACAGCTGAAGACAGGACAAAAATACTTAAAAACTGGACAACAAAGCTTAGAAGAAAAGCAGCAATATTTTAGTCAAGTCACAGAATTCTGTTTCATCAGTTCAGTCTCATGTACTTAATCTTTCTTCTGTTTCTGTTGAGGTTCGATCTTCCAGATTGGACTCTGGGATATAAAACTCAACTCCAAACTTTGTCCCTACAATTAAGTTGCCCATTGTCTTAGTTTCTGAACTCTTATTTCTGTGTGTCTGCATTTAATTTTACTGACATACCACTCCCTTAAGAATTTCTTGGAGATCTGGTCTGGTGCTGGTAAGTTCTTTCAGGTTTTGTTTATCTGGGAATGTTCGTGTCTTTTCTTCCCAAATGAATGATAATCTAGCTGGGTACAGAATTCTCGGTTGAAATTGCTTTTCCCTTAATATTTTGAATATATTATCCTATTCTTTCCTCGCTCGCATTGTTTCTGATGAGAAGTCTGCCGTTAGTCTGATGGGATACCCTTTGTCGGTAACTTGCTGTTTTTCTCTTGCCAGTCTTAGTATCTTGTCTTCGTCTGTGGTTTTGTTCAATCTGGCTATAATGTGTCTTGGAGAAGATCTTCTTGGGTTGATTCTATTTTGGGTCCTCTGTACATCTTGGGACTGAATCTTTGAGTGCCTCTGCAGGTTAGAAAAGCTTTCTTGCAGGATTTCATGGAAGAGATTATCAATGCCCTTGTGTTTTTCTTTGCCTTCTGGGATGCCTATTATCCGGATGTTCGGACGTTTAATTGTATCTAGTATTTCTCGTATATTATTCTCAAATTTTTGGGCCATTCTCTCAGTCTTCATGGTGGATTTTTCTAGGCCAGCCATTTTCTCTTCTACATCTGAGATTCTATTTTCTGTATGATCTAGTCTGCTTTTAATACTTTCAAGGGAGATTTTGACTTCTTGTATTATAGCTTTCATCTCTAACAGTTCCATCTGATTCTTTTGTAAAGTGTGAAATTCCTGTTTTAGATCTTGCATGAATTTCCTCACCTCCTGAAACTCTTCAACTCCTTTCTCCTTCCTCTTCAGCAGTTCCTTGTCTCTCTTCTCTTCCATCTCTATAAGCTTTGCCATTATGAATGTTCTGAATTATTTATCAGACATTTTCATGATTTCCACTGAACTGTGTGTGGATGAAGAGGAGTTATCCTTTTCCCTTGGAGGAGAGATATTTTCCTGCTTTCCCATATTTCTTGTGGTCCTGCAGCAACTTCTAGTCATCTAGTGGATGGTCGGTTTCTTCCCAAACTTGGAAGTTCAATCTGAGGGTTGAGGAGTGTTTAGCAAAGGAAACAGAGAGAGGGAAACAATAGCAGCAACAGCAAAACAAAACAAAACAAAACAAAATAAAACAGACAAGAAACAAAGAAAAAGAGAAAAAAATGAAGAGAAAAACTTTTAAATAAAACTAAAAATAAATTAATATTTAAAAAATTTCAGTAAAACCCAAAAATTAGAAAACAGGCCCAGAAAGATGTCTCACCTTAAAAAAATTCTAAAAAGTAAAAATTTAAAAAAAAAGAGAGAGGAGACAGAGACAGAGACAGAGGTAGAGAGAGACAAAGACAGATACAGAGAGAGGAGGCCTGAAAGGGGTCTTCCTACCACATGAGTTTTGTATGCTGGAGACCGAATTATCAGTGGGACCTCTTCATTTCTCCATTTCCCCCAAAATGGCTAGATCGCAGGAGCCATGGAGCTGTCTCTTGAAGAAACAAAGATATTTTGTAGTTTTATCAACAGTACTAGGGAGAAATGTTCACCTGTTGAAATATCCATTTTGTAAGGCAAATAATAATGTGATTGAATGTGTAAGATAAAATGAAATAAAAAAAGAAAAAAGAGTATGTCAAAAATATATTCATACTTTCATGTTCATTACAAATTTATTCATAATAGTTATGATAAAACATTAACATAACTATTACACACAAATGGATAGAAGCATGTTACAGGAACCAGCAAGTGCTGTGGTGTTTGAGGTGCTGGTCCAACATGGTTGATCACAGTTCAAGTCCCAGACCTGTCACTTTGCTTCCTCTCTTTCTCTCTCTCTCTTACTCACTATCTGTTTCTCTCTGGTGAGCATGTGTCTAATAGAAAATTAAATAAAAATAATAATAAATTAAATAAATATTTTAAGAAAACCTTTTATATATGTATACAATAGAATATTATCCAACCTTTAAAACAGAATTGTGCATACCAGCTTCATAGCCTAATATTTAAAAGATCAGGGTTCCACATAAGTGACCGTGGCTTGGATCCCATTTTTGGTGGCTTAAGAAACACACTGTGTATGTGTATGTACTTTTCTGAAATCCTGACAGACTGGAGAAATGGAGAAGAGATTGAAGCATGATGAAGCTCCACTGGGAAATGTCTCTCTCCTTCAGTCTCTGGTGGTCACATGAACCCTAAAAGTGACAAAACATATTCTGTTATTAAAAATTAGGGATGAACTTGGAGGACATTATGCTGATTGAAATAACTTAGGTACACAAAGACATACACCTCATCATCTTACATGTAAGTAGAGTACTAAAAACTAGAATTCACAGAAGCAGAGAATAATATGACAGCTACGACAGGTTGAGGGTAGCCAGGTTTTAAAAATGATGGTCAAGAAAGCAGCTGATGGTGTATGGTTAGACTGCTGGGCTCCCAGGTAGACCATAAATTGAGTTCCACATGCAGTGGCTTAAAACTCATGCCAGGCACATGTGTGTGTTTGCCCAAACTCCCAAGAGGAGAATTGAGGAGAAGGGATTGCATTGTGAACACACTCCTAGAGGTAATTTCTTGATTTGTGTCTGTCTGTCTGTGTCTCTCCAGCAAACACATATGCCCTATAGCAAAAATCTCTCCAAAAATAAATTAAATTTAAATTAAAATATTGGTCAAAAAATAATATTTCAGTTAGTCAAGAGGAATGAGTTCAAAGGTTCTAATGTACATCATATCAGTGCAATTAAGTACATTATATTGTATACTTGAAAAATTCTCTGAGAGTAGATATTGTATTCTCACATCAGTAACAAGTTGTGAGGTAATACATATGTTGTTTTTAACATTATTCTATTTAATTTTGTTATTATTATTTGTTAATTTTGTTAATAAATATTAAAATATTTATATTTATTATTTGTTAAATTAAGGGAGAGAAAGTGAAAAAGCAAGCCACCAAGTCTGGAACTCGAACTGCAGTCATCCATGCAGGAATGCAACAACTTAACCATCACACCACCTACTAGCCCTGTTAGCACCTGCAAAATGGCTCAATTTGGCCATCCCTCAAAGTTTACATCAGTTAAAACATCTTTGCACATATCATATTTTTATAAAAAACAAAAAATAGAAATACAAAAATAAATGAATAAATAAATCATGAAAAATTTGCAAGAATACTTTCTATAAAGACTGGTAAAAGAAAAATATAACAAGAGATAAATGTTGGGTCAAGAACATAGTACTTTATAGTTATTACATATTAAATCATGTAATAAGTACTTGACACGAGAATTATCAGTGGACAGAGCAAAGGATATCATTCTTAGGAGTATGTGGATTAATTTTATGGAACATTAAAATTTAAAAATAATCTAATCTTCTCTGGAAAGTATCCTGCTTCATTGTAAGTTATAAGGCTCATTTGTCCCATGATCATGTTGCAGACGTGAGAGTGATATTGGGCATAGCAAAGAAATACCTTCTGTACACTAGTGAGGTCACCAGTGACTGATATTATTCCTTCCCCTCCTTTTAAAGGCATCATACAGAATTAGGTTATTGTGTATTTTTCATTTATTTTTTATTTAGAGAGATATTTTTGCTATAGGGCACATGTGAGTGCCAAAGAGAGAAAGAAAAAGTGAAAAATCACCCCCTAAGGGGGATGGTCACACCACAATTTCTTCCTCATTTTCCTCCATTTCAAGATTTTTGTTATGCATGCACAAGTGCTCAGCATGAGTTTTAAACTCCAGGGTCCAGGGTTCAAACCATAGCCAGTCATGTGGGAGTCCAGTGCCTTAACTACTATGCCACCTGCTAGTCCAACTTTTGTATATTTTAACACCATTTTAAAAAGTCCAAATTATAAGAGCAGTTGTGTGTTACAGGTGCTTTGGCCTCAGTCACAAAATTAAAAAACTTGTTGTCTCAGGATAGGATGGTCCCCAAAGCCTTACCTGGCCATTATGAAATCATAAAGTCTGGGGGAGAAAAACAGTGCAAAACATGTTTTTCCCAAATTGTTTTTTACTAAAATGGAAGGTGGCAGGTGCAGCGCCCCAAGGCAGAGATCCCCAGAGCCCCAGGATGGGATATAAGTGAAACAATAAAAAGACAGGGAAATCTGGAGTTCAGATAAAGCACAAAGCTCAGCATCATGGCTTCTGTAGAAATGCCTTTTTAAAAGTTCTAGTTATGTCCCTGTCTGTCATGCCAGTCTGGAACACATTTGTACAGGTTGAAGACAGACTGTAGAAGTGAGAATCCTCTGTGCCCTCCACAGAGTTGACTCTCCCGACAGAGGACTGAGCCTGCAGACACAATCCAGTTCCATCTCCTCCTCAGCTCTCACACATAGGGTTTTTTATCTGTATTGGGCCAGCTCAGACTTGTCATTACCTTTGATTAGTGTCATGCTACTTATGCAGCCTTTACAAATGGCATGTGAAATGAAAAATTTTACGTGTTTTGGATACTGGAAGCCAAGGGTCTACAAGGATGGGGACCTGGTACTGGGTGGGTTTTTCCCTCTTGTCATCATGGAAGAGAACGAAACTTTAAGCCAACTACATTTTCTGATGAAGCCACCTCAAGAAGTGTCTAAACCTATGTAAGTTATTGGTTATATGTATGTGTAAATGTGTTTATATAAGTGTAATAATGTAGTTAGCATATATGTGTGTGTGATTAATCCCATTGAGAATAATCAAGTGAGCACAGAAATGAGAGAAGAGCACAGTTGTGAACTCAGGATGCCTTGTTATCCTTTTATCATCTTTCTTCTTCTCATTTTTAGTGTTTCTTCATTTCTTTCAAGACAGAAGAGAGAATTAATATAGCTTGTTGTCCACTCCATCAGCACTATCTTTATATTTAGTGGGAGGCACAGAATGAGTGAGATTGTTGGTACCTTTGCACTTTTCCTACCAAAACTCATGTAGTGAGGCCTGTATGCATATTGTGACACTGAGCTTCTGACATGAAGTTAATGTTACAATTAAGGTGCTGACTCTGGGTGCTCACTGCTGACTGGGGAATGGTAAAAGTGTGCTTTGTAGAGAAGTCATAGGTATCTGTAGGCTGCCACCATATACAAACCAATGATGATATCCACACCCCAATTTCTGCTCTATTCTCCTCTCAGGATTTTGGGCATGCATGCACAAGTTTCTGTCATAATTTTCAAGATTCCAGGCCCAAGACATGTACTGTGGTCAGCCATGTGAGAATCCAGTACCTTAACCACCATGCCACCTCCTGGTCCCTTCATGATATCTTTTACAGAACAGTAAACAAAGCTTCCTTTAAAGTCTCAAAATATACATGGGAAATGTGGCCATGAGATTTTGCAGTAGTTCAAGAATATTAGGTTCAAATCTGAATATATCGAGGATAAATACAATTGTTCCCAAAGAGCAAGGTGGGAATAATTGTATAGAAAATTACTAAGCAGTAACATTAGAGGTCATAGAGATTCTGGCCAAATCCACTTGTATGGATTATATACAAGTTTCCAGATAGGCCTGGGAGAATTTTTGGATGTCTGATTAAAGCTTTATCTAGCAAAAGCCAGCAAGTAGAATAGTGGTCGAGGCGTTGTATTCTGATGTGGTCATGATTCTAGTTGTAAACCCAGAGGCTTGAATCTCACAATTCGTGCTCCACACAGTGATTGATTTCAGACCACCTAATGGGGAATCATAAATTCCTCCTAAACTAGTAATGGGGGCATAGTGAACATTCACCAGACCACAGAAAGTAAACTACAGTAACTGCTTTATGCCGAGTTCATCTCCTATCTACCTAGAGTGGGGTCTAACTCCTAACTCAGCATAGAGCTTAAGGCAGCTGTTTCCCGCATGGCTGACTACATGGTTGGGGTCCTGAATTGAGTTGTTTGAAAAACATGAGAGGTGGGGGTATGCCTGCATGTACAATAAGCCCAAGAGCAGAATGGAAGAGAAGGAATCATGGCATGACTTTCTCCCCAGGGAATGAACTCACACTCTCTCTCTCTCTCTCTCTCTCTCTGTTTCACTCTGGTGAGTGCACACACCCTATAGCAAAAAAAAAAAAAAAAAAAGTGAAAATAAAGCGTAAGAACCAATTCAGAAAAAAACAGAGTTCTGATTACATACAAATCTTTAGTCTAACATGCTTTATTAACAAATCTGGGGAACAGTAGATGGTGGAGCATTAAGTCCTTGAACTCCCACTTGGCTGATTGCAGTTTGAATCCTGAACTTGATGTCTTCAAAATTATGCTGGGAACATATAAGTGTGGCCCCCAAAAAAAATGAAGGAGAAGGGATTGCAGCATGGTCATACCTTCTTGGGGGATGATTTCTCACTTTTTCTCTCATGGTCTCTCTCTCTAAAGTACACTCACTGTGACAACAACCTTTCAAAGAAGAAAAGAAAAAACATTTTGAATGTTTAAATTAAGAAATGTAAGGTTTAAGAAATTAACACCGTAATAATTACACAGAGAATAGAGAAACAATTAAAGACAATATATAACACTAATTTAATAAAAACATGAGGCTTTTTATCATTATTTCATTAATTTCATTTTCTTTTATACATTTAATAACATTATATTTGGCTTACAAAATGGATATTTCAACAGGTGAGCATTTCTCCCTAGTACAGTTGATAAAACTACAAAATATCTTCAACAGATAATACCACATTTCTTTGTGTCATTAATGCTTTGCCTCCCTATTTTTCTTCTAAATGTTCTTCCTCAGACCCTCCTCTTTTACACACACTATATCTGGTATTTACAACTATATACTGCGTCTCTATATCCTTTAGTCAATTAGATTCAGTCATGAGCTATTTTTAAAACTCAAAATAAACTTTTAGCAAATATTATTTTAAAAGTTAAGAATTTCTAAGGGGAAAATGAACAATTATGAAGACCAATTAACTACAGAGAAATTTTTTTTTTACAAATTTGTTAAACAACTTGATGCTGCCACTTATTGACTAAAAGATTTAAATTAAATATTGTCGGCGTCTGCCCCAGGGCTTGGGTCTGGCTGAATCATGATCAGGGGGCTGCTAGTGAGGAAGAGAAAGAGGACGAGAAAGAGAAAGCCCTCCATCTTGTCAGGACCGGGAAATTGGAAAGAATGAGGCAAAGGGATAGAGTAAAAACGGACACAGGCAGCCTGAGCCTAGGTAGCCCAAGCAACTTGTGCCACAGCTGCTGCTGCTGCTTGAGCCACTTGAGTTGCTTGAGCCACCCAGACAAACTGGGCCTCTTTATTTATAGTACAAGGAGACATTGCACATGTATGTTTCATGACATTTCATAGACTGGTTGCCAGGTTACAGACAATAAGAAGCAGTTAACAAATCTATAAGGGCTTAGTCACACCAGGCCAGGTGTATCCCTTGACAATAATCCCATCAAGAGAAAATCTCATCTTCCTTTCTAATGCAAAGAACTAGCTGTTAGGTGTGGGGAAGGAGCTAAAGATCTTTTCCATAAGGAGTGCACCACCACACCCAGAGTAGGCTAAAGAACCTTTGAGATGCAGAGCAGGGATTGGATTTTACTAATTGGGGCCAAGATGTTTCTTGAAGTCCATCAGATGTGTCTGTTGGAACGCCCCTAGCAATTTCCACCCTTGCTCTGTCTGCAGTCAAGGTCAAGGAAAGACAAGTTACAAGGTTCTGCCAAACCCCAAAAGAGCATGTGGTGTTTACTCAGAGCATGTCCCCACACCTCAGATTCTCTCTCTTAAACGTGTCCCCACAAAATGTTCAATTTTGGACAAAAACGAATTTAAAAACAGTTTTTTTAGAATTGACATTATATTGTATAAAATATAAAAAAAGCCCAAATGTACTTGAAATATGCCAAGTAGTTGAAAAGCTGGCAAGCCAGATACTATTTATACTTTCTTTACTTCTTTAAAGAATTATTTATTTAATATTATTTATCATTATTATTTTGTTTTTCATTTGCAACTGGCATGTGTGCTCACCAGAGAGATAGAGAGAAGTGGGGAGAAAGTGAGAAATCAAGCCACCAGGTCTGAGACTTGAAATGTGGTTGACCATGTGTGAGTCCAGAGCCTTAAAGAGCATGCCACCTGCTGGCCCTGTCAGGTGTTATTTAAATATTCCAGAATATAGGAAATATAAGAAATGCTTTAATCATGGTTTCTGGAACTAAATAGAAACAAAGTGACATGTGAGATATACCCAGTTCTAGAAGGATTATGAAAGTGAGTGTATGCATGGTGACTGTAACTCATGATTGAGTACTATTTATTCTAATACTGCCAAAAGACTATGATACTAAAGTTCTCATCACAGATGTGAAAAATTTCTTAGTCCAATTGTTGATGTCATATTTAAGAATCTTAAAACTACTTTATATTTGGGACCAGCAGCTAGCGTAATGGTTATGTCGCTGGACTCCCACGTAGTCGACCGCGGTTCGAGTCCTGGACCCGGCGGCTTAAACTCACGCCAGGCGCGTGTGCGTGTGTGCCCAAGATCCCGAAAGGAGAATGGAGGAGAAGGGATTGCAGCGTGGCCATCCCCCCTGGGGGGTGATTTCCTGCTTTCTATCTCTCTGTCTCTCTCTGTCTGTCTGGCGAGCACACGCACCCTATAGCAAAAACCTCTCCAAAAAAAAGAAAAGAAAAAAAAAAAAACTACTTTATATTTTATAAATATACATATATGTGATTTGTCTATATATAAATCTTTTAAGAGTATGAATGTAGTGAATGTGTGCATTTTAGTCCTATTCTTTTTCAAATTAATTTTAAAAATTATTATTCATACATTAAAACTCTATACATCATTTAGATTGTGAAGACTTCAGCCAGCATGATATACACCTCAGTCCAGTCCAGTTAAGACTATTGAACACATCCTCATCAACACATAAAAAAACTTTATCTGCATCCCACAAGTGTCTTACCTCTCCTTTTTCCCCTTAATTTCTTTTCTATGCTCTTTCCCTCCCACACTCTCTTTCCACTTCTCTCTAGTGTGCATTACAATTTTTAATGCTTTTATGTTCTCCAGTCTTTCAGTCTTTATCATGGAGTGCAGACAGTCGGTATATGTTAAGTGAAGACATATAATGTCTCTCTTGCATAGCCTGAATTCCTTCACTCAGCAAAAAATCTTCCATATTCATCCACTTTCTATTAAATTCCAGGGCCTTATCATTTTTTATGGCTGAATAGTAAGTATTCCATGGAGAATATGCGCCATAATTTTTCAATCCATTCATCTGTTTGTGGACATTCGGGTTGGTTCCATGACTTAGCAGTCATGAATAATGCTTCAATGCAAATAGTTGTGCAAGCGTTTTTCCACTGAGTGCTCTCCCGTTCTTTGGGTAGATACCCAGGAGTGGAATTGCCAGATCATATGGTAGTTCAATTTGAAGGTCTTTGATGAAGCTCCATATCATTCTCTGCAGTGGCTGGACCAATTTACATTCCCAGCAACAGTGTAGGAGTGTCCCCCTTTCACCATGTCCTCTCCAGCACTTATTATTATATGTTTTTTTAATCTTCACCATTCTAACTGGGGTTAGGTGGTATCTCATTGTGGTTTTGATCTGTATCTCCCTTACAACGAGGCTTGTTGAGCATTCTTTCATATGCTTTTTGGCTGTTCCTATGTCTCCCTTGGACGGTTGTTTTTCAGCTCATTTTCCCATATTTTAATTGAGTTAATCATTTTCTTCTGGGTAAGCTGCTTGAGTTCCCTGTGTATTCTGGTTATCAGTTCCTTAGCTGAGGCACAGTTAAAAAAAATTCTCCCCCATTCCAAGGTTTGGTGATTCACACTAATTACGGTGTACTTGCTGTGCAGAAACCTCTTAATCTGATGTAATCCCATCTGTTTATTTTGGGAATTATTGCCTGTGCTTTGGGGGTCTTGCTTAAGAAGTCTTTGCCTACCCCAATGTCTCCCAGTTTCCCCAGTGTTTTCCACCAGTAGTTTTATAGTTTGTAGTCTTAGGTTTAGATCATTGATTCACTTTGAGTTAATTTTTGTTAATGGTTAAAGATAGGGGTTCAGATTAATCTTTCTGCAGGTGGATACCCAGTTTTTTAAACAGTATTTGCTAAAGAGGTTTCCCTTGTCCCACTGGATTGACTGGTACCCTTTGTCAAAAATGAGTTGATTGTATGTTTTGGGGTTTATTTCTGGAGTCTCTACTCTGTTCCATTTGTACTCTTGTCTATTTTTTTGGCAATACCATGCTGTTTTGATTATCAAAGCTTTGTAATATATTTTGGGGTCAGGAAGTGAGACGCGACCTACTCCTGTCTTCTTGCGCAGGATGGCTTTAGCAAAACGGGGTCTTTCATGGTTCCAGACAAAATCTGATTGTCTTTTCTAGGTCTATGAAAAATATCTCTTGTAATTTTATAGGGATTCCATTAAACATGTAGATTAATTTGGGTAGAATTGACATTTTGATTATATTGATTCTACTAATCCAGGAACATGGGATATACTTCCACTTTTTAGTGTCCTTTTCAATTTATTTTTAAAGGTTTTCCTTGTAGAGGTCTTTTACTTCCTTGGTTATTTTTATTCCTATGTATCTTATGCTTCTTGTGGCCATGGTAAATGGAATTACTTTCTTCAGTTCTGTCTCTGTCTGCTTGTTGTTTGTATATAGAAATGCTATAGATTTTTGTAAGTTAATTTTGTATCCTGCCACTTTACTGTATGCATTTATTACTTCGAGAAATTTTTTTTTTTTTTTTTTTGTGGATACTATTTGGTCTTCTGTGTATACAGTCATGTCATCTGCAAACAGAAGTAATTTCAGCTCTTCTTTTCCTATTGGAATGCCTTTTATTTTTTTCTCTTGTCTGATCACATTGGCTGGAATTTCCAGTACTATATTGAATAAGAGCAGAGAAAGGGGCAACCTTGTCTTCTACCAGTTCTTAGTGGAAAACCTTTCAGTTTTTCCCCATTCAGTATAATGTTAGTTGTAGGTTTTTCATAAATGGCTTTTATTATGCACAGGTTATTTATTACTGATTCAATCTCATTGCTTGTTATAGGTGCAGTCAGACTTTCTATGTATTCCTGAGTCAATATTGGTAGATTACATGTGTCCAGGAATTTGTCCATCTCATCCAGGTTTTCTTCTATGTTGACATAGACTCGCTCATAGTATGCTCTAATGATGTTTTATATTTCTGTTATGTCTGTTGTAATGTTGCCTGATTTGTTGTGAATTTGACTTATCTCACTCCTTTTTCTCTTCTTAATTAGTCTGGCTAATGGTGTGTCAATCTTGTTTTTCTTTTCAAAGAACCAGCTTCTGCTTTCATTTATTTTCTGTATAGTTCACTTATTTTCTATGTCATTTATTTCTGCTCAAATCTTTATTATTTCTTTTCTCCTGGAGCTTTTTGGATTTTTTTGCTGTTGCTTTTCCAGTTCTCTGAGGCATGATGTTAGGTGATTCGTTTGCCTTCTTTCCATCTTCTTATGTGCACTAATTGCTATGCACTTCCCTCTTATGACTGCTTTTGCAGCGTCCTAAAAATTATAGAAACTCATGTCCTCCTTGTCATTGGTTTCCATGAATGTTTTGTTTTCAGTCTTAATTTCTTCCGTACTTACATAGTCATTCAGGAGTTGGATATTTAGTTTCCATGTATTTATGTGTATTTTTGAGAATTTCCCATGAAATTAAAATCAAGTTTAATTCCATCATGGTTAGAGAAGATCCTGGATACAGTTTCTATGCCTTTGGATATGTAGAGTCTTGCTTTATGCCCTATCATGTGGTCAATCTTCACAAAGGTTCCATGTGGGCGTGAGAAAAAAAGTATATCTAGTGGTTTTCAGGTGGAAAGTTCTATAGATGTTTGTTAAGTCCATTTGATTTATGGTATCATTTAGATCCTTTACCTCTTTACTTATTTTTTGTCTAGATGATCTGTCCAGAGGAGATAGTGGGGTGCTGAGGTCTCCAACAATTAGTGTGTTGCAGTCTATCTCTCTTTTTAGATCCAACAGTTTTTCTTTCACTTATTTGGGTGGTCCTGTGTTAGGTACATAGATATTTATTAGCATTATATCTTCTTGATGGATTAACCCTTTTACTACAATATAGTGCCATTCTTCGTCTCTTGAACAGTTTTTGTTTTAAAGCCTATCTTGTCAGAAATTAGTGTCACTACTCCAGCTTTTTTTTTGGTTCCCATTTGCATGGAATACCTTTTTCTAACACTTCACTTTTAGTCTATGTGTGTATTTATCCATGAGATGCATTTCTTGTAGACAACAAATAGAGGGATTCCATATTTTTTTGTATCCTGCCAGTCTGTGTCTCTTGATTGGAGAATTTAATCCATTAACATTTAATGTTATTATCAATATTTCTAGATTTGTCCTTACCTTTAAGTTGGATATTGTCTTGGTTGTCTTTTATTCCCTTATTTCTGGCTGATCATTCTTAGTTTTCCTGGAACAGGACTCTCTTCAGAGTTTCTTGAAGAGCTGGTCTGGTGTTGGTAAATTCTTTCAGGTTTTCTTTGAGAAAATTTTAATTTTTTTCTCATATGAAGGATACTATTGCTATATATAATTATCTTGGTTGAAATTGTTTCTCTCTTAACACTTTCAATATGTTTTCCCATTCTTTCCTTGCTTGCATTGTTTCTGTTGAAAGATCCGGAGTTTACCTGATGAGATGACCTTTGTAAGTCACTTCTCATTTCTCTTGTGCCAATTTTAGTATCTTGTCTTTATCTGTGGTCTTGGCCAGTCTGGCTAAGATGGACCTTGGGGAAGATCTTCTTGGGTTGATTCTACTTGAAGTCGTTTGTATTTCTTGTGTCTGGATCTGTAAGTGCTTCCCTAGACTTGGGACATTTTCTTCCAGAATTTCATAAAATAGATTTTCCACACCCATATTAGTTTCTTCACCTTCTGGGATACCAATATTCGATGTTTGGAAGTTTAATGCAATCTAATATTTCTTATATATTATCCTCATTTTTTAAAAATTTTCTCTATCTTTTTGGTGTTTTTGTTTTTTTTTTTTCCCTAGGTCAGAGGTTTTATCTTCTATGTCAGACATTCAATATTCAGCATGGTCTAATTGACTTTTAATATTTTTTAGAGTGTTTTTTTATTTCCTGTATTAGAGACTTCATCTCTAATAGTTTCATCTGATTCTTTTTTAGAGTGTCCATTTCTTTTTTCATATCCTGGAATGACTTTCTAATATCCTGTAGTTCATTGTCCCTTTTCTGTTCTAGCTGATAGAATTTTGTCTCCATGAATGTTCTACATTTTTTCTCTGACATTTTAGTAACATCTGTTTTTTTCAAGAGATGGAGGGGAGTTACTGTGTTCTTTTTTTTTTTTTTTTTTTTTTTTTTTTTTTTTGGAGAGGTTTTCACTATAGGGCGCGTGTGCTCGCCAGACAGACAGAGAGACAGAAAGTGAGAAATGACCCCCCAGAGGGGATGGTCACGCCGCAATCCCTTCTCCTCCAGTCTCCTCTTGGGATCTTGGGCACGCACGCACATGAGCCCGGCATGAGTTTTGAGCCACCGTGTCCGGGACGTGAACCACGGTCGACTACGTGGGAGTCCAGCAACATAGCCATTACGCTAACTGCTGGTTCCCCTGTGTTCTTTTGATGGAGACATATTTCCTGTTTAATTCAGACCTGAGACTCTTCTTCTAATTCTATCCATGGGGAGAAGTATTCACTTTTGGATACCTTTTTGGAAAATGTTTTTTGACTGGGAACAAGTGTGCTTCCTTTTTTGTAGACTGATGTGTGCTGAAGTCTCTCTTTTGCTGTGTTTTGCAATGTCTGCACAGGAGGAGTCTTCTATTTAGGA
Source organism: Tupaia tana (assembly GCA_026018925.1). Classification (NCBI taxonomy): domain Eukaryota; kingdom Metazoa; phylum Chordata; class Mammalia; order Scandentia; family Tupaiidae; genus Tupaia; species Tupaia tana. The sequence continues at coordinate 4,913,387 of JAKSZU010000024.1, forward strand.
GTCTGAAGAGCAGTCTTTCCTTTTTTGCAAGTGGTTATGGAAAAGGGAGAATCCCAGGGAGCCTGACAAATCCCAAGGTATTTGAAAATTGTGATGCTGGGTTTGTCTAACCCCTTATGGTACGTGAAGGATTGGCAGGAGATGACAACATAGTTTGAGATGCACAATTTTGACAGGGGTGTGGAGATAGAAGTGGGTTCTGCTGAAGAGCTGGGTTTAGTCATGTGGGGTAAGGAGAAATGGGAAATTAACAAAAGAAAGAAAAATAGAAGGGGGAAAAGGCCTACCTTGCTTACAGAGAGAGAGGGTCACTGTGGTTGGGCAACCAAAGCTGGAGCTGGGGCAAGGAGGCCCTGCCTCACTGTCCCTTAGGCCAGGGGTCTGTAGATGGAAATGGGAAAGCTCGGGGCAGTTCGGTGGGGTAAGGAGAAGTGGAGAATTCTTCAGTCATATTCTGAAAGAAATTTTTCATTTTCTCCATATATTAATGATCCTCATTTAAAATCCTCTCTATTCAGACAACAGTGTCATCATTTACCTAAATGACACCTCATCTCACTCACAAGACATTCAAAGCCTCTCTTCATTGTTTGGACATGATTTGCTTAAGCAGAGGGAAAAACACATTCAAAGTTTTCTGAAACCCTGGGAACATTATTCACACTAGCTCTGTGTACCATGCAGGAGAATCTCTGAATTGGAACCTGGGTCTATAAAGTTATGTCTTTTGGCTTGGCTGAAGAATTTACCCTGAACTGCATGACTTGACAGTATTTCCTAATGCTGTTCCCTCTGTTTATTTACCAGTGGATGCACTACAGATATGTATTGGCCTTTTACTTTGCCATTGAGCAGATCAATAAGAGTCCCCATTAGCTCCCCAACCTCTCCCTGGGTTATCATTTCTACAATGCATTTCCCAGTGATAAAAGAACTTTAGAAAGTACTCTATTTTTGCTCTCTGGAGGGAATCAGTACTTGCCAAACTACAACTGCTGGATACAGAAACAACCTGTTGCTATTATTGCAGGAAACATGCCAATATTTTCAGCCCAAGTTGGAACCCTATTGGAGCTCTACAAAAGTCCACAGGTAAGTGGATTGTCAGGTTAAAGAATGAAAATCGAATAGCTCCTAATGTTATTCTCTTACATCTGAGTGATGAAAACATGGAAGCTGGTGTACATACCTCTAGAGGCCCTCAGCACTTCTCTTGGTTGTTTGAACACAATTTGCTTAAGCAGAGGGAAAAAGGCACATGCTATTTCCTGGGTCATGGGACTATTAATGATACAAGGATTAGAAAAGAAAAGAACTGTAGTGTTCAGAACAGAGAGACAGAGACAGAAAGAGAGAGGAAAAGTGGAAAAGCTTGTGGCCAGGTCTGGTACTCAAATCACGGTCGATCATGTGGGATTCCAGTACCTTATGAATCATGCCACCTACTGGCTCCTAATACACTTTTTTACAAATTACTTATTTAATTTAATTTGTTATTATTATTATTAATTTTGTCTAGTATTATCATAATCTTGTTTATATTACATTGAATGACATATAACTTTACAGTGCATTAGTGACGAGTGTGTTCATCAGAGAAACAGAAAGTGAGAAATCACCTCCCAGAGAAGATGGCCTTGCCACGGTTTCTTCTTTTTCTTTCTGCTCTGGAGATTTGAAGCACACATGCATATGCACCTGGCATGACTTTCAAGTCTCATGATTGGGAATTAAACCCCATTCAGTCACATGGGACAGTGCCTTCACCATCACACCACCTTCTTACCCCCATGTTTTATTTCTAAGAGTAACAGTTTTATTTTTATTGAGCAATTGTAGGAACTAATAGTGTAGTTATATATTTCATACTTGTTTGATTTGAAATGTCTGACTCTGGGCACAAGACACAAATAAAGCAGCAAACAGGTCTTCCTTCTTGGGGAAGTTTTTGAAATCCAGGAACACAGCTGTGACTACACACAGATTCAGGAGTCTGAGCAGAAAAGAGAATTATTAGTCATAATCATACATGTTATAAACTGTTTTGATGGGATGTCTCTATTTTTTTCCACTTTGGAGAAAATTATTGCCTTTAATAATTTAACACTGTGTATCATTTAAACTCCCATCACATTGATATTAGTTAGGTTTTCTTTTTTTTTTTTTTATAGAGAGATTTTTGCTATAGGTACATGCACCTTCCAGAGAGACAGAGAAAGTGAGAAAACACTCCTGGGGTGATATCCACATTGCAATCCATTTTTTATTGTCTTTTCAGGGTTTGAGGCAACCAGGCACATATGCCAGACATGAGTTTTAAGTCTCTGGTTCTAGGACTCAAAACTGTAGTCAGCCATATGGGAGTCCAGAAATTAATCACTATGCTACCTGTTGGCCACCCTTAGAAAGACTTCTAATGAAGAACTAGTATGCTTCTCCTTGTTCTTTACAACCATGTGAGAGTCTAGTGCTTTAACCATCATGTCATCTGCCAGCCGTCTTTATGTATTATTTGCTAAATATCTCCAACGTACCTAATGGCTGTATCCCATACATAATTAAAATAATCCCTTGTGTCATTCTTTTTTCTTATGTAATAACTTTCTTAAAAACAATCTCAATGGAGGTTTTACAAGGTAAATATTATGAAAAATTGTGTTCCCAAGAATATTTATACTAGGTCCTCAGATCTGGTTGGGTAGAAAATTTTTGGTTCTAGATTTTAAAATATCTAATGTGATATGTAGGTACACAATAAAAAGCTAACTTAAATCTCATGTGTCAGCTGAATGATAAGAATGTGTTTAATCCACTTCTGGACTCTGACGTTAGTACAACACTGATTTTCACATATTAACACAATACATAGGAGAAGCATAATTGTTATATAAATATTTTTTAAAAGATTTTTCCTTAGGGTTTGTGCACTTGAGAGAGAAAGAGAGAGAGAGAGAGAGAGGAACAGAGACATTAAGAGAGAAAGTGAAAAGTTAGCCCACAGGGGAAATGGCCACATCACAATCCATTCTCCTCCATCTCCTCCCAGGATGTGGGGCATGCATGCACATGCACTCAGCATGAGGTTTTAGACAATACATCCAAGACTCAAACTGTGGTCAGTCATGTGAGAGTCCAGCATTTTAACTACTATGTGACCTGCTGGTCCCTGTTGTATAAATCTTCTACCTCATCTAATTGGCTGAGATTATAGTCAATGTTTTGAGATGTTTAGTACAACAAAGAATGATATGCAAGAGGTTGGCAGGTTGTGGGTTGGATAAGGCACTGGATTCTCGTATGGCAAACTATGGTTTGACCCCTGGATGCACTGACTTGCTTTCACATTCTGCCTCTCTCTCTCTCTCTCTCTCTCTCTCTCTCTCTTATCAAATTGAAGAAGGCTAATAATAAATAACAAATTAAATAAATAATTCTTAAAGAAATGGTATGCAACATGACAAGAGAAAATGTAAATGGTGTCTACAAAAACATGAATGGTATTTTAATCTGTGCTCTCTTCATGTTTATAGAATATCAATATATAAGAAGGACTTTGTTGACAAATGACAAATGATAAAGGGTTTCAGGATATATAGTTACTACCTTTTTTGTGTTTTTTTTTTGGTGTTTGTTTTCCAATATTTAATTTTTTTAATTCTTTGTATTTACATTTAATCATATATCCCTTTACAGTGTACAACACAACTTTTCCCAGCATGAGTACAGTACGTATCAGACAAGACAAACACATCACTATATACATTATCATCAGCAAATGGCTTTTTATTTTTGTGTCAGGTTTTAGACACACACAAACTCACACACATGCACACTTTCACATACATATAGACTGGTGTGAAATGTATTCATGTTGGAAAATTCACCTTACAATCTACATAAAGTACAGTGATTTAATGTGTAAAGGAAATTAAAACCAAATAAAATACATGAATGTCTGCACTCTATAGTAGAAACAGAGAGATTGGAAAGTATAGTACAGTTGCATGGAGTGCAACTATAGATACTACAGATAGTAAGGATAGGGATAATATGAGGGTGAGTATTAGGGGAGGAATAACACAGAGGAAAAAGAAGTACATATAACTGACACCATTTCATTTCAGGACTCTGTTCAGAAACCTCTGTATATATTTAACATTAAAATGACTTCATACCTTCTTGAAACTAACAGGCCAGTTTATCATCTCTTCATTGATGACCAAGCCTTGATCTTGGGTGCTCCTGTAGACAAAATCTCCTACTTTAACCAACAACAAACTGCGATTAGAAAATCTCACAAGGATGTGGATATCATACTGTATTTTTTTTTTTTCATCCAGGGTCTTGTTGTACACAATACTGTTTGTCACCTGACTTTTCCTCAGAAATGGGTGTAGCTGGATTAAAGGCAGGATTTACAAATTAGGACTACATTACATTTAGAGGTTCAACAATCCATATCTATCAATTAATTTTTCTATTTTAGCTCTCTACCCTTTTTTGTAGAAGCTCAATATGGATTGAGTTGTCACCAGTTCTGTAGTCATGTGAGATGTACTCTCTTTTTTCTTTCTAAAACAATGGAGGAGTGATTGTAGCTCATAAGAAAAATTCTAGGATGTTTCCCAAAGAGTGAATTGTACATGAACTTTCATAAAACCCAGACTAACAAAATCTGGCTTGGACTAATTAGAGACTAAACTTGGTCATTTTTAAAGGGCACATGTGGGCCCAGCCAGTGAGTGGTGCAATTAAAGTGACTCAATCACACATCTCTAAGCCAGCATCTTGGTTCCTGTACTTGCAGCCTACAAAACACACTGGATGGAGCCAACAGGTGGTGTGGTAGTTAAGGCATTGAACTCTCTCATGGCTGACTATGATTTAAGTTCTGGACTTGGTAGCTTGTTTTCTGACTTTCCATGTTCTTTTCTCTCTGTTTCTCTCTAATAAAATTTAAAAAAATAAAATAATAAAATAATTATTTTAAAAGAAAGCAAAACACTGGACACATGTGTATTCATGTTCCAAATTCCAGATAAAAACAGAGGTGGAGAAAGGATTTCATCATGACTATTCCCCATGAGTGGTGATTTCTCACTTCCCCTCTGTGTCTTTTCCTAACAAATGCACTTGTAGAGAAAAAATAAGATTTTTTTCATTTTACTTATCATTGCTGTTTTTTAAATTTGACCAGAGAGAGAGGGAAACTGAGAAAACAAGCCATCAGGTTCTAGACTTGAACCAATCAGCCATGTGGGAGTCCAGCCTGTGACCACTATGCCCCCTCATAGTCCCTTGTAGGAAAAACTTTTAATAGGCACTATATATGTGAAAAGATTTAGATTCTTGATACTGGTAGGGGTAGTATAAAAGTATACAGTTCTTCAAGTTTATTCAAAAATGGGCATTAAATATGTGCAATTTTTTGGAAACTATTTACACCTCAATAAAAATTTTAAAAAGAACAAACCAGTTTTGTTCTGTATCTTTACTTTGGACTTCTTTCGGTAAAAGTGTTATTGTTATGTGACATAAAAAGAAATAATTTGTAACAAATATATAAATTTAAAACCTTTAAATTCATTTAGAGAGGTTTTTGCTATAGGGCATGCATTCTTGACACAGAGAGAGAAACAGAGAGACAATAAGTGAGAAATAGCCCACTGGAGGAATAGCCATGCCATAATCCCTTCTCCTCCATTCTCCTTTTGGGATTTGGGACATGCATGCACACACCACTAGAATGAGTTTTAAGCCTCTAGGTCTGAGATTTGAACCACAGTCAACTACATAGAATCCAGTGACATAACCATTATGCCATCTGTGGTCTCCAAACTTTTAAATTCTAAAGAGGCTTTTATTCATGGTTGGCAAGTAAACTTCCCAGAGAGAAATAGAGAGAATGAGAGATGAGAGAAGAAGTGCCCCCATGTAGAATGAGTTGCAATCTCTTCTTCATTTGTCCTTTTTTTTGGAATTTTGGAAATGGATGCATGCACACATGCCTCGAATGATGTTGAGGCCTCAAGGTCTTGGACTTGGGCCATGTGGAATTCAGCTGCCTTATTCAATAGACCATATTTCCATCCCACTAAAGAGTCAGTGTTTGAAGAAGTATTTATTTAATTTTATCTATTATCATTATTTGCAATTTGTAATAGGGCATGGGTGCTGATGAGAGAGAGACAGAGAAAGAGAGAGAAGGAAATTGAGAAAGCAAGCTGTCAGGTCCAGGACTCAAACCAGGCGTCCATGTGGGAGTCCAGAGATTTAACCACCATACCACTTGTAGGACTCACTAAGGATATTTTTAATAAAACATGTTAGACTTTTATTTTTAAATTTATGACATTCTTTTGCAGAAAATAATGAACTTTTATTGGTTATACAACTGTTCTTTCAGTGTTTACATTTGTTTTGAGAGGTTTTTGCTATAGAGTGCGTGTGCTTGCCAGAGAGACAGAGACAAAATCAATAAATCACACCCCACGGGGGATAGCCATGCTGCAATCCCTTCTCCTCCATTCTCCTCTCAGGATCTTGGGCACACACACACATGTGCCTGATGTAAGTTTAAGCCACCGGGTCTGGGACTCAAATCATGGTTGACTGAATGGGAGTCCAGCTACATAGCCATTATGCCAACTGCTGGTCTCCAGTCTTTATGTTTTTAGAATGGAAGCACTCTCATCTTTAACATATCTAGGTAACCATTTTGACAAAACTACTTGCTTTTCCAAGAGTCAAGCTCAAAGAGCAAATCAAATGTTGTTACTGTTAGTACAGTAGAATTGAAATGGAAAATAAATTTCTGATCTTTATTTTTGTGTACGTATATTACATTTACTTATTTTTCTCAACAAATTTTTCTATTTTTTTGTCTCTTTTTGATAAAGATGTTTTACACATAATTAATGGAATTGCTTACATTTTTTAAATTATTTATTTTATTTTATTTATTATTTTCTTAGGTTTTCTATATGGCATGTCTACCACCAAAGAGAGAGGTAAAGTGAGAAAGCAAGTCACCAGGCCCAGGATTCAAAAAATTGTCAACCAAGTGAGAGTCCAGTGCCTTAACCATGATGCCACCAATGATTCCATGATTTAGTGTTTATTTAAAATATAAATTTATTTATAAACCAAGTAGGATATCCTGAGACTATATGCATCAAAAGTGGTTCAGTGTTTTAAAACTGGATCACTGTTCCTTCTTCTATGATTTTTGAAGACAGTATATGAAAAATTAAAATTAATTCTGTTATGACTAAGACAGGCACAATAAATAACTGCAGACACCTGTAGGTCATCCATGCCAGTGAAAGAGCACAACTGCCCAGATGCTCCCCAAATGGTCATTCTGACTTTACAATATTCTAACATTTTTTCCAATATTATGTTCATCTTAATTCTGTTCATTCTAAGTTAGGGTAAGGTTATATTGTGACTACTTTCCATAATATCTCTTTCCACCATTTTATAAAATCAAGGACAGGAGAAGACATGGTGAAATCAAGGGGACAGAGAGGAGAAAGAAGGCAATGGGAAGAAGCCAGCCTACAAGGATAATTCACAGAGAAAACACAGAGTGGATCAATCATTTACAACTAATGGAAAACTCCCTTTAGAGAAAAAGATTTATTCTCTCAATATAATATTTTTCAGTACTACAAAAAAATATAACTAAACAGATGGCTTGGTGGTTAGTGTGACCGAGTTTCCACATGACCTACAACAGTTTGAGTTTTGGATCTGGAGGCTTGAAAACCATGCCCAAAATCCCAAGAGGAAACTAGAGACGGGACTGTATGCACCATGGCCATTTCCCTAGAAGGTGATTTTTACTTTTCTTTTGTCTTGCTCACTTCTGGTAAGCACACTTGCCCTAAGGGAAAAAGCTAAATACAAAAAATTTAAAAACACTTCAGGGGTCAGAGGTGATTTGATCTTTAAGGAGCACTCCCATATTACTGCCATAGTTTGAATCTCAGATCTGTAATGTGGAAAATCATGCCAGGCATGAGCGTATGCCTGGTGCCAAAATCACAGGAAGAGAATGGAGCAGTAAGGGATTGTGCTGTGGCCATACTCCTCGGGAATGATTTCTCTTTCTTCTCAATATGTCTCTTTGGTAAAAGCACATGACCTATGGCAGAAATACTTTTTAAAAAATGAAAAAGAAAATGCCTCCCAATATCATCAGGTGCTTATGAAGAATGTTTACTTGCCAGGGACGAATAGGCTGGTCGGCTTCTCCTGCAGAACCCATTTCTATTTTTTGCAGAAGTATCATATAAAGAACTTGGGCCACCACATGCACAGCATGGTAGATAAAATAGCTGGGGTCAGATACTGTTATCATGTAAAAACTAAATGGTAGAAACTCTACGGAAGAATTTGGTCGGCAGTCTCCAAGTTTGCTACATAGTGGCCCAGTAAGAGGGCAATTAAAAAAGTAAACCCAGAGTCTACTGAAATAAAAATCTTCTGGGTATTCAAAAGGGTTGACTGTCTTGAGAAATTGTTTAAAGCCAGGAATATTCCTTTTCTGGTTTGAAAGAAAAAGACTTCCATGGAAAGAGTATGGCCTGTAACTTATAGTATGCAAAACATCTTCCAACTCTGAGGAGTGGAGGTTTCTTATGATCCATACCTTTCCCAAAATTAAATAAAAGTTTTGTTTCAATCCAATGATCAGGATACTCCCTTCATCACCATGTAGTATATACACATGTGCAGATGACACTCTGATCCTCTTTACAACAAGGAACTCACAATATAAAATGACACCTTTTGTGGCAGGGAGCTTTTCTGTAAAGGCAACACAGATATCCTTTTTGGTCATCTTTGCCTTTACATCCTGGAGGAACTGCTCCCCTTGCATGTCATCAGGTACATAGAGTGCCACCCACATCTAGCCAAAATGCAGCAACAAGCAGATGATTCCATAAGCCGGAGAGCTGTCCTTGGTGGCCATCTGATAAACTGATGGAAATTGGTCTTTATCATTAAGGATGAAATCAAAAGGACCATATGTGACCTGAAAAAAAGAAAAAAAAAACTTTATACTTTTTTTTCATAAACAATGTTAAATGCCAGGTTGGGGTTGTTTAACTAAAATTCAGACTTCTTAGGTTTTTTTGTTTGTTTTCAATTTTTACTAACATTAAGAGGTGGGGAAGGGTTATTTACAAAACTTGCCGGTAAGGCAAATAAGTTGAAAACTTTTTTTCTAATTTTTAAAAATATTAAACTAACCACCCTGAAGTTTCTGAATGTGAGATGTAGATTCAATATTGAGCAAAATATGTGGCCTCCCAAGTACATTGGTCACCTATGTACAAGTGTCTTGTACACCATAAAACTGCAGGGCATCAGTTGATTAAAAATTAATTAGTATATGTTATGTGTAATAAACTTAATTTTACAAAGGCTTTCCCATGCAGGGATCTGATTCTGCTTCTAGAGAAGGGAGGAATCCTGTATTAGCCATTTACCCATCGCAGACTGCACCAGAGCATTTCTGGGGGCTGGTTGGATTTGCCAGTGGGCCAGTGAGGTCAGTGGGCACCTTTCTAAATGTTGTTCAGTTGACTCACTTCACACACTAGTGCTTTTTTAATCCTAAAAACGGAAATGTTTTGCCTATTTGGTGACAGTCAAAAGAGAATGCAAAAATTTACTCTGACCTAGTTCTCCTTGTAGTCAGATCTCCTCACCTCGGAAAGTGTAAATTGTCCTTCTTTTTTGTAAAGAAGATAAACTATATTTTGCATTTTGTGTACTTGTAAGTGAATGTAACACACCGTCAATTTTGCTAGTTTGAATATAGAATTGTAACAATACATAGTGTACATGTCCAGAACCGTTTTTGCAAGCACACTTGTAACCGTATGTGTATAATTAATTCATCTGTATATGCTTATGCCTGAACGACATTTTTTTGCAATTCTTGTTTATATTGCCTCTAAAAAAATGTGTTTTTTTATTTTGAAAAATACAGAGTTTTGGAATCTGCCAAAAAATTAAAATATTCTTATTCTTAATTTAGTGAGGTTTTTAAAAATTTTCCCACTTAAACAGCGAGGAGCTAATTCTCTACCTGTTTAGACAATAGAATGGAATATTCAGTGAAGAGATTGCTTGCTGTGGAAATTATTCTATTTTGTCAATATCACCATTAGACTGTATTTAATCCCATTTTTGTTGACAAAGGACATGTGACTAGTACAAGTAACAATATCACTTTCAGACCAAAGCATGAAAGAAAAACTGTAAGGTTCAATACATGCATTATTGCCTACAGTGAGAACTGAGGTATGCATAAACTTTATAAAGTTGGTGCAATGAGATGTTGGTGAATCTGCCTTCCTGGGCTGATAGGACAATGTGGATCAGAGGCTTCCTTTCCTAGATGCCAAGCTTAAAATATTAAACTCTGAGAAAAAAATATGTATTGAGTTTTTCATACTGTATCTTACCAAGATAGCTTAAAATATATTGTCTTTAAAACACAAGCATATAGCCTCTATGATATTTTTAAAATAATTTTTTTCTACAACATAATTATTCCATGCTAATGCTGTGTTTACCAGTAAAGTCTCCTGAAACTTTTATAAGACAATTTCCCTGGAAGCACCTCTGAGGTGGAGAGTTGTCATGCTGAGAGTAACTGGAAGTGCTTCCAAGCGATCCACCTGCATGGATGTGAGGAAGGGCATGGATGTGAGGAAGGATCTGGTAAACCTCAGCTGGGGAATTGAGCCATTTTGTGAGTTTGGAGGATCTCCAGTGCTGGAATATTATTTTTTTTCCAAAGTGATAATGAATGCAAAGGTTTTTTATATTTTTGTGTCTAATTGTCCTCTGAATGCCCCCTAATATTCTGTCCTAAAATGGGATAGTTCCCTATATTGTGGGCACTTTTTAGAAAGCATCTTTAAGAGAACCATCAATATTCCCATTACTGGGCTTTGGATGTTAAGGCTATGAAAAGAAACGGTGGAACTTAATAAATTTTTTTTTCTATTTTTAGTTTGTCATAGGGCAAATTAAATTATGTGTGCTTGCTACAGAGAGATAGAGGGATAGTGAGAAATCACTTCTCATGGGAACCAGCAGTTAGCGTAATGGCTATGTCACTGGACTCTCACATAGTCGACCGTGGTTCGCTTCCCGGACCCGGTGGCTTAAAACTCACGCCGGGCGCGTATGCGTGCGTCCCCAAGATCCCGAGAGGAGAATGGAGGAGAAGGGATTGCGGTGTGACCATTCCCCCTGGGGGGTGATTTCTCGCTTTCTGTCTCTATGTCTCTCTCTGTCTGTCTGGCGAGCACACGTGCCCTATAGCAAAAACCTCTTCAAAAAAAAAAAAAAAAAAAAAAAGGAAAGAAATCACCTCTCATTAGGGATGGTCGTACAAATATCCCTTCTATGTTGGGATTTGGGGCATACAAGCACATATGCCCTGTGAATTCTTCAGGATATGAAAATCAAGATTTGAGCCATGCAGTCAGCCAAGTAAAATCCAGGCACATTAACCACCATATCACCAGCTGGCCTACTACAGCTCTTTTTCTTTCTAATCCATGTACTGTTAGTAGTCCCATGACACAGAAAAGAACCTGTGCCTTTTCCCCTCTGTTTAAGCAAATTGTGTTCAAATAACCAAGAGAAGTGCTGAGGGCCTCTAGAGGTATGTAACCCCAGCTTCCATGTTTTCTTTGCTCAGATGTAAGAGGATTACATTAGGAGCTATCCAATTCTCATTCCTTAACCTGACAATCCACTTACCTGTGGACTTTTGTAAAGCTCCAATAGGGTTCCAACTTGAGCTGAAAATGTTAGCATGTTTCCTGCAATAATAGCAATAGGTTGTTTCTGTATCTGTCAGTTGTAGTTTGGCAGGGACTGATCCCCTCCAGTGAGCAAAAATAGAGCACTTTCTAAAGTTCTTTTATCACTGGGAAATGCATTGTGGAAAGCATAACCAAGGGAGTGGTTGGGAAGCAAATAGGGACTCTTATTGATCTGCTCAATGGCATAGTAAAAGGCCAATACATATCGGTAGTTTCTCCATCGGTACCTAAACAAAGAGGACAGCATTAGGAAATACAGTCAAGTCTTGCGATTCAGGGTAAATTCTTCAGCCATGTCAAAAGACAGAAACTTATAGGCCCAGGTTCCAATTCATAGATTTTCCTGCAATGGTACACAGAGCTAGTGTGAATAGTGTTCCCAGGGCTTCAGAAAACTTTGAATGTATTTTTCCCTCTGCTTAAGCAAATCATGTTCAAACAATGACGAGAAGCTTTGAAGGTCTTGTGAGTGAGATGAGGTCTCATTTAGCTGTATGATGACACTGTTGTTTGAACAGTGATGATTTTAAAGGAGGATTAATATGGAGAAAATGACAAATTTCTTTAAGAAATTTCTACTTCTTTTTATCCCACAGGACTGACTCCAGCTCTTCAGCAGAGCCCATTTCCATCTCCAGACCCCTGGCCTAAGGGACACTGAGACAGGGCCTCCCTGCCCCAGCTCCAGCTTCAGTTGCCCAACACCAGTGACACTCTCTGTCTGCAAGGTAGACATTTTTTCCCCTTCTCTTCTTCTTTATTTTGTTATTTTTCCATTTCTCCTTACCCAACAGGACTACTCCCAGCTCTTCAGCAGAACCCATTTCCATCTCCATACCCCTGGTGAAATAGTGCACCACACACTTTCTTTATTCTCATTCATACTCTTTTATCTTCCATCTTATATTGTCATCTCCTGTCAATTCTCCATACACCATAAAGGGTTAGACAGGTCTAGAATCACAATTTTCTTATTTTATTTTATTTTTTGAGAGATTTTTACTATAGGGTGTGTGCGCTCGCCAGACAGACAGAGACATAGAGACAGAAAGCGAGAAATCACCCCCCAGGGGGGATGGTCAAGCCTCAATCCCTTCTCTTTCATTCTCCTCTCGGGATCTTGGGCACGCACGCACACGCGCCCGGCGTGAGTTCTTAGCCACTGGGTCTGGGACATGAACCACGGTCGACTATGTGGGAGTCCAGCGACATAGCCATTACGCTAACTGCTGGTTCCCCAGAATCACAATTTTCAAATATTCTGGAATTATGATGCTCCCTTTTACGTAGTGACTTGCAAAAAAGGAAAGACTCCTGAATTGAAGACTCCTCCTCTGCAGACCACATTGCAAAACACAGCAGAAGAGAGACTTTGGCATACATCAGTCTACAAAAAAGGAAGCGCACTTGTTCCCAGTCAAAGAAGTATTTTCCAAAAGGTAACCAAAAGAGAATACCTCTCCCCATGGCTAGAAGTAGAAGAAGAGCCTCAGGTCTGAATAAGCCAGGAAATATGTCTCCATCAAAAGAACACAATAACTTCCTTCCATCTTTTGAAAAGAACTGATGTTACCAAAATGTCAGAAAAAAATTAAGAACATACATGGTGACAAAATTCTATCAGTTGGAACAGAAAAGGGACAATGAGGTACAGAATAGAAAGGCCTTCCATGATATGAAAAAGAAATGAACACTCTAAGAAAGAATCATATGGAATTATTAGAGATGAAGTCTGTAATACAGGAAATTAAAAACTTTCCTGAAAGTATTAAAAGTAGATTAGTCCATGCTGAATATTGAATCTCTGACAAAGAAGATAAAACCTCTGACCTAGAAAAAAATACCAAAAAGATAGAGAAAATAAAAAAAAATGAGGATAATATATGAGAAATATTAGGTTCCAGTAAACGTCTAAACATCTGAATAACTGGTATCCCAGAAGGTGAAGAAAATAACATGGGCATGGAAAATCTATTTTATAAAATCCTAGAAGAAAATGTCCCAAGTCTAGGGAAGCACTTACAAACCCAGACCCAAGAAATACAGAGGACCCCAAATTCAATCAACCCAAGAAGATCTTCCCAAAGGCACATATTAGCCAGACTGGCCAAGACCACAGATAAAGACAAGTTACTAAAATTGTCAAGAAAGTAATGAGAAGTGACTTGCAAAAGTCATCCCATCAGGCTAACGCCGGATCTTTCAGCAGAAACAATGCAAGCAAAAAAAGAATGGGAAGACATATTGAAAGTGTTAGGAGAGAAACTTTTTCAACCAAAATTATTATATACAGCAATATTATCCGTCATATGGGAAAAAAATTTAAATCTTCTCAAAGAAAACCTGAAATAAGTTGCCAACACCAGACCAGTTCTTCAAGAAACTCTGAAGAGATAGGACCAACAGTTAACGTAATGACTATGTAACTGGACTCCCATGTAGCCGATCGTGGTTTGAGTCCCAGACCCTGTGACTTAAACTCATGCTAGGCACGTGTGCATGTGTGCCCAAGATCCTGAGAAGAGAATGGAGAAGAAGAGATTGTGGTATGGCCATCCCCGCTGTGGGGTGATTTCTCATTTTCTGTTACTCTATCCCTGTCTGTCTGGCAAGCACACACGCCCTATGGAAAAAAAAAAAAAAAAAAGAAACTCTGAAGAGAGTCCTGTTCCAGAAAAACTAAGAATGATCAGCCAGAAATAAGGGTGAAAGACAACCAAGACAATGGTCAACTTAAAGGTAAGGACAAGTCCGGAAATAAATATCGATAATAACATTGAATTTTAATGGCTTAAATTTTTTTTATCAAGAGACACAGACTGGCTAAATAGATAAAAAAAAAAAAAAAAAAAAAAAAGAATGTCTCTATTTGTTGTTTACAAGAAGTGCATCTCATGGATAAAAACAAACATAGACTAAAAGCGAAGTGTTGGAAAAAAGTATTCCATGCAAATAGGAATTTAAAAAAAAGCTGGAGTAGCGATACTAATTTCTGACAAGATAGGCTTTAAAACAAAAACTGTTCGAGAGACAAAGAATAGCACTATATTTTTGTTAAAGGATTAATCCATCAAGAAGATATAATGCTAATAAATATGTACCTAAAACAGGAGCACCCAAATATGTGAAAGAAAGACTGTTAGATCTAAAAGGAGAGATAGACTGAAACACACTAATCATTGGAGACCTCAACACCCCATTATCTCCTCTGGACAGATCATCTAGACAAAAAATAAGTAAAGAGGAAAATGATCTAAATGATACCATAAATCAAATGGACTTAACAAACATCTATAGAGCTTTCCACCCAAAAACTACTAGATATAGTTTTTTCTCACCCCCACATGGAAGCTTTTCGAAGATTGACCACATCATAGGGAACAAAGCAAGCTTCTACAGATTCAAAGTCATAAAAACAATATCCAGGATCTTCTCTGACCATGATGGAATTAAACTTGATTTTAATTTTATGAGAAATTCTCAAAAATACACAAATACGCTCTCTTCACATACTGTCCTTCCAGGCCGCAGGCACCAGGTCCAACTAGAAGCCTCTGGTCAGCAAGGGACTCTGAGGGAGGGTCATCTCTGACCCCCACCCCCACTTCCAGTCTTCCCAGCCCCAGACTCCACCTCTTTGGTAGGTAGATAGAAATTTTCTGTGGCTTTTTCTTTCTTTTTTTTCCCTTGGAGCCCACCTATTCTATTGCTAATTCCTAGCTCTGCCTCTCTTCACAGACTGTCCTTCCAGGCCACAGGCATCAGATCCAACTAGAAGCTTCTGGTCAGCAAGGGACTCTGAGGGAGGGTCATCTCTGACCCCCACCCCACTTCCAGTCTCCCCAGCCCCAGACTCCACCTCCTCTGGCGAAATCACACGCCACGACTTTTTCTTTATCTCTCTCTGTTGTCGTTCATTTCATTTCATATTATCCTCTCCCCTGTACTTTTTACCCTGACAGAGGGACTAGACAGGTCTAGAATCACACATCTGAAATTCCCTAGTAATGCAAGTGTCTCTGGGTTCCTCTCTTGTACTGATCAACCTGTGAGAACGGAGTTACTGCTTTTTTGACACCTCAGTAGAGTTCCTCTCTTGAGATCTCATTGGTAAGAACAACAGAAGAGAGACTTCGGCAAACATCTATTCCCGGCCAAAAAGAAACACTCCTACTCCTAGTGGGAGAAACATTTCCCTAAGAGGTTCTCAAAGGGAATACATTTTTCCAATGGCTAGAAGTAGAAAAAGAGCCTCAGGTCTGAATAAACAAGGAAATATGTCTCCAACAAAGGAAAACGCTCCTCCATGTCTCATAAATATGGAGGACGTTACCAAAATGACAGACAAAGAGTTTCGAACATTCATGGTGACCAAATTCTGTGAACTGGAACAGAAAAGAGACAACGAACTGCAAGAAATTATGAAGTCCTTCCAGGATATGAAGGAAGAAGTGGGTACTCTGAGAAAGAATCAGGTGGAACTATTAGAGATAAAGTCTATAATACAAGAAATCAAAAACTCTCTGGAAAGTATTAAGAGCTGATTAGACCATGCTGAAGATCGAATCTCTGATGTAGAAGACAAAACCTCTGACTTAGAAAAAAACACCAAAAAGATCGAGAAAATAACAAAAAAAAAAAAACATGAGGATAATAGACTCCATTAGATGCCCAAACATCAGAATAATTGGCATCCCAGAAGGTGAAGAAACTAATAGTGGAATGGAAAATCTATTCCATGAAATCCTGGAAGAAAATTTCCCAAGTCTAGAGAGGCACTCAACCATCCACAGCCAAGAAATACAAAGGACCCCAAATAGAATCAATCCCAGAAGATGTTCCCCAAGGTACATCTTAGCCAGGTTGTCTAAGACCACAGATAAAGACATGATACTAAAACTGGCAAGAGAGAAATGAAAAGTAACTTACAAAGGTCATCCCATCAGACTAACACCGGACCTCTCATCGGAAACAATGCAAGCAAGGAAAGAATGGGAAGACGTATTGAAAGTGTTAAGAGAGAAACAATTTCAGCCAAGACTATTATATCCTGCAAGACTATCCTTCATATGGGAAAAAAAAAAGATTAAAATCTTCTCAGACAAAGAAAACCTGAAAGAATTCGCCAACACCAGAACAGCTCTTCAAGAAACCCTGAAGAAAGTACTGTTCCAGGAAAACTAAAGAATCAACAGACAAGAACAAAGAAGTAACAGGAAAGTAAGACAATGGCCAACTTAAATATTGGTACAAATCCTGTAACATCGATAATAACATTAAATGTTAATGGTTTAAATTCTCCAATCAAGAGACACAGACTGGCTGAATGGATAAAACAACAGAAACCCTCTATCTGTTGCCTACAAGAAACTCACCTCATGGAGAAAGACATACATAGACTGAAAGTGAAGGGTTGGGAAAAGGTTTTCCATGCAATTGAGAACCAGAAAAGAGCTGGAGTTGCGATACTAATATCTGATAACATAGCCTTTAAAACAAAAATCATTCGAAGAGACAAAGAAGGGCACTATATCGTAGTAAAAGGCTCTATAGATCAAGAAGACATAACGCTTATTAATACCTATGCACCTAACACAGGAGCACCTAAATATGTGAAGTAAAGACTGTTATATCTAAAAGGGGAAATGAACTGCAACACACTAATTGTTGGAGATCTCAACACTGCTTTATCCCCTCTGGACAGATCATCTAGGCAAAAAATAGGTAAAGAGATAGAGGATCTAAATGATACCATAAATCAATTGGACTTAACAGACATCTATAGAACTTTCCACCCAAAAGCCACAAGATATAGTTTTTTCTCGCCCCGACATGGAACCTTCTCGAAGATTGACCACTTCATAGGACACAAAGCAAGCCTCTACAGATTCAGAGGCATAGAAACTATATCCAGTATCTTCTCTGACCATGACTGAATTAAACTTGAATTTAATTTCAAGAGAAGTCCTCAAAAATACCTAAAAACATGGAAACTAAATAACCTGCTCCTGAATGGCTCCACTATTACTGAAGATATAAAGACTGAAATAAAAAGATTCATGGAAGCCAATGACAATGAAGACATGAGTTTCCATAATCTTTGGGACACTGCTAAAGCAGTCATAAGAGGGAAGTTCATAGCAATTAGTGCACATAAGAGGAAGATAGAAAGAAGGCTAATGGACCACCTAACATCAAGTCTCAGAGAATTGGAAAAGCAACAAGAAAAAAATCCAAAAAATTCCAGGAGAAAGGAAATAATAAAGATCCAAGCAGAAATAAATGAAATAGAAAACAAACGTACTTTACAGAAAATAAATGAAAGTAAACGCTGGTTCTTTAAAAAGATAAACAAAATTGATACACCACTACTGAGACTTATTAAGAAGAAGAGAGAAAGGAACCAGGTGAACCAAATCTGCAATGAGGCTGGTAACATAACAACAGACATGGTAGAAATTCAAAACATCATTAGAGGATACTTTGAACATCTATATGCCAAGAAACAAGAAAATCTGGACGAGATGGACAAATTCCTGGACAAATATAATCTACCAAGAATGAGCCAGGAGGATATAGAAAGTCTGAATAGGCCCATAACAAGCCAGGAGATTGAATCAGTAATAAATAACCTCCCAACAAAGAAAAGCCCTGGCCCTGATGGATTCACCTCTGAATTCTACAAAACTTTCAAAGAAGAGTTAACTCCCATTCTGCTCAAATTATTTCTAAAGATCCAAAAGGGTGAATCTCTCCCGAATTCATTCTATGAAGCCTCTATCACCCTTATCCTTAAAACAGATAAAGACAGGACAAGGAAGGAAAACTATAGACCAATATCTCTGATGAACATAGACGCAAAGATTCTCAACAAGATACTAGCAAATCGCATTCAACAGCTTATAAAAATGATCATACACCATGATCAGGTAGGCTTTATTCCAGGAATGCAAGGTTGGTTCAACAAATGCAAAACCATAAATGTAATACATCATATCAAAAGGAATAAAGATAAAAACCATATGGTCATATAAAGTGATGCAGAAAAAGCATTTGATAAGATACAACATCCCTTCATGATCAAAACTCTTAGCAAAATCAACATAGAAGGGCCATTTCTCAATACAATAAAAGACATCTATGAAAAACCCATAGTGAACATCATCCTGAATGGAGAAAAGCTAAAAGTCTTCCCACTAAATACAGGAACAAGACAAGAATGCCCACTTTCTCCACTCCTTTTCAGTATAGTACTGGAAGTCCTCGCCAACGCAATCAGAAAAGAGGAAAAAATAAAGGGCATTCGAATAGGAAAAGAAAAGGTGAAACTCTATTTGCAGACAACATGATTGTATACATAGAAGACCCAATGGTCTCCATGGAAAAATTACTGGAAGTAATACATGATTACAGTAAAGTTGCAGGATATAAAATCAATATGAAGAAATCGATAGCATTTCTATATACGAATAACAGGCAGACTGAGATAGAACTGAAAAAAGTTATTCCATTTACCATAGCCACCAAAAGTATACGATATTTAGGAATAAATCTAACCAAAAAAGTTAAAGATCTCCACAAGGAAAACTATGAGAAGCTAAAAAAAGAAATTGAAAACGACACCAAAAAATGGAAGGACATTCCATGTTCATGTATTGGAAGAGTTAATATAATCAAAATGGCAATTCTACCCAAATAAATCTACTTATTTAATGCAATGCCAATCAAAGTACCAGACACATTCTTCACAGATCTTGAAAAGATAATCTTAAAATTTGTCTGGAATCATAAAAGATCCCTATTGCCAAAGCAATTCTACACAAGAAGAGTGGTGTGGGCGGCATCTCACTCCCCGATCCAAAAATATATTACAAAGCTGTGGTAATAAAAACAGCATGGTACTGGCACAGAAACAGACACGTTGACCAATGGAACAGAATAGAGTCCCCAGAAATAAGTGCCCAAACATACAGTCACCTGATCTTTGACAAGGGGTACCAGTCAATTCAGTGGGAAAATGAAAGCCTCTTCAGCAAGTGGTGCTGGAAAAATTGGACTTCCACTTGCAGAAAGATGAATCTGAACCCCTACCTCTCTCCTTTGACAAAAATCAAGTCAAGGTGTATCAAGGATCTAAATCTAAGACCTCAAACTATAAAGCTGCTCCTGGAAAACACTGGGGAAACTCTGGGAGACATTGGTGTAGGGAACAACTTTCTAAAGAAGACCCTCAAAGCAGAGTCGATCAACCCCAAAATAGACAAATGGGATTACATCAGACTAAGAAGTTTCTGCATGGCCAAAGACACAGTAATTAATGTGCATCGACAGCCCTCAGAATGGGAAAATATTTTTGTAAATTTTGCATCAGATAAGGAACTGATAACCAGAATACACAAGGAACTAAAAAAGGTGTTTGGAAAAAAGATGATCAACCCTATTAAAAGATGGGAGAAGGAGATGAAAAATACACTCTCTAAAGATGATATATGAATGGCCAAAAGGCATATGAAAAAATGTTCAACATCCCTCATCGTAAGGGAAATGCAGATAAAAACAACAATGAGGTACCACCTAACCCCTGTCAGAATGTCTAATATTAAAAAAAAAAAAATGATAAGTGTTGGTGGGGGTGTGGTGAAAGGGGAACTCTTTTACACTGCTGGTGGGAATGTAGATTGGTCCAACCACTATGAATAATTTGGAGATTCCTCAAAAATCTACAGATAGATCTGCTGTATGATCCAGGGATCCCACTCCTCGGTATCTACCCAAAGGACAGAAGAATTCTTCATTGGAAAAGTGCTTGCACATCGATGTTTATTGAGGCACTATTCACAATTGCTAAGTCATGGAACCAACCCAAATGCCCCCGTATGGAGGAATGGATTGAAAAACTGTGGCACATATACTCTATGGAATACTACTCAGCCATAAAAACCAACAAAACCCTGGTGTTTGACAGAAAGTGGAAGAATATGGAAGATATACCGCTGAGTGAGGCAAGCCAGGCTATGAAGGAGAGAAATTGTATGTCCCCACTTAACATATACCGTTTGTCCGCATTCTATGATTGAAACTGATTGACTAACGGTTGAACAAACACAAGAAATGGGTGTGAATGTCAGATGAGGTGTATGTGGAGAAGTGGGGCCTAACGAAGGACATTTGGAGAAGGGATACAGAGGTAGAGCATTGATGGGATGGGGAGGTGTGGTGTTATCTGTTGAAAATATTTTGATCAACAGGTCTAGGGAGAAATGTTCACATATCGAAATGGTCTCATTATAAGTCAAACAATATGATTGAAAGTATATACAATAATAAATAAATAAATAAGAAATGAAGCTAAAAAAATACACAAATACATGGAAACTAAATAGCCTACTCCTGAATGACTATGTAACTACTGAAGAAATTAAGACAGATAAAAACACTCATGGAGACCAATGACAATGAGGACATGAGTTTCTATAATCTTTAGGACACTCTAAAAGCAATTACAAGAGGGAAGTTTATAGCAATCAGTGCACATAAGAAGACAGAAAGAAGGCAAATGGATCACCTAACATTGTGCCTCAGAAAATTGGAAAAACAACAGAAAAAAATCCAAAAAAAAAAAACTCCAGGAGAAAAGAAATAATAAAGATTCAAGCAGAAATAGATGAGATAGAAAAAAAGCAAACTATACAGAAAATAAATGAAAGTAAAAGCTGGTTCTTTGAGAAAACAAACAAGATTGACACACTATTAGCCAGACTAATTAAGAAAAGAGAAAGGAATCATGTAAGTCAAATTCACAACGAATAAGGAAACATTATAACAGACATAACAGAAATACAAAACGTCATTAGAGGATACTATGAGCGATTCTATGCCAACATAGAAGAAAAACTAGATGAGATGGACAAATTCATGGACACATATAATGTACCAATATTGACTCAGGAATACATAGAAAACCTGACTAGACTTATAACAAGCAATGAGATTGAATCAGTAATAAATATCTCCCAACCAAGAAAAGTCCAGGCCCTGATGGCTTCACTTTCAAATTTTATAAAACTTTTAAAGAGGTAACCTCCATTCTACTCACACTGTTTCTAGAGATCCAAAAGAAGGAGCCCTTACAAATTCATTCTATGAAGCCTCCATAACCATCATTTCCAAAACAGACAACAAAAAAGGAAAACTACAGGCCTATATCCCTGATGAATATAGATGCAAAAATGCTCAACAAGATATTTGATAACCGTATTCAACAGCATATAATAAAGGTTATTCATCACGACCAGGTAGGCTTTATTCTAGGGATGCAAAGGTGGTTCAAGATATACAAAAGCATAAATATAATACACCATACTAACAGAAATAAAGGTAAAAAAACATATGATTATTTCAATTGATGCAGAAAAAGCATTCAACAAAATACAACATGACCGTATGATCAAGACTCTCAGTAAAATTAGCATAGAAGGACCATTTCTCAGCATAATAAAAGCCATTTATGAAAAACCTACAGCTAACATTATCCTGAATGAGGAAAAGCTGAATGCTTTTCCACTAAAAACTAGTACAAGACAAGGCTTACCAATTGCTCTGCTCTTATTCAATATAGTACTGGAAGTGGAAAGATAGTGTGGGAGGGGAAGAGCATAGAAAAGGAAATTTGGGTGGGAAATGGAGAGGTAAGACACTTGTGGGACACAGATAAAGTTTTTTATGTGTTGATGAGGATGTGTACAATAGTCTCAACTGGGCTTGACTGAGGTGTATATCATGCTGGATAAAGTCTCTTCACAATCCAAATGATGTATAGCATTTTAATATAAAAAGAATAATTTTAAAAATTGATTAAAAATGAATATGACTAAAAAGTGCACATATTCAGTATTCATACATTTAAAAATTATATATAGATAAATTACAGATGTGTATGTTTATAAAATACAAAGTTGTTTTAAGATTTTTAAATATAACATCAACAATTGGACTAAGGCCGTTACTACATATATCACCTGAAGTATTTCACATTTTCTGTGATGAGAACTTTAGTATCATAATCTTTTGGCAGTATTAGAATAAATAGTACTCAATAATAAGTTATATTCACCATACATACACTCACTTTCATAACCGTTCTAGAACTGGGTATATCCCCCATGTCACCTTGTTTCTATTTAGTTCCAGAAACCATGATTAAAGAATTTCTTACTTTTCCTATATTCTGAAACATTTAAATAGCACCTGGCAGGGCCAGCAGGTGGCATAGTGTTTAAGGCTCTGTACTCACACATAGTCAACCACATTTCAAGTCCCAGACCTGGTGGCTTGATTTCTCACTTTCTCCCTACTCCTCTCTGTGTCTCTGGTGAGCACACATGCCTGTTGCAAATAAAAAAAATAATAATAATAATGATAAATAATATTAAATAAACAATTCTTTAAAGAAGTAGGGAAAGTATAAATAGTATCTGGCTTGCCAGTTTTTCAACAATTTGACAAATTTCAGGAACATTTAGGTGGCTTTTTCTATATTTTATACACTATTACGTTAATTCTGAAAAAAATTGTTTTTAAATACTTTTTTAAAAAAATTTAAATGCATTTTATTTTCAGACAACCTACATGACATATTTTTTTTCCCCTTAAAAACAATGCCTCCACTCCAAATAAATCACAGTCAAAATAAATGAAGAGCTCAATATGACATCAGTCCCATTTGTCTTTAGTCCTGGTGTTTTGTGGATGACAAGCAGCAGTCAGTTATGATGACAGGTGATAGATCCAAAGTAATTGCCAAATTTGTTAACATTTTTCCATTTCTAAACCATCCTTAAAGAAAATCATATATGGGGTCACACCATCCTCATGGTAGTCCAGTAGAACAACCATGCCATCTGGATTCATGTTTTCACCAATAAAGAACTGGTAGTTTTTGAAATTAGCAAGAATATGCTTGATTTGTTCTGCAGCCCCTGTCATAAACGGTTTTACTCTTTCTGGTCTCTGTTCTTCAAGTTTGCCTTTGATTGATTTCATGTAATCTTTGATGTACTTCTTGTAGGCTTCTTTTGTGAAGCTGGTTTCCTGTAAGTGATGGTTCATGACAATGTCAACACCAGTGACTACTGTGCTTTCTGTACCTTCGCCCTCAGGGCCTTCAGCGGAGGCATTTCCACCAATGAGCGAGTCATCAATGTTACCCTCTGTCCTACTGACCACCTTCCCCTCCACCTCCAGGCACAGCCCGTCCGCGATCTCCCGGATCTTGTAAATGTCAGAGAACATCTCATCGAGGCTGATGAGGTCCCGGTAGATAATCATGGTGGCTGCTGGAGGGAGACGACAGCGGCGCTTGCTGAGTAGGAGCCCAGAGCTCTAGGAGCGAGTGCGGTGCAGCCGGAGTGGCGCTCAGGGGGAGGGGGAGCGGGTGGAAAAGCTTTAAATACTTTTTGTTCAAAATTAAACATTTAATTCAAATCTTCTAGTCAATTACTAGCAGCATCATGTTGTTTTACAAATTTGTAAAAAAAAAAAATTCTCTTGTAGTTAATTGTTCTTTATAATTGTTCATTTTATCCTTGGAAATTCTCAGCTTTTAAAAGAATATTTGCTAAAAGTATGTTTTGAGTTTTAAAATAGCTCATTATTTTTAGTTATTAAATTAGTGTTATACATTGTCTTTAATTTTTTCTCTACTCTCTGTGTAATTATTCTGGTATTAATTTCTTAAATCTAAACCTTGATTTAAACATTCAAAGTGTTTTTTCTTTTCTTTTTTAAAAGGTTGTTTTCATAATGTGTGTACCTTAGAGAGAGATAAACCATGAGAGGAAAAGTGAGAAATCATCCCCAAGAAGGTATGGGCATGCTCAACCCCTTCTCCTTCATTTTCTTTTTGGGATTTTGGGGCCACACTTATGTGTTCCCAACCTAATTTTGAAGCCACCAAGTTCAGGACTCAAACTGCAATCAGCCAAGCGTGGTTTAATGACTAAATGCTCCACCATCTACTGGTCCCATGATTGGTTAATAAAGCATGATAGACCAAATATTTTTATGTAATCAGAACTCTGTTTTTTTAATTGGTTCTTATGTTTTATTTTCACTTTATTTTTGCTGTAGAGTGTGTGTGCTCACCAGAGAGAGAGAGAGAGAGAGAGAGAGAGAGAGAGAGAGAGAGAGAGAAAGAGAGAGAGAGAGAAAGAGAGAAAGAATTCATCCCCTGGGGAGAAGATCGTGCCACAATCCCTTCTCCTCCACTCTGCTCTTGAGAATATTGGACATACAGGCATACCCCACCTCTCATGTTTTTCAAACAACTAAATTCAGGACCCCAACCATGTAGCCTGTCATGTAGGAATCAGCTGTCTTAAGCTCTATGCTGACTTAGAAATTAGACCCCACTCTAGGTAGATAGATGAGCTCTGCATAAAGTAGTCACTGTGGTTTTCTTTCTGTGGTATGGTGAATGTTCATTATGCCACCATTACTAGTTTCAGAGGAATTTATGATTCCTCATTGGGTGGTCTAAAATCATACTGAAATCAGTCACTGTGTGGAGCACAAATTGTGAGACTAAGCCTCTGGGTCTGCAACTAGAATCATGACCACATCAGAGTACAGTGCCTCGACCACTATTCCACTTGCTGGCTTGTGCTAGTTAAAGCTTTAATCAGACTTATGAAAATTCTCCCAGGCCTATCTGCAAACTTGTATATAATCCATAGAAGTGGATTTGGCCAGAATCTCTATACCTGTAGTGTTCCTCCTAAGTAATTTTCTATGCAATTATTCCCACCTTGCTTTTTGGATACAAATTTTTACTTATCCTTGATATATTCAGATTTGAACCTAATATTCTTGAACTACTGCAAAATCTCATGGCCACATTTCCCATGTATATTTTGAGACATAAAGGAAGCTTTCTTTACTGTGTTTTAAAAGATATCATGAAGGGACCAGGAGGTGGCATGGTGGCTAAGGTACTGGATTATCATATGACTGACCCCAGTACATATCTTGGGTCTGGAAGCTTGAAAATTATAACAGGAACTTGTGCATGCATGCCCAAAATCCTGAGAGGAGAATAGAGCAGAAGTGAAGGTGTGGCTATCATAGCTGGTTTATATATGGTGGCAGCATTTAGATATCTATGGCTTCTCTACAAAGCACACTTCTACCATCTTCTAGTCAGCAGTGAGCACCCAGAGTCAGCACCTTGATTCTAACATTAACTTCATGTCACAACCTCAGTGTCACAATATGCATGCAGGCATCACTATATGGGTCTTGGTGGCAAAAGTGATAAGGTACCAATAGTCTCACTTATTGTGAGCCTCCCAAAGACTGAATATGAAGATAGTGCTGATGGAGTGGACAACAAGCTATATTAATTCTCTCTTCTGTCTTGAAAGAAATGAAGAAACACTAAAAATGAGAAGAAACATGATAAAAGGATAACAAGACATCCTGAGTTTACAAATGTTCTCTTCTCACATTTCTGTGCACACTTGATTATTCTCAATGCAATTAATCACACACACACACCTATATATACCAACTACATTATGACACATGTATAAACACATTTACACATACATATAACCAACAACTTACAGAGGTCTTGATACTACTTGAGGTGGCCTCATCAGAAAATGTAGTTGGCTTACAGTTTTGTTCTCTTCTATGGTAAGAAGAGGGAAAAACCCACCCAGTATCAGGTCCCCATCCTTGTAGACACTTGGCTTCAGGTATCTATGACAGCTAAACTGTGTCATCTCACATGCTGTTCATAATGGCCCCAGAAATACCAAGACACTAATCAAAGGTAATGGCGTGTCTGAGCTCTCCCAACACAGATAAATAGCCCTGTGTGTGGGAGCTGAGGAGGAGATGGAACTGGATTGTCTGCAGGCTCAGCCCTCTGTTGGGAGAGTCAACTCTGTGGAGGGCACAGAGGATTCTCACTTCCACGGTCTGCCTTCCACCTGTACAAAATGTGTTCCAGACTGGCATGATAGACACGGAAATAAGTAGAACTTTTAAAAAGGCATTTCTACAGAAGCCATGGTTCTGAGCCTTGTGCTTTATCTGAACAGCTCTGGTTTCCCTGTCTTTTTATTGTTTCACTTAAGTCCCATCCAGGGGCTCTGGGAATCTCTCTGCCCTGGGGCTCTGCACCTGTCACCTTCCATTTTAGTGAAAAACAATTTGGGAAAAACATGTGTTGCACTGTTTTTCTCCTCCAGACTTTATGATTTCATAATGGCCAGGTAAGGCTTTGGGGACCACCCTATCCTGAGACAACAAGTTTTGTAATTTTGTGACTAAGAGAGGTCAAAGTATCTGTATCACACAACTGCTCTTATACTTTGGACTTTTAAAAATGGTGTTAAAATATACAAAAGTTGGAGTAGCAGGTGGCATAGTAGTTAAGGAACTGGATTCCCACATGACTGACTATGGTTTGAATCCTGGACCGTGGAGTTTAAAACTCATGCTGAGCACTTGTGCATGCATACCAAAATTCTGGAATGGAAGAAAATAGAGAAGAAATTATGGTGTAATCATCCTCCTTTGTGGGTGATTTTCACTTTTTCTCTCTCCCTTTGGCAATCACATGTGCCCTACAGCAAAAGTATCTCTCTAAATAAAAAAGAAATTTAAAAATCTTCAATAACCTAATTCTGTCTGATGCCTTAAAAAGCAGGGGAAGGAATAATGTCAGTCATTGGTGGTTTCCTTACTAGTGTACAGAAGGCATTTTATTGCTATGTCCTCAGGTCTGCAACACCATCATGGCACAAATGAGCCTTATAACTTACAAAGAAGTAGGATACTTCCCAGAGATTAGATTATTTTTAAATTGCAACGTTCCATAAAATTAATCCACATACCCCTAAGAACGATATCCTCTAATCTGTCTACTGATAATTCAGGTGTCAAGCACTCATTATATGATTTAATATGTAATAACTGAAAAGAACTCTATTCTTGACCCAACATTTATCTGTTACATTTTTTTCTCTTACCAGTCTTTATAGAAAATATTCTTGAAAAATTTTCATGACTTGTTTATTATTTTTGTATTTCTAGATTTTGATTTTTATAAAACTATGACACGCAGAAAGATATTTTAACTGATGTAAGCTTTGAGTGATTGCTTAAGTGAGCCATTTAGCATTATTACCAGGGCAGGCAGGTGGTGTGGTGATGAAGTTGTTGTACTCCCACATAGATGACTGCAGTTCGAGTTCCAGATTCCAGACTCGGCAGCTTCTTTCTCAATTCCCTTCTCTCAATTTGGTCAAAATTGAAAAATAATAATAATAAAATTAAGTGAAATAATTAGTCAAAAACAACAGATGTATTACCTCCCAACTTGTTCCTGGGGTGAGAACACAATATCTATTTTCAGAGAATTAATTACAATATAATGTAATTAATTTCACTGATATGATGTACATTAGAACATTTGAACTTATTCCTCTTGTCTAACTGAAATGCTATTTTTATCAACATTTAAATTTTAATTTAATTAATTAATTAATTAATATTTTTAGAGGTTTTTGCTTTAGGGCACATGTGCTCACCAGAAAGAGAGAACAGAGAGACAGAAAGCGAGAAATCACCCCCCCAGGGGGCATGGCCACACTGCAAAACATTCTTATCCATTCTCCTCTCGGGATCAAGGGCACGCATGCACACATGCCTGGCGTGAGTTTAAGTCACCAGGTCCAGGACTCAAACCATGGTTGACTACCTAGGAGTTCAATGACATAGCCATTATGCTAACTGTGGGTCCCAATTTAATTTATTTTTTAGAGAGAATTTTGCTATAGGGCACATGTGTTTGCTGGAGAGACACAGACAGACATAAACCAAGAAAGCAACCCCAGGAGGATGGTCACAGTGCAATCTCTCTCCTCCATTATCCTCTTGGGATTTTGGGCAAACACATACATGTGCCTGGCATGAACTGTAAGCCTTTGGGGGTAGGACTCAATTTGTGGTCTACCTGGGAGCCAGAGACCTAACCACTACACCATCAGCTGTTTCCTTGACCAACATTTTTAAAACCTGGCTACCCTCAACCTGTAGTTTTTTCATATTACTTTCTGCTTCTGTGAATTTTAATTTTTAATACTCTACTTACATATAAGATGATGAGGTGTGTTTTTTTGTGTGTACCTGAGTTATTTCAATCAGCATAATGTCCTCCAAGTTTATCGCTGTTGTTGAAATAACATAATATGTTTTGTTACTTTTAAGGTCCATGTGATCACCAGAGACTAAGGGATTGAGAAACACTTCATCATGCTTCAACCCCTTCTCCATTTCTCCATTCTGTCAGGATTTGAGGAATGCACACACATATGCATAGTGTGTTTTTTAAGCCATCAAAAATGTGACTCAAGTCATGGTCACTTATGTGGAACTCTGATCTTTTA
This sequence comes from Tupaia tana, assembly GCA_026018925.1. Taxonomy (NCBI): domain Eukaryota; kingdom Metazoa; phylum Chordata; class Mammalia; order Scandentia; family Tupaiidae; genus Tupaia; species Tupaia tana. Next base: position 4,942,704 of record JAKSZU010000024.1, read on the forward strand.
ATCATTAGGCTATGAAGCCAGCATGCAAAATTCTATTTTAAAGGCTGGATAATATTCTATTGTATATATATATATATATATATATATATGTATATATAAGGTTTTCTTAAAAATATTTAATTTATCATTTTTTTCTTTTTTTAAATTTATTTTTTTAATTTTTTTTTCATTTCATTTTCTTCCATACATTCAAACATATTATTATTTGTCTTACAAAATGGATATTTCACCAAGTGAACATTTCTCCCTAGTACTGTTGATAAAACTACAAAATATCTTCAACAGATAATACCACACCTCTTTGTGCCATTAATGCCTTTTTAAATTTTCTATTGTACATGTGCTCACTAGAGAGAAACAGATAGCAAGAGAGAGAAAGAGGGAAAGTGAGGGAGGAAGCTGACAGGTCTGGGACTTGAACTGTGATCAACCCTGTGGGACCAGCACCTCAAATACCACAGTACTTGCTGGTCCCTGTAACATGTTTCAATCCATTTGTGTGTAATAGTTATGTTGATGACTTATCATGACTATTATTAATAAATTTGCAATGAATGTGGAAGCATGAATATATTTTTGATATATTAACTTCATAGTTTTTACACATAACCCATTATGTAATTCTTAAGTCACATGGTAGTACTATTATTTTTTTCTGTTTTATATTTAGTTTTATATTATAAACACTTCTTCAGGTCACTAAATGTATAGGATCCAAACAGAATGTACACAGATTTTGGTAACATTATGTTAATAGTTAGAATGAACACATGAACACATATTAACGTTGACCTGTTCTCGTTACTTTAAATAAAACACTTTTAAATAAAATAAAATGAAATAAAATAAAATGTCATCTTCCAAGGCCAGAACATTCTTTTTTAAATTTGTTATCATTATAATCTTGTTTATATTACCTTGAATCACATATAACTTTACAGTATATTACATTTCTTTTTCCAGAAGGAATACCATGCATATCAGTCAATACAGACATTAAAATCTCCATTTTATCATCCAATAGCTTTTCATTATTTTTTCTGATCATTATTATTATTATTCCAATTATTTTTTAAACAGTCAATCACTTTTTCTCATTTTGCTTATAAAAAGACTTTACCCAACACGAAATACTTCTCAGACCAATCCAGTTGAGAATACTATACACATCATCATCAAAGGGTAATAGACCATATCTGTGACCTACTAATATCATGCCTCTCTATTTGTTCTCTTGCTATCTTTCTCTATACTCTTCTCTTCTTCCCCCCATTCCACACTGTCTTATCCTCATTAACTATTTTCACTGCTTTTATGTCCTTCAATATTTTGATCTCTACCATAGAGTGTGGATAGTCAGTATATATTAAGTGGATACATACAATATCTTTCTTTCATATCTTGGCTTACTTCACAGAGCAATAGATCCTCCCCCCTATCTGACCACTTTCTATCAAATGCCAGAGTCTTGTTTTTTTTTTTTTTTTTTTTTTTTTTTTTTTTTTTTTTTTTTTATGGCTGAGTAGTATTCCGTAGAGTATGTATGTCACACATTTTCAATCCATTCATCTGTTTGTAGACATTTAGGTTGGTTCCATGTCTTGGTGATCGTGAATAATGCTGCAATAAACATTGATGTGCAAGCACTTTTCCAACTGAGCATTCTCCTGTCCTTTGGGTAGATACGCAGAAGTGGGATTGCTGGATCAAATGGTAGTTCTATTTGTAGATCTTTGAGGAACCTCCATATTGTTTTCCACAGTGGCTGAACCAGTTTACATTCCCATCAAGAGTGGAGGAGAGTTCCCTTTTCACCACATCCTGCCAACACTTACCATTTTTTATAGGGTATGCATGCTCACCAGAATGAGAGAGAGAATGGAAATTGAGAAAGCAAGTAACTAGGTCCAGGGCATAAAAAATAGTCAGCCTATTTCAAAGTCTTGTTTCTTTACCATGATTCCCCCTGTTCACCCCACCAGATGCTATTTTGAGGTTCCAGACATAGGGAAAATATAAAATGCTTTAATCATGGTTTATTAACTACATAGAAACTAGATGACATAAGGGATACATTCATTTATACCTGGGTTATGAAGGTGAGTGTAAGCATGAGGAATGTAACTCATTATTGAGAACAATTTATTCTAAAAGTGCCAAGGGCATATGATACTAATGTTCTCCTCAAAAAAATTGAAATATTTCAAGTGAAATACATATTAACTATCTTAGCCCAGTTTTTTATGTTTTATTTTTAAATCCTGAAATTACTTTGTATTTTATAAGTGTACATATCATTAATTTGCCTATATATATAACGTTTGAAATGTCTAAAAATGGTGAATGTGTGCACTTCTCATTCACATTCTTAAAAAAAGTTGTAGTCTCCTCCATACATTAATGATTCTTCTTTAACATCACCTTTGTTTAGGTGACAGCATTATCATCCAGTTTAAAAAAACCCATTCCACTAACAAAGCCCTCAAAGCCTCTCTTCATTGTTGAATACAATTTGCTTAGGTAGAGAGAAAAATGTTTGAAGGATTTATTTTATTTTTTTTAAATTTTATTTCAATTTCTTTTATACATTCGATCACATTATTTAGCTTGCAAAGTGAATATTTAAGCCCTGGGAACATTATTCACACCAGCTTCACGTACCAGTGCAGGATAATCTCTGAATGGCAGCATAGGCCTAAACCTGTATGTCTTATGGCTTGACCGAAGAGTGTGCCCTGAATCACATGACTTGACTGTACATCCTAATGCTGTCCCCTCTGTTTATGTTCACATGGAAGAACTATCAATATGTATTGGCCTTTTACTTTGCCATGGAGGAGATTAATAAAAGCCCCCATTTGCTACCCCACATTTCCTTGGGTTATGATTTTTATGATACATTTCCCAGTGACAGCAGAACTTTAGAAAATGCTCTGCTTTTCTGTCTGGAGGGAATCAGGCTGCCAAACTACAACTGCCAGACACAGAAACAACCTGTTGCTATCATAGCAGGAAACATGCCATTTTCAGCCCAAGTTGGAACCCTTCTGGAGCTCTATAAAAGCCCACATGTGAGTGGGTTGTCAGGTTGGGGAATGAGATTTGGATAGCTCCTAATGTTATCCTCTCACATATGAGCAAAGAAGATGTGGAAACTGGATTTACATACCCCTGGAATCTGTCAACACCTCCCTTGGTTGGTTGATTGGGCACAATTTGCTTAAACAGCGGAAAAAAGTCACATGAAATTTTTTAACTGATGAAATTGCTAACAGTACCAAGACGACAGAGAGAAAGAAAAAGAGCAGTGTTGGGCCAACTGGTAATATGGTGTTTAATGAGACTGAATATCACATGGCTGACTGCATAGTTCAAATTTTAATCCACCTGGCAGCTTGCTCTGTCGCTCTCTCCTTCTGTCCCTCTATGATCAAATTTAAAATTAATAAATAAATAATATAAATAGAAAAAAAATAATCCGGATGACTTAAAGAACACACTTGGCATTTATGCTTGCAGTTCTAAAATCCCAACAATGGAAAACATTAGGAGAATGGATATTGGCATGACTGTCACTATGCGAGGTTATTTTTCACTTTCCCTCTATCTCTTTGTGTCAAGCACGCATGATTCAATTTTCTTTAACAAATTAAAAATAGTAGAGACATGCAGTTTCTTAAATTTTACTCAAATTTCTGTTGATGGCCATTACATTTAACCCCCTCTGATGGGAATATTGATGATAAACATAAAGATGTCTCCTTGGGACCAGCAGTTGGCATAATGGCTATGTCACTGGACTCTCATGTAGTCAACCTCGTTTCAAGTCCCAGACCTGGTTGCTTAAACTCACGCCAGGTGCGTGTGTGAGCGTGCCCAAGATCCTGAAAGGAGAATGGAGGAGAAGGGATTGCAGCGTGGCCATCCCCCCTGGGGGGTGATTTCTTGCTTTCTGTCTCTCTGTCTCACTCTGTCTTTCTGGCGAGTATGTGCGCCCTATAGCAAAAACGTCTAAGAAAAAAAATAAGATAAAAAAAGATGTCTCGGGACCAGCAGTTAGCGTAATGGCTATGTCGCTGGACTCCCACGTAGTCGACCGTGGTTCGAGTCCCGGACCCGGTGGCTTAAACTTACGCCAGGCGCGTGTGCGTGCGTGCCAAGATCCCGAGAGGAGAATGGAGGAGAAGAGATTGCAGCGTGGCCATCCCCCCTGGGGGGTGATTTCTCGCTTTCTATCTCTCTGTCTCTCTCTGTCTGTCTGGCGAGCGCACGCGCCCTATAGCAAAGACCTCTCCAAAAAAAAAAAAAAAAAAAAAAGGAAAAAAAAGATGTCTCCTAAATAGTATGCAGCAAATACCTCATCCCAGAAGAGAACAATATCAGGAGGCATACAGAAGTCAATAAGATACAAAGATATGAAAAAAAATTCCATTTGTTATGTCATTGAACAAAGAAAGGACATTCCAGCACCAGACATCATTTAAATTGGGTATAACTCAGTTGCAGTAGTGGAGGTTTACTAGCTCCCTCTGCCCTTCCTCATATCCATGAAGGTGGATCTCTTCAAAGCACTTCCAGTTACTCACCACATAATAGCTCTCCACCTCAGAGATTCTTCCAGGCAAACTATTTAATAAAAAGTTTCAGGAGATATTACTGGCAAAATTAGCATTAGCTTAGGACAATCATGCTCTTGAAAAATAACATTTCAAAAATATCATAGAGGCTAAGTTGTTGTATGTTAAGGCAATATAGTTTATTCTGTGGTGATAAAACACAGTACTAAAAATTAATATAGCATTTTTTCTTAGAGTTGTTATTTTTATCCTTGGCTGCTAGGAAAGGAATCCACATGGGTCACAATGAGCTCAGGATGGCAGAATCACCAATATGTTATTGCACCACTTTTATAAATATATGCATCCTTCAGTTCCCACTGCAGACACTGAAACAAGTATTGATCCTTATACCTTTTCTCATATCTGGTCTGAGAATGATACCATTATTTGGATTAGTCGTATGTTCTTTCTCAAAATAAATGAGGCTGAGAAATAGTATTCTGATGCTCCTAATGACAGAATATTGTCTTTTCCACAGCATGCATTCTTTTCATTCAATATCTCATTCTATGGTCTTATCAGTTCAAGAGTTATCTCCTCCCTATTTAAGTGGGACAATCCAAAATCCCACTAAGGTCAGAACTAGGTTATTTTTTTTTCTTATTCAGATCACATATGGTCATTTTGATCCCATCATAAGTGATAAAGACCAATGTCCATTAGTTTATCAGGTGGCCACCAAGGACAGCTCTCTGACTCATGGAATTATCTGGTTGTTGCTGCATTTTGGCTGGACATGAGTGGCACTCTATGTATCTGATGATATGCAAGGGGAGCAGTTCCTTCAGGATCTAAAGAAAAAGAAGATTGAAAAGGATATCTGTGTGGTCTTTACAAAAAATCTCCCTACCACAAAAGGTGTCATTTTTTTTCATGTGATTTTAGTCTTGTGCAGAGTCAGAGTGTCATCTGCAAATGTGTATATAACACATGGTAATGAAAGGAGTGTCTGGAGCCTGAGATGCGAAAATAATTCTATTTAATTTGGGGAAAGGTATGGATTATGGGAAATTTACAGTCCACAGAGTGGAAATCTATTTTGACTAATTTTGAGAAGATGCCACATTTTTTCCATGGACACCTCTTTTTTTTCAAAGCAGAAAAGGAAAATGGCTTTAAACTATTTCTGAAGACAGTGAAACCTTCCCAATACCCACAAATTTTTTTAAAGAGTGAGAACATTGAAATTTTATTTAACTCTAGGTACCATGGGCTTGACATTAGTAGGTAAGATTAATAAATGAACAGTCATACAATTTTTTGATCACTGTATTTCTCAAGCACCAAAAAAGAGCTATTTTTTATTCAATTTCATCTTTACTATGTTAGACAGACTCTGCTGCATTCTTTGTTTCTAATTGACCAGTATGTTATTATGTAGTTTACCACATGTGAGGAGCAATTCATTATGTAGTACCAAGTTTACATCATCATAGGACTACACCATGCACATTCTACTTAATGTAGCTCAAGCAGCAGGAATACAAGAGAACAGTTATGAGTGGAGACCTGTTTTAACAAAGTAAATGTATATAAATGAATATCTCAAAAAGACTCCATTCATCTATCATATAATTAAAATACCAATTTCTGAAAAAATAGCTCTATAGGAGTAATCAATTTCCATTCAGGATTTTAATGTTTTAAATTAAAATTGTTTTATCTTTTACATAGGAGTGTTTATGATAATACTGACAGAAAAATACAAATTTACAGTAAAAAAGTCTCTACACAAAGTGACATGTTATATACAAAAAAAAAAAAAATAGATAGACATAAAAGTTAGGATACTCCAGAAGAACAAAGTAAAGTTGACTGCGATTGACTACATGGGAGTCCAGCAACATAGTCATTATGCCAACTGTTGGTCACTATTCATTCTAATTTTAATATCTTTGTTTCTACTAGCTTTTAGTATACTTTGCTCTTCTTTTTTGGAGTTTCTTGATGTGTTAAATAGTGTTGATGTCTTTATGATGTCTTCATCTTTTTGTTTTCTACTCTGGATAATTTTATTTTATCCTTTTTATAAGTTAAATTTATAATATTGCTAAACATTTTAAGTAAATGTCAAGAAAGTACCTAGAGATGTTCACCAGAATTCACTAATTATATGAAGAGAACTTACAAAAAATATCTTTAAAAACAAAGTTATTGGGGAACCAGCAGTTAGCGTAATGGCTATGTCGCTGGATTCCCACATAGTCGACTGCGGTTCGCGTCCCGGACCCGGTGGCTTAAAACTCACGCCGGGTGCGTGTGCGTGCATGCCCAAGATCCCGAGAGGAAAATGGAGGAGAAGGGATTGCGGCGTGACCATCCCCTCTGGGGAGTGATTTCTCGCTTTCTGTCTCTCTGTCTCTCTCTGTCTGTCTGGCGAGAGCACGCGCCCTATAGCAAAAACCTCTCCAAAAAAAAAAAAAAAACAAAGTTATTGTAGCTTGGGGTACTTATAATTGATTGTCTGCATTCTTATAAAGTTTGGGAGCAGGAAGTAGCATAGTGATTAAGGTGCTGGACTCCCACGTGGTTTGAGTCACAAATCGAGCATCTTGAAATTCATACCAGTTGCATGTGTATGCATGCCTAAAATCACAAGTTGAGAATGAAGGAGAAGGGACTGCAGTGTGGCCATCCCCCATGGTGGGTGATTTATCACATTCTGTCTCTCTGTCACTCTTTGTCTCTCTGTTGAGTGCATGTACTCCATACCAAAAATAACTCATATAGAGGGGCCTTCAGGTGGCAAAGTGGGTAAGGTGCTGGACTTTCACATGATCAGCTACACTGCTAATCCTGTATCTGGCTGCTCAAAAATCATGCCAGACATATATGTGTGCATGTCCAAAATCCCAGTAGGAGAATGGAGGAGAAGGGATTGCAGCATGACCATTCCTCCTGGGGGGAGGAGTTTATCACTTTGTCTCTCACCATCTCTCTCTGTTAAGTACACATGCCCTATGGCAAAGTCCTTTTTAAAATAGAAAGAGTTGTGAGACCAGCAGTTAGAGTAATGACTATGTCACTGGACTCCCATGTAGTCGACCGCGGTCCACGTCCCTGACCTGGTGACTTAAACTCACGCCGGGCGTGTGTGTGTGCATGATCAAGATCCCAAGAGGAGAATGGAGGAGAAAGGATTGTGGCATGGCCATCCCCCCTGGGGGGTGATTTCTCGCTTTCTGTTTCTCTGTCTCTTGCTGTCTGTCTGGTGAGCGCACACGCCCTATAGCAAAAACCTCTCCAAAAAAAAAAAAAAAAAAAAAAATAGAAAGAGTTGTATAGTTGAAAGATTCCTCATTACTGATTATCTGTTGAGCAATTTTAAGAAGAAATGATACATTTAGTAAGTTTCAATCCAGTAGTAAATTTTATATTTAGTTAATTGCAATGTAATTATTGTAAATTGATTTACTCTTTTTTAAAGAGATGTTTGCTCCAGAGCATAAGAGCTCACCAGAGAGACAGAGTGAGACAGAGAAACAGAAAGTGAGAAATTAGCCCCCCCACAGGGTTATGGCCACAGCACAGTCTCGTCCCCTGCACTTTCCTCTCTTTATCTTGGGCACACATGCACATGCACCTGGTGTGAATTTTAAGTCGCCAGGTCCAGTACTCGAACTGCAGTCAACTACATGTGAGTACAGTAACTTGATTTCCTCTTTGAATTGAGCTCTTATAATATTGAACTTTTAATTTAAAAATATTAATACATTGTAGCTTTTTACATAGAATCTATTTCCCACTCAGGGAAAAAAATGGAAGAACTGAGATCATGATCTCTATGCAGAGAATATTTTACTGTTTGATTACATTTATTGGTTTAACATTTAAAATGTTAATTTATAAGAAGTAGCCTATGTGGTTTTCAAATTACATTATGTAGAAATATTACATTGAGGAAAATAGAGACTTCAAATGAAAAAAATAGAAACAAAAGTAGTTGTGCAGTTTTAGAGAACTTAATAAAAAGTCGTTGTTTAAATCAGTGAACTTTGGTGTCAATACAGAATGGTTATCAGTATTACCTGTGTAGATGACTATTAAGGGATGTGCAGGATTTTCAGAATCCTTGTGTGTCCTTTGTTTTTTTCAATGTTTTTGTCTTAGGGCACCTGTGCTCACCATAAAGAAAGAGAGAGACAGAGATAGTGATAAGAAAACTGAGAAATCACTTCTTGGGGGAATGACCACACAAAATCCCTTCTCCTTTATTCTCTTCCTGGGATCTTGAACATACACACACACCTGACCTTAATTTCAAGCCACTGGTCTTGACTCAAACTGCTGTCAGTCATGTGGGAGTCCAGCAACATAACTACTACGCCACCTGTTGATCTGCCCCCTTCCCAGTCTTTATATTCATATTTTGTGTCCTGAAATTGATGGTCCTCTCTTGACCAGGATTTTTTGTTTCTCTGCCTGTTTGCCCATCTCATCATCAAGTCTCACAGAACTCACATTTATGGCTTGAGTATGGCTGTATTTTTGTTCTTCAGAGACACATCCTCATATCCCCTTGGCTTTTCAAGCTTCTTAAAAAGGCAAGCAAACCTATAAAACAGGAACCTGATGGCTAATCTTAGGAATGCTTAGGGAAAGAGCTATTTGCTTCAAACAATTCATCCAGACAGCCTTTATGGTATATGTACAGAGAAGGCAGTGGTGTGATAGTACCTCCCTGCTTCAATTCTTCAAGGCACGTGGCATATACCCACCATCTTTACTCAGTACATCCTCATTATAGGTTATCTTGGCTTTATTCAACACATCACAAGAAGCACATCCATGTCACCTGCAAGTACAAATTTTGTACACACAGGACACTTAAGTTATCTAAACACAATGCACTAGTAAGGAACTGATCACCAGGGCATGGTCTGGTGGGTCACCTCTGGCCAATTTCTCTCTACCACTGCCACCACCATCCCTGAAACTGATGAGTAAGGAGTCCTGCGAGCCCCACAGGCCACTGCTGCTGTTAAGGTGCTGAAGGAAGACTGCATGGAGAACCTACTCAGAAACCATTTGCATCGGACCTCCAGGTGGTGCTGGACTTATGAGGTCCAGCACCTGAACTAAAAACCTGTAATTCCTTCCTCCCCCATCTCTTTTTGGTCCCTCTGCTGCTCCTGGAAGGTAGATCTGAGCCTGAGTCCAGGAGTGCAGCCATTAGGAGCTGTGGGCCACTCTGCCTGGGGCCCACTTTCCACATGCTGGGACAGGGCTCAAGCTCAGCACCCAAAGCACCTGGGGAGTGGAGAAAACAGGCAGAGCCAAGGTTTCACATCTGCTCTTAGAGACCTCAGGGTGCTCTTCTTCTTGGAGTCGGTGGGAGAGGGTGGTGTCCTTCTTGGGAGCCAGAGATGAGAGGAGAGAGAAGGAGGGCCCTGCAGCAGACACCAAACTCTGGCATCTGCAGGATGAACTAGGTCAGGTGGCTGTGAAACAGCTTCGGTTTTCTCTCTGGTGGCCAAAACTGCCAGGCTCTGCACCCCTGGCCTCCACATCAACTCCTCCAGAAGTCACAGCTAAGGTCACCATCCTCCTCATCCCACAAAAGTTCTTGGAGTTTTTGTTTGTTTGTTTGTTTGTTTGTTCGTTATGAATAATTCTATTTTGGGGCCAGAAGATGACACGGCAGCTGAGGTGCTGCAGATGGCCAACTGCAATTCAAGTCCATGACCTGGCGGCTTGCTTTCTCACTTTCTCACTCTCTCTAAGTATAAAGTATATATATATATTTTTTTTATTATCATTACTTTTTTAAAAATTTGCCCAGAGAGAGAGCAAAAGAGGGAAAGTGGAAAAGCACTTCTAAGACTTTCAGTACTGAGTCCCGCCAAGTCCGGGACTCGACCACAGTCAGCCATGTGGGAATTCAACAACTTAACCACCACACTACCTGTTGACCTGAGAAATTATAATTGTTTTAATTATTCTTTTTTATTTTGTACATTTAATCACTATCCATCACCTTGCTTATATCTCTAAGCAAGATTTCTGCAACATTCCACAAGTTCTGGTATGATCTTTTTCAGTTTTGTCTTAGGTATTTTTGTTAGTTATTCAAGAGGTTGCATAGTGGTTAAAGCACGGGACTCCCATGTGGCCTGTTGCAGTTGGAGTCCCAAAATTCTGGACCTGGGAGCTTGGAAATCAGGTGGGTCATGTGTGTGTGGGTACCCAAAATCACCATAGGAGAAAGGAAGAGAAGGGATTACAGCATGACCATCCCTTAAGGGGAAATTTCTCATTTTCCCTCTTAGTGTCTCCCTCTGTATCCTACCAGCACAGTCCTGATGGCAAAAACCTTTCAAAAATAATTATTATTTAAGTAAAAATATGCATTATTTATAAAACTGTTTTGCTCAGCAAATATAACCATATAACTTACATTTACTAAAACTCCACAGGGCCAGCAGTTGGTGTGATGGTTAAGGTGTTGAACTTTCACATGGTGGACCATGGTTTAAGCCCCATACTTGACAGCTTGCTTTCTCACCTCCCCAACCTGTCTCACTCTGGTGACTATTGCAAATTAAAATAATGATAATAAATAAAATTTAATTAGTAATTTATTTTTTGAATTTTTATCAGTATTATTTATTATTATTTACACATTAAGTCAGTATACATCATTTAGTTTTAAAGAGGCTTTACCCAACATGATATACAACACACAGCAGACAAGTTGAGACTACTACACATGACATCACCAACAGACAACAAACCACATCTGTGTAACACAAAGGTCTTACATCTCCATACTTTCCCAAATTAAAAAAAAAAAAAACAACTTTGAAATACTCCCTATTAAATATACTGGAAATTTCTAACTACAGAAGAGAAGATTATTGAAATTCATAGGTTAACAATAGACACTTGGCTCAGCCTCACGGGCACAGGAACTTTGTGTGCTGTTGCACAGTTCCAGAAGGCATATGAGAAAGGTCTCGGTGCCTCTCTCTTTCTCTCATTTAAAAATAAATATAATTTTTTAAAAGAACTGTTGACACCAAATAGGTACAGTCATCTTAAGTTTTACTCTGTTTACCACTAGGGGATCTGCTAATCTCTATTAAAGTCACAAGTTTATATTATGAGGTATGCAGCCTTACTTTGTACTATGAGCACTGTCCCACAGCAATGTATTTCCAGAATCTTCTCAGGGTACATTATTAAAAATAACTGATGCATAGGCATTATACATATTTGTGGGGTTCAGTGTGATTTTTCGATACATAAATACAATGTGTGATGATCAAATCAGGTTAACGGCATATAAGCCACCTTAAATATTTATGATTTGGGTTAGAACCATTATAAATTGTTTTACATTTTTAAGATATATTGTTAACTACATTTACCCTAGTATGCCATGGAATACAAGAACACATCCCTCCCATTTAACTGTAACTTTGTACCTTTATCCATCCTTGCCCTATGTTCCCCTTTCCTTCATTATTCTCATCCCCTAGACACTAGCTTACCCACTGTTTCTTAGGTTTTGTTTTGTTTTATTTTGTTTTTGCCTTTTAGGGTATTGAGATATGGTATGTGCATTTGCCAGAGAGAGATAGAGAGACACAGAGAGGAAAAGTAATAAATCACTTTCCAGGGAGGGTGGCTATACTGTATGTTGTCAGCATGATTTTCAAGCTACCATGATTTTCTGATATTGAATCTACAGTTGGCCTTGTGGGATTCCAGCACCTTAACTACCACATAACCTGCTAGCCCTGTAACTCACTATTTTTACTAGATACATTCTAGCATCCCCATATAAGTAATACCAGTAACCTTTGTCTTTGTGTGCCTGGCCTTGCAATTACAGAGAAAATAATTCTAAACTTTGAATAAAAATCACAAAAGGTACCGAATGACCAAGGCAATTCTAAAAAGACAAACACAACAGAAAAAGAAACAAAGGCTAGCTGGAAGAATTACAATACCAGCCTTTAAATACACTACAAAGCTCTATGAAAAAGAATAGCATGACAATAGCAAAAACAAAACAATAAACACAAACATGTAGCCCAATTTAACAGAAAAACTGAAAATAACTCCACTTTTTACACTCAACTGATTTTATTATAGAATTATTTTATTTAACTTTATTATTGAGATTATTACTATTTATTTTTAATTTGGCCAGAGAGAAACAGAGTAAGAAGGAGAGTGAGAAAGCAAGTCACCAGATCTTGGACTTAAACTGTGGTCAACCATGTGGGAGCTTAGTGCTCTCAGCCACCACACCATCTGCCGGCCGCTGATTTTTTTTTTTTTTTTTTGAGAGGTTTTTGCTATAGGGCGCGTGCACTTGCCAGACAGAGAGACAGAGAGACAGAAAGCAAGAAATCACCTCCCCGGGGGGATGGCCATGCCGCAATCCCTTCTCCTCCATTCTCCTCTTGGGATCTTGGGCAAGCACGCACACACACCCAGTATGAGTTTTAAGCCACCAGGTCCGGGACACGAACCACGGTCGACTACATGGGAGTCCAGCGACATAGCCATTATGCTAATTGCTGGTCCCTAGGCCGCTGATTTTCAACAATGATGTCAGGATCATAGACTGGGCAGAGAACAGTACTTCAACATGGTGCTGAAAATAGTCAATGTCTGTCAGAAAGAATAGATTACAGGTGTATGTGTCTGGGGAGCCTCGGTTGGAGTCAGGGACAGTTTGCCAAGCCCGTTGGAGCCCCTGGCTGACACCCCGCCACCATAAAGTCCCACTACCTGCATCTCCTCAACACATCTCTGTTCATGAGGAACGTGGCCGACGACACCAGGTCTGAAGATTTACTGCGTAAATGGGTCGTTATGGTCCTATAGTTGATGTGTATGTTCCGCTTGATTTGTACACTTGCCGTCCAAGAGGATTTGCTTATGTTCAATTTGAGGACGTTCGAGATGCTGAAGATGCTTTACATAATTTGGAAAGAAAATGTATTTGTGGGCATCAAATTGAAATACAGTTTGCCCAGGGGGATCAGAAGACACTGAATCAGATGAAGGTCAAGGAAGGGAGGAATGTGTACAGTTCTTCACGCTATGATGATTATGACAGACAGACGTTCAAGAAGCTGAAGTTATGAAAGAAGGAGATCAAGAAGTCAGTCTTTTGATTACAACTATAGAAGATCTTATAGTCCTAGAAACAGCAGACTGACTGGAAAAACCACAACATAGCAGAAGACATTCTGACAATGATAGATTCAAACACCGAAATCGATCTTTTTCAAGATCTAAATTCAATTCAAGATCATGATCCAAGTTTCAGCCCAAGAAAGAAATGAAGGCTAGAATCTAACATTCTAGGTCTGCATCTCACACCAAAAGTAGAAGCAACTCTAAAACAGATTCCAAAACACATTATAAGTCTGCCTCAAGATATGAAAAGGAATCAAGGAAAAAAAAAAACCCCACCTAGATCCAAATCTCAATCAAGATCACAGTCTATGTCTAAGTCCAAATCTAGATCCAGGTCATGGACCAGCCCTAAGTCCAGCGGCCACTGACAGTATAAACCATGATCATTTTTAGGCACCCTATCATTCATTTACTCATAGTTTGGTTTACTTTAAATTATCAGGAGTACAATGTTGTAATGATGCTTAAAAAACACTTGTTAGTTTTCCCTGTACCAGACAATGGTTATAATTAAAGTGAAATGCTGTTGAGAAGCCACTCTTAAGCGTCCAGTTTGTTTAATGGTATGGGCAATTTGTGGTGTCTCTGTATATTTTTGTAAAGATTCTCATTTTTTATGCTTGAAGTATTTGGTGAAAAGATGTTGGTTGACCATAATTTGCAACATTGTCTTATTAAAAATAAAATTTTATATCCATATTTGGTAGAACTGTTAACCTAGGAATGTAGCTTGCTAATAAGATAGAATGATACGAAAGTGAAATTGCAGCCACAGTAGAACACTGACTGCTCAGACACATTTAGGTTCAAGCTGGACCTTTTTTTTTTTTGGAGAGGTTTTTTTCACTACAGGGCGCATGTGCTCGCCAGACAGACAGAGAGAGACATAGAGACAGAAACCGAGAAATCACCCCCCAGGGGGATGGTCATGTCACAATCCCTTCTCCTCCATTCTCCTCTAGGGATCTTGGGCACACATGCACATGCGCCCAGCGTGAGATTTAAGCCACCGGGTCCGGGACGCGAACTGTGGTCGACTACATGGGAGTCCAGCGACATAGCCATTACACTAACTGCTGGTTCCCAAGCTGGACTTTTTTGTCTTGCCGAGATGTGTAGGCCCATGATAGTAGTTTATTTATGATGCAGTGTGGAGTAGTTCTTTTGTTAACCCCACCTGGGCTAAGGAGAATTTTCAGGGAGTTTGAGTTTTTAACTAAAACATGAAACCTTCACTGCTTTTTTTCTGATTTCTATCAAGATTTGGAACATACAGATATCAGAAAAACTCACTTTAAATTTTGAGCAGGTCATTGGTGGCAGAAATAATTTTAAGGGAGAAAAGAATGTTCTGTGTAGTCTGAAATTTAAAGAGCAATGTTGACCATAAATGTTGCTTAGTTTTCTTACTGCTGTTAGAAGCAAGTAAATGGTTGCAAAGTAGTTTGCGTGTGTGTGTGCATAGTGTAAAAGAACTGAATTTTGTTGCTTACAGCACTTGACATGTGCATTTGTATCAAAATTTGCCTACCTCTTTATGAGGGAGGAAAGCTCTTCACACCTCAGTTTATTTAATGTGAGGCACGGTAAAGGCCAACACTCCCATTGTAGATGATTCTGTGGTGCCATGGAATTCGAATTAATTTTTAGAAAAGGATTGGTTTTAAGCAAGAGTCACATTTGAGTTTTTGATTATCAATGTGTAACACCCCTTAAAAGTGAGGAAATAATACACTTAACCATTTATAATTTCTAGTATTTCTCTGAAAGATCATTTCGGAGGCATTTAATGTGATTTGACATGTCCATCCTCCTTTCAGAATGAAAAGCTAAGCATCTACTAAAATCTTAGATTGCTTGCTTAATGATATAAGAAATACTGTGGGGAAACGATTTCCTTTTAGAGGATTAATTTTTTCAATTTTGGTTTTAGTAACGTAGACCTTGCCTGTAAAGAACAAAAAGATGGCTTTTAATTACTGTTTGTGGAGTGTGTTTCAAGGATTGATTCTAAAATCTTTGTATATTTGATAGTATTTCTAAATTTCACTTCTTTACTGTTTGCAGTTAATGTTCATGTTCTGCTATGCAATCATTTATATGTGCGTTCCTTTAATTTTTTTAGATTTTCCTGGATGTATAGTTTAAACAACAAAAAGTCTATTTACAACTGTAGCAGTACTTTGCAGTTCTAGCAAAGAGGAAAGTCGTGGGGTTAAACTTTGTATTTTCTTTCTTATAGAAGCTTCTAAAAGGTAGTTTTATATGTTCTTTTTAGCAAATATTGTGTACAACCTTTAAAACATTAATGTTTGGATCAAAACAAGACCAAGCTTATTTTCTGCTTGCTGTAAATTAAGCAAACATGCTATAAGAAAAACAAAATGAAGGAAAACAAAAGAAAGAACAGATTACAAATGTAAATGTAAGACACAAAACAGGACTACAGAATAAAATAATAGGGGAAATGCCTCAGGTATTGGTCTGAGCAAAGATTTGTTGAAGATCTGAAAATCAGAGGCAACAAAAGCAAAAAGAGACTACTGGTGGATAACAAACTAAGGTGGTTCTGCACAAGAGTTAATCAACAGGAAGAAGAGACACCCTCTAGGAGAGGGTAAAAGTACTTTCAATCTGAAGGATTAATATTCAGAATATATAAGAAACTCAATAAACCCAACTGAGAACAAACAAATAAATAAACCCTGATTACAAAATTAAGACACAAGTAAACATTTCTAAAGAAGACACACAATGGCCAAGTATGTGAAAAAAAAATACTCAGCACCACTAATTACCAACAACATATAAATCAAAGGTACAGAGAGGTTTCACCTTACCCCATTAGAATGACCACTTTCTATGAGACAAAAAAATAGCAAATGTGAAGTGATAAAACATGACACACTGCCAAGTTCAGTCATATGGTAAGGTTTGGAGTTCACATTTTAAGACCTCCCTGAGTGCGCATGTCATACTTGTACCCACAATCTGGGGCTGACTGTGGCTGAGGGTGTCTCAATAATGTGTTGAGACATTGGCGGCAGTGCCTGTTTCTCTGTCTATGGCTCTCTCCTCTCTCTCCTTCTCTTTGTCTCTTTTATTCATGAAAAGAATAAACTTTGAAACAGTTTTTTTTTTTGTTTTGTTTTAAATGAGGGTTTTGCCATAGGGCACATATGATTGCCAAAGAGACAGAACCAGAGAGGGATAGTGAGAAATTACCTCCAGGGGGACTAGCCATGCCACAATCTTTTCTCCATTCTTCTCTCAGGGTTTTGGGCATATGCACACATGCACACACACACATGCATGTACACACACACACACACATACACACACGCATTTGCTCAGTGTAATTTATAAGCCATCGGTCCAGATCATGGTCAGTCATGGGGGAATCTAGCACCTTAACCACCTGCTGGTCACGTCAAAACAATTTTTTAAAATAAACAATGCTGGGCTAACAAGTGGCGTGGTGATGGCGCTGGATCCCACACGGTCAACTGCATGGTTTAGGTCCCTGACTGAATGGCTTAAACAGTACACCAGACATGTGTGCATGCCTTCCGAAAATCTCACAAAGAGAATGGAAGCTAATGGATTGTGGCTTAGTCATATCCCCTACGGGATGCTTTCTTATTTTCTCTCTCTCTTTCACTCTCCTCTCTGTCTCTCTCCAGTGGCAAATGCATGTGCCCTATAGCAAAATCTAAAAACAAAATAAAACTTGACTAACTGCAACTGAGTCAATAGTTTGGAACAGTACCTGTTATCAAATACTGCCCAGGGAATCCCCTGAGGGTCCCTTGAGCATGTCTACTTTTTCTCCTTCTGTCACGGCTGTGGAGGAGTGAGGCTGTGCCCTACCCAAAGATCAGCAAAGTCCTGGAAGGCCAAGAAGGCTTTGATAGAATGCCTGAGCTGGCCATGATCCTTCAAGTGTTCCCATCATTGAGCGAGACTCACAAATCCCCAAGTCTCCCTCTGAAGGCTGGATCATCCATAGGCAGAAAAAGTACCCTGTGGAGTCTTCTCTGGGATGGCCTTGTCTCCTGGGTTTGGACATGGCTCATGAAATATTTTGTCTTTCTTTTTCTTTCTTTCTTATTGGCTCTTTCTTTTTTACTTTCTTTATTACTTTCTTTCTTTCTTTCTTTCTTTCTTTCTTTCTTTCTTTCTTTCTTTCTTTCTTTCTTTCTTTTTTCCTTCCTTCCTCCCTCCCTCCCTCTCTCCCTTCCTTCCTTCCTTCCTTCCTTCCTTCCTTCCTTCCTTCCTTCCTTCCTTCCTTCTTCTTTCTTTCCCCCTTTCTTTCCCTCTTTCTTTCCTTTCTTTTCTTTTTTATGTCATTTGTTTTTTTCATTATTTAGAGTCTTATGATGACAATTTTCAAATCTATTCTTATGGTATATCTCCGTTAATCCTTCTAATAAGTTGACAAAAGCATCTTTACCAATCACACATGTGCTGAAATTCTACAGTTTTTATGCAGTTTTTAACAGTTGTCTAAAGATAATTATTAGTTATAACTCAGTCTCACTTAGATAATAATGTATTCAAGAGTTTCCAGGTGGTGTGGTGGTTAAGGTGCTGGACTCCCACATGACCGACTGTGGTTCAGGTCCTGAACCTGGTGCTTTGCTTTCTCAAACTAACTCTCTCTGGACAAATATAATAATAATAATAATAACAATAAATAAAATTAAATATACAATTCTTTAAAAATTATATAAAGGCAAATTTTAATTTGCTACTAAATCTCAACACTCTGACTTTCAAAAACATCTGCTCTTAAAAATCACTTATAAAATATGTGAAATGTTACATATTTTTTACTTGATAGTATACACAAACCACACTAAAATGTTTTTCAAGAAGGCAGAGTTTTTTTTTTTTTTTTTTTTTTTTGGAGAGGTTTTTCACTATAGGGTGCGTGCGCTCGCCAGACAGACAGAGAGAGACATAGAGACAGAAAGCGAGAAATCACCCCCCAGGGGGGATGGTCATGCCGCAATCCCTTCTCCTCCATTTTCCTCTCCGGATCTTGGGCACGCACGCACACGCGCCCGGCGTGAGTTGTAAGCCACCGGGTCCGAGACCGAACTGCGGTCGACTACGTGGGAGTCCAGCGACATAGCCATTACGCTAACTGCTGGTTCCCAAGAAGGCAGAGTTTTAGACACAGGGAATTCTAATTGAATTGATGTAGTTAAGATACAAAACATAAAGTGATTTATGTTGGAAACATTATAAATTATTTAACGATTTAGAGATATACAGCAAATTATTGTTAACTACATTCACCCTCATATGCTATGGAATACAAGAACACATTTGTCCTATTTAATTGTAATTTTGTAGCTTTACCCATCCTTGTCCTATGTTTTCCCCTCCTATTATTCCCATCCTCTAGCTACTAGCTGATCCACTCTTTCTGTGTCCTGTATATGTATTGCCTCTCTATTTTTCTCCTTCATTTTTTTCCTCACATATTTTCCCTTCTTTCACCCTCTTTCCACATTGTTTTCATTATCTGTAACCATTTTCCATTATTCTACATCACCCATTTTTAATTCTTTGTTTTGTTGTTTGTGCTACAAATGTTCCCACTCAGAAGCTGGACATCCTTCTCTCTCTCTTGAAATATTTTCTTTTCTTTCATTCATAAAACTGTTATTCCACTTACATGAACTTAATACACATATTTTTAACAATTATGCTTGGATTGTTAATAAAAACTTCATAAGACATTAAACAAAGCTAGCTATCTTCTCAAGTTATTTCCCTGTTAACTATTTTTACAGCACATGCGTGCTAGGCAAGTATTAAAAAAAAATCACGGGGGACCAGCAGTTAGCGTAATGGCTATGTCGCTGGACTCCCACGTAGTCGACCGTGGTTCGAGTCCCGGACCCGGCGGCTTAAACTCACGCCGGGCGCGTGTGCGTGTGTGCCCAAGATCCTGAGAGGAGAATGGAGGAGAAGGGATTGCGGCGTGGCCATCCCCCCTGGGGGGTGATTTCCTGCTTTCTATCTCTCTGTCTCTCTCTGTCTGTCTGGCGAGCGCACGCGCCCTATAGCAAAAACCTCTCCAAAAAAAAGAAAAAAAAAAAAAATCACGGGGGAACCAGCACATAACATAATGGCTATGTCGCTAGACTCCCATATAGTTGACTGCAGTTTGAGTCCGGACCCGGTGACTTAAACTCACACTGGGCACATGTGTGTGTGTGCCCAAGATCAGAAGAGGAGAATGGAGGAGAAGGGATTGCAGCATGGCCACCCCCCCTGGGGGGATGATTTCTCACTTTCTGTCTCTCTTTCTCTGTCTTTCCAGTGAGCACATGTACCCTATAGCATAAACCTCTCCAAAAAAATAAAATCACGAAAGCAAAAAAAAAAAAAACTATGAAAAATTAAATACATAAATTATTTTGTTTACTGCTATACTTGATACACATGAAATACTGGAAACAAGCAATTCTTTTTTTGCATTTTTACTTTTACATTTGTTCTTTGGATGCCTAAAACATTTAAATACAAATAAAATAAGTGTAGCAAAAATAATGAAAGTGAACAGTAGGTTACTTAACAAATAATGGAATGTGAACAATTTCTGCCCTTATCCAGAGTAAATTCGGTCACAAATTTACCTAAAGTGACACTTCTCAGCTGTAGTTAATGGTGTGCACATTATGTTGAGTATTCCATAGATAAACATGGCTCAGCATGCAGTATCCATGGGATGTTTGCTTCTATCACAGCCTTCTAAGTGCTTCAAACCCTAAAGTACCCACAATAACTACATCTGTTGTCCAGACCACCTCCTCCAGGAGATAATACTCCATGACAATTTCAAGACTGGAACATTGTTTAAGGTGTTGAATTCCCATATGGCCAATCATGGTTCAAGGACTGGATCTGGCGACTTGAAAATCATACCAGATGTATGTGTGCACATGCCCAAAATCCTAAGAGAAAAGCAGAAAAGAAGAGATCACAATGTGGTCATCTCCCCTGCTGCTTGGTTTCTATCTTTCCTCTGTCTCTCTCTCCAGTGAACACACATGCCCTATGGCAAAAAAAAACTTAAAAAAAGAATAAAAAAGACTGGAAACTGTTTTCTGCTTTATATTTGTCCTTTACCTTTTTAGAAAGTTAACTATTGAGGCCTCATTGGTTTAATGCCAATCTCATATATAGGAAGATTAGAAAATCACAGTTCATTCTCTAGACAAGTATGGACTCAAAAGACCTAAGAAATCTTTAATTTTACAGCTCAGAATGGTCCTCACCACAGAGATAGCCAACAATAAGCAAAAAATAACAAATCTTTGAGAATGAGGACAATAAAATTTCAGAGTTTCCCTAAGATTAGATTCAAACATCCATTTAACTCTCAGTGTCATTCTTTTTAACAAATTTTATTTATCACTATTATTCTCTACTTTGTTATGGGGCATGTACACCCATCAGCAAGAGATAGAGAGAGAGAGAGAGAAAAATTGTGAAAGCAAGCCACCAGGTCTGGGACTTCAACTGTGGTCAGCCATGTGGGAGTCCAGCATTCGTAACCACCCATGCCCCTGCTGGTCTCCTGCAATGTCATTCTTGGTCAGTATTTTATTAACCATAAGGAGAAAAGATAGTAGGCTTCAGGGTGATTAAAGATAGGCATAATTTTAACACTGAATTTAGGGTTTATGGACTATACAACAGAACAGAATTGTGACATATGTGATTGCATGCCCTTTACTGAATTGCAAGTGTCAAAAAATGGAAATATAAGAATATATTGTTTGCTTTTGATTTACTAGGGAGGCAGTTTCGGTCAAGAAGCCACAGAACTGACATCTATTTTTTTTTCATTTTAATTTTACATATTTTTTCCTGGTGGTTGTAAAATAACACAGCTTAATTAAGCAGATGATTTTTTTTCCTTTTTTTTTTTTAAAGTTTTTGCCACAAGGTATATGCACTTGCCAGACAGAACTGAGACAGAGAGAGACAAAGAGAAAAAAGTGAGAAATCAACCCCAGGGGTATAGCCATGCTGCAATTTTTGCTCCTTCATTCTCCTCCCAGGACTTTGGGCATGCATGCACATGTGCTCAGTATATTTCAACCCATTGAGTCTGGGACTCGAGCTGAGTTCACACATGTGGGATTATACCTGCCTTAACCACCATGCTATTTTAGAAAACCAGGAGAGACCTCTACACAGAGTAGCTGTCTCTTTGTGGGCAAGCTTCCTCCTGATATCACTAGCTCCATTTTTTTAAGTTGAGGTACTTTATTTTAATTTACATTTATTTACTTATTTCTCTATTGATCTGTTGTGATTTTTAAGGTGCTCAGTTCAGGACTCAAACCACAGTCCACAATGTGGTAATCCAGTGCCTTAACCACCATGCCACCTCCTGACCCCACAGATGATTTCTTAAATGAATTCAGTTTCAGGACAAAAGACTCTGTAACAATACCATAGGTAAGAGGCTAGAGAATTTAGCATGCTAAATTTGGTTTTAAAATAGTATTTTGTCATTTAATTTTCTTAGTGTAAATTTGCCAGTATCTTCCTAGGAATTTGCTTTTAATTTTTAAAATAAAAAACATAGATAATTCTTAAGTTAAGCAGATACTTCTAGACTACATTTGTTGAGCATATTCTTGTCAGTTATCAACAAAACTTAAATTTCTTGTCCATATAAAAATTAAAATAGCGTCTAGTTATATAACAAGCAGGATCCACTTCAAACGGTGTGACCAGCATAGCCCTGCCCAAGCAGACCTGGGTTGAAGTCCCTAGCCCACTTGTATAGTGGCAACAACATCCTGTTCTAGGAAAGTGCCTGGTTGAGAAACCAACATAGACTATGGCTACCTGCTAAGTACCTGCACCCTGTCCGCCCCTCCACTTCTTCCATCTGCCACTCAAGTACTAGCAGACCAGGTTGGAGCTCCCAGACCAGACAGTGTGCACTCATCTGGTGGCCAGGGGCCAGAGAACACATCCTGTACAGAGCTGTTGATCCTTCTGATAGCTGCAGAGGGTGGTGTCTATGCTGCCCACACAAAGCTGACCAGGCCAAACAGAGCTTCTGAGGCACTCCCTACACCATGCCTCCCCCACAGTCACAGGATGACCAGCAGGTCCAGGATGGGTACCTTGTGAGTAGACAGCCATCTGCACCCTAAAAAGAAATGGTCTGTGAGATCAGGATTATACATCAGCACTGCTGGCCAGTTTCTGAAGCATTCTGTCTCTGGAGAATAAACAAATCATGCCAACACCCCAACAGAGTCACATACTGAAACTCTCTGGTGGGGGTTGCTAGAGCAATGACTATAGATTTAAAATATACTACATATTAATTCTATATTTCTTATATCATAAATAGTAAACACCTTTTCTGAGATTTACATATAAGTCCATAGTTACATGTTCAGATTTATCTGTCCAATCTAAATAAACATGGACTGAAATATTCAGTCTTATGTAAAACACACAGTTTATGTCTTCACCATGAGATCCACAACTATACAGTACAAAAGAAACTACTAGAAAAAAAAGACAGGAAGACAAGGAATTGTGTATATATATGAT
The DNA here is from genome assembly GCA_026018925.1 of Tupaia tana. Classification (NCBI taxonomy): domain Eukaryota; kingdom Metazoa; phylum Chordata; class Mammalia; order Scandentia; family Tupaiidae; genus Tupaia; species Tupaia tana. Next base: position 4,966,088 of record JAKSZU010000024.1, read on the forward strand.
ATCAATCAACAGTCTTCCTAGTTTAAAAACATAAAATCTGTGTAAGATACCATTGTTTCATTTTTGTTAAAAACCAGTCTGTGCTTATAATTGGTCTAAGAAGCCAAGGGACAGGAGAATTCTCAGTTGGAAAAGCACTTGCACATCAATGTTTATTGCAGTATTATTCATGATTGCTAAGACATGAAACCAACCCAAATGTCCACAAACAGATGAATGGATTGAAAAAGTGTGATACATATATCCTACGGAATACTATTCAGCCATAAAAAACAACAAGATCCTGGTATTTGATAGAAAGTGGTCAAATATGGAAGATTGATTGATTGATGAGTGAAGCAAACCAGGCTATGAGAGACATTGTATGTCTCCACTTAATATATAACAACTGTCAGCACTCTATGGTAGAGATTGAAATACTGGAGGACATAAAAACAGTGAAAATAGTTATGGACACTGGAGACAATGTGGAAGGAGAGTGGGAAAGGGGAAGAATATAGGGAAGGGAATCAGGGAGAAAAAATTGAGAGGCAAGACATTTGGGGGACACAGAAATGGTTTATTACCTGTTGATGATAACATGTATAGTATTCTCAAGTAGATTGGTCTGAGGTGTGTTTGATGTTGGAAAAATTCTCTCTACAAGACAATCGATGTATAGTAACTGTTTGAAAAAATAACAAAATGGAATTTTTAAAAAGAAGCCATGGCAGTGGGAAGGTGCAAGATTGTTTATTTTGTTTAGCTTAATGTGTATGAAGAGACTTGCAGTGATAGGAAGTGAATTAGGTTCTCTTACTAACTGTATTTCCCTCCTCTTTGGAGTTTTAGAAATGATTTCCTCTATTGGACAGGGCATGGCCACCTTCCTAGAGGGTCATACAGTATCTTCTTAACTTTGCAAGCTGTGAAAAGCCCTGGGAATAATCCTCTCTTCTCCATAATCCTCTTGGGATTTGGGACAGTGTGAGTTTTTAGCCACTGGGTCTGGGACTCAAACCATGGTTGACTGTGTGGGAGTCCAGTGAATAGCCATTATACCATCTGCTGGTCCCAATAAGTGTATATTTAAATAGTTGTGATTATATGTACCCATAAAACATTGAAAAAGAAGGTAAGATTTGGATTCAGCTCTTTACTCTTGATATTGGTATAAGAAGTACTAAAAATAATATTTTTACTAAAGAATGAAATAAAAGGATCATTAAAGTTACTTCAAACAGAACTCTAAACACTTATGTTGATAGAATTGCAGAAAAATTATTTTCTTGCTAATGATGCTAATTTATTAGTCTGGGTATAATTTCAATTTTTTTTTAAAGAGATACTTTTGCTATAAGGCACATACACTCACTGGAGGGACAGAGAGAAACATAGAGACAGAAAATGAGAAATCACCTCCCAGGGGGATGGCCACACCACTATCCCTTCTCCTTTTTTCTCTTCTCAGGATCTTGGGCATGTACAAACATGGTGCCTGATGTGAGTTTTAATCCACTGGGTCTGAGAGTTGAACCACTGTCAACTATGTTTTAGAAATGATTTGCTCCACTGGGTCTGGGAGTTGAACCACTGTCAACTATGTTTTAGAAATGATTTGCTCCACTCTACAGCAACATAACCATTAAGCCATCTGCTGGTCACAGTCTGGCTATAGTTTTCTTATAGCATTTAATTGAGAAAAAACTATGACTTCTGCTGAATTAACAGATTTTTCTAAATCATCCTGTTAAATAGTTAAAAGAACATAGCCTTTGATGGTATTACTTCTTATTTCTCCTTGTTCAGTTATAAATGTTTTAATGGAAAAAATGAACTTCTGTTGTAACATTTATAAATATGCTGACAACTCTTGGTAAATCTCAGAAAATAAATTACATAGTTTCACTCAAAGGTTCAGAGAAGCATGCTGTTCACATTCATGGTGCATGGACTGGATAAAGGGTTATTATGTAAAATAAAGCAGTAATTTAAAAATTGAAACAGAAAGAGTAACCTGAGACTTTTGTATTTAAATGGGAGGGTATACATTCTTTAAAAAAATAGAAAAAAATTTATATGCAAAATCTTCAATTAAAAAATCTACCTCTTGGGATCAGCAACGGTGTAATGGTTACATCGCTAGAGTCCCACATAGTCAATGGTGGTTTGGCTCCTGGACCCAGCAGCTTAAACTCACACCAGGCATGTGTGCATGCATGACCAAAATCCTGAGAGGAGAATGGAGGAGAAGGAATTGTGATGTGGTGATCCCCCTGGGGGGTGATTTCTTACTTTCTGTCTCTCTGTCTCTCGCTGTCTCTCCAGAAAGCACATGTGCCCTATAGCAAAAATCTCCCTCAAAAAAATTACCTCTTTTCAAAATTTTCTTAAGGAAATCTAGAAGTCATCTTAGAAAGAAATTTACTTCAGTAAAGCCTTCAGAAATTTTTATGGCAGACAATAGTATACACAAAGTGAGGGGCTAGCCAGATGACCTGGTGGTTAGAGTAGCTGTATCCCACATGGCCAACTGTGCGATTTGAGTCTTGGTGGCTTAAAAAACACACCAGGTGCTTGTGTGTGTATATACATGCAAGTGCATAGATATGCTCAAAATCCAGAGAGAAGAATAGAAGAGAAGGGATTGGGACATGATCACTTTTCTCACTTTCTCTGCTCCATCCTCACACCCCTTAGACAGCACACACACACACAAACACACACTATAGCAATAAAAAAAAAAATAGGAAAAAATAAAAGTAGGCTTAAGAATTTATAAATTATTTGCAAGACAGAGAAAAGATTGGGTCATGAAACCTGTGACCTAAACACTTCCCCCCCAAGGCCCCACCTCTCAATTCTGTTGCATCAAAGATTAAGTTGATAAAGCAAGCTGCCAGGTCTGTACTCAAACCACAGTTGACCATGTGGGAGTCCAGCTCTCAACCACCATGCCACCTGCTGGGCCCTGATTTTTCAACAATAATGGAAAGAACATACACTTATCAGTTCTTTACCAAGAACATTACTTCAATAAATAATGCTGGAGATAGTGGGTATCTATGTGAGAAAGAACAGATTACACTCTTAAATGTAAGGCACGAAACAAAACTACAAAAGAAAAAAATAGGGAAAATGCCTCAGGTATTGTTCTTAGCATAGATTTGTTGAAGATCTGAAAATAAGAAGAAACAAAAGCAGAAAGGGACAACTGATATTATAGCAAAATAAAATGATTCTGCACAGCAAATAATCAACAGGTTGAAGAAACATCCCGAAGAAGATTTTTGTTGTTGTTGTTGTTAGTTTGCTTGTTTGTTTTGGCCTTAGGGCATGTGTGCTCTCTGGAGAGAGAGAGAGAGAGAGAGAGAGAAAGTGAGAACCCTCTCCCCATGGCAAATGGCCATACTAAAATCCCTTCTCCTCCTGAGATCTTGGGCATACACACACATACACACACACACACACACACACACACCTGGTATGATTTTCAAGCCACCAGGTCCAGGACTCAAATCACAGTCAGCCATGTGGAAGCCCAGTGACCTAACCACTACACCATCTGCCATTACCCACAAGAACCATCCTAGAGAAATTATTATATTTAACTCAGAAAAAATTTTCATAAAATTGGTGGTCCCCTGACAACCATTTCACTGACATTTTCAATTATCTAAGTTGAAACCATCATAAGTGTAGAAAAATACTTTATACTCAAGTCCTATAAATTTAAGTTCCCTTTTTTCAGCTCACTTTAACATGTGATGGTCCATGAGGGAAACAGATACAGAATCTAATTTCATTCATGTCACTGTGAACATCTGAATGAGAGACTTTTGCAGGAATCTGGAGAGAAAGGAGAGGATGCCGGCACACACATACACACACACACACACACACACACACACAAAATCCTGCAACTTTCCAAAGCTAGGGCACATGCGCTCAAGCTCTGAGAAAAAGTAGAATGTAGCCCAAAGTTAAGATACTTGTTTACCCGGAAGATAGAGTCACTTCTTTTCCACCTTGCCCTGGTCTCCAGAAGCTGGCCTGAGAGTACATTAGTCAGACTTCCAAGGCCTCTGGCTTCTGGTTGGTTCAGTCAAAGGCAAGTACCAGCAGGAAGGCAGAGAATAGGAGAGAAAGTCAGAGTTCAGAGCCTCCTGGCTGTCACACTACGGTCCTGAGGGGAGGCTGGCCCTGCTTTCCTCTATTCCAGCTGCAGCTCCTGACTACTTCGCCTCTGCTGAAACTCAGGTTCTCACAGGGCTCTTGCTCATTGCTCCTTCAGGCCTATTGAGGTTTACTGCCCCCTGCCAACACTGGCCTCAGCATTTCCCACATCCCACTCAGGCTTCCTGTACTACTATTGTAGTTTTGTAAATGTCATCTTCATCAATCTCTTTCTCTATGGTCCTGAGTGTGCTAGCTGATTTCAGGAGGGTGAGGCAATTTGCCATCCTTCCTTCCTTGGTGCCTGAGGGAAGTACATAGGGATGATTCATAATTTTTTCTCTTATCAAAAAGACCCAAGCAAGCATTTTGGTCACACCCTAGTTCCCAAGTAAGCATTTTGGTCATGCCCTAATTCCCACTAGGTCAACGCCCTAATTCCCACTAGGGCGATAAACTAATTAGGCAGTCTAATTAAACAACCTGGCATACACTGGGCATGCGCAGTTAGATATTCAAATTCCTCATTCTTTACCTGTGAGAAAAGTGCTCAAGCACAGGAGAAAACGCGGGGATTCAAATTCAAATGAAAGACATAGGTAGACCTCCCACCAATGAATATTCATGATCACCTCTAGTAATAAAAATAACAAGTAACCAGTACCAAATGCAGTTGCCACCTGGCAATCTGCCTGCCCAAGAGTCTTTTGGGTGTACTTCTTTTCTTCCTATTAAATCTTCCTTTCTACCTACTTCATTCGTGGTTGTGGTTTTATTTTGCGCCTAGGGACAGATCTCTAATTTTAGTGATCTGGATCCAAAGAACCAAGGACTTCACAACCCAGCTCAACACACCACCATTTGCTGACAGCACCATTTCAAGAGAAAAGGCAAAGTTTATTGAGCAAGTGCACCCTGCTGGGATCTGAAGCCGGACATACCTCAGCCCCCACCCCCACCCCAAGTTAGAAAAATGGTTTTTATTATTTTTTTTTTCAAATACGGCAGCTAATTATGCTATTCTGGGAGACTGCATGTCACATTTTGCAGTACCACATGCTTCGTAGTTCTTGTGTTAGTTTGGGCTGTGAGACCCTGTACTTTCATGTCCTTGTATCCTACTCTCTAGGTCAGTGTGACCTTGTAGTAACAGTGCCAGGAATGTGGGCCCCTGCCAAGGTCAGGTCTGCAGGTTCCTGGTCAGGCCTGGAGTAACACCAGGTGGTGTTTCAGTAGAGCTTTGCAGAAAGTGATCTTACAGATTTTTTTTTTATGAATAAATAATACTTTGAACCTAAGATAGTCATCCCTATAAGGATTTCTCCTTTCTTCTCTTTCGACTGAAAATATAAAATATGAATGCCTGATTGCTAAGACTGAGGGCCACACTGTCTGTCCCCAGCGCCCCTCCTGTGCAGTGTGTCCCAGCTGGGGGATCGAAGCTGTCAGAGAGGCAGTTGTCCCCTCCAGGGCATCTCCTCCTCCTCCCTCCATCTGGGGGAAGTGGCCAGTGGATGCCCTGCTCAGCTGCCCTCTCCAGGTTCACAGTGGCTGCATGGGTGATGGTGCTGGCCCAGCCCTGCCAACCTGCTCTTTCCCTCATATGAGGCTCATCCTTCAGAGGCTCTCAGGGGTAGACCGCGCCCAGGGCGCTCAGGGGAGGTGACCAGTGACTGGAGGTAGCTCAGACCAAGCCCGACCGCTATGACGCCTCCTGCAGGGACCACAGACCCCTTCCCTGAGTCCCTCGCGCCTTCGCCGCCATGGGATGACTGAGGCTGGAGCGCCCCTCTCCGTGAGAGGAATTTCTCTAGACCTACAGGGACTTGGGGGACCGGGTCCCGCTGCTGCCTTCTCCTCCACACAGTGGTCCGAAGCGACTGTCGCTGTTGGTGAGCAGAGTCCCCTCCTCCACCCCAGGAAGGGATTCCCACTCACAGTAGGATCTGAGCCACTCTCTGCCTGCTGAGGCCAACTTCCCCTCTGAGCCCTGCAGTGTCCCCAATTGGGCAGCCTCCTGGGCAGCCCCTGCCCACCCCTCGCGGGTGGGAAGCGGGTCTCAGTCCATCCTCTGTCCCCGAAGGCCACCCCTCCCACTCCTGCTGCATTGGGGATGGAGGTTCCCGCACAGGATGTCGGGGAAACCTTCACCCCACAGCACCGCTTACCGGGAACCGTTGGAACATAGCTCTGGATTGCATATCCAAGACGCCACACTCGGAAGGTTTTAACTACAGTCATAGGAATGGGGACACAGTTGTGTATTCTTGACATGACTATTTATTGAAAATCCGCCTCGCTACAGGAGCCTTTAGACACCTTTCCTTTAATCCCTGAAACTATCCCAAGACACCGGTGTTTCCCTGACCAGCATTTATGAAAGGTTCCCATAATGCATCTGAGTTTAACCCACTGTAAATGCCAGAGTAAGGATTTCATGGTCAATTCCTGTAAGTTCCAATTCCCTTCTTTTTGACCCCCTTTGACAGGTCACCACCGGTCACATGGTGGCGAACAGGCAGAGTCCTGGGGCACAGGGGAAGGGAAGGGCTTCTCCACTGCAGCAGACCTGATGTATGGATGTGGGAGGAGACAGAGTAGCATAGGGTGTTGGCAGAGTCACCAGCCCTGCTGTCAGGCAGGGGGTGGGGGAGGCCTAAGGACTGCAGAAGGCTGGGCCTCCTTGGGCTCCAAGGGCCATCCTCCTGAGCTGGTGGTGGGGCGATTCAGTGGGTGTTTCCTTGGAAATCTGCTGCCTGGGGTCTCCTCAGTCCCTCCAGCCTGCTCTCTGCTTCACTCTGTGGTCCACACCTAGCTTCACACCTGCGCCACTCCTCATCTGCCCTGTCACTGCCCACCCTACCCACTCAGTGACAGACTGCTGCTTCGCCCTGAGAAATATGGAAAGTGGGTGTCATACTAGCCACAACAATTGCTGGAAATGATCCTTTTGTGCTTCAATAAATATGCACACCTAATAATATGTAGTAGTTTTTATATCTCAAATGTTGAGGTATTTTCCTTCTTTCCCCAATAATTGCTTATTCTTTGTCTATTCTTCTCTTACAAATAAAAATCTAAAATGATATGTGCCATGTTTAGCAATGGGCAGATATGCATTTTCTTTGTGTTCTCCACAAGGTTAAACTAATGAAGTTTTCAGAAGCACATTCATCCTACCCACCTCCCATCCTGTAAAACTCCCCCAAAAGATCTATATTTTTCCTTGTAATTTTTATCAATGAATTCTGGGAAGAAGTAATCTAAGACAACTCAGGGATCAAAACAGCTAAATCAACAACTTAAAAAACATAGGTATACACACATGCACCTGCACACTTACACTCTGATGTTACTCAGAAACTCCAACTAATGAATATTCTTACAAGTTTTTCACTTGCATGAATAGAGTCTGTTCTATTAAAATCTGCATGGCAAATTAAACATAAAGCTGAGTATCTTTTTGTATCTAGAGAGAGACATTGCATGTACACACACACACCCTTTTCTTCCTAAGAGAAGATATTAAAAACAGGTATATTTAATATAATGTAAACATAACATGAGTTTTCTAAAAGCCAGCAAAATCCTCAATTCCTATACCTTGGAGGAGATGAGAAGACAGACAAATACTGTGGAGGGCACTGCATACGGAAGCCATCTTGAGCTATCCACCATCTTGGAAACCATTAGGTTTCACTTCCTCACTGAGCAAACCGTTTCTCAGAAATCATGTGACCAACCGTTCTCTCTGGAAGTGGTTGGGTTTCTAGGCAACAGGAGAGATCTGCCCACACCAATGACTGGTTCATGCTGTTCTATCTCATTTGCATTTCGGGCAACCAATTGGTGCCCACCAGCTGTATATAACTCGCCATTTTTCCTCAATAAACGGAAGTAGATGGAAGAAGATGACTTGATCAGCATCTCGTAGTGTGTGTGCATGTGTTTGTCCCATCTCTCACTCCCTCCCCCAGGGAACCTGTTCTTGAGTGTCCCGAGGGCCGGGACACGTGGCGCCCGAACAGGGACTTGGGTATGAGGGGTCCAGTGAAGAGCTCCCGAGGAAGGCTCCAGAGCAGAGCAAGTGAGAAAAGCCGGCGGGAAAAGCCGCAGAAGCGGACGGCATAGGCTCGTCCAGAATGGGACGGCAGAGATTCGTCCTGGTAAGTATTTACTTACGTTTTATTTTAAGTACGGGTAATAATGAGACAAAAGCTTAGTCAGCAAGAAATATCCGTTCAGAGCTTAATAGAAGCTCTTGTCGTTATGGTCACTAAGGGAGAGCAGATCATGCAAATTGATCAACCCCAGGAGGAGGCTATAGCCACCTCAGATCTAACCAAGGATTCTAAAATTGAAAAAGAACAGGGAGAGGATCTTATTTCCCTAGATAGTGAGGAAGAAGTTAAAAGCCCCGAAAGAGAGACAAAACTCAAAAAATCTAAAAAACTAAAAAAGAAAAACAACCTTTAGGCTCTCCAAGAGCCAAAGAAAAATGAGTCATTATCTAGTTCAGAGGATGAAATCTTAGAGGCCAAGACTGCCACATGCAGTAACCCAAAATGACCGTCTGAAGAAAAAACTTTAGAAACAAACACTGCCACATGCAGTAACCCAAAATGGTTGTCTGAAGAAAAAACTTTAGAAACAAACACTGCCACGTGCAGTAAACCAAAATGGCTGTCTGAAGAAAAAACTTTAGAAACAAACACTGCCACATGCAGTAAACCAAAATGGCTGTCTGAACAAAAAACTTTAGAAACAAAGACTGCCACGTGCAGTAACCCAAAATGACCATCTGAACAAAAAACTTCAGAAATGAAGACAGGCAAATACCATAATTTAAAATGGCCACCTTTCAAAAAACGACTGCCATCTAACAACCCTGTTGCATCCATGCCATCTTTGGTGATGCCCATTATTGATCCTAAGGCAAAAGTTCAGACTACAAAACTTAAGCCAGTTCAAAAACTACAATCATTGATAGATTTTGAGGGGCAGGAAGCCTTCCCGGTAACAGAAACCACAGATCCACAAGGACAAGCATGGCGCCACGTATGTGGCTTTGATTTTAACATTATAAAAGAAATTAAAACAGCAGTTGCTCAATATGGAGCTACAGCTCCATATACTTTAGCCATAGTTGACTTGGTGGCATAAAATTGGCTTACACCAATAGATTGGCAAACATTGGTCCATGCTGCGCTCTCTGGAGGGGATTACTTACTTTGGAAATCAGAATATGTGGAAAATTGTAGGGAGAACGCACGCAGTAATGCCCAGGCCAACAATGGCTGGTCAGCAGATATGTTATTGGGAGAAGGCAATTATACAACTAGTGACACTCAAATACAATATGATTCAGGGCTATCTGCTCAAATTAATATGGCAGCCATGCGAGCTTAGAGAAAACTTCCTACTAAAGGAGACTTAAGTACCTCTCTTACAACAATAAAACAAGGGCCTGACGAACCTTTTTCTGAGTTTGTTCATTGGTTAATTACTGCAGCAGAAAAAAATATTTGGCAGTGCTGATGCAGGTACCAATTTTGTTAAACAATTGGCATATGAAAATGCTAATGCTGCTTGTCAAGCAGCAACCAGGCCATATAGAAAAAAGACAGATTTATCAGAATATATTCGCCTATGTTCTGATATTGGGTCAGCATACCAACAGGGATTGGCTCTGACCACTGCTCTTAAAGGATATATTGTTCGCCAGTTCCTTAACCTTAATAATGGAGGCAATTGCTTCAATTATGGTCAGCCTGGACATAGGGCAAAGATCCTGATACATTCATCCAGCCATATACTAAAGACCAAGTTAATTGGCTATTCCAACAAACAGATTTCTGGCCTATTGCATGTGCTTCCTTTGCTAAAACTATTGATAACCATTTTCCTTCAGATAAATATTTATATTTTTTATCTACCCATGATTTTGTTTTATGTTCACATTTCTGTTGATACCTTTAGCAGTTCCATTTTTGCCACGGCACAAACCGGAGAGGCTGGTAAACATGTTATCTCCCATGTCCTCTCCGCACTCTCCGTTATGGGTGTACCTCAACACATTAAAACCGACAACGGTCTGGGTTATGTGAGAAACAACTTTGCCTCCTTCTGTAAACAGCTCCGTATCAGACATACTACAGGAATTCCATACAATCCCCAGGGACAGGGCATTGTTGAACATGCTCATCTTTCCTTGAAAAATACTCTCCAAAAGCTAAAAAAGGGAGAGCTTTTACAGACAAAGGGCTTGCCAAAACACCTGGCACATGCTCTTTTTGTCCTAAATTTCCTGTCTTTTGATAAAGATGGAGACTCAGCTGCTGAGCGCTTCTGGCATTCAACTACCAAAACAAAATTTGCCTCAGTTTTGTGGAAAGATCCTCTGGACAATACCTGGAATGGTCTGGACCCTGTCCTCATTTGGGGCAGAGGGTCTGTCTGCATCTGTTCTCAAAACCTGGATGCTGCTCGTTGGCTACCAGAAAGATTAATCAAACAGATTGATTCTAACAAGCCATCCAGGGACGATGGAAGCCCTGAGATATCTCTCTCTCCTTCCACAGATCCACAAAATGAAGATCCTTCTTAAATACCTGATCCTGTTTTGCTTCTTCGATGCTACTGCTGCTGGTTCTGATCCTGGTGCCGCTCCTCCTGGCAGAACAGGGGGGGTCCCTGTCTTGCTTTACAGGAACGCTGCTGTTTTTACGCTAATAAGTCCGGCATCATTCGTGACAACTCCCCGACAATCCCTTATGGTCTGCATGGAATGGACTCCTCCCCTTTTTTCTCCCCATACTTGGTCTCATTCTGGGTTTACTGATTGTTTGCTCTTTTTTTTTTTTTTTTAGAGGTTTTTCGCTATAGGGCGCGTGCGCTCGCCAGACAGACAGAGAGAGACAGAGAGACAGAAAGCGAGAAATCACCCCCCAGGGGGGATGGTCACGCCGCAATCCCTTCTCCTCCATTCTCCTCTCGGGATCTTGGGCACGCACGCACACGCACCCGGCGTGAGTTGTAAGCCACCGGGTCCGAGACGCGAACCGCGGTCGACTACGTGGGAGTCCAGCGACATAGCCATTACGCTAACTGCTGGTTCCCCTGATTGTTTGCTCTTTGAGGCCTGTTCTCTTTAATAAGCTCATGGCTTTCTTTAAACAACAGATAATTCCATAAAAATGCAGCCTATCCAAGTCCACTACCACAACCTGGAGATGGAGTATCGCGGAGCCTAGACATTGCTCCTGCCTGAGGCGCTGAATCGGTTAGCCAAAGACGGGTAAGAGAGTCTGAGCCTAATAGCTGTTCAGTCCTTCCACCTAAGACAGGAAACCCATCATTGCAATGGGATTCTCCAATGACGGGTAAGGATGGACGTGTGGCTCTAAAAACGACTCCAACCTAAGACAGGCACGATTCCCCCAGGTTTTTCTGCTCTCTTTGAAAAAATAGAAAAGGGGGACATGTGGAGGGCACTGCATACGGAAGCCATCTTGAGCTATCCACCATCTTGGAAACCATTAGGCTTCACTTCCTCACTGAGCAAACCGTTTCTCAGAAATCATGTGACCAACCGTTCTCTCTGGAAGTGGTTGGGTTTCTAGGCAACAGGAGAGATCCGCCCACACCAATGACTGGTTCATGCTGTTCTATCCCATTTGCATTTCGGGCAACCAATTGGTGCCCACCAGCTGTATATAACTCGCCATTTTTCCTCAATAAACAGAAGTAGACGGAAGAAGACGACTTGATCAGCATCTCATAGTGTGTGTGCGTGTGTTTGTCCCATCTCTCACTCCCTCCCCCAGGGAACCTGTTCGAGTGTCCCGCAGGCCGGGACAAAATACCAAAACTACTTGTGACCAAATTTAGCTAGGAAATGCCCCTGCCTGCTTGGCTGACAACAAAACACTCAAAGATTGAATGATGGTAAATATCCAAGTTTTTAGTTTCACTAAGATTTATATGTAGACAAATACCTGAAGAACTCTGCTAGCTATTGCTTTCGATTAAATATTCTTATTTAATGATTTATCCATCAAGTAGGAATATGTTATTTCAAACCAGAACAAAAGGGGTGATTCCTCCCCATATCCTTTATAAATTATTTTTTAAGATCCATTTTGGGCCAGCTAGTGGCATGGTGACTAAGGTGGCTGGATCCCACATGGCCAACTGACTGCAAGGGTTGAGTCTGGACCTGGCAGATTGGAAAACACACTGGGTGGGTGTGTGCATTCACATGTGTGCCCAAATCCTGTAAAAAAAAATGGAGAAGGTATTGCAGTGTGATCATCCTGGGAGGAGGGTTTCTCTCTCTCTCTCTCTCTCTCTCTTTCTCTCTCACTCTCATGTACCTGCTAGCAAAAATTTTAAAGCATGTTTTAAGTAATTCTTTACTTAGTGCTTTACAATATTTTTTTTTCTCAATGAAGACCAGTTAGAAGGGCAGGAAAATATAAAATGTTTGAAGGATCATCATCAAGATATCCAAGTGCATTTGGAATGTTCTTCTGTGCTCTTTCCATGCTACCTTGGTTCTCTGCTAGTTAATTACACTTTACTAGATCATCTGAAATGTTAAAAAATGAACATAAAAAATGGGAAAAATATTAATACAATTATACATTAAAAAAAGATGGAGGATAGTGCTGATGATTTACCTGTCAGTGTGATAAACCATGCTCATAGATTTCTATGTATAAATTCACTTAAGTTCTCCAGAAAACTAGTTTTTCTTGATTCTATATCTAACACTTTCTTTAAATTTCAAAGTCAATTAAAAATTAGATTCTGTTGGGGCAATGGGCTGTCTCCTGTGGGTCCCTGCAGGAATCCAGTCCTGGGAGATTTGCCTGTACCAGGTGCAGACCACACTTTCCACACCTGGAGACATTGGCCCCTGAGGCAGGACCTTGAGTTTGTACTTGGATTCAAAGCTGAGCCTGAAGGAGCAAACTGGGAGCTCCTGCTGAGGGAGACATCTTCTTAGGAATCAGGCTTGTTGTGTGTGGTTTTTATTTGAGAGTGACTGCATCTTTAAAGAAAGGAGTTTAAGGCCACCTGGATCTGTTTTCTCAGTGCTGAGAGGTGAAGTCCAATCCAGGCCCTTTATGCTCCAACAAGAGCAGATGCGCTTGAGCACTGGTGAGTTGAGCTGAGCAGCGACATCTCCGTTCAGCATCACAAAGTCAGTCTCTGATGTGAACAAAGCTCTCCTAGAGTTAGTTTGGGATCCCTTTCCCTCCTAGTGGCTGGAGATGGGTCCATGCTCAGGGCGAGGATGACATTCTCCCAGTCTTCTATCTTGATCTACTTAGGCTCCATCTGTTTTGACCAGTTGAGGTCCTGGTGCTTTGTGGGCACAGACACCACCTCTGATGCCTGAGTTGCCCAAGTGTGAAAAAGACACACCATTGCATTGTTCACCTGTGGGTCACAATGAGAATGGGGCCATACAAGTATTGATTTGTGGTACAGTTTTTATCAGCAGCTGGTGTTCACCTGTTGCACTGTGGTGACCATCTGCACAAGGTGGTCTTGTGAAGTCATAGAGACCTGGCTAGTGGCACAACAGTAAGGTGACAGGCTTGATCCCCGTGGTAGCTGCTGTGGGATGGTGATTAAGATGGGATGTGTAGGGGCCAGCAGATCATGCAGTGGTTGAAGTGTGGGACTACCGCATGGCTGACCACAATTTAAGTGCTGGACCTGGAGGCTTTCTTTCTCACTTTCCCTCTCTCTATCTCCCTATGGTGAATTAAAACAATAATAATGATGACAAAGATAAATAAAGTAAAATAAATAATTGTTTTTTTAAAAAAAGATGTGATGTGTAGACAAGAAGACCGTGACTAATCTTGGCAACCTATCTTCCTGGGTGAAGGCAAGTCTGGGCTGTGAGGTGCCAGGCTCAGGCCTAGGGGTCAGCAGCCTTCCCTGGACAGGCTCTCTAGAGTCCAGGCTCCACCAGAGTGAACACACAGCACTCCGCACAGTTGGGAGAGGCCTGGCACTCCCAGAAGAGAGCAGTCCCTGAGTGACACTAACACAAGGTAGCCCCAGAATGTCCTTTCCTAAATGTCTGCTGTGTTAATTTACTTCCACACACAGGATCAATCCCACTGACGAGCCTTTGTCCACTTGGCCCTGGGAACGTGGTGCTGGGATGAAATGATTCAGAGAGACGGTGGTGGACAGATCTCACCCAGCCTTGTCTGCAGTCCTCTGGTATGTATCATTATTATTATCTTTTTCTTTTTTTTTTTTTTTGGAGATGTTTTTGCTATAGGGTGAGTGCGCACACCAGAAAGACAGAGAGAGACAGGGAGAAAGAAAGAGAGAAATCAACCCCCAAGGGGGATGGCCACACCGCAATCCCTTTTCCTCCATTCTCCTCTTGGGATCTTGGGCACGCACACACGCACACGCACCCGGCGTGAGTTTAAGCCGCCAAGTCCAGGACTTGAAGCACGGTCAACTAAATGGGAGTCCAGCGACATAGACATTACACTAACTGCTGGTCCCTGGTATGCATTATTTTTAGGAGCCAATATGATTGCTTCTACAATTGTGCACGGGAACAAGGTGGCTTCTAATTTTTCTTTGGGTTGTCTTCACCTGAGGTTTCCTTCTCATTTACTGGCTGCAAATTGTCAGACATTAAATTGAAGCCAGGTGGTATCACAGCCCATTTTTGCACCATGACGATCCTATTCCTGAAGATGCATGCATGGACAGAAGTTTGTAGCACCAATGGCTCCTCTAGGGATAGGCTGGATGGAGTGGGCTGTGGAGTGCGCTGTTGTGTCTGGAATGTCCATGGTCATAAAGGAGATGTGCAGCTGCATTAACTTCTTAGGGGCTCAGACACTTCTTGCTTCTCCCTCTTCTGACTGCACAGGGAGCAAATGTGACCTTGATGTTCTGCTGAGAAACATGAATGTGAACATGCAGGGCAGCTTCAGCAGTGGTGCCTAAACCTCAAAAGTGCTGTCCACGAATTGCCATCCTGCAGGTAGAAGTCACTGCAGCTTCATCAAATGGTGTGACATGGACGGCTGGGGAAAGGGGGTGCCCTGGCCACTGCCTGGGCTGCAGAGATCTCAAGGTGACCTCAAGATGAAGCCCACTTTGGGACCAGCAGTTAGTGTAATGTCTATGTCGCTGGACTCCCATATAGTCAGTCGACCGCGGATTGTGTCCCGGACCCGGTGGCTTAAAACTCACGCAGGGCGCATGTGCGTGTGTGCCCAAGATCCCGAGAGGAGAACGGAGGAGAAGGGATTGCGGCGTGGCCATCCCCCCTGGGGGGGTGATTTCTTACTTTATGTCTCTCTGTCTCTGTCTGTCTGGCGAGCACACGCGCCCTATAGCGAAAAACCTCTCCAAAAAAAAAAAAAATATATATATATATATATATATATATACACACATATATATATATACATATATATCCCATATATATATAAAACCCATCTTTTTATGTTTCTTTTTGTCATAAAGCACATGCACTCACTGGGGAGAACTCTGTCTCTGCAGAGACAGGGGGAAAATGAGAAATTATCCCTCAGGGGAGGTGGCCACACTGCTTCTCTTCTATTCTCCTCCTGGGATCTTGGGCACACACCTCATGTGTCTGGTATGATTTTCAAGTCACCAGGTCTAGAACTTGTAGTAGAGTCCATTTTATTCGAGTCCAGTACCTTAATAACTATGCCACCTGCTGGCCCGCAGCCCATCAATTATAAGAAAAACACATTTTCCCAACTATTGATCATGTAAAACATGTCTAATCCCAATAGATATGTACTTTAAGTATAAAATACACAATGGGTTTTAAAGATTTTGTATAAAAACTGAGTGTATAGTACTTCTATAATTTTTATACTGAATACATATTGTGTCGATAATAGTTTGATTAAAACAATTAAAATCTTTTTTTTTTTCTTGAGAGGTTCTTGCTTTAGGAAATGTGCACTCACTGGAAAGACAGAGACAGAGACAGAAATTGAGAAATCACTCCCCCTGGGTTCTGGCTACATTGCAATCCCTTCTTCTCCATTCCCCTCTTGGGATCTTGGGCATGCATGCACATGTGCCTGGTGTGAGTTTAAGTCACTGGATCCATGTCTTGAACCGTAGTCGACCATGTAGGAGTCCAGCAATGTAACCATTATTCCCTCTGCTGGTCCCCAAACAATTAAAATCTTCAAAACTGCATGACTTTTATTGTGTCTGACTCAGTCATTGTGAGATGCACCCATCATATACACAATGGAGAATATGACCAAGGCCGGGGTTCTATGTCCTGTGACTGTCACATATCCTTATAGCCTCCCTCACTCCTCTGCTGCTTCTGACAGAGGGTGAGGCTACAGCCATGTCTCTCCCTGCCCCCTGAAGATATGTTGAAGGCCCAATTCTGGTAACTGGGAATGGGGAAATAGGGTATTTCCAAATGTAATTTAATTAACATGAGGTCACTGAGGTGGTGTGGAACCCAATATAATCAGTGTCCTTATGAAAATGGAAAAATGCTTTTTGACTAATGAGAAATTGGAGTGAAGTAGCTGCAAAGCATAAACTGCTGAGGAGTCAGTACCAAAACCAGAATCTGACTAGAGACAAGGACAGAGTCTGTGCACTCTCAGAGGATGTCTGGTCCTGCTGAAGCCTTGACTTCACTCTTCTACCCTCCAGAACTGTAGAATAAAAGGTTTCTGATTGTACAGCCATGTAGCTGAGGTTACTTCCTTACAACAACCCTAGGAAAAGCCACAAGTGGCAGATCCCTTCCAGTAAGGAGTGACTTTCAGAAAAACTGCTAGGGGGACTAGCAGTTAGTGCAATGGCTATGTCACTGGAATCCCATGTAGTCGACCACAGTTCGAGTCCCAGACCCGGCTGCTTAAACACACACTGGGCACGTGTGTGTGCATGCCCAAGATCCCAAGAGGAGAATGGAGGAGAAGGGATTGCGACATGGCTATCCCCCTTGAGGGTTGATTTCTCGCTTTCTTTCTCCCTGTCTCTCTCTGTCTTTCTGGCAAGCACACACGCCCTATAGCAAAAACCTCTCCAAACAAAACAAAACAAAACAAAACAAAACAAACAAACAAACAAAAACCTGCTAGGTATGCCCCTTGCCTCACCACATGTAGCTGATGGAGACATTAAAGTATTTAAAAATCGGAGATATTTTTACAAGGAATTGACAATTTTGCTGGCTATTGTGGGGATTAAGAGACCTAATGTGGGATCAAGGGCTTTCAAAAGATTTTGGGGGTCAGGGATATCCAGTACTTTCCCACTAATCTTTTAAGAAAAATAGATTCTGATATAGTTCTGGATAACCCAAGAAAACCCTCTCTGTACTGACTTTTTCTTTTCTCATTTCATTTGGTGTCTGAAACTCTGGTTGTCTCAGTTTCCTAATAAGATTTCTTATTGTTTGCTTCTAGGTGACATAGACTAATTTACAAGGATATAGGTAAGTGTAGAGGAGAAGTCAGGGTTCCTGACATCGATATGGGGCTGGGGAGAAATGCAGAGCAATGCATCTGGTTGGAGAAGTAACAGCTTGGACCTTGAAATGATGAACCCAGGTCTTGAGTAAATCCAAATGTGATTTACAATTTTAAATTTTATACCAAGTCTTTGGATGGAATGTCCTGGAGGTTGATAGAAAAAGACAAAAAGCTAAAGAGAGAGAAAAATTCTTAAATTTAACTTGGTGAATTAAAACTCCATGAGGAAAATTAAAAGTAAAAATGAAAGCCAATAATCATCATTTGGTAGATAAATTCACTTAGGAAAAATAAATCTACCAGGGCAATCTCAATACGAACTTATATCAAGTATGTTTAAGCTCCTCAAACAAATAAAATAAAGAATACCATACAAATAGCATGTAATATGGTGAAATAAACAAAACAAAACAAGCCAGACCAGCAGGTGGTGTAAAGGTTAAGGGACTGGAACCCACATAGCCAACTCTAGGGTTGTAGTCCCAGACCCAGTAGCTTGAAAATTGTGCTGGCATGATTTTCATTTGGACATGTGTGCATAACCAAAATCTCAAGAGGAGAATCAGGAAAGGAGATTGCAGTGTAGCCATTATCCCAAGGGGTGATTTCTTTCTCTTTCTCTCACTCTGTGTGTGTGTGTGTGTGTGTTTCTGTCTCTCTCCATTGAGCACATGCAAACAACAACAACAACAAAACCCCCACAAAAACCAAAAAACACACAAGTAAATGTAAATTAAGAAGAAATAAATATGATACACAAAAATGAGAATTCATGAAATTAAAAGACATACTAACTGAAATAATATTTTTACATTATATGCTCAGAAAAAATACTAGGAGCAGGGCTGAACAAAGTAATGAGAGAATAGACTATTTGGAAAGTAGTACTAAGAAAATTGCCAACAAAACAGAAGAGAGTAGACATTAAAAGCACAAAAGTAACCTTAAAAATGGATATTATTGGGGCAGCAGAAGGTGTGGTGGTTAAGGTGCTAGACTACCACATGGCCAACTGGAGTTCAAGTCCCAGACAGGGCCACTTAAAAGTCATGCTGGGTGCATGTGTGCACATGCCTAAAGTCCGAAGAGGAGAATAAAAAAGGGATTGTGGGATAGTCATCTCCCCTGGGAGGTGATTTCAAACTTTCCCTCTCACTGTCTGTCTCTCTTCAATGAGCACATACGCCTTATAACAAAACAAACAAAGAAACAAAAGATGTTATTTTGAGTGGTTACAACCACAAAACATTCCAAAAGTAAGGAAGTCAGTGATTGAAAGAAATTGTAAATGTGGAAAATAAGCAAGGGATAAATTTCCAAACTAGAGCTAGGTGTTTGTTTTCTTTTCACTTTTAAAATGTTCAGTAAGTGCTCAGTAAATAAAAAAAAAATCTGTTCTTAGGTCAGTATGCAGACTAAAGGGGATTTTATTTTCTCACAGTAACCACAAAGATAAAATAGATTACCTACCAAATGCCAAAGAATAATAAAGTAAAGCAAAGTTGGCATTGGATTTAGTTTGGGGAGTTTCCAGAAGCATTTGATAACCAATAAACTATAGCAGAAGACAGGCACATGAATATCTTGTCTGAAAGAACTGCTGTGACCTGTCTTGCATTCGTTCTGTCCTCTTCCCTTGACCTTCCTGAAGTGGAGCAAGGGGTGAACAGACTTAACATTTTTATGTTACTTAGTTCTACTAAGCTTTTCTCCCCTGCTTCCCTTGCCCATGTCCTGCCCTCAAATGCCACTGACTTAATGACTCTGCTCCTGTCACAACAATTTTCACTTTCTATCCTGAAATTAGTGACCTATTACAGACAAAATTTCTTCCTGACTCCAGTCATCTATTTCCCTAGCCATTACCTCTTCTCTCCTTCTGCCTTGTCTCTCATCTGAGTACACTTATCTCCAAGCTAGCGGTGGGGTCTGTGCTGAATTCCAGAGGACATTTATGCTTCCCCTCCAAGGACAGCATTAAAGACCCTTCAAGACTTGACTCAAAGTTAGCATCTATTTGTCTCTGTGTGTACCACATGTTGTAACCAAAATGGCATCACCACACCCAGTTGCTCAATCCAGAAGTTATAGAATTATATTTGAGTAATCTCTGAATGGGTCATTCCAGAGTCTCATCCTCACATCCAATCAATTTTCAATACATCTTAAATCCATGTGTCCGCACAGTCCAAGTCACCACTTTCTATTCCCTGAACATCTCCAACAGCCTCCATCCTGGTTTTCCTAATTTCATTTTTGCCTGCCCTAATCTATTGTCCTTACCATGGTTAGGATAATTTTTCCAAAAAGCAATTAGATAATATTATTTTTCTACTAAAAGCACTTCAAGCTTTCCTCACTTCTCTGAGGTAAAACCCAAGATAATCAGTAAGATCCTGTCTATCTTTTCAACCTTCTCTTACATTCCTCTCCCTCTTCTATACCGCACTTTGTGCAGGTGGGCGTTACTTCCCTTTTATATTTGCAGCAAGATTTTGCTACTGTTCTTTGCCTAAATCTTTCCATCATTCTCAAATACTATTCCTCCCTCACAACCTGGTTAACTGTCATTCTTTCCATGTAAATTCTTCAGACTCCCCAGAGTGTGGTTGGTGTTGTGACCAACTGTTATTCTCTTGTAGGAAGCTACTGTTTTCTTTATAGACTTTAACACAATTAGAGCTTATGTGTATTCTATATAGTTAAGATGACTGTCTCCCCTTTATTGGACTACAGCCATGTTTAAATTACTGTATTCACCAATAGGTATCCATGTACTAAAACTATTCCTGAGGCAGTGAGGTGCTGAATAATTACTTGTTAAACAAATGACTACATTGATTATATGACTGCAAGTAAAATTCAAAAAAGTAAAAACTAAAACAGCCATCTCAGAAGACTGTATATTCCAAAGGCACTCACAACAATATTCCCCACCCCAAAAGCTCTTCTAGAACCATTCCACATGAGCATCAAAATATGTTGAAATGTTCCTGTGTATTTTCTTTTAAGTGTGTTGTACTTCCTTTAAACCATAACAGTGAAATCTCTGTCAAGCAGATTCTGCATCTTCCCTTTAGTGTCAGTACCTGCACTTCACTTTGTCTATTGGTAGCATCACATTCTCCTGCTTATTCTTCATGCTTGTGTGTGTGTTGATGTTTGCATATTGGAAAGCTGGTATTTAGCTATTGTCTGCACTCTGGCCTAGTTTGTGGTGGTAGAGATACCCTAGTGCTCAGAGTAAATGAGATGTCCGTGGTGGTTCCTATTGCTACCAGGGACCACAATCCAAGCTACATTTCACCACTCCAATATAACATTAACCCTGATGAATCAGGATGGTCATTTTGGGGGCAGCAGGTGGCCTCGGGGTTTAAGGCACTGGAGTCAGACATGGCTAAGCATGGTTCAAGTCCCAGACCTGGCAGTTTGCTTTTTCACTTTACCTCTCATTCTCTCATCAAATTAAAAAATAATAATAATAAATATAGTTAAATAAAATAATTTTTAAAAAGATGGACAGTTCTCTGTTTGAAAAGAAACTCAGTGATAGCAAAATGTATATATTAAATCCCTCTTGGCCTGGTTAGTGGTCAAAATCAAGGAAGAGTAGATAAGTCAGGTACATCTCCCACACACAGACACACCCCAAATAATTAAAGATTTGTTAGATAAAAACATGGGAATTTTTAGGCAAGTAATTATTGGAAACCTGAAGTGTAAATAGACTTGGAATATAAAATACACCTATCCTGTAATTCTGCTATCTTATATATACATTAGAACAGTTTTCAAATGTAATACCCATTGAACACTCGAAAATCAACTGATTGGGTGAGGATAAACATATTTTAATGACTGTAAGAGAACTGCCATAGTAATTGTTTCTTAATAAACTAAAAGACATTTTTCATGCTTTAGATTGCATTGCAAAAAAGAGTCCATGATTCTACAACCGGAACAATTATTTCAGAACAACAAGAGTATTATTTTTTAGAGGTTTATTGGTATTCCAGGAGAGATTGCCATGCCGCACCGTGTCCAGGACTTGAACCACAGTCAACTACATGGGAGTCCAGCGACATAGCCATTATACCAACTGCCAGTTCCAACAAAAGTATTAACTTACTTATTAATGTCATTGACTAAGTGACCGACGTACAAATTTCCCCATTATCCCTGAAACATCAACCAGGATTTAATAAAGAGCCAGGATTGTGTCTCACTCACTCGGACAGAGACTGTTTCTCTCCTGTCACGTTCTGGTCTCCTGGTTCCAGGACTCCCCTCTGTGAAAACACAGGAACCCTCAC
Organism: Tupaia tana; assembly: GCA_026018925.1. NCBI lineage: Eukaryota > Metazoa > Chordata > Mammalia > Scandentia > Tupaiidae > Tupaia > Tupaia tana. The sequence continues at coordinate 4,988,106 of JAKSZU010000024.1, forward strand.
ATTGTTGCCTAATTGAGGATCACAGAGCCCTGTGGGAAATGTAGTCTCTGCTCCGATGACGTCATCAGCACAGGCCGAGGAAGGCGGCTTTTTCAGATTCTCTTTCCGCCTGTGGCGCTCAGTTCCTTCCGCGTGGTCGCTGGGTTGAACCTGCAGCTGTGCTGACCGTGCTCTGCCGGACACGGTGTCCATGACGGTGAGTCTGAGTGTGAAGGAGGTGGGTTGCGGGTTTTGAGGTCCCTAGTTGTGGAGAGGTGGCCCTCTTCCTTGGTGGGAGCAGAAACGTGGGGGGAAGTTGGATGGAGAAGGGGCGCCTGAGGGAAGGTGCAGCCCCTGGTCTGGGCTGGGTGGGGAGAGCGACAGGAGCGTCGGGGTGTGCAGGTCTGTGGGGAGGAAAGAGGTGACTTGGGCTTTGCTTTCAGTAGCTGCTTTGTCAGAAGGTGTGTGTGTGCATTCAGGTGTACAAAGGGGACTCCAGCAGCTCCGGAATGGGGTGATTCAGTCCAAGCTGGGCACAGGTCGGTTTGTTATATTTTGATCAGTGAGAAAGGAGAGGACACCCAGTCATAGCCAAGTTTGGAGTCGTTATTACCAGCGTCTGCGGGAGCTCTCATGTCTCTCAAAGACCGTGCAGCCCCGAGTGTAGGGAGAAGGGTGCTTGTAAAAGCAAAAAGCACATTGGCGTTGATGTGGCGGGAACAGTAACCATTGAGGAGGGGGCGGGGAAGAAAGGGAGAGGGGATTACAATGGGAAGCAGTCACAGAAGCCAGGTCAAGCAGGTTAATAATTACTAAGGGCACTTTCCAGTCTTTTACCAAAACACAATGGGATCTTAATGGGCTTCATGGCTTGGGGCAAGGAGCTTATCACTAAGGAAGTTCTCAAGGTAGGGGGTTTCAGGTTATTTAGTACAGCAGGAATGTCAATCACTCTTGTTTACACAAAAAGGAGAAAGTAAGTTTCCAGTATAGAGTTCACAATGGAGGTTCTCCTTCTTAAGGTTGAGGAGCCAGGGGGGTCAGGTGGCAAGGAGTTCAGCTTCCAGTTCTGCTACAGGATCCTGATGAGAGAGAAGTAAGCTCTCTGGTTAGGTAGATAGGGTGAGGAGACCATGGAATGGAGGGTAGGAGACAAATGGATTCAGTACAGTGAAGCCTTTAATAAAAATACATTCACAACTCTCCGCAGAAATCAATTATTAGCTCTTGCTTCTTGCTTGGAGAGAAAGCTGCTTGCAGCCTGCTTAAGATAATGACAGCTGAAAGTATGGTTGTCCATATCATTGCTACATTCCAAATAAAAAGCGTAGTGTCTCTTGGTCTGGAGAGCAGCAGATGGAAGGACCTTGAACAATAAATTCTTCTTTCATATTTCAGAAAATTTATGAGTGGGACCAGCAGGTGGTGTGGTGGTTAAGGCACTGGACATTCCCACATGGCCAACCAGGGTTCGAGTCCTGGACCTGGTGGCTTGCTTTCTCACTTTCTCTCTCTCCCTCTCTCTCTCTTTCTCTCTCTGTCTTTCTCTGGTTAAATTAAAATAAAATGAATGAATAAATAAAATAAATAAGTCTTAAAAAAATGTATGAGCACTTGCTGACTAGTTAGAAATAGACAAACTGGCTGTAGTCCTGATCACAGTGTTCAACTCAAGGACAATGATTAGTTTAAGACTCCAGGTGGCACAAAACTCCTGTGCTGGCTTGGCTTTTTAGAGTATTTTTTTCTCCTTAGACAAAATTAATTTTCACATTTTTAAAAAAATTTTCTTGTCAGGGCCCATTCTGACACCCTAGGTATATCCATTTGCTTAGCTGGAAGCTTTGACTCTTTTCCAATAAACTTTGCTTACTATACTCTCCTTTTTTCCACATTTCTAATTATTTGAGACCATCAGAGAAGAACCTGCCCAAGTGTTGTATTTGAACACCTAGCATTTCATAAAAAGGATGGTACTCTGTATCTCATTAAGTTTACCCATCTGTAATACAAGCCTATTTCTAGTACAAGAGAAATGCCCCCATTTTCCCAGTGAAATAACTGTGGAGTCTTTGCAGACAGAGTGTTCCTACGGCAGCTGTGTTTGTGGGGTTCCTTGGTGTCTTAAAGTGAATGAAGCCTCTGGTCCCTGCCTGCATTTCTTTGGCCTGCCTGGCACTCCTGGGTGAGTTACTTTTTTTCTTTTAAGATTTTTGCTATAGAGCATAAGTGCTTGCCTGAGACAGAGATGGGCAGGGCAGGTGGGGAGGAAGGAGAAATCACCCCCCCAGGGGGGTGGGCATGCCTAAATCCCTTCTTCTCCATTTTTCTCTTGGGATTTGGGGCACATGTGAACATATTCTGGATGTAATTTTCAAGCCGCTGGATCTGGGAATCAAACTACAAAGTTGCATGTGGATCCAGCAGCCTATCCTCAATGTCACTGGCTGGTCCACTACTGGGTAAATTTAAAAACTTTTAGGGGCTATCAGGTGGCATAGTGGTTATGGTTTTGAACTCCCACTTGGCTGAAGGAATTGGCAGCCTTTCCTTTATTCCAAGACTTGACAGCTTGAAAATCACACTTTGTACATGTACCTCTGTGTCCAAAATTCCAGGAGAATGAAGAGAAGGGATTGTGGTGTGGCCATTACCCTTGCTGGGTGATTTCTCATCCACCTCCCTCTTTCTTCCACTCTCCAGCAAGCGCACTCACCCTATGGCAAAAACCTAAGGTGTAAAAAAAGAATATTATACACGTTCAAATTCGGAATCGAGTGACAGTGATTTTTGTTAGGCAGTTTGGAGTACTGGTGAATAGTAGCATTTTATTTAAAATAAAGTAAGCATTGTGAAGTTAGAAAATTATACAGGTAGGAATCTCACCTGAAAGAACACCCCTATGGCCTGAATACTGTAGTAGTACTTCAGAGCAGTGGCAGAAGAGCCTGGGCAAGGAAAAAAAAAATCAGTTTACCTAAAGTAATTATTGATCTTTCTTCCTAGAGTGGACAGAATTTGGATAATCCTACCTTCTCCTAAAGCACTGGATGCTACTCAGAGGTTTGGACCAATTTTTAGAAGGGATAGAGATTTTGACTGAGATGGGTAGGCAAAGCCCTAACGATGTTACTTATTGGAGAAAGCTTAGAGTGTGGCCTGGTGTGAAGTTATAACCTGTCATCCTAAGAGTGTCTGTCTACAGTGCTCTGTAAACAGACTCCATTCTATCAGTTAGTTGTTAGTGTTTCCTGTTTCTGAGCTCACTTAAACCTGATCTGTCACCAGATTTGGCAACTAGAAATAAGCGGATGCACCCGCTATCTTGATAGGTTTTCCTAGTCGTTCAGGAAGGGTTTGCCAAAGTATTTCTGCCTTATAAGAAAAATGGAAATAAATTAGATTTGAGATGTGTCTTTCTCAGAGCCTGGTTATTTGCAGATGCTAGACATTCTGATATTTTGGCTAGTGTTACCTGTTTTTTACCAGATTTCAATCAAATGAAACATTTGATTACTTTCTTTCTTTGGAGAGGTTTTTTTGCTCGTGCACTCACCAGAAAGACAGAGAGATAGAAAGCGAGAAATCGCCCCCCAGGGTGGATGGCCACGCTGCAATCCCTTGTCCTCCATTCTTCTCTTGGGATCTTGTGCATGCATGCACATGAGTTTAAGCTACTGGATCCGGGACTCAAACCACGGTCAACTACATGGGAGTCCAGCAACATAGCCATTACGCTAACTGCTGGTCCCCAATTTTTTGTGTGTAACATTGAGGTTAACACAAACATGACTTTCAATACCTTTCCTATCCTTCAACAAATTTTGTGATTTAAGTGGTTTCAAGGGGTTTTCTACTTAAGAACAACAATGTCTTATTAAGATAATAAATTCTGCAGAAAATTCGTTACAGTCTTTATTTCTTCTGTTTTTTAAAGATATTTTTGCTGTAGGACACACACTCTCACCAGAAAGAATTCCTCCCACCCTCCCCCAACCTTGGGGGATGGCCAGTTCTGAAATCCCTTCTCCTCTCCCCTGTGATTTTGGGTGTACACACACATTCACTCACTTACTCATGTTCCTGGCATGGTTTTCATGCCACTGGATCTGGCACTTGAACCACATACTCGACCATGTTGGATCCATAACTTAAGCACCTTAATTACAATGCTTTTCACTGACCCATATGAGCCTGTTTTATATTATGTAAAATAGGAAAATTAGACTATATGACACTTTTAGTTTAAACCAATTTTAAAATGTAAATAAAATGTAATGCAGTACTCTTGTATGAGTAACAAATCCTTATGTTTTGCTTATTAATTAATTTTGTGTGTGTGTAGTTTTTCCCTTAGTACACATATGCATGTCAGAGAGAGACCGAGACAATGAGAGGGAAAGTAAGAAATCTCTCCCTAGGGGGATGGTCACACCACAGTCCCTGCTACTCCTTTCTCCTGAGATCTTGCGCATGCATACACATGTTCCAAGTGTGAGTTTTAAGACACTAGACCTGGTACTCAAAGAGCGGTCAGCCATGTGATAGTCTAGTTCAGTAACATAACTGCTAGGCCATCTTTTTTTTTTTTTTTTTTTTTTTTTTTTTTTTAGTTACAGAAACTTATAGGATGTAAAAATCTTAAAACTTGAGACCAGCAGTTAGCATAATGGGTGCATGTGTGTGTGAGCCCAAGATCCTGAGAAGAGAATAGAGGAGAAGGGATTGTGGCATGGCCATCCCTCCTGGGGGTTGATTTCTCACTTTCTGTCTCTCTGTCTTTCTGGCAAGCTCATGCATCCTATAGCAAAAACCTCTCAAAAAAAAATCTTAAAAGCTCATTGACTAAGCATACAAAATTGCTCTGCAGGTTTTTTTTTGGTTTGTTTGTTTTTTTTTTTTTTTTTTTTTTTTTTTTTTTTTGGGGAGGTTTTCGCTATAGGGCGCGTGTGCTCGCCAGACAGACAGAGAGAGACAGAGAAACAGAAAGCGAGAAGTCACCCCCCAGGGGGGATGGTCACACCGCAATCCCTTCTCCTCCATTCTCCTCTCGGGATCTTGGACACACACACACATGCGCCCAGCATGACTTTTAAGCCACCGGGTACGGGACGCGAACCGCGGTCGTCTATGTGGGAGTCCAGTGACATAGCCATTACGCTAACTGCTGGTTCCCTCTGTAGGTTTTTTTTTTTTTTTTGAGAGGTTTTCATTATAGGGCGCGTGCGCTCGCCAGACAGACAGAGAGAGACAGAGAGATAGAAAGCAGGAAATCACCCCCCAGGGGGGATGGCCACGCCGCAATCCCTTCTCCTCCATTCTCCTCTCGGGATCTTGGGCACGCACGCACACGCGCCCGGCGTGAGTTTAAGCCGCCGGGTCCGGGACTCGAACTGCGGTCGACTACGTGGGAGTCCAGCGACATAGCCATTACGCTAACTGCTGGTCCCCCCCTGTAGGTTTTTCAAAACTCTTACACATGGCTCTAAAGTTCTACTGATTGTATCTGACATGTATTTAAGACTTTCTGCCTCACGTGATTTTGTTAAAAACATTGCTGGGGCTTAAATGTATTGTTCAGCATTTTCTGTGTAAGGAACAAACTGAGTATTCTAAAAACTAACAAATTTATTTGCTCAGGGGTCTTTATATCTACATTTTGGGGTAAGTTCAGCTGGGTAGTTTCTATTCTGGTTGACTGGATGGCAAGTGAGGCTTTAGTCATGTGGTGCCTCAAGAGAGTCTGATTCATTTCAGATGACTTCACTTTTCTGTCTACTGATTCATGCTTACTCTCGGTGAGGTCCCTGTATCCACCAATTTAGCCTCAGGATTTTTCAATAATGACTCAGCTAAGAAGTGAAGCACTGTTGTGAGCAGGTGATGTGGTGGTTAAGGCACTGGATTCCCACATGGGCTAACTCTGGTTTGAGTCTTTGGACCTGGCAGCTTGTAAATCATACTGGGCACATATGTGTGCACATACCCAAAATCCCAAGAGAAGAATAGAAGGGATTGTGGTGTGGCTATTCACCGTTTCCTCCTTTTCTTCTCTCTGTCTCTCTCCAATGAGCATATGCGCCCTATGGCAAAAACCTAAAACAATAAAGAAAGAATGGCAGCACTAGTGGGCAAAAACTTGCCAAACTTTGATTTCTATGTGTTTTCTTTTTTCGGTTTATTTTATTCATGATAGAGCATGCATGTCCACTCAAGATTGAGAGAAAGAGAGAAGCGCATACAGGGATTCATTACCGTGTTTCCCTAGTTCTCTTAACTCATCAGGATCTTAGGCATGTGCACTTATTCACAGGCTTTATTTTAGACTAACCTGGGGAACCAAAATCATGGTTAACTATATGCCTTCCAAGACTGTAGTTATATTTGTTATTGACTCCAAGCTGGATCTGCATTATGTTTTGTTTTGATTTTCTGCTATAGGGCATGTGTGCTTGCTAGAGAGAGAGAGAGAGAGAGAGAGAGAAAGGAAGAAGGAAGGAAGGGAGAAAAGGAAGGAAGGAGAAATTTCAAACCAGAAATAATGCCATGCCTCAGTTTCTTCTTCATTCTCTTCTCAGGATTTTGGGCATACCTGAACATGTGGCTGGCCTGCTTTTCAAGGTGTTGGGTCTGGGACTTGAACCATGGTTGACCATGTGGGATCCAGCTGCATTAACCCTCATACCATGGGGTGGCCTAATAATTTCTATTTCAGAATGACTTAATTTATGGATTTTGATTATATTATTGTCTCTTAATCTTTGTCTTTGATTGCTGTTTTGTAGTTTTATAATATTTGTTATTGTCAGTTACTCCAGTGCTTTAATTCAGAAATTGTCTAATTATATATGTATTTATATTTGACATTCTAGATAAATTTTAGAATTTTTGGTCTCTTTTTCCATGAAAAGAAAACATACTTGAATTTTGATGGAATATTTGTGTCAGTACAGAGATAGCCCTTCATCTTGATGAATTTTGAAAAAGTGGTCATCTCTGTAAAGGTGAGTTTTTCTTCACTTACATATATGTAACCAAATTTTTCAGGTCTATAAATTTTCTTCTTATATATTCTACATATTTGTTTCTAAAAACTTGCATACCTGTATATTACACAAATGTTATGTTCATATAACTTATGTTGTATTTTATACTATTTATTAAATTGAACCTATAAGAGCTAAAATATGGCTTACCCCTAGGAACCACTTGCTTTACACTGTCCCATTCTTTTCTCACTTAATGACTTCTTGCCTCTTCCACCTCAGTTTCAATTATTTAAACTAATGCTATGAATTCTTATCATAGTACTTACATTCTTATATTTCTTTGAGTTTGTGCTGGTTGTATGTGTGTCTGGGAGGTTATTGAATCAGTTTCCTAAAGTATAGATAGGTAGACATTCAACCTATTTTTCCCCCTTAGAGTTCAGTTCAAAATGTTTATTGATACTATTTAGTTTTATTTATTTGATTTTGGTATTTTTCCATTTACTAAAGATGTTAAACATGTTTTATACATTTATTGAACATTTAGAAATCTAGCTAAAGTATCTGAACAAGTGTCTGTCTACTTTTATTTTTATTAAAAATGTTTAGTTACAATATCAGTATGTGGAATAGAGGCTAGGGTGCTGGACTCCCACAGGACTGACCACGATTTTTCTGGACCCAGTAGCTTTCTCTCTCTCTCTCTCTCTTTCTCTCTCTTTGTCTCTCTCTGGTGAGTATGTGTGTTCTGTAGCAAATTTTAAAAAAGGGATAAACAAAATTGAATAAATAATTCTTAAAAATTATTTAGTTACTACTTGGGAGGCAGGAGGATCATAAGCTAGCAAGATCCTGTTTTTTTAAAACGTTTTTATTAGAAAAAGAGCAGTATGTTTGATTAGACATATGGTCATTATTTTCTAACACTCTTGTCACTTCTCTTTACACCCTTTAGGTATATCATGTGATGAATAGAGTTTTTATTTTAATGTAGTCCAATTTATAAGTTATTTAAAATATTGTTTTACATAACTCTTAAAAGATATCTTTGGAAATTATGTAACATGGGTAGAAAATGTACATCATAATTTTTTACTACACAGATATAATATCGTTTTCACAGCTAATACTCTTTGGAAAATATTTTTTTCCCTGCTTCTTTGAAGTGCCGTCTCTTTCACTGATACAAGTTACCAAAAGCCGGAGGTATTTTTAAGAAGTTCTCTTGATAGTTCAACTGGTCTGTTTATTCATCTCATTTCTAGTTTTACACTGTTCGATTTTTATTACTTTATAAAATTTGTATTTGTATGTGATTGTTTCTGTGTGTATGTTATCATTGCAAGAATACACATTTGTTATCAAAATTGACAGATTTCTTTACATTTCTTTTTTTTTTTCTTGAGAGATTTTTGCCACAGGGTACATATACTCACTGGAAAGACAGAGACAGACAGAGAAAACTCACTCCCCAGGTGGGATGGACATGCCACATTCCCTTCTCCATTCTCCTCTTGGGATCTTGGGCACACATGCACACACATCCAGTGTGAGTTTTAAGTCACTGGGTCTGGTCAAGTACATGAAAGTCCAGTGATTGATGTAACCATTACGGTATCTGCTGCTCCCATTCCCTGAATTTATTTTAGAGCATTAACATTTGGCATTGCTGATTCTCTCTCTGATATGTTTAACTTTATTATCTTTGATTGCTTCTTATAACTTTCTCTTTTCCAATCATCTTTTAGTAAATTTTCCATATCTAAACTATTAAGATTGATTAGGTAATGAATTCTTAATCTTCATTCTTAGTATTTTTGTTTTATTTATTAAGTTTTGCTATGGGGCACATTTGTTCACTGGAGAAGACAAAAAAGGAAAGAGTGGGGTCAGAAGATGGCATGATAATTAAGGCACTGGTGTTAGTTGAAGCTGGTTTTAATTTTTTACTTTTATTACTATTGAGTTTGTAAATGGTATTTGTGTATTTATTACAAATAAATACACAATTTCTAGCCCTCTACTTTCAGTCTATGTGTATCTTTTAATTAGAGCATTTAATCTACTAACATTCTGCACAATTATTGATATTTACTGACTTATCACTGCCATTTCGTTAGCCATCTTCCAGTTTCTTTTTTTCTCTTATTTCTGTTTGTGCCTTTTTAGTTTTCCTGATATATTATACCCTTCAATATTTTGTGACTATCTGGTCTAGTGTTGATAAATTTTTTCAGTTTTCTTTTTTTTAAAAAAATCTGGAAATGATATTTTTGTGTTCTTCCAATTTGAAGAATAATCTCACGTGGTATAGTATTGGTTGAAATTGTCTTCCTTTCCGTGTTTTGAATATGTCTTCTTGTTCTTTCCTTGTTTGCATTGTTTCAGTTGAGAGGTCTGATGGTAGCCTAGTAGGATAACAATTTGTAAATAACTACATTTCTCTCTTGCCATTTTTAGAACCTTGTCTTTTATCTTGATCAATCTGGCTATGATGTACCATTGAGAGAATCTTCTTAGGTTTATTCCACTTGGGGTCCTTTGTGTTTGTTGGGTCTGATGTCAGAATGTTTCTCCAGGTTTGGAAAGCTTTCTTCAAATATTTCATGGGATAGGGTTTTGTTGCTATAGTCATATTCTTCACTTTCTGGAATACCAATTATTCAGATATTTGGGTGTTTAATGGTGTGTAGTATTTCTGGTATGTCATCATTTTGAGGGCTTATTTGTGAGAAACTCAGGGCTCGAAGGTAGGCTGTCATGAAGTATTGAGGCAAGTGATGAGGAAAAGGGGGCTAAAGCTCTCTTGAAGCAGAAGCAAAACTGTGCCAAAGCAGAACCCATTTATCCTAAATTAAATCAAATACGTAGTGAGTTTAGATATAGAGAACAGAATACAATATACATGACATTCTTTGTAGGTTGTATTCCTGGTACAAGATTGGTAACTCTCATTAACTTAGTAGTTAGACAGTATTTTGGCTATGGAATGTCACCAAACATCTTGAGACACAGCTCATGCCTAGAGCTATATTTGTTTGGCCATGGAGTCCCTTTACCTTTCTGTCTAGGAATGGGGTTGCTTTCAACTGCCTTCTGCATTCTTTCCTTCTGGCTTAATTCTCAGCCATGGGCTGGTTTTTATCCTCAACAGTTTTTTTTTTTTTTTTTTTTTTTTTTTTTATTCTTTTTGATGATTTTGTCTAAGTGAATGGCTTTGTCTTCCAGATCAGAGATTCTATCTTCTGCATGGTCTAATCTGCTATTAATTCTTTCAAGGGAGGTTTTTTTTTTTAATTTTTTTTTTTTTTTTTTAGTATGTGTTACAGTCTTTATCTCTAGGAGTTCTGTTTAATTCTTTTTTTATGGTGTTTGTGTCTTTATGGAATTCTTTTTCAGGTCTTGGAATGATTTCCTCATCTGGAGATGGTTGTCCATTTCCTCTTTCATCTCATTCAGTTTTGTCACTTTGAACATTCTGTGTTGCTTTTCTGATATTTCTGTGACTTCTTTAGTACTCTTTGGTTGAGGAGGAATTTTTCTGTTCCCTTGAGGGAGAGATTTTTTTTTTCTTCATATCTCTTGTGTCTCTGCACTGGTTTTTGGTCATCTAATGAATAACACACTCCTTCCTAGTTTTTTGGAGTTGATTTTGTATTTAATGTTTTTATGTCCTCTAGTCATTTATTTATTTATTTATTTATTTATTTATTTATTCTTTGGAGAGGTTTTTGCTTTTTAGGGCACGTGCGCTCGCCAGACAGACAGAGAGAGACAGAGAGACAGAAAGCAAGAAATCACCCCCTGGGGGGATGGCCACGCTGCAATCCCTTCTCCTCCATTCTCCTCTCAGGATCCTGGGCATGCACGCACACGCGCCCGGCGTGAGTTTTAAGCCACCGGGTCCGGGACACAAACCGTGGTCCAGTACATGGGAGTCCAGCGACATAGCCATTACGCTAACTGCTGGTCCCTAAAATGGCCTTTTCTATTAAGCCAAGAAGGGTAAATGTAGCCAGCTTTAGATGTTGGTTTCTATCCCAATCTCTCAGAATTAGTTGCATTTGGGGCTGATTCAAATAAAGAAGGAAGTACAAGTCAGCTAACTACAATCTCAAAGCAAACTAAGGCATAAAAAGCAGGAGCAAGAAGTCTGAGAGGCCTGGTCCTTCTGTACTCCCTGTCTCTCTGTTGCTGGCTCTTAGTCCTGAACCATGGGGGGTTAAGGTAGAGAGGGTATGGCAGACGGTCAAAATCACACCAGCTTGAGCTAAAGGCAGAAGCAAGAAATCTGAGAGGTGCGATCCATCTATGCTGAATCTGTCTCTTATTGCCACTGGCTCCTGAACCATGGAGGCTTAAGTTGCAGGGTGAGGTGGGAGAAGGGTCAAAAACACAGCTGTTCAGGCAAAGGTAGCAGCAAGAAGTCTGAGATGTGTAGTTAATAGGCTCACTTTGTCTCTCTCTCTACTACTAGTTCCTAGCTCCTGCACCATGAATGCTTACTGCAGAAGTGCATTGGGGAGAGTGTCCAAAGCACACCTGCTCAGGCAGAAGGCAAAAGCAAGAACACTGAGATGAACAGACTTTCAGTGTTCACTCTTTCTTACTGCCCCTGGCTCTTGCACTGTGTCAGTTATGGCAGAGGAGCCTAGGCAGTGGTGAAGGTCAAAAGTACACTTGTGCAGGCAAAAGGCAGCATCAAGAACACTGAGACATGAGGTCCTTCTGCACTCATGCTCTCTATCTGACTTGCTGTTCCTGACTCCTGCAAGGTGGGGGACTTAAGGAAGTATGGGCAGGAGGGGGTTATAAACCACACCCGTGTAGGCAAAAGGCAACAGCAAGAAGTTTGAGATGCAAAGAACTTCTGCATTCACTCTTTTTTTTTTTTTCTTTTGGAGAGGTTTTTTGCTATAGGGCGCGTGCGCTCGCCAGACAGACAGAGAGAGACATAGAGACAGAAAGCGAGAAATCACCCCCCAGGGGGTATGGTCATGCCACAATCCCTTCTCCTCCATTCTCCTCTCGGGATCTTGGGCACACACGCACACGCGCCCGGCGTGAGTTGTAAGCCACCGGGTCCGAGACGTGAATCGCGGTCAACTTCGTGGGAGTCCAGCGACATAGCCGTTACGCTAACTGCTGGTTCCCAGCATTCACTCTTTCTTGCTATCACTGGCTCCTGCACATGAGGGCTATGGCAGAGTTGCTGTAGAGGAAGGTTCCAAAGTGAATCTCTACAGGGAAAAGGCAGCAACAAAAAGTTTGAAAGTCAGTGCTCACTCTCACTGTCTCACTGTCACTGGCTCCTTTACCATGGGGGCTTATGGTGGAGGGCAGAGTGGTGGGGGGCATTTTAAAGCACATCTAGACTTGCCTAAGGTAGCAGCAAGAGGTCTGAGATAATTATCCTCCTGTGCTCACTCTCTGTCTCTCTCTTGCCAATGCTAACACATGTACTTTAGGAGCTTAACGCAGAGGGGCATGGGATGTGGAGAGTCTAAAGCACCCCTGCATGGGCAAAAGGCAGAAGGAAGAAGCTCCACCCTTCTGTGCTCACTCTCTGTTGCCCCTGGCTCAGACCAGCATGGGGTCTTGTAGAGGATGGGGACATGAGTGGTGAGAGGGTCCAAAGCACACCTGTGTGGGCAAAAGGCAACAGAAAGGACTCTGAGATCACTTTATTCTGTCTCACTACCATGGGCTTTTACACCATGGGGCTTATGGCAGAGGGGTGAGGTGTGGGGACAGTCCAAAGCACACCTACGTGGGCAAAAGGTAGCAGTATAAAGTCTGAGATGTGCTGTCCTTCTGGGCATGCACAGGTGTGCTCTCTGTCTGCCACTGACCCCTACAACCTGGGGGTTTATTACAGAGGCATGCAGGGGGTGGGGAGCAGAAATTTCAAAGCACACTTACTCTTGCAGAAGGCGGCAGTATGATGTCTGAGACATGGGGTTCTTTTTATTTCTCTCTGCCTCTCAGTGCTGCTGGCTCCTGGACTGTGGAGGTTTAAGGTGAAAAGGTGCAGGGAATGTCCAGAGTACATTTGTGATGGAAAAAGTCAGCATGAAGGAGTCTGAGATGCTCCATTCTTATGTCACACTCTCTTCATCTCTCACTGCCACTGACTCCTGCACCATGGGAGCTTAGAGAGGAGGGTTGCAGGGGTTGGGGAGGGTCAAAGCACATATGCAAGCACAAAGGGCAGCACAAGAACTTCGAGACACGTGGTCTTTGCACGTTAAGTCTCCTTCTCTTTCTCACTGCCACTGACTCTAGCATCATGGGGGCTCATGGTGGAGGTGGGCTGAGGGGAAGGGTGCCAAGTACACCTGCACAGCAAAAGGAAGTAGCAAGAAATCTGAGATATGTGGTCCTTCTGCACATATCCTCCATTTCTTTTTTGAAGAGGTTTTTGCTATAGGGCGCGTGCACTAGCCAGAAAGACGGAGAGATAGAAAGTAAGAAATCACCCCCCAGGGGGGATGGCCACGCCTCAATCCCTTCTCCGCCATTCTCCTCTCAGGATCTTGGGCATGCATGCACACACGCCCGGCGTGAGTTTAAGCCGCCAGGTCCAGGACTTTAACCGTGGTCGACTATGTGGGAGTCTAGCGACATTGCCATTATGCTAACTACTGTTCCCCATATCCTCTATTTCTTATTGCCATAGGTTCCTGCATCCTAGGGACTTACAGCAGAGACACAAGGGATTGGGAGGGCCCAAAGCCCATCTCTGTAGGTTAATGGCAGTATCAAGAAGTCTGAGATGAGCAATCCTTTGCATTTATTCTCTGTCTCCCTCTGTCTGTGTCTCTCATTGCCACTGGCTGAGATGCCACTGGGAGAATGCAAAGCTCACCTGCACAGGGAAGAGGCAGCAGCTACAACTTGGAGATGTGCAGTCCTTCGGCACTCACTCTCTGTCTCACTGCCACTGACTCCTGCATCATAGAGGCTTATGGTAGGGAGCCTGGGTGGTGGGGGAGGTTCCAAAACATGTCTGGGCTTTCAAAAGGCAGAGACAAAAAGTCTGAGACAAATTCTTCTTCACTTTCTCTTTCTGTCTCTTTCATTGCCCCTGGCTTCTGCACCTTGGAGATTTATGGCAGAGGGATGCAGGTTGTGGAGAGTCCAAAGTACACCTGCATGGGCAAAAGGCAGTAGCAAGAAGTCTGAGACATGTGGTCCTTCTGTGATTACTCTTATCTCTGTTTTGCTGCTGCTCGCTCCTGCAATGTGAGGATTTATGGTAGAGGGGTGAAGTGTGGGGGAAAGATCTAAAGCAAACCTGCGCAGGCAAAATGCAACAGCAAGAAGTCTGAGACATGCTGTTCCTCTCTCTCTTTCATTGCCCCTAGTTCCTACACCTTAGAGGCTTAAAATGGAGTGGCAGAGAAGGGAAGGTCCCAATAGAAATCTGTGTGGACAAAAGGCAACAGGAAGAAGTCAGACATGTGTCCTTCTGAGCTCATTCATTTTCACTGTCTCTGGCTTCTGCACAGTGAGGGCTTAAGGTGGAGGAGCATGGGGGAGGGATGCGGGTCTAAAGCACACCAGTGTAACAGGTAGCAGCAAGAAGTCTGAGATGCAGTGCCCTTCTGTGCTCACTCTCTCTGTCTCTTGTTGCCATTGGCTTCTGCACCATGAGGATTTAAGGCAAACAGGTTGAAGGGTTGAAAGGGTCTAAAGCACACCAGTGCAAAAGACAGCAGATGAAGTCTGAGAAGTGTGTTCTTTCTGTCTCTCTCTCTCTCTCTCTCTCTCTCTCTCTCTCTCTCTCTCTCTCTCTCTTTCTCTCTGTCTGTGCTATGGGCTTCTATGAAATGGGTGGCTTATGGGGGAGGGGGACCCAAAGCACACCTGTGCAGGCAAAAAGTATTAGCAGAAAATCTTGAGATGTGTGAATTTGTGCATTCATTCTCTGTTTCTCTAGCTCTCTTGCTGCTGACTCCTATGCTTGTGGCAGAGGAATGCATGGAGAGTTGGGAAAAAGGTCTGAGCAAGACATCTTAGCGGTGTGGTTGTTTTATGCTCACTCTCTCTGGCTGCTGAGGCACATGCACCACATGACCTATGGCTGAGTGGCACAGGGTGGGAGGTTGCAATGCATACCTGGAGACATGTGGTCCTTCTATGCCCACTCTTTCTCATTGCCACTGGGTTTTGCACCTTGGGGGTTTATGGTGAGGGATGTGGTGGGGAAAGAGTCCAAAGCACACCTGTACAGGCAAAAGTCATGTTGAAATCTTGTTCTTGTCTGTTTTTTTCTATTAAATTTCTACTAATACATATTATTTGACCCTATAGCATTGATTCAAAAATAGCTGTGCAAGGCAAGTTTTGTCATTCTTCAGCTAGGCAACATGCATCAGCCTTTTTCTAGCTACTTCTGTGCTACTTGTCTCTTTTGATATCATGAGGTCTGTTCAATATACTCTCATCAAATGCTCTGATATCCTGTAGAGATATCAGGTCTTGATCATTTTCTGTAGGGAGTGTTTGGAGAGAGGCCCTGAGGGTGTGGGGACATGCTATGAGCAAACACCACCTGTCCCTTTTGGCTATGGCAGAACCTTGCAGCTTGTCCTTTTCTTTTTTTTTTTGGAGAGATTTTTGCTATGGGGCGTGTGCGCTCGCCAGACAGACAGAGAGAGACAGAGAGACAGAAAGCGAGAAATCACCCCCCAGGGGTCATGGCCACGTCGCAATCCCTTCTCCTCCATTCTCCTCTCGGGATCTTGGGCATGCACACACCTCGCGCCCAGCGTGTTTTAAGCCACCGGTTCTGGGACGTGAACCGTGGTCGACTACATGGGAGTCCAGGGAAATAGCCATTACACTAACTGCCGGTCCCATTGTCCTTTTCTTGACCCTTGCTGCAGGCAGAGCAAAGGGTAAAATCTGCTAGGGGCCTTTCAATAGACACATCTGATGGAATTCAGGAAACATTTTGACCCCAGTTAGCAAAGTCCATCCCTTCTTTACCTCTGTAAGATTCTTTAGCCTCCTCTGGGCCTGGTGACACCTGCCCTATGGCAAGATTCTTTAGCCTTAGCAACATCTCTTTTATGTTTTAAAGATGTATCTTCCCCACACCTGCAGCTAGGCTTCTCTCCACTAGATAAGAAGTTTAATGGGATTTCTCTTTGATATGATTATCACCAAGGGATACACCCAGCCCAGTATATTTAAGCCCTTATAGATTTGTTACCTACTTCTTATTGTCTGTAACATATCAATTTATCTATGGAATGTCATGAAATACACGTATGTGGTGTTGCTTTGCCCTATAAATAAAGGTGCCCAGTTTGGGCGGCACAAGTTGCTTGGACTGCCTAGTTTCAGGCCACCTGTGTCCACTGATATTCTGTCTCTTTGTCTCTTTCTGTTTCCTCTTAGATTGAGCCAAGCCCAGGGCATATGCTGACAATTTTGTTTCCTTTTCTCTCTCTCTTTCTTTTTTTTTCTCTCTCTCTTTGGTTATATGACATGTATGTTGTCAAGATAGAGAGAGAGAGAGAAATTACCCCCGATTGGTGGCCACACTGCAGTCCCTTTTTGTCATTCTTCTCCAATCTCCTCTTGAGAATTTGGGCATGCATGCACACACACACCCATTATGATTTTCAAGTGTCTGAGACATGAACCAGGCAGTTGGCCATTTGGGATCCAGGGCCCTAATCCATGTCACCTGCTATACCACATCTTGTTTGTTATTAATAGCATGTTGGAGATATTGAACTTTTATGAATCAGCTTGTGCATTGACACAAAAAGACCTGAAATGTTGATTGAATTTATAACTTTAAGGTTTTTGCTATTGAGTCTGTGTACTCACCAGAGAGAGACAGAGAAATAGTAAGCTGAAAAGTGAGAAATCACCCTGCTGAGGGGATGGCCATGCCACCGTCCCTTCTCCATTCTCCATCTGGAATTTGGGCATGCATGCACATGTGCCCAGCATGATTTTCTTTAAAGAATTATTTCATCTTTATTACTGTTTTCCAGTTTGACCAGAGAGGGACAGAGAGAGAGAGGGAAAGCAAGAAAGGAAGCCAGGACTTGAACCATGGTTGGCCACATGGGAGTCTAGCATGCTTAACCACAATACCATCTGGCAGCTGTCGGACTCACCGACGGCGAACAGTTCCTGAGTTGGGGGGCGAGGATTAAAGAAAAGACAAGAAGACAGGATACAAACGGGAGGACTGCCGGTCAATACCGGTCAGCCACGAGTTAAGTTTATTGCTCTCTTTTATACAGAAACATTTGGCTCCCTTAACGTGGGACTCAAAAGTCCTTGCTGAGTTTATCAGGTTGTTATAATAATACTTGGAACATTCTGCAAATAACAGTTCAGACGCCCAAGGTTAGGTCCAGACAATAACCTTGGTCTCCATCTAGCGATCACATCCTGCACGTTCCTCACGTCTCCTTCTTGGCTCCCCACAGGCAGCCCTAGTCTAGCATGATTTGTAGCCCACCGGGTCTGGAACTTGAACCATGGTTGGCCATGTGGGTGTCTAGCATCTTAACTACCACAGTATCTGCTAGTCCCGGTTCTAGTGTCTTGCAAATTATACCAGTTGCATATGTGTGTGCCCAAAATCCAAAGAGGAGAATAGAAGAGAAGGGACTGTGGTACTGCTGGCTCCTCTCGGAGTGATTTCTCAGTTTTCTTCTCACTTTCTCTCTCTGGCAAGCACATGCACCCTATGGCAAAAATCTAAAAAAAGAAAACAAAAAAAAACAAAAAAACATGCACTTGTATCCGGCATGGATACAGAGAGATTTGTCACTGGAAAATATTACTGGAAAATTGTACTACCATCAGTATTCATAATGTACATGTTTTCCTTTATGGTCATGTGCCAAAAATACTAGGTTGCAGGATGCATACTTTCTCTGGGGCTTAGTCATACAGCTGCAAGAACTGTTCTAGAGGAAACACTAATATGCAATGTCTATATTAATAAGAATATAGTTAATACTGACCAAGAGTTTTTCTATAATGTAAATTTTAGTGAAAGAAAGTTTCTTTCTTTGGGATACTGTAATTTATTTAAACAGCCATTCTTAAACTCTTATATTATTTTTCACAGTAACTTTTTCTGAAAAAGAAATTTTTGCGATAGGGTATGTGCCCTTGCTGGAGAGACAGAGAGAAACAAAAAGACAGAAAGTGAAAAATGAGCCCCCAGTGGGAATAGCTGTGTGCAATTCCATCTTCTTCATTCTTCTCTTGGGATTTTGGTCATGTGCACACATGCTCTGAGTGTGAGGTTTTTTTTTGTTTGTTTGTTTTTAGAGAGATTTTTGCTATAGGGCATGCGTGTACAGAGAAATAGAAAGACAGAAAGTGAGAATTCATCTTCTAGGGGAAATGGCCACACTGCAATCCCTTCTCCTCCATTTTCCTCTCGGGATTTTGGACACACATACACATATGTGCTTGGCATAAATTTTAAGCCATCAAATCTGGGCCTTGAACCATGGTTGACTACATGGGAGTCCAGTACTGTAACCATTATGTGATCTGCTATGTTTTTTTTTTTTTTGTATTTTTTTTAGAAATTTTCAGTGTAAAGTATGTGTACTCATCAGAGAGACAGAGACAGAGAGACAGAAAGTGTGAAATCCCCCCCAGGGTGAATTGCCATGATGGAATCTCTTCTCCATTCTTCTCTTTGGATTTTCAGCATGCATAAACAGCTTCCCATTGTGAGTTTAAGCCACTGGGTTTGAGATTCGAACCTTGGTCAACTATGTGAAAGTTCAGCAAACTAACCATTACATCATCAACTGGTCCCCACAGTAACATTTTTACTAAGTCAATAGCGGGTGCATATTTTTTTAACCTAAGTTTAATATGTGACTTTCATTTCTATCAATGAGTAAATTTGTGATTGCTCATTCAATAAGGTCTTTTTAGGCCATTCTCATATGTAAGTGTCTGTTTTCTCACAGGGGAATCTTGGAATAAGCAACATCATTTCTTTTTTTTTTTTTTTTTAATTAATTAATTAATTTATTTTTGTATATACTTTCAATCATATTGTTTGGCTTACAATGAGACCATTTCGATATGTGAACATTTCTCCCCAGACCCGCTGATCGAAATATCTTCAACAGATAACACCACACCTCCCCATCCCGTCAATGCTCTACCTCTGTATCCCTTCTCCAAATGTCTTTCGTTGGGCCCCACTCCTCCACATACACCTCATCTGACATTCACACCCATCTCTTGTGTTTGTTCAACTGTTAGTCAATCAGTTTCAGACATAGAATGCAGACAAACGGTATATGTTAAGTGGGGACATACAATGTCTCTCCTTCATAGCCTGGCTTGCCTCACTCAGCAGTACATCTTCCATATTCCACTTTCTGTCAAAAGCCAGGGCTCTGTTGGTTTTTATGGCTGAGTAGTATTCCATAGAGTATATGTGCCACAGTTTTTCAATCCATTCCTCCATACGGGGGCATCTGGGTTGGTTCCATGACTTAGTAATTGTGAATAGTGCCGCAATAAACATTGATGTGCAAGCACTTTTCCAATGAAGGATTCTTCTGTCCTTTGGGTAGATACCGAGGAGTGGGATCTCTGGATCATATGGCAGATCTATCTGTAGATTTTTGAGGAATCTCCAAATTATTCTCCACAGTGGTTGGACCAATCTACATTCCCACCAGCAGTGTAAAAGAGTTCCCCTTTCACCACACCCCCGCCAACACTTATCATTTTTTGTTTTTTTTAATATTAGACAATCTGACTGGGGTTAGGTGGTACCTCATTGTTGTTTTTATCTGCATTTCCCTTACGATGAGGGAGGTTGAACATTTTTTCATATGCCTTTGGGCCATTCGTATGTCATCTTTAGAGAGTGTTTTCTTCATCTCCTTCTCCCATCTTTTAATAGGGTTGCTCATCTTTTTTTCCAAACACCTTTTTTAGTTCCTTGTGTATTCTGGTTATCAGTCCCTTATCTGATGCAACATTTACAAAAATATTTTCCCATTCTGAGGGCTGTCAATTCACACTAACTACTGTGTCTTTGGCCATGCAGAAACTTCTTAGTCTGATGTAATCCCACTTGTCTATTTTGTGGACGATGGACTCTGCTTTGAGGGTCTTCTTTAGGAAGACTTTCCCTACACCAATGTCTCCCAGAGTTTCCCCAGCATTCTCCAGGAGTAGCTTTATAGTTTGAGGTCTTAGATTTAGATCCTTGATCCACCTTGACTTGATTCTTGTCAAAGGAGAGAGGTAGGGGTTCAGATTCATCTCTCTGCAAATGCAAGTCCAGTTTCTCCAGCACCACTTGCTGAAGAGGCTTTCATTTTCCCACTGGATTGACTGGTACCCCTTGTCAAAGATCAGTTGACTGTATGTTTGGGCACTTATTTCTGGGGACTCTATTCTGTTCCATTGGTCCACATGTCTGTTTCTGTGCCAATACCATGCTGTCTTTATTACCACAGCTTTGTAATATATTTTTGGATCGGGGATTGAGATGCCACCCACTCCATTCTTCTTGTGTAGAAGTGCTTTGGCAATACGGGGTCCTTTATGATTCCAGACAAATTTTAAGATTGTCTTTTATAGGTCTGTGAAGAATGTGTCTGGTACTTTGATTGGCATTGCATTAAATAGGTAGATTAATTTGGGTAGAATTGCCATTTTGATTATATTAACTCTTCCAATCCATGAACATGGGATGTTCTTCCATTTTTTTGTGTCATTTTCAATTTCTTTTTTTACATTCTCGTAGTTTTCCTTGTGGAGGTCTTTAACTTCTTTGGTTAGATTTATTCCTAAATATCTTATACTTTTAGTGGCTATGGTAAACGGAATAAGTTTTTTCAGTTTTATCTCAGTCTGCCTGTTATTCGTATATAGAAATGCTATCGATTTCTGTATATTGATTTTATATCCTGCAACTTTACTGAATTCATGTATTACTTCCAGTAGTTTTTCCATGGAGACCATTGGGTCTTCTATGTATACAATCATGTCATCTGCAAATAGAGTTTCACCTCTTCTTTTCCTATTCGAATGCCCTTTATTTTTTCCTCTTTTCTGATTGCGTTGGCAAGGACTTCCAGTACTATATTGAAAAGGAGAGGAGAAAGTGGGCATCCTTGTCTTGTTCCTGTGTTTAGTGGGAAAGCTTTCAGCTTTTCTCCATTCAGGATGATGTTTGCTATGGGTTTTTCATAGATGGCTTTTATTGTATTGAGAAATGGCCCTTCTATGCCAATTTTGCTAAGAGTCTTGATCATGAAGGGATGTTGTATCTTATCAAATGCTTTTTCTGCGTCAATCGATATGACCATATGGTTTTTGTCTTTCTTCCTATTAATATGGTGTATTACATTTATGGTTTTGCGTATGTTGAACCAACCTTGCATTCCTGGAATAAAGCCTACCTGATCATGGTGTATGATCTTCTGTATAAGTTGTTGAATACGATTTGCTAGTATCTTGTTGAGACTCTTTGAGTCTATGTTCATCAGAGATATTGGTCTATAGTTTTCCTTCCTTGTCCTGTCCTTATCTGTTTTGAGGATGAGGGTGACAGAGGCTTCATAGAATGAATTAGGGAGAGATTCACCCTTTTGGATCTTTAGAAATAATTTGAGCAGAATGGGAGTTAACTCTTCTTTGAAAGTTTTGTAGAATTCAGAGGTGAATCCATCGGGGCCAGGGCTTTTCTTTGTTGGGAGGTTACTTATTACTGATTCAATCTCCTGGCTTGTTATGGGCCTATTCAGACTTTCTATTTCTTCCTGGCTCATTCTTGGTAGATTATATTTGTCCAGGAATTTGTCCATCTCATCCAGATTATCTTGTTTCTTAGCGTATAGATGTTCAAAGTATCCTCTAATGATGTTTTGAATTTCTACTATGTCTGTTGTTATGTTACCAGCCTCATTGCAGATTTGATTCACCTGGTTCCTTTCTCTCTTCTTCTTAATAAGTCTCGCTAGTGGGGTATCAATTTTGTTTATCCTTTCAAAGAACCAGCTTTTGCTTTCACTTACTTTCTGTATAGTACGTTTATTTTCTATTTCATTTATTTCTGCTCGGATCTTTATTATTTCCTTTCTCCTGTAATTTTTTGCATTTTTTTGCTGTTGCTTTTCCAATTCTCTAAGGCTTGATGTTAGGTGATCCATTAGCCTTTTCTCTGTCTTCCTCTTATGTGCACTAATTGCTATGAACTTCCCTCTTATGACTGCTTTGGCAGTGTCCCAAAGATTATGGAAACTTGTATCTTCATTGTCATTGGCTTCCATGAATCTTTTGATTTCGGACTTTATTTCTTCGGTAATAGTGGAGTCATTCAGGAGTAGATTATTTAGTTTCCATGTTTTTAGGTATTTTTGAGGATTTCTCTTGAAATTAAACTCGAGTTTAATTCCATCATGGTCAGAGAAGATGCTGGAAATAGTTTCTATGCCTCTGAATCTGCAGAGGCTTGCTTTGTGTCCTATGATGTGGTCAATCTTCGAGAAAGTTCCATGTCGGGGTGAGAAAAAACTATATCTTGTGGTTTTTGGGTGGAAAGTTCTATAGATGTCTGTTAAGTCCAATTGATTTATGGTATCATTTAGATCCTTGATCTCTCTACCTATTTTTTGCCTAGATGATCTGTCCAGAGGGGATAATGCGGTGTTGAGATCTCCAACAATTAGTGTGTTGCAGTCTATCTCCCCTTTCAGATCTAACAATCTTTCCTTCACATATTTGGGTGCTCCTGTGTTAGGAGCATAGATATTAATAAGCGTTATATCTTCTCGATCTATAGCGCCTTTTACTATGATATAGTGCCCTTCTTTGTCTCTTCGGACACTTTTTGTTTTAAAGCCTATTTTGTCAGAAATTAGTATCGCAACTCCAGCTCTTTTTTGGTTCCCAACTGCATGGAAAACCTTTTCCCAACCCTTCACTTTCAGTCTATGTATGTCTTTTACCATGAGGTGGGTTTCTTGTAGGCAACAGATAGAGGGTTTCTGTTTTTTTATCCATTCAGCCAGTCTGTGTCTCTTGATTGGAGAATTTAACCCATTAAAATTCAATGTTATTATCGATGTTATAGGATCTGTACTGACATTTAAGTTAGCCATTGTCTTAGTTACCTGTTATTTCTTTGTTTCTGGCTGTTGCGGCTTTAGTTTTCCTGGAACAGTACTTTTTTCAGGATTTCTTGAAGAGCTGGTCTGGTGTTGGCAAATTCTTTCAGGTTTTGTTTGTCTGAGAAGATTTTAATCTTTTTTTCCCAAATGAAGGATAATCTTGCAGGGTATAATAGTCTTGGCTGAAATTGTTTCTCTCTTAACACTTTCAGTATGTCTTCCCATTCTTTTCTTGCTTGCATTGTTTCTGATGAGAGGTCTGGTGTTAGTCTTATGGGATGGCCTTTGTAAGTTATTTCTCGTTTCTCTCTTGCCAGTTTTAGTATCATGTCTTTTTCTGTGACGTTAGATAGCCTGGCTAAGATTTGCCTTGGGGAAGATCTTCTGGGGTTGATTCTATTTGGGGTCCTTTGTATTTCTTGGGTCCGGATGGTTCGGTGCCTCTCTAGGTTTGGGAAATTTTCTTCCAAGATGTCATGTAAAAGATTTTGCATTCCGCTATTAGTTTCTTCACCTTCTGGGATGCCGATTATTCTGATGTTTGGGCGTCTAATAGAGTCTAGTATTTCTCGTATATTATCCTCATGTTTTTTAGTTATTTTCTCGATCTTTTTGTAGTTTTTTTCTAGATCAGAGGTTTTATCTTCTACATCAGAGATTCGATCTTCAGCATGGTCTAATCGGCTCTTAATACTTTCCAGAGAGTTTTTGATTTCTTGTATTATAGACTTTATCTCTAATAGTTCCACCTGATTCTTTCTCAGAGTATCCATTTCTTCTTTCATATCCTGGAAGGACTTCCTACTTTCCTGTAGTTCGTTGTCTCTTTTTTTTCCCAATTCACAGAATTTGGTCACCATGAATGTTCGAAATTCTGTGTCTGTCATTTTGGTAACGTCCTCCATATTTACGAGACATGGAGGGGCATTTTCCTTTGTTGGAGACATATTTTCTTGTTTATTCAGACCTGAGGCTCTTTTTCTACTTTTAGCCATTGGAAGATTACTTCCCTTTTAAAGACCTCTTGGGAGAACTTTTGTCCCACGAAAGTAAGGGTCTTTCCTTTTTGATGGGAATAGCTGTTTCTTGAAGTCTCTCTTCTGTTGTTTTTACCAATGTGTTTTCAGGAGGGGAAATCTACAGAAGTGTCTAACAAGCAGTATCTCCTTTTTCAAAGGGGATCAGTACTAGGGAGGATCCCAGAGACACTTACCTTCCTAGGAAATTTCAGATATATGATTCTAGACCTGTCTAGTCTGTCTGGCACGGTAAAAAATGAGGAGAGGAAAATAAGCAACGAAAGGAAAGACAACATAGAAAAATAAAGAAAAAGTCACGTGCCGCGCATTAGCGCGGCGCGATTTCGCCAGAGGCTTGGAGGAGAGCCTATTGCCTCCTGGCAGGCAGGGAAAGTCTAGAAGGTGGAGTCTGGGGCCTGGGGGTCTGGAAGTGGGGTGGGGGTCAGAGGTGACCCTCCCTCAGTATCCCTTGCTGGCCAGAGGCTTGCAGGAGAGCTTATTGCCTGCTGGCAGGCAGGGAAAGTCTAGAAGGTGGAGTCTGGGGCCTGGGGGTCTGGAAGTGGGGTGGGGGTCAGAAGTGACCCTCCCTCAGTATCCCTTGCTGGCCAGAGGCTTGCAGGATAGCTTATTGCCTGCTGGCAGGCAGGGAAAGTCTTGAAAGTGGAGTCTGGGGCCTGGGGGTCTGGAAGTGGGGTGGGGGTCAGAGGTGACCCTCCCTCAGTATCCCTTGCTGGCCAGAGGCTTGCAGGAGAGCCTGTTGCCTTCTGGCAGGCAGGGAAAGTTTAGGAGGTGGAGTCTGGGGCCTGGGGGTCTGGAAGTGGGGTGGGGGTCAGAGGTGACTTTCCCTCAGTATCCCTTGCTGGCCAGAGGCTTGCAGGAGAGCCTATTGCCTGCTGGCAGGCCCGGAAAGTCTAGAAGGTGGAGTCTGGGGCCTGGGAGTCTGGAAGTGGGGTGGGGGTCAGAGGTGACCATCCCTCAGTATCCCATGCTGGCCAGAGGCTTACAGGAGACCCTATTGCCTGCTGGCAGGCAGGGAAAGTCCAGAAGGTGGAGTCTGGGGCCTGGGGGTCTGGAAGTGGGGTGGGGGTCAGAGGTGACCCTTCCTCAGTATCCCTTGTTGGCCAGAGGCTTGCAGGAGAGCCTGTTGCCTTCTGGCAGGCAGGGAAAGTCTAGAAGGTGGAGTCTGGGGCCTGGGGGTCTGGAAGTGGGGTGGGGGTCAGAGGTGACCTTCCCTCAGTATCCCTTGCTGGCCAGAGGCTTGCAGGAGAGCCTATTGCCTGCTGGCAGGCCCGGGAAGTCTAGAAGGTGGAGTCTGGGGCCTGGGGGTCTGGAAGTGGGGTGGGGGTCAGAGGTGACCCTCCCTCAGTATCCCTTGCTGGCCAGAGGCTTGCAGGAGAGCCTATTGCCTGCTGGCAGGCAGGGAAAGTCTAGAAGGTGGAGTCTGGGGCCTGGGGGTCTGGAAGTGGGGTGGGGGTCAGAGGTGACCCTCCCTCAGTATCCCTTGCTGGCCAGAGGCTTGCAGGAGAGCCTATTGCCTGCTGGCAGGCAGGGAAAGTCTAGAAGGTGGAGTCTGGGGCCTGGGGGTCTGGAAGTGGGGTGGGGGTCAGAGGTGACCCTCCCTCAGTATCCCCTGCTGACCAGAGGCTTGCAGGAGAGCCTATTGCCTGCTGGCAGGCAGGGAAAGTCTAGGAGGTGGAGTCTGGGGCCTGGGGGTCTGGAAGTGGGGTGGGGGTCACAGGTGACCCTCCCTCAGTATCCCTTGCTGGCCAGAGGCTTGCAGGAGAGCCTATTGCCTGCCGGCAGGCAGGGAAAGTCTAGAAGGTGGAGTCTGGGGCCTGGGGGTCTGGAAGTGGGGTGGGGGTCAGAGGTGACCCTCCCTCAGTATCCCTTGCTGGCCAGAGGCTTGCAGGAGAGCCTATTGCCTGCTGGCAGGCAGGGAAAGTCTAGAAGGTGGAGTCTGGGGCCTGGGGGTCTGGAAGTGGGGTGGGGGTCAGAGTTGACCCTCCCTCAGTATCCCTTGCTGGCCAGAGGATTGCAGGAGAGCCTATTGCCTGCTGGCAGGCAGGGAAAGTCTAGAAGGTGGAGTCTGGGGCCTGGGGGTCTGGAAGTGGGGTGGCAGTCAGAGGTGACCCTCTCTCAGTATCCCTTGCTGGCCAGAGGCTTGCAGGAGAGCCTATTGCCTCCCGGCAGGCAGGGAAAGTCTAGAAGGTGGAGTCTGGGGCCTGGGGGTCTGGAAGTGGGGTGGGGATCAGAGGTGACCCTCCCTCAGTATCCCCTGCTGGCCAGAGGCTTGCAGGAGAGCCTATTGCCTGCTGGCAGACAGGGAAAGTCTAGAAGGTGGAGTCTAGGGCCTGGGGGTCTGGAAGTGTGGTGGGGGTTAGAGGTGACCCTCCCTCAGTATCCCTTGCTGGCCAGAGGCTTGCAGGAGAGCCTATTGCCTGCTGGCAGGCAGGGAAAGTCTAGAAGGTGGAGTCTGTGGCCTGGGGGTCTGGAAGTGGGGTGGGGGTCAGTGGTGACCCTCCCTCAGTATACCTTGCTGGCCAGAGGCTTGCAGGAGAGCCTATTGCCTCCTGGCAGGCAGGGAAAGTCTAGAAGGTGGAGTCTGGGGCCTGGGGGTCTGGAAGTGGGGTGGGGGTCACAGGTGACCCTCCCTCAGTATCCCTTGCTGGCCAGAGGCTTGCAGGAGAGCCTATTGCCTGCCGGCAGGCAGGGAAAGTCTAGAAGGTGGAGTCTGGGGCCTGGGGGTCTGGAAGTGGGGTGGGGGTCAGAGGTGACCCTCCCTCAGTATCCCTTGCTGGCCAGAGGCTTGCAGGAGAGCCTATTGCCTGCCGGCAGGCAGGGAAAGTCTAGAAGGTGGAGTCTGGGGCCTGGGGGTCTGGAAGTGGGGTGGGGGTCAGAGGTGACCCTCCCTCAGTATCCCATGCTGGCCAGAGGCTTGCAGGAGAGCCTATTGCCTGCCGGCAGGCAGGGAAAGTCTAGAAGGTGGAGTCTGGGGCCTGGGGGTCTGGAATTGGGGTGGGGGTCAGAGGTGACCCTCCCTCAGTATCCTTTGCTGGCCAGAGGCTTGCAGGAGAGACTATTGCCTGCCGGCAGGCAGGGAAAATCTAGAAGATGCAGTCTGGGGCCTGGGGGTCTGGAAGTGGGGTGGGGGTCAGAGGTGACCTTCCCTCAGTATCCCTTGCTGGCCAGAGGCTTGCAGGGGAGCCTATTGCCTGCCGGCAGGCAGGGAAAGTCTAGAAGGTGGAGTCTGGGGCCTGGGGGTCTGGAAGTGGGGTGGGGGTCAGAGGTGACCCTCCCTCAGTATCCCTTGCTGGCCAGAGGCTTGCAGGAGAGCCTATTGCCTGCTGGCAGGCCCGGAAAGTCTGGGGGGAGAAGGAGAGCTATGTGTTAACAAGAGAATGCAGGAGGTTTCCAACATCATTTCTTTGACCTACTTCATTCACCTTCTCTTCCAGCTATAATTTTAGAAACTGCTGTATTTATCCAGGGTTAAGGAAATGAATTCATTTTCAGTAAGTTGTTTACTGATCTCCCCACTTCTTTTACATTGTATTTAGGAATTTTATGAGGGTTCATAAATTAAAATGGAAGAATAAAAATAATAAAAATCAGCATGAGAAATGTATAAAAAAGCAAGATAAAATTTACATGGTGAAATAGGCAGGTTATCAGACCTTCGAGCCTTGTGAGATGAGTACAAATTGGTCTCTATTTTTTCTGATACCATGGGAAAAACACATTTATTACATGGTTTGAATTGATTCTAAGGGGCGAGCTTGCTAAATTCTCAAGAAATATGAATCATGGGAAGTAGCAGTTAGCGTAATGACTATGTAGCTGGACTCCCACGTAGTCAACCGCGGTTCACGTCCCGGACCCGGTGGCTTAAAACTCACGTCGGGCGTGTGTACGTGCGTACCCAAGTTCCTGAGAGGAGAATGGAGGAGAAGGGATTGCGGTGTGACCATCCCCCCGGGGGTGTTTTCTCGCTTTCTGTCTCTCTGTCTCTCTCTGTCTGTCTGGTGAGTGCATGCTCCCTATAGCGAAGAAAAAACCTCTCCAAAAAGAAAAAAAGAGATATGAATCATGAGGTGGTCTCTATTGGTCACATAGATAACAGGTTTCACATAGAGGATAGTGTTTCCCAACTAACCTGAAAATGAGCACTCAGTGTTCTACCGTGGTAACAGTTACTGATTGCTAAAACACAAACCAGTCAGTAACTTTTTCTAGAGTTGCTCATATAGCATGGTCCCAGACAACTCCTACAAGTATCCACTTGATGTATAGTTTAAACCTGGAATGTGTGGCAGGAATCTACTACAGGTTCCTAAAGAACTCTCCATAAATTTCTCTCGGCTAGTGTGTATGTGCTGATTATGCCACAGACTGTCCAAAGTTATATTTCTTTACCAATATAGTAATCCACTGCATAACAGTATTTTAGTGATGTACTATATGTATTAATGTGGTCCAAGAAGATTATAATGAAGCCCCAAAATTTCTGTAACCTAGTGTGGTTGTAGCTGTCATAACCTTGTAGAGTAACCCATTACCCACGTGTTTGTGGTAATGCTGGTGTAAATAAACCTACTGTGCTGCCCGTTGCATGTAAGTACACATACAATTATGATCAGTAAATATGTATACATATAAAGATAAATATAAATATAATTATACATATACTTTCATTTTGAAATCATTCCTGGTTTACAAGTTATCATTGTATATGCTTGTCAAATACAGTATTCTTTTTAAATAATTATTTTTACTTATCTATTTATTGTCATTTTTGAGGCACCTGGTCAAGGACTTGAACCATGGTCAGTGATGTGGGAATCCACAACTTAGCCACCACTGCTAGATTAGTTTTTTTTATATTACAGTGTCATTGTGTCTCTATTCTGTTTTTTATTTCCTTTGCTGTTCAGAAATATTTTATCTTATATAATTAAGTTTCTCTATTTTTGGTGGTTTTGTGTATGCCTCATGGCTCTTATTTAAGTAGTCTTTGCCCACTACAACATATTGTTGTTCTCGTGCATTTTCCTTAGTAGGTTTATAAATTTGGCCATTATATTAAAGGCTTTAATCCATTTTGAGTTAAACGTAACTGGTAAGACATGATCTAGTTTTACTCGAATTTTGGTGGATATTGAATTCTCCCAGAACAATTTATTGAAAACTGTCTTTTTTTCCACAGGCTTGATCTGTGGCCTTTGTCAAAAATCAGTTGTCTGTATGTTAAGTTTTTTTCTGTTTGTTCTATTCATTTGGCCTGTATGTCTGTGTTTGTTCCAGTACCATGCCGTTTTGGCAATTATGGATTTACAATATATTTTGGAGTCAGGAAGTAAGATGCCTCCAACGTTATTCCTTTTGTACAGTATTGGTCAGATTATATGGGTCTTTTGTGATTCTGCATAAATTTTATAATTACTTCTTTGTAGAACACTGCTGGTTTTTTGTAGGAATCTCAATGAATTTGTAGATTACTGTGGCATAGTATAGGTATAGCACCTATTTGGTTCTTCAAATTTATGAAAAGGACTCTGTCCTGGTTTTTGCATATTTTTCAAGTAACTTGTTCAGCTTTTACAATTTTGTTCATAGAGGTCTTTCACTTTCTTGGTGAGATTTCTTCCAAATAGTTTTTGTGGTTATTGTGAATGAGGTTACCTTCATTTTTTTTCTCAGTTTATTCATGGTGGAGAAAAACACTACAGATATTTTTAATTGCCTAAGGCCTTATATGCTTGCTAGAGAAAGTGATAGAGAGATGGAGATTCAGGAAGATAGAAAAAAGCACCCCAAAATCAAGTATAAAATGTCCATTATGGGCTATAAACCTACCTGGGAACTATCCTCTGGACTAAACTGACATAGCCAGAGTGCTCAGGGGGTGCTGCAATCCCATTCCTCCAGTTTGCCTTCCCATCAGGATTTTGGACACACGCACACATACACTCAATGTGTTTCCCGAGCCCACAGGGCTGTGGACTCAAACCACAGGTGATTATGTGGGATCTGGCTCCCTATACATAATATTTAAGGCCTGTACCATGGAGATAGCCTATTGTAGATTTTTGAATGCTGGATTTGTATCCTGCTAATTTACTGCATTTGTTTATTTCTTCTAAGAGTTATTTGGTGGTTTCTTTAGATTTTCCTATATATTGGGTTGTAAAAAAAAAACCTAGAAAAATCTTGACTTTTCTAATGAACCATTATATAATCAAGTCAGCCACAAATAGGAACAGCCTAATTTTTTCTTCTCCAATTTATTTGCCTTTTATCTTGTTCTTTCATCTGACTGTATTAGCTAGTACTTCCAGTATCTATGTTGAATGGGAGAGAAGAAAGTGGACGTATCTGTTTTGTTCTAGTTTGAAGTTGAAAAAGTTTCCACTTTTTCTCATTCAATATTATGTTAGCTTCAAAAGTGTCACATGTGGACTTTATTTGGTTATAAAATGTACTTTTTATGCCTATTTTGTTGATTTGTAACCATAAAGGACTATTTTATGAAATGCTTTTTATGTGTCAATTAATATTATCATAACATTTTTGTCATTTCTTCTCTTAATGTGATCTATTACATTTGTTGTTTTATACATGTTGAATCATCCTTGTATTCCAGGAATAGATCCTATCTGGCGATAATGTATAATATTTTTAGAATGTTGTTGGATTGGTTTTAGTCATGAGATATGAGCCTATATTTTGCTTACATAGACATGTGCTACTTTTGGTGTTCCTTAAATCTTTTTGTACATTCATATTAGTGTCTGGTTTCAGTCTCTTTAATTCTGGAGAAGGTGCTTTCTTTTAATGTAGATCTCCTGGTGATGAGTTATCTTAACTTCTTTTTAATTCCCAAATGTCTTTTTTTTATGTCATTTTTTTTCTCCTTATGGGAATGCTCACTCACTAGAGACAAAGAGGAGGAAAGGAGAAAGTATTCCCCCAAACCAGCTTTCAATAAGTCTTTTTCTATTCTTCCTGGGTGGCATTGGGTTTCACCCCTAATACATCATAGTAAGTGATTTCGTTTACCCCTCCCTACTGCCAGTGAGTGGGCTGAAGCTAGCATAGGAACACTTAGCTTTTGATAGCTCAGGCAATCTTTACTCCTCTAATTCTCAACACACATTCTGGGAATTTTCTGAATGCCCTTTGTATAAAATTTATTTTACTACCAACAATCCTCATTTGTAACATTTATATATCTCCTTTAAGTCCATAAATTTATTTCTGTGTAGTTTAACTTTCTTGTCTGCTACTTGAAATATCTGTATTATTTGAGTGGTTTTATTTCTGAAATATGGGTCACATTTTGCTTTTATTTTACTGAATATAAATTCTAAATTCTATCCTGGATATTGTAAATTATACATCATAGAGCTTGTGGATACTGTTATATATCTCAAATGATTAATTTTTATTCTATACATTGATTAACTGTCTAGACTCAAGTTCCAGATTTTATATCCCTTGCAATGATGAAGACCTGATTCTTCATTTTTTTTCAGGTTCTAATAGCTGCTTTTTTGTAGGTGCCTTTGAGTGCTGTATATGTGTATTTTAGTAGTTGACCAGCAATTTTGATGAGTTTTATATGCAAATCCTGAAGATTATAGTCTTCGGATTTCTCTTTTCTAGGACTTATTAACTTCTCCCCAATTTTCTGGTTGTCTATTCAGCCCTGAAATTTAGTTTTTGACAACCAGAGCCAGTAAAGGTATAGCTTTTACTTCCTTGATCTATATGCAAACAGGAGAGTTCCCTGTGGTAAAATGCCAAAAATTTACAGTTTGTCCTTTAAGAATTCTCTAAATCTACTTTCTGCCTTCTTTACTATTCTCCACTGCCTCAGATGGTTCTATTCTACATTTTTAAGTAAAACACACACACACACACACACACACACACACATGTCAATCTCTGTCTCTATTTTTTATATATGTACATGTGTATGTATTTTTCAGGAGTGTTCTTTAGGCTAAGCTCTTTGCCATTATTTCATGTGCCTTGTTATTTTTAAGTTCTTCATAGGATAATATCTCTTTTCTTCTATTAATTAATTCCTTCTCTTTGTATTGTAGCTTCATTTTCTCTACCCTGAACTGTTTCAAATTTTCTAAGTTTAATATTTTTTTACTACATGATTCCAGTCTGTCTTCCATGAGTCACTTATAGTATATATAAATTATGTAAAGGTGAACTAATGCCTACATGATAGATTTAATATATTTCCTGTTTAAATATGGCCCATGAACTTTTTGTTACCTTAAGTGTAACATTTTTTAAATGTTTTTATTTTGTGGTTCACAATATTTGCATTTGACTTTTAATGTACCTTCAAACATTTACATTACACCAGTTTGTGTACAAAAACTCTGTAATAGTGTACTTGCAATTTTCTTAGTTCCTTTACCATGTCAGCATGCATTTTACATTGTACATATTATGATCCCAACACATGACTTCTTTCACTTTTCTATCCATCCACACACTCAGGTTTAACTATATGACTCGAGACCTATAATCATAAATTACATTGTAAGCATGGGTCGGCCATATAGCCTATAGCCATATGTTGCTTCAAATGGACACTGCCTTTTTCCAAAAAAGAATTATTTAATTTTATTTATTATTATTTTATTTTGCTCTAGGGCACTCACACTTATGGTGGGGGGAGTGAGAAAGGAAGCCTCTAAGTCTGAGGTTTAAACTGTGGTCAGCCATGTGGGAGTTCAATACATTTACCACCTTACCATCTGCTGGCCCCAGCCAATGCCTTTTTTTAAAAGTTTGAAAAAAAAGAGCAAAATAAGTGGGTCTCCACTTATTTTTTATTTCCAATATTCTTGTTTGTATCTTAGTAGATCTTTATCTGTTATAACATTTTCTAGTTTGTGACAGTTTGGCTATCATATGCCTTCCTGCAGTTGTCTTTGTATTATCTTTTGCTGTATGATGTTTGGCTATCTTTTTTTGCGGGGGGGAGAGGTTTTCGCTATAGGGCGCGCACGCTCGCCAGACAGAGAGAGAGAGAGAGAGAGAGAGAGAGAGAGAGAGAGACAGAAAGTGAGAAATCACCCCCCAGGGGAGATGGCCACACCGCAATCCCTTTTCCTCCATTCTCCTCTCGGGATCTTGGACATGCACGCACACACGCCTGGTATGAGTTTAAGCCACTGGGTCCAGGACTTGAACCACAACTACGTGGGAATCCAGTGATGTAGCCATGACGCCAACTGCTGGCCTCTGTTTGGCTATCTTTTAAGACCATGACTTTTATGATATGAACTGTATGTGTGCAAGTTAAGGTGACATGATCCCCCAAATCACTTTAGGCCTTATAATTTCTAGAGGCAATTATGAACCTAGGAACGTTTTTATACTCATTGTTAGGATATATTACTATGCAAGAATCCACTAAAATCAGCCAGGGGACGAGATGCACAAGGTAGGTTTTATGGTCCATTTGCTCAAGTTTCCAATTGTTTTTTTTTTTCTTCAGAATTCTGTTGATATTGCCTTTTTCTTCCAACAGTAATGGGTGACAGCACCCACAGGACATTGCAAATATGAGAATCTCATCCAAGCCATTGTTCAGAGTTTGGGGTTTGGCTACACAGGCATGCTTGCCCATCTATGTGACTTTTTTCACCTTCCCATACATCCACACATTCATCTTTAACCGCATGACTTGATATCTACAATCATAAATTACATTGTAAGCATAGATTACCCATATAACCCATAGCCATAATGTAGACAAAGATATTCTTACCAGGTTAGCAATTCCAATAGCTAAGAAATAATCTTCCAGAACTTCAACAGGCTGAATGTTTTCTGGAAGATCTATTCATTCACTAGAATATACAGCTTTTGATATATAGACTGAGGGTTTTGACTTTATCATTTTCATCAGATTGAAAAATGATCAGCCTTTTAAAGATAGTTTTCTGATTCAACTACTCACTGTGGGGTTCAATTACATGTATAGGATACCATTCAATTTTGCCCCATGTGTGACGACTGACACATGGAGTGCTTTCAGCTGAGATTTAGTAGTAATTCATCCCCTTCTTCTGGTGTGACTTTTTAATCTTCAGCAAAAGAGGAATGAATGAATCTCATTCCACCTTACATCATTTTTACTTTGTGTTTAGCCTCTTGTTCTTTAGATCTTCAGAATTTGGCAAGTGTCAGAAAATATTTTTTGAGGCCTTTCAAATGAATGATTTTTGTCATTCTTCCATATAATTACCAAAAACTCTGCTGACCTTTTAATCTCTAGTGTTTTTCTCAGGGAAAGTTCAGTAGGAGATAATTCATTTTAAAAACTCTGAGAGTAATATAGGTAGTGGTTTATGGTGATTTGCAGTAGGTTGTCACTGTAGAAATCATTAAGATTGCTCAGATTTGAAGTATGTGTTTATTTTGAGGTTAGACACAACAGAATGCTGCTTGCCCATTGCAGTGTAAAATGAGGTTTTGTAAACATTTAGTTTTTAGTTGAATATGTTAGGTGAAAAAAGTATTGAAGTTTAATTTTAATTTTTATAGGTTTTCACCATCTTTTAAATAAAATTAGTAAAAATTAAATAGTGGAATCAATTAAACATTAAGTTAAAGATTTTAGAGCATAGGAAGTGTTATTATTTTCTCATTTTTCTATTGGAATACTGATACTTTTAGATATTTTCTTACAAATATGTATTGTTGAGAAAATAAATTTTTGTGTATTGAATTACTGTTTTACTTTTGATTTTGTTTTGTATTTTTATTTTTGTCATAAGAAGTTGCTTTGATATATATAGAGAGAGGTGTAGTTACATACGTATTTCTTCCGTGAGTGACACTAGAGCAACAAAATAGGTAGGCACTTCAGTGCTATGTTCATGCTGCAGTTTAGCCAATCAAGGTCATAGGCATGCAGATTCCTAGTGTGTACAGGGAGAAATTGAGAAGTGAACCCAACAACTTTCCATGGGGCCTGAGCATCACATGTGTGTTACTGATGCATCCCTATAGCTGGTTTTGTTTTGAAATAGATGTATTTGAATTTTATTATTTTACTAGTATGGCTTCAGAAGTTAGAGTTTTGTATAATGATCTTTTCATTATTTCTGGTTTGAAATTTTTAATTTATATTTAATTGTACATCTTTGTGAGATACAATATGGTTTCTCAAAGCATTCATGCAGAGTATAGTAATCAAATCTGTGATATTACTATGTTCATCAGAGAACATTATTTATGTGTGCACCTTTAATTTTTGTTCAACTAATTTCATGGATATATATATATATATATATACACACACACACATATACACACGCACATACACACACATACATGTGTGCGTGCACACATACATACACACACACTTAAGATCGTCAGCATCTGTTTCTATCTGTTCTGTATATTGTGCCATAACTCATTTGTTTGTATACATATGTTTTCATTCACTTCTCTTAAATGATTTCTTTTAAATATATCATATCCCTCCTCCTCACTCCCATATAGTCTTTGGTTCTATAGATGCCTGTCTAATTCTATATCTGTAAATATTTTAGTTTCTGCTATAGAGTGCATCCATTCATTGGGGACATACATTGTCTTTCATTGTTTGACTTATTTAATTTACCATTAAATCTTCATTTATTCACTTCATGTTGAATGACAGGATCTCTTTGTTCCTTTTTTTTTTTTTTTTTGGAGAGATTTTTCGCTATAGGGCGCGTGCGCTCGCCAGACAGACAGAGAGAGACATAGAGACAGAAAGCAAGAAATCACCCCCCAGGGGGGATGGTCACGCCGCAATCCCTTCTCCTCCATTCTCCTCTGGGGATCTTGGGCACGCACGCACAAGCGCCCGGCGTGAGTTGTAAGCCACCGGGTTCGAGACGCGAACCGCGGTCGACTACGTGGGAGTCCAGCAACATAGCCATTATGCTAACTGCTGGTTCCCAGGATCTCTTTGTTCTTTATGGGTGAGTGTATATGTGCCACATTTTAAATATGTTTTTACGTTTTATACACAAAGTATCTGTTACAGAAATTGCTTACTTACCTAGCTAAGTCACACAAAAGTTACTTCTTGCAGTTTACCCAGCTAAATAACAAAACCATAAACTCAAGATATCCAGATTACATTTTATTAATAAAACAAATAAAAATATTTCTCAATCTTCATATAGAACTGCAGAAGAAACTAAAAAACAAAGCTTGTTTGTAAAGAAACATGCCTGCATGTGAGGGATTCTGGTCTATTGTCAAATTAACTAGGATTGTCATATTTCTTCTATATATCAAATAAAAACCTTGAAAGTCAAGACCTTGACATTCTTAGAGATCACCTGTATTATTTATTTGCTTATGATTAATTCATTTTTATATAAAATCACTGTATATCATTACAGTATGCAAAATGAACTTTTCAGCATGAATATACTATATATTAGTTCAGTTAAAGATATTGTACACATTATCAACAACAAATAGTTTTCCATTTTTGTGATCCTTAAATATTTTGCTCTTTTCTTTTCCCTCTTGATTCCCTTCTTTCCCTCCACCACCTCCCCCCCCATACTGTCTCTAGTATCCACAATTTCTCTTCTTTTTTTCATATCTTCCAATATTTCAGTTTCTGCCATAGAGTACAGACATTCAGTATAGATTGAGTGGGGACAAAATGCCTCTCTTTCATATTCTGGTTTGTTTTGCTTAGCAGTAAATCTTTTATATTCATCCACTTTCTATCAACTGCCAAGGTCTCCTTGTTTTTTATGATTGAGTAGTATTCGATAATATTTATGTGCCAACCCTTTTCAGTCTATTCATGTGTTCATGGATGCTTGGGTCAGGTCCATATCTTAGCAATTGTGAATAATGCCAAAGTAAACATGGATGTGCTAGTACTTTTCCGATTAAATGTATTTCTAAACTTCGGATAGATACTCAGGACTGGAAGTGTTGGATCATATAGTAGTTCTATTTGTAGGTTTTTGAGGATTCACCATATTGTTCTTCAAAGTGGCTGAACTAATTTACATTCCCACCAACAGTGTAGGAGAGTGTCCTTTTCACCAAAATCTCACCTGCACTTATCATTGTTTATTTTCTTAATCTTAGCCATTTTGACTAGGGTTAGGTGGTATCTCATTGTGGTTTTGATTTGTATCTCCCTTGTGATAAAGAATGTTGAGCATTTCTCATATGTTTTTTGACTGTTTTTATGTCTTCTTTAGAGAGGTTGAGCCCATCTTTTAATTGGGTTAATCTTTTTTTTTATTTCCCCCCCAGGTGCATTACTTGAGTTCCCTGTATATTTTAGTTACTAGACCCCTATCTGAGGCATACTCTGCAAATATATTTTCCCACTTTAAGGATTTTCAATTCACTCTTATTCTTTCTTTTGTAGTGCAGAAGCTTTTGAAATGACATGTTCTCACTTATTTATATTTGGGGTTCTTGCCTGTGCTTTGGAGGGGGTCTTATTGAATAAGTCCTTCCCTACACCAATATCTTCATGAGTTTCCCCTTCATTATTCTCCAGTAGTTTTATAGTTTGAGGTCTTGGGTTTAGATCTTTGATTCCTTTTGTGTTGATTTTCATTTATAGTGAGAAATAGGGGTCCAGTGTTATTTTTCTGCAGGTTGATGACCAGTTTTCCTAGCCCCATTTGCTAAAGAGATTTTCTTTTCTCCATTAGATTGACTGGTGCCCTTTGTTAGAAAAGAGTTGGCTATATGTTTGGGGATTTATTTCTAGGGTTTATATTGGTCCCAATTGTCCACGTGTCTGTTTTTGTGCCAATAACATGCTGTTTTGATGATCATATTTTCATAATATAGTTTGGGGTCAGATAGTTTATTTCTGGGGTCTCTATTCTATTCCATTGGTCCACCTGCCTGTTTCTGTGCCAATACCATGTTGTTGTTGTTTTCTTTCCTTTAATTTTTTTTTTACATTAATTCACTATACATTATTACAACATAAAAAATGAATTTTCCATCTAAAATACACTGTATATTGGCTCAATCAAGCACATCAACATATGTATTATCAACAAATGATTTTCCATTTCTTATGTCTTGTATAATTTGCTTTTTTTTTTTTTTTTTGTCATCGTTGATTCCCTATCCCTCATCCTCTGCCATGTCTCACCCTCTTCCCACATTGTCTCTGGTATCCATGGTTGCTTTCTATGCCCTTTCCCCCCATTTAATTGATTTGCTGATTAACTTAATTAGTCTAAATATTTGCAATAGCAAGTGCAGCAGACATATACATATACATGAACCCAAGTCTGATTTTAGGCATAAACCTCAGTGAGTAGAATGAACATACTATAAAATAGTACTTAGCTGGGGCTATATAGCTTACTGAGGTCATCAGATATGCATTTTTTTTTATTTCGATAATAGTTTTGGTTTTTGACCCCTGGGCCAGGATCTTCGAGGGAGGACTGCCCCCAGTAGCTTCAGCCCTGGGACGCCCAAGCCAGACACCCCTCTTTCAGCCAGGTACACTTTTTATTTTCCCCTTCCCCTTTCTTTTTCTGTCCCCTTACCCATGTCTTTTATTTGTAAATTTCTCTCTTCTGATTAACACATAGGAACGCCCTCAGTTCCACCACACCACATTCCCAGCTTTTGACCCCTGGGCCAGGATCTTCAAGGGAGGACTGCTCCCAGTAGCTTCAGCCCTGGGACGCCCAAGCCAGACACCCCTCTTTCAGCCAGGTACACTTTTTTTTTTCCCTTCCCCTTTCTTTTTCTGTCCCCTTACCCACGTCTTTCATTTGTAAATTTCTCTCTTCTGATTAACACAGTGGAATGCCCTCAGTTCCACCACACCACAATCCCAGCTTTCGACCCCTGGTGAAATCGCGCACGCGGCGCACAACTTTTTCTTTATTCTACGTATTATTTTCTTCCCACTTATTCAGTCCTCACTTCCTTTATCTTCACCATCCCTGGCTGTCTAGATAGGTCTAGAATTACAATTCTGAAACATTCTAGCATTTTAAGACTCTCTAGAATCCTCCATTTCACTGAACCACCTGCGAAGAAGGAGATACATTTCTTTGGACACCTGGAGAGAATACATTTTCTTGGATTACATTACTAAACACAATTGAAGACTCTGGCTGTCTCCATTCCACATCAGAAAGGAAACACACTTGCTCCTATTCGAAGAAACGTTCTTGTAAAAGGTTTCTCAAAGGGAACACATCTCCCAATGGTTAGAAGTACAAGAACCTCAGGCCTGAATAAAGCAGGAAATATGTTTCCATCAAAGGAACACAATAACTCCCTTCCTTTTCTTGAAAAAATAGAGGATGTTACCAAAATGTCCGAGATAGAGTTTAGAACATTCATGTTGAACAAGTACTATGAGCTGGAACAGAAAAGAGACAATGAACTACAGGAGATGAGAAAGTCCTTCAACGATATGAAGGAGGAAATGGTAAGGAAGAATGAGATGGAACTATTAGAGGTGAAGTCTGAAATACAGGAAATCAAAAACTCTCTCGAAAGTATTAAAAGTCGATTAGACCATGCAGAAGGTCGAATCTCTGATGTAGAAGATAAAACTTCTGACCTAGAGAAAACCACCAAAAAGATAGAGAAAATAACAAGAAAACATGAAGATAACATACAAGAATTACTAGATTCCATTAGACGTCCTAACATCCGAATAATTGGTATCCCAGAAGGTGAAGAAACTATTAAGAGCATGGAAAACCTATTCCATGAAATCTTGGAAGAAAATTTCCCAAGCATAGAGAGGCCCTCAAACATCCAGACCCAAGAAATACAAAAGACACCAAATAGAATCAACCCAAGAAGATCTTCCCCAAGGTATATCATAGCCAGACTGGCTAAGACCACAGATAAAGATAAGATACTAAAACTGGCAAGAGAGAAACGACAATTGACTTACAAAGGTCACCCCATCAGGCTAACACCGGACTTCTCAACGGAAACAATGCAAGCAAGGAAAGAATGGGAAGATGTACTGAAAGTGTTAAGAGAGAAACAATTTCAACCAAGATTATTGTATCCTGCAAGATTATCCTTCATATGGGAAAAAAAGATTAAAATCTTCTCAAACAAAACCTGAAAGAATTTGCCAGCACCAGGCCAGCTCTCCATGAAACCCTGAAGAAAGTACTGTTCCAGGAAAACTAAAGAAGTAACAGCCAAAAACAAAAGAGTAAAAGGCAACTAAGACAATGGCCAACTTAAACGTCAGGACAGATCCATTAACATCGATAATAACATTGAATGTTAATGGATTAAATTCTCCAATCAAGAGACACAGACTGCCTGAATGGGTTAAAAAACAAAAACCCTCTATCTGTTGCCTACAGGAAACCCACTTAATGGATAAAGTGAAGGGTTGGAAAAAGATTTTCCATGCAAATGGGAACCAAAATAGAGCTGGAGTTGCAACACTAATTTCTGACAAAATCGGCTTTAAAACAAAAACTGTTCGAAGAGACAGAGAAGGGCACTATATTGTAGTAAAAGGATCAATCGGTCAAGAAGATATAACGCTTATTATTTATGCGCCTAACACAGGAGCAACCAAATATGTGAAGTAAAGACTGGTAGATCTAAAAAGGGAGATAGACTGCAATACACTAATTGTTGGAGACCTCAACACTGCACTATCCCCCCTGGATAGATCATCTAGACAAAAAATAGGTAAGGAGATAAAAGATGTAAATGATATCGTAATTCAAATGGACTTAACAGACATCTATAGAACTTTCCATCCTAAAACCTCGAGATACACTTTTTTCTCCCCGCCACATGGAACATTCTTGAGGATTGACCACATTATTGGGCACAAAGCAAGCCTCTACAGATTCAAAAGCATAGAAACTATACCCAGCATCTTCACTGATCATGATGGAATTAGACTTGAGTTTAATTTCAAGAGGAATCCTCAAAAATACTCAAATACGTGGAAACTTAATAACCTACTTCTCAATGACTCCACAACTACTGAAGAAATAAAGACTGAAATCAAAAGGTTCATGGAAGCCAATGACAGTGAGGACATGAGTTTCCATAATCTTTGGGACACTACTAAAGCAGTCATAAGAGGGAAGTTCATAGCAATTAGTGTACATAAGAGGAACATGGAAAGAAGGCAAATGGGTCACCTAACATCAAGCCTCACAGAATTGGAAAAGCAACAGCAAAAAGACCCAAAAAACTCCAGGAGAAAGGAAATAATAAAGATACAAGCAGAAATAAATGAAATAGAAAATAAACAAACTATACAGAAAATAAATGAAAGTAAAAGCTGGTTCTTTGAAAAGATAAACAAAATTGATACTCCACTAGCAAGACTTATTAAGAAGAAGAGAGGAAAAACCCAGGTGAATCAGATCTGCAATGAAGCAGGCAAAATAACAACAGACATAGTAGAAATAAAAAACATCATTAGAGGGTGCTATGAACATCTGTATGGCAAGAAACAAGATAATTTGGATGAGATGGACAAATTCCTGGACATGTATAATCTACCTAGATTGAGCCAGGAGGATATAGAAAGTCTGAATAGGTCCATAACAAGCCAGGAGATCAAATCAGTTATAAATAACCTCCCAACAAAGAAAAGCCCTGGCCCTGATGGATTCCCCTCTGAATTCTAGAAAACTTTCAAAGAAGAGTTAACCCCCATTCTGCTCAAGTAATTTCTAAAGATCCAAAAGGGTGAATCTCTCCCTAATTCATTCTATGAAGCCTGTATCACCCTTATCCTTAAAACAGATAAGGACAGGACAAGGAAGGAAAACTATAGACCAATATCCCTGCTGAATATAGACGTGAAGATTCTCAACAAGGTACTAGCAAATCGTATACAACAACTTATAAAAACGATTATACATCATGATCAGGTAGGCTTTGTCCCAGGAATGCAAGGTTGGTTCAACATATGTAAAAACCATAAATGTAATACAACATATTAATAGGAAGAAAGATAAAAACCACATGGTCATATCAATTGATGCAGAAAAAGCATTTGATAAGATACAACATTCCTTCATGATCAAGACTCTCAGCAAAATCGGCATAGAAGGGTCATTTCTCAACACAATAAAAGCTATCTATGAAAAACCCATAGCGAACATCATCCTGATTGGAGAAAAGCTGAAAGCTTTTCCACTAAAAACGGGTACAAGAAAAGGATGTCCACTTTCACCACTCCTCTTCAATATAGTACTAGAAGTCTTGGCCATTGCAATCAGAAAAGAGGAAAAAATAAAAGGCATTCAAATAGGAAAAGAAGAGGTGAAACTCCCTCTATTTGCAGATGACATGATTGTATACATAGAAGACCCAATGGTTTCCATAAAAAAATTTCTGGAAGTAATACATGAATACAGTAACGTTGCAGGATACAAAATTAATATCCAGAAATCTATAGCATTTCTGTATACGAGCAACAGGCAGACTGAGATAGAACTGAAAAAAGTTGTTCCATTTACCATAGCCACAAAAAGTATAAGATATTTAGGGATAAATCTAACTAAAGAAGTTAAAGACCTTCACAAGGAAAACTATGAGAAGATAAAAAAAGAAATTGAAAATGACACAAAAAAGTGGAAGGACATCCCATGTTCCTGGATTGGAAGAATTAATATAATCAAAATGGCAATTTTACCCAAATCTATCTATTTAATGCTATGCCAATCAAAGTACCAGACACATGCTTCACAGATCTAGAAAAGACAATCATAACGTTTGTCTGAAATCATAAAAGACCCCGTATTTCCAAAGCAGTTCTGCACAAGAAGAGTCGAGTGGGCGGCATCTCACTCCCTGACCCAAAAATATACTATCAAGCTGTGGTAATCAAAACAGCATGGTACTGGCACAGGAACAGACAGGTGGACCAATGGAACAGAATAGAGTCCCCAGAAATGAATGCTCAAACGTACAGCCAACTGATTTTTGACAAGGGGTACCAGTCAATTCAGTGGGAAAAGGAAAACCTCTACAGCAAATGGTGCTGGCAAAACTGGATCTCCACTTGCAGAAAGAAGAATCTGAATCCCTACCTCTCACCTCTGACAAAAATAAAGGTGGATCAAAGATCTAACTCTAAGACCTCAAACTATAAAACTGCTCCTGGAAAACACCGGGAAAAATCTGGGAGAAATTGGGGTAGGGAAAAACTTCTTAAATAAGACTCCCAATGCACAGTCTATGATCCCTAAAATAGACAAGTGGGATTACATCAGACTAAGAAGTTTCTAAATGGCAAAAGACACAGTGATGAGTGTGAACAGACAGCCCTCAGAATGGGAAAATATTTTTGTAAACTATGCATCAGACAAGGGACTAATAACCAGAATTCACAAGGAACTCAAGCAGCTGTTCCGGAAAAAGACAATCAATCCTATTAAAAGATGGGAGAATGAGTTGAAAAAACCACTCTCTAAAGATGACATATGAATAGCTAAAAGGCATATGAAAAAAATGCTCAACATCCCTTATTGTAAGAGAAATGCAGATCAAAACTACAATGAGATATCACCTAACCCCAGTCAGAATGTCTAAGATTAAAAAAACAAAAAATGATAAGTGCTGGAGGGGGTGTGGTGAAAAGGGAACTCTCTTAC
This sequence comes from Tupaia tana, assembly GCA_026018925.1. NCBI lineage: Eukaryota > Metazoa > Chordata > Mammalia > Scandentia > Tupaiidae > Tupaia > Tupaia tana. The sequence continues at coordinate 5,031,908 of JAKSZU010000024.1, forward strand.
ACTGCTGGTGGGATTGTAAATTGGTCCAACCACTGTGGAGAACAATTTGGAGATTGCTCCAAAATCTACAAATAGAACTACCATATGATCCAGCAATCCCACTCCTTGATATCTACCGGAAGGACAGAAGAATACTTAATCAAAAAAGTGCTTGCACATCGATGTTTATTGCGGCACTTTTCATGTTTGCCAAGTCATGGACATGACCTAAATGCCCACGAACTGATGAATGGTTAGAAAAACTGTGGCACATATACTCAATGGAATACTATTCATCCATGAAAAACAACAAAACCCTGGCTTTTGAAAGGAAGTGGATGAATATGGAAGACTTACTGCTGAGTGAATCAAGCCATGCTATGAAGGAGAGTCATTGTATGTCCCCACTTAATATATACTGTCTGCACTCTAATATTTGAAATCATACTGCTTCTGTTATAGAGTTATAAAATTATACAAAATTTTAACACATATTTTGAACATTATCTTTAAAATTCAGTATTTTGAAATTTTGAAAGTTGTTTGTAAACTGTCAAGAAGTATGGGGTATGAGCTAAAATTTTTTGCTATATAAAGGAAATGTTTGTGGAAAAATGTAAAAATAAGTGAAAGAAAAAAATTAAAAATAAATTAAAAAAAGTTTTAGTGTTTTTTTTCTCCTAAAACTTTTTTTTTTTTAATTTACATTCATTCCCTGAGCATCATCTCAACATACTAAATGTGCTTTCCCATCTAGAATAAACTGCATAGTGGCTTAACCATGCATGCTATCATCAATAATATTTTATTTCTACTTTCATATATATGTATGTATATAAATATATATATTGTGTGTATATATATGTTTTTTACACCATGTCTGACCCTCTGTCCTTTCCCACTCTCTTACTACACTATCTCTGCTGTCTACAGTTGTCTTCAATTCCTTATCTCCCAACATTTTGTTGATCACACTATATCATGAGTAATCTAACTACTTTCAATAGCAAGTTCAGCTGGTGATTTCAAGAAAAGTACTTTTGAACTGGTAAGGATATTTCCTTGAAATTTAAAGCCTAGAAACAGGTTAGTATTCTTTTCAACTAGTAGATACCTGAATCTATTAACAGCTCAAGACAGGATAAAAATCCTTAAAATCAGACAACAAAGCTTAGAAGTAAAGCAGCAATATTTTAGTCTAGTCACAGAATGCTGTTTCATCAGTTCAGTCTCATGTACTTAATCTTCTGTTTTTCTTCGATCTTCCAGATTGAACTCTGGGATATAATACTCAACCCCAGATTTTCTCTCTACAATTAAGCTGTATCTCTTAAAGAAGGCCTGTACACTTCTGCCTCTCCACGCGAGTTTTGTGTGCCGGAGGCCGAATTATCAGTGGGAAATCTTCATTTCTGTTTCCCCCAAAATAGCTAGATCGCAGGAGCCATGATGGTGTCTTCATGTGGTTTTGATTATTATAGCTTTATTGTATATTTTGGGGTCAGGGAGTGAGATGCCTCCTACTCCACTCTTCTTGCACAGAACTGCTTTGACAATACCGTGTCTTTAATGATTCTAGACAAATTCTATGATTTTTTTTTTTTTAAATCTGTGTAGACTATCTCTGGTAATTTAGTAAGCGTTGCATTAAATTTGTAGATTAATTTGAATAGGATTGACATTTTGATGATATCAGTTCTTCCAATCGAGGAACATGGGATTATTTTTTTTCCACTCTTTGTGCCATTTTAAATTTCTTTTTTAAGTTTTTTATAGTTTTTATTGTAGAGGTCTTTGACTTCTTTGGTTAGGTTTATTCCTGGGTATCTTATGCTTTTTACAGCTCTTGTAACTGGGATAACTTTCTTCAAGTCTACCTCAGTCTGTTACTTTTCATGTAGAAATGTTATAGATTTTTGTATGTTAATTTTGTATCTTGCCAGTTCACTGCATTCATTTATCACTTCCAGAATTTTTTTCCTTTCCCTGTGTATGTGGATTTTTAAAAATATTCTGTGTATTTAATCATGTCATATGCAAATAGAGATAATTTCACTTCTTTCCCTGTTTCAGTGCCTTTTATTTTAGTTATTTGTCTGATTTCATTGGCTTGGACTTCCAAAAATATATAAAAAAGGAGTGGAGAAAGTGGGTAGGTTTGTTTTGTTCCAGTTTTTAGGTGGAAAGCTTAACACTTTTTCCCATTCAGTGTGATGTTAGCTAGCAGTTTTTCATATGTGGCTTTTATTGTGTTGAGAAATGTTGCTTTTATGCCAATTTTGCTGAGTTTATTAGTCATGAAAGGATGTTGTATTTTATCAAATGCTTTTTCTGCACTGATTGATATTATTATATGTTTTATCTTTTTTGTGCTAATATGGTGTATTACATTTATAATTTTGTGTATATGAACCATCTTTGCCTTCCCAGAATAAAGCCTAACTGGTTGTGGTGTGGCATATAATATTTTTAATGTGTCATTACAAATAATTTTCTAGTATCTTGTTGAGAATTTTTATCTGTGTTAATCAGATATTCATAGTTTTCCTTTTTTGTTATATCCTTGTCTCTTTTGAGGATAACGATGATGGAGGTTTTATAAAATGAATTTAGGAGGATTTCTTCCTTTTGGGTCTTTAGAAATTATCTGAGGAGAATGAGGGTTATCTCTTCAGAGTTTCGTAGAATTCAGAACTGAAACCATTGGGACCTACCCTTTTCTTGTTGGGAGATGATTTATTACTGATTAAACTAATTTTTTTTGTTAGTAATCCTACTTAAAACATATCCAGGCAGATTTACAGTGAGTGACAGTTAATGTTATTGCCTATATTTTGCAATATTTCAGCACTTCACTTAACCCCACTCTAAGCACTGGTACATAATTTTATAATTCTGTCTTCCTAAATATATGTTTTTATGGTATTTTTTCTCATTTCACTTAGTTATATACATTCCTGGTCATCTGAATATTTATTTTTCTTACAAAAATATATCATCAGAATAAAGACATGTTTGACGTTGCTTCAGTGTTCAAGTTTGCTTGTTTTTCTTTTTTTCCAGTTTTCCTTCAGTTGTCCTAAATATGACTAGCCTTATTTTATAAATACCATTAATATTAGAAATGTACTATCTGCTTTCACAGGAAGACTACTATAGTTCCATTTTCATAACATTTACATATATTTTCTTAACATCATTGACTTGAAGCACAAATTGATAATACAGAGAAAAGGAAAAGATCCTTTCTATTTTTTTTAGACTGGTTACCATAAACTTGTGTCTAAGTTATTTTATCTAATACATTACTCCAGATATGTGTTTATACTTATGTGTTTGTTTGAGATGGTAAGAACCTTGACATAACAGAATATTTATTATGGTTTCATCCCTTGCAACAAAAACATTTGGAGATCTATGAGGGAATACTTGTAATACATTTAGCAATGAATAAGTTAGCATAGAAATAGGATGTTTGTACTTTATTTTTTCTCCCTTTACAGACTTCAGAAACATACAGAAAAACAAGCATATACAAACATCCAAAGAAAGTAAATTTTCCATATTATGTTCTGTTTCTCAGGGCTGATGGGAAATGTATTTTTACAGGGGTTCATATCATTTGAGGATGTTGCTATGGACTTTACCTGGGAGGAGTGGCAGGACCTGGAAGATGCTCAGAAGATTCTATACAAGGATGTGATGCTGGAGACCTACAGCAACCTGGTGTTTTTGGGTTAGTGGAACTCCCATGTAGCTCTCTGAAATAATTATTGTCTCCTTTCCTAGTAAATGTACAGGAGTTTCATAAGGTTCAGTGCTATTTAGGAGTGAGATTTCATTCTGTGGTTAATGTGAGTGGCACTCCTCTCTAACAAAATGCCCAAATCAGCCCTTTTATTGCACAGCTGATAAAATTGACTCTTGTTACTTTTTTTTTTTCGTGGAGAGATTTTCGCTATAGGGTGCATGTGCTCACCAGACAGACAGAGAGAGACAGAGGCAGAAAGCGAGAAATCACCCCCCAGGAGGGATGGTCACGCCGCAATCCCTTCTCCTCCATTCTCCTCTCGGGATCTTGGGCACGCATGCACACGCGCTTGGTGTGAGTTTTAAGCCACCGGGTCCAGGACGTGAACTGCGGTCTACTACGTGGGAGTCCAGTGACATAGCCATTACACTAACTGCTGGTTCCCCTGTTGTTACTCTTCAAATACCTTACTTGAATAGTTTGGCAATACTCCACACTGCTTTTTATTAACAGGAATCTGCATTGCCAAACCTGCATTGATCTTCAAGTTGGAGCAAGGAAGAGATCCATGGACACTAAAAGAACTTCCCACCTTGAGCCTCCCAGGTTAGTCTGTGCATACTTGTCAAGGATCAGTGTAATGCATTTTCTTTTAAAGAGCTTATATTTTATTAAGAGGGAAAAACAAAATATTAGTACTGGTGTTAAAAAAATACAGAAATATTTTCCTGGAATAAGATTCTGAAAAAATGGGGTATATATTTTTTAAAGCATCCTAAGGGATGACATGTTTAGGGTAATTAGTATGTATTTTTATTGGATACAAGTTCTTTCCAAGTAACACTTCTGCTTAAGTGACAAGAGTTCTTTTGAGTTCTGTAAAACTGTTCACATTAGCAAAGAAACAGTACATGATATCCACTGTTATAAGAAAAAAAGAGAAAAATGACAGGGAAAAAAATGATGAAAATATTTTAGTGTAAAATTATAGGCAGACAGAAGGTAGATACTTTAAATATTGTTAAGGGTATTAAAAGAAAGGGAAACATAAAGGAACAAAATCAATCCACTCACCTTTCAGAAATATTAATGTAAATTGTTACAGTAACATATTAAGGAGAAAGAACCATCTTTTTTATTATAGATCAGTACCAGTATTTGAAATGTATATGAGCAGTGTAAAATATGTTCTCAAAAATAATTTATGGAAATGGTTGTCTTTTTCTGACCAAAGAGCATTGATGTGGGAGAGACTGCTTATAAATAGAATGAATATGGGAAAGCATGTGTTAAGACAGTTCCTATTGTCCAGTATATAGTTCAGGTATGGAAGAAACCATTTTACAAAAAGCCTACCTGTTTCATTCAGCAGAAGATACACAGATGAGATGCACACTATAAATGTAGAGAATGTGAAAAATTATTATTTAAAATAATTTTTACAATAGATTTTAAATACAGAGTGGAAGATTCCTATTTATATAAAATATGAGTAAGAGAAATCCTTCTTGCAGAAGTAAAATCTAGCTTTTCATCAGAGAATGCACACAAGGGAAACACCCTATAAATTTAATAAATATCAAAACCCCTTTTTCCAGAGGTCAGAAATTACGGTGTACCAGAGAAATTACAGAGAAGTAAAGCCTTATGATGTATAAACTACAAAAGGTTTCAGCTGTTGTTACACATGAGACAACTCTTACTGGAAAGAAATCTTGTGGATAAAACAATATAGGAATTTATTATTGTTTCCGAGCACAACCCTTACTAACCATCTTGAAACTTATACAGGAGAGAAGCACTATGAATGTAAACAATGTAAGAAAACGTTTTCCCAGAGTTCAGACCTCACTGTACATCAGAGGAGTCACATAGGAGAGAAACCCTATGAACATAAACTATGTAGGAAAATGTTTTACAAGAAGTCACACTTCACTGTGCATCAGCCAACTCACATTGGAGAAAAATCCTATGAATGTGGAGAATATGGAAAATCTTTCAGTCCCAAGTCAGTCTTGAGTAGACATTCAAAAACTGACACTGGAAAGAAACCCTGTGAATGTGAACAATGTAGGAAAATATTCTTCTGGAAGTCTCACCTCACTGGGCACAGGAAAACTCACACAGAAGAGAAACCCTATGAATGTGAAAAATGTAGAAAAACGTTCTCCCAGAAGTCACAACTCACTGTACATCAGAGATCTCACACGGGAGAGAAAACCTATGAATGTGAACAATGTAGAAAAATGTTCTCCCGGAAGTCACAGCTCACTGTGCATAGTAGAACTCACACAGGAGAAAAACCCTATGAATGTGAACAATGTAGTAAAATGTTCTCCTGGAAGTCACAGCTCACTTTGCATAGTAGAACTCACACAGGAGAGAAGCCCTATGAATGTGAACAATGTAGGAAAGTGTTCTCCTGGAAGTCACAGCTCATTGTGCATAGTAGAACTCACACAGGAGAGAAGCCCTATGAATGTGAACAATGTAGGAAAACATTCTCTTACAAGTCAGTTCTTACTAGGCATTGGAGAACTCACACAGGAGAAAAACCCTATGAATGTAAACAATGTAGGAAAATATTTTCCCGCAAGTCAGATCTTACTAGGCATTGGAGAACTCACACAGGAGAAAAACCCTATGAATGTGAACAATGTAGGAAAATATTCTCCCAGAAGTCACAGCTCACTGTGCATAGTAGAACTCACACAGGAGAAAAACCCTATGAATGTGAACAATGTAGTAAAATGTTCTCCCGGAAGTCACAGCTCACTGTGCATAGTAGAACTCACACAGGAGAGAAGCCCTATGAATGTGAACAAGGTAGGAAAATGTTCTCTTATAAGTCATTTCTTGCTAGGCATTGGGGAACTCACACAAGAGAAAAACATTATGAATGTGAACAATGTAGGAAAATATTCTCCCAGAAGTCACATCTCACTGCACATCAGAGATCTCACATGGGAAAGAAAACCCATGAATGTGAACAATGTAGGAAAATGTTCTCCTGGAAGTCACAGCTCACTGTGCATAGTAGAACTCACACAGGAGAGAAGCCCTATGAATGTGAACAATGTGGGAAAATGTTCTCTTACAAGCCAGATCTTACTAGGCATTGGAGAACTCACACAGGAGAAAAACCCTATGAATGTAAACAATGTAGTAAAATGTTCTTCTGGAAGTCACAGCTCACTGTGCATAGTAGAACTCACACAGGAGAAAAACCCTATGAATGTGAACAATGTGGGAAAATGTTCTCCCGGAAGTCACAGCTCACTGTGCATAGTAGAACTCACACTGGAGAGAAACCCTATGAATGCTAACAATGTGGGAAAACATTCTCCAGGAAATCACACCTCACTGGGCATAGGAGAACTCACACAGAAGAGAAACCCTATGAACGTGAACAATGTAAAAAAATGTTCTCCCAGAAGTCACACATCACTGCACATCAGAGATCTCACATGGGAGAGAAAACCTATGAATGTGAACAATGTAGGAAAATGTTCTCTTGCAAGTCAGATCTTACTAGGCATTGGAGAACTCACACAGGAGAAAAACCCTATGGTTGTGAACAATGTAATAAAACTTTTTCCCAAAAGTCACATCTTACTGTACATCTGAGTACTCACAAGAGAGAAAAACAATGTAGGCAACATTTTACTACTGGAAAACAGGGTTCATTGTTCATCGGAGGACTCCCATAGAAGCAAAACCTTATGTGTTGAATAAAGGAAAGTTTTCTCTTAGAAACTGTATTTAGTAAGCATCTGAAAAGTCACACTGGGGAGAAACTTTATGAATGTAGGGAGTATAGAAAGTCTTTCATTTATCAGTGAGCCCTCAATGTACATCAGAGAATTCACAAAAGAAAAAAACGTGTGAATGTCAATGTACCAATAGAAAAATCAAGTCAGGGAACCAGCAGTTAGCATAATGGCTATGTCGCTGGACTCCCATGTAGTCGACCACGATTCAAGTCCTGGACCCGGTGGCTTAAACTCACGCTGGGCGTGTGTACGTGCGTGCCCAAGATCCCGAGAGGAGAATGGAGGAGAAGGGATTGCGGCGTGGCCATCCCCTCTGGGGGGGTGATATCTCTTTTCTATCTCTCTGTCTCTCTCTCTGTCTGGCAAGGGCACACACCCTATAGCAAAAACCTCTCCAAAAAAAGAAAAAAAAAAAGAGAAATCAAGTCAGCTCTTACTGTATATCAGAGAACACAGGGATAAGTTCTTTTCTTTTTTTGCAGAGGTTTTTACTATAGGGTGCGTGCTCTCAACAGAAAGACAGAGAGAGACAGAGAGACAGAAAGCGAGAAATCACCCCCCCCAGGGGGGGATGGCCACACCACAGTCCCTTTTCTTCTATTCTCCTCTTGGGATCCTGGGCACGTATGCACATGTGCCCGGCATGGGTTTAAGCCACTGGGTCCAGGACTCGAACCACGGTCAACTACATGGGAATCCAGCAACATAGCCATTATGCTAACTACTGGTCCCAAGGAGTAAGTTCCATAAATTGGAATGGTATAGAAAAATGTTTTCAGAGTAATCATTCCATACTTTCCATTAGAGCACTCCACAGATGGGAAACCCTGTATGTATGGGAACTGTAGTAAAACCTTCCAGAAGCCAGAAATTACTGTGTATCAGAGAACTCTCAGATCAGAAATCCAATACATGTGAAAAATGAAGGTATCTGTTTTTTTTAGAATTCAGTAAACGCAAATAAGGGAAACTCCTCAGTAATGTAAACTGTGCTACAAATCCTTGAAATATTCAAAAATATGAATTGATCTCTAAAGGTAAAAACATTGAACTTTTTCCAAATTAACCTTTGATTAAGCAAGCCACAGTAGTTAAAATTAAAAATATCAGAAAATTTTGGTATGATATTTGTCTACAAAAAGGGAACATTTCAGAAGGCTGATGAATAAGATCTAAGACTTTCCCAACTACAGAAACAAAATGCTTATTTTGGCAAGTGTTTTTTTTTTTTGCTTGTTTTTGTTTTGTTTTGTTTTGTTTTTAAGAGTGATTCTTGTTATAGGGCATGTGTGCTCTCTGAAGAGACAGAGAGAGACAGAGTGACAGAAAACATAAAACCACCCCTTGGGGAGATGGCCACACCACAATCACTTCTCCATTCTCTTCTCAGGACCTTGGGCACACATGTATACACACCGGCTTGAATTTTAAGTCACTGTGTCTGGGACTTGAACTGTACTCGAATATGTGGGAGGCCAGTGGCATAACCATTACACCATCTGCCGGCCCTAGCAAAAGTTTATTTCTATGATCTATGTTTGATGTTTAAAGATACAACAAAATATAACCTCTAATTTGGGCAAAAATAAACAGGAATTTTTCTAACTTCTATTTCTGGCCATGGTAGGCAAGACAACACAAAAAGTGTTGCAAAGCATAGTGGAAATTGAAAGATTAGCGGTCACATAAGCATTGAAAATAGTTATAGGTACTGGAGACAATGTGGGAAGAAGACGAGAGAAAGATGAGAGTGTAAGGAAAGAAATTAAAAAGAAAAATAGGCATTTTAAAAAATAAAATGTAACATAAAGGCCTAACAAAGAAAACAAACAAAAAATTCTAAGACCTCTCAGAGACTGGGAACTACTCCTATGTACTGAGAGGGCTCTGCAAGTGTACTTCTGGTGAAATGTCCAAGTTTACTTTGAGAATGGAACTGATCTAGGCTGGACAGGAGAGATGCAAAGGTTGTGGGTGTGTTGAGAAACAACATATTTCTGGATGGTTATAAAATTTCCAAGGTCCTCTTTGGATGTTGATCACAGCTTTTGTGGCCAGCGTTAGCCAAGAGGTTCTGAGGCAGAACACCCACTGGTCCAGTAATGCAACCCAAGGTGAATTGGTATTGGGCTGGTTTTGGTTTTGGTTTGCCCAATGTCATGACCCAGGTAGAACAGACCAAATTATGGTGGGTAGGATGTAAGGTAGCTGGTCAGTGGTGACAGAAAAAGGCTGATGGAAGTCATTATGAGTTAAATGTGAAAAGTGAGTTGACCAGACTTATTATGTGTACTCACATTGTCTAGCAAGCATTACTGCTATCTGTATGACCCTTTTCACCTTGCAAAACTGACTGGAGTGGTTGCACAGTAATATGAATATATTGAACAGTACTAAATTGCATATACTTATACATGGTTAAAATGTATCAAAGTTTTGCCTTGATCAAATGTTAGGTCTCTCAATCTTTTAGTTTCCTCTGCATACTTCCTTATAAAAAGCCTTTTGAGCAAATAACCCTCCTAAAGTAGTTAAGCAAGAAACATCACAGTAAATTTCAGATCTTTCAAAATTAAGTGATTAGGTTTCTCATCATCCACTACCCCCTGGGTGATGTCTGATCACCCTGTTTCTTCAGCAAGTATTCTATTTTTTAAATTTTGTCCAGAATCTCTCATATTCTTAATGTTTCTTTAGTCATTTTTCATCTGATGATCTCAACACTGCTCCCCAGTTATTAATTTCCACTGCTCACACTGTATTTGAAGTTGAGCACAATTTCTCTTCCACAGTGCAAACTCCCATTTCAGTGGACCATAAGCTTACCATAATGGTCCAAAATAAAGCTTTTCTCACCCCACTTTAACCAGTGTCTTTGAAACAATTTCTTTAAATAAATTTCAAACTTTTTTGAATTGTTTTCCACAATAACAATAGTCATGGGATGTCCAGAGTAGTAATAATAAGTACAGAAAGAATGGTGGTTTGCCAGAGGCTGGGTCATGTGGGAGGAATGGAAAGACTTGACATTATTGTATAATAATAGTTGTTGATTATTCAATTTTACAAGATGAAAGGAGTCATAAAGATGGATGGTGGTGATATTCCTAGAACCTTGAGAGGAAATACGATAAATTTATGTAATATATATTTTACAAAAATAAATGAAAAATAATAAAAACACCACTATATAAGGATATGTAATCTATTGTCCTTGTTGAAGTGATACATATAGTGGCCAAATAATGTTATTCCAGTAATAGGTTAAGTCTTGAGGCCTGCGCAGGCCGGGCCTGTGCGGGCCAGGGCTCTGCCTCACGTGCTCCGGCCGGGACTCTGCTTCACGTGCCACGGCCCGGACCACCCGGCCCCCACTGCCTCTCCGGCACTGGGTGTGTCCCGCGCTCGGCACGGACCGGCTGAGGTCGCCGTCCTTCCTTTCTCGGGCCGGGTGGGCCAGCGGAAGGTGGCGCTGGATCCCGTGCACATTTGCGTGCTCGGGGCTGGCTGTGTGTGGCTGCCGGGCCTGCACGTGGCCGCCGGGCCTGCGCGTGGTTGCCGGGCCTGTGCGTGGCCGTCGGGTCTGCACGTAGCCCCCAGGGCCTGCACGTGGCTGCCGTGTCTGAGCGTGGCCCCCGGGCCTGTGCCTGTGCGTGGCCACCAGGCTAGCGCATGGCCGCCGGGCCAGCACATGGTCCCTGGGCTTGCGCACAGCCACCGGGCCTGCGCGTGGCCCCCGGGTCTGCCCCATGCATTTGCCGCTGGCCGCAGGCAGCAAACTGAAGCCAAAAACAAGGATCAAGAATTTGCAACTACAAGCAGCAGAAAGAAACTTTAGCTGTCTTAAACCAATTGAGAAATATAACGTATAGAAGGATTTTCTCTGCCTATGGACAGTGAGAAGATGATGGTTACCAGCCCTGCATTACCTCAGGGAAAAACAAGAACTACTCTACCATTCTTAAGTAAGCCAGATACCCGAGGATGACTCATGCTGCAGATCCCCACAACACCATTCCCGGTAATCACAAGATGGATGCTGTGTTGCATCAACTGATAATCATCTCTGCTTTCCAGAACCACTTTCCTGGAACTGTATTCCATGGAGACTCACCTACAATTTTGGAACTGCACGAGACCCACCCTTAATCCAACCCTGAATAGAATCTATGCTCCCTATTGTTAAAAACTTTATGAGCTGATAATTGAAAAAACAAAAATACTGAAAGAACTGGAAGGTATAATAGCAGGGTTGGCAACTGCAGATACTAGAGACAGTATGGGAGAGGTAATGGGAATGAGTAATTGAGGGCGGAAGAGCGGGATTCGGGGAACAAACAACACACTTAATAGACACAAAAATGAAAAGTTGTCTGTTGATGATAATGTATATGGTAATATCATTGTCTTCACTAATGTGCACTGTATTCATGCTGGGAAAAACCATGTTGTGCACTGAAAAATAGAAGGTGGTCAGATACGGAGGATATATTGCTGAGTGAAGTAAGCCAGGTTATGAAAGAGAGATATTGTATGTATCCACTCAATATATACCGACTGTCAGCACTCTGATAGAGAGCAAAGAATTGGAGGACATAAAAGCAGTTAAGGTACTTAATGAGAATAGGACAGTGTGGAATGGGGGAAGTGAAGAGAAGAGGATAGAGAAAGATAACAAGTGAACAATAGAGAGGCAGGACGTTAGTGAGAAACAGATATGGCTTAGTAACTGTTGATGTTGACATGTATAATATTCTCAACTGGATTTGTCTGAGAAGTATTTCATGATGGGCAAAGTATTTGTACAAGCAAAATGAGAAATAGCGATTGACTGTTTTAAAAAATAATTAGAATAATAATAATAATGATTGGGGAAAACATAGAAAAGATATTGAATGTTGAAGCAGGGAGATTAATGTCTCTGTACTGACTGACATGCATGGCATTCCCTTTTGAAAAAGCAATGTAATACACTGTAAAGTTATATGTAATTCAATGTAATATAAAGAAGAATATGATGATAATAAAAATTAAAAAAAAAAAGACTTGAATCAATTATGGCCCATCTGTGCTAAAATAGAAAGAAATACTGATGTCTTAGTATTAGCAGAATGTTCCCAGAATAAACTGAATGTTCCTAGAAAGAGAACATGTGCCTAAGACAGTGACTATTGTCCTTTTACCATTTCTTCCTCTTCACCCCCACCATCTCAGGGTACACTTTGATCTGATTGACTCTCCCTCTTCCAAATTTGTTCACTTTTGAAAAGGTTTTTAAGACTTCTACAAAAGGCCCATAACAAGAATGATATGGCAAGTTGTTGCCAGAAGACAGTTTATCTCAACATATTTTGCAATCTTGTTCACCTTTTCCAAGAGGCCAAATCATGGTTCACTGGTGCATAATTTTCACTGGACTAGATGCCTAGTGTGTACCTTAGAAGAAAACATCAGCATGTTTTATTTGTAAACAAAATCCTTTTAGTTTTGAAATTTTAAAGATCCATAATGCGGTATCTCTACCTAAAAGTTAAGTCAGTTGCTCTCCCTGATCTGAAAAGTGTCACCAGGAAGCAAAAAAACACTTAAGATTGATTGAGAGATTTCTCTCATTATATAAAGCTGTCTTAAAAAAACTCCACATTAGAATATTTTAGAATTTTTTTTTGCTCAGCCAGAAAGATACTCAAGAAAGCTATCCCTTGACATTCTGAGCATTCTGCTGCCAGCTAGTGTCTAGAGTGGCACTAAAAGAATTGAATATGTTCAAGGTTAAAATCTTGAGCAGTAACCATGATCAGTATACTTTAACCTGATAGACTTCCCTCATTTTTGGTCACTTTTGAAAAAGCTTTTAAGTTGTAGTAAATCACTCATTATAAGCAGTTTTCTGTAAGGGACAACCCTCTTGGAAACATCAGCTGGCTTTGTGTGTGAAAATGGGCCCACAAAAGTTGCAGTGACCTGATCATTGGCAAAAATAGGAGTCCTTTTAATTTCTAAATGGCATGTTCAAATGCATAATTGAAAAAAGCTGGTTATAGAACCAGGTAAACTGAATGGGAAAGTTACTTTCAATGACATCTAGAAGCTATCTTAGATAACAGTAGGACCATATTTTTTTTCAAGAGGTAAGTAAAAAGCTATCAGAATCCATTTTTGAATTAAAATTTCAGAGAGCTGTTCTACTCCAACTACTCTTTAACTACCTCCTGGCACCTCTTCATGCTCTTCTGTATAATCTTCTACATCCTGAAGATAATACGACACTCCAGTGCTATCCTTTAACCACCCTAGTTTGGCTACTCTCTTATGTAAAGCCTGTCATAGAGCAATATCTGTCTTAATATATAACCTGTGAACCAAAACTGATGTTGTGAATGATTTTTCAGACCCAACTGAGGACCCCATATATGTTGCTAGGGAATTTGATTTATATGTATTACCTGTGAGCCTAGATATTGTGGCCTTTATCAGCTGGCTCAAGTTAGTATCATGAGAGTGCCCAGAATGACTAAAATTGGTAATTGAAACTATGGTATAGATTTTAATAAAAACCCAGGAGAATGAAAACAAGTCTGCCGATTAAGAAAAATTCTTGATGCAGCTATACCATAACTATTTCCAAGAAATGCAGAAGTAAATTTCAACAATAGAAACAAAGGATGAATGGATATTGATTATTTTGAATGGCCGAGAAAAACTTGAAATGGTATTCTAGTATGACAGAGGCAAGCTATCAAATTCATCAAGATGATAACCTCTTAAATTCTACCTTTTAAAAAAAAGAATTATTTTTTTCTTTATTTTTACATGAGTTTTGCCAGAGAAAGACAGAAAGAGAGAGAAAGTCACCAAGTACGGGACTCAAACCATGGTTGGCCATGTGGGAATTCCAGCACCTTAAACACCATGCCACCAGCTGGCCCAAATTCTGCCTTTAATGGATTGGATGAAGGTTCTGTTATTTTAGTTAAAGACACCAAATTAACTGGGTGACTGTCCAGATTCATGGCCTTGTTAATCTGGCCAGTCACTCCCACATAGAGCACATGTGCTCACCAGAGAGAGACAGAAACTGAAAAAACACCTGGTCCTAATCACATTCTGTGGTCTACCTGCTGGTTGTCTTTCAAGGTGGCACTAAGCTCTTAAGGTGGGATGGTGAAGAAAGTTTAATGTTTTAACTGAAGTGTTATAACCTTGTACGTAGCTCCTCGCCAGTTTTTATCATTCTGCAGTTAAACAGTGCCAGGGCCCGAGGTTGGTGTATGAAATATGTAATTTTGGAGGATAGTTCCTCTCACATTTTCCTCTGTGGTGCACAGGGCTGTGGAATCTCTCCAAGTTCAGATAATTGACTCATCCTTTATGTCCCTAAGCTGATTCAGTATTCCGGGAGAATCCAGCCTATTTCTTGCAGTTTGTCAGTTTTGCATTGCTCCACCACTAGAAGTGTTGGCATTTATTCAATGGTGTGTTTCTTTTCTCTCTCTCTCTCTCTCTCTCTCTCTCTCTCTCTCTCTCTCTCTCTCTCTTTGAGAGGTTTTTGCTATAGGGTGTGTGCACTTGCCAGAAAGACAGAGAGATAGAAAGTGAGAAATCACCCCCCCCCCAGGGGGGTTGGCCATGCCGCAATCTCTTCTCCTTTATTCTCCTCTCGGGATCTTGGGCACATACACACATGTGCCTGGCGTGAATATGAGCCACCAGGCCCGGGACTCAAACTGCGGTCGGCTACCTGGGAGTTCAGCGACATAAACGTTACAATAACTGCTGGTCCCAGTGTTGTGTTTCTTCTCAGAGAGGTCCCACAGTAGGTTTCTCATCATCCAGGTTGATTTTTCTTAATGGAGATGGTTTTTGAGCATTAGTTAACCATCTCTTCAGGTCTAAGATTCCTGAATGAAACTGCCTTTCCTTTACATCAACACTTGTCTGTCAACTGTTGGCTTTTCATCAGTGAGCACCTAACTTTGGGATGGTCACTGACACCAAACTGCAGCTGGTTCAATAACAATAAAAGGTACCGCTTAGAGCAAGCTTACATTTATGATTTATTCCTAAAATTTATTTTATACTGAGGAAATAAATTATTATGAGTTTAAATGTCAACATGGTGCCTGAAAAACATTTTATAATCATCTTTTTTAATAAACTGGTATTGGAGAAGATAACATCTTTAGAAGAATGTGTGTGGTGGGGGGAGGACATACTGCAGGCCAGCTGGTGGCATGGTAGTTGAGGCACTGGGCTCACACCTGATTGATCATGGTTTCAGCCCTACACCTGGCAGCATGCTTTGTAACTTTTCCTCTCTTTTTCTCTCTGTTCATTTCTGGTGAGCACATGTGCTCTGTACCAAATTTGATAATGATAATATTAAATAAAATTTTAAAATTTAAAGTATTCTTAAGGAAATTATTTTTGTAATTCCATTTGTCCTTTTTAAAATTTGATCAGTGAGTGAAAGAGAGAGAAAGGGAAAGTGAGAGAGCAAGCTGCCAGGTTCAGGATTCAAACCGTGGTTAGTCATGTGGGAATACACTGCCCTTAACCACTATACCACTTGCTGTCCCCTAGAAATTATTTTTTTAAAAGACCATATTGCAATTTAACGTAGGTTAGAAACTTCTATATGGGAGTGAGGTAGAATAAGAAATTCTACGATGCTGGACTACCATTCCTGTTAGTCATTTAAACAACATTTATTGAGCATTTTTTGTGCCTACCTCATGCCTATGTAGACACAAGAATTTAAAAATGATTAACTTAAAGTTGAATACAAAAATTTAATGATGTATACACATATATTAAGATGTCAGGAGTCCAGCAGGTGGCGTCATGGTTAAGGAAGGCATACTGGACTCCCACATGGTCAACTGCAGTTCAAGTCTCAGACCTTGTGCCTTGTTTTGCACTTTCTCTCTTTCTCTGGTAAAAATAAAATAATAATAATAATGAATATAATTAAATAACTTTTAAACAAATGTCGAGAGAATGATGTTTGTGTTATGGTCTCATCCAAATTATATATAAAATAGAAATCTTAAGACTTGTTTCTGTAAATTCTGTGGGAAAAAATAACCTTGAAATAGAAAAGTGTAGAAAAATAATGTGAGTAATGGTCTCGAGTTTTCAAGTCTTCTCACTGACTTGGGCACAGAGAACAACTGGCACAGGCCAGTATCCCCAAGTGGGCATTTCTACCAAAGAAACCCTCCTGGTGGAAATGTAGCAGACAGCTCAGTGCTCCTAGATGCATGGACATCCAGCTATGAGATCCCAGCATGGTGCAGAAAAAGTCCCTTCGTAGGTCCAGGAAGGAGCTGTTAGCACCATCCTTGGAGAAGGACCTGGAGTTCTGTAGGGATCTGGAGAGAGTCCAGTGGGTGGAGGGTTCCCTGTCCAATGGCTGTCACTTCCTCCTTGGCTGATACCTACCCCATCTGCCAGGTCTTTCTTACAAAGGAATCAGGATGGTGAACCCAATCCAGCCCCCAGAGTAAGAGGGTCTAGAGGGACAGGCAACATCCATCATGGCACATTAAATAACTTATTACTAACTGGTTAATAAATTAAGGCAGAATGTGCTGCTGTGTCCCCAGGGATGGCATCCTGAGAGGTAACCTGGATGACATATTCCTGGAACTGTGCATAGAAGGGGACTGGACAGCTCACTTGGAGTTTAGTGGGATTGGGTCCCAGCCAGTCTAGGGGATATAGGACCAAACTCCTACCCTGCTCAAAGCAGATATTGAGGGTGGGGGACAGCAGAGGTTCCAAACTGTCAGTGACCATGAAGGGATGAGCATGAGATTGCCTCGGATTTGGGGCACTCTGAGGACCTTGATATCAGCCTACACATGCCGCAGTTTCTGGGAGCACTGGTTGCACTTGGAGCCAGAGGGTTGGCAGTGGACTATGAGCTAGGAAGGTTGGAGTGAGCACCAGTCACCCACTGCCCAGCCAGTGCCCATTTGCCAGTTTGTAAATATAGTCCCCGGAACCACAAGTCAAGGGGGACAGAGGCTATTGACATTAATCCCACATCTTTTTTTGGTATGATTTTTGCCATGGAGTGTGTGTGCTGATCAGAGAGAGAGACAGAGAAAGACAGTGAGGAAAAGTGAGAAATCACCTCCAGTGGTTGTGGCATGGCCACAACCATGCCACACATACATTCTCCTGGGATTTGGGGCAAGCACACATACATTCCTGGCATGATTTTCAGTCTGCCAGGTCTGGGACTCAAAATATTGTCAGCCATGTGGAAATCCACCACCTTAACCACCATGCCACCTGCTGGCCCAGTTGCACATCTTTTTGTAAACTTATTTTACCCCTTGGTTAAGATAACTGAGCAGAAATACTATTTCACACAGAAATTTGTAGTTATTTATTTACTTATTTATTTATGACTACTCTGCTGTTCTGGAGTATTTGCATATGATAGGTAAAGTACCTCCGATGAAGCTATGACCAGGTGGGTACAAGTTATTACCAGGCTTAAAAAGAGATGTGTGCCTGCAACATCATGGAAGGACATGAAGTAGGAGTCCTTTGAGGCAACAAGCCAAAACCTACCAAAAGCATAAACAGCATGAAGTCAGTAGGCTGTCCCTTAAAAACAATCTACCCTGGTCCAGCAGATGGTATAATGGCTACGTTGTTAGACTCCCATGTAGTCAACCGCGGTTCAAGTCCTGGACCAGTGGCTTAAACTCATGCTGGGCGCATGTGCATGTGGGCCCAGGATCCCAAGAGAATAATGGAGGAGAAGGTACTATGGCATTTCTATGCCCCCAGGGTTGATTCCTTGCTTTCTGTCTCTCTGACTCCGTCTTTCTGAGAAGTTTTTTTTTTTTTAAGAGGTTTTTGCTATAGTGCGTGTGTGCTCGCCAGACAGACATAGAGAGACAGAGAGACAGAAAGCGAGAAATCACCCCCTGGGGGGATGGCCACGCTGCAATCCCTTCTCCTCCATTCTCCTCTTGGGATCTTGGGCATGCATGCACATGCGCCTGGCGTGAGTTTTAAGCCACCGGGTCCGGGATGCGAACCGCGGTTGACTACGTGGGAGTCCAGCGACATAGCCATTACGCTAACTGCTGGTCCCAGTTTTGTTACTACATTTAGTAACATGCCTTATAGTTTAAAACAAAACAAAACAAAAACAAAACAAAACAAAAAAACCTCTCACAAACAAACAAACAAAAACAATCTACACTGACCAAAACATAAAAAGAAGGAAAAGGGAATATTTAAATGAAGATGTGAATGGCTTCATGGAATACCCTAGACAGAACTCACAGATGGGTCACAATCGGGAGATTCTATCAACAGACATGAAGTAATGGAAAAAAATTGCAGTTGCTTTAAAGAAAGTCTGTGGGAAGAAAGATGTTAAAAACATATAATATCCTTCATTAAGCCAATATACAGTTTATTCTGGATGAGAAACCTCATTTTGTATGCTGTGATATACGGTAAATGAATGTAAAATAAATTAAAAAGGGGCAGAGAAAATGCAATGGTATATAGCGATCAAATGTTTAAAAAATAAGAATAATAAAATGGAATTAAAAATTCTGACCATAGAATTGCAGTGACAGAGGCAAACGAGGCTTCTGAACTCTTAGGTTGCCCTGGAATTTTTTGATCCTGCTCATTTGCCTACTTTAGCCCTTGGAAATTCACTGCCTTGACTCCAAACAAATGTGTGTGTATTGTTTTGGGTTTTTATACCTGGGTCTGTAGTTTTGTCTCTGACCACCAGAGGGCAGATTGTGCCTACTCTGTTAAAGCAGTGAGCTGGGGAGGTCCACTTGAAGTTCATTTTGGCTGCCCTCTGCCCTGACCCATACTGCATTTTCTATTATGATTATCTATGTTTATAATATGAAGTGCTTAGAAGTAGTAACAAAGCTCCAAGATAATTTCATTTATTTATTCAGCAACTGTGTTCTGCACATTTGTGGCACAGTGTTAGTTGTGAGTGTTGCACTAATGACCATAATCTCTCCCTGCAGAAATTTACAGTCTGATGTGAGTTGGACAAAAATACAAAGTTCTAAAGTGAAACTAAACAGGTGCTGTGAGGGAGAGCGTGGGGTCACTTAGTGGGCAGGTATAAAAGGCTTCATTGAGGTGACAGTTGTGCCCTGACCAGGAAGGTAAGTGAAAAAAATCGTGCATATATCCAGGAGGAATTTTCCAGGGTAAAAGCTCAGCTGTCCAGAGACTGGGAGAAAGAGGTCAATTAGACCAGACAGGTAGTTTTAACATAGCCAGTGTGGGTGGATAGAGTCTAGGACGAGAAGGGAGGAAGGAAACAGGGTAGAGCCAGGCCTCATGGCCTGGAATTCTCTACTGTTATCTGTTATTAATGTGAAACACTACCCCAAATTTTATAGCTTCTAAGACTCCTGTATTATCTGACAGTGTGGACCAGAATAAAGGCCCAGCTCAGCTAGGTGCTTTTGCCTCCAGGTCTCTCAGGAAGATGAGGCTATGATCTCAACTAAGACCCACCTGAGACAGGACCAGTTTTTTGTTTTTGTTTTTGTTTTGTTTTGTTTTTGCACTAAATTTTTTTTCTATTTTTATTTTTATTTTTTCACATTATTTATTATTATTATTATTATTATTATTTTGTATATACGTTCAATCATATTGTTTGGCTGCTTACAATGAGACCATTTCGATATGTGAACATTTCTCCCCAGACCCGTTGATCAAAATATCTTCAACATAGGGAACCAGCAGTTAGTGTAATGGCTATGTCACTGGACTCCCACGTAGTCGACCGCGGTTCGTGTCCTGGACCCGGTGGCTTAAAACTCATGCCGGGAGCGTGTGCGTGTGTGCCCAAGATCCTGAGAGGAGAATGGAGGAGAAGGGATTGCAGTGTGACCATCTCCCCTGGGGGGTGATTTCCTGCTTTCTGTCTCTATGTCTCTCTCTGTCTGTCTGGCGAGCGCACGTGTCCTATAGCAAAAAAAAAAAAAAAAAAAAAAAAAAAAAAACCTCTCCAAAAAAAAAAAAAAATTATCTTCAACATATAACACCATATCTCCCCATCCCATCAATGCTCTCCCTCTGTATCCCTTCTCCAAATGTCCTTCGTTAGGCCCCACTCCTCCACATACACCTCATTTGACATTCACACCAGGACCAGCTTTTGAGATCATGAGTTCTTGGCAGGATTCAGTTTGGACTGGGGTCTAAATTCTTGTTTGTTTTCTTGGCCCTCTATTAATTCTTTGCCACTGAAACCTTATCATAAAGCAACTGCAATTTCTGAGCTCGATTTTCAAAACTTAGGGATGAGATAGAGAGATAGAATAAACACAGTGAGAGAACACAAACATAGCACCTTTTTTTCTTCTTTGTCTAGAAGCCAGTAACTAGATGCAGTCCAACCCAGAGAGGAGGTCATTACACTAGGATCTGTGTACCAGGAAGTAGAAATCATTGGGAGCAATTATGGATTTTCCTAGAACCTCACAATTCCATAGGCCAACATGAGGCACTAGACTCTAATTCTAAAGAACTATTTAATTTTATTAACTGTTATTGTTATTTAGTTTGATCAAAGAGGCGGGCAGGAGAGAGGACAATGAGAGTGAGAAAATAAGCCACAAGGTCTGGGATTCAAACCACAGTTGGCCATGTGGGAGTCTGGTGCCTTAACCACTATGCCATCTGTTAGCCCCTCCAATTCTAAATATAATGGAAAAAACACTAATAGTTTTATGTCAGAGAGAGTCGGTATCTGAATTTTATTAATTCCAACCTTCCCATGATGCAGACTAGGAAATAAGAGGAAAAATGACTTTCCAGACCAGAATTATTACAGACCAGAATTCAGACTGTTTGAAGTAGTATTTCATAATACCTCCCATCTTTTTGTGTAATGCTCCCAACTTAAGTTTGTGTATTTCCTACATGTGGTATCAGCCAATGGATTATATAGGTATTAGAGCTACACATACCTGGTGACAACCCCAAAAATAGATGCTGGAACTATCTCCATTGTGCAAATAGAGAGACAAAGGAGGCCCTGGCACACATAATGGCTTGTCCAGGTCATAGAACTGAAAACAAGGAGAAGCCAGCAGCAAGCCAGTTCTTAATCCTCAGAGCTGAGAGCCTTCCTGATCTGCAGGTGGGTTGTGTAGTATAACTGTGTTCAATGTGGATAAAGCATGGAATGAGGCTGAGTAGTCAACAGCCCAGGTGGGTCCTTGGGGAGAATCATCTGAGGATCCTGCATACCTGCTA
Organism: Tupaia tana; assembly: GCA_026018925.1. Taxonomy (NCBI): domain Eukaryota; kingdom Metazoa; phylum Chordata; class Mammalia; order Scandentia; family Tupaiidae; genus Tupaia; species Tupaia tana. The sequence continues at coordinate 5,053,697 of JAKSZU010000024.1, forward strand.
TTCCAAAGATGAGTACTCCCTCCCCTACAATACAATGCCACCTTGGCCTCTTGCTAGCTATGTGTTAGGAAGGTCACTTTACCTCTGCGGTCCTGAATTTTCTCCTGTGAAAACTGAGGTAAAAAGAAAACCAACAGGGACCAGCAGTTAGCGTAATGGCTATGTCGCTGGACTCCCACGTAGTCGACCGTGGTTCGAGTCCCGGACCCGGTGGCTTAAACTCACGCCGGGCGCGTGTGCGTGCGTGACCAAGATCCCGAGAGGAGAATGGAGGAGAAGGGATTGCGGCGTGGCCATCCCCCCTGGGGGGTGATTTCTCACTTTCTATCTCTCTGTCTCTCTCTGTCTGTTTGGCGAGCGCACGTGCCCTATAGCAAAAACCTCTCAAAAAAAAAAAAAAAAAAGAAAATCAACATACAAGGTTATTTCAAGGTCTGAAGCAAGCAATGGGAAGTGCAGCCCCAGTATTGGCCTTGTGGGAAGAACTGTCAAAGGGCTATGCTTGCTCTTGTTTATGATTTTCTTGTATAAATCTTTAGCAAAGCATGAATACATGAAAATATCATAAGTGCAACATTGACAGGAATAGAATTAATCCACCCATCTATATACATCTCACCAGTTTTATTAGTACTAATGTGCATATATGTTTCTGTGTATGTGCATGTTTAATTTTTTAGTATTTTGTTCCATATGTAGACTTATTTCTCTATCAACATAGTAAAAATACAAATGTTTTTAATCACACAGTTATCTCCTCTTGTCCTCCTGTAACAGCACCCCACTTTCCTTCTGCTCACCACTATGACCATTATTATTTGCAACTACTAATTTCTTTCCCATTTCCATAAATTTGTCATTCCAAGGAGGATGTCATTTAAATGGGATTACAGATTACCTAACATTTTGTGATTGTATTTTCCAAAGCACATCATTTTCTGGAGAATCATTTAAATTGTCATATACTTTGTTTACTTTATTTCTGCCACATAATCTTAAATGCTGTGGATGCACTACACTGTCAAAACATTCACCCAAACAAGGCATATCAGTGGTTTCCATTTTGGGCTGTTTTGAGTAAGACATACTGACCAGTTATGTACATTGTCTATGTATAATAGTAAAACTTCTCAATACTCTAGAGCCTTTATAGCAAACAGCTTCTGGGTGACAGGGTAGATATAAGTTTAGTTTTATTAGAAACTGCCTTGTTAGTGCCAGCTGGTGGCATCCTGGTCAAAGCTGCTGAACCCACATGACCAACTGCATGCTCAAATCTTAGACCCAGCATCTTGAAAACATGCCAAGGACAAGTATGAGCATGTCCATAACCCTGAAAGGAGGGAAAAATGGAGGAGAAGGGATTTTAATTTGTCCATGACCATAGGGGTACTTTCCTATTTCCCTCTCTTTCTCACTCTCTCTGGTGAGGATGTGTACTCTATGGCAATTAAAAAAAGAATGAAACTGCCCAACTTCTCCAAAGTGTTGTATTATTTTGGATGTTCATCATTGATGGATGAGTAATCTTTTCCTCAGTTTCTTTTCCTAAATTGGCTTTATTTCAGTTTTTAAACTTTTATCACTCTGAAAAGTATGTATTGATAGCTCATTATTTTAATGTATATTTCATAAATGGCTGATGGTAAATAAAACACATTAAATAGCAAGTTCAGCTGATCGTTTCAAGAAAAGCAGTTTTGAACTGGTAAGGATATTTCCTTGGAACTTAAAGCCTAGAAACAGGTTAGTATTCTGTTCAAATAGTAGGTACATGAATCTATTGACAGCTCAAGACAGGACAAAAATCCTCAAAACCAGACAACAAAGCTTAGAAGAAAAGCAGGAATACTTCAGTCAAGTCACAGAATGCTGTTTCATCAGTTCAGTCTCATGTACTTAATCTTTCTTCTGTTTCTGTTGAGGTTCAATCTTCCAGCTTGAACTCTGAGATATAATACTCAACTCCAGACTTTGTCCCTACAATTAAGTTGCCCATTTTCTTAGTTTCTGAACTCTTATTTCTGTGTGTCTGCATTTAATTTTACTGACATAGCACTCCCTTAAGAACTTCTTGGAGATCTGGTCTGGTGCTGCTAAATTCTTTCAGGTTTTGTTTATCTGGGAAAGTTCGTGTCTTTTCTTCCCAAACAAACGATAATCTTGCTGGGTACAGAATTCTCGGTTGAAATTGCTTTTCCCTTAATACTTTGAATATATTTTCCCATTATTTCCCCGCTAGCATTGTTTCTGATGAGAGATCTGCCGTTAGTCTGATGGGATACCCTTTGTAGGTAACTTGCCGTTTTTCTCTTGCCAGTCTTAGTCTTTGTCTGTGGTTTTGGTCAATCTGGCTATAATGTGTCTTGGAGAAGATCTTCTTGGGTTGATTCTATTTGGGGTCCTCTGTATTTCTTGGGACTGAATCTTTGAGTGCCTCTCCAGGTTTGAAAAGTTTTCTTGCAGGATTTCCTGGAATAGATTATCAATGCCCTTATGAGTCTGTTCACCTTCTGGGATGCCTATTATCTGGATGTTTGGACATTTAATTGTATCTAGTATTTCTCGTATATTATTCTCAAATTTTTGGGCCATTTTCTCAGTCTTCGTGGTGGAATTTTCTAGGCCAGCAATTTTCTCTTCTACATCTGAGATTCTATTTTCTGTATGAGCTAGTCTGCTTTTAATACTTTCAAGGGAGATTTTGACTTCTTGTATTATAGCCTTCATCTCTAACAATTCCATTTGATTCTTTTCTAAAGTGTGAAATTCCTCTTTTAGAGTAGTTAGATTACCTATGATATTGTATGATCAACAAAATGTTGGGGGAAAAGGAATTGAAGACAACTGTAAACAGCAAAGATAGTGTAATAAGAGAGTGGAATCGGGCAGAGGGTCAGACATGGGGTAAAAAACATATATATGAAAGTAGAAATGGAATATTATTGATGATAACATGCATGATTAAGCCACTGTGCAGTTTATTCTAGATGGGAAACCACATTTAGTATGTTGTGATGATGCTCAGGGAATGAATGTAAATTAATAAAAAAAATTTCAGAAGAAAAAAAGACACTAAAACTCTTATAGAAATTAAAAAAAAACAAAACCTGTATTTGATGACCACAGTAAGCTATATAGCCCCAGCTAGGTACTATTTCATAGTATGTTCATTCTACTCACTGAGGTTTATGCCTAAAGTCAGACATAGATTCATGTGTATTTATATATCAGCTGCACTTGCTATTGCAAGTATTTAGACAAATTAAGTTCATTAGAAATCAATTAAATGGGGGGGAAAGGCATAGAAAGCAACCATGGATACCAGAGACAATGTGGGAGGAGGGTTGGACAGGGCAGAGGGTTAGGGAGAGGGAATCAAGGATGGCAAAAAAAAAAAAAAGGCAAAATATACAAGACATAAGAAATGGAAAATTATTTGTTGATAACATGTATGTTGATGTGATTGATTGTGCCAATAGACAGTGTATTGGATGGAAAATTCATTTTTTATACTGTGATGATGTATAGTGAATTAATGTAAAAAAATTAAATAAAAAAATTTAAAAAATAAAACACATTAAATAAAAATGCTTATGTGACATCATTGTATTATCTCCAGTAAAATGTCTGCTCATGACTGTATCCCCTTCTCTAAATCTAAGCCCCCCCCCCTTTTTTGACTGGTGAATCTAGGAGTTCTGTTTATATCTTGGATACTAGTGTTGACTAGATAGGAGTTTTATTTTGATGAATTTGGAATATTCCAGGATATTTCTGGTTAAAATCACTTAGCTTGCTTCTGTCCAGGATTTTGCTTGCAATTCACATGGATGCAACATGCACCTGCTTCCTCTGTAAAACCCTCATCATCACCCATATAACTTCATGCCAGCCAACCTATCAGTCTATGAGTAATCTCTCTGCATCCCTGACCTCACCACTCAAGGGCAGCCCTGGGATCCAGCACCTCCAGTGGTGCTGGACTGCCCAGACTCCACTCCTTAGAGACCATCATTGTCTGAGCAAGGTGGAACCTGTTATACAGAGCCCACCCTTTTGCAGTAAATGCCCAGAGAGGTTTCCAAGACGTTCTGGGGAAGTGACTGGCCCTGTCCTGCAACAGTCAGTGTCCTGTCTCAACCCCATGCCACAGGCTGTCCTGCCAGAGCATGTTCATATGCCCTGGGTGTGATGTGTGCTCTTCCTGGATTAGGCATCTCTATTTCATCCCAGCCAGTGGGAGGAGGAGGATAAAAAGAGGGGCAATACGTAAGAACCAAAGACACTGAGGGATGGAAGAGATGGGGCCAAACAGAAAAGGTGACATAGACAATGAGGTGAGTGAGAACAATGGACTTGGAAATACACAAAAAGAGTGAAAGTTAACTGGGAGAGAAACAGAGGGAGAAATGAAAACAGACACAGAGGGATTGGCAGAAGGAGGAAGTGGACAGGAGAAATGACCTTGACCCACAGGGGCATTTAGTATAACAGAAGGCAGATCATAAGTTTAATAAATGCTTCTCTAATTTTCAAGTTAGCTTTCTTTTCAAATTTTTTGAGTTAGATTCACACAGATCTCTCAAGGGTTTTGGCTCAGGTTTAGCAGTTTGTCTATTTCCATATATGCTTGTTAAGCACATGTGTCGCTAACATATATAAATACTAAGTTTTGTCAGTTAATATTATAATATTAACACACAAACCTAGTTGAACTTAATGGTCTGGAGTTGAGATTCTCCAGCTAAGAGCAAGTTCTCCTCCAATTCCTCTTACCTTTCTGCAGATGTTGAGGTATGGCTGGGCTGACATGGCACTTTGTTCCAACAGAGATCATTTGTTCATGATGCATAGAATGCCTACAGTTATTTCTACAGCTAACACTGTTTCACATTGTTCATTTTCAATAATTAGACCTTCTCAGTTTTATATTTCATCTCTATTTAATATTCTCTGGAAAATAGGTATTAGAGATTTGAGATGGGCCACTAGGTGGCATGGTGTTAAGGAGCTGGACTCTCACATGGCTGACCATAGTTTGAGTCCTGGAACTGGAAGCTTTCTTTTTCTCTCACTATTGTCTGTCTGTCTCATGAGCGCACATGTCCTACAGAAAATTATAAAATAATAAAATTAAACACTCCTTTAAAAAATGAAAAATACAAAATTTGAAATCCATGTATCAAAATTATGAAGGAGAAATCTCTTGCTCAGGCTATGAATTATGGTCTAAAATCTTCCACCAGTGCTAGTTTTTCTCTGCTTGTCTTCTGTACTTTCTTCCCCGCCAGCCCTGACACATAGTAAGGCACACACCTAAGGAAAGGAGAGCCAGGCCCTTTAAACACAGAATAGTCTCTGCAGTGAGGAGGGCATGTGGATCTGGAAAGCAGATTGGTAAAAGAAACAGAACACAGGGAGTCTAGGCAGCTCGGGAATAAGACAGGAGAAGCTTGAGACTCCCTCTCCTGGTGGCCCTGAGCTCAGTGGAGAGTTGGCATGATCTATGCGGTCTGTGTCTAGAAGGGGGCTCAGCCTAGCCACAGACCCAGAACCGGCTCTGTGGTGTGGCTTTCACTATATAGGAAGGTGTCCTGCAGAAAGCATAGAAATGCCTTGCCTGTTTGTCCCTGTGTGAGAGCGTGGTTCTGAGCCAGGACTGTTAGGAAAGGAGAGCCACAATAAAGGGAGGAGGAACAAAAAGGAACCAAAGGACAAACAAGCCTCAAAAACGAAAAACCAGTTTTACAACATACTACCCCTTTAGAGGACAGAAAAGACAAAGTAATAAATGGGAGCAAGGCATGCTGACTGTTCTGATCATGGACCCTTAAAATATATATGTAAAGAACCAGCAGTTGGCATAATGTCTATGTCACTGGACTCCCACTTAGTCAACTATGGTTCGAGTCCCAGACTCGGTGACTTAAACTCACACCAGGCACATGTGCGTGCCTGTCCAAGATCCTGAGAGGAGAATGGAGGAGAAGGGATTGCAGTGTGGCCATCCCCCTGGGGGGGGGGGTTATCACTTTCTGTATTTCTCTCTCTCTCTCTCTCTCGTATGTGCCCTATAGTGAAACTTCTTTAAAAAAAAAAAAAAAATATATATATATATATATATATATATATATATATATATATATGTAAAGCTGCAGACATACACAATTGAGCAACTGGACATATGAAGAGCACCAGACTCTACCCTGATATACACTAAAAAATAGCCCATCCCTAGATGAAGGGGCTCTTAAGCTACATTGCTCAAGCCTGCTCCTAACCGTGCATAATGTACTATCACCAAATAAATCTGCTCGCTCTTTCACTCTACTTGCGTGCTGCTTTCAGTTCTTAGAGACACCAAGAACCTGATTCTCCTGAGACCATGTACCCTCTCCAGTGACATAGCTATTGCGGTAAGCAAGCTATGAGGTAAGACTCTATTCCTTAACCTTTTTGTCATTTTCATATTTATTTTCATTGAATTTCTTAGCTAAACTGGGACAACTGAGGCCGCATCGATAGCTCTTGGTATGGGCAACTCTGATAGAGCTAGAAACTGCCTCTGGAATGACCTGTTAGTTCTGTAAGCCCCAGGGGTGAGAGATTGTTATTTTCTTCCCATCTCTGTTTTCATCTTTGATTTCACTGTGTCTTCTGATCAACTCGAGTCAGGATAGTTCTTGGCATGGGCACCTACCATATAGGACTGAAAGACCCTCTGGACCAACCATCAAGGTCTTAAGTCCTTAGTGCTAACAGCCCCTTCTTTTTCTATACTGCTTCATTTATGGCTATCTTGTGGGCACAGGTCAGAGAATTAAAAGCTACTAGGGTGCCCACCACATGAAGTCTCCTGTGTGAGGACAACCTGGCCTTAAAATGTGTGATTTAAAACTTCCCTGGGATAAGGCAAATCCAAGCACTAGTCAGGTTCATGTTTGTTTGGCCCTAATAAAATTTCATGATGACACGTGCCTCTTTATCTTTCTTGGAACCTTTATTTCCCTATCTGGCTGATCCTCCTCACCTTCTTCTGCCTGGACTTTACATTTGACCTAAGACATCATCTTTTCTGCCCGGGGAAGCAGAAACTATGAGAAAAAGTGCTTTAATATGTCATTCACTTCTTTGTACTACTGCTTCCAAAGGCACTTCCCAGGTCACATTGCAGTGGTTATACTTAACATTTGTAGGACCCACTCAGATTATTGTGAGGACTCATGTTGATTCTAGGATCTTTTGAAGGCCACATTTGCAGGAGAAATAATTAAGGATCCTATAACCCAGTGGTCAGAATATACAGGATGTATGTCAGGAGACTGTTATGTGCCTTCATTTATGTTCTTTCCTTAGGCATTCTAGGGAGAAACACACATACAGACTTCCTCACTCCTGGTAGGTGGACATTTTTCAATTTGGGAATACTCTTCTCAGGCCCAGGTGAATTGCTTATCCTCTAGCACCTGGACCTTTGCAGTGCTCTCCAACAAGTTTTTCTGTTTCAGCTTTAGGGCACTTCTCTGCTTAGACAGCCACATTTACTCCCACTTATGCACTAGATGAGGATTTTGCTTATAACTTTCCTCATGAGCTAAGTCAACAAGCTTGAAAATGTAAAGAAATGCGATGTTGTTTCTGTAGGCTTTTGTGAATTTTGGAGGGATATAATCAAGAACCAAACTTATCATGAAAAATCCTATATAAGACCAGAGAAAATATGTACTTTGTCTATGTTTTTTTTCTTTTAACCCTCAATATTTCCTCAGTCATTCCCAGGAGAAATGTGCAGTCCCTTGTCCCACAGACCAGACTGGTCCTTGCTCTGCAGGAGCTTTCCAGTTCCATTTCTAGCCCACTGGTCAGCAAGGGAAACTGAGGCAGGAGCACCACTGCCCCCAACCCATTTCCAGGCTCCAAAGACCAGGACCCCACTCCTTTTAAAGTTAGGCAGGGTCTTATTTTTTTTCTTTGCTCTTTCTTTTTGTTTTGTTAATATCATCCCCTCCATTGTCCCACAAACCAGACTGGCCCTTGCTCTGCAGGAGCTCTCCAGTTCCACCTCTAGTCGCCTGGCCAGCAAGGGAAACTGAGGGAGGGGCACCACTGCACCCAGCACTCTTCCAGGCTCCCAAGATCAGGACAGCACTCTCTTGAAAGGTAGGCCAGGTTTTATATTTTTTCTTTGCTCTTTCTTTTTGTTTTGTAAATATCCTCCTCTCCCTTGTCCCACAGACCAGACTGGCCTTTGCTCTGCAGGAGCTCTCCAATTCCATCTCTAGTCACCTGGCCAGCAAGGGAAACTTAGGCAGGGGCACTACTGCCCCCAGCCCACTTCCAGGCTCCCAAGGCCAGGACCCCATTGCCTTTAAAGTTAGACAGGGTTTTATTTTTCTTCTTTGCTCTTCCTTTTTGTTTTGTTAATACCCTTTTCTCCCTTTTTCCACAGACCAGACTGGCCCTTGCTCTTCAGGAGCTCTCCATTCCCATCTCTACTTCCCTGGTGAAATTATGCCGTGCGCTATTTCCTGGCTCGAAACTTTTTCTTTATTCTCCTCTATACTCTTTTCTTTACTCTTTCATTATTCTTTCTTCCTCATCCTCCACCATGCCTGAGGGATTAGACAGATCCTGAATCACAGTTTTGAAGGTCCCTCTTCAAAGTCAAATCCTCTTTACTAAGAACAGAACAATCAAAGGCACAAACTAATCTGGCAGCCACTTTCACAGGCTGGTGCTTCCTCTCCCAGAGGCACAGAGACCTTGGGCTCCTGGGGGCATTTTAGATGCAGCACAAACCAGTCCACCACTTCCTCTCACTTCCATTATAATTCCATAAAACAGAAAAACTCTAACACATCAGTGTTCCAAGAAGTACTACAGATCAGTGGAAGAAAAGGGCACGTGCAGGATATATTTAACTTCACCACAAAAGGTTTTGTGGTAGTATTGTAGGTTCCCTGAGACCCTTCCCTATACTGAACCTCCTGTTAATACGTAGATAGTACTCTTCAGACCCTTGAATAGAGTACCCCTTTTGAGACCACATTGTTACAAACAACAGAAGAGAGACTTCTTGACACATCAATTCACAGCAAAATGTAAACACACTTGCTCCTAGTCAAAGAATCATTCTCCTAAGAGGTATTCAAAAGTTAATACATCTTTCAATGGCTAGAAGCAGAAGAGCCTCAAGTCTGAATAAGCCCGGGAATATGTCTCCATAAAAACAAGAAAATAACTTCCATTCGTCTCTCCTATAATCTGAGGGTGTTACCAAAATGTCAGATAAAGAATTTAGAACATTCATAGTGAACAAATTCTATGAGTTGGAATGTAAAAAGTCAACAAACCAGGAGATTAGGAAGTCCTTCCATGATATGAAAAAAAGAAATGGGCACTCCGAGAAAGAATCAGATGGAGCTATTAGAGATGAAGTGTGTAACACAGGAAAACTCTCTTGAAAGTATTAAAAGTCGATTAGACCATGCTGAATATTGAATCTCCGATGTTGAAGATAAAACCTCAGACCTAGAAAAAAAAAAAAAAAACAAAGAAGATAGAGAAAATAACAACAACAAAAATAACACGAGGATAATATACAAGAAATACACTAGATTCCATAAGATGCCCAAACACAGAATAATTGTCATCCCAGATGGTGAAAAAATTAATAACAGCATGGAAAATCTATACCATGAAATCCTGGAAGAAAATTTCCCAAGTCTAGAGAAGCATTCAAACATCCAGACCCAAGAAATACAAAGACCCCAAATAGACTCGACCCCAGAAGATCTTTCCAAGGCACATATTAGCCAGATTGTCCAAGACTAGAGATAAAGATATGATACTAAAACTGGCAAGAGAGAAACGAGAAGTGACTTACAAAGGTCATCACATCAGGCTAACACTAGACCTCTCAATGGAAACAATGCAAGCAAGAAAAGAATGGGAAGATGTATTGAGAATGTTAAGAGAGAAACAATTTCAACCAAGATTATTATATCATGCAAGATTCTCCTTTATACTGGAAAAAAAAGATTAAAATCTCAGACAAACAAAACCTGAAAGAATTTGCCAGCACCGGACTAGCTCTTCAAGAAACCCTGAAGAAAGTACTGTTCCAGGAAAACTAAAGAATTAACAGACAGAAACAAAGAAATAAAAGGCAGCTAAGACAACGGCCAACTTAAAGATTGGGACAGATCCGGTAACATCGATAATAACATTGAATGTGAATGGATTAAATTCTCCAATCAAGAGACATAGATTGGATGAATGGATGCAAAAGCAGAAACTATCTAATGCCTACATGAAACTCACATCATGGATAAACATACATAGACTGAAAGTGAAGGGTTGGAAAAAGGTTTTCCATGCAAATGGGAATCAAAAAAGAGCTGGAGTTGCGATCCTAATTTCTGACAATATAGGGTTTAAAACAAAAACGGTTTGAAGAGACAAAGAAGGCACTATATTGTAGTTAAAGGATCAATAGATCCAGAATATATAATGCTTATAAATATCTATGTGCCTAAAACAGGAGCACCCAAATATGTGAAGGAAAGACAGATCTAAAAGGGGAGATAGACTGCAACACACTAATTGTTGGAGACCTCAACACTGCACTATCCCCTCTGGACAGATCATCTAGACAAAAAATAGATAAAGAGATAAAGGATCTGAATGATACTATAAATCAAATGGACTTAACAGACATCTATAGAACTTTCCATTCAGAAACCATGAGATACACTTTTTTATCACCCCCATATGGAACCTTCTCAAAGATTGACAACATTATAGGACAGAAGGCAAGCCTCTACAGATTCAAAGGCATAGAAACTATATCTAGCATCTTCTCTGACCGTGATGGTGTTAAAATTGAGTTTAATGTCAAGAGAAATCCTCAAAAATACTCAAATACATGAAAACTAAATAACCTACTCCTGAATGAAATAAAGACTGAAATCAAAAGATTCATGGAAGCAAGGAAACAGTAGTTAGCGTAATGGCTATGTTGCTGGACTCCCACGTAGTCGACCGCAGTTCGTGTCCCGGACCCGGTGGCTTAAAACTCACACCGGGCGCATGTGCATGCATGCCCAAGATCCCGAGAGGAGAATGGAGGAGAAGGGATTGCGGCGTGACCATCCCCCCTGGGGGGTGATTTCTCGCTTTCTGTCTCTATGCCTCTCTCTGTCTGGCGAGCGCACGCGCCCTATAGCGAAAAATCTCTTAAAAAAAAAAAAAAGATTCATGGAAGCCAATGACAAAGAGTATATGAGTTTCCATAATCTTTGGGACACTGCTAAAGCAGTCAGTCATAAAGGGAAGTTCATAGCAATTAGTGCACATAAGAGGAAGATGGAAAGAAGGCAAATGGATCACCTAACATCATGCCTCACAGAATTGGAAAAGCAACAGCAAAAAAAAAAAATCCAAAAATCTCCAGGAGAAAGGAAATAATAAAGATACGTGCAGAAGTAAATGAAATAGAAAACAAACAAACTACACAGAACATAAATGAGAGTAAAAGATGGTTCTTTGAAAAGATAAACAAAATCGATACACCACTAGCGAGAAGAAGACAGAAAGGAAACAGGTGAATCAAATCTGCAGTGAAGCAGGCAATATAACAAAAGACAAAGTAGAAATACAAAACATCATTAGAGGATACTATGAACAACTATATGCCAAGAAACAAGACAATATGGATGAGATGGAGAAATTCCTGGACACATTTAATCTACCAAGATTGAACCAGGAGGATACAGAAAGTCTGAGTAGACCCATAACAAGCCAGGAGATTGAATCAGTAATAAATAACCTCCCAACAAAGAGAAGCCCTGGCCCTGATGGATTCACCTCTGAATTCTACAAAACTTTCAAAGAAGAGTTAACCCCCATTCTGCTCAAGTTATTTATAAAGATACCAAAGGGTGAATCTCTCCCTAATTCATTCTATGATGCCTCTATCATTCTCATTCTTAAAACAGATAAGGACAGGACAAGGAAGGAAAACTATAGACCAATATCTATATTGATGAATATAGACACAAAGAGTCTCATCAAGATGCGAGCAAACTGTATCCAACAACTTATAAAAAAGATTATACATTGGGACCAGCAGTTAGCATAATGGTTCTGTTGCTGAGCATTCATGTCGTTGCCCACAGTTCGAGTCCCAGACCCAGTGGCTTAAACTCAGGCCAGGCACGTGTATGTGCATGACCATGATCCCAAGAGAAGAATGGAAAAGAAGGAATTGTGGCATGGCCATCCCTCGTGGGGGTGATTTCTCACTTTCTATATTGCTATCTCTGTCTTTCTGGTGAGTGCATGTGCCTTATAGCAAACATTTCTAAAAAAAATATTATACATCATTATCAGGTAGGCTTTATTCCAGGAATGCATGGTTGGTTCAACGTACGCAAAACCATAAGTGTAATACACCATATGAACAGAAAGAAAGATAAAAACCATATGGTCATATCAATTGATGCAGAATAAGCATCTGATAAGATACAACATCCCTTCATAATCAAGACTCTCAGCAAAATCGGCATACAAGGATCATTTCTCAACACAATACAAACTATCTATGAAAAAACCATAGCGAACGTCATCCTGAATGGAGAAAAGCTGAAAGCTTTCCCACTAAAAATGGGTACAAGACAAGGATGCCCACTTTCTCCACTCCTTTTCCCAAAATAGTACTGGAAGTTCTCGCCAACACAGTCAGAAAAGAGGAAGAGACCAGCAGTTAGTGTAATGGCTATGTCACTGGACTCCCATGTAGTAGACTGTGGTTCGCATCCCAGACTTGGTGGCTTAAACTCATGCTGGGCGCGTGTGCGTGCATGCCCAAGATCCCAAGAGGAGAATGGAGGAGAAGAGATTGCGGCGTGGCCATCCCCCCTGGGGGGTGATTTCTCACTTTCTGTCTCTTTGTCGCTCTCTGTCTGTCTGGCAAGTGCACGCACCGTATAGCAAAAACCTCTTAAAAAAAAAAAGAAATGAGGAAAAAATAAAAGGCATTCGAATAGGAAAAGAAGAGGTGAAACTCTCTGTATTTGGAGATGACATGATTGTATACATAGAAGACCCAATGATTTCCATGAAAAAATTTTTGGAAGTAATGCACCAATATAGTAAAGTTGCAGGATAGAAAATCAATATACAGAAATATATAGCATTTCTATATACGAACAACAGGCAGACTGAGATAGAACTGAAAAGTTATTCCATTTTCCATAGCCACAAAAAGTATAAGATACTTAGAAATAAATCTAACCAAAAAGTTAAACACCTCAAGGAAAACTATGAGAAGCTAAAAATCGAAATTGAAAACAATACAAAAAGGTGGAAGGACATCCCATGTACTTGGATTGGAAGAATTAATATAATTAAAATGGTAATTCTACCCAAATTAATCTTCATATTTAATGCAATGCCAATCAAAGTACCAGACACATTCTTCACAGATCTAGAAAAGACAATCATAAAATTCATTTGGAACCACAAAAGACCCCGTATTGCCAAAGCAATTCTACACAAGAAGAGTGGAGTGGGTGGCATCTCACTTCCTGACTCAAAAATATACTACATAGCTGTGGTAATCAAAAGAGCATGGTACTGGCATAGAAGCAGACATGTGGACCAATGGAACAGAATAGAGTCCCCAGAAATAAATGCCCAAACATACATTCAACTGATTTTTGACAAGGGGTACCAGTCAATACAGTGGGAAAAGGGAAACCTCTTCAGCAAATGGGGCTGGAAAAACTGGATTTCCGCTTGCAGAAAGATGAATCTGAGCCCCTACCTCTCACCTTTGACAAAAACAAGTCAATGTGGCTGAAAGATCTAAATCTAAGACCTCAAACTATAAAACTGCTCCTAGAAAACACTGGGAAAACTCTAGGAGACACTGGGGTAGGAAAAGACTTCTTAAATAAGACCCACAAAGGACAGTTGATAATCCCCAAAATAGACAAGTGGGATTACATCAGACTAAGAAGTTTCTGCATAACAAAAGACAGTAATTAGTGTGAATCAGCAGCTCTCAGAATGAGAAAATATTTTTGTAAATTATGCATAAGAGTCTGATCATCAGAATACACAAGGAACTCAAGCAGCTGTTTGGAAAATAGATGATCAGCCCTATTAAAATATGGGAGAGGGACCAGCAGTTAGTGTAATGGCTATGTTGCTGGACTCCCATGTAGTCAACTGCCGTTCGAGTCCCGGACCCCGTGGCTTAAACTCACACCGGGCGCGTGTGCATGCGTGCCCAAGATCCTGAGAGGAGAATGGAGGAAAAGGGATTGTGGCGTGGCCAGCCCCCCGGGGGGTGATTTCTCGCTTTCTGTCTCTGTCTCTCTCTGTCTGTCTGGTGAGCGTACGTGACCTATAGCAAAAACCTCTCCAAAAAAAAATTTAAAAAATAAAAAATATGGGAGAGTGAGTTGAAAAAAGCACTCTCTAAAGATGACATATGAGAAATGGAAAATTATTGATGATAATGTATATACATGATTAAGCCACTATGCAGTATCTTCTGGATGGGAAACCACTTATCGTATGCTGTGAGGAGGATTAGGGGATAAAAGTACATTACTTAATATTTTTTAAAAAAGTTTTCAGGTAAAAAATGCATATTTGATAACTGCAGTAAGCTATATAGCCCGAGCTAGGTGCAACTTTATAGTATGTTCATTCTACTCACTGAGGTTTATGCCTAAAGTCAGATTTGTGTTCATGGATATGTATATATCAGCTGCGCTTGCTAGTGGAAATATTTAGATTAATTAAGTTCATTAGCAAATCAATCAAATGGGGGGAAGGCATGAAAAACAACCATGGATACCAGAAAGAGTGTGGGAGGAGGGTGAGACATGGAGTGTTGAGTGAAAAAACAATTTCTACCAAGAATACTATACTCGGCAAAATTATCTTTCATATGCAAAAAAAGATAAAAACATTCTCAGATAAACAGAATATGGAGGAATTTACCAATTCCAGACCAGCTCTTCAAGAGGTCCTGAAGGTAGTACTATACCAGGAAAACTAAAAAGTCAGACAGTTATATGAGAACAAAAAGCCACCAAGAAAATTGCTCACTTAACGATAGGATCAGGTACAGAAATATCAATAATTACATTGAATGTCAATGGATTAAATTCTCCAATTAAGAGACATAAATTGGCTGAATGGATAAGAAAACAGAAACCCTCTATCTGTTGCATACAAGAAACTCACCTTATGGATAAAGACATACATAGACTAGAAGTAAAGGGCTAGAAAAAGATATTCCATGCAAATAGAAATAAAAAAAGGACTGGAGTAGTGATAGTGATCCCAGACAAAATAGATTTCAAGACAAAGACTGTAAGAAGAGACAAAGAAGGGCATTATATAATAGTAAATGGAGTAATCCAGCAAGAAGACATAACCCTTATAAATATCTATGCACCCGACTCAGGTGCACCTAAATATGTGAAGGAAAGACTGCTGGAGCTAAAAGGAGAGTTAGGGAGAAAGACTATAATTTTTGGAGATCTCAACACCCCATTATCTACTTTAGACAGATCTTCTAGATGGAAAATAGAGAGATACGGACCTAAATTATACTATAAATCCAAAGGGCTTGACAGATATCTATAGAATTTTCCACCCTACATCCACAACATATACATTTTTCTCACACCGGCGTGGAACCTTTTCAAATTGCATTCGGCGATGTAGGAATCCAACACCTTATCCACTAGCCCACCTGCTGTCCAGGCAGTGGCCAACTATTACTCATGAGTAGCTTTTTCAAGTATCAACTCTGTTCTTTCTGCATTCTTATTTTGGAGGGAGGGTTTGCTATAGGGTGCGTGCACTCATCAGAAAGGCAGAGAGACAGAGAGATAGTGAGAAATCACCCCCCAGGGGGGATGGCCACACTGAAATCCCTTCTCCTCCATTCATCTCTTGGGATCTTGGGCACACATGCACCTGCGCCCGGTGTGAGTTTAAGCCGCTGGGTCTGGAACTTGAACCATGGTCGGCTACATGGGAGTTCAGTGACATAGCCATTACACTAACTGCTTGTCCCTCTTTCTGCATTCCTTTTAATGCCAGTGAAAATTATTTTTGTTCCTGGGAGATGCTTTCTGGGATTGTCCAAATACTCCAACAATGTTTCCTCACCTCAGGTGATGGTTGCCTTTGCTCTTGTTGGCAACTGTGTAGGAGAATTCAAGGGCCTGACTTGTCTTATATCCAAGTATAAGATGCCCAATGTTGCGCTTGTCTCCAATTTTCATGTTGTAGCACTGGCACATTTTGAACAAAAGTCTTTTTGCCAGGAGCCCGCAAGTGGTGTGGTGGCATCTGTGTCACATATCCAAATTCCCAAGAGGAGACTGGATTGTGGTGTGCCCTCCCCCCCCCCCCCATGGGGTGTTATCTCACTTTCCTTTTCTCTGTCTCTCTGTGTGTGTGTGTGTCTGTCTCTGGCAAGTGAATGCACTCAATGCAAAAAAAAAAAAAAATCAGAACAAAGCTTTTTGCCTTTCTCAATATCACCAATTTTAATTCTCTCCTTTGTCATGCTGAAAATATTCCTGCTCAGAAGTCAGATGTCTTCTGTCTCCTGAAATATTTTTTAAACCCCCTCCAGAGATGGAAAATGAGTGGCCCTTTCTCAGAAATAACTAAGCCTCGACTAGTCTCGGTGCCTGTTCTCTCCTCTGCGGTCGCGTCCAACAACCTTCTGCTCCAGTCTTTTGGCTAATTGTTGTTCCAGTTTCTTTCAGGTCTGCGCGCCTGTGGGTCCCAGCACTCTGCGGGGCCTGAAAAGGAGCAGCGACCTGTCCAGAATCCCTGCATGACAAGAGAAGAAGGTGAAATCTCAACATGGCAAAAACCTGCAATAGAAATGAAGGAATGCCTTTGAATCAAGGAGAGTTGGAAAATGAAGAACAGCCACAAGATGAGGAAAAGCCAGAAGCAGTTTGTACTCTGGAAGACAAAGAAAAGTTAGAAAATGATGTAAAGACACAGAACAGGGGAAATAGAGAAAATGTGGAAATGCTGAAGGATAAGGGGAAGCCAGAGAGTGAGGGAAAGGCAGAAGAAAAGCCAGAGAAAGAGGGAAATCCAGAGAGTGAGGGAAAGTCAAAGAGCGAGGGAAAGCCAGACAGTGAAACAAGAGCTGCTGTAAAATGTCCAGCTGAGGATGATGTACCCAGGAAAGCCAAAAGAAAAACCAATAAGGGGCTGGCTCAGTACCTCAAGGAGTATAAAGAAGCTGTACATGATATGAATTTCAGCAATGAGGACATGATAAGAGAATTTGACAATATGACTAGGGTGGAGGATGACTCTAGAGAAAGCAGACAAAAATTAGGGGGGGGGTTGTGGATGCAAATAAATTTACAGGACCCCTTTTACCCAAGGGGGCCAAGGGAATTCAGGGGTGGCTGCAGGACCCCAAGAAGGGACGGTGAAGACATCCCTTATGTGTAGTGGCCCTGGTAGGCATTTGCCAGGCCCTGCACTTTAATCTTATGCTAATAGTTTGTTTTAGATATCCCTCCTGTTACCACCAGCCTTTTGACCCAGCTGCAACCCTCCATGTTTCAAGTAGCAGATTTTTCATCCATTGCACAAAAAATATGTTCATAGTGCATTGTAAAATTAAAAAAAAATTTGTAGAAACAAACATATGGCATTGGTCCATTTTTGTAAAGCGACAAAGATAATTTACTTAGTGATCTATGTATAGAAAATAACTGAAAGCTCTGTCCACTAAAAGATTAACAATAGCTGTCTATGGGTAATCTTTTCTTACATTCTTTTTTATTCGTCTGTCATTTTCTCCTAAAAAGCACAGAATACTTTTGTTATAAAAATAATGAAAGGTAAAATATAGGAAAACAATACATAAGCAAAAGAATGGTCCAACAAGCTTATAAAGCTTGTCAGGACTAAAATGATAGAAGTCTCGTTATTTCTGGGACTCAAAACAGAAAGATTCACTACAGATCCATTGCTGTAAGGGACAGCTTTGCCATCTGTAAAGTGGAGATAAAATTTGTCTTCCAGAGCTGTGGAAAAGCTCAAATGAGGTGCTGAGTGTGTGCACTGTGTTGGACTGGCTCCTAACTACCCTTGCACTAGTAAAACCAGTGCCCAGCCAGACTCTTGGTGGAGAGCTGAGGAAAGTCTCACCTGGACCCAGAAGTACGTCCAGACAGCTGAGAGGTGGGTGCCACTCTTCTTGGGTAATGCCATGTTTGCTGGGCATTGTGCCTCTTTTCATGGATCAAGCCCCCTCCTGATCATGCAGCACCTGCTGCAACTGGTGGGCTGGAAATCATGACAGATTAAGGCAACATCATATCCCAGCAGAAAGGGGAGAATTCCTTTCTACATGCAATAGATTTACCCTTGCATAGTTTGGTAGTATCCAGTTGTCACTTGAGCCTCAATACTTTATGAAGTTTTTACAAAAATACCCATGCTTTTTATTGATTTGAGAGTGCTTTTGCATGTTGCTGTCTCCACCAGATGTAGATACTGAAGACTAAGCCAGGAGAATATTTTGAGTGATCATATGCTGTGCTGTTCTCATTTGCTAATCTGTCTGCTGACACTTTTTCTTAGAAATTGTCTCCCAGGAAATTCCCATGAGGCCGTCTGCATTGCCATCTCTATCTATGTTATTTTTCTCCCTGGCTCTTCCATCTGCTTATTTGTTTTTATTTTAAATAAAATTTTCTTTCAGAACAGTTGCAGATTTACTGAATTACTGCAAAAATACTACAGAGTTTCAGTATATGCCATACTCAATATCCTGTGAATAACATCTTACATTAATATGGTATGTTTTTCACAAAAAACCAATATTCTATTATTATTAACTAAAGTATATATTTTATTCAGATTTCCCCTAATGTCCTTTTTCTGTTCCAGTATCTCATCCAGGTTACCACATTAAATTTAGTTTTTATGTCTCTGTAGGGCTCCTCTTGGCCATTAATTTCTTTCTTTTTTTTTTTTTTTTTTCTTTTTTGGAGAGGTTTTTGCTATAGGGCGCATGTGCTCACCAGACAGACAGAGAGACAGAAAGTGAGAAGTCACCCCCCAGGGGGGATGGTCACGCCGCAATCCCTTCTCCTCCATTCTCCTCTTGGGATCCTGGGCATGCACGCACACGTGCCCAGTGTGAGTCTAAGCCACCGGGTCCGGGACTCGAACCGCGGTCGACTACGTGGGAGTCCAGCGACATAGCCATTACGCCAACTGCTGGTCCCTTGGCCATTAGTTTCTTAAACTCTTTGTTTTTGATGACCTAGACACTTTTGGGAAGTACTGGTTAAGTATTGTTTTACAATATCCCACAGGTTGGGTTTGCTTAATTTTTTTTTTTCTTATGGTTATGCAGGTATTATATGCTTTGGAGAAGACCACAGAAGGAAAATGCCATTCTCATCACATTATGTAAAGGGTACCTATCAATATTAGTTATCATTGTTGATATTAACCTTGGTCATCTGGTTAAGGAAGTGTTTGTCAGGTTTCTCCACAGTAAAATTACTTTTGTTTCTCCCTTTCCATACTGAATTCTTTGTAATTAAGTCACTGTTGGCAGTGCACACCTAAAAAACTGGGCATTATGCTGTATACAGAGTATCCAAAAAAATGATTTGGAATTCTTCTTTGCAGGATATTTGACTCTTCTTTCCATTTATTTACATATCCAATTCTTTATATGTCATTATGTACTCATGAATTTTTTTTACTTTGAATTATAGTAAAATACTACTTATATACTTGGTTCAAATTGTTCCTGTTTTGGCCATTGAGAACTCTTTCAATTGACTCCTATATTAGTTTGACATATCCCCTCTGTTGTGTTGTGTTGTTTTGTTTTAGTACTTACTTTCTGACACTACAAGATGCTCTAGCCTTATCTTGCATATTTCTTTTCCAAGTCTTAATAATTAGCCATTTTCCCCAAGGGGCCCTGGTATGTTTATTGGAGAATGGCATTTAAAAACAAGATCTAGGTGCTAGGCATTCTCATTGCTATTGGAATGGCAATGCTTCTAGGCCTTCTGAGTTGATAATGTATATAATTATACATATATAAAGAAAATATATATGGCAATATAATATTTTTACATGTAACCATCGGTATCTATGTAAGGCTGAGTTTGTACTGGTGTCACCAATTGTAGTTTATTAGCATATGATCACTCTAGCTTCCCCTTGCTTAACTGTAATCTTCCACTCCAACTGTGAAGAGCCTGTTTCTCACCAAACAACATCCTTTTTTTTTTTTCATTTTCTTATAGTTACACAGGCATTATATGCTTTGGAGAAGACCACAAAAGTAAAAAACACATATAGTGGTTTTAAAATTGTTGACCTGTACCCCTGTGAGAAACAACTTTATCAACTACAGTAAAGTGTTTTGTACTGTTCCTTTTGCTGTTAGTGTTATAGACTCATTTCCAAATTTATGTCTGTCAACATCTTATTACCCCATCACTTTCAATGAGGTTGTTTATAAATTTGTAATACATTTAGATTCTTTTGTCACATTCTGCATTTTGGGAGTCCAAATTTAAATGGTATTTTTAAATTTCAAATTCCAATTGTTCATTACTGGAATATAAGAAAGCAATTGACTTTTGCATATCAATGTTTTTAATATAATATAAACCTGGACTTTGCAGCCAGGGGTTTGTCAATTCTTTGGCATGTTCTATGTAGAAAATCAAGTCATATGTATAGAGACAGTTTATTTGTGCCTTTTCAATCTATATATGTTTTCTTTTTTATTGTACTCGCTAGAACTTCCAGTATTATGTTTAATAGGAGTGATAAGAAAGGACATTTTTGCCCTGTTCATGATCTTAGAGTGAAGAACATCTATTTCCTCACCATTAAGTATCATGTTAGAGCCAGCTTTGTTGCCTGGTATTTAAGGGAATAAGATCTCACATGGTTTGAGTCCTAGACATGGAGACTTAAGAAACACACTGGGCACATGTTCTTGCATCCCTGAAATTCCACAGGAGGGGAAGATGAAATCACAGCATAACAATTCCCCAATTCCCCATGGGGGTTGCTTTATCCCTCTTCCTCTTTCTGGAGAGGGCATGTGCCCTCAAGCCAAAAAAAAAAAAAAAAAAAAAAAAAAAAAGGTAAGACATTAGCTGTAGATTTTTGGAGATGTTCTTCTTCAAATTGAGAAACTTCCCCTCTTAATTGTAGTTTGCTGAGTGCTTTTAAAGTTTTTTTAACTATATATTTAATTTTATTTATTCATTCATTTATTCCAATTTGACCAGATAGACACAGAGAGCAAGAGAGGGAAAATTAGAAAGCAAGCTACCAGGTCCAAGACTCGAACCATAGTTGGCCATATGGTAGTGTACAGTGCCTTAACCATCACACCACCTGCTGGCCCCTGTTGAGTGCTTTTATCATGAAACTAACTCTAGTTTGTTAATTCCTTCAAATTATTTTTCTCTTAGTCTAAGGTGACTGATTATATTGATTGATTTTCTTTTTTAAAGAAACTATGGCACATATACTCTATGGAATACTATTCAGTCATAAAAAAAACCCTGGCTTTTGACAGAAAGTGGAAGGATATGGAAGATCTACTGCTGAGTGAAGCAAGCCAGTCTATGAAGGAGAGACATTGTATGTCTCCACTTAATATATACCGAGTGTCTGCACTCTATGACTAAAACTGATTGACTAAAGGTTATAGAAACACAGTAAATGATTGTAAATACAAGATATAGTGTGTGTGAAAGAGTAGAGTCTGAGGAAGGACATTTAGAAGAAAAATAGGCAAAGCATTAATGGGACAAAGAAATATGGTATTATCTGTTGAAGATACTTTTATAGTTTTATCAACTGGACTAGGGAGAAATGTTCACATGTTGAAATATTCAGTTTGTAAGCTAAATAATGTGATTGAATGTAAAAGAGAAAACGAAATAAAAAATGTTAAAAAAAAAAGAAATACCTAAGTCTCATAGGGAGCATTCAGGCAAAGATAAATAATTATCATAGAGTGTTAATACTGGACTTTATTTTAGGAAACTTGAATAAATCCTTCTTATACTATGCTGAAGGGTAACACTGACCACTCTTTACATGCTATAAATATATTGTAAAATGATAAGTGGCTTATATGTAGAAATTTGAGTAAATCACGGTGAATACATGCTACTGCAGGATTTCTTAAGGACTTTAATATGATAAATATATTGTGAATTCCCAGTAAAGAAATATGAAGCATTTATCACATCTCTACAATAAAATAATCTTTTAAGTAATACACATTAAAGCCGGCAGGTGTCATGGTTGTTAGGGCACTGGTCTTGCACATGGCTGACCATGCCTTAAGTCCTGGATCTGGCAGCTTGCTTTCTCACTTTCCCTCTCTCTCTTTCTGCTCAAATTAAAATAATAATTATAGTAAACAAGTAATTCTTTCAAAAATAAAATACACATTAATATTCACTAGAGTATTAGTGCCATGTAGAAATGAAGGTCTTTAATTCTGTAAATTTTGTTAACCCTAACAAAATATGAAATCTACACAGCACTGAACTTTATTGCTAAAAGTGGGTAGTATGGATCCAGCAAATGGCATGGGGGTTACACACTGGATTCCACATGGCCAACCTCATGATTTAAGTCCCCAATGGGACAGGTTGAAAATCTTGTTGCATACATGCCCAAATCCTGAGAGTAAAAACACAGAAAAAGGGATTGCAGTATGGCCAATCCCTCTGAGGGATGATTTTTTACTTCTACCTTTCTCTTTCTTTCTGGTGTGTATGACCTATAGCAAGAAAAAAAATTACTATCAAACAAAAAATATATATGCATAGATGAGAATATAACAAAGTAATATGTTCACTAGATGTGCTACAAATAGGACAGAAAACCAGTAACATCATCACTATCATATTTTAAGCTATTTCATCCACATGTAAAATGCAAACAAACTCACTTCTAAATCACTATACAACAGTGAAAATGGACCAAACCACAGAGTGCTTCCATGTGAAAAGAAAAGAGCCAAATATGAAAAATCATGTATAGAAAAAAGAAGGAGAATAATCAGAGATTAGAAATTAGAGCTACTGCAGCTTCACCTGGATTGGTGATTCTAGAATGCCACAAGAAGGTCACACAAGCTTTAGGTGAGTGTCTTCTGGGTATAAAAAACAAAAGGGTCAGAAGTTCTTGTGAGGACAAAACAGAATTAAGCAACAGGATTTGAACCCTTTCCTCCAACCACATGTTCATTCTCAACCATATTTACCTGTTGTGCATATTGGCATTCTGAAGAGTATTTTTTTTGAGAGGTTTTTGCTATAGGGCGCGTGCGCTCACCAGACAGAGAGAGACAGAGAGACAGAAAGCGAGAAATCACCCCCCAGGGAGGATAGCCATGCCGCAATCCCTTCTCCTCCATTCTCCTCTTGGGATCTTGGTCACGCATGCACACGCACCCAGTGTGAGTTTTAAGCCACCAGGTCTGGGATGTGAATCGCGGTAGACTACGTGGGAGTCCAGTGACATAGCCATTACGCTAACTGCTGGTCCCCTGAAGAATATTTTTAAAAGGACTTATATGTAGTGAATGAAATTGTAGAAGCACCAATATAGGCACACCTTCTCACTGTGTGAGTGGTAGAAGCAGGAGGAGCACAGTGGAGTGGGGACTTTCAATGTACCATCCCTTCAAGGCACAATTGGCAGGACAAGGACCCTCTGCTCCTGGCTCTCAGTTATCACTCTTCCAACTTACAATTAAATGATAGATGCAGGCCAGACCAAGGCCTGGTAACTTAGGCAGCTGGATCCCACCCAGCTGACCCTGTGGTTTGAGTCCCATACCTGGTGTCTTAAGAGACACAATGAGTCAGTGGGTGATCATTTCCTGTAAGGTTGAACAGGTGAAAGAGAAAGGTTTACAGTGTGATCATTCCCCATGGGGTGCTTTTTTACTTTCCATCGCTCTGACGAGTTTATGTTCCCTCTGGCAAACAAACAAACAAACAAACAAACAAAAATGTCTTTGGTAACACCCAGAAGGTGGCAACATGCTTTGAGATTCTGTTGTGACTAATAGTGACGCTGGAGGACCTCATAAGAAAAGTGAAGAAATGAGGCTTGAACATACCAATATGAACCTTTTTCTAGAGTGTGGTCTATTGAGTGGAGACCTCTGAGCAACCTCACATCAAAGCCATTTCCACTATGCCACCTGCTGGCCCCATCACAGCCATCTCTAATGTGAAGGTCCCTGACATCTCCTGTTCTGTATAGTCTGTCTCTGTATTAGCTCAAGTGAGTCAAGGGTGGAAAGCGCCAAGATCACTATTGTGTTCCCATATATTCCCTGATAGAAGGGAGCATCTGATATGAACACCTGGTTATGTGGATTAAAGTGTAGCACTTCATCAGGCTCAGCAGGTGGTGTGGTGGTTAAGTCACTAGACTGGCATGGACAACCATGGTTCGAGTCCCAGACTTGGTGGCTTGCTTTCTCAATTTTCCTCTCTCTCTCTCTCTCTCTCTTTCTCTCTCTCTCTCTCCTCTCTCTCTCTCCTTACCCTGTGTGTGTGTGCACGCACTCACGTGTGCATGTTTGTGTGTGTGTCTTTCTCTCTAGTGAAAATATGTACCCTATAGTAAGTTGAAAAATAACAATAATGATTACAAAAGAAATGAATGAATGATTCTAGAATAATAAATTGCAACACTTAGTTACAGAAACTATCATGGTCTTGGATTAGAAAATCACAAGGTCCTGCAGAAGTCAGTTATTTGAGACCTCTTAAGGATTCTGCTTTTGACTTATGAAATGAAAAGTTGAATTGCACCCTGCCACATTTATGTAGTCACTAGAGCACCTCTGTGAGATATGGAGCCACATGTGAACCTGGGAAGTTCTGGGTTTCAGATCCTGGGTCTGAGAATGTAGGGTGTTCCTTGGGGTGCTTCAGTGACTGTGTTGGCCTGTAACCCAGGGGGAGATCATGCAGTTACAAGATCCTGCTGTTGTTGGTGGTGATGGTGGTGGTGGTGGTGGTGGTGTGTGTGTGTGTGTGTGTGTGTGCTTTCTCACTCTCTCTCTATTCTTCTTCTCTCCCTTTGTAATAAAGCAAATAAATAAACTTAAAATGTTAAACCAGGTAATTGTTCCATAATGTTTCCACTTTTACAACACTGAAGTTGTGTTGTGTGAAGCTATTCTTTAGTAAACTTGCAGAGAATATTGGATGAGTGGGTGTCTTTCTAAGTCAATCTAAGAGGACCACAAAATTCAGTTCTATTGAAGAACAGGTGTATTAGCAAGATTTTTACATACCATAAATAAGTCTTGGTAGGAGAGAGATAAAAACTTGGGTAACTTTCTTGTTTGAGCCATGGATTTATCTTGCCCAGGCCATTAAACATCCCTAACAAACAGTAGGGGACTATGTGAAAGGATGGTCCTGGGCTGCAACCCATAAGTCAAAACAATTAAGAAAAATTAATAAAAGACTGAGAGACACAGGAAGATAGAGACCACACCCACACCAGAATTTTGATGCTATGATTAGCCCCCAGCCTCAACCAGCCCCATATGAGGGGCACATATGAACCCAGTGTGCTCATGGAGGTCTGTGGATATGAAGCAAGAACCTCCCATATGGGAGCTTGCATTAAACTAGCTCATGTTTAGTACTATGTTTTAAAGAATTTTCTTGCTCTATCATTTCCATCTGTGTTTCTAATTTAGTATCTGCCAGCATGATTTGAATGATTTTCACTTATAAAATATTTATTTTCAGGTCCAGAATGTGGCATAGTGGTAAGTGTGATACTCTGCAAGACTGATCCCTATGGGAGTTTCTTGCTTCATATCCAAAGACCTCCATGAGCACACTGAGTTCATGCATGCCCCTCATATGGGGCTGGTTGGGGAATGGTGGTGAATCATGGCATCAAGATCCTGGTGTGGGTGTGGTCTCTATCTTTCTCTGTCTCTCAGTCTCCCTTGTCCATAAAGCATATAAATAAATGAGCTTTATAAGTGTTTCTTCTCAGGCCAACCAGGTGGCATTGTGGCTAAGGTGACTGGATCCCACATGGCAGAGTACATGGAGGCCTAATTTCTGAAAGACTGGTTCCTGGCAGACCACCCCTGAGTCCTTAGAATTTTCTGCCTGGTCATGTTTCTTTATACCTGAGGCTCTGGGCCACACTGTATCTATTTGGACTCTGGAGCCTAGAGACAGTCACTGGCCACTGCATGACCCATGGATTTATCTGACCCCAAGGCCAGGTCTCACTTACAAAAATCCTGACACCGAGACTTGAGTGAGCTTCCTGAGTTGGCAATACATTGCACATGTTGTCACTCATTGTTGTTGAAAAAATTAAACAAGTGTCTCTGCAGCTCCCCTGGGAGGGGACACCTGGAAGCTTGCCCTGGTTTCTTCTGGACTTCAGTCTAAGCACCTTTCCCTTTGATCTTCATGTGTATCCTTTCACTGTAACAGCCTGTGATCACTACACAGGCTGATAGTGAGTTCTGTAGTCTTAGTAAATGTTTCAGCCTGGGGTGACCTTGGGAAACTTAAGATCCCCAGTGATATTGGCAAAATGAGCATAATTCACCACATGGCTGTATCCTATGACAGCTCTCGACTGACAACCAGCGTTCTGATTTGAGCATGGCCATTCTAAGGTGGACAGACAACATCTTTTTTAGGAGTTTTCATACACCAACAACTGGTGGAGAAACTCTAGTTAAGAAAAATAGTGACAAAGTAGCTTTGTGGAATGGGTGGGATGTGTTTTCCTCACAGTGATGAAGGGGATGAGCAACAAGGAGTCTGCCAGGCCATCATTAGCCCTGTAGACACACCAGGGAGCCATCATCATTGCTCTCCTGGTCTGGATAATGGGCACCAGGGCAGGCCAACAGCATACAGTGCCTACCCCTCCACTTCAGGAAGCAAACTGGCCAGTGTGGGTCAATCACACGGGAATACCCAGATATCAACATGTATAATACCCAGTTGCAGAATTTCTGGCTCTCCCTTTTTTTTCTTAGCCTTCCTTTATAATCAGGGGTACTGATTTTGCCTTATGGAGGTTCTCAAAAAAATGAGGGCCTAGATGGCAATAGCAATACTAGGCATTCCCAGGGCTCCATGTGTGACCCTGCCCCTCAGCAATCACTGTACCCTGCCAATTGGAACAAAGCTGGATTCACTTGGATCTCTTTTGGGCCGTCTCTGTCTCTTAGTATTCCATGGGCTCTGACCACAGAAAGGCCCCTGAGGAGCCTATGTGGCCAGTGTACTGCTGCCTGAGGCCTCTGGCACTTCTGGCTCCTGTTGTCAAAGGATTTGTCAGTTCTCACCCACAAGGTTTCTGGGAACCTGCAATAACTGGACCAAATATTACTGCAACCAACCAATGAACTACAAAGAACAGTTATAACTACAATAATTAAAAGGTTTTTTGTTTTTTTCTCTAGGGCTCTGCCTTTACTGGAGAGAAACAGGAGAGAAAGAGAGCGAGAGATAGAGACAGATAGATAGATAGATAGATAGAACACCTCTCACATGTAATTGTCATGCCATAATTTCTTCTCCATTCCCTTTTCAGTTTTGGACACACATGCACATGTGCCTGGTGTGATTCTTAAGCTGCCTTGTCCAGAACTCAAACCCCAGAATTGCTCATATGGGATCCAGCTGCCTTAACCTCTATGCCATCTGCTAGCCTGAAGTGATGTTTATAATTATACAACTGTAAGCTTTATAACATTTCTTCTAACACAACTCCCACTCCCACCCACAGCAAATAAACCTCTATTACAACTATTTTCTCTTTCTTTCTTCTTTTTCTTCTTTTATTTTCTTTTTTCTTTTTTCCTTTTCTTTTCTTCTTTCTTTCTTCCTTTTTCTTTTTTTTTTTTTTTCTCTACTCTGGTCCAAACATCTGCATGACCTTCCAAGCAGATGGAACTTAAAATGGTGCAAATGTTTAAAGGAAGGATCCTCAGTTCTGAAAAGAAAGGAAGCACTGTCAGAGGTACAGAAACCTGGTTGGCTCCTGGCCCTCATGGGTTAATTAAAAATGTCCCGACTTTTACTCTCTAGACACGCCCAGGCAGAGACCACTTTGTGTTTTTAGAGTGAAAATTGTAAAAGTTCTCTGGAGATGCTTCCCGCAGTCAGCTTCCAGGACACATTTCAGGTGGAACCAGGTCCCATCTCTGCCACTCATGGGATGGACTCTACTCATCTCACAGCGTGTTTTTTGGTTTTTTTTTGTTTTTTTTTTTTTGGTCATAGAGTGTGTGGCCTTGCTAGGGAGAAACAGAGAGGGAAACTCAGAAATCTCCCCCTAGACAGGATGGCCATGCCACAATCCATTCTCCTCTTAGGATTTTGGTCACTCACACACACATGTCCAGTTTGATTTTTCTGGGATGTGAACCACAGTTGGCCATGTGAGAATCCAGTGTCTTAGCCACCATGCCACCTACTTTTCCCCAAAACAGGCAAAATATTTGCAAAATACTTTACCATAAATGGGTTTCTAATAACTCTATAAAAGTCATTTGACATAATTTCATAAAGAAAATATCAGTTAAAAAGAAATCCCAAGTCGTACAGCCAATTGATCTTTGACGAATGGTACAAAACAATGTATTGAAGAGAAAAGAAAGACTTTTCAGTGAATAGTGCTGGAAAAAGTGGATATCCGCCTGCAGAAAAATGAAACTGGATACTATCTCTACCATTAACAAAAATCAACTCAAAATGGATGAATGATTAATATAAAAACTCAAACTACAAAACTAATAGTAGAAAATGTATGGAAAACCTTCAAAGATATTGGTAAGCAAGATTTTTTGATGGGACCAGCAGTTGGTGTAATTGCTATGTCGCTGCACTCTCATGTAGTTGACCATGTTCCTGTCCCGAACCCAGTGGCTTAAACTCACGCTGGGCATGTGTGTGTGCATGACCAAGATCCCATGTAGTCAACTGCTGTTCGAGTCCCTGACCCACTGGTTTAAACTCATGCTGGGTGCGTGTGCGTACGTGCTCAAGATCCTGAGAGGAGAATGGAGGAGAAGGGATTGCAGTATGGCCATCTCCCAGAGGATGATTTCTCACTTTCTGTCTCTCTGTCTCTCTCTCTTTCTGGCAAGTGCATGTGCCCTATAGCAAAAACCTCTCCAGAAAACAAAACAAAACAAAACAAACAAAAAACACAATGTATATGTGTGTGCATTCCTGAAATTTAGACAGAATGGAGAAATAGAGAAGGAATTGAAGCACGATGAAGCTCCATTGGAATGTGTTTTTCTCTCCCTTATTCTCTGGTTATTACATGCACCCTGAAAGTAACAAAACACATTCTGTTATTTCAACAACAGGGATAAACTTGGAGGATATTATGCTGATTGAAATAACTCAGGTGCACAAAAGCATACACTTTGTCATCTGACATGTAATAGATTATTAAAAACTAAAAATCACAGAAGCAGAGAATAATATGACAGCTACTACAGGTTGAGGATAGTCAGGTTTTTAAAATGGTCAAGAAAGCAGCTTATGGTGTAATGGTTAGGTTGCTGGGCTCCCAGGTAGAACGTGAATTAGTCCTGCACCCAGTGGCTTAAAACTCATGCCAGGCACATGTGTGTGTTTGCCCAAAATCCCAAGAGGATAATGGAAGAGAGAGATTGTAGTGTGACCATCCTCCTGGGGTTGCTTTCTTGATTTTTTCTGTCTGTGTCTCTCCAGCAAACACATATGCCTTATAGAAAAATTTTCTCTAAGATATAAATTAAATTAAAATTAAAATGTTGGTCAAAAAAACAGCATTTGAGTTAGACAAGAGGAGTAAGTTCAAATGTTCTAATGTACATCATTGCAGTGTAATTAATTACATTATATTGTATACCTGAATAATTCTCTGAAAGTAGATGTTGTGTTCTCACCAAAGAAATAAGTTGTGAGGTAATACGTATGTTGTTTTTAATTAATTATTTTATTTAATTTTATATTTTAGTAGTATTTCTTCATTTTGACCAAATTGAGAGAGTGAAATTGAGAAAGCAAGCTGCCAAGTCTGGAACTCAAAATGCTGTCAGCCATGTGGAAGTACAGCAATTTCACCACCACACCACCTGCCGACCCTGGTAATAATGCTAAATTGCTCAATTAAGCCATCACTCAAAGTTTATATCAGGTAAAATATCTTTCTGCATGTCATATTCTTATAAAAATCAAAAATAGAAATACAAAAATAAATGAATAAGCAAGTCATGAAAATTTTTCAAGAATATTTTCTATAAAAACTGGTAAGAAAAAAACTGTACCAAGAGATAAATGTTGGGTAAAGAATATAGTTCTTTACCCATCATGAAATACTTCTCAGACCAATTCAGTTGAGAATACTATACATGTCATCATCAATAGGTAATAAGCCATATCTGTTTCTCACTAACCTCCTGCCTCTCTATTGTTCTCTTGCTATCTTTCTCTATCCTCTTCTCTTCACCTTCCCCCTTCTACACTGTCCTATTCTCATTAAGTACCTTCACTGCTTTTATGTCCTCCAATTTTTCGCTCTCTACCATAGAGTGCAGATAGTCAGTATATATTGAGTGGATACATACAATATCTTTCTTTCATAGCCTGGCTTACTTCACTCAGCAATAGATCCTCCATATCTGACCACTTTCTATCAAATGTCAGGGTCTTTTTTTTTAACGGATGAGTAGTATCCCATAGAGTATATATACCACACTTTTCCAATCCATTCATCAGTTTGTGGACATTTAGGTTGGTTCCATGTCTTGGCAATTGTGAATAATGCCTCAATAAACATTGATGTGCAAGCACTTTTCTGACTGAGCATTCTGTCTTTTTAGTTATTACATATTAAATCATATAATGAATACTTGACACCTGAATTATCAGTGGACAGAGCAGAGGATACCATTCTTAGGGGTATGTGGATTAATTTTATGGAACATTCTAATTTTAAAATAATCTAATCTTCTCTGGAAAGTATCCTACTTCTTTGTAGGTTATAAAGCTCATTTGTGCCATGATGGTGTTGCAGACCTGAGAGTGATATTGGACATAGCAATGAAATGCCTTCTGTACACTTGTGAGGAAGCCACCAATGACATATTATTCCTTCCCCTTCTTTTTAAAGCATCATACAGAATTTGGCTATTGTGGATTTTTTATTTATAAAGATACTTTTTCTATAGGGCAAGAGAGATAAAGTGAAAAATCACCCCCTAAGGAAGATGGTCACACCACAATTTTTTCTCCATTCCAAGATTTTTGGTATGCATGCACAAGTGCTCAGCATGTTTTAAAATCCAGGGTCCAGAGCTGAAACCATGGTCAGTAATGTGGGAGTCCAGTGCCTTAACTACAATGCCACCTGCTAGTCCAACTTTTGTATATTTTAGCACCACTTTAAAAGGTCCAAATTATCAGAGCAGTTGTGTGATACAGATGCTTTGGCCTCTCTTAGTCACAAAATTACAAAACTTGTTGTCTCAGGATAGGATGGTCCCCAAACCCTTACCTGGCCATTATGAAATCATAGTCTGGGGGAGAAAAACAGTAGAAAACATGTTTTTCCCAAATTGTTTTTCACTAAAATGAAGGATGACAGGTGTAGAGCACCAAGGCAGAGAGATCCAGAGAAAAATTCCTGGCTTTAAACAATTTCTCAAGACAGTCAACCTTTTCCAAAACCCAGAAGATTTTTATTTCAGTAAACTCTGGGTTTACTTTTTTAATTGCTCCCTTACTGGGTCACTATGTAGCAAACTTGGAGACTGCCCTCCAAATTCTTCAACAGAGTTTCTACCACTCAATTTTTACATGATGACAATGTCTGACCCCAGCTACTTTATCTATCATGCTGTGCATGTGGTGGCCCAAGTTCTTTATAAGATGCTTCTGCAAAAACTAGAAATGAGATCTGCAGGAGATGCAGACCAGCCTATTCTTCCCTGGCAGGTAAACATCCTTCACAAGCACCTGATGATATTTGGAGGCATTTTCTTTTTCATTTAAAAAATATTTCTCCCATAGATCATGTGCTCTCACCAGAGAGAGACATTGAGAGAGAAAGAGAAATCACTCCACAGGGTGTATGACCACAGCACAATCCCTTCTGCTCCATTCTCCTCCTGTGATTTGGGCACCAGGCATACACTTAGGCCTGGTGTGATTTTCAACATTACAGGTCTGAGATTCAAACCATAGTCAGTCATGTGGGAGTCCTCCTTAACCATCACATCACCTCTGGCCCCTAAAGTGCTTTTTTAATTTTTTTGTATTTAGCTTTTTCCCCTTAGGGCAAGTGTGCTTACCAGAAAGGAGAGAGACAGAAGAAAAGTGAAAATCACCATGGCTATGCTGCATGAAGTCCCTTCTTTTCTAGTCTCCTCTTGGGATTTAAGCATGCTTACACACATTCTTTGCATGATTTTAAAGCCATCAACCCAGAACTCAAATTGTGGTAGGTCATGTGGAAACTCAGTCACCCTAGCCACCAAGTCATCTGCTTAGGTATCTTTTTTGTGGTACTAATTTTCTTTAAGTTTATTTATTTGCTTTATTACAGAGGGAGAGAAGAAAAATAGGGAGAGCATGTGAAAGCACACACACACCATCAACAACAGGATCTTTCACTGCATGATCTCGCCCTGGGTTCCAGACTAGGACAGTTACTGAAGCACCCCAAGGAACACCCTACATTCTAAGACCCAGGATATGAAACCCAGAACTTGCCAGATTTCCATGTGACTCCATGTCTCACAGTGGTGCTCTAGTAACTATATCGATGTGGCTGGGTTCTATTCAACTTTTTGTTCCATGAGTCAAAAGGAGAATACTTAAGAAGTCTCAAATAACTGACCTCTGCAGAGCCTTGTGATTTTCCAGTCCAACACCGTGATAGTTTCTGTCACTAAGTGCTGCACTTTTTTTCTAGAATTCTTTCTTTCTTTCCTTTGTAATCAGCATTGTCATTTTTCAATTTAAGACAGGGTACATATTTTCACTGGATAGAAAGACATACACATGCAGAAACGTGCATGCATGCATGCATGCACACACACACACACAAACACACACACAGAGAGAGAGAGAGAGAGAGAGAGAGAGAGAGAGAGAGAGAGAGAGAGAAATGAGAAAGCAAGCCGCCATGTCTGGGACTTGAACCATGGTTGTCCATGCCAAAGTCTAATACCTTAACCACCACACCACCTGCTGGGCCCAATGAAGTGCCACTTTCATCCACATGACCAGGTGTTCATATCAAATGCTCCTTTCTATCAGAGAATATTTGAGAACACAATAGTGATATTGGCACTTTCCACCCTTGACTTCCCTGAGCTGATACAGAGACAGACTATACAGAGCAAGAGATGTCAGGAAACTTCACATTAGAGATGGCTGTGATGGAGCCAGCAGGTGGCATAGTGGAGATAGCTTTGATATGAGACTGCTCAGAGGTCTCAGCTCAACAGACCACACTCTAGGAAGAGATTCAGATTGGTATGTTCAAGCCTCATTTCTCCACTTTTCTTTCTTTTTCTTTCTTTTTTTTTTTTTTTCTGGAGAGGTTGTCTCTATAGGGCGTGTGCGCTCACCAGACAGACAGAGAGAGACAGAGAGACAGAAAGTGAGAAATCACCCCCCAGAGGGGATGGCCATGCTGCAATCCCTTCTCCTCTATTCTCCTCTTGGGATCTTGGGCACGCACGCACATGTGCCCGGCATGAGTTTTAAGCCACCCGGTCTGGGAGACTACGTGGGAGTCTAGCGACATAGCCATTACGCTAACTGCTGGTCCCTCTCCACTTTTCTTGTGAGGTTCTCCGGTGTCACTCTTAGTCACGAGAATCTCAAATCATGATGCCACCTTCTGGATATTATCAAAGTCCTTTTTGTTTGCTTGTTTTTGTTTTTGTTTGTTTGTTTTTTAATTTGCCAGAGGTAACATGAACTCATTAGAGAGATGGAAAGTAAGAAAGCACCCTATGGAGAATGGTCACACTGCAAACCTTTCTCTTCCACCTGTTCAACCTTACAGGATTTGGGACATGAACACCCACTGATCCATTGTGTCTCTCAAGACACCAGGTATGGGACTCAAACCACAGTTTTGGCTTGGTGGAATCCAGCTGCCTAAGCCACCAGGCTTGGTCTTGCTGTCATTTAATTGTAAGTTGGGAGAGTGATAACTGAGAGCCAGGATTGGAGGGCCCTTGTCTTGCCAATTGTCCCTTGAAGGTGTGATGTGATGAAAGTCCACACTCCACTGTGCTCCTCCTGCTTCTCCCACTCACACACTGAGGAGGTGTGCCTAGATTGGTGCTTCTACATTTTGATTCCCTATGTAGAAATTCTTCTAAGAAATATTCTTCAGGTGCCAATATGCACAACAGGTAACTATGGTTGAGAATGAATGTGTCATTGGAGGAAAGAGTTCAAATCCTGTTGCTTAATTCTGTTTTCTCCTCAGAAGAGCTTCTGATCTCTTTGTTCTTTATACGCAGAAGACACTGCACCTAATGCTTGTGTGGCCTTCTTGTGGCACTCTAAAATCACCAGTCCAGGTGAAGCTGGAGTACCTCTAATTTCTAATCTCTGATTATTTCCTTTCTTTTCTCTGCACAAGATTTTTTTTTTTTTTTTGGAGAGGTTTTTGCTATAGGGTGCATGCGTTCACCAGAAAGACAGAGAAAGAAAGAGAGACAGAAAGCGAGAAATCATCCCCTTGGAGAGATGGCCATACCGCAATCCCTTTTCCTTCATTTTCCTCTTGGGATCTTGGGCACGCACGCACACGCGCCCAGTGTGAGTTTAAGACACTGGCTCTGGGACTTGAACCACAGTCAACTATGTGGGAGTCCAGTGACATAGCCATTACGCCAACTGCTTGTCCTATCTGTACATGATTTCTCATATTCGGCTCTTTTCTTTTTCACATGGTAGCACTCTGTGGTTTGGTCCCTATTTTCACAGGTGCATAGAGGTTGAGAAGTAAGTTTGTTTGCAATTTACATGTGGATGAAGTGGCTTAAAATATGATAGTGATCATGTTACTCGTTCTCTATCCTACTTCTAGCACATGCAGTGATCATATTACTTTTTTATATTCTCATATATGCGTATTTTTTATTTGACAGTAAGTTTTTTTTCTTGCTATAAGGCATACACACTAGAAAGATAGAGAAAGGTAGAAGTGAAAAATTCCCCTACCCCCAGAGGGATTGGCCATGCTGTAATCCCTTCTCTTCTGTTTTTATTCTCAGGACTTTGGGCATGTATGCAGCATGATTTTCAACCTGTCCCATCTGGGACTCAAGCCATGAGGTTGGCCATGTGGAATCCAGTGTGTAACCCTCACACCACTTGCTGGATCCATACTACCCTCTTTTAGCAATAAAGTTCAGTGCTGAATAGATTTTCTATTTCCTTAGAGTTAACAAAATTTACAGAATCAAAGACCTTCATTTCTATACGATGGTAAAACCCTAGTGAATTTTAATGTGTTTTTTATTTTTGTAAATAATTATTTATTTATTATAATTATTATTTTAATTTGACCAGAAAGAGAGGAAAAGTGAGAAAGCAAGTTCCCAGGTCCAGGACGTAAGTCATGGTCAGCCGTGTGCAAAACCAGTGCTCTAATTACCACATCACCTACCGGTTTTAATGTGTACTACTTAAAAGAGGAGTTTGCTGTGGAGATTTGATATATACTACATATTTCTTTACTGGGAATTTACAATATATTTATCATATTAAAGTTCCTAAGAAACTTTTCAGTAGCATGAATTTACCTTGTTTAACTCAAATTTCTACATATAAGTCACATACCATTTTATAATATACTTATAACATGTAAACAGAGGTCAGTGTTACCCTTGAGCATAGTATAAGGAGGATTTACTCAAGTTTCCTAAAATGAAGTCCAGTATTAATACTCTGTAATAACTGGCTATTTTCTCTCTGAATGGATATTTTCTATGAGACTTATGTATTTCTGAGAAAGGGCCAGTCACTCCCCATCTCTTGAGGGGGTTAAAAAAATATTTCAGGAGAGAGAAGATGTCTGACTTCTGAATAGGAACATTTGTAACATGAATGACAAAGGAGAGAATTAAAACTGATGATATTCAGAAAAGCAAGAAGTTTTGTTTTGTTCTGTTTTTTCTTTTTGCATATAGTGCATTCACTTGCGAGAGAGAAAGAGAAAGAGAGATAGAGATAATCAAAGTGAGATATCACCCCCTGGAGGGATGGTCACACCTCAATCCATTCTCTTCTATTCTCTTCTTGGGATTTTGGACATGTGACACACATGCACCTAGCATGTTTTTCAAGCTGCCAGATCTAGGAGTTCAATGGTTAGTTATCCATGTGGACATCCAGTGCCCTAACCACTATACCACCTGCTGGCTCACAGAAAGAAGATTTTTGTTCAAAACGTGCCCAGTGCTATACCATGAAAAATGGAGACCAGCACAAGGTTGGCCCTAGTCTCTACTCTACTTGGGTATAAGACAGGTCAGGCACCTGGATTCTCCTACACAGATGCCAACAAGGACAAAGGCATACGTGGATGGAGTATTTGGAGAATCCCAGAAAGTATCTCCCAGGAACAAAAATAATTTTCACTGGCATTAAAAAGAAGAT
Organism: Tupaia tana; assembly: GCA_026018925.1. Classification (NCBI taxonomy): domain Eukaryota; kingdom Metazoa; phylum Chordata; class Mammalia; order Scandentia; family Tupaiidae; genus Tupaia; species Tupaia tana. The sequence goes on from JAKSZU010000024.1 coordinate 5,090,503, forward strand.
AGAAAGAGCAGAGTTGATAGCTTACCTTGAAAAAGCTACACATTAGTAACAGTTGGCCAGTGCGTGGACAGCAGGTGGCCTAGTGGATAAGGTGTTGGATTCCCACATGGCTGACTGCAATTTGAGTCCTGGATCTGGTGGCATAAATCCATGTCAAAATATGTGAAGATCCATTTTCCAAATTCTGAGAGGAGAATGGAGGAGTAGGGACTGAAGCATGGACATCCCCCTATCAAGTTTCTCACTATCTCTTTCTCTCTGTTCAGTGCATGTGTCCTGTATATAGCAAAACTCTTTAAAGAGGTTTAAAACGTTGGCCACTCCCTTTTTTATGTCAAAACAGAAATGTTTTACTTTTTCCTTTTTTAATTTATATTTGTTAATTTATTTAATTTTTTTATTTATTATTTTTTTCATACATCATTTATATTGTGAAGATATTTTACACAGCATGATATACACCTCGGTCCAGCCCAGTTGAGACCACCATATGCATCCTTGTCAACAGATAATAAATCTTATCTATGTCCCACAAGTGTCTTACCTCTCCATTTCCCCCCCCAAATTTCCTATGCTCTTTCCCTCCCACACTCTTTTCACTTCGTCTCTAGTGTCCATTACAATTTCTAATACTTTTATGTTTTACAGTCTTTCAATATCTACCATAGACTGCAGACCAGTCAGTATATGTTAAGTGGAGACATACAATGTTTCTTTCATAGCCTGACTTGCTTTATTCAGCAACAAATCTTCCATATTCATCCACTTTCTATCAAATTCCTGGGCCCTTTTTTTTTTAAATCGATGACTAGTATTTTCTGGAGTATATGTGCCACAATTTTTTAATCCATTAATCTGTCTGTGGACCTTTGGGCTGGTTACATGTCTTAGCAATCGTGAATAATGCTGCAATAAAGATAGTTGTGCAAACGCTTTCCCAACTGAGTGCTCTTCTGTCCTTTTGGTAGATATCCAGGAGTGGAATTGCTGAATAATATGGTAGTTCTACAAGAAGGTTTTGAGAAACTTAGTTTTTATTATTTTTTAATTTGATCAGAGAGAGACAGAGGGAGAAAAAGGGAAATTTAAAAAAACAAAAACAAAACAAAAACAAAAACACCTCCCAGTCTGGGACTCAAACATTGATCAGTCATGTAGCTCAGTACCTCAGTCACATCACCTACTGGCCCCATGTCTCATTTGTTATGTGTACTATAATTAATTGATATCCTACAGCATAAATCAAATGATTGCCTGATAGGATATTTTTGTCGGACAGTCCTGTTGTAGGTAAGACTGGCTTATGATTAAATGAAAGTTATTAGTTTTTAAAGTTTTTTATTTCAATTTATTTATTTGCATTCATTCACTGTACATAATTACAGCATAAAAAATGAGATTTTCCATCTAGAGTACACTGTATATTGTCTCAATCAAGCACATCAACAAACATGTTATTGTCAGCAAATAATTTTCCATTTCTTGTTTTTGGTATGTTTTCCCTTTTTTTCCTCCCATCCTTGATTCCCTATCTCTTACCCTCTGCCATCTCCCACTCTCCTCTCACACTGTCTCTGGTATCTATATTTGCTTTCTATTCTGTCCCCCCCCCACACATTTTATTGAATTACTAAAGACCTTAATTAATCTAAATATTTTCATAGCAAACACAGGTGATATATACATTTCCATGAACACAAGTCTAACTTTATGAATCCTATAAAGTAGCACCTAGCTGGGGCTATATATCTTACTGCAGTCATTGAATAGATATTTTTTTCCTGAAACTTTTTTATTTGCAACTTAATTTACATTCTTTCCCTAAGCATCATCACAGCATACAAAATGTGATTTCCCATCCAGAATATACTGCATAGTGACTTAATCATGCATATTATAAAAAATTTTCCATTTCTAGTTCCTGGAATTATTTTTACCCCTCTTTCTGACCCTCTGTCCTTTCCCACTCTCTTCTCACACTATCTCTGGTGTCTACAATTGTCTTCCATTCCTTTCCCATCCACATTGTATTGATCACACAATTTCGTACATAATCTAACCACTTTCAATGGTGAGTTCACTCATTACTATTAAGAAAACCAGTTTTAACTTAAATAAAAAAATGCCAAGGAACTTTACTTAAAGGCAGGAAACAAGTTAGGATTCTGTTCAAATAGTAGGTGCATGAACCTATCAGTCTCATATACTTTTATCTTCTGTTCTGGTTCAATTTTCCTGATTAAATTCTGGAATATAATATTCACCTCCAGACTTGTCCCTATGATTAACTTGGCCACTTTCTTAGTTTTTGAACTCTTATTTCCATGTGTCTGTATTTAATTTTTCTGACATAGCACACCCTTGAGAGCTTCTTGGAGATCTGGTCTGGTGCTGGTAAATTCTTTCAGGTTTTGTTTATCTGAGAATGTTCTTGTCTTTTCTTCCCACCTGAAAGGTAATCTTGCCGGGTACAGTATTCTTGACTGAAATTGCTTCTCTGTTAACACTTTGAATATATTTTTCCATTCTTTCCTCACTCGCATTGTTTACAATGAAAGATCTGCTGTTAGCCTGATGAGATGTCCTTTGTAGGTAACTTGATGTTTTTCTCTTGCCAATCTTAGTATCTTGTCTTCGTCTGTGGCTTTGGTCAACCTGGCTATAATGTGTCTTGGAGAAGATCTTCTTGGGTTGATTCTATTTGGGGTCTTTTGTATTTCTTGGGACTAGATCTTTGAATGCCTCTCTAGGTTTAGAAAGTTTTCTTGCAGGATTTCATAGAATAGATGATCAATGTCCTTGTGGGTCTCTTCACCTTCTGGAATGCCAATTATCTGGATGTTTGGGTGTTTGATGGTATCTAGTACTTCTCGTATATTATTCTCAAATTTTTGGGCCATTTTCTCAATCTTCGTGGTGGATTTTTTTTAGGCCAGTCATTTTCTCTTCTAAATCTGAGATTCTATTTTCTAAATGATTTAGTCTGCTTTTAATACTTTCAAGGAAGATTTTTTAAAAATAATTATTTATTTCCATTTTTTATTGTTATTATTTTTTTCTTTATTTGATGAGAGAAAGAGAGAAAGAGAGAGGAGAGAGAGAGAAAAGAGAGAGAGAGAGAGAGAGAGAGAGAGAGAGAGAGAGAGAGAGAGAGAGAAAGGGAAAGTGAGAAAGCAAGCCACCAGGTCCGGGACTTGAACCATGATTGGCCATGTGGGAATCCAGCGCCCTTATCCACTACACCTCCTGCGGGCCCCTCAAGGGAGATTTTGACTTCATCTCTAATAGTTCCGTTTGAGTCTTTTGTAAAGTGTGTAATTCCTCTTTTAGGTCTTGCAAGAATTTCCTCATCTCCTGGAACTCTTCAACTTCTTTCTCCTTTCTCTCTAGCAGCAGTTCATTATCTCTCATCTCTTCCATCTCTGTTAGCTTCGACATTATGAATGCTCTAAATTTCTTATCAGGCATTTCCATGATTTTCACCGAACTGCTTGTGTATGAAGAAGTTACCCTTTTACCTTGGAGGAGAGTTATTTTTTTTCCCATATTTCTTATAATCTGGTGGTGATTTCTTGTCATCTGAAGGATGGTGTGTTTCTTTCAAATTCTTGAAGTTCAGTTTGAATGTTCAGGAGCAAGCAGACAAAGGTGATCTAGAATCTCTTTGTCATTCTGTTGTGATCGCTGGTGCAGCAGATTCAGTAGATATTGAGGAATATTTTAACCCACTAGCTCATTTGCTGGAGGCTGAATTATTAGTAGGAAATCTTCATTTCTCCTGTGCCCTGAAATATGTAGTTCGCAGGAGCCACGTGTAACCTTCTTCTGAAGGCCTGGCCTCTTCTGCCTGGATGGAGTTTTTAAAGTTTTGAAAGTAATTTCTGTTAAGCAAATGCTACCACTTTTTTCTCTTGCTAAGATATAATTGGTAAATCATTAATAATACTCATCTTTCTATGAAAACTATGAATGCCATCTCAAAACTTACTGGAAAATCAGCATATGATAGAGAATAAATTGCTGGACTCCCACGTGGTTGATTATGGTTTAAGTCATAGAGTAGGGCTTGAAAAATCACATCAGACACATTTTATATGTGCCTAAGATCCCAGGAGGAGAATGGAGGAGTAGCGGCTGTGGCATGACCATCCTCCCTGAAGAATGATTTCCCCTTTTCCTTCTCTCTATCTTTCTTCCCCAGAAAGTGCATGTGCCCTTAAGCATAAAGCGCTAATAAAAAGGCAAAAAGAAACCCAAAATCTATGGAAGATTAGTCTTTTATTTAGGTTTATATGTAACTGGTTATATGAATACATAAATACTGGGGAAATTCCTTCACTATTTAAAACGAAGCAGACTCACCTGTGCTTTATTTTGTGTTCACTAACCTATTAAAGACAAGCGCTGAAGATAAGATACTAATGTCTACTGGATACTTTTGACCTTAATTATACAAATCCAATTAGAATTCCTGTATATGAAATACTGCCTTTTACTTATTGGAAGACTTTTTTAGTGTGGTGTGAGTATACTATCAAATAAAGAATAGTTTACTATCAAATGAAGAACATTTTACATACTTTATAAATAATTTGTAAGATCAGATGGTTTTGAAAATCAATGTGTTAAGATTTAGTATTGGGGACCAGCAGGTGTCATAGTGGATAAGGCGCTGGACACTCCCACATGTCTGACCATGGTTTGAGTCCCAAACCTGGTGGCCTGCTTTTTCACTTTCCCTCTCTCTCTCTTCTGTCTCTGGTCAAATTAAAATAAACAAATGAATAAATAAAATTAAATAAAAAGTAAAAAAAGATTTAGCATTATGTCAAATTTTACCTTTGAACACTTTTTTAAAAGAATTATTTATTTAATTTTAATTAACATTTTTTTTCCAAGCCAAACTGTATCCAGCTTTATTAAAGATACTTTTCATAAACAGTCATGGTATTTCAGGCAGGACATAGGCAGACAATCATTAACAGTATACAACAACTTTCAAACTCCCTTCTTCAATAGACTACCAAAATCAGAAAGCCACTATAAAACCCAATGAAGTCTTCATTTGATGCTCTCAACAGGGAAAGTTTAGAGTGAGGGTTGACATTTCATATTTAGCATGTTGTTTAACAACTTTTCACAAGCCGACCCTGACTTTTGGGAAATGAAAATGGCAGAATATCAATCTGAAGATCCAACAATACAGAAAAAGAACTGCTGCTCTTTTGAAGCATGCCATCTCAATGTCATTGGAAAGTCCGGATTGCCTGACATACTGGCATAACCAATTTTCTGTGGTCACGTCCCTACAGGTCTCTGGTTAAAGGGAGTTAAGTCTATGCTGAAGGCAGAGAGGGAGAGGACATAAAAGCAAATGTTAAGTTTTCCACACCACAAGGCATCTGTGCCAAGGTGGCTGTGTGTCAGGGAATCCCTCCTCTCAGAAGCCAAGAGGAAGTCTCTCAAAACTAGAAGGGAAAGATGTTGTCCAAATCAATCCAGCTTCAGAGACATTCTATTAGTGACAAATACCCCTTCCCCAAAAAACAACAATGAAGTGTTCTGTGTGCTAACAACATAGCTTAAAAAAAAAAAACAAAATTCTGCATTTTTATAAAACTTGATAAAAAATAGTATTTCAAACTGTACAGTCACCAGAAGTACACAGTTATTAAAGATGCACACACTTCACTTGGCATCTCCAGCACCTTCAGCTTTCTGTGCCTGGTCTGTTTTGGCATTTCCATTTTCTGCAGGGTTATTCCCATCCTTGCCAGCATCAGCTTTTCCCTTTTTTCCTTTGGGTACCTTCTCTCCCTTCTTTGCAGGGGCCTTTTTAGGTTTGGGCTCTGGCTTTGGAGGAGCAGGTTTTGCAGACAACTTTTCAGATCTTCTCTGTGGCTCGTCCTTCACCTTGGCTTTATCTCCTTTAGCATCCCCTTCAGCCTTTTTCTTAGGCATGGTGGCGACGACGGCGGGATGGAGGCACTGGACGCGGGGGATGCAGCAGCGCGCAGGCTTTGGTCGGTTCTGGGGATCGCTCTCGCCTCTTCTTCTTCACACTGCTCCAACATGTTTTTTTTTATTTTAAAGTTTGATAGAGAGAGGGAGAGTAAGAAAGCAAGCCACCAGGTCTGGGACCTGAATTATAGTTAGTAATGTGAGGGTCCAGTGCCTTAACCACCATGCCACATGCTGGCTCTTGAATTCTTCATCATCTAAGTCAAACTAAGTTATAGTTTATAATTATCTTCAGACAACTGTTCAAAGTCACATAAAAACTAGAATTTCAGTATATATGTTATTAGTAGTGGTGCTTTTGCCAATTCATTAGAAGGATTAATCTATTTTTTTTTTTGAGAGGTTTTTGCTATAGGGCGCGTGCACTCGCCAGACAGAGAGAGACAGAGAGAGAGAGAAAGTGATAAATCACCCCCCAGGGGGGATGACCACGCCACAATCCCTTCTCCTCCATTCTCCTCTTGGGATCTTGGGCATGCATGCACACGCACCCAGCGTGAGTTTAAGCCACCGTGTCCAGGACTCAAACTGCGGTCGACTACATGGGAGTCCAGTGACATAGCCATTACACGAATTGCTGCTCCCTAGAAGGATTAATCTAAAGGAGATATGCTATCAGCATCGATTTCTAAAATATAACACTTAAAATAAGTAAAAGTCAAATGACAATTTTTAAAAAAGAATGAAGAAAGGAGAAGGAAAGAAAAAGAAAGAAGAAAGAAAGAAAGAAAGAAAGAAAGAAAGAAAGAAAGAAAGAAAGAAAAGAAAGAAGAAGGAAGAAGGAAGAAAAAGAAAGAAAAGGAAGGAAGGAAGGAAGGAAGGAAGGAAGGAAGGAAGGAAGGAAGGAAGGAAGGAAATAAAAGAAAAGAAATAAAAGAGAAACAAAGGAAATATTTCAAGAGCCATGTCCAAACCCAAGAGACCAGGTCAGCCAAGAGATGCCTTCCAGGGTTTCTTTTTCTGCCTACATATGCTCCAGCCTCCAGAAAGAGACTTAGGGACTTGTGAGACACATCTCATGATGGAAACGCTTGTAGGATCATGACCTAGGAATTCTACCCATGATTCCCTGGCTTCCCAGGCCTTTGCTGATCTTCTGGTAAGGAATAGCCACACAACTCCACAGCCACAGCAGGAGGAGAAACAGTGGTCATGCTCCAGGGACTTGCTGGGAACTTCCTGGGCCATCTTTGATAGCAGGCACTGTTCCAAACTATTGACTCAAAATATAATTACTTTTTTTTGTTTTTAGTTTTTGCTCTAGGGCACGAGCATATTGTGGCTGGAGAGAGCCAGAGAGAAAGAGAGAATGATAAAGCACACATTAAAGGATATGGGCAAGCCACAATCCCTTCTCCATCTTTCTTTTTGTACTATTTCAGTAAGCATGCACACATGTGCATTGCATTTTATTAAGCCATCCAGTCATGAAGTTGACCATGTGGGGCCCAGAACCTGCTAGTTCAGCATTATTTAAAAAAATTGTTTCAAGATGGACAGCAGGTGGTGTTGTGGTTAAGGCACTGGACTCCTGTATGACCAACTATGGCTTGCATTTTGGACTCAGCAACTTATAAATCACATTGAGCACGTGTGTTTGTGCGTGTGAGTGTGCATGTGTGTGCATGTGAGTGTGCATGTTTGTGTTCAAAATTCTTAGAGAATGGAGGAGAAGGGATTGTGGTAAGGCTAGCTCCCTGGGGAGTGATTTCTCACTTTCCCTCTCTCTGTTTCTCTTTGGTAAGCACATGTGCATTATGGCAACCCCTTCTCCCCCGAAAAAAAAAAAAAAAAAAAAAAAAAAAAAAAAAAAACACCAAGATGCTTCCAAGTTTATTCATTTCATGCATAAAAGAGAAAAAGAAAGAGGACTAGAGAGACTCATAGAGAAACAAGTGCTCCCCAAAGTGTTTCAACACATTATCTACCCCCAGCCTCATCCAGTGCCACATTGTTGGTACAAGTATGCCCAGCACACTCAGGGAGGTCTCGAGATGTAAACTCTAAACCTTCCCATGTAAGTTAACCTTGCAGTGTATCATGTTTTATCATTTCACTTTTTTTTTCTCATAGAAAATGGTCATTTTAACTAAGGAAAAGTGAAACCTCATTGTAGTTTGTATTTATATTTTGTTGGAAATTAGTGATATTGAGCATTTTTTTCACATACTTGGCTATTGTATGTCTTCTTTAGAAATGTTTATTCATGTCTTGATTTAATTCTGTAATCAGGGTCTTTTTTTAGTTTATTGACTTTTTTATATACTCTGAATATTAATCCTTCACTAGATGAATACATTGAAAATGCATTGAACTGCTCTTGAAGTATGTCTGTTCATCCTGTTGATTGTTTGCTATGCAGAATCATTTTAGTTTGCTACAATATCAGGTGAATTTTTTGCTTTTGTTGCCTCTGATTTTCAGGTCATCTTTATAAAATCTGTGCCCAGATCAATACCTAAGGAATTTCCCTTTTTTTCTTTCTGAAGTCATGTTCTGTTTCTTACATTTACGTTTGTAATCTGTTCTTTCTGACATGGATAGCCACTATATCGAGAACTATTTAATGAGCTACTGTCCTTTCCCCAATCTATGATCTTGGCATCATTTTTTTTAATTTAAATTTATTTGTTTACATTCATTCACTGTACATCATTACATACATTGCATACAAAATGAGATTTTCCATCCAGAGTACACTGTATATTGTCTCAATCAAGCACATCAACATACATGTTATTGTCAACAAATAATTTTCCATTTCTTGTTTCCTGTATGTTTTGCTCCCCCCCCCATCCTTCCTTGCTTCCCTATCTCTTACCCTCAGCCATCTCCCACTCTCTTCCCACACTGTCTCTGGTATCTGTGTTTACTTTCTATACCATTTTTCCCCCATTTTTTAATTGAATTACTAAAGATCTTAATTAATCTAAATATTTTCATAGCAAACACAGGTGATATATACATTTCCATGAACACAAGTCTAACTTTATGCATCCTATAAAGTAGCACCTAGCTGGGGCTATATATCTTAACTGCAATCATTGAATGGATGTTTTTTTTCTGAAACTTTTCTTTTTTTGTAACTTAATTTACATTCTTTCCCTAAGCATCATCACAGCATACAAAATGTGATTTCCCATCCAGAATATACTGCATAGTGACTTAATCATGCATATTATCATCCAAAATTTTTCATTTATACTTCCTAGAAATTTTACCCCTCTTTCTGACCCTCTGTCCTTTCCCACCCTCTTCTCCCACTGTCTCTGATGTCTACAATTGTCTTCTATTCCTTTTCCACCCACATTGTATTGATCACACAATTTCTTAAATAATCTAACTACTTTCAATGGTAAGTTCATTTGGTACTGTTAAGAAAACCAGTTTTAACTTATAGAAATGCTAAGGAACTTTTCTTAAAGCCAGGAAACAGGTTAGGATTCTGTTCAAATGGTAGGTGCATGAACCTATCAGTCTCATGTACTTTTATCTTCTGTTCTGGTTCCATTTTTCCTATTAAATTCTGGGATATAACATTCAACTTCAGACTTGACTCTATGATTAAGCTGGCCGCTTTCTTAGTTTTTGAACTCTTCTTTCCGTGTGTCTGTATTTAATTTTTCTGATATAGCACACCCTTGAGAATTTCTTGGAGATCTGGTCTGGTGCTGGTTAATTCTTTCAGGTTTTGTTTATCTGAGAATGTTCTTGTCTTTTCTTCCCACCTGAAAGATAATCTTGCTGGGTACAGTATTCTCGGCTGAAATTGCTCTTCTCTTAACACTTTGAATATATTTTTCCATTCTTTCTTCGCTTGCATTGTTTCTGATGAGAGATCTGCTGTTAGCCTGATGGGATGTCCTTTGTAGGTAACTTGATGTTTTTCTCTCACCAACTTAGTATCTTGTCTTTGTGGTTTTGGTCAACCTGGCTATAATGTGTCTTGGAGAATATCTTCTTGGGTTGATTCTATTTGGGGTCCTTTGTATTTCTTGGGACTGGATCTTCGAATGCCTCTCTAGGTTTGGAAAGTTTTCTTGCAGGATTTCATGGAATAGATTATCAATGCCCTTGTGGGTCTCTTCACCTTCTGGAATGCCAATTATCAGGATGTTTGGACATTTGATGGTATCTAGTACTTCTTGTATATTATTCTCAAATTTTTGTGCCATTTTCTCAGTCTTTGTGGTGGATTTTTCTAGGCCAGCAATTTTCTCTTCTAACTCTGAGATTCTATTTTCTGTATGATCTAGTCTGCTTTTAATGCTTTCAAGGGAGATTTTGACTTCCTGTATTATAGACTTCATTTCTAACAGTTCTGTTTGACTCTTTTGTAAAGTGTGTAATTCCTCTTTTAGATCTTGCAAGAATTTCCTCACCTCCTGGAACTCGTCAACTTCTTTCTCCTTTCTCTTTAGCAGTACATTGTCTCTCTTCTCTTCCATCTCAGTTAGCTTCGCCATTATGAATGTTCTAAATTGTTTATCAAACATTTCCATGATTTGCGTTGGACTGTTTTTGGGTGAAGAGGAGTTATTCTTTTCCCTTGGAGGAGAGGTATTTTCTTGCTTTCCCATAGTTCTTGTGGTCCTGTGGTGACTTCTTGTCATCTGATGGATGGGGTATTTCTTTCGAATTCTTGAAGTTCAATTTGAGTGTTCAGGAGCAAGCAGAAAGAGGTGATCTGGAATATCTTTGCCATTCTGTTGTGATCGCTGGTGCAGCAGATTCAGTAGATATTGAGGAATATGTTAACCCTAATAGTATTTCTATGTTTAGCTACAGTGTCCTTAGATCTATCATGCTAGTTTGGTTTGCTGGACGCTGAGTTATCAGTAGAAAAATCTTCATTTTTCCTGTCCCCTGAAATGACTACTTTGCAGGAGCCATGAGAAATCCTCTTCTGAAGAAAGGCCTCAACTCTCCTCGATCTTGGCATCATTTTTAAATTTCAGTGGCCAACTGGTGGCAGAGTAGTTGAGATTGGGCTCCCACATGATGGAGAACAGTTTGAGTCCCAGACCTGGTGGCTTGCATTCTCACTCTCCCTGACTCTCTGGTCAAACAGAAATAAATCATGGTCATCAAAATAATAAAGTTAAATAAAGCAAAACCTTCCTAGAGAGAGAAGATACAAATCAATAAACCAGATATGGAAGTAAAGACATTATTCCTGACTGTATAGAAGTAAAAAGCTTTCTTTTTTTTCTTTTTTTTGGAGAGGTTTTTTGCTATAGGGCACGTGTGCTCGCCAGACAGACAGAGAGAGACATAGAGACAGAAAGAGAGAAATCACCCCCCAGGGGGGATGGTCATGCTGCAATCCCTTCTCCTCCATTCTCCTCTCGGGATCTTGGGCACACACGCACACGCGCCTGGCGTGAGTTTAAAGCCACCGGGTCCGAGACGCAAATCACGGTTGACTACGTGGGAGTCCAGCGACATAGCCATTACGCTAACTGCTGGTTCCCTAGAAGTAAAAAGCTTTCTAGAAGAACAAAATTAACACTAAAGAATGAAAACATTGTTGCCATTAATCAATACCCATAATGTAAGAAATACCCATTACTCTAATGTACCAATCATAGTTGAAAGTATAATAACTGTCAAAGATTAGATACATATATTTATTGTTTTAAAAGGAATTTAAGAAGTCAGTAATTTTCAATTACTTTATAATATGAGAATATAAAATCTGTACCTTTCTGGTTCAAAACCCTAAAATTGTGATACAGTTTTATGATATAGACCTTATATTTTATTTATAACCTCTTCTGTTTTTTAAAGCTCTCCACGAATTCTTATCAGGCCTTATCAGAATAATATAGCACTTGGGCACAAAAATGCAGCCTAGGAGTCCTGCACTGGAGGCCAAAATGGAGAAGACCTCTACAGCCACCATGAACTTCCCGTTGGTGCTGTGATAGACAGGGACAAATGTGACCCAGACACTGCAGAACACCAACATGCTGAATGTGAGGAACTTGGCTTCATTGAATGTGTCAGGCAGGTTCCTGGCCAGGAAAGCCACAATGAAACTCCCCAGAGCTAAGAAACCCAGGTATCCCAGGACACAGTAGAAAGCAGTGATTGAACCCTTGTTGCACACAATGAGGAGGTTTCTGGGCTCAGAATGTGAGTCTATGTCAATGAAAGGTGGAGAGGTTCCCAGCCAGATTCCACAGATAATCATTTGGAACACAGAGGAAATGGGAATGACAGAGTTGGAAGCCCCTGAGAGCAGCAAGCACCTCATTGTTCTTCCAGGCTTCATGGCCTTGAATGCCAGAATCACAGTAATGGTTTTGGCCAAAACAGTGGAAACAGCCACAGTGAACACAAGACCAAATGTGACTTGTTGGAGGACACAGGTGATTGTATTAGGATGGCCAATGAAGAGCAAGGAGCAGAGGAAGCATGGCAGGAGGGAGATGAGCAGAATAAAGCTGAGAGCCTGATTGTTGGCCTTGACAATAGGAGTGTCTCTGTGCTTCACAAAGATCCCCAAAACTACAGCTGTGAGAACAAAGAAGCACAGAGCCATGCAGGCCATGGCTGTCCCCAAAGCATCTTCAAAATCCAGGAATGTCACAGGCTTGGGGAGGCAATGAGTTCTTTCAATGTTTGGATACTCTTGAGCTGGGCACTGGACACACTGCTTTGCATCTGGTGACAAAACAAAGATCCAACAAATTAATTTTACAAATTGATTGTCATGTTGAAGGAAATGGTGACATTTGTGTAATTTTCCACAGATGAATCCCTGAGATAATACCAAGATATACCAAATTAAGAGCCTATGTTGCTTGATGACACTGGGAGAATTCTTTCAGCTTCAGATGGCATCAAAGTGATTTAAAACTGGGTCTCAGCATCTAAAGATCTTGGTTGGCCCATCTTGTGGAATGATACCATCAATTATGAGAATTTATTCCAAATCTCTTCTCTACATTCTCTTCTGTTTTCCTTATAATGAACTTTATATTTCCATGGCTTATCATATTTGTTCATCACAACAGAAATGAATAGTTTTCTTTTTAATATTCTGATAACAAGAAATACTTATTCTCCTGGAATATTCTAATTTCTAGTTCTATTCTAATTTTTATTGATTTTTCCTTGTATATAGCATGTCACTTTATGTACCTATTTTTTTATTGTACATTTTAATTTTTATATCAATTTTATCATAAATAGTCTTATGTAAATGTCGAAAACTGGTTTAATTTCTTTTTTTGTTTGTTTTTGGTAGAGGTTTTTGCCTTAGGGCATGTGTGCTTGCCAGAAAGAGAAAGAGACAGACACAGTGAGAGAAAAAGTGAGAAATCACCCTCAGAGAGAATGGTCATGCTGCAATCTCTTTTTCTCCATTCTCTTCCCGGGATCTTGGGTGTGTACACACACCTGCCCAGTATGAGTTTAAAAGCATCATGTTTGGGACTCGAACTGCATTTGGCCATGTTGGAGTTCAAAAATAATTGACTATGACACCTGCAAGTCCCAGAAAACTGTTTTAATTTAAAACATTTAAATCTTGAATGGAATTTGATTGCTCCTATATAGCTGTTGTTTGAGGTATTGGTATTATAATGATATGATAGAAAGATGGAATGTTCTTTTTGAGGTATCCATTTATATACATTTGAAAGCATAGTTTGTAAATCTCCTTTTCTTTTTGAGAGGCTGGTAATATTTTTTGCCTTTATACATTATGTGGTTTCTGTTGGACATACTCACTTTTATTGTTATGAAGCAGAAAATCAGCCACAGATATTATGGAAATTAATAAGTATGTCTGCATTTATTACTTTGTTTTTTAAGAAAACTAGGTGGTGTGTCTAATATTTACTCAAGTATTTACTGTTGGTAATACTGAGGCAATATTATTGGCCTGTCGAAAAAGTCATGATACATTTTTCCATAGAAAAGTAAAAAAAAAACTAAAATACATTGTGACTCTTACAACCCAATATCTTCTCAAAGAATTACAGTGGGGGTCAGCGGGTGTCATGACAGTTAAGATCGTAGTGTGAGAAGATGATGGAAGAAGGAGAGTCTGAGGAAAGACATTAAGGAGAAAAACAGAGAGGTAAGACATTTTTGGTGCGTAGAAATGAATTATTACTGGTTGATGATAACATGTAGAGTACCCCTAACTGGACTGGCAGGAAATGTATTCATGTTGAAAAATTCACTTTACAAGTGATGTATAGTGATTGAATGTGTGAAATATATTAAAATAATACAAAAAAAGGTCTAGGCTCCCACAAGACTTATTGCAGTTTGAGTCTCAGACATGGTAACTTGCTTTCTCACTTTCACTTCCTATATCTCTCTGGTGAGTGCACATGACTTATAGCAAACTTTAATAATGATAATGATAGAACTTGATAAACAGTTCTTAGAAAAAAAGAATTAGAATGATAACTAATCACATTTTTTTAATTACCTATTTCTATTCCAAGAGTCACCAGATATTTCAGACTTTTGTCTCAGAAATAGGTTTGCCACCCACATGAATGTGTTTATTTTTTTCTGGGTCCCAACCCCTTTCTTTCTCTATTCATTTTTTTACTTTTTAATATAATTATTTATTTAGTTTTATTTTTTATTAATTTTAAAATTTGCTCTAGGGCATTTGTGTTCAGCACAGACAGAGACAGAGACAGAAAGAGAGAGGGAAAGTGGAAAAGTATGTGGCCAGGTCTGGGACTCAAATCATGGTCAGTCACGTGGGATTACAGTATCTTATGAATCATGCTACCTACTGGCCCCTAATATTCATTTTTAAAATTACTTATTTAATTTAATTTGTTTTTATTATTATTAATTTTGTTTATTATTATCATAATCTTGTTTGCATTACATTGAATCACATATAACTTTATAGTGCATTGCGATTCTTTTTCCAGAAGAAATACCATGCATATCAGTCAATACAAAGACATTAAATATTATATCATTATTTTTTTTTTTAATTTGACCAGAGAGAGAGTAAAAGTGAGAAAAAAAGCCACCCAGTCCCAGACTCAAACTGCAGTCAACCATGTGGCAGTCCAACACCCTTAGCCACCACACCACCTGCTGGCTCCATATTATTCATTTAAAAAAATTGCTGGGAGACACATTCACTCACTAGAGGGAGACACCAGAGAAAGAACTTGAGACAGCACCACCTCTGTAGAATGGTCATGTCATAATCCCTTCTGCACCATATTTCCCCTTTATCATTATTTTGCACAACGTACAAACTCGTGGTGTATTTTCCAAGTCATCTGGTGGAAGACTCAAGTCACAATTCAGATCATGTGAGATTCAGTCTCCTTAACCACCATGTCATGGGCTGTCTCCATACCACTATTTTTATTTCTTGTTTTACACACTCATTTGGTTTTGCAATTCATTCACAAAAATATAAGCATTTTTTTCTTGGCATATTCTAACCTAAACATAAATATTAATTTTTACTAGTGATGAAAATCAAAATGATTTCTACTGTTAGAATGCCTGAAATTGAATAATACTTAATTGAATACATATTATGGAAGAATTCAAATCATATTTATTCCTTATATATTGGAAAAATGGAAGCATAATTTCTTATAATTTTCTATATTTTACCATCGTCAGTACCACGTTTCTACATTTTACTTTGACAATTGTTTGATTTTATATTTTGTATGACAGCAAATTTTGAGGTGCCTAAGTGTGAAATTGATTAGAATGTTGAGTCTTTAATCTTTAAACCATGTTTCTTTTTCTTCCTGCAATATAATTCAATATTCTGATATTAGTCAATTCTTTGTTCTTAATTGCACAGGTGTTTGATCATGGTTGAAAAAGTTTAAAATATTTTGGGACAAGCAGTGGGTGAAATGACTACGTTGCTGGACTCCCATGCAGACGACCACAGTTCGAGTCCCAGCCTTGGTGGCTTAAACTCATACCAGGCACATGGTATGCATGCCCAAGCTCCCAAGAGGAGAATGGAGGAGAAGGGATTGCAGCATGGCCATCCCTTCTGGGGAGTGATTTCTCACTTTCTGTCTCTCTGTTTCTCTTGGTCTTTATGGTAAAAGTACATGCCATATAGCGAAAAAAAAGTTTAAAATATTTTTATAATAATTTATCTGTTATTATGTTGTGCTTATCATCTGGGTATAAAAGTCAGATTCAAAGTTTAAGGCACCCACAGGTCACCTTGATAATGACACATCTCTCATTTCATGACTAATGTGCTCCAGAATGAGATTTAAGATTGACAGTCTTATCCAGCATTAAAGTGCAAGGGTATCCATTGAAAATCATTTCAGAGTTGAGCCTAACAGAATGAGCATGGCCAGATAACAGCTTTCACAAAATAGGATAGTAATAGTGTTTATAAAATAAATATACCAAATCAATGAATATGTGAATTAAGAACAGTGGTGCTCTATGATTCATTCTCTCTCTCTCTCTCTCTCTCTCTCTCTCTCTCTCTCTCTCTCTCTGTGTGTGTGTGTGTGAAAGAGAGAGAGAAAGAGAAAGAGAGGGAGTTTTGCTATAGGGTAAGTGTGTTCAGCAGAGAGATAGAAAGTGAGAAATTACCTTCCAGATGAGATGGCTTTACCACAGTCTCTTTTTTACTTTCTGCTCTGGAGATTTTGGGCACACATGCACATGCACCTGGCATGACTCAAGAGTCAGGATTGGGAATTAAACCACAGTCAGCCATATGGAACAGTGCCTTCACCACCACATCCCCTTCTGGTCCCCATGTTTTGTTTCTAATAGTAACAATTTTACTTTTATCATGCAATAGTAGGGAATATGAATCTAGTTATATATTTCATACTTGTTTGATTTGAAATGCCTGACTCTGGGCACAAGACACAAATAAAGCAGCAAACAGGTCTTCCTTCTTGGGGAAGTTTTTGAAATCCAGGAACACAGCTGCGACTACACACAGATTCAGGAGTCTGAGCAGAAAAGAGAATTATTAGTCATAATCATATATGTTATAAACTGTTTTGATGAGATGTCTATTTTTCTCCACTTTGGATAACTATTGCCTTTAATAATTCAATGTTGTGTATCATTTAAACTCCCATTACATTGATATTAGTTAGGTTTTCTTTTAATTGTTTTATTTTAGAGAGAGATTTTTGCTATAGGGTACATAAAGTTGCTAGAGAGACAGAGAAAGTGAAAAAACACTCCTGGTGTGATGTCCACACTGCAATCCATTCTTTATTGTCTTATCAGGGTTTGAGGCAACCGTGCACATATGCCAGACATGAGTTTTAAGTCTCTAGTTCCAGGACTCAAACTGCAGTCAGCCATGTGGGAGTCCAGAACTTAACCACTATGCTACCCTTACAAAGACTTGTAAAAAAGAACTAGTATGTTTCCCTTTGTTCTTTATGTATTATTACTATTTTTCAATTTTTGTAAAAAGTATTTGCTTAACTGTATTTATTATTACTATTATTTTAAAATTTGAACAGAAATAGAGAGAGGAATGTAAAGTGAGAAAGCAAGCCACAGATCTGTGGTCAACCATGTGAGAGCCCAGTGCTTTAACCATCATGTCATCAGTCTTCCCACTTTATGTATTATTTGCCAAATATCTCCAATGTACTTAATTACTGTACCCCATACATATATAAAATAATCCCTGTGTCATTCTCTTCTCTTATGTAATCACTTTATTCAAAACATTCTCAATGAAGGTTTTACAAGGTAAATATTCTGAAAAGCTGTATTCCCAAGAATATTTATACTAGGTCTTCATATCTGGTTGTGTAGAAAAATTTTGGTTCTAGATTTTAAAATATCTAATATGATATGTAGGTACACAATAAAAAGTTAACTTAAATCTCATGTGCCAGCAGAATGATAAGAATGTGTTTAATCCACTTCTGGACTCTGATGTTAGTAGAGCTCTGCTTTTCATATACAAACGCAATACATGTGTGAAGCATGATTGTTATATAAATCTTTTTTAGAAAGATTTTTTCCTTAGGGTGTGTGCAGTCATGAGAGAGAGAATGAGAGAGAAAGAAAGAAACAGAGACACTGAGAGAGAAAGTGAGAAATTAGCCCACAGAGGGAATGGCCACATTGCAATTCATTCTCCTCCATCTCCTCCCAGGATGTGGGTCATGAATGCACATGCACTCAGTATGAGGTTGCAGATAGCAGGTTCAAGACTCAAACTGCAGCCAGTCCTGTGTGAGTCCAGCATTGTAACTACTATGTGATCTGCTGGCCCCTGTTGTATAAATCTTCTGCCTCATCTAATTGGCTAAGATTATAGTCAATGCGTTGAGATGTTTAGTACAACAAAGAATAATATTCAAGAGGATGGCAGGTGGTGGGGTGGATAAGGCACTGGATTCTCATATGGCAAATTATGGTTTGACCCCTGGTCCATTGACTGGCTTTCAAATTCTGTCTCTCTCTCTGTTTCTCTCTCAATCTCTCTGTCTCTCTCTCATCAAATTGAAGAAGGCTAAAATAAATAACAAATTAATTAAATAATTCTTAAAAAATGATATGCAACATGACAAGAGGAAATGTAAATGGTATCTACAAAAACATGAATGGTATTTTAATCTGTACTCTCCTTGTGTTTATAGAATATCAATATATAAGAAGGACTTTGTTGACGAATTATAATGGGTTTCTGGATATATAGAGGAATTTTTATAGACACACACAAACTCACACACAAGCATTTTCACATACACATATATATATGAAAGTCGTGTGCTCTACAAACATAGAAGACAATTTAATCAATGACGAAAAACGTAAATGATAGTGGTCCCATAAGATAATAGATTAAACCATATAAATTTCATGTGCAATGTTCAGTATCATCTAGGTTTGTGTAAGTGCAATCTATTATGTTCATAAAATGACAAACTTTCCTAAAAATGCATTTCTTGGGGACCAGCATATGGCTCACTGTTTATGTTGTTGGACTTCCACACGGCTAAGTGCAGTTTAAGTCTCAGCTCTGGCAGCTTGAATCTTACTGGGTGAATGTGCATGTGAACTCAAAATTTTGAGAAGAGAATGGAGGAAAAGGGATTTTGGCATCATTATCTCCCCAGGGGGGTAATTTCTAGCATTTTTATCTCTTGGTTTCTCTGGCAAGCACACATGTTCTACTGCAAAAATTTATCTAAAATAAAAATGAAATGAAATGAATTGAAAAATACATTTCTCTCATTATACAATAGTCAACTCTGTATGCATATCCATTACCACATTGATTTTAATTGGACTACTGTTTAAACAAACTTAAGAAAACAAATCAACATATAAAAACAGATGTTTTCTTATAGTAAGAATGTATGTAAGCAAAGTCACATAGTATAAAGTCAGGATTTAAAAGGCATATTTAAAAAAATAATTTGTATTTTCACTGAGGCACGAGTTTAATTAATTTTTCTTTAGGGTCTGCCGTAGGTCATTTGCTTTCACCAGAGAGAGATACAAACCAAAAAACAATAAGTGATAAATTAATGCTCAGAAGGTTGGTCATGCCTTATACCCTTTTGCCCCATTATTCTCTCAGGATTTGGGGCATACACACACATAGGCATGCCAGGCATAATTTTCAAGTCACCAGAACCAGGACACAAAACCGTGGTTGGCCATGTGAGAACTCAGCTCTTTTACCACTACAGCACCTGCTGGCTCGTGAAAAGCAAATTGAATGCTAAGTTAGTGTGGAAAGTGGGTGGGAAAAGGAGGAGAATGTGAAGAAAGACATTAAGGACAAAATAGAAAGGCAAGACATTTATGGGACACAGAAATGCATTATTAATTGTTCATGATAACATATATATTATCCCTGACTTGATTGGTGTGAAATGTATTCATGTTGGAAAACTCACTTTACAAACTAAGTGTACTGATTTAATGTATAAAAGAAATTAAAACCAAATAAAATACATGAATGTCTACACTTATAGCATAAACTGAAAGATTGGAAATTATAGTAGCATGGAGTGCAACTGTAGATACTACAGATAGTAAGGATAGGGATAATATGAGGGTGGATATTAGGGGAGGAGGAAAGCAGAGGAAAAAAAAGTACATGTAACTGACACAAAAATAAAAAGCTGTTTCTAATGACAATGTAGATGGTAATGTCTTTGTCTTGTCTAATATGCACTGTACTCATGCTAGGAACAGTCGTGTTGTACACTGTAAAAGGTATAGTGATTAAACGTAAATAAAAATAAAAAATATTGGAAAACAAAAACAGCACACAAAAACGTCTAGTCACACAATTTCATTTCAGGACTCTGTTCAGATATCTCTGTATATATTTAACATTGAAATGACATCATACCTCCTTGAAACTAACAGGCCAGTTTATCATCTCTTCATTGATGACCAAGCCTTGATCTTGGCTGCTCCTGTAGACAAAATCTCCTACTTTAACCAACAGCAAACTGCGATTAGAAAATCTCACAAGATTGTGGATATCATACTGTATCGTTTTTCTGTTTTCATCCAGGGGCTTGTTGTACCCAATGCTGTTTGTTAGTTGGCTTTTCCTAAGAAATGGATGAAGCTGCATCAAAGGCAGGATTTCCAAATTAGGACTGAATTAAATGTAGAGGTATGACAGTCCATATCTGTCAAGTAATCCTTCTATTTTATCATCTCTACCCTTTTTTGTAGGAGCTCAATATGGATTGAGTTGTCACCAGTTCTGCAGTCATGTGAGATGTACTCTCTTTTTTCTTTCTAAAAACAATGGAGGACTGGTTGTAGCTCATAAGAAAAATTCTAGGATGTTTCCTAAAGACTAATTTGTACATGAACTTTCATAAAACCCAGAGTAACAAAATCTGGCTTGGACTAATTAGAGGCTAAACTTGGTCATTCTTAAAGGGCACATGTGGGCCCAGCCAGTGAGTGGTGTAATTAAAGTGGCTCAATCATACATCTCTAAGCCAGCATCTTGGTTCCTGTACCTGCAGCTTACAAAACACGCTGGATGGGGCCAACTGGTGATGCAGTGGTTAAGGCACTGGATTTTCTCATAGCTGACCGTGGTTTAAGTTCTGGACTTGATGGCTTGCTTTCTGACTTCCCTTTTCCTTTCTCTCTGTCTCTCTCTGATCAAATTTTAAAGATAAAGAGTAATTATTTTAAAATAAGACAAAACATTGGACACATGTGTATTCGTGTCCCAAATTCAAGATAAAAACTGATGGAGAAAAGATTCCATCATGACTATTCCCCAGAATGGTGATTTCTCACTTCTCCTCTGTGTCTTTCCCTAACAAATGCATATGTAGGAAAAAAGTAAGAATTATTTAATTTTACTTATTATTGCGATTATTAAAATTTGACCAGAGAGAGAGGGAAACTGAGAAAGCAAGCCACCAGCTTCTAAACTTGAACCTGTCAGCCATGTGGGAGTTCAGCACTGTGACCACTATGCCACCTGCTGGTCCCTTGTAGAAAAAATTTTTAAAAGGCACTGTATGTATGAAAAGACAGATTCTAGATACTGGTAGGGGTAGTATAAAAGTATACAGTTCTTATCCAAAAATGGACATTAAATATGTGCAACTTTTTGGATACTATTTGTATCTCAATAAAACTTTTATAAAAAGAACAAACTTGTTTTCTTCTTTATCTGCAAACTTGTTTTGTTCTTTAGCTTTATTTTGGACTTCTTTTGTAAAAGTGTTATTGTCATGCAACATGAAAAGAAATAATTTGTGACAGACATATAAATTTAAAACATTCAAATTATTTTTGTTATTTAGAGAAATTTTTGCTATAGGGAATGTGTGCTTGCCAGAGAGAAAAAAACAGAGAGACAATAAGTGAGAAATCACCCACAGGAGGGATAGCCATGCCATAATCCCTTTTCCTCCATTCTTCTCTTGGGATTTGGGGCATGCATACACCACTGGAAAGAGTTTTAAGCCTCCAGTTCTGAGATTTGAACCACGGCCAACTACATAAGAGTCTAGTGACATAACCATTATGCCATCTGTGGTCCCCAAAATTTAAATTTTAAACAAGTTTTTTAATCTCTGGTGGGCAAGTAAACTTCCCAGAGAGACATACAGAGATTCTGAGAGATGAGAAAAGAAGTGCCCCAATGGGGAATGAGCTGCAATCTCTTCTTCATTTCTCCTTTCTTTGGGGATTTTGGGAATGCATGCATGCACACATGCCTGGCTGTTTTTGAGGCCTCAAGGTCTTGGACTTGGGCCATGTGGAATTCAACTTCCTTATTCAATAGACCATAAATCCATCTCACTAAAGATTTAGTGTTTGAAGAATTATTTATTTAATTTTATCTATTATCATTATTTTTAATTTGCAAAAGGGTATGGGTGCTGATGAGAGAGAGACAGAGAAAGAGAGAGAAGGAAAATGAGAAACAAGCTGTCAGGTCCAGGACTCAAACCAGTCAGCCATGTGGGAGTTTAGAGATTTAACCACCATACCACTTGTAGGCCTCAGTAAGGAGATTTTTAATAAAACATGTTAGAATTTTATTTTTAAATTTATGACATTCTTTTGCAGAATGTAATTAACTTTTATTGTTTATATAACTTTATTTTCAGTCTTTACATTTTTTGAGAGGTTTTTGCTATAGGACGTGTCAGCTCGCCAGAAAGAGAAAGACAGAAAGCCAGAACACCCCCCAGGGGGGATGGTCACACAGCAATCCCTTCTCCTCCATTCTCCTCTCAGAATCTTGGGCACACACGCACACTCTCCCTGCATGAGTTTAAGCCACCAGGTTAAGGACTCAAACCTCTGTCGACTACATGGAAGTCCAGTGACATAGCCATTACACCAACTGCTGGTCCCTTGTCTTTACATTTTTAGAATGGAATCACTCTCATCTTTAACATATCTAAGTAACCGTTTTGACAAAACTATGTGCTTTTCCAAGAGTCAACTTCAAACTTTTTCAAAGAGCAGGTCAAATGTTGTTATTGTTAGTACAAGTAGAAATCAAATGGAAACTAAATTTCTGATCTTTATTTTTATGTATGTGTGTTATATTTACTTGTTTTTCTCAACAAATTTGTCTAATTTATTCTCTTTTTGATAAAGATGTTTTACACATAATTAATGAACTTATATCTTTGAATTATTTATTTTATTTTATTATATTTTTTTAGGTTTTCTATATGGTGTGTGTACCACTAAACAGAGACAGACAACAAGAAAGAGGGAAAGTGAGAAAGCAAGTCACCAGGCCCAGGGTTCAAAACACAGTCAACCATGTGAGAGTCCAGTGTCTTAACCATGATGCCAGCTGCTGGTTCCATGATTTAGTGTTTATTGAAAACATAAATTTGGGGACCAGTAGGTGGCATGGTGGTTAAGGCGCTGGACACTCCCACATGCCTGACCACAATTTGAGTCCCAGACCAGGTGGCTTCCTTTCTCACTTTCATTCTCTCTTTCTCTGTGTCTCTCTCTGGCCAAATTAAATTAAATGAATAAATAAATCAAACTAAATAAATAATTCTTTAATAAAATAAAACATAAATTTATTTATAAACCAAATAGGATATCCTGAAACTATATGCATCAAAAGCGGTTCAGTGTTTTAAAACTGTTCCTTCTTCCATGATTTTTGAAGACAGTATAAGAAAAATTAAAATTAATTCTGTTATGATTAAGACAGGCAAAATAAATAACTGCAGACACCTGTAGGTCACCCATGCCAGTAAAAGAATACAAGTGCACAGATGCTCCCCAAATAGTCATTCTGACTTTAGAATATTCTAACATTTCTTTGAATATTTTGGCCATCTTAATTCTGTTCATTGTAAGTTATATTAAGGTTATATTGTGACTACTTTCCATACTTCTTTTTCCCATCATTTTATAAACTCAAGGACAGGGGAAGACATTGTCAAGTCAAGTGGACAGAGAGGAGAAAGAGGGTGATGGGAAAAAGCCAGCTTCCAAGGGAAATTCACAGAGAAAACACAGAGTGGATCATGGACAACTAATGGAGAGCTCCCTTTAGAGAAAAAGTTTTATTCTCTCTATATAATCTTTTTCAGTACCACAAAAAAAATATACCTAAGCGGATGGCTTGGTGGTTAGGGTGATTGAGTTTCCACATGACCTACCACAGTTTGAGTTCTGGATCTGGAGGCTTGAAAATCATGCCAGACATGTGTGTGAGCATGCCCAAAATCTCAAAAGGAGACAAGAGAAGGGACTGTATGCAGCATGGTCATTTCCCTAGAAGGTGATTTTCACTTTTCTTCTGTCTTTCTCCTTTACGGTAAGCACACTTGCCCTAAGGGAAAAAGCTAAATACAAAAAATTAAAAACAAACAAGCAAACAAACACTTCAGTGGTCAGAGGTAGTTTGATGGTTAAGGAGGACTCCCATATGACTGACCATGGTTTGAATTTCAGATGAGTAATGTGGAAAATCATGCCAGGCATGAGCATATGTCTGGTGCCCAAATCACAGTAAGACAATGGAACAGAAGGAATTGTGGTGTGGCCATACCCACGGGGAATGATTTCTCTTTCTCTTTCAATATGTCTCTATGGCAAAAGCACATGACCTATGGCAGAAATATTTTTTAAAAAATGAAAAAGAAAATGCCTCCAAATATAATCAGGTGCTTATGAAGAATGTTTACCTGCCAGGGAAGAATAGGCTGGTGGGCTTCTCCTTCAGATCCCATTTCTATTTTTTGCAGAAGCATCTTATAAAGACCTTGGGCCACCATGTGCACAGCATGATAGATAAAATAGCTGGGGTCATACATTGTCCTCATGTAAAAATTATATGGTAGAAACTCTATGGAAGAATTTGGTCGGCAGTCTCTAAGTTTTCTACATAGTGGCCCAGTAAGTGAACAATTAAAAAAGAGAACCCAGAGTTTAATGAAATAAAAATCTTCTGGGTATTGGAAAGGGGTGACTGTCTTGAGAAATTGTTTAAAGCCAAGAATATTCCTTTTCTGGTTTGAAAGAAAAAGGCTTCCATGGAAATTGTATGGCATGTTTCTCAAAATACTCAAAACATCTTCCAAGTCAGAGGAGTGGAGATTTCTCATGATCCATACCTTTCCCAAAATTAAATAATTGTTTTTATTCAATCCCATGCTCAGGATACTCCATTCATCACCATGTATTACATATACATTTGCAGATGACATTCTGATCCTCTTTACAGCAAGGTAGTCACGGTATAAAATGATACCTTTTGTGGCAGGGAGCTTTTCTGTAAAGTCCACACAGATATCATTTTCTATCATCTTTGCCTTTACATCCTGGAGGAACTGCTCCCCTTGCATATCATCAGTTACATAGAGTGCCACCCATGTCCAGCCAAAATGCAGCAACAAGCAGATGATTCCATTAGCCAGAGAGCTGTCCTTGGAGGCCATCTGATAAACTGATGGAAATTGGTCTTTATCATTAAGGATGGGATCAAAAGGACCATATGTGACCTGAATAAAAAAATTTTTTTTAAATCTCATACTTCTTTTTTGTAAAGAAGATGAACTGTATTTTGCATTTTGTGTACTTGTAAGTTAATGTAACATACTGTCAATTTTCCTAGTATGAGTATAGAATTGTAACACTACACAATGTACATATCCAGAACTGTGTGAATATCTCCAATGAACTTTTTCCAAGTACACTTGTAATTGTATGTGTATAATTAACACATCTGTATATGCTTATGCCTGAGCAACATTTTATTGAAATTCTTGTTTATATTGTCTCTAAGAAATGTTTCATTTTCATTTTGAAAAATAGAAAGATTTGGAATCTGCCGAAAAATTAAAATAATCTGATTCTGAATTTAGTGTGATTTTTAAAAAATGTCCCACTTAAACAGGGAAGAGCTAATTCTCTACCTGCATAGATAAAAGAATGGAATATTCAGAAAAGAGATTGCATGCTGTGAAAATGATTCTATTTTTTCAATATGACCATTAGAGGACTGTATTCAATCCCATTTTTTTTTTTTTTGAGAAAGGACATGTGACTAGTACAGGTAACCATATCACTTCCAGACCAAAGCATGAGAGAAAAACTATAAGGTTCAATATGTGCTTTCTTGCCTACACTGAGAACTGAGGTATACATAAACTTTATAAAAAGATACTGCAACAAAATGTTGGTGAATCTGCCTTCCTGGTCTGATGTGACAATATGGATTAGAGGCTTCCTTTTCTAGATGCCAAGTTTGAAATATTAAACTCTGAGAAAAAATATGTACTGAGTTTTTCATATTGTATCTTATCAACACAACTTAAAATATATTTTAAAACACACGCATATAACCTCAATGATATTTTTAAAATAATTTTTTTCTACAACATAATTATTCTATGCTAATGCTGTGTTTACCAGTAAGGTCTCTTGAAACTTTTATAAGATAATTTCCCTGGAAGAACCTCTGAGGTGGAGAGTTGTCATGCTGAGAGTCACTGCAAGTGCTTCCAAGGGATCCACCTGCATGGATGTGAGGAAGGGCAGAGGGATCTGGTAAACCTCAGCTAAGGAACTGAGCCATTTTGTGAGTTTGGAGGATCTCCAGTGCTGGAATATTGTTTATTTGCCCAAAGTGATAATGAATACAAAGGTTTTTATATTTTTGTGTCTAATTGTCCTCTTCACATCCCCTAATATTGTCTTGTCCTAAGATGGGATGGTTCCCTATATGCACTTTTTAGAAAGCATCTTTAAGACAACCCTCAATATTCCCATTACTGGGACTGGATGTTATGGCTATGGAAAGAAACATGGGTGAAACTTAACAAATTTTACTTCTTTTTTATTTTGAATTTGCCATAGTGCAAATTAAATGATATATTCTTGCCACAGAGAGATAGAGGGATAGTGAGAAATCACCCCCTCATATGGGATGATCATACCAATATCCCTTCTATGTTGGGATTTGGGGCATGCAAGCACATATGCCCAGTGTATTCTTCAGGATACGAAAATCAAGATTTGAGCCATACAGTCAGCCAATTGAAATCCAGGCACATTAACCACCATATCACCAGCTGGCCTACTACAGCTCTTTTTCTTTTTAATCCTTGTACTGTTAATAGTTCCTTGACCCAGGAAAGAACCTGTGCCTTTTTCCCTCTGTTTAAGCAAATTGTGTTCAAATAACCAAGAGAAGTGCTGAGGGCCTCTAGAGGTATGTAACCCCAGCTTCCATGTTTTGTTTGCTAAGTTGTAAGAGGATTACATTAGGACATATCCAATTCTAATTCCATAACCTGACAACCCACGTACCTGCGGACTTTTGTAAAGCTCCAATAGGGTTCCAACTTGAGCTGAAAATGTTGGCATGTTTCCTGCAATAATAGCAACAGGTTGTTTCTGTATCTGGCAGTTGTAGTTTGGCAGGGACTGATTCCCTCCAGTGAGCAAAAATAGAGCACTTTCTAAAGTTCCTTTATCACTGGGAAATGCATTGTGAAAATTATAACCAAGAGAGTGGTTGGGGAGCAAATGGGGATTTTTATTGATCTGCTCAATGGCAAAGTAAAAGGCCAATACATATCGGTAGTTCTTCCATCGGTACCTGAACAAAGGGGACAGCATTAGGAAATACAGTCATGTCATGCAATTCAGGGTAAATTCTTCATACAAGCCAAAAGACATAAAGTTATAGGTCCAGGTTCAAATTAGGAGATTCTCCTGCAATGATACACAGAGCTAGTGTGAATAACGTTCCCAGGGCTTCAGAAAACTTTGAATGTATTTTTCATTCTGCTTAAGCAAATCATGTTCAAACAATGAAGAGAGGCTTTGAAGGTCTTGTGAGTGAGATGAGGTGTCATTTAGCTGGATGATGACACTGTTGTCTGAACAGAGATGATTTTAAAGGAGGATCATTAATATAGGGAGAAAATGAAAAATTTCTTTAAGATTATGACTAAAGAATTTCCCACTTGTCCTTACCCCACAGTACTGCCCCCAGCTCTTCAGCAGAGCCCATTTCCATCTCCAGACCCCTGGCTTAAGGGACACTGAGGCAGGGCCTCTCTGATCCAGCTCCAACTTCGGTTGCCCAACCCTAGTGACCCACTCTCTCTGTCAGCAAGGTAGACCTTTTTTTCCTCTTCTCTTCTTCTTTCTTTTATGAATTTCCTATTTATCCTTACACAATAGGACTACCCCAGCTCTTCAGCAGAGCCCATTTTCATCTCCATACCCCTGGCAAAATCGTGCACCACACACTTTCTTTATTCTCTTTTGTACTCTTTTATCTTCCGTCGTATATTGTCATCCCCTACCAATTCTCCATGCACCATAAGGGGCTAGACAGATCTAGATTCACAATTTTCAAATACCCTGGTATTGTGATTCTTCCTGGGTTTCTCCCTTTTACATAAGCACTTCCATAAAAGGAAAGACTGCTCTCCAGACTCCTGAATAGAAGACTCCTTCTCTGTAGACCACATTGCAAAGCACAGAAGGAGAGAGACTTTGGCACACATCAGTCTACAAAAAAGGAAACACACTTGTTCCCAGTCAAAATGTATCCAAAAGTGAATACCTCTCCCCATGGCTAGAAGTAGAATAAGAGCCTCAAGTCTGAATAAACTAGAAAATATGTCTCCATCAAAAGAACACAATAAGTGCTCTCCATCTCTTGAAAAAAACAGATGTTTCCAAAATGTCAGAAAAAATAATTAAGAACATTCATGGTGACAAAATTTTATCAGTTGGAACAGATAAGTGACAATGAGCTACAGGAGATTAGGAAGTCCTTCCAGGATATGAAAAAAAAAATGAACACTCTAAGAAAGAATCAGATGGTGCTATTAGAGATGAAGTCTGTAATACAGGAAATCAAAAACTCTCTCAAAAGTATTAAAAGTTGATTAGACCTTGCTGAATATTGAATCTGTGATGTAGAAGATAAAACCTCTGACCTAGAAAAAAATACCAAAAAGATAGATAAAATTACAAAAAAAAAAAAACACATGAGGATTATATACGAGAAACATTAGGCTCCATTAAACATCCACACATCTGAATATTTGGTATCCCAGAAGGTGAAGAAAATAATTTGGGCATGGAAAATTTATTTTGTAAAATCGTGGAAGAAAACATCAAAAGTCTAGAGAAGCACTTACGCATCCAGACCCAAGAAATACAAAGGTCTCCAAATAGAATCAACCTAAGAAAGTCTTCTTCAAGGCACATATTAGGCAGACTGGCCAAGACCACAGATAAAGACAAGATACTAAAATTGGCAAGAGAGAAAAAAGAAGTGACTTACAAAGGTCATCCCATCAGGCTAACTCCAGACTTTTCAACAGAAACAATGCAAGCAAAAAAGAGTGGGGAGACATATTGAAAGTGTTAAGAGAGAAAGTTTCAACCAAAATTATTATATCCAGGGATATTATCCTTCACATGAAAAAAAAATTAAAATCTTCTCAAACAAAGAAAACCTGAAAGAACTTACCAACACTAGACCAGTTCTTCAAGAAACTCTGAAGAGAGTCCCGTTCCAGGAAAAGTAAGAATGATCAGCCAGAAATAAGGGTGAAAGACAAGTAAGACAATGGTCAAGGTAAAGGTAAGGACAAGTCTGGAAATATCGATAATAACTTTAAAAGTTAATGGATTAAATTCTCCTATCAAGAGACACAGACTGACTGAATAGATATTTTTTAAAAAGAAAAAAAAGAAACAGAATCCCTCTATATGTTTCCTAAAGAAATCCATCTCATGAGTAAAGACACACATAGACTAAAAGTGAAGTGTTGGAAAAAGGTATTTCATGCAAATGGGAGTCAAAAAAAATAAAAGCTGGAGTAGTGATACTAATTTCTGACAAAATAAGCTTTAAAACAAGAACTGTTTAAGAGACAAAGAAAGGCACTATATTATAGTAAAAGGTTTAATCCATCAAGAAGATATAGTGCTAATGAATGTCTATGTACCTAAAACAGGAGCACCCAAATATGTGAAAGAAACACTGTTAGATCTAAAAGGAGAGATAGACTGCAACACACTAATTGTTAGAGACCTCGATGCCCCACTATCTCCTCTGGACAGATCATCTAGACAAAAAATAAGTAAAGAGGTAAAGGATCTAAATGATACCATAAATCAAATAGACTTAGAAACATCTTTTTTTTTTTTTTTTGAGAGGTTTTTGCTATAGGGCACGTACGCTCGCCAGACAGACAGAGAGAGACATAGAGACAGAAAGCGAGAAATCACCCCCCCAGGGGAGATGGTCATGCCGCAATCCCTTCTCCTTCATTCTCCTCTCGGGATCTTGGGCACGCACACACACGCACCCAGCGTGAGTTTTAAGCCACCGGGCCCGGGACGTGAACCGCGGTCAACTACGTGGGAGTCCAACGACATAGCCATTACACTAACTGCTGGTCCCGACTTAGAAATATCTATAGAACTTTCCACACAAAAACCATGAGATATAGTTTTTTCTCACCCCCCACATGGAACCTTTTCAAAGATTAACCACATGATATGGCACAAAGCAAGCTTCTACAGATTTACTGGCATAGAAACTATATCCAGCATCTTCTCTGACCATGATGGAATTAAACTTGATTTTAATTGCATGAGAAATTCTCAAAAATACACAAATACATGAAAACTAAATAGCCTACTCCTGAGTGACTTTGTAACTACTGAATAAATTAAGACTGAAATAAAAACATTCATGGAGACCAATAATAATGAAGACTCGAGTTTCTATAATCTATAGGACACTGCAAAAGCAGTTATAAGAGGGAAGTTTATAGCTATTAGTGCATATAAAAAGAAGATAGAAAGAAGGCAAATGGATCACATGACATTGTGCCTCAGAGAATTGGAAAAGCAACAGAAAAAAAAATTCCATAAAAACTCCAGGAGAAAATAAATAATAAAGATTCGAGCAGGCATAAATGAAATAGAAAATATGCAAACTATACAGAAAATAAATGAAAGTGAAAGCTGGTTCTTTGAAAAAACAAGCAAGATTGACACACCAATGTCCAGACTAATTAAGAAGAGAGAAAGGAACCAGATAAGTCGAATTCACAACGAACCAGGAAACATTACAACAGACATAATAGAAATACAAAACGTCATTAGAGGATACTATGAGCGAGTCTATGCCAATACAGAAGAAAACCTGGATGAGATGGACAAATCCCTGGACACATATAATCTACCAATATTGACTCAGGAATACATAGAAATCTTCAATAGATTTATAACAAGCAATGAGATTGAATCAGTAATAAATAACCTCCCAACAAAGAAAAGTCCAGGCCCTGATGGCTTCATTTTCAAATTTTACAAAACTTTCAAAGAAGAGGTAACCTTCATTCTACTCACACTGTTTCTAGAGATCCAAAAAAAGGAACCCTTTCAAATTCATTCTATGAATCCTCCATAACCATCATTTCCAAAACGGTTAAGGGTACAACAAAAAAGGAAGACTACAGACCTATATCCCTGATGAATATAGATGCAAAAATGCTCAACAAGATACTTGCTAACCGTATTCAACAACGGATAAAAAAAAGTTATTCATCACGACCAGGTAGGCTTTATTCCAGGGATGCAAAGGTGGTTCGACATATGCAAAAGCATAAATATAATACAGCATACTAACAAAAAGAAAGGTAAAAAGCATACAATTATTTCAATTGATGTGGAAAAAGCATTCAACAAAATACGACATGCCATTATGATCAAGACTCAATAAAATTCACATAGAAGAACCATTTCTAAGCATAATAAAAGCCATTTATGAAAAACCTACAGCTAACATTATCTGGAATAGGGAAAAGTTGAACGCTTTTCTACTAAAAACTGGTAGAAGACAAGGCTGCCCACTTTCTCTGCTCTTATTCAATATAGTACTGGAAGTTCTAGCCAATGTGATCAGATAAGAGAAGAAAATAAAAGGCATTCCAATAGGGAAAGGAGAGCTGAAATTATCTCTGTTTTCAAGACATATCTGTATACATGAAAGACCCAATAGTATCCATGAAAAAACTTCTCGAAGTAATAAATTCATACAGTAAAGTGGGAAGATACAAAATTAACTTACAAAAATCCATAGCATTTCTATACACAAACAACAAGCAGACAGAGATAGAACTGAAGAAAGTAATTTCATTTACCATAGCCACAAGAGGCATAAGATACTTAGAAATAAAACTAACCAAGGAAGTCAAAAACCTCTACCAAGAAAACTGTGAAAACCTTAAAAAGAAAATCGAAAAGGATACTAAAAAGTGGAAGGACAGCCCATGTTCTTGAATTGGCAGAATCAATTTAATCCAAATGTCAATTCTCCCCAAACTAATCTACATGTTTAATGCAATCCCTATAAAATTACAAGAGACATTTTTCAGAGACCTAGAAAAGACAGTCATAGATTTTATCTAGAACCATCAAAGACCCCATTTTGCTAAAGCCATTTTGTGCAAGAAGACAGGAGTAGGTGGCATTTTACTTCCTGATCTCAGAATATATTACAAAGCTGTGATAATCAAAACAGCATGGTATTGGCACAAAAATAGACATTAGGACCAATGGAACAGAGTAGAGACTCCAGAAATAAGCCATAAAACATACAACCAACTCATCTTTGACAAAGGGTACCATTCAATACAATGAAAAAAGGGAAACCTCTTTAGCAAATAGTGTTGGAAAAACGGGGTATCCACCTGCAGAAAGATGAGTCAAAACCATTATCTGTCACTATTAACAAAAGTCAACTCAAAGTAAATCAATTATCTAAACCTAAAACCGGAAGCTATAAAACCACTGGTGGAAAACACTGGGCAAACTGGGAGACATTGGGGTAAGCAAAGACTTCTTAAGTAAGAGCCCCAAAGCACAGGCAATAATCACCAAAATAGACAGGTGGGATTATATCAGATTAAGTAATTTCTGCAC
The DNA here is from genome assembly GCA_026018925.1 of Tupaia tana. Classification (NCBI taxonomy): domain Eukaryota; kingdom Metazoa; phylum Chordata; class Mammalia; order Scandentia; family Tupaiidae; genus Tupaia; species Tupaia tana. The sequence goes on from JAKSZU010000024.1 coordinate 5,123,470, forward strand.
ACCGTAATTAGTGTGAATCGACATCCCTTGCAATGGGAGAGAATTTTTATTAACTCTGCCTCAGATAAGGAACTGATAACCAAAATACACAGGGAACTCAAGCAGCTTACCCAGAAGAAAATGATTCACTCAATTAAAATATGGGAAAAAAGCTGAATAAACAATTCTTTAAGGAAGACATAGAAACAGCCAAAAAGCATATGAAAGAACGCTCAACATCCCTTATTGTAAGGGAGATGCAGATTAAAACCACAATGAGATATCACCAAACTCCAGTCACAGTGACGAAGATTAAAATAACAAATAATGATAAGTTCTGGAGAGGATGTGGTGAAATGGGGACACTCCTACACTTTTGGTGGGAATGTATATTGGTCCAGCCACTGTGGAGAATGATATGGAAGTTACTCAAAGATCTTCATATAGAACTACCATATGATCCAGCAATTCCACTCCTGGGTATCTACCCAAAGAACAGGAGAGCACTCAGTCAGAAAAGCACTTGCAAAACTATTTACTTTGCAGCATTGTTCATAATTGCTAAGTCATGGAACCAACTAAAACGTCCTCAAAGAGATAAATGGATTGAAAAATTATGGTGGAGAAGAAGACTCTGCATGGCTCCTGCAAACTAGGTATTTCAGGGCACATGAGAAATGAAGATTTTCTACTGGTAATTCAGCCTCCAACGCACAAGCTAGCGTGGCAGGAGAAACCAGGCCTTCAGAAGAAGACTCCACATGGCTCCTGCAAACTAGGAATTTCAGGGCACATGAGAAATGAAGATTTTCTACGGATAATTCAGCCTCCAGCACACAAGCTAGCATGGTAGGGAGCCCCCACCCCCAGCCTTCTATCTCTGTGTCTCTGTCTCTCCCTGCTTCTGTCTTCCTCTCTTTTCCTTTTTCCTTTTTTTTTAAAGGCAAAGTTTTTCTCTTGCTCTCAGCTACACCTTTTATCTTGTTAATTATCACTCAGGTCCTCCCACCCAGGCAGGAGAAGCCAGGCCTTCAGGTAACTAGGTATTACACACAGCACGCTTGTGCGCCATGTGGTTTTCTATTTTGTGATTTTTTTTTTTAAAAGAAAAACAGTAATTACAATTTTTTTGTCTATTTTTTCTCTTTTTGTTGTTGTTTCTCTCATTTTCATTTTCCTCTTTCTTGTTTCTCCACTCTCCAATATCCATTTAATGTGTTTTTACACAGATCTAAGAGCACTGTAGCTAAACATCCAAATACTAATAGGGTTAAAATATTCCTCAATATCTACTGAATCTGCTGCACCAGTGATCACAACAGAACGGCAAAGAGATTCTAGATCACCTCTGTCTGCTTGCTCCTGAACATTCAAACTGAACTTCAAGAATTTGAAAGAAACACACCATCCATCAGATGACAAGAAATCATCACCAGATCATAAGAAATATGGGAAGACAAGAAAATACCTCTCCTCCAAAGGAAAAGAGTAACTCTTCTTCATCCACAAGCAGTTCGGTGAAAATCATGGAAATGTCTGATAAGGAATTTAGAGCATTCATAATGTTGAAGCTAACAGAGATGGAAGAGAAGAGAGATAATGAACTGCTGCTAAAGAGAAAGGAGAAAGAAGTTGATGAGTTCCAGGAGATGAGGAAATTCTTGCAAGACCTAAAAGAGGAATTACACACTTTACAAAAGACTCAAACGGAACTGTTAGAGATGAAGTCTATAATACAGGAAGTCAAAATCTCCCTTGAGGGGCCCACAGGTGGTGTGGTGGATAAGGGCGCTGGATTCCCACATGGCCAATCATGGTTCAAGTCCCAAACCTGGTGGCTTGCTTTTTCACTTTCCTTTCTCTCTCTCTCTCTCTCTCTCTCTCTCTCTCTCTCTATCTCTATCTCTCTCTCTTTGTCTCGTCAAATAAAGAAAAAAATAATAACAATAACAAATGGAAATAAATAAATAAATAATTTTTTAAAATTCTCCCTTGAAAGTATTAAAAGCAGACTAGATCATTCAGAAAATAGAATCTCAAATGTAGAAGAGAAAATGGCTGGCCTAGAAAAATCCACCACGAAGACTGAGAAAATGACCCAAAAATTTGAGAATAATATACGAGAAGTACTATATACCATCAAACACCCAAACATCCAGATAATTGGCATTCCCGGATGTGAAGAGACCCAAAAGGGCATTGATAATCTATTCCATAAAATCCTGCAAGAAACCTTTCCAAACCTAGAGAGGCATTTGAAGATCCAGTCCCAAGAAATACAAAGGACCCCAAATAGAATCAACCCAAGGAGATATTCTCCAAGACACATTATAGCCAGGTTGACCAAAGGCACAGACAAAGACAAGATACTAAGATTGACGAGAGAAAAACATCAAGTTACCTACAAAGGACATCTCATCAGGCTAACAGCAGATCTCTCATTGGAAACAATCCGAGCAAGGAGAGAATGGGAAAATATATTCAAAATGTTAAGAGAGAAGCAATTTCAGCCGAGAATACTGTACCCGGCATGATTACCTTTCAGGTGGGAAGAAAAGACAAGAACATTCTCAGATAAACAAAACCTGAAAGAATTAACCAGCACCAGACAAGATCTCCAAGAAGTTCTCAAGGGTGTGCTATGTCAGGAAAATTAAATACAGACACATGGAAATAAGAGTTCAAAAACTGAGAAAGTGGCCAACTTAATCGTAGGGACAAGTCTGGAGTTGAATATTATATCCCAGAATTTAATCAGGAAAATTGAACTAGAACAGAAGATAAAAGTACATGAGACTGATAGGTTCATGCACCTACCATTTGAACAGAATCCTAACCTGTTTCCTGGCTTTAAGCAAAGTTCCATGGCATTTTTTAATTTAAGTTAAAACTGGTTTTCTTAATAGTAACAAGTGAACTCACCATTGAAAGTAGCTAGATTATGTAAGAAATTGTGTGATCAATACAATGTGGGTGGGAAAGGAATGGAAGATAATTGTAGACACCAGAGATAGTGTGAGAAGAGGGTGGGAAAGGACAGAGAGTCAGAAAGAGGAGTAAAAATACTTCTAGGAACTAGAAATGGAAAATTTTTATGATATGCATGACTAAGTCACTATGCAGTATATACTAGATAGGAAATCACATTTTGTATGCTGTGATGATGCTTAGGGAAAGAGTGTAAATTGTTACAAAAAAAAGTTTCAGGAAAAAAAATATCTATTCAATGACTGCAGTAAGATATATAGCCCCAGCTAGGTGCTACTTTATAGGATGCATAAAGTTAGACTTGTGTTCATGGAAATGTATATATCACCTGTGTTTGCTATGAAAATATTTAGATTAATTAAGGTCTTTAGTAATTCAATAAAATGTGTGGGGGGGAAACAGAATCGAAAGCAAACATAGACACCAGAGATAGTGTGGGAGGAGAGTGGGAGATGGCAGAGGGTAAGATATAGGGAATCAAGGATGGAGGAAAAAAAGGAAAACATACAGAAAACAAGAAATGGAAAATTATTTGCTGACAACATGCTTGTTGATGTGCTTGATTGAGACAATATACAGTGTACTCTGGATGGAAAATCTCATTTTGTATGTTGTAATGATGTACAGTGAATGAATGCAAATAAATAAATTGAAATTGAAAAAAAAGAAAAATTATGGTGCATATATTCTATATAATACTATTCAGCCATAAAAAACAAGGACCTGGGGACCAGCAGTTAGCGTAATGGCTATGTCCCTGGATTCCCATATAGTCGACTGTGGTTTGCGTCCTGGACCCGGTGGCTTAAAACTCACGCTGGGTCCATGTGCGTGCGTGCCCAAGATCCTGAGAGGAGAATAGAGGAGAAGGGATTGTGATGTGGCCATCCCTCCTGGGGGGTGATTTCTCACTTTCTCTCTCTCTGTCTCTCTCTGTCTATCTGACGAGCGCACATGCCCTATAGCAAAAACCTCTCAAAACAAAAACGAAGAAACAAACAAGAAAAGACCCTGGAATTTGAAAGAAAGTGAAGAAATATGGAAGATTTGTTGCTGAGATTCACTCAACTGGGCTGGACTGAGGTGTATATCATGCTAGGTAAAGTCTCTTCACAATCTAAATGATGTATTGTGTTTTAATGTATAAATAATTTTAAAAATTCATTAAAAAGAATATGACTAAAAAGTGCTCACATTCACTATTCATACATTTAAAAAATTTATATATAGAGAAATTACAGATATGTATATTTATAAAATACAAAGTTATTTTAAGATTTTTTAAATATAACATCAACAATGGGACTAAGGTCATTACTACTTATATCACCTGAAATAGTTCACATTTTCTGTGATGAGAACTTTAGTCTCATACTCTTTTGACAGTATGAGAATAAATAGTACTCAATCGTGTTATATTCACCATGCATACACTCACTTTCATAACCCTTCTAGAATTTGGTATATCCCATATGTCACCTTGTTTCTACTTAGTTTCAGAAACCATGACTAAAGCATTTCTTACTTTTCCTATATTCTGAAACATTTAAATAGCACCTGGCAGGGCCAGCAGGTGGCATGGTGTTTAAGGCTCTGGACTCACACATGGTCAACCACATTTCAAGTCCCAGAACCTGGTGGCTTGATTTCTTACTTTCTTTTTCTTTTTTTTTTTTTTTTTTTTTTGGAGAGGTTTTTGCTATAGGGCATGTGCACTCACCAGACAGACAGAGAGAGACAGAGAGACAGAAAACAAGAAATCACCCCCCAGGGGGGGATGGCCATGCCGCAATCCCTTCTCCTCCATTCTCCTCTCGGGATCTTGGGCACGCACGCACACATGCCCGGCATGAGCTCAAGCCACTGGGTCCAGGACTCAAACTGCGGTCGACTACATGGGAGTCCAGGGACACAGTCATTACGCCAACTGCTGGTCCCTGATTTCTCACTTTCTCCCCACTCCTCTATGTCTCTCTGGTGAGAACACCTGCCTGTTGAAAATTAAAAACAAAATAATAATAATGATACATAATATTAAGTGAACAATTTTTTAAAGCAGTAGGAAAAGTATAAATAGTATCTGGCTTGCCAATTTTTCAACCATTTGGCACATTTCAGGTACGTTTAGGTGGCTCTTTCTATATTTTATACACTATTATGTTAATTCTAAAAAAACCTGTTGTTAAATATACTTTTGTTCAAAATTATAGATTTAATTCAAATTTTCTAGTCAATTACTAGCAGCATCAAGTAGTTTTACAAATTTGTAAAAAAAATTTCTCTGTAGTTAATTGGTCTTCATAATTATTCATTTTCCTCTTGGGAATTCTCAGTTTTTAAAAGCATATTTGCTAAAAGTATGTTTTGAGTTTTGAAAATAGCTCATTTTTAGTTTTTAAATAGTGTTATATATTGTCTTTGTTTCTCTATTCTCTGTGTAATTATCCTGGTGTTAATTTCTTAAATCTCAACCTTAATTTAAACATTCAAAGTGCTTTTTCTTTTCTTTTTTGAAAGGTTGTTGTCATAGTGTGTGTACCTTAGAGAGACACCATGAGAGTAATAGAGAGAAATCACTTCCCAAGAAGGGAGTGAACATGCTGCAATCCCTTCTTCATTTTCTTTTTGGGATTTTGGGGCCACACTTATGTGTTCCCAGCATAATTTTGAAGCCATCAAGTTCAGGACTCAAACTGCAATCAACCAAGTGGGAGTTCAATGACTTAATACTCCACCATCTACTGGCACACTGATTTGTTAATAAAGCATGTTAGACTAAAGATTTTTATGTAATCAGAACTCTGTTTTTTTCTGAGTTGGTTCTTATGTTTTCTTTGCACTTTTATTTATTTATTTATTTATTTATTTATTTGCTATGGGGTTTGTGCACTTACCAGAGTGAAACAGAGAGAGAAACACACACATACAGAGAGAGAGAGACAGAGAGAGAATTCTTCCCCTGTGGAAGTCATGCCATGATTCCTTCTCCTCTATTCTGCTCTTGGGATTATTGGACTTGCAGGCATACCCCCACCTCTCATGTTTTTCAAATAACTCAATTCAGGACCCCAACCATGTAGTCAGTCATGTGGGAAGCAGCTGCCTTAAGCTCTATGCTGAGTTAGGAGTTAGACCCCACTCTAGGTAGATAGGAGATGAGCTCTGCCTAAAGCAGTTACTGTGGTTTTGCTTTCTGTGGTCTGGTGAATGTTCGCTATGCCCTCATTACTAGTTTCAGAGGAATTTATGAATCCCCATTGGGTGATATAAAATCAGACTGAAATCAGTCACTGTGTGGAGCACAGATTCTGAGATTCAAGCCTCTGGAACTGTAATTAGAATTATGACCACATCAGAGTACAACACCTCAGCCAGTAGTCCACTTACTAGCTTCTGCTAGATAAAGCTTTAATCAGACTTCTGAAAATTCTCCCAGACCTATCTGTAAACTTGTATATAATTCATACAAGTGGATTTGACCAGAATCTTTATAACCAGTAATGTTACTACTTAGTTATTTTCTATCCAATCATTCCCTCCTTGCTCTTTGAGTACAAATTTTTACTTATCCTCAATGTGTTCAGATTTGAACTTAATATACTTGAACTACTGCAAAACCTCATGGCCACATTCCTCATGTATATTTTGAGACTTTAAAAGAAGGTTTATTTACTGTGATGTAAAAGCTATCATGAAGAGACCAGGAGTGGCATGGTGGTTAAGGTACTGGATTCTCACATGGCTGACCACAGTTCATGTCTTGGGCCTGGAAGCTCCAAAATTATGACAGGAACATGTGCATGCATGCCCAAAATCCTGAGAGGAGAATAGAGCAGAAATTGGGGTGTGGCTATCATTGCTGGCTTGTATATAGTGGCAGCCTTTAGATACCTATGGCTTCTTTACAAAGCACACTTCTACCATCCCCTAGTCAGGAGCGAGTACCCAGAGTTAGCACCTTGATTCTAACAATAACTTCATATCATGACCTCAGTGTCACAATATGCATGCAGGCCTCCCTATATGGGCTTTGGTGGCAAAAGTGCTAATGTGCCAACAATCTTACTCATTCTGAGCCTCCCAAAGGTTGAATATGAAGATAGTGCTGATGGAGTGAGCAACAAGCTATATTAATTCTCTCTCTGTCTTGAATGAATTGAAGAAACACTAAAAATAATAAGAAGAAAGATGATAAAAGGGTAACAAGGCATCCTGAGTTCACAACTGTGCTCTTCTCTCTTTTCTGTGCACACTCGATTATTCTCAATGTGATTAGTCATACACACATATATGCCAACTACATTATTACACATATATAAACACATTTACACATACATATAACCAACAACTTACAGAGATCTTGACAGTTCTTGAGGTGGCCTCATCAGAAAATGTAGATGGCTTACAGTTTCGTTCTCTTCCATGGTTTCAAGAGGGAAAAACCCACCCAGTACCAGGTCCCCATCCTTGTAGACACTTGGGTTCAGGTATGTAGGACAGTTAAAATGTTTCATCTTACATGCCATTTGAAAAGGCTGCATAAGTAGCATGACACTAATCAAAGGTAATGACATATCTGAGCTGGCCCAAAAGAGATAAAAAGCCATATGAGTGAGAGCTGAGGAGGAGATGGAACTGGATTGTGTCTGCAGGCTCAACCCTCTGCCAGGAGAGTCAACTCTGTGGAGGGTACAGAGAATTCTCACTTCTACAGTCTGTCTTCAACCTGTACAAATGTGTTCCAGACTGGCATGACAGACCGGGACATAACTAGAACTTTTAAAAAAGCAGTTCTACATAAGCCATGATGTTGAGCCTTGTGCTTTATCTGAACAGCTCTGGTTTCCCTGTCTTTTTATTGTTTTACTTAAGTCCCATCCTGGAGCTCTGGGGATATCTCTGCCCTGGGGCTCTGCACCTGTCACCTTCCATTTTAGTAAAAAACAATTTGGGAAAAACATGTTTTGCACTGTTTTTCTCCCCCAGACTTTATGATTTCATACTGGCCAGGTAAGGCTTTGGGGACCATCCTATCCTCACACAACAAGTTTTGTAATTTTGTGACTGAGTCCAAAGTATCTGTATCACACAACTGCTCTTATAATTTGGACTTTTAAAAATGGTGTTAAAATATACAAAAGTTGGACTAGCAGGTGGCATAGTAGTTAAGGCACTGGACTCCCACATGACTGACTATGGTTTGAACCCTGAACCCTGGAGTTTAAAACTTATGCTGAGCACTTGTGCATGCATAACAAAAATCTTGAAATGGAGGAAAATGAGGAAGAAATTGTGGTGTGACCATCCTCCTTAGGGGGTGATTTTTCACTTTTTTTTTTTCTCTCTTTGGCAATCACATGTGCCCTATAGCAAAAATATCTCTCTAAATGAAAAATAAATGAAAAATACACAATAACCGGGAACCAGCAGTTAGCGTAATGGCTATGTCGCTGGACTCCCACGTAGTCGACCATGGTTCGCGTCTCGGACCCGGTGGCTTACAACTCACGCCGGGCGCGTGTGCGTGCATGCCCAAGATCCCGAGAGGAGAATGGAGGAGAAGGGATTGCGGCGTGACCATCCCCCCTGGGGGGTGATTTCTCGCTTTCTGTCTCTATGTCTCTCTCTGTCTGTCTGGCGAGCGCACGCGCCCTATAGCGAAAAACCTCTCCAAAAAAAAAAAAAAATACACAATAACCTAATTCTGCATGATGCATTTAAAAGGAGGGGAAGGAATAATATTAGTCATTGGTGGCCTCACCAGTGTACAGAAGACATTTCTTTGCTATGCCCAATATCACTCTCTCTCATCTGCAACATGATCATGGGACAAATGAGCCTTATAACTTACAAAGAAGCAGGATACTTTCCAGAGAAGATTAGATTATTTTTAAATTCTAATGTTCCATAAAATTAATCCACATACTCCTAAGAATGATATCCTCTACTCTGTCCACTGATAATTGTGGTGTCAAGTATGTATTACATGATTTAATACGTAATAACTATGAAGTACTATATTCTTGACCCAACATTTATCTCTTGTTATATTTTTTTCTTTTACCAGTCTTTATAGAAAGTATTCTTGCAAATTTTTCATGACTTATTTATTCATTTATTTTTATATTTCTATTTTTTGGTTTTTATAAAAATATGATATGTGCAAAGATGTTTTAACTGATGTAAACTTTGAGGGTTGGCCCAATTGAGCCATTTTGCAGGTACTAACAGGGCTAGCAGGTGGTGTGATGGTTAAGTTGTTGCATTCCTGCATGGATGACTGCAGTTCGAGTTCCAGACTTGGTGGCTTGCTTTTTCACTTTCTCTCCCTTAATTTAACAAATAATAAATATAAATATTTTAATATTTATTAACAAAATTAACAAATAATAATAACAAAATAAAATAAAATAATTTGTTAAAAACAACATATGTATTACCTCACAACTTGCTACTGATGTGAGAATACAATATCTACTCTCACAGAATTTTTCAAGTATACAATATAATGTACTTAATTGCACTGATATGATGTACATTAGAACCTTTGAACTCATTCCTCTCGACTAACTGAAATATTATTTTTTGACCAATATTTTAATTTAAATTTAATTTATTTTTGGAGAGATTTTTGCTATAGGGTACATGTGTTTGCTGGAGAGACACAGACAGACACAAATCAAGAAATTACCTCTAGGAGTGTGGTCACAATGCAATCCCTTCTCCTCAATTCTCCTCTTGGGAGTTTGGGCAAACATACACATGTGCCTGGCATGAGTTTTAAGCCACTGCGTGTGGAACTCAATTTGTGGTGTACCTGGGAGCCCAGCAGCCTAACCATACATCATCAGCTGCTTTCTTGACTAACATTTTTAAAACCTAACTACCCTCAACCTGTAGTAACTGTCATATTAGTCTCTGCTACTGTGAATTTTAGTTTTTAGTACTCTACTTACATGTAAGATGATGAGGTGTATGTCTTTGTGTACCTAAGTTATTTCAATAAGCATAATGTCCTCCAAGTTCAACCCTATTTTTTAATAACAGAATATGTTTTGTCACTTTTAGGGTGCATGTGATCACCAGAGACTGAAGGAGAGAGACATTTCCCAATGGAGCTTCATCATGCTTCAATCTCTTCTCCATTTCTCCAGTCTGTCAGGATTTCAGGAATGTACATACACATATACAGTGTGTTTCTTAAGCCACCAAAAATGGGATTCAAGCCACGGTCACTTACGTGGAATCCTGATCTTTTAAACATTAGGCTATGAAGCTGGTATGCAGAATTCTGTTTAAAAGGCTGGATAATATTCTATTGTATACATATGTAAAAGGTTTTCTTAAAATATTTATTTAATTTATTATTATTTTTATTTAATTTTCTATTAGACACATGCTCACCAGAAAGAAACAGATAGTGAGCAAGAGAGAGAGGGAAAGAGAGGGAGCAAGGTGACAGTTCTGGGACTTGAACTGTGATCAACCACGTGGGAGTAGCACCTCGAACACAACAGCACTTGCTAGTCCCTGTAACATGCTTTTATCCATTTGTGTGTAATAGTTATGTGAATGTCTTATCATAACTATTATGAATAAATTTGTAATGAACATGAAAGTATGAATATATTTTTGATATACTCTTTTTTTCTTTTTTTATTTCATTTTATCTTATACATTCAATCACATTATTATTTGCCTTACAAAATGGATATTTCAACAGGTGAACATTTCTCCCTAGTACTGTTGATAAAACTACAAAATATCTTCAACAGATAATACCACATTTCTTTGTGCCACTAATGCTTTGCCTCCCTATTTTCCTTCTAAATGTCCTTGCTCAGATATATTAATGTTATAGTTTTTACACATAACCAATTATGCAATTGTTAAGTCACATGGTAGTTCTATTTTAATTTTCTGAAAAACCTTATAAAACTATTTTCCATTGTGTTTAACCAATTTATATTTTTACCAACAATGTTCAATAGTTCTTTTTCCTTCTTGTATTCATTGAATTTTTTTTAAGAAGTTATATTAAGAGATATGAGGCAGGGACTGGCAGGTGGTGTGGTTGTTGAGACATGGGACTCCTACATGTCTGACTATGGTTTGAGTCCTGGAACTGGACTTTTCTCACTTTCCTTGTCTTTCTCTGGTCAAATTAGAAAATAATAACAAATAAAAAAAAAAAAAAAAGAAACTGGTGAGTCTTTTTGGGACCAGCAGTTAGCATAATGGCTATGTCGCTGGGCTCCCACGTAGTCGACAGCGGTTTGAGTCCTGGACCCGGTGGCTTAAACTCACACTGGGTGCATGTGCGTGCATGCCCAAGATCCCAAGAGAAGAATGGAGAAAGAATTGTGGTGTGGCCATCCCCCCTGGGGGGTGATTTCTCGCTTTCTATCTCTCTGTCTCTCTCTGTCTGTCTGGTGAGTGCACGCGCCCTATAGCAAAAACCTCTCCCCCCCCAAAAAAAAAAGAAAATAATAACAAATAGATAAAATAAGTAAAAAATATTTTTAAGAAAAAGAGACATGATGTAATACTTCACAATTGTTTTCATTTGTATTTTCCCAATGATTAGTGATGTCGAGTGTTTATTCATATGCCTATTGGCCATTTGTATACTTTCTTCTGAAAAATTTCTATCCAAGTCCTTTGAACTTTTCACCCTCAGTTATTTACTGTCTGAATATTAAGTTTTTAATTAATTTTGAATATTAACTTTTTATGTAATATATTACTTACCAATATGTCAATAATTCTTCAGTTCCTCAAATCTGTTTTTATTTTATTTGTTGGACAGAATCATTTTAGTTTTATATAATTTTGCTTATTATTGCTTTTCTTATATTTTTGCAACCTAAATATACCAATACTTTAATCAACTATACAAAAAATATAATGAGACAAACATGTACGTTTATAGAACTGCGTATCGGTCAGGCTAGATCTCGGCAGAGGGAATTCCCAGCATGACCTCGTTCATCTGTAGGACACAGAGCAATCCTTGTTCAGATGGGCACACTCATTTAACTTCTCCTACTATGATCTCTTCTCCTCCATTCTTTTCTCATAATTTTAAACACACACACACACACACACACACACACACACACACACATTCAGCATGAGTTTCAGTCCACCATGTATGGGATTCAAACTGCAGTCAGCCTAGTGGGAGCCCAGCAATGTAGTCATTATGCCATCTTCTTGTCCTAAAGATTGGAAAATTGATTAATAATCTTAAGAGGTAACCAAAGTCTAAACATGTATTATTCATATGCTTTTTATAAACAATCTTAAAATAACTACTTGAAAAATTATTTATTTATTTATTATTGTTTCTCAATACAAATGTCACAGGGCATGTGTGTCCACTAGAGAGAGACAGAGATACAGAGAGAGTATGAAAGTGAGAAAGCAAGTTGCCAATCTGAGACTGAAACTATGATCAACCATGTGGGAGTCCAGTGCCTCCACCACCATGCCACCTGCTAAATCTGTAAGCTAATTTTGTACAGTATTTAGAATTGTAGCACTTTGACCATGACCTGTCACATGAGGTTAACTGTAAAATGCTCTACCTGTGATGTCATGTTGGTGCTCAAAATGTCTCATATTTTGTTGCATTTCAGATGTTGGATGAGGAATTCTCAGTCTGAAGTAACGATGTCAGAAATAAGTAGAGCTGTCAGGTGGTGTGGTGGTTAAGGCACTAGACTCCCATATGGACAATTGCTGTTTGAATCCCAGGCATGGTGGATTGCTTTCTCATTCTCTCTCTCTCTCTCTGGTCAAATTGAATAGTAATAATAATAAACAAAATTAAATAGGTAATCCTTTTAAAATATCAGAAATAACTAAAATGTATATAAAGCATATAAAGTTACTTAATGAATTTATATTATGTAAAAACAGCCCAGCTTCCCAAAAAACTAAATGATTTTCAAACCTTTAATCTTGTTTTGCTGTGATCTAAATGCTTTTTAGACCTGCAAGCTGTCCGGAGGGGAAGATAGAAAGCCATTTCTTCTGGTTTTAAGATATAAAAATGCCCTTTAAACTATTTCTATTTTAAAGAATTATTTATTTAATTTATATATTATTTTTTATTTTTTAAAAATTTGCTACAGCAAACCTGTGCTCACCAGTAAGAGAGAAAGCAAGAAAGAAAATCACCAAGTCTGGGACTCAAACCATGGCCATCCACATGGGAGTCTGACATCTCAACCACACCACCTTCTGGCTGGCCCAAAAATATTTGTTTCTCCACAAGCTCTGTGTCCAGCAGGTGATGTAGTGGTTAAAGCTTTGGACTCCCACATGGTTGACTGATGTTTGAATCCCAGACATTGTGTCTGGCTCTCTCATTTTCCCTTTCTCTCTGTCTCTCTCTTAGGTGAGTTAAAAATAATAATAGTTGGACTATCAGAAGGCATAATGATTATGCCACTGAACTCCCACATGGCTGACTGCTGTTTGAGTCCCAGGTCCAGTGGCTTGAAACTCATGCTGGGCACATGTTGTGTGAGTGCCAAAATTTCAAGAGTAGAATGGAAGAGAAGCAATTATGGCATGACCATTCTTTCTGGGGGTGGGGGTTCTCACTTTCTGTCTCTCTGTCTGTCCAGCAAGGGCACATGCCCTATAGCAAAAAGATCTAAAAATTAATAAAGTGATAATAATATGAATAAATAAAATTTAATTAGAAAGAAGTTCTAAGTTAAGGTCATTTGAAAACTTTAATAAGGGAACCAGCAGTTAGCATAATGGCTATGTCGCTGGACTACCATGTAGTCGACTGTGGCTTGCGTCCCGGACCTGGTGGCTTAAAACTCACGCCAGGCACATGTGCGTGCGTGCCCAAGGTCCCGAGAGGAGAATGGAGGAGAAGGGATTGCAACATGACCATCCCCTCTGGGAGGTGATTTCTTGCTTTCTGTCTCTATGTCTCTCTCTGTCTGGCGAGCGCATGTGCCCTATAGCGGAAACCTCTCAAAAAAAAAAAAAACTTTAATAAAAATAATGGGTTACTTACATTGTCTTTCTTTGCCATAGTATTTATGCCAATTTTATCAAACTCGTATCACATATTTTCATCCAATAGATGGCCAACCTTGAAAAAATACAAAAAGATAAATTTATAAGAAAACTTGAAATATCAATAGAGTAGATAACTTTTATTTTTAGCAGGGTTTTGCTATAGGGTGCATATGCTTGCTAGAGAGAGGCAGTGAGAGGAAAAGTGAGAAATCACCAGGGCAGATTGCCAGGCTGCAATCCTTCTCCATTCTCCTCCTGCAGTATTGAGAATGCATACACACATGCCTGATGTAATTTTTCAAGCCACTGGCTCTGAGACTCATGGTCAGCCATGTGGAAGTCTAGATACATAACCACGGTGCCATCTGCTGGCCCATAAATAATGTTTTAAAAGAAACACAATTGTTGCTATATACAAATTCTTAAATTATATTTACTTAATGCCAACTTTCCAACAATTAGTGCATAGTATTTTTTTAAGCTAATATACTAAAAGAACTGCTGAGAGGACGTAGTATCTTCTTGTTTTTGGCCACCGATCAAGGTTTACTTTAGTCAAGAAATACCATAGTGTATCAGGCAGATTAAAATTAAAAGGTTGACATGGATGGCTTTTGGGGTATTGAAGATAAAATGCAAATTGTATTTCATAAGTCCTATTCTTTGCACTGTGAAGAAATTGCACAAGGTTTTTTTTAACATTATAAAAAAGCTTTGTTTCTAATACTGAAAATGAAAAGACTTTTTATTTAAAAAAAACCTATAGTTTTGAGTATGCTGGCTTTTCAAAATAGACAAAATAGTAAAATGTTTATTTTTTATTTTTATTTATTTATTTTTAAAATTTTTTGCCACAGAGCATGTACACTTGCCAGACAGAGACAGAGCAAGACAGTAAAAGGGAAAGTGAGAACTCAACATCCGGGGGGGATAGCCACACTACAGTTAATTCTTCTCTACTCTCCTCTTGAGATTTTGAGGATGTATGCGCACATGCCTGGTGTAATTTTCAAACTACCAAGTCCAGGACTTGAACCTCAGTCATGTAGGAGTACAACACCTTAACCACTACCCCATCAACTGGCCACCAGTATGTTTATATTTCATTTATTTTTTTTAAGGTTCATTTACTGAATTTTATTTCTCTAGAGCATGTGCACTTACAAGAGAGAGAGAATATGAAAAAATAAATAAGTGAGAAAGCAAGTAACAAAGACTGGGACTCAAACTGTGGTCATGTGGGAGCCTTAATCACTGTGCATCCTGTTGGCCCCTACAATGTTTATTTTCATTATTTATTAAATTCATGTATTTAGGATATTTTCTTAAAATACACTAACTAATAATATTGCTTTTATTCATTTGTATTTTTCCTGAGACAATATTATTCAAACTTTGCATGTTTGACATCAATGTTTCTAGTAGTACTAGAGCCACTTTGAAGAAAGGTTTACTAAGGAATAATAACACACAGTAACATTTTTTTGGGGGGGAGAGATTTTTTCTATAGGGTGTGTGCTTGCCAGAGAGAGAAAGAGAGAGATCATACTCTAGTGGAAATGCCCATACCACAATCCCTTCTCCATTCTCCTCTAATGATTTTGGGCATGCATGCACATGTGTCCAGAGTGACTTTCAAGTAACTGTGATAGCGACTCAAACTGTGGTAAGCCATGTGTTTGTTGTGGCATGAGATATTCAAGGATCGAGACCACTCAAGAAATTAGAATTTTTATGAGCCTTTATTCCTGGCCAGGAACTGCCACCCTCACACCACACACAGGTAGCATCAGAAGTGACAGTCCTATCAAACAATTTTGCAGATTATTTAAGCATAAAAACCTCAAGAGGATTCCCAGCCTTTGGGAAGGGTTTGCACTGGATGGGTAGAGTGTTCTTTCTAAGGAGGAAGAGAAAAGAGGAAGTGTTAAAGATTGGGGTCCCCAGGTGTTGCAAGGGAAAAAGAGCTGCAAGGGCCTCTGGGAAGGGCAATAGGGGTTGTAAAACCGTGAGGGTAAAATGTACAATATTGTACATTTTGCACAATATTTTTTCATTTACTTTTGGAAGTTGTTTACATAAAGCACAACAGTAGTTACTGTGTTTTTTACAACATGTAACTATACACAGGGGAGGGCCTGTGGGGTGCTTTTCTAGCCTTGTTAGCATACTTCATTTTTTTTTATTCTTCATTTTTTTTTTTGAGAGGTTTTTGCTATTGGGCGCGTGCGCTCACCAGAATGACAGAGAGAGACAGAAAATGAGAAATCACCACCCAGGGGGGGTATGGCCATGCCGTAATCCCTTCTCCTCCATTCTCCTCTGGGGATCTTGGGCACACACACACAAGTGCCTGGCATGAGTTTAAGCCACCAGGTCTGGGACTCGAACTGTGGTTGACTACATGGGAGTCCAGCAACATAGCTATTATGCTAACTGCTGGTCCCAGCATATTCCATTTTTTTAAACTTTTGCCCATTGTCCATCACAGTGGGAATCCAACACCTTAACAACTGCGCCACCTGCTGGCCACAACATTTACCTGTTTCAAGTATAATTCAGTAGATGTTAGTAAATTTATAGAGTTGTTCAAATTTGACCAAAATCCAATTTTAGAACGTTTATCACTCAGAAAAATTCCCGTTGGCACACTTCTCTCCCACCCTGCAAATCCACTTCTTTATGATTTGCTTTTTCTGGCCATTTCACATAAATAGCATGATAATGATTAAAGAAAAAAAAGAGCATAAGTCTTTTTTTTTTTTTCTTAAATTGCTTTTGTTCATTTTTGGTCTTTGAATTTTAATTTATGAGTTTGATATGTCAAGATATCTTTTGTTTTGGGACCAGCAGTTAGTGTAATGGCTATGTCCCTGGACTCTCATGTAGTAGACAGTGGTTCGCGTCCCAGACCCAGTGGCTTAAAACTCACGCTGGGCACGTGTGCATGCGTGCCCAAGATCTCAAAAGGAGAATGGAGGAAAAGGGATTGCGGCGTGGCTATCCCCCCGGGGGGTGATTTCTCGCTTTCTATCTCTCTGTCTCTCTGTCTGTCTGGCGAGCACACACGACCTATAGCAAAAACCTTTCCAAAAAAAAAGAAAAAGATATCTTTTGTTTTAAAGCCAAGCAGATAATTACAATACGGTAGTTTTCACCCATAACCAAAATAACCTCTTTAAAAGAGTTGATTCTTGTTTGGCATTAGAAAGTTTTATTAAAGGAAGATAACTTGACTTTTCCTAGAACTTTTGCCTCATCCATTTACAATGTTTTTCTACTCTGTGCCTTGAACAGTGTGCACTTTGCAATGATGTGACCATAATTTGAAACTCACAAATGCTTCCTAGAAAAGTTTATGGCATCCCAAATAACCACCAAAATGTCTGTGTGTATTTATGGCAGGATGCTAATTAAGTGGAAAAATAGAAGCATGTTTTGCATTGGTCAGATGGTCCCTTGCCTCACTAAGACATATTTGTGGTGATGTTGGGGACCAACTCTCATAGAGCACTTCCATTCCCTCTGTTGGTGAAAATGATACCCCCAGCTGTTGTAGTCTCCATAGTACTGTAGCTTAGAGATGGGCAGTACTTGAGCACTAAAGTTCCCTTTGTAATGTTGATAATAATTATTATTTTACTTATTTATTTTAGATTTTGCCATAGGGTTTGTACACTCACCTGAGAGAGACAGAGAGAGGGAAAGTGAGAAATCACCCCTCAGGGGGAATTCTCATGTTGCAATCTCTTCTCCTCCATTCTCCCCTCTAGACCTTGGGCTGGCACACCCAGTGTGATTTTCAAGCTGCCAGTCAATCACTCGAGTTATGGTTTGGCAAGTGGTAATTCAGTGCCTTAACACCACACCACTTTCCAGCTGTAATGTTCTAGTTCTGGACCTGACATCTTGCTGTCTCACTTTCCCTTTATCTCTCTCTCTCTAACTCTGTTAAAAAAATATTAAATAAACTGTTCTTTAAAAATATCTATGAAGTTGTTCTATTTTTTAAAGAATTATTCATTTAATTATATTTGTAATTATTATTTTTAAATTTGACCAAGGAGAGACAGAGAGAGAGAGAGGAAGAAACAGTGAGAAAACAAGCTGCCAAATCCAGGATTAAAACCATGGTCAGTCATGTGAAAGTCCAGTGCCTAATCACCAAGCCAGTGTTGGTCCCTCTTTTTGTTCATAACAGGCAACAAAAAGATGGATGTGTCAAGGGAAAACTCTTTTCTTCTTCTAAGCAAGTCCTGTTTCAATATGAATTTATCTGTGTAATTAATTTATATTATGGCTCCTTGATATTTGTCTATTATTGCTATATTATATTTTCATAATATTTGTTACTATCAGGTAATATTATTGATAGTTATTCCCATTGATGATTTTGATTTATTAAAGTTAAAACTGCCTTTCTTGAAATAAAAAAAGTATTTAAAAAATACCTATTTAGTGACCACAGTAAGCTATATAGCTTCAGCTATGTGTTATTTTATAGTATATTTATTCTACCCACAAAGTTTTATGTCTAAAATCAACTTTTGTTCACAGCTATGTGTATATCAGCTGACCTTGTTGTTGAAAGTATTTAGATTAATTAAGATATTTTGTGAGTCAGTACAATGTGGGAAAGAATAAAAGAATGGAAAACAACTGCAGATACCAGGGGCAGAGTGGAAGGAGGATAGGAAAGGACAGAGGGTGAGAAATAGTGGAAAAATTAAGTTCTCATTAGTTATCACTTATTAAACCATGAAATGAGTACTTGGTACCTGAATTAGCAATGGACAGAACACAGAATATCATGGTGAGGGACAGATGGATTAATTCTGTGGAGGGTTGGAGTTTAAAGATAACCTAATCTTCTTCAGGAAGTAGCCTACTTCTTAGGAAATCATAAGGCTCATTTCCGCCAAGATGGAATTGCAGACCTGAGAGTGATGTTGGATAGAACAATGAAATGTCTTCTGTGCACTAGTGAGGAAGTCATTGACAACTGACATTATTCCTTCCCCTTCTTGCTAAGGCATCAGACAGAATTAGAATTTTGTGGATCTTTAGCTTTTTATTTACTTTTTAAAGAATTATTAATTCAATTTTATTTATTATTATTATTATTATGTTTTTATTTGATATAGGGCATATGTGCTCAAAATCGAGAAACAGAGAACAAGAGAAAGAAAGTAAGCCACCAGTTTGGAACTCAAACTGCTTTCAACCATGTAGATGTCAAGAAACTTAACCA
Organism: Tupaia tana; assembly: GCA_026018925.1. NCBI lineage: Eukaryota > Metazoa > Chordata > Mammalia > Scandentia > Tupaiidae > Tupaia > Tupaia tana. The sequence goes on from JAKSZU010000024.1 coordinate 5,142,737, forward strand.
CACATTACCTGCTGGTCTCTACTTATTTATTTATTTAGAAAAAAATTTTTGTAATAGGGCTTGTGTGCTCACCAAAAAAAACCCTAGAGGAAGTGAGAAAACATCCCCCTAGGGGGATGGTCACACCACAGTCCTTTCTCCTTCATTGTCCTCTCAAGATTTTGGTCATGCATACATACAGGACTGGTGTGAGTTTTAAGCTGCTGGGTCCAGGACTCAAACCACAGTGGGTTATCTGGGAGTTCAGTGCCTTAACCATTATCAAACTTGTGAGTTCAACTTTTATAAATTTTAATACCATTTAAAAGTGCAAATCTTAACAGCAGTCTTGTGACATAAACATTTTGGCCTCTTTTGGTCACAAAATTACAAAGCTTATTGTCTCAGGGCGGGGTTATCCCCAAAGTTTTACTTGGCCATTACGAAATTATAAAGTCTAGGGAAGAAAACAGCCCCAAACCTGTTTTGCCCAAGTTGTTTTTGTATCAAAATGGTGGGTGACAGGTACAGAGCCCCAGGGCAGGGAAATCCCCAGAGCTCCTGGATCGGACTTAAGTGAAACAGTAAAAAGACAGGGAAGCCAGAGCTGCTCAGATTAAGAGTGAATCTCAGCATCATGACTCCTGTGGAAATGCCTTTTTAAATGCTTCTAGCAATGTCCCTATCTGTCACACCAGTCTGCCATACTCTTTGTACAGGTTGAAGTCAGACCATGGAAATTAGAATCCTCTGAGCCCTCCACAGAGTTGCATCTTCCAACAGAGGGCTGAGCCTGCAGGCACAGTTTTATCTCCTTCTCAACTCACACACGAGGGGCTTTTTACCTGTGTTTTGTCAGTTCAGACATGTCATCATCTTTGATTAGTGTCTTGCTACTTCTGCAGCTTTTACAAATAGCATGTGCGATGGAATATATGAGCTGTCTTAGATACCTGAAGCCAAGTATCTACAAGGATGGAGACCTGATACTGGGTGGGTTCTTCCCTTTTAATATCTTGGAGATACAATCTGTACATAAAGGTTTTCTGATAAGGCCAACTCAACAGGTGTTAGATACTTGGTAAGTTGTTGGTTATATGTATGTGAAAATGTGTTTATAACTGTGTAATAATCTAGTTGCATATATACATGTGTGTCTGATTAGCCCCACTTGAGAATAAGCAAGTGTGCACAGAAAAGAGAAAAGTGCAGAATTCTGAACTCAGGATGTTTTGCCTTTTTATCTTTTTATTACCTTTCTTTTTCTTATTTTCAAAGTTTCTCCATTTCTTTCAAGAGAGAAAAGAGAAAATTCATATAATTTCTTGTCCACCCCATCAGCACTATCCCCAAATTCAGTCTTTGGGAGGCTCAGAAGGAGCAAGATTGTTGGAATCTCAGCTCTTTTATCACAAAGACCAGTATAGTGAGGTCCACATGCCTATTGAGACACTGACCTTCTTGTGAAGTTAATGTTAGCATCAAGGTGTTGAATCTGGGTGCTCACTGCTGACTGCAGGGTTGTAGCATTGTACTTTGTATAGAAGCCATAAGTTTCTAAATGTCACCATGATATATAAACCAGGAAGAATGGCACACTAACATCCCTTCTAAATTGTCTTCTCAAGATTTTGAGCATTCATGCATATGTGCCCAGCATAATTTTCAAGCAGCCATGCCCTGGACTTAGACTATTGTCAGCCATATGTGAATCCAGAGCCTTAATCATCATGCCACCTCCTAACCCCACCATATATCTTAAAGCAAATTAAGAATGCTTCCTTTTAGGCACCAAAATATATATGGGAAGTGTGGCCATGAGATTTTGAATTAGTTTAGGAATATTAGGCTCAAGTCTGAATATAACAAGAACAAGTAAAAATTTATATCCAAAAAGAAAGATGGGGGTATTTGGATAGAAAATTACTAAGTGGTAACATTATACTTAAAGATTCTTCACAAATCCACTTACATGGATAATATATAAGTGTGCACATAAGACAAGGACTTTCTGAAGTCTGAGAAAATTTTTTACAAGCAAGGGCCAGTAAGTGGCATAGTTATTAAGGTGTTGTACTATACCACACAGTCACAGTTTGAGTTGCAGACCTAGCACTTTGAAACTCACTTCTCCTGCTCCAGACAGTGACTTGTTTTCATCTGATATTAACTCAATAACAGGGAGTCATAAATTCCTCTGAGACTTGTAATGGTGAACAAGTAAACATTTGCACAGTGAACATTGACCAGAAAACAGAAAGCAAGACCACAGTAACTCCACTATGCAGAAATTATCTTCTATCTACCTAGAGCAGGTCTAACTCCTAACTAGACATGGAGATTAAGGTGCATGGTTTTTATATGTGAGTACTGATCAAAGTGACCTGGAAAATATGCCAGGTGGATGTGTACCTGTCTGTTCAATAATCCCAAGTGCAGAATAAAGGAGACGGGATTGTGGCATGACCATCCTCTTTTCCCTCTCACTGTGTGTCTCTTTCTCTCTCTGGCAAGTGCATGCACACTAAGGCAAAAACCTCTTAAATCAATAAATGAAACTTATAAATGTTTAAATTAAAGTTGAAATTTAAAACAATAAGATCAAAGTAATTTCATAGAGAATGGAGAAAGAATTGAAGACATTGCATAACAATAATTTAAGAAGAAACAAAAATGTGGTATTTTTAAAATTTCAAAATATAGTTTTAGCTGATATTTACTTAAAAATCTAAGAATTTTTAAGGGGAAAATGAAAAATTACAAAGATCAATTATCCACACAGAAAAATGTTTTTAAAATATGGTGAAAAGACTTCATGTAGTCAGTAATTAACTAGAAGATCTGAAGTAAATATTTAATTTTCAACAAAAACATTTAACAATACTTTTTTTTTTTCAAACAGTTGATTTAGTAGTGTATAAAACTACAGGAAGAGTTTTGCAGGTTCCTGTGGAGTTGGGAGTCGTGACAGTTGTACAGCTTCTTGAAGACACCGCCTCATGAATTCTGCAAACTAGCCATTTTGGGGAAACAGAAATTAAGACTTCCCACTGATAATTCGGCCTCCAGCACACAAAACTCGCGTGGTAAGAAGACCCCTTTCAGGCCTCCTGTCTCTGTACCTGTCTTTGTCTCTCTCTACCTCTGTCTCTGTCTCTGTCTCCTCTCTGTTTTTAAATTTTTGCTTTTTAGAATTTTGCACAGTGCGCTTGTGTGCTGTGCAGTTTTCCAATTTTTGTTTTTTTGCTAAAATTTTTTTTTTAAGAAAAGGGTGGAATTTAATTTTATTTACAGGCCCTTGCAAGGTATGAAATTCCACATAGAAATAAGAAACCCATTTGGAGGACAACCTTCATACAGTATGTACAGTTTGGAACTGTTCAAGTATAGTTTCATTGTAAAAAGTGTTACAATAACAACCACATTTAAAGAGTTCTTGGTAGAGAAACAGTAAGACAAACTGATACCAAACACAGCACATGACAAACCCCTCTGTGCCTCAGCTGTACAGTCTAGAAGTTAAAGGCCCCAGGAGTCCCATCCTGCACTTGGAAGTTGTAGCTGTCAGAGGTAGTTTCGGGCACAACATTCTGATCTTCCTCTTCCTCTACAGAGAAATACTTTTCAATCAAGTTTAATGAAGACTTGTACACAGACTCGTTTTCATGGTTTTGTAGGGCTTCAATTTTATCCAGGCCTCCACATTCTTCAATCATTATACTAAGTTTCTCAATTTCTCCTAGCTTCTCAGCAGCCTGAAAAATATTTGAAATGGCATCCAAAATAACCAAAATAATTTTGGTATCCTTTGCAGTTAAGAGGTTCATCAGCAGTTCTATGATGCCACAGTGGACGAGGTATACAATCTGCTCCACTGTTCCACTGCTTGTGTAGTTGGACACAGCCCACACAGCCTCCTTCTGCATCATAAAGTCAGCCTTGGAGAGCACGCCGACGAGGAACGGGACTAACCCGTGATTCACAACCTGCTGGATCTGGTCCTGCCAACTGGTGGTGATGTTGGACATGGTCCACGTAGCTTCCTTCTGAATATTTGTTTTGGAGTTGGTTAGAAGGCTGGGGAAGATGGCGAGTGCTCCAGCATCTATCACAACCTGGGTCTGTTCATGTGTCCCAGTGACAATGTTAACTATGGCTCTTAGGGCAGGGGTCACAATGGGCAATTCGGTAGCTCCTAGAAGCTTCACAAGTTGGGGAACAACTCCTGTTTTCACAACCATTTCAATCCATTCATTTGGACCATCAGTAAGGTAGGAAATGGCCCAGCATGTATCTGCTAATATTTCGGGATCATCGTGATGCAGAAGACGAACTAAAGTAGGAAGAATCTGCTCAACAGCATCTAGCGGGGGTGCGGGATTCTTGTTGCGGCAGAGGTTTGAAAGTGTCCAGGTAAGGTTACGTCAGTAACCACATGCTAACGATGACATATCAGGAACTTCAAGGAGAGCCAACAGCGGGTCAATTGCTCCATACTTGATAACCAGGTCCCAGAAAACTGAACCATCCCCTGCGATGTTTCCTAGAGCCCACACAGCATGCTCACTGATGTGCACGTGGGGAGAGGCCAACAGAGAAATGAACACTGGGATAGCTCCTCCGTCCACCACAGCCTTGGTCTGTTCTGACGTCCCAGAAGCAATGTTAGTGAGTGCCCATGCAGATTCAAACTGGATGGGACTACAATCATTTCTGCCCAAGAAGGACACAAATTTTGGATTCAACCCAGCCCGGATGATGTTGTCTGTGGGGGGCTGTTTTTCCCTAGAAAGCAGCTGCCTAGCAGCTTGAGTAGCCTGGAGCTGGCTTTCCAAATTGTTGCCATTAATGCCTTTGATAGTGTCATCAACAGACCAATTTACAGTGCCCTGGTTGTTGCAGTTTTCCTGCAGTGGAGAAGTAGCATCATTGGGAAATGAGCTTACATTTCTCCTTTTCAGCATCTGGTCATCCTTCTTAGCTTTCCTCAGCTCCACATTCACTTCTATTCTTTGCCACCTCATTTCTGTACTGTCTTTTCCCTTGTTCTTGAATCTGTTAAGACGGGCAGCTGGTGAATTTGCATTCTCATTTGTGGACATGGTTATGAGACGAAGGGAGAAAGCTGCACAGATGACTCAGGCTCACACAAGAAGTGGCGCAGGGCTCACAGGCAGGGGATCGCTGCCATAGAAATGTCCACCATGGCTCAGCCTTAAGACCATGTACCCTGAAATATTTTTAAATATCAAATTTTTAGTTTTATTGAAAAGTTTTTATCTTCGTTTTTTCTTCTCTTTTTCTGTTTCTTGTTTTCTTTTTGCTGTTGTTGCAGTTGTTTCTCTCTTTCTGTTTCCTTTTCTGCACACTCCTCAACACTCAGATTGAACTTCCAAGCTTGGGAAGAAACCGACCATCCACCAGATGACTAGAAATTGCTGCAGGACCACAAGAAAAATGGGAAAGCAGGAAAATACCTCTCCTCCAAGGGAAAAGGATAACTCCTCTTCATCCACACATAGTTCAATGGAATTCATGGAAATGTCTGATAAAGAATTCAGAACAATCATAATGGCAAAACTAACAGAGATGGAAGAGAAGAGAGACAAGGAACTGCTGAAGAGGAAGGAGAAAGAAGTTGTTGAGTTCCAGGAGGTGAGGAAATTCATACAAGATCTAAAAGAGGAATTTCACACTTTACAAAAGAATCAGATGGAACTGTTAGAGATGAAGGCTATAATACAGAAAGTCAAAATCTCCATTGAAAGTATTAAAAGCAGACTAGATCATACAGAAAATAGAATCTCAGACATAGAAAAGAAAATTGCTAGCCTAGAAAAATCCACCACGAAGACTGAGAAAATGGCCCAAAAATCTGAGACTAATATATGAGAAATACTAGATACTATCAAACGTCCAAACATCCGGATAATAGGCATCCCAGAAGGCGAAGAGACTCATAAGGGCATTAATAATCTATTCCATGAAATCCTGCAAGAAAACTTTCCAAACCTGGAGAGGCATTCAAAGATTCAGTCCCAAGAAATACAGAGGACCCCAAATAGAATCAACCCAAGAAGATCTTCTACAAGACACATTATAGCCAGATTGACCAAAACCACAGACAAAGACAAGATACTAAGATTGGCAAGAGAAAAATGGCAAGTTACCTACAAGGGGTATCCTATCAGACTAACAGCAGATCTCTCATCAGAAACAATGCGAGCGAGAAAAGAATGGGAAAATATATCAACATGTTAAGGGAAAAGCAATTTCAACCGAGAATACTGTACCCAGCAAGATTATCGTTCATTTGGGAAGAAAAGACACGTACATTCCCAGATAAACAAAACCTGAAAGAATTTACCAGTACCAGACCAGATCTCCAAGAAGTGTTTAAGGGAGTGCTATGTCAGTAAAATTAAATGCAGACACACAGGAATAAGAGTTCAAAAACTAAGAAAATGGGCAACTTAATTATAGGGACAATGTCTGGAGATGAATATTATATCCCAGAAGTCAATCTGGAAGATCGAACCTCAACAGAAGAAAGATTAAGTACATGAGACTGAACTGATGAAACAATATTCTGTGACCTGACTAAAATATCGCTGCTTTTCTTCTAAGCTTTGTTGTCCAGTTTTAAAGGATTTTTTTTTTCTGTCTTGAGCTGTCGATAAGTTCATGTACCTACTATTTGGACAGAATACTAACCTGTTTCTAGGCTTTAAGTTTCAAGAAAATATCCTTACCAGTTCAAAACTGCTTTTCTTGAAATTACCAGCTGAACTTGCTATTGAAAGTAGTTAGATTACTTATGATATGGTCTGACCAACAAAATGTTGAGGGAAAAGGAATGGAAGACAACTGTATATAGCAGAGATAGTGTAATAAGGGAGTGGGAAAGGGCAGAGGGTCAAACATGGGTTAAAAAACATATATATACATATACATATATATGAAAGTAGAAATTGAATATTATTGATGATAACATGCATGATTAAGCCACGATGCAGTTTATTCTAGATGGGAAACCACATTTAGTATGTTGTGATGATGCTCAGGGAATGAATGTTAAGTAACTAAAAAAAAAAGTTACAGGAGGAAAAAAAACAGTAAAACTGTTCATATCAAAATTTAAAAAAATGCATATTTGATGATCGCAGTAAGCTATATAGCCCCAGCTAGGTACTACTTTATAGTATGTTCATTCTACTCACTGAGGTTTATGCCTAAAGTCAGACTTGGGTTCATGTATAGGTATATACCAGCTGTGCTAGCTATTGGATATATTTAGACTAATTAAGTTCATTAGCAAATCAATTAAATGGGGGGGAAAGGCATAGAAAGCAACCATGAATACGAGAGACAATGTGGGAGGCGGGTGGGACATGGCAGAGGGTGAGGGATAGGGAATCAAGGATGGCAAAACAAAAAACAAAGTATACAAGGCGTAAGAATTAGAAAATTATTTGCTTATAACATGTATGTATGTTGATGTGCTTGATTGAGCCAATTTACAGTGTATTTTGGATGGAAAATTCATTTGTATGCTGTAATGATGTATAGTGAATTAATGTAAAAAATAAATAAATTTAAAGAAAATAAAAACTACAGGAAAAGTCACCTAAAGTATCTGAAATATGCCAAGTGGTTGAAAAACTGGCAAGCCAGATGCTATTTTTAAAAAACAATTATTTATTTATATTATTTATTAGTATTATTTTGTTTTGATTTTGCCACAGGGCACATGTGTGCACCAGAATATGTTAGAGAGAGAAATTCACCAAGTCCGGGACTTGAACTGTAGTCAGCCTGTTGCAGTCAAGTGCCTTAGCCACCATGCCCCCTGATTACCACATCAGATGCTATTTTCAGGTTCCAAACATAGGGAAAATATGAAATGCTTCAATCATGGTTTATGGACCTACATAGAAACAAGATGACATTAGGGATACATTCACTTCTACAAGGGTTATAAAGGTGAGTGTAATCATGAAAAATATAATTCATAAATGAGTACTATTCATTCTAATAGTTCCAAGGGAGTATGATACTAATGCTCTCCTCACAGAAAATATGAACTATTTCAGGTGACATACGTGTAAACTATCTTAGTCCAATTGTCCCATTCTTTATTTAAAAATTCTAAAGCTACTTTGTAATTTATACACATACATATCTGTAATTTGCCTATATGTAAATGATTGAAATGTAAAAAAAAGATGAAAAAAATTTGTCATGCTCCCCATGCATTAATGATCCTTCTTTAAATCACCTCTGTTTAGGTGTTAGTATCATCATCCAGGTGAGTGGATGGGCCTCATCTCACTCATTAGGCCCTCAAAATCTCTCTTCATTGTTTGGGAAAAAAATTGCTTAAGTAGAGAGAAAAAACATTTCAAGATTTTCTAGAGCCCTAAGAACATTACTCACACCAGCTTCATGTATCAGTGCAGGAGAATCTCTGTATAGTAACCTAGGCCTAAACCTGTACAACTTGTGGCTTGGCTAAGAGTTTGCCCTGGATTACATGACTTGACTGTATTGTCTCATGCTGTCCCCTCTGTTTAGGTTCACATGGAAGAACTACCAATATGTATTGGCCTTTTACTTTGCCATTGAAGAGATCAATAAGAGTCACCATTTGATACCCAACATGTCTTTGGGTTATGATTTCTACGATGCATTTTCCAGTGACAGAAGAATTTTAGAAAATGCTGTGTTTTTGCTCTCTGGAGGGAATCAGACCCTGCCAAACTACAACTACCAGACATAGAAACAACTTGTTGCTATCATTGCAGGCAACATGCCAACATTTTCAGCCCAAGTTAGAACCCTTTTGGAGCTCTACAAAAACCCACATGTAAGTATACTGTCAGGTAGGAGAATGAAAGTTGGATAGCTCCTAATGCTATCTTCTCACATGTGAGAAAAAAATGTAGAATCTGGATTTACGTAACCCTGTAGTCCCTTAACATCTTTCTTGGTTATTTGAACACAATTTGCTTAAACAGGAAAAAATACACAGGGAATTTTTTGAGAAGTTTTTGCCACAGGGTGTGTGTGCTTGCCAGGGAGGCAGAGAGACAGAGAGACAGAGAGACAGAAAGTGAGAAATCACCCCCTGAAGTATGGCCACGCCACAATCCCTTCTCCTTTATTCTCTTCTCAGGATCTTAGACATGCTCACACATGCGCCCAATGTGAGTTTAAGCCACCAGGTCCAGGACTCGTACCACAGTCGACTACATGGAAGTCCAGCTAAATAGCCATTATGCCAACAGCTGATCCCAAGATACAGGGCATTTTTTAAGTGATAAAATTGCTAGCAGTACAAAGATGAGAGAGAAAAAAAGAGCAGGGGTGGAACAGTTGATGATTTGGTGGTTGATGAGGCTGAATCCCATATGGCTGACTACATGGTTCAACTTTTAATTCAGGTGGCTTAAAGAACACACTTGGCATGTGTGCTTGCAGGTCCAAAATCCCAACAATGTAAAACCTTAGGAGAAGAGATACTGGCATGACTGTCATTAATGAGAAGTTATTTTTCACTTTCCCTCTGTCCGTTTGTGGTAAGCACACATGATTCAATTTTCACGCTAACAAACTAAAAATAAGTAGAGAAGTGGAATCTCTTAAATTTCACCCAAATTTCTGTCCATGGCCATTACATTCAACCCCCTCTGATGGGAATATTGATGGCCAACTTGAAGATGTCTCCTAAATAGCATGCAGCAAATAGAGATCTACCTCATCTTGGGGCCAGCAGATGGCATAATGGCTATGTCACTGTTCTCCCATGTAGTCAATCACAGTTTGAGTCCTGGACCTGGTGGCTTAAACTCACATTGGGCATGTGTGTGTGTGTGTGCCCAAGATCCCAAGAGAAGAATAGAAGAAAAAGAATTGCGGTGTGGACATCCCTCCTGGGGGGGAGAGGGTGATTTCTCGCCTTTTGTCTCCCTGTCTCTCTTTCAGGGGAGCGCACATGCCCTATAGCAAAAACCTCTGACCCCCAAAAAAGAGAGAGAGAGAGAGAGAGAGAGAGAGAGAGAGAGAGAGAGAGAGAGAGATCTGCCTCATTTCAGGAAAGGACAACATCAGGGGGGCATTCAGAGATCAATTAGATACAAAGTCATAAAAAAATTATTCATTATGCCATTGAACAAAGAAAGGACATTCCAGAACTGGAGATCCTCTGAATTGGCTATGGCTCAGTTACAGTAGCTGAGGTTTACCAGCTCCCTCTGGCCTTCCTCACATCCATGCAGGTGGATCTCTTGAAACCACTTCCAGTTACTCTCCACATAACAACTCCACCTCAGAGATTTTTCTAGGGAAACTGTCTAATGAAACTTTCAGGAGACATTACTGAAATACATAGTCTTAGCTTATGAGAATCCTGTTCTTTAAAAAATATATTTAAAAACCATCAGAGAGGCTAAGTGGTTGTGTTTTAAGAAAATATAGGTTATGTTATAGTAATTAAGGACAGCATTAAAAAATGAATATATTTTATCAGAGTTGATATTTTTGTTTTTGACTGCTAGGAAAGGAAATCTCTGATCCACATGTCACCTGAGCTCAGGGTGGCAGACTCACGAATTTCTTCTTGTGCCATTTTTATTAATATATGCATTCCTCAGTTTCCACTGTAGACATCGAAACAAACAAGTATTGAAATTTATACTTTTTCTCATATGCTTGGGTCTGGGAGCAATACTGTTATTTGGATTAGTCAGAAGTCATTTCTCAAAAGAAATGGGACTATAAAACAGTCTTCTGATGCTCATAAGGACAGAATATTGTCAGTTCCACAGCATGAATTCTCTTCACTCAATACACCATTCTATGGTCTTATCAGGTAGAGAATTATCTCCTCCCCATTTATGTGGGAGAATCCAAAATTGCACAAAGGTCAGAATTAGGTTATTTCTTTTCTTATTCAGGTCACATATGGTCCTTTTGATCTTATCCTAAGTGATAAAGATCAATTTCTTTCAGTTTATCAGATGAACACCAAGGACAGCTCTCTGGCTCATGGAATCATCTTGTAGTTGCTGCATTTTGGCTGGAGGTGGGTGGCACTCTATGTATCTGATGATAGGCAAGGGGACCAGTTCCTTCAGGTTGTAAAGGCAAAGATGATCAAAAAGGATATCTGTGTGGCCTTTACAGAAAAACTCCCTGACACAAAAGGTGTCTCTTTAACACGTGACCTTACTCTTGTACTCAGGATCAGAGTTTCATCTGCAAATGTGTATATAATACATGGAAATAAAGGGAGTGTCTGGGCCCTAGGAAGAGTAAAAGAATTCTATTTAATTTTAGGAAAGGTATGGATTATGAAAAATATCCACTCCCTAGAGTGGAAACTTATTTTTACTAATTTTAAGAAGATGCCATACTTTTTCTATGGAAGCCTCTTGTTTTCAAACCAGAAAAGGAAAATCCCTGGCTTCAAACAATTTCTCAAGAAAGTGAACCCTTCCCAATACCCAGAAGATTTTTACTTCAGTAAACTCTGGGCTCACTTTTTTCGATGCTCACTTGCTGGATCATTATGTGGCAAAATTGGAGACTGCCCTCCAAATTCTTCCCTCGAGTTTCTACCATCTGATTTGAGCATGATGACCATGTCTGACTCCAGCTTTTTTTATCTATCATTCTGTGCATGTGGTGGTTCAAGTTCTTGTTAAGATGCTTTTGCAGAAAATAGAAATGAGATCTCAAGGAGATGCAGACCAGCCTATTCTTCACTGGCAGGTAAGCACAAATTACAAGCACTCATAGTATTTGGAGGTACTTTCTCTTTTCTTCTTCTTTTTCTTTTCTTCTTCTTCATCTTGTTCTTGTTCTCTTGTTCTTGTTCTTGTTCTTGTTCTTGTTCTTGTTCTTGCTCTCCTCCTCCTCCTCTTCCTCCTCTTTCTTTTTCAAGATTTCTGCCATAGGACACATGCACTCATCAGAGGGTGAAAGTGAATGGGAAAGAACAACATGACCTCCCAGTGGGTATGGCCACACCACAATCCCTTCTCCTCCATATTCCTCCTGTGTTTGAGCACACAGGCATGAATGCCTGTGTGCTTTCTAAGCTTCCAGGTCTGCTACTAGGACCATGGTCAGCCAAGAAGGAGTCCACCTTAACCACTAAACCACCTGCTGACTCCTAGAGGTTTTTTTGTTTTTGTTTGTTTGCTTATTAGCTTTTTTCATAGTGCATGGGTGCTCACCAGGGAAATGAGAGAAAGAGAACATATGAGAATTCACCTTCTAGGGGTTATGGTCATACTAAAATTCCTTCTTCTCCATTTTCCTATTGGGAGTTTGGGCATTCAAACATATGTGTCCAGCATGATTTTCAAGCCACCGAGTTCAGAACTCAAATCAATCATGGAAGGTGATATGGAAACCCAACTTTCTTAATTACCATACCATATACTGAGGTTCTTTTTCTTTTTAGACACAGAGATTTTTACTATTAGGTCCATGGGCTCATCAGAGAGACAGAAAGTGAGAAATCTCCTCACAGGGGCCTTGGCTATGTCACAGTCCCTTATTTTTTATTCTCCTTGCAGGATCTTGGGCATGCATGCAGACATGCCCAGTGTGAGGTTTAAGCCATTCCTCTGGGACTTGAACCACAGTTGACTGGATGGGAGTTTAGTGATGTAACCATTATGTCATTCACTATTCTCTGATGAGGTATTAAACAACAACAACAACAAAAACAAAAACACAACATGACTATGTTTTCTTTACAAACTCAAGATTAGGCAAAAAGAAAATTTTTTTTTTTTTGGAGAGGTTTTTGCTATAGGGCAGGTGCACTCACCAGACAGACAGACAGAAAGCAAGAAATCACCCTCCATGGGGGATGGCCACGCTGCAATCCCTTCTCCTCCATTCTCCTCTCAGGATCTTGGGCAGGCACACACACACACATGCCCAGCGTGAGTTTTAAGCCACTGGGTCTGGGACGCAAACCGCAGTCAACTACATGGAAGTCCAGCGACATAGCCATTATGCTAACTGCTGGTCCCAAGATTAGGCGAAATTTGTAGAAAATGTTTTTGATTTTTGTTTTCATCTTAGGTATATAGGTAATTGCTATTTCTATTTAGAGATTTCTGCCACTAGAGATTTAGATATTAAAATATTTGGGATGGCTCTATGGCTTGGTGGTTGGCGTAGCCAGATTCCACATGGCCAACCTTGCAGCTTGAGTTTTGGACTCAGAGCTTTAGCAACACACCAAGAATGTGTCTGTCCCTCAACACATTTTTGCCAATGGAGGAGAAGAGATTGCTCCATGACCATTCTCCATGAAAGTTGTTTTCTTTCTCTGTCTCTCTGAAGAGTACATGCACTCTCTCACAAATTTTTAAAATTAATAACATTAGTAAAAACACTGTACAGTGAAATACTGAAAAATGTCCAAGAAAAGATACTTGACAGAACATAGACCAAAATTGGAAAAATCTGTCTGTGGTTTTTAGGAATGCATCCAAACATCACAGAATATTGACATAATGACCATATCTATTTTATCTCTGGTGGTACAGATGCTGTGACCTAATCCTTTTATGCAATACTCATGATAATGAAAAAATGAGTTCTACTTAATATTCTAACATGAACTTATGGAAAGGAATTTCTTTTAGACTTAGCTGTACTTTTACCGTCTGAAAAAAGTTCTGGAGGAAGGAACAGTGACCCAATTTTAAAACATGAAACCATTTTGAGTCATTTAGTCTCAGGGTATCCTTCTTGGTTTATAAGTATGTTTATATTTTATATAAACACTAAATCATGGAACCAGAAACTGGTGTGATAATTAAGGCTCTGTACTCCCATATCAGTGAATGTGGTTCAAGTCCTGGATTGGCAGTTTACTTTATTACTTTCCCTCTCTCTTGCTCTCTCTCTGTGGTGATTGCACATGCCCTATAGCAAACCAAAGAATAAGTAATAATAATTCATAAAATATAATGAAGAATTTTTAAAATAAACACTAAATTCATAATTTTTTTATGAAACATCTTTATCAAAGTGGGATGAACACATTAGACAAATTTATTACGCAAAACAAATAATTCCAATATACATTCAAATAAACATCTGAAAGTTTAGCTTTTACCTAATTTACACTTGTACTAACAAGAATGATATTTGAATTATACTTGGAGCAAGTTTGAGGTTGATTCTTAGAAATGCAAGTCATTTTGTCAAGATGGTTTGTAGATGTGGAAAATATTGTAATGCCCTATTCTAATAATTAAAAGACTGAAAGAACAATTGCAAAAGAATGTCACCAATTCAAAAGTTAAGAGGCTAATATGGTCTGTTAAAATATCTTTTTTTTCCTTTAAATTTATTTATTTTTTACATTAATTCACTATACATCATTACAGCATACAAATGAATTTTCCATCCAAAATACATTGTATATTGGCTCAATCAAGCACATCAACATACATACATGTTATCAGCAAATAATTTTCCATTTCTTATGTCTTGAATACTTTTTTTTTCCATCCTTGATTCCCTATCCCTCACCCTCTGCCATGTCCCACCCGCCTCCCACATTGTCTCTGGTATCCATGGTTGCTTTCTATGCCTTTCCCCCCCATTTAATTGATTTGCTAATGAACTTAATTAGTCTAAATATTTCCAATAGCGAGCGCAGCTGATATATACCTATACATGAACCCAAGTCTGACTTTAGGCATAAACCTCAGTGAGTAGAATGAGCATACTATAAAGTAGTACCTAGCTGGGGCTAAAGATCTCTTGAGTAAGAGTAGCAAATGGTGTGTTGTTTAAGTTGGTAAACACTCACATGACCGATCATGGTTCCAATCCTGGGTCTGGCAGTTTGCTTTCTCACTCTCTCTCTCTTTCTCTTTTTTCTTTCATGAGCACATGTGCCCTGTAGCAAATTAAAAATAACAATAATAGATAAAATTAAATAAATAATTCTTTTAAAAAAAATCGTCTGTGGGCTGGATTTATTATGGCCTGATGAGTAAGGCAGTTGGATTTTTCATGGCTTGAGTCTTAGATCAGGACATTTAAGAAACATGCCAGACATGAGTGTATGTATGCATACCCAAAATCCAAAAAGGAGTGAGACATGAAAAATAGATTCCAGCCTGACTATTCTCCATCAAGGGGGATGTTTTCTCTATCATTATTTCTCAGTCTCTTTCTGGCAAATACACATGCCCAGTAGGAAAACAAACAAACAAACAAACAGAAAACCCACCCTTTTAAAATTTAAAAGTTTTTCATTTATATTCTGTCACAAATTGTTAATTGTATTATCAGATGATAATCACACTCTTACTGAAACAATTCCAAAACAAAGATAAGGCCCAAAATATATTTGTTCCCTTTAAAAAGCTTTATTGAGATATAAATAGATTCCAAAAAGCTGAACATGTGTAATATGCATATTTGGATAAACTTGGAGAAATGCATGCCTTTATACTACCACTACCACTATCAAGAATACATCCATATACTGCGTTTGTAAAGGTTTTCTTACAAGGGGACAGAAGGTGGTATGGTGGTAATGGCACTGGACTCCCACATGTGAGAAATCATTCCCCCTTGGTAATGGTCATGATGTAATAATTTATCCATCTCTCCCTCCATCTGGAATTTTGAGCATGCACACACATGTGCTGGGTGTTCTTTTATTATTATTTTATTTTATTTATTGTTTTGAACATTTGAACAGAGAGAGAGAAAAAAAGGGAAATTTGGAAAGCAAGCCACCAGGTCTAGGACTCCAATGGCAGCCAGTCATGTGGGAGTCTAGCAGCTTACCACCACACCACCTTTGGCCCTACCCAGTGTGTTTTGTTAGCTGCTGGCACAGGACTAAAGTTGCCAGCTTGGCCATGTGTGATTCAGCCAGCTTAACCACTCTATGGTCTGGGTCCATCTGTGCCCTTTATAAATTACCAGATTAGACTCCAACTGTCTAAATAAGATTTTAATAGTCTGGATTTTATGCAAATCTATATACAAATCACCCTCTGGGAAAACATCCTGGAATTTTTATGATGAGTTACAACCACTCCTCCATTGTTTTTAGGAAGAAAAAATACAAGCTAATCTCACAAGAACCCTGAGAAGGTAACAACTCAAACCAAACTCAGCTCCTACAAATAAGTAAATGTAAGGGTAGGGATGCTAAAATAGGATCACTTGACAGATATGGACCATCCACTTTTACATTAAATGCAGTCCTAATTTTTTTTGAAGAGGTTTTTGCTATAGGGCATGTGTGCTCACCAGACAGACAGAGAGAGACAGAGAGACAGAAAGCGAGAAATCACCCCCCGGGGGGATGGCCACGCCACAATCCCTTCTCCTCCATTCTCCTCTTAGGGTCTTCGGCACACACGCACACACACCCAGCATGAGTTTATAAGCCACTGGATGCGAACCGCGGTCGACTACATGGGAGTCCAGCAACATAGCCATTACGCTAACTGCTGGTCCTGATGCAATCCTAATTTTAAAACCCTGTCTTCAATACAGCTTCATCCATTTCTGAGGAAAAGTCAACTGACAGATAGCATTGTGTACAACATGCCCCTCAATGTAAAGGGAAATAGAAAACAGTATGATATCCACAACCTTGTGAGATTTTCCAATAGCAGTTGGCTGATGATTAATGTAGGAGCTTTTGTCTACAGGAACACCCATGATCAAGGCTTGGTCATCAATAAAGAGGTGATAAACTGGCCTGTTAATTTAGAAAAGGTATGATGTCATTTCAATATGAAACACATACAGAGGTGGGGTTAGCAGATTACATAGTAGTTATGTCACTGGAATCTCACATCACTGACTGTGGTTCAAGTCCTGGACCTTGTGGCTTGAAATTCATGCTGGATGTGTGTGCATATGTGCCCAAGATCCCAGTAGGACAAAAGAGGAGAAGGGATTGTGGCATGGCCATTCTCCCAGGATATGATTTCTCACATTTCCTCTCATGGTCTTTCTCTCTCTCTCTTTCTCTTTCATGAGTACACATTCCCTAAGGCAAAACTCTCTAAAAGAAACAAACAAAAAAAACCAAAATATATACATAGGTATTTGAACAGAGTTCTGAAATTAAATTGTATGATTGCTTTAACTCAGCAGCAAATTTGATTTGGGGGGAGGGAGCAACTGACATCATAGTGAAGGAATTGGATTCTGACATGACCATCCATAGTTTGAATTCGGGATCTGGTGGCTTGAAAATCATGCCTGATATGTGTGTACATGTGCATGTCCAAAATCTGGAGAGCAAAATGAAGGAGATCATGGTGTGGCCATTCCCCTGAGGATTAATTTCTCACTTATTCTCTTTCTGATCTTGTCTCTCTCTAGCAAACACACATGATCTATGTAAAACCTAAAGAAAAATGAATTAAACTCTTGCCTCAGTGAAAATACAAATTATCAATGAATGTAAATAAATACATTTAAATAAAAAAGAAAATACAAATTATCAATAATTATAAATAACATATAACATACATGATAAGCCACTATGCAGTCTATTCTGGAAGGGAAACCACTTTTTTTATTCTGTGACGATGATTAGGAGACGAATGTACATTTATTAATTAAAAAAAAGTTTCAGGAAAAAATGAATATTTGATGACTGCAGTAAGCTATATAGCCCCAGCTAGATGCTACTTTATATTATGTTCATTCTTCTCACTGAGGTTTATGCCTAAAGTCAGACTTGTGTTCATGGATATGTATATATCAGCTGTGCTTGCTATTGGAAATATTTAGATTAATTAAGTTTACAGCAAGTCAATAAAATGGGGGGGAAAGGCATAGAAAGCAACCATGGATACCAGCGATAGTGTGGGAAGAGGGTGGAACATGGCAGAGGGTGAGAGATAGGGAATCAAGGATGGCAAAAAAAGCAAAATATTCAGAAAACAAGAAATGGAAAATTATTTGTTGACGATAACATATATGTTGATGTGCTTGATTGAGCCAATGTACAGTGTATTCTGAATAGAAAATCTCATTTTGTATGCTGTAATGATGTATAGTGAATGAATGTAAATAAATAAATTTAAATAAAAAAAGGAAAATGAAAGAAAATACAAGTTTAAAAAAATTTTGCCTTTTACATCCACACTTTGTACTACTCAGTTTTTCTTACATGCATTTTAAACTATAGAAAACTTCTGGCTTTTATTAGCTAATTTGTTTCCTTATGTTTGTTCAAGCAGCAGTACAATTAATACCAATGAAGTGATGGGTATGTATACAGAATTGAACATTGTTTAATAAAGGAAATATTTTCTGAGAATATATTTATAATTTTTTAATGTTTTTGTCATAGAGAGATGTTTGCTATGGGGTATATGAGTTCTCTGGGGAGACCAAAAGTGAGAATTATCACCCAGGGGGATGGCCACACCACAATACCTTCTATATTCTGCTCTCAGAATTTTGGACACACACACAAAGGCACCTGGTGTGAGTTTCAAATCATCTGGTCTGAGACCTGGAAAGGGGTCAGCCAAGTGGGAGTTCAGTTGTGTAACCACTACGCCATCTGCTTGTCCCCAAGAAATGCATTTTTCAGAATTTTGTCATCGTGTGCAATGAGGACACGAGTTTCCATAATCTTTGGGACACTGCTAAAGCAGTCATAAGAGGGAAGTTCTTAGCAATTAGTGCATATAAGAGGAGCATGGAAAGAAGGCAATTGGATCACCTAACATCATGCCTCACAGAATTGAAAAAGCAACAGCAAAAAGATCCAAAAAACTCCAGGAGAAAGGAAATAATAAAGATACGAGCAGAAATAAATGAAATAGAAAATAAACAAACTATACAGAAAATAAATGAAAGTAAAAGCTGATTCTTTGAAAAGATAAACAAAATTGATACTCCACTAACGAGACTTATTAAGAAGAAGAGAGAAAGGAACCAGGTGAATCAGATCTGCAATGAAGCAGGCAAAATAACAACAGACATAGTAGAAATAAAAAAAAAAAAAAACATTATTAGAGGATACTATGAACATCTGTATGCCAAGAAACAAGATAATTTGGATGAGATGGACCAATCCTGGACATGTATAATCTACCTAGATTGAGCCAGGAGGATATAGAAAGTCTGAATAGGTCCATAACTAGCCAGAAGATCGAATCGGTTATAAATAACCTCCCAACAAAGAAAAGTCCTGGCCCTGATGGATTCACCTCTGAATTCTACAATACTTTCAAAGAAGAATTAACCCCCATTTTGCTCAAGTTATTTCTAAATATCCAAAAGGGTGAATCTCTCCCTAATTCATTCTATGAAGCCTCTATCACCCTTATTCTTAAAACAGATAAAGACAGGACAAGGAAGGAAAACTATAGACCAATATCCCTGATGAATATAGACGCGAAGATTCTCAACAAGATACTAGCAAATTGTATGCAACAAATTATAAAAAAGATTATGCATCATGATCAGGTAGGCTTTATCCCAGGAATGCAAGGTTGGTTCAACATATGCAAAGCCATAAATGTAATACACCATATTAATAGGAAGAAAGATAAAAACCATATGGTCATATCAATTGATGCAGGAAAAGCATTTGATAAGATACAACATCCCTTCATGATCAAGACTCTCAGCAAAATCGGCATAGAAGGGTCATTTCTCAACATAATAAAAGCTATCTATGAAAAACCCATAGCGAACATCATCCTCAATGGAGAAAAGCTGAAAGCTTTTCCACTAAAAACGGGTACAAGAAAAGGATGTCCACTTTCTCCACTCCTCTTCAATATAGTACTAGAAGTCTTGGCCATTGCAATCAGAAAAGAGGAAAAAATAAAAGGCATTCAAATAGGAAAAGAAGAAGTGAAACTCTCTCTATTTGCAGATGACATGATTGTATACATAGAAGACCCAATGGTTTCCATAAAAAAATTTCTGGAAGTAATACATGAATACAGTAACGTTGCAGGATACAAAATTAATACCCAGAAATCTATAGCATTTCTGTATAGGAACAACAGGCAGACTGAGATAGATCTGAAAAAAGTTGTTCCGTTTACCATAATCACAAAAAGTATAATATACTTAGGGATAAATCTAACCAAAGAAGTTAAAGACCTCCACAAGGAAAACTATGAGAAGATAAAAAAAGAAATTGAAAATGACACAAAAAAGTGGAAGGACATCCCATGTTCCTGGATTGGAAGAATTAGTGTAATCAAAATGGCAATTCTACCCAAATTAATCTACCTATTTAATGCAAAGCCAATCAAAGTACCAGACACATTCTTCACAAATCTAGAAAAGACAATCATAAAGTTTGTCTGGAATTATAAAAGACCGCTTATTGCCAAAGCAGTTCTGCACAAGAAGAGTGGAGTGGGCGGCATCTCACTCCCTGACCCAAAATATACTACAAAACTGTGGTAATCAAAACAGCATAGTACTGGCACAGAAACAGACAGGTGGACCAATGGAACAGAATAGAGTCCCCAGAAATGAATGCTCAAACATACAGCCAACTGATTTTTGACAAGGGGTACCAGTCAATTCAGTGGGAAAAGGAAAACCTCTTCAGCAAATGGTGCTGGCAAAACTGGATCTCCACTTGAAGAAAGATGAGTCTGAACCCCTGCCTCTCACTTCTGACAAAAATAAAGTCAAGGTGGATCAAAGATCTAAATCTAAGACCTCAAACTATAAAACTGCTTCTGGAAAACACCGGAGAAAATCTGGGAGACATTGGGGTAGGGAAAAACTTCTTAAATAAGACTCCCAACGCACAGTTGATAATCCCTAAAATAGATAAGTATGATTACATCAGACTAAGAAGTTTCTGCATGGCAAGAGACACAGTCATTAGTGTGAACAGACAGCCCTCAAAATGGGAAAATATTTTTGTAAACTATGCATCAGACAAGGGACTGATAATCAGAATTCACAAGGAACTCAAGCAGCTGTTCTGGAAAAAGACAACCAATCTTATTAAAAGATGGGAGAATGAGTTGAAAAAACCACTCTCTAAAGATGACATACGAATAGCTAAAAGTCATATGAAAAATGCTCAACATTCCTCATTGTAAGAGAAATGCAGATCAAAACAACAATGAGATATCATCTAACCCCAGTCAGAATTTCTAAGATTAAAAAAGCAAAAAATGATAAGTGCTGGTGGGGGTGTGGTGAAAAGGGAACTCTCTTACACTGCTGGTGGGATTGTAAATTGGTCCAACCACTGTGGAGAACAATTTGGATATTCCTCCAAAATCTACAAATAGAACTACCATATGATCCAGCAATCCCACTCCTTGGTATCTACCCGAAGGACAGAAGAATACTTAATCGAAAAAGTGCTTGCACATCGATGTTTATTGTGGCACTTTTCACGATTGCTAAGTCATGGAAACAACCTAAATGCCCACGATCTGATGAATGGTTAGAAAAACTGTGGCACATATACTCAATGGAATACTATTCATCCATAAAAAACAACAAAACCCTGGCTTTTGAAAGGAAGTGGATGAATATGGAAGACTTACTGCTGAGTGAAGCAAGTGATGCTATGAAGGAGAGACATTGTATGTCCCCACTTAATATATACCGAGTGTCTGCACTCAAAAAAAAAAATGAAACCATACTGCTTCTGTTGTTATAGAGTCATAAAATTATACAAAATTATAAGACATATTTTGAACATTATCTTTAAAATTCAGTATTTTGAAATTTGGAAGTTGTTTGTAAACTGTCAAGAATTATGGAGTATGAGCTAAAATTTTTTGCTATGTAAAGTAAATGTTTGTGGAAAAATGTTAAAATAAATAAATGAAAGAAAAAAAAGAATTTTGTCATTGTGTGAACATCATAGATTGTACTTACACAATCCTAGATGATATGGCACATGGTACGTGTAATTTATATGATCTTACCTATTTTCTTATGGTACTACTATCATATATGTGGTTTATCATTTACTGAAATGTCTTATGTCTTTATAAGCACATGATTCTTTCATATATATATATATATCATATATATGATCTTATATATATATATATATAATATGTGCTTAAATATTTATATATATATGTGTGTGTATAAAAACTTATGTCCTGAAGACTTTGATTATTTTTGAACAAAGTTCTTATAATTTTTTATACTGTAATAATGAGTAGGTTATAGATTATAGATTAATGTATTTTTTACATTTTTGTAAATAACATTCACATTTTCTCTTGTCATTTAGCAGATCATTCTTTTTTTAAATAATTATTTCTTTATTTATCTCTTCTCTTTCTCCTTCTTCTTTCTTCTTCTTCAATTTGCCCAAAGAGAGGGAGCAAGGGAGAGAGGGAGGACAAATGTGGAAGAAAGGCACTGGGTTCAGCTGGTTGAACCATGGTCAGTCATGTGTGAGACTGCTGCCTTAACCACTATAGCTCCTGCCAGACCCTTGCATATCAATCTTCATCATTTCAGACTTTACAAAGCATTGACTATAATCTCAGGCAATTAGATGTTGCATAAGATTAATATAAATACCACATGTACTGCATTAAAACATGAAAAGCAGTGCTCAACTGCTCTCTGAACCCACAAGTGGATTGACCACATGCTCATCATATGTCTGTTGGTAGATAAGTTTTAAGTTAACTTTTTATTGTGTGTCTACATATTAAATGATTAGGTATTTTAAAATCCAGAGCTAAAATTTTCTACCCAACCAGATATGAGGATATAGTATAAATATTCTCAGAAACACAACTTTTCAGAGTCTTTACCATGTTAAAATCTGCACTAAAATGGTTTTAGATGAAGTGATTGCATTAGAGAAGAGAATGACTCAAGGGATGATTTCAGTCATGTATGGGATAAAGTAATTAGGCACCTTGGAAATATCCAGTAAATAATACACAAAGGCTACTGGCAGGTGGTAAAATGGCTAAAGCACTGGGCTTCCACATGGCTTATTGTGGTTCAAGTCCCAGAAACGATAGCTTGCTTTTTCACTTTTCTTTCTCTCTTCTTCTGGTCAAAGTAAAAAATAATAATAATAACAACAAATGGAATAAGCATTTCTTTTAAAAATAATAAAACATAAAGAAGAAAGCTAAGTAAATTAGTTTTTAATTAGAAGTCTACTTAATGAGACCAGCAGTTGGTGTAATGGCTATGTCACTGGACTCCCATGTAATCGACCATGGTTTCAGTCCTGGACCCAGTGGCTTAAACTCACACCTGGCATGTGTGCATGCATGACCAAGATCCTGAGAGGAGAATGGAGAAGGGATTGTGGCATAGCCATCCATCCCCTCGGGGGGGGGGGAGTAATTTCTTGCTTTCTGTCTCTTTGTCTCTCTTTTTCTGGCAAGCACACACACCCTATTGCAAAAAAAAAAAAAAAAAAAAAAAAAACCCAAAAAAAACAAAAACAAAAACAAAAAAAAACTCTCAAAAAATAATAAAATAGAAGTCTAGTTAAGGGGGACCAGAAGGTTGTATAGTGGTTAAAGCTCTGGACTCCCCCATGGATGACTGAGTTTGAGTCCTTAAACTGGAGTCTTGAAAGTCATACCAGGCAGAGGCACATCTATGCCAAAATTTTTTTAAAAAAAAATTTTTTGGAGAGATTTTTGCTGTAGGGCATGTGCGCTCACCAGAAAGAAAGAGACAGAGAGATAGAAAGCGAGAAATCACCCCCAGGGGGGATGGCCATGCTGCAATCCCTTCTCCTCCTTTCTCCTCTCAGGATCTTGGGCACACACTCATGCACCCAGAAAATTCTTGAGAATAAAAATAGGATTATGGAGACACATTCTTTCCTGGCTCCTGCGATCTAGTCATTTTGGAGCAAACTGAGAGATGAAGATTTCTTACTGATAATTTGGCCTCCAGGATACAAAACTCGTGTGAAGAGCCAGAAGGGAAGGGAACAGGCCTTCTCAAAGAGACACCTTCCTTCATGGCTCCTGTGATCTAGCCATTTTGAGGCAAACTGAGAAATGAAGATTTCCCACTGATAATTTGGCCTTCAGCATAGAAAACTTGCGTGCTTGGGCTTCCAAGTTTGGGAAGAAAACGACCATCCACCAGATGACTAGAAATCACTGCAGGACCACAAGAAATATGGGGAAGCAGGAAAATACCTCTCCTCCAAGGGAAAAGGATAACTCCTCTTCATCCACACACAGTTCAATGTAAATCATGGAAATGTCTGATAAAGAATTCAGAACATTCATAATGGCAAAGCTAACAGAAATGGAAGAGAAGAGAGACAAGGAACTGCTGAAGAGGAAGGAGAAAGGAGTTGAAGAGTTCCAGGAGGTGAGGAAATTCATGCAAGATCTAAAAGAGGAATTTCACACTTTACAAAAGAGTCAAACAGAACTGTTAGAAATGAAGTCTATAATACAGAAAGTCAAAATCTCCCTTGAAAGTATTAAAAGCAGACTAGATCATACAGAAAATAGAATCTCAGATGTAGAAGAGAAAATTGCTAGCCTAGAAAAATCCACCACGAAGACTGAGAAAATGGCCCAGAAATTTGAGACTAATATACGAGAAATACTAGATACCATCAAACGTCCAAACATCCGGATAATAGGCATCCCAGAAGGCGAAGAAAATCATAAGGGCATTGATAATCTATTCCATGAAATCCTGCAAGAAAACTTTCCAAACCTAAAGAGGCACTCAAAGATTCAGTCCCAAGAAATACAGAGGACCCCAAGTAGAATCAACCCAAGAAAATCTTCTCCAAGACACATTATAGCCAGATTAACCAAAACCACAGACAAAGATAAGATACTAAGATTGGCAAGAGAAAAATGGCAAGTTACCTACAAAGGGTATCCCATCAGACTGACAGCAGACATTTCATCGGAAACAATGCGAGTGAGGAAAGAATGGGAAAATATATTCAAAGTGTTAAGGGAAAAGCAATTTCAACCAAGAATACTGTACCCAGCAAGATTATCGTTCATTTGGGAAGAAAAGACATGAACATTCCCAGATAAACAAAACCTGAAAGAATTTACCAGTACCAGACCAGATCTCCAAGAAGTTCTTAAGGGAGTGCTATTAGTAAAATTAAATGCAGACACACAGAAATAAGAGTTCAAAAACTAAGAAAATGGGCAACTTAATTGTAGGGACAAAGTCTGGAGTTGAGTATTATATCCCAGAGTTCAATCTGGAAGATCAAACTTCAACAGAAGAATGATTAAGTACTTGAGACTGAACTGATGAAACAGCATTCTGTGACTTGACTAAAATATTGGTGCTTTTCTTCTAAGTTTTGTTGTCCGGGTTTAAGGACTTTTATCCTGCCTTGAGCTGTCAATAGATTCATGTACCTACTATTTGAACAGAATACTAACCTAATTCTAGGCTTTAAGTTTCAAGGAAATATCCTTACCAGTTCAAAACTGCTTTTCTTGAAATCACCACCTGAACTTGCTATTGAAAGTAGTTAGATTACTTTTGATATGGTGTGACCAACAAAATGTTGGGGCAAAAGGAATGGAAGACAACTGTAGACAGCAGAGATAGTGTAATAAGGAAGTGGGAAAGGGCAGAGGGTCAGACATGGGGTAAAAATCATACATATGTATATATATATATATATATATATATATATATATATATATATATGAAAGTAGAAATGGAATATTATTGATGATAACATGCATGATTTAGCCACTATGCAGTTTATTCTAGATGGGGAACCACATTTAGTATGTTGTGATGATGCTCAGGGAATGAATGTAAATTAATTTAAAAAATTTTAGGAGAAAAAAACACTAAAACTATTGTTGAAATACAAAAATGCATATTTGATGACTACAATAAGCTATGTAGCCCCAGCTAGGTACTACTTTATAGTATGTTCATTCTATTCACTGAGGTTTATGCCTAAAGTCAGACTTAGGTTCCTGTATATGTATATATCAGCTGCCCTTACTCTTAAAAATATTTAGACAAATTTAGTTCATTAGCAAATCAATTAAATGGGGGGGGGAGGCATAGAGAGCAACCATGGATAGATACCAGAGACAATGTGGGAGGAATGTTGGACAGGGCAGAGGGTGAGGGATAGGGAATCAAGGATGGCAAAAAAAAAAAAAAGCAAAATATACAAGACATAATAAATGGAAAATTATTCGTTGATAACATGTATGTCTATGTGCTTGATTGAGCCAATATACATTGTATTTTAGATGGAAAATTCACTTTGTATGTTGTAATGATGTATAGTAAATTGATGTAAGAAAATAAATTTAAAGGAAAAATAAATAAATAAACAAATAAATAAATAAATAAATAGGATTATTGTCCAGTAATCCACTTAGGGAGTGATTTCTCTCTTTCTCTCTCTGTCTCACTGTTTCACTGGCAGGCACATGCACCCTATAGCCAAAATCTCTCTCTAAAAAAGAATAAAAGAAGCCCAGGTAATAATAAACAGTGATGAACTACAAAAGGCCAAAATTTTCTTTGAGGTGAAGAGAAATAGAGACATCTCATCAAAACAGCACATAACATACATAGTAATGACTAATGATTTTCTTTTCTTCTCAGATTCCTGAATCTGTGTGTAGCCACAGTTGTGTTCCTGGATTCCAGAAAATTCCTCAAGAAGGAAGACCAGTTTGCTGTTTTATTTGTGTTTCTTTTCCAGAGTCAGATATTTCAAATCAAACAAGTATGAAGTATATATACACTGTTATTTCTTACTATTGCTCAATAAAAATGAAACTATTACTATTAGAAATAAAACATAGGCACCAGTGGGTTGTGTGGTGGTGAAGGCACAGTGGCATGTGGCTGATCACTGTTCAGTTACCAACTGTGAGGCTTGAATGTCACATCAGGTGCATGTGCATGCATGCCCAAAATCCTAAAGGAGAAAGGAAGAGAAGAGGTTGTGGCATGACCATCACCCTTGTGGGTGATTTGTAGCTTTCTGTCTCTCTGACTTTCTTGTGAGCACATGTGCCCTATAGCAAAAATCGCACACACATACAAAAAAGAAATGAAACATAGAACACTGTTCTTAATTCACATGTTCATTGTTTTTATATATTTATTTTATAAACACTATTCTACCCTATTATGTATAAGTTATTTTCTGGCCATGCTTATCTTATTAGGCTCAGCTGTGAAACTATTTTCAATGGACAGATTTGAAGTTGGTGCTGTTACTCAGCATCAATCTTAGATCTTATACTGGACCATGCTAGTCATGAAAGGGAGGATGTGTACTCACCAAGACTACCTGTGGGTGCCCTCAACTTTGACTTTCACTTTTATTCCCAGATAATAAGCACAAAATAATTACAGATAAATTATTAAAAAATATTTTATAACTTTTTCAACCATGCTCAAACATCTATGCAGTTAAGTACAAAGAATTGATTACTATTAGAATACCATACTTTGAAATATATGGCAGGAAGTAAAAGAAACGTAATTTAAAGATTGAAGACTCAGCATTCCCAAAAATTTCACATTTGAGCACCTCAGAATTTGCTGTCATACAAAATATACTATCAAGTAATTATCAAAATAAAATGTATTGTCAAATATAAAATATGGGAAGTTATAAGAAATAATTCTTCCATTTTTCCAATACATAAGAAGTTAATATGGTTTAAATTTTTCCATAAGTATTATTCAATTCCAGACATTCTAATAGTAGAAATCATTTTATTTTTATCACTGATAAAAATAAATATCATTCATGTTAAAATATGCCAAGAATAAGAATACTTATTTTTTGTGAAGGAATTACAAAACCAAATAAGTGTGCAAAACAAGAAATAATAATTGAGGTACAGAGCCAGTCCATGGCATAGTGCTTAATATGGCTAAATTCCACATTTCCAAAATTGTTACTTGAGTCACAAATGAGATGACTTGGAAAACACAATAGGAGTTTGTATGTTGTCCAAAGTCCCAATAAGAGGAAAAAATAGTGCAGAAGGGATTGTGCCATAACCATTTCATGGAAGTGATGCTGTCTCACTTTCTTCCTCTCTGTGTATGTCTCTCTAGTGAGCAAATGTGCCCTCTTGCAAATTCAAACCGAAAAAAAAAAGAAATAAAAAATAGGGGCCAATAGTTGGCATGGTTGTAAGGGACTGGACTCCCACTTAACTATCCATGGTTAGAATCCTAGACCTGGTGTCTTGATTTCTTTCTCTCTCTATCTTTCTCTGTCTCTCTCTCTCTAGTGACTGTACATGCCCTATAGTGATTTTTAATATAATAATAATAAAATTAAGTAAGTGCTACTTTAAAAAATGAAAATATAAAGGAAATATGAATAGAGAAAGAAAGGGTTTGGGACCCAGAAGAACACATACACATGTATGTGGGTGCCAAACCTATTCCTGAGACAGAAGCCAGGAGTATCTGCTGACTCTTGAAATAGGAATAGGAAGTGCAAGAAAAATAATGTGATTGACTACCACTCTATTTCTTATTTTTCTATAAAGCTTTTATTTAACTTAATTATTATTATTATTAAAATTTGCTACAGTTCATACACACTAATCAGAGAGAGATGAGAAAGAGAGAGAAAAAAAAAAAGCAAGAAAGCAAGTCACCAGGTTTGAAACTCAAAGTGCAATAAGCCATTTGGGAGTCTAGAATCTTAACTGCCATGCCACTTGAAGGGTCCCACTCTAATTATTTGAGAAAATATTGGGTCATTGGAAGAGTCATGATGTAGTTTATTTTATGCAGAAAAATGCATCATGGCTTTTCTGACAACCCAATATTATTGCCTCAGTACTACCAAAAATATTTAAACAAATAAATAAGAGTTTAGAAAGGATTAGTTATACCATCCATTTTTGTAATAAAAAGAACTGAAACACAAACATGCCTGTCTATGTAATCTCTGTGACTGCTTTCCTGCTCCATATCAGTAGAGGTGAGTAGTTGCAACACAGACCTTATAACATACAAAGGCAACAATATTACCAGTCTCTTAAAAAAAAGAACACTGTTTTCATATGTATATAAATAGATACCTCAAAAAGAACACTCCTTCCTCTCATCATATAATTAAAATACCAATTTCTCATAAAAAATGGTTCTATAGGAGCAATTGAATTCCATTCAAGATTTAAATGTTTTAAATTAAAACTGTTTCCCTTTTATATAGGAATGTTTACAATAATATTAACAGAAAAATAAAAATATACAATAAGAAATCTGTAACCAATGTGGCATGTTATATACAAAGAAATCAACAGAAATTAGAATAGAGATAGAATTTAGACTAATTCAGGAGAACAAGGTGAAGTTATTTTTCTCTGAATATTAATAAGAAAACTATTCACTTCTATTGTGATGAACAAATTTGATAAACCATGGAAATATAAGGTTTATCTTAAGGAAAACTTGGGTGAGCATAGAGAAGAGATCTAGAATAAATCCTCATCCTTGGTAACAGTGCTGAGAGCCACAGGATGGGCCAACCAAGATCCTCATATGTTGCAATCCAGTTTCAGATGACTTTGGTGTTATCTGAAGATGAAAGAATTCTCCCCGTGTTATCAACACAGGCTCTTAATTTGGTGTATCTGAGTATTATCTCAGGGGCTTTATCTGCACATAATTACACAACAGTGACCTTTTCCTTCAACATGACAATAAATTTGTGAAGCTGTTGCATCTTTTCTTTTCCACCAGATGCAAAGAAGTGTGTCCAGTGCCCAGCTCAAGAGTACCCAAACAGTGAGAGAACTCATTGCCTCCCCAAGCCTGTGACATTTTTGGCACTTGAGGATGCTTTGGGAACAGTCATGGCCTGCATAGCTCTGTGCTTCTTTGTTCTCACAGCTGTAGTTTTGGGGGTCTTTGTGAAGCACAGAGACACTCCCATTGTCAAGGCCAACAACCAGGCTCTCAGCTTTATTCTGCTCATCTCCCTCCTGCCATGCTTCCTCTGCTCCTTGCTCTTCATTGGCCATTCTAACTCTATCAATTGTGTCCTCCAACAAGTCACATTTGGCCTTGTGTTCACTGTGGCTGTATCTACTGTTCTGGCCAAAACCATTACCATGATTTTGGCATTCAAGGTCATGAAGCCTGGAAAAACAATGAGGTGCTTGCTGTTATCAGGGGTTTCTAACTCTGTCATCCCCATTTGCTCCCTGATCCAAATAATTATCTGTGGAATCTGGTTAGGAACCTTTCGCCCTTTTGTTGACATAGACTCACACTCTGCATCCAGAAACCTCGTCATCATGTGCAAGAAGGGCTCAGTCACTGCCTTCTACTGTGTCCTGTGCTACCTGGGCTTCTTGGCTCTGGGGAGTTTCACTGTGGCTTTTCTGGCCAGGAACCTGCCTGACACATTCAATGAAGCCAAGCTCCTCACATTCAGCATACTGGTGTTCTGCAGTGTCTGGGTCATGTTTGTCCCTGTCTACCATAGCACCAAGGGGAAGTTAATGGTGGCCATAGAGATCTTCTCCATCTTGGCCTCCAGTGCAGGACTCCTAGGCTGCATCTTTGCCCTCTAGTGCTATATTATTCTCTTAAGGCCTGATAAGAATGGCTGGAAAACTTTAAAAAAGTTTTGAAAAGATTTCAAATAATACTAAGGTTCTATCTCATAATTTTAGGGTTTTGAATGAAAAACATACCATTTTTATATTCTCATAAAGTAACTGAAAATGACTGACTTCTCAAATTCATTTTTAAAAAACTATTATTGTATACATTTAATCTTTTTTTTTAATAATTATTTATTTTATTTATTCATTCATTTATTTTTTAGTTTGCTCAGAGAGAGACAGAGGGTGAGAGTGAGAGAGAGAGGAAGTGAGAAAGCAAGCCACCAGATTCAGGACTCGAACCCTGGTCGGCCATGTGGGAGTGTCCAGCGCCTTAACCACCACGCCACCTGCTGGTCCCTACATTTAATCTTTAAACATTCAATTATAAGTAGTATCTTAGATTAATGGCTATATTTTACATTGTGGGTATTGATTAATTTCTAATTTTTTGTGAGATTTTTGCTAAAGAGTGCATGCACTTGCCAGAAAGACAGAGAGAGACAGAGAGACAGAAAATGAGAAATTACCCCCTGTGGGGATGGCCATGCTGCAATCCCTTCTCCATTCTCCTCTCGGGATCTTGGGAATGCATGCACATGCTTCCGGTGTGAGTCAAAGCCACTGGGTCTGGGACTTGAACCATGATCAACTACATGGGAGTCCAGCAACATAGCCATTATACCAACTGCTAGTCCCAATTAATTTCTAATTTTTAAAATTTATTTAGCTCTTATTGTGCTCACCTATAAAGGATTTTACTTCTGTATAGTCAGGAATAATTACTTCCATATCTGGTTTACTTATTTGTATCTTCTCTCTCTTTTCTAGGAAGGCCTATCTAAAGTTTAGTCAGCTTCTTAATGTTAAAAATCTAGCTTGTGGTTACATCATTTCTCTGCATGGTATTTATATCTATTACTTATAATCATTCTAATTGTAATGTCTTTGTTTCTGATAGCTTTTATTGTACTTTGTCCTCTTTTTGGAGTTTCTTGATGTGTTAAATGGTGCTGACATGATGTCTTTTATCTTTTTTTTCACTCCAGAAAATTTTATTTTATCCTTTTCATAAGTTAAGTTTACCACCTTGCTAAACATATTATCTAAATATTGAAAACGTGTCTAGAGATGTTCACCGGAATTAAATAATTATATAAAGAGAACCTACAAAAGATATTCATAAAAAACAGTTATTGTAGCTTCGATTGCTTAAAATTCATTGTCTTTATTCTTAAAAACTTGCAGGGCCATCAGGTGGCACAGTGGTTGAGATGCTGGACTCTCATGCAGTTTGAGTCACTGACATATCATCTTGAAATTCCCCCTAGGACAATGTGCATGTATGCCTAAAATCCTGAGTTGAGAGTGAAGGTGAAGAGATTGCAGTTTGGCCATGCCCCAAAGAAGGAGGGAGTGATTTCTCAGGTTTTGTCTCTCTGTCACTCTCTTTCTCTCTATAGAATGCACATATTCCAAACCAAAAACCTGGCTAAGAGCATATCATTGTAAAACTAACCACTATGTGCTTTTAAAATAAATACTATATGAACCAAAATGGCATGTTTTATCTTAAATTGTTTAGCTATGATGAGAAAATAATTTGACCTGGTACTAATAAAAGAATATTATTTCTTTGGAAAAACAAAAACAAAAACAAAACACAAAAATGAAAACAAAAACCACACACACACAACAAAACAAAACAAAACAAAAAACTATAACAATTCTTGGGATGAAATTTCCTGGAAACTGGTAGAGGGACACAAAAAACTAAAGAGGGAGAAAAATCCTTAAATTTAATTTGTTAAATTAAAATTCCATGAGGAAGATTTAAAGTAAAAAGGAAAGCCCAATAATCACCACGTGGTAGATAAAATCACTTAGGAAAAAAAAGCACTCACAGGGCAATCTCAATATGAACTTTATTAAGTATACTTAAATTTCTCAAACAAATAAAAGAAAGAACAACATATTAATAGAATAAAATATGGTAAAATAAACAAAGCAAAACAAGTCAGGCCAGCAGGTAGCATAAAGACTAAGGCTCTGAAACACACATAGCCAACTCTGGGATTGGGGTCTCAGATCTAGGGACTTGAAAATCATGGTGGGTGCATGCATATGCGTGCCCAAAATCTCAATAGAAGAATGAAGGAGAAAAGACTGCAGTGTAGTCATTATCCTCAAGGGGTGATTTCCCACTTTCCTTTTTGGTCTCTGTCTCTTTCCAGTGAGTATATGCAAAACACACACACACACACACACACACACACACACATCAATGTAAATTAAGAAGAGATAAATATAATACATAAAAATAAGAATTAATAAAAATAAAAGACGTACTAACTGAAATAAAATGTTTACATTATATGCACAGAAAAAAATACTAGTAGCAGGGCTGGAGAAATTAATCAGAGAATAGGCTAATTGGAAAGTAGTACTAAAAAAATTATCAACAAACCAGAAGAGTGAGACAGGAAAAGCACAAAAGTAACTTTAAGAATGGATGTTATTGGGGGCAGCAGATGGTGGTTAAGGTGCTGGGCTCCACATGGCTGACTGTGGCTCAAGTCCTGGACAGGGTAGCTTAAAAGTCATGCTGGGTGCACATGCATGCGTGCACGTGTGTGCGTACGTGTGTGCGTGCATGTGTGTGTGCCTTAAGTCCCAGGAGAAGAATAAAGGAAAGTGCTAAAGTCCCTGGAGGAGAATAAAGAAGGGATTGTGGCATAGCCATCTCCCCTGGGAGTGATTTCTCATTTTCCCTCTTACTGTCTCTCTCTCCTTGGTAAGCACATGTGCCCTATAACATAAACAAAACAATAAGATGTTATTTTGAGTGGCCACAACCTCTAAAGATTCTAAAAGGAAAACATAGAGTGAATGAAAGAAACTCTAAATGTGGAAAAGTAGTGAGGAATAAATTGCCAAACTAGAGCTAGGTGTTTGTTTTCTTTTCACTTTTAAAATGTCCAGTGAGTCTTAAGTAAATTAAAAAAAACCTGTTCCTAAGTGTTCTTTGGTCAGTATGCAGACTAAAGGCATTTTATTTTCTTACAGTAACCATAGAAATAAAACAGATTACCTACCAAATGCTAAAGAATAATAAAAAAAAAGTTGACATTGGATTTAGTTTGTGAAGTTACCAGAAGCATTTGATAACCAATGGAATGTAGCGGAAGCCAGGCATATGAATATCTTGTCTGAAAGAGCTTTTGGGACCTGTCTTGCATTCTTTCTGTCCTCTTCCCTGGACCTTCCTGAAGTGGAGCAAGGCGTAATCAAACTTAACATTTTTATGCTACTTAATTCTACTAAGCTCTTCTCCCCTGATGCCTTTGTCAGTGTCCAGTTCTCAACTGCCACTGACTTAATGACCCTGATCCTGTCACAGCCATTTTAACTCTCTAAACCTAGGATTCTGAAATGGGCGTGTCATTACAGACATTTTTTTCCCCCAGTCTCCAGTCATCTATTCCTTGGCCATCATCTCTTCTCTCCTTCTGCATTATCCCTCATCTGAGTACACTTAACTCAAAGCCATCAATAGGGTCTCTGCTGAATTTCACAGGACATTTATGTCTCCCCTCCAAGGACAGCATTAAAGATACTTCAATAACTAACCCAAAGTTAGCATCTCTTTGTCTGTGTGTACCTCATGTTGTAACCAAAATGGCATAACCATAACAAGTTGCTCGATCCAGAAGTTTCAGAATTATACCCGAGTCATCTCTTAATGGGTCATTTGAGAGTCTCATCCCCATATCCAATCATTCTCAATTCATCATAAATTTATGTCTCCCCATAATCCAAGTCACCACTTTCTATTCCCTAAACATCTCTAACAGCCTCCATCCTGGTTTTCTTAATTCTACTTTTGCCTGTCCCCATCCATTGTCCTCACAATAGTTAGGCTATGTTTTCCCAAAAGAGAATAAGATCATATTTTTCTTCTACTAAAAGCATTTCAACCCCCCCACCCCACTTCTCTGAGGTAAAATCAAAGATAGTCAATAAGATCCTGTTTATCTTTTCAGCCTTCACTTATATTACTCTCCCTCTTTTCTACTACACTTCATGCAGATTGGCCTTTATTCCCTTTTATATTTGCCCCCAAATTTTGCTACTGTGTTCTTTGCATAACCTGTTCCATCATCCTCAAATACTGTTCCTCCCTCATAACCTGGTTAACTGTCACTCTTCCCATGTAAATTCTTCAGATTCCCCAGAGTGTGGTTGGTGTTGTGACCAACTGTTATTCTCTTTTATAGAAAGCTACAGTTTTCTTTATAGACTTTAGCACAGTTAGAGCTTATGTGTATTCTATATAGTTAAAATGACTGTCTCCCCTTTATTGTACTACAGCCATGTCTAAATTACTGTATTCACCAGTAGGTATCCAGGTACTGAAACTATTCCTGAGGCAGTGAGTTACTGAACAATTACTTGTTGATCAAATTACTAAATGATAATAGGACTGCAAGTAAAACTCAAAAAGTAAAAACTAAAACAGCCACCTCAGAATATTGTATATTTCAAAGACTCAATATTTCCCACCCCAAAAGCTCTCCTAGAACCTTGCCACGTGGTACATCAAAAGTGTGTTGAAATGTTTCTGTGTATTTTAAGTGTGTTGTTCTTCCTTAAAACCATGACAGTGAAATCTCTGTGAAGCAGATTCTGCATCTTCCCTTTAGTGTCAGTTTCTGTACTTCACTTTGTCCATTGGTAACATCACATTCTCCTGATTATTCTTTTTTTAAATAATTATTTTATTTACCTTTATTTATTTGTTTTTTAATTTGACCAGAGAGGGGCAGAGTGAGTGAGTGAGTGTGAGAGAGAGAGAGAGAGAGATAGAGAGAGACAGAGCTATCTAGTCCAGGACTCAAACCACAGTTGGCCATGTGGAAGTCCAGCATCACTAACCGTCACATCACCTGCCAGCCCCAGTTCTCCTGATTATTCTTCATGCTTCTTTGTGTGCTTTGATGGTTGCACATTGTAAAGCTAATATTTGTTTTAGTGTTTGCACTCTGGCCTAATTTGAGATGCTAGAGATACCCCAGTGCTGGGACAGAGTAAATGAGAGGTCCCCAGTGGTTCCCATTGCCACCAGGGACCACAGTCCTAGATGCTGGAGAGCCCTGCAATCCTTGATCATCCCAATGTAGAATATTTCTGAGGCCCACAAAACTACTCTATTCAAAGAAGGAACATGCACAATGTAGCTTCACTATCTGGGCCGCAGTCAACTGAAGCATGGTGTTACACTGAAAGCGGATCTGCTCCCAAATAGACTCTACCCTGATGTACAACAGTACTTGTATCTGTGCATCTCTGAGGTGCCATGATCAGTCCAGCACACTGACACAGTGACTGGAGCATGTATACCCAGTTAGACTAAGTGGTATGGTTGGCATGAGTGCACACAGTAGGGAGTCTGAAAAAAATGCCTCTAGCCCTGCCACCACAGAAGGGCATAATTTCCTCCCTGCAGGCTCTAAAACAAGTATGTGCTCAGTAGGAAATTCAAAGGCCAACTACTGTGAGGAGTCACTACAGAAATAAATAAAAGGCATTTATATTAGAAAGCAATTCATCCACTTATGTTTATTTGTCGACAACATGATTGAGTTTTTAGGAAGTCACTAGAAAGTGGCTACAAACTATTAGTACTAATAAACAAGTTAAGGAAAGTAATAGGATATAAGATGAATATACTAAAATAAATTGCATTTCTTTTCCTTTTTTAACTTTGCCAAAAAACATGTTTATTCACTGAAGAAAAAAAGAAAAGAGAAAGGGAGGAAGCACCCCACTGGGCCATAGTCATGCTGCAATCTCTTCCTCTCCACCTCTTCCTCCTTTTGAGATTGTGACTGCCTTCATATGCAACCCACATGTTTCTCAAGCCAGATCCAGAACTTGAACTGTTCAGTCTGCCACATGGAATCTGGCTGCTTTAACTCCATGGAGTTGGCCTCTTAGGCCAATTATTTCCTTAGGAATAATTTTAACAAAAGAAGGATAAGCTTGAACTCCGAAAGCCACAATACATGGCTAATGTTGAAAATAACTCACAACTATGAGCCAACCTTCCATGTTTCTGGAAAATTTTCTATCCTACGAAGAGGATAGAGTTTGCTTCTTGCTATATTAACTAGAGGTGAGCCCAAGGTGAGGTCTACATTTCCAAATGTGTATTATGGTCTCTATTTTCTTTTTTTTTCTTCCTTCCTTCCTTCCTTCCTTTCTTTTTTTTTTTTTTTTTTAGGGAAAATTTACTTTATTTTATTTGTTACTACTTTGAAATTTGACCACTGAGAGATGGAGAGAAATGAAAAGTGAGAAAACAAACTACCAGGTCCAGGACTTGAACTGTTTCAGCCATATGAAAGTCCAGTGCCTTTACCACCACACCTCCTGCTGGCCCCTATTGTCTCAATTTTCAAACATGGAAAAGCCCACAAAGAGAGTAAATGACATCTATATCTTAGAGGCTGGAGTGCCAGGAATTAATTCTCCCACCCACCCTCTGCCAATCATCCTGTATTTAAACCACTCCTTAGTAACATACTAATATGTGTTTAAGAGAGACCTGGTATTCAAGGGTGAGAGAAAAGGTGGCCAGGGATTCAAAACTAGAAGGTGAGGGAGTACTGTAGAGATCAAGACCAAGTTCTTTGTGAATATAGAACAGAGTCACTGAAATACACAGCATCAAAGATACAGGAATTTGAAGATGGCAGGGCATATAACAGGAAAAACAAAAAACAGGGATAGGCCTTGAACAAGATCATGTCTCTTGCACCCCCCAGTCACCATTCCCAATCTTTACCCATTTTTCACACCATTCCCTCATTTCACCACTCCAGTTTAACATTAACCCTGATGAATAAGAAAGGGTATTTTGGGGCCAGCAGGTGACCTGGTGGTTAAAGGCACTGGACTCCCACATGACTGAGTGTGGTTTGAGTCCCAGACCTGGTGGCTTGCTTTTTTACTTTCCCTCTCTCTGTCTGGTCAAATTAAAATGAATAATAATAATAAATACATTTAAATAAAATATAATTTTTTAATGAGTAGCTCTTTGTTTGAAAAGAAACTCAGTGATAGCAAAATGTATGTGAAATCCCTCCTGGCATGGTTTATGGACAAAATCAAGGAAGAGTAGATAATCAGGTACATCTCCAACACAAAGACATGCCCAAAATAATTAAAGATAATTTAAAACATGAGAGCTTTTGGACAAAAAAACTATTGAGCACTTGAAGTGTAAATAGACTTGGAATATGAAGTACACCTACCTATCTATGATCCTGGTGTCTTATCTCATATATACACTAGAATAGTTTTCCAACTTTAATACCCATTGAACATTCAAAAATCATCTTAGTGGGTTTGAGGATAAATCTATCTTAATGACTGCTAGAGAATTACCATACCAATTATTTGTTTCTTAGTAAACTTAAACATTATTTTTCACACTTTAGGTTGCATTACAACTACCAGAACAACAAAAACATTAAGCTACTTATTAATGTCATTGACTAAGTGAGCCACTAGCAAATTTTCCCCTTATCCCCGAAATGTCAAAACCAGGATTGAATCAAAAGCCAGGATCCTGTCTCTCACTCACGTGGACAGAGACAGTTTATCTGCAATCAGTTTCTGGTCTCCTGGTAACAGGACTCTCCACAGGAAAACACACCAAACTTCACTTTGGAGTCTAATCTATGATCGCAGAGCCTTGTGGGAAATGTAGTCTCTGCTCCAATGACGTCATCAGCACAGGCCAAGGAGGGCAGCCTTTTCAGGTTCTCTCTCTTCCTGTGGCGCTCAGTTCCTTCTGCGTGGTCGCTGGGGAGAACCTGCTGCTGTGCTGACCGTGCTCTGCCAGACACGGTGTCCATGACGGTGGGTCTGAGTGTGAAGGAGGGTTGTAGTTTTGAGGACCCTAGTAGTGGAAAGGTGTCCCTCTTCCTTGGTGGGAGCAGAAACATGGGGGGGGGGATGTCGGGTGGTAGTGAAGGGGCACCTTAAGGCGGGTTCTGCCGGAGTCTTGGCGGGTTGGGAGAGCAACAGGAGCATGGGGGTGTGCAGAGTCAGGGTGAGGAAAGAGGTGACCTGGGCTTTGCTTTCAGGAATTGCTTTGTCAAAAGGCGGGTGTGTGCATTCAGGCATACAAAGGTAATTCTAGAAGCTCTGGAATTAGGGTGATCCAGTCCAAGCTGGGGGTGGGGTCAATCTGTTATATTTTGATCAGTGAGAAAGAAGAGGACATCCAGTCTTAGCCAAATTATAGGAGTCATTATGTTACCGACCTCAAATCAGGTTCACTCGCTCAATTGCTATAAAACCAAACCATAGGCATATGATGTGATGAAGGAAAGTACAATTTTATTGCAAAGCGCAAAGCAAGGAAAGTGGGTAGCTCAGGCTGAAAAGACTCAGTCTCCCCAAGATGTTCCCCACATGCATTTTTTAAAAATATTTATTTATTTATTTATTTAATTCCATTTGTTGTTATTATCATTTTTAAATTTTGACCCTAGAGAGACAGAGAGAGAGAGAGAAAGGGAAAGTGAGAAAGCAAGCCTCCAGGTTTGGGACTCAAACCATGGACAGTCATGTGGGAATCCAGCGCTCTTAACCACCACACCACCTGCTGGCCCCACCCACATGCAATTTTAAGGGCAAAATTAGGGGCAGAGGTCCTAGGCCCACGGTCAATTTAGTGATTGCTTCAAGAGGGCGTGATCATCTCATGGGCATTCTTGATTGGTGAGACCTTAGATAATCAAATTTCTCTTCAGGTGTCTGGAGCCATTCAGCCTGGAGTCTTTGAGCTCACAACCAGCAGCTTCCAGCTTATAAAACATCTTACATACTGAAATGAAAACCTCATCTTTCCTTTAAGTGAGAGTTTTAGAGGTGCAATGGCCCTCATTTGTGGTCCATGTTGGTCATTATCATAACCAAAAGTCTGAAGGCTTACTTCTTACTCTGGACCATTACAATATAAATGGGATCTTAATGGTTTTCATGGCTCAGAGCAAAGGAATTTATTGCTAAGAAACTTCTTAAAGTAGGGAGTTTTGGATTATTTAAAAAGACAATAGGAAAGTTAATCCCTCTATTTAGGCAAGAAGGAGGAAGCAAGTTTCCAATATGAAGTGTTTAAAATGGAGGTACTCTTGCTTCATTTGAGGAGCCAGGGCAAGAAGAGGTCTGACTGCAAGGAGTTCAGCTTCCAGCTTTGCTACAGGCTCCCAATGAGAAAGGAATAAGATCTCTGGTTAGGTAGATAGGGTGAGGAGTCCACAGAATGGAGGATAGGAGACAACTGGAGTCAGTATATTTTACTGCTCTCAGTAGAAATCAGTAATTAGCTCTTTTACTTGTTTGCACAGAAAGCTGCTTGCAGCCTGCTTGAGATAATGACAGCTGAAAGTAGCATTGTTCATATCAATACTGCATTCCAAACAAAAAGTGTAGTCTCTTTTTGTCTGGAGATCAGTAGGGGAAGAACCTTGAACCATATACTCTTTTATGTTTCAAAACATTTATGAGCACTTGCTGACTGGGCAAGAAATAGACAAACTGGCTGTAGTCCTGAGTACACTGTCCAACTCAAGGACATTTAGTTTAAGACTCCTTGGTGGTATAAAACACCTGTGCTGGCATCATTTTAAAGAAAGTAATCTTTTCCCCCATCTCTTTAGACAAAGTTAGTTTTCACATTTTTTTTCCCTTGTCAGGGCCCATATAACTGGGCCATTCTGACACCCTGGGGGAAACTCATTCACTTAGCTGGAAGCTTTGACTCTTTTCTAGTAAACTTTGTGTTCTATACTATCAGTTTGTCCACATTTCTAATTTTTCTTGAGCATCAGACAAGAACCTGCCCAGATGTTGGGTCTGAACACCTAGCACTTGTATCACAGGTGCTACTCTGTATCTCATTAAGTTTATCCATCTGTAATACGAGCCTATTTCCAGTGCTAGTGAAATGCCCTCAGTTTCCCACAGAAATAACTGTGGAGTCTTTGCAGACAGTGTTCCTATGGCAGCTGTGTTTGTGGGGTGTCTTGGGGTGAAGCCTATGGTCTCCTCCTGCATTTGTTTGGCTTGCCTAGCACTCCTGGGTAAGTGACTTTTGTCTGTTTAATTTTTTGCTATGGGGCACAAGTGCTTGCCTGAGAGATACAGAAATGGGCAGGCTAGGTGGGGAGGAAGGAGAAATCACTCTCCAGGGGGAATGACCATGCCAAAGTCCCTTTTTCTGCATTTTCCTCTTAAGATTTTAGGCACATCTGAACATGCTCTGGATGTAATTTTTGAGTCACTGGTTCTGGAAATCAAAGTATGAATTTGGTCATGTAGATCCAGCTGCCTTTCCACAATGCCAGTAGGTGTCCCACTCCTGGGTAAATTTAAAGAATTTTAGGGGACATCAGGTGGTATAGTGGTTAAGGTTTGGACTCCCACTTGGCTGAAGAAAGGAGCAGCCCTTCCTAAAGTCCAAGACTCAGCAGCTTGAACATCACACTGGGTACATGTGTCTTTGTGCCCATAATTCAGGAGGAGAATGGAGGAGAAGGGATTATGGTATATCCATTGTCCCTAGGGGTAATTTCTCACTCCCCTTACCTCTTTTCATCACTCTCCAGCAAACATACTCACCCAGTGGCAAAAACTTACAGGAAAAAAAAATAATTTTATATAAGTTCAAATTCAGAATCCAGGGACAGTGATTTTTGTTACGGACCTTGGTATAATAGTAAATGGTACTATTTTCTTTGGAATAAAATTTACAAAGTTAGAAAGTTATACTGCAAAGTTATATTGTACAGATACGGATCTCACTTGAAACAACACTGCTATGGCCTGAACACTGAACTAGTACTTTAGAGCAGAGGCAAAAGAGCATAGGAAAGGGAAAAAATTCAATTTTCCATAGTTAAAGTGATTATTGATCTTACATCTAGAGTGGACAAAATTTGGATAATACTACCTTCTCCTGCAGCACTGCATAGTGTTTAGAGGTTTGGACCATCTTTCAGAAGGGATACGTAGTTTGGTTGAGATGGGTAAGCAAGGTTATAATAATGTTACTTATTGGAGAAAGCTTAAAGTGTGGTCTGGGATAGAGTGTCTGTATACAATGCTACATAAACACTCCATTCTTTCAATTTGTCAGCATTATTTCCTGGGTCTGAGCTCTCTTAAACCTGATCTGTCACCATATTTGGCAACTAGAGAAAAGCTGATGCACTCTGTATCTTGATAGGTATTTCTAGTAGTTCAGGAAGGGTTTGCCAAGTATTTCTGCCTTATCAGAAAAATGGAAATAAGTTAGATTTATGATGTGATTTTCCTAGAGTCTGATTATTGGTAGATGCTAGACATTTTTATGTTTTGGCTAGTGTTACCAGTTTTACCACATTTCAATCAAATGAAATATTTGTTTGCTTTCAATTTTTTTTTTTTTTTGGAGGGGATATTGAGGTTAACACAAACATTACTTTCAATACCTTCAACAACACATTCTTTTTTTTTAGCACATTCTGTGATTTATATGATTTCAAAGGCAAAATAGCACAAGTGCTTCCCACTTAATAACAACAATGTCTTATTTTTTATTTATTTATTTTTTAAAATTTATTTATTTTCATTTCATTTTCTTCCATACATTCAATCACATTATTATCTGTCTTACAAAATGGATATTTCAACAGGTGAACATTTCTCCCTAGTACTGTTGATAAAACTACGAAATATCTTCAACAGATAATACCACACCTCTTTTTTTTTTTTTTTTTTGGAGAGGTTTTTTCGCTATAGGGCGCGTGCGCTCGCCAGACAGACAGAGAGAGACATAGAGACAGAAAGCAAGAAATCACCCCCCAGGGGGGATGGTCACGCCGCAATCCCTT
This sequence comes from Tupaia tana, assembly GCA_026018925.1. Classification (NCBI taxonomy): domain Eukaryota; kingdom Metazoa; phylum Chordata; class Mammalia; order Scandentia; family Tupaiidae; genus Tupaia; species Tupaia tana. The sequence goes on from JAKSZU010000024.1 coordinate 5,185,269, forward strand.
CTCCTCCATTCTCCTCTTGGGATCTTGGGCACGCACGCACACGCGCCCGGCGTGAGTTGTAAGCCACCGGGTCCGAGACGCGAACCGCGGTCGACTACGTGGGAGTCCAGCGACATAGCCATTATGCTAACTGCTGGTTCCCAATACCACACCTCTTTGAGCCATTAATGCTTTGTCTCCCTGTCCCTCCCCCAAATGTCCTTCCTCAGACCCTCCTCTTTCACACACACTGTATCTGGTATTTACATCTATATATTGCGTTTCTATATCCTTTAGACAATTAGTTTAAGTCATTGAGTGCAGACACTCGGTATTTATTAAGTGGGGACATACAATGCCTCTCCATAGCATGACTTGCTTGCTTCACTCAGCAGCAAGTCTTCCATATTCATCCACTTCCTGTCAAAAGCCAGGGTTTTGTTGTTTTTTATGGATGAATAGTATTCCATTGAGTATATGTGCCACAGTTTTTCTAACCACTCATCAGCTCGTGGGCATTTGGGCTGTTTCCATGACTTAGCAATCCTGAAAAGTGCCGCAATAAACATTGATGTGCAAGCACTTTTCCTATTAAGTATTCTTCTGACCTTTGGGCAGATGCCAAGGAGTGGAATGACAGCAATGTCTTATTAAGATGATAAATACTGTAGGAAATTTATAAGAGCCTTCTTTTTCTTTTTAAATATTTTTTCTGTAGGGCATGTGCACTCACCAGAGAGAGGGTAAGTGAGAATTCCCCTTACATCCCCCAACCTCAGGTGATGGCCAATTCTGCAATCCCTTCTTCTCCTGGAATTTTGAGTGCCACACGCATACTCATTCACTCACTCACTCACTCACTCACTCAGGTGCCTGGAATGGTTTTCATGCAACTAGGTCTGGGACTTGAACCACATACTTAGCCATGTGAGATTTAGTACCTTAACCACAATGCCTCCTGCTGACCCAAAGAGCCTATTTTATATTTTGTAAAATAGGAAAATTAAACTTTATGACACTTTTATGTCAAATCAAGTTTTAAAATGTAAATAAAATGTAACAGAGTACTCTTGTATAAGTAAGAAATCCTTATGTTTTATTCATTAAAATTTTTTTTGTGTGTGGGTTTTTCCTTAGTTTGTGTGTGCATGCCAGAGAGAGAGGCAGAGACACTGAGAGGAAAAGAAATCATTCCCTAATGGGGATGGCCACACCACAATACTTTCTTCTCTTTGCTCCTGAGCTCTTGGGCATGCATGCACATGTGCCCAGTGTGCGTTTTAATGCACAATGTCTGGTGATTCAAGATTGTAAGCCGTGTGGGAGTTCAGTGATGTAACCATAGGCCATCTGTTGGCCTTTTTTAAAATTTTAAACTTTATCTACTAATGTACATATGTACGTTTTAGGTTTTTAAAAGTCCTACACATGGCTATGAAGTTCTATTGATTGTATTTGTCATGTGTTTAAGACTCTCCCTCATGTGATATTGCTAAAAACATTGCTGGGGCTTAAATGTATTGTTTAGCATTTTCTGTGTAAGGAATCAACTAACTATTCTAAAAACCAGTCAATTTATTTGCTCAAGGGTCCTTGGACCTACATTTTGGGGTGAGTTCAGCTGGGCAGTTCTTTTCTGGTTGCCTGGATGGCAAGTGAGGCTTTAGTCATGTGGTGCCTTGAGAGAGTCTGATTGGTTTCTCATGACTTCACTTTCACATCTAGTGGTTTGTGCTGACTCTTGGTGAGGCCCTTGTCTCCACCAGTTTAGCCTCAGAATTTTTAAATTTTGACTCTGCCAAGAAGTGAAGCACTGGGGTCAGCAGGTGGTGTGGTGATTAAGGCACTGGACTTTGTCATGGCCAACTGTGGTTTGAATCCTGGACCTGGTGGCTTGAAAATCACACTGGGCACATGTATGTGTGTGTGTGACAAAAATCCCAAGAGGAGAATGAAATAGAAGGGAAGGGAAAAATAGTGTGGCTATTCCCCTGGGCAGTGATTTCTCACTTTCCCTCCCACTTTCTCTCCAGTGAGTATATGTGCCCTATGGGAAAAACCTTAAAATAATAAAATAAAGAAGGGAAGCATTAGTGGGCAAAAACTTTCCAAACTTAGATTTGTATCACATTTTTATTTTAGGTTTATTTTATTCATGACAGTGTGCATATCCACACAAGATTGAGAGAGAGAAAGAGGCACATACAGGGCTTCATCACCTGATGTTTCCCCAGCTCTCCAACTCATCAGAATCTTAGGCATGTGCACTTATATCCAGGCTTGGTTTTAGACTGACCTGGGGATCCAAAGTCATAATCAGCCATATGTCTTTCAAGACTGCAGTTATGTTTGCTATTGGCGGCACCTCTAAGCTGGGTCTGCATTATATTTGCTTATTTGTTTGTTTTTTAGTTTTTGTCACAGGGCATGTGTGCTTGCTGGAGAGAGAAAGAAGAAGGAAGAAAGGAAAGAAAAATGTCAACCCAAGTGGGATAGCCTTGCCTCAGTTCTTGTCCTTCATTCTCCTCTCAGTATTTTAGGTACACATTATGTGTGCCTGGCCTGCTTTTCAAGTGGTTGGGTTTGGGACTTGAACCGTGGCTGGCCATATAGTATCCAGCTGAATTAAACCTCATGCCATGGGGTGGCCCAACAATTTCTATTTCAATATGACTTTATGGATTTTGTTTATATTCCGGTTTCTTGGTCTTTGTCTATGATTGCTATTTTGTAGTTTTATAATATTTATTAAATTATTCCAGCAGTTTAATTAAGAAATTGCCTAATTATGTATGTGTTTATATTTGACATTCTAGAAAAATTTATAATTTTTGGTCCCTTTTTCCATGACAAGAGAACACTGGAATTTTGATAGGATATTTATATCAATGACAGAAATACTTCTTTTTTTTTTTTTTGGAGAGGTTTTTCAGGGCACGTGCGCTCGCCAGACAGACAGAAGAGAGAGACATAGAGACAGAAAGCGAGAAATCAGCCCCCGGGGGCATGGTTACCCGCAGTCCCTTCTCCATTCTCCTCTTGGGATCTTGGGCACGCACGCATATGCGCCCGGTGTGAGTTTTAAGCCATCGGGTCCGGGACGTGAACCGCGGTCGACTACGTGGGAGTCCAGCAACATAGCCATTACGCTAACTGCTGGTTCCCAGAAATACTTCATTTTGATCAATTTGGGGAATGTGGTCATCTTTGTAAAGGTCAGTTTTTCTTCATGTACATATGTGTACCTACAGTTTTTATGTCTATACATTTTTTATATATTCTACATATTTGTTTCTAAAATCTTTCATATACACACACACACACACACACACACACACACACATATGTCATCTACATATAACTTAGGTTATATTTTATACTATTTATTAAATTGGGCCTATAAGAGCTAAAATATGGGTCACCCCTAGGAATCACTTCCCCTATACCATCCCATTCATTTTTGCCTTAATGACTTCCTCTTGCACCTCAGTTTCAAATATTTAGACCAATGTTATGAATTCTTATCATTGTACTTACATGCTTGCATTTGAGTTTGTTCCAGTTGTATTTGTGTCTGGGAGCTTATTAAATCAGTTTATCAGTTTCCCAAAATGTAGACAACTTAACATTCAGCTTTTTTTTTTGGAGAGATTTTCGCTATAGGGCGCGTGTGCTCGCCAGACAGACAGAGAGAGACATAGAGACAGAAAGCGAGAAATCACCCTCCAGGGGGGATGGTCACGCCGCAATCCCTTCTCCTCCATTCTCCTCTCCAGATCTTGGGCACGCACGCACATGCGCCCGGCGTGAGTTTTAAGCCACCGGGTCTGGGACGCGAACCGCGGTCGACTACATGGGAGTCCAGCGACATAGCCATTACTCTAACTGCTGGTTCCCAGCTTTTTTTTTTCCTAAGAGTTCAGTTCTAACTATTTATACTGTTTAATTTTATTTATTTAATCTTTGTATTTTCCCCTTTACTAAAGATGTTAAACATGTTTTACACATATGTTAAACATTTAGCAATCTACCTAAAGTGTCTCTTCAAGTGTCTTTTCCTACTTTTCTTTGAGGGAGGTCTCTGTTTTTTTCTAATTAAAAATGTTTAGCTCCAGGGCCAGCATGTGGCATGGTGGTTTGGGCACTGGACTCCCACCTGGCTGGCTGGAGTTTGTATTTCAGACTTGGAAGCTTTCTCTCTCTCTCTGTCTGTCTCTTTCTGGTGAGCATGTGTGTCCTATAGCAAATTAAAAAAAAAAAAAAAGGGATAAACTAAATTAAATAAATAATTCTAATTCTAAACAAATAACGTTTAGTTACTACTTGGGAGGCAGGAGAATCATAAGCTACCAAGACCCTGTTTTTGAAAATGTTTTCTTTTAAAAAGATAAATATGTTCGTTTAGATGTGTGGTCATTATTTTTTCCCACTTCTCTGTATACCCTTTAAGTGTTTCATTTAATGAATAAAATTTTATTTTAATGTAGTCCAATTTATAAATTATTTAACATTGTTTTGCGTAACTCTTTAAAGGTATCTTTGGACATAATTTATCATATGTCACAGGCAAAAGGTACATTATCATTTTTTGCTGATATAATATTACCTCTACAGCTAATAGTCTTTGAAAATATTCTTTGTTTACCTGCTTCTCTGAAGTGGTATATCTATCACTGATAAAAGTTACCAAAATCCAGGGGTGTTTTTAAGAATTTCTCTTGCCAGTAAAACTGGTCTATTTATTCATCACATTTCTAGTTTTACACTGTCTTATTGCTATTTTTTAAAACACTTGTATTCATGGTATTCATGTGTGTGTTTGTGTGTGGATGTTATCATGGCAAGAATATATATTTCTGTTATCAAAATTGCCAGGTTACTCTTTCTTTCTTTCTTTCTTTCTTTCTTTCTTTTTTTTTTGAGAAATTTTTGCTATATGGCATGGGCGCACCCCGGAAAGACATAGAGAGAGAGACAAAAAGTGAGAAATCACCCCCCCCCCCCCAGGGGATGTGGCCATGCCATAGTCCCATCTCTTTCATTCTTCTCTTGGGATCTTGGATAAACATGCACATGCACCCAGTGTAAGTTTTAAGTCTCTGAGACTGGAATTCAAACCTCTGTCGACATGGGAGTTTAATGACATAACCATTATGCCATCTGCTGGTCCTATTCCTTGAATTTCCTTATTTTAAAGAACTAACATTCGGCATTGATAATCCTCTTTCTGACATATTTATTTTCATTATCTTTGTTTCTTATAATTTTCTCTTTTCCAATCATCTTTTAGTAAAATTTTCCTTTCCTAAATTATTAAGATAGATTGGCTAATGACTTCTTAGTCTTCATTTTTTATTTTTATTTTTTATTAAATTTTGCTATGGAGCACGTTTGTTCATTGGAGAGAGATGATAAGAAGAGAAAGATTGGGGCCAGCAGGTGGCATGATGATTAAGACACTGGTGTTAGTTTAAACAGGTTTTAAATATTTAGTTTTTTAATTACTATTGAGTTTGTAAATGTATTCATGCATTTTTTTGTCATTTGCCTCTTTTTAATATGTGAGCTTAAATCTTTTATTTATTTATTTAACATTTAAATACTGCTCATCTTTTCAGCACAGAAAATGAATTTTCCCAGAATGAATACAGTGTATATTAGTCCAGCATACAAACTAATCATACACATCATCAACAGATCATTTTCTGTGTTTTTCTCCATTAAATATATATTTTTTTCTTTGATTCTCTCCCCTTGTGCCCTATTGCCCATCCTCCTCCCACACTATCTCTAGTATCCACAGTTGTTCTCTATGCTTTTATACATTCCAACCTTTCTTTTTCTGGCATTGAGTACCAACATTCAGTATATATTAAGTAGGACATCTAATTCCTCACTTTCATAATCTGGCTTGCTTCACTTAACATTAAATCTTCCATATTTGTCCACTTTCTGTCAAATGCCAGGGTCTTCTTATGTTTTTTGTTGCTGAGTAATATTCCATAGTACATATGTGCCACAGATTTTCAGTCCATTCATCTATCCTTAGACATTTGGGATGATGCCATGTTTTAGCAATTGTGAATAAGGCTGCAAAAAACATGGATGTGGAATGTTTTTTCAATTGAGAGTATTTCTGTCCTTTGGGTAGATACCCAGAAAAAGAATTTCTAGATGATATGGTAATTCTACTTACAGGTTTTTGAGAAACCTCCATGTTGTTCTGCACAGAACTAATTTATTTTTCCACCAACTGTTTAGGAGAATTCCTTTTCCACTGCAGCCTTACCAGCACTAACCATTTTTTATTTTCTTAATCTTAGTCATTCTGACTGGGGCTAGGTGGTATTATTGTGGTTATGATTGGCATCTCCCTTATGACAAGGGTTGAACATTTTTTCACATGCTTTTTGGCTGTTTGTACGTGTTCCTTAGACAGTTTGTCTGTTCAGCTCATTTGCTTATCTTTTAATTGAATATTATTTTACTTTTTTTTTTTTTTTTTTTTTTTTTTTTTTTTGAGGAGTAAGCTGTTTGAGTTCCCTATAATGGTTATCAGTCACTTATCTGAGTCTAAGTGTAAATATATTTTCCATTCTGATGGTTGTCTCTTTTCTTTTATTGTTGTTTCTTTTGCTGCACAGAAGCTTTTTAACCTGATGTAATTGCACTTCTGTATGTTCAGAATTTTTCCTGTACTTTGGAGATTTTATTTAAGAAGTCTTACCTACTGTGATGTCTCCAAAAGGATCTCTTGTGGTTTTCACCAGTAGTTTTATAGTTTGAGGCGTTATGTTTAGATCTTTGATACATTTTGAGTTGATATTTGTTAATGGTGAGACATAGGGCTTCAGTTTTATTTTTCTGCAGGTGGATATCCAGATTTTTCTACACTACATGCTGAAGAGATTTTCTTTTCCCCACTGACTTCTTTTTGCACAGTTTCATTTTGGCAATGCAGGATCTTTGATAATTTCAGTCAAATTTTATGATTTTTTTCCAGATAATAGATAAACTTTTATTGAGCCTTTTTGTTTACAATATAAGATAAAAGGAAAAACAGATCTCAACCAATATTTTACATAGCTGTAGTAAAATATTTTAGACTTTAACTATTTATAAGAGATTACATTTTTCAAAAGTTGAGATCAAGTTATGAATAAAGTATAACTCCTTGAATTTTCCAGTTGAATCTTTCCTTACAATAGTAACAAGCTCTAATTTGTTACTTAAATTTCTTAGAGGCCAAGTTTTATTGTTGTGAGGTCTTTAGATCTAAAGAAGGTATTTCAATCAATATCCACTAATTCCACTTAAAAAAAAGTTTTGCATTTGGTGGAAATTTGACTTCAGGCTGTCCTTTCTTTCCATAAGCCCATTCTGGTTCAATCTCCAGTCAAGCCTTTTCCCCTTTACTCGTAGACAAAAAGTGCTTCATCCCATCCTCTGATAACTTTGCCTACTCCAACCTTAAAACTTAAAAGCTTGGCACTTTTTTCTTCTTTGAACTTGTTTGAATATTAGTATAAAAAACAGTCCTGTCTTGTAGTGTTCCTGTATACCAGCAGTGAACAACATGTCCCTTTTTGGGAAAGTTAGTTTTATTTCCTTTTTTAAGAATATACTTTGTGTAATTTGGTGGACCCTCATCCTGAGTCTCTTCAGATTTGTTTTCTTTGGGTTTATCTTCATTAAGCTTCACATTTTCATTTGCTCAGACACTTTACTTACTTTCAGTACTGTTGAAATGCTTGCTTTAAAAAAGATGGTTATATGCTGTAACCAAATGGTCCTTATTAGCTGTCTTGATGACATTTTTAATGTTTTCTAGTAATTTATGTTCTGCAAGAGACGAACCTGAACCATGTTTCTTCAGACTTGATAAATGTCCTTGGGCAACTACTCAATGCGCACTGGCCACCATCTTCCTCCGCTGTCCTATGATTGTTTTTTTTTTCTAATTTTGGGAAGAACATCTCTGGCAATTTGGTGAGAATTGTATTAAACTTTTAGATTAATTTTGGTAAGAATACTTTGATTATATTAATTCTTCCAATCCAAGAGAGTGGAATGTCTTCCCACTTTTTTTCTATCATTTTCAATTTCCCTTTTAGTTTTTTATAGTTTTCTGCATAGAGGTCTTTGATTTCTTTGGTTAGGTTTATTCCTAGGTATCTTATGCTTTTTGTGGTTATCATAAATGGGCTTTTTATTTTTTTTTTGAGAGATTTTTGCTATAGGGCACATGCGCTCGCCAGACAGACATAGAGACAGAAAGCGAGAAATCACTCCCCAGGGGGGATGGTCAGTCACACCACAATCCCTTCTCTTCCATTTTCCTCTCGGGATTTTGGGCATGCACACACATGCGCCCGGTGGGAGTTTTAAGCCACTGGGTCCAGGACATGAACCGCAGTCGACTACGTGGGAGTCCAGCGACATAGCCATTACACTAACTGCTGGTTCCCATAAATGGGCTTTTTTTTTTCAATTCTACAATACCTCAGTCTGTTCACTGTTAGTGCATAGAAATGCTATAGACCATTGCATGTTGATTTTATATTCTGCCTCTTTACTGTATTTATTTATTACTTCCAGGAGTAATTTTCTTGTGAATTTCTTTATTATGTATATGATCATATCATATATGAAAAGAGGTCATTTTACTTCTTATCCTATTTGAATTCATTTACTTATTCTCTTGTGTGATTGCATTGGCTAGGACTTCCAGCACTATATTGAAAAAGTGAGGAGAAAGTGGGCAGCCTTATCTTGGAAAAGTTTTCATCTTTTGCCCATTCAGTATAAAAACTCATATATGAGTGTTTCATAAGGTGCTCTTCTTGTGTTGAGAAATGTTTGTTTTATTCTGATTTTGCTGAGAGTCTTTATCATCAAGGGATGTTGTATTTTATCAGATGCTTTTTGTGTACCAGTTGATATGATCATATAGTTTTTATGTTTTCTTCTGTTAATATGATGTACTACATTTATTGTTTTGTGTATGTTGAATCACCTTTGCATCTGTGGAATAAAGCCTACCTGTTTTTTTGTGTATAATCTATTAATTATAATTAAATACAGTTTGCTAGTAACGAGAATTTTTGCATCTGTCTTGAATAGAGATATTCTTTTTTTTTTGGTTGTTTTTCCTTCTGTAGTTTTTTTTGTTGTTGTTGTTATGTACTTGTTTATTTTGGGGATGAGGGTGATGGAAGCTTCATAGAATGAGTTTGGAATAGTTCATTCCTTTTAACTTTTTAGAAATATTGCATTAAGAGTTAGCTCTTCTTTAAAATTTCCGTAGAATTCAGAAGTGAAGCCATCAAGAACTGAGCTTTTGGTTGTTGGGAGATTATTGATTACTGATTCAATCGCATTGCTCTTATTGGTCTCTTCAGGCTTTCTGTGTCTTCCTGATTCAGTCTTTGTAATATGTGTTCAGATATTTTTCATCCCTTTTATTTATTTGCTTGTTTTAAGTTTTAGTCATCTTATCCAGGTGTTCTTGTTTATAGGTATATAGTTGCTCATAGTATTCTTTCATGATCTTTTTTATTGAGTCGTTGGAAAAGTCATGACATAGTTTTTCATGTTTTTATATGCAAAAATGTATGATGACTTTTATGACAACCCAGTATTTTAGTTATGTTTGATTTACTATTGCCTGTTTCATTTCTAATTTGATTTACCTAATTCCTTTCTCTGTTCTTTTTAATCTAGCTAATGGCATATCAATTTTGTTTATCTTCTTGGCAAACCAATTTTTAGTTTCATTTATTTTCTGCATAGTTTGTTTATTTTCTATTTCATTTATTTCTGCTCGAATATTTATTATTTCTTTTCTCCTATTTTGTTTTTTGTTTTGTTTTGTTTTTGTTTTTCTAGTTCTCTGATGTGTGTCATTCACTTGTCTATTTGCCCCCTTCCAGCTTTTTTTTCTTGTGAGCACCAATTTCTATGAACTTACCTTTTATGACTACTTTCACCGTGTCCCATAGGTTATAAAAAATCGTATGTTCATTATCATTAGTATCAATAAATTTTCTTTAATTTCAGTCTTAATTTCTTCATTGATTGTGAAGTCATTCAGTAGACGGTTGTTTAGTTTTCATGTGTTTGTGTATTTTTGAGGGTTTTCTCTGGAGTTAATCTCAAGTTTGTTTCCATTCAGAGAAGATGCTGGACATAGTTTCTGTACCTTTTAATTTGTAAAGGATTGTTCTGTGCACTGTCATGTGGTCCATCTTCTAAAATGTTTAACATGGAGGTCAAAAAAATGTATATTTTGTGGTGGCTGGTTGGAAAGTACTATAGATGTCTGTCAAACCAATATGATTTATGGTATGGTTTAGATCTTGTATCTCTGCTTATTTTTTCTCTACATGATCTGTCCAATAGATATGTGGGATGTTAAGATCCCCATTGATTAGCATATTGCTGTCTCTCCCTTTAGATCTAGCAGTTTTGTTTTTTTTTTTAAATAGAGTAGTGAGATATTTACTTTTTTTTTTCACCTAGACCTACAGCATCGATACATATAAATAAATTCTAGTGTTTTTTGTTTTTGTTTGGGGTGGCGGGAAGAGGAGGGGAATACAGGGAAAGAGAGAAGGGCTGGAGAACAGGTGACCTTTCTGCCTTATTTCCTCCAATAGAGAGTTTGTCATTCTAATGTGGGTGCACCTGAAGTTGGTAACAGCATCCGGGCCTGTTCTGTGGACTTGCAAAACCAGGACACTTTTCCTTTTGTCAAGCAAGGTGTACCTGCGCTGGGTGGGGCAGATCTGGAGGGGTTGCTGAAGCATGTGGCTCCAGACCAGACCCCAGGGATGGCTGGCGGTGGCAGCAGGGTGGGGCAAAGGACGCATCACAGGGTGGTGACCAGACACTTGCAGGGGAGAAGGGAGAGCAGATGAGGGACAGTGACCGGCGGTGCTGGGGTGCTCTTGAATGGGCAGCCCTTGGAGAAGGGACTGAAGCGTGAAGACTCAGGGGACAAAGAAAAGGGATAAGTCAGGCAGGTCTGAGGGCAGAGGCAGGGGAGCCGCCGGGAGCTACAGAGCAAGTGGTAAAGTGTCCTTCAATAGCACCGCCCCTTCCTGGACAGCGGGCAGTGCCCGCAGCATACTGGACCTCTGTTCCTCTGTGCCTCAAAGTGGTGACGAGTGACTTCGGCAGATCTGGGCCTGATGCCTTCACAGGCTCCGCACCAGGCAGGAGCTCAGAACCCCGAGCCCAGGCGGCTCTGGCCCACCCAGGGTGATGCCAAGGTCCTGAGCCAGGGCTCCTCACTGCCAGCGCCAGTGAGGACAGGCAGCATTGGAGAAACTGGAAATGTCCCCTCCCTTTCCTTGGAATGACAGAATCTGCAATCCTTCCTCCTCATTTGAAAACAGTAATAAAAGCCCCACACACATATAATGGCTCCCACGCATGTTCTGCTGCAGGTTTTTTTTTTTTTTTTTTAATTTATGTATTTGGGTGCTCCAGAGTTGAGTGCAACGATGATTTAATCTTTTTGAAGGGTTTATTTATTTATTTATTTATTTTATATACAAATAGCCAGCATCATTTCTTTCACTGGGTGGATCTCTTGGATAATTAATTCAAAGAAGATCATTTAGTCCAACTTGATAAAGCCTATGTCCTTCACATACTGATGGAAACACTGATGGCACATGTTGAGACCGTATTTCCAGATCAGACCTTGCCTGTTTAAGCACACAAGGCAAGAGTCAGAGCCCTGGCCAAATTTGCATGGGTGGCTTCAGTAGACCTGCTGGTGACCCATCCTGCTTTGAGTGGGGAAACAAGGCAAAAGGGCTTAATTGTTTTAATACTATATAGTGTATTTTTTTAAAAGAAAAAGTAATTATTTATTAAATTTTATTTATTATTATTACTATTTCCTAATTTGCTATAGGAACCTGCACTCACTACAGAGACAGAGAGAGAAGTGAGAAAGCAAGTCACCAGGTCTGGGACTCAAACTGTGGTCAGTCTTGTGGGTATACAGTACTTTAACCACCATTCTCACCTGTTGGCCCTGTAGTGTCCTTCTTTAACTCTTCTTATGTTTTTTTGGTTTTTTTTTTCTAATTTGTCTGATATCAGTATCATGACTCCAGTCTTCTTTTGATTTTCATTTAACTTTTTCTAGCCCTTCAGTTTCAGTCTATGTACATCTTTATCCATGATGTGTGTTTATTGTAGGCAGTATATAAAGGGCTCCTTTTTTTCCTATTAATTTATTCAGCCAGTCCATGTCTTTTAATTAGAGAATTTAATACACTAACATTCAATGCAATTATTGATATATACAGAATTATCCCTGCCAATTTGATAGCCATTTTCCTGGTTATTTTTGTTCTCTTATTTCTGTTTGTGTCTTTTTATTTTTCCTGATAAATTACACCCTTTAATACTTCATGAACTTCTGGTCTAGTGTTAGTGAATTCTTTCAGTTTTTATCTCATAATGATTTTATGTGTTCTTCCCATTTGATGGATAATCTTATGTCTTCCCATTCTTTTCTTGATGGCACTATTTTAGTTGAGAGATCTGATGTTAGTCTAGTAGGAACACAATTTGTAAATAACTATACATTTCTCTTGTCATTGTTAGAACCTTGTCTTTGTCTTTGATTTTGACCAATTGGCTACAATGTACCCTTGAGAGGATCTTGTTAGGTTTATTCTATCTGGGGTCCTTTGTATTTGTTGGGTCTGATGTTTAAATGTGTCTCTAGGTTTGAAATGTTTCCATCAAGTATTTCAGGGGATAGATTTTCTATGTTCTTATCATATTCTTCACTTTCTGATATACCAATTATTCAGATATTTGGGTGTTTAATGGTGTCTAGTATTTCTGGAATGTCATCATTTTGGGGGGTTATTTTTTTCATTCTTTTTGGTGGTTCTAAGTCAGTGGCTTTGTCTCCCAGATCAGAGATTCTATCTTCTGCATGGTCTTATCCACCTATTAATACTTTCAAGGGAGGTTTTGATTTTTTTTTTTTTTAATATTACAGTCTTCATCTCCAGGAATTCTGTTTAATTCTATCTTTTAGTACTTGTCTCTCAATAAAATCCTTTTCTCAGGTCTTGGGATGATTTCCTCATTTGAAGATGGTTGTGTGTTTTCTCTTGCATCTCATTCAGTTTTGTCACTTTGAACATTACTATTTTTCTGACATTTCTACGAGTTCTTTTGTGCAGTCTGTGGTTGAAGAGGAATTGTTTTGTTCCCTTGAGGGAGAGATATTTTCATTTTTTACATATTTCTTGTGTCTCTACACTAATTTTTGGTCACCTGATGGATTATACACTCTTTCTTAACTTTTGGAGTTGATTGGAGTGTTAGCAGGGAAGATAAACTCTACTTCTCAGGTGTGTTTTTGAGAGAGGGCCTTGTCTACCAATCCAAGAAGGGTGTATGTAGCCAGCTTTAGATGTTGATTTCTATTCCAATCTCTCAGGATCAGATACACATGGGACTGGGCTAGAGAGATTAAAATGAATAAAGTCAAGGAATTATGAAATCTCAAAGCAAACTTAGGCAGGCAAAAGGCAGTCGCAAGAATTCTGAGAGAAGTGGTCCTTCTGCATTCCCTGTCTCTCTCTTGCTGCCACTTACTCCTAAACCATGGGGACTTAAGGTGAAGGGGGTTGTTCCAAAACACACTAATTTGAGCTAAAAGCAGTAGCAAGAAGTCTGAGATGTGTGATCCATCTGTGGTCAGTCTCAGTCTCTTATTGCCACGGACTCCTGAACCATGGGGGCTTAAGATGCAGGGTGAGGTGGAGGAAGGGTCAAAAACACAGCTGTGCAGGCAAAGGCAACAGCAAGAATTCCTAGGTGTGCAGTTCATAAGCTCACATTCTCTCTCTCTCTCTCTCTCTCTCTGTCTCTTTCTCTTTGCTACTAGTTTCTGCACCATGGGTGCTTACTGCAGAAGTGCATTGGAGGAGTGCCTAAAGCACACCTGCTCAGGCAGAAATCTACAAGAACTGAGAGATGTGCTGCCTTTCAGTGTTCACTCTTTCTTACTGCCACTGAATCCTGCACTGTGTCAGTTGTGGTAGAGGGGTCTAGGGGATGCGAGAGTTAAAAGTACACTCACACAGGCAAAAAGCAACAGCAAGAACTCTGAGACAGGAGGTCCTTCTGCACTCATGCTCTCTCTTGCCACACCTGGCTCCTGCAGGGTGGGGACTTAAGGAAGTATGGGCAGGAGGGAGAGGTTAAAAAGCACACCCATGCAAGCAAAAGGCAAAGGCAAGAAGTCTGAGATGCAAGGTACTTCTGCATTCACTCTCTCTTGTTACCAATGGCTCTTGCACCATGGGGGGCTTATGGAAGAGGGGCTGGAGAGGAAGGTTTCAAAGCAAATCTTTGTGGGCAAAAGGCAGGAACAAAAAGTCTGAAAGTTAGTGCTCATTCTCACTGTCTCATTGCCACGGGCTCCTTCACCATGGGGGTTTATGGTGGTGGGGGGCATTCTAAAGCACATCTAGGCTTGCCAAAGAGAGCAGCAAGAAGTCAGAGACACATTATCCTCCTGTGCTATCTCTTTCTTTCCCTTCCTCTCTGCCACTTGCTTGTGCACCTAAGGGGCTTATGGCAGAGGGGCATGGGATGTGGAGGGGCTAAAGCACTCCTGCATGGGCAAAAGGCAAAAGGAAGAAATCTGAAATGCCCCACCCTTCTGTGCTCACTCTGTTGCCCCTGGCTCAGACCACTATGGGGTCTTGTAACAGATGGGCACATGTGTGGCAAGAGGGTCCTAAGCACACCTGTATAGGCAAGAGACAGCATCAAAAAGTCTGAGATTCTCAGTTCTTATGTCACGCTCTCTCCATCTCTCCCTGCCGCTGACTCCTGCACCATGGGAGCTTATAGCATAGGGCTGTGTGTGTGTGGAGGGGGAGGGGTACCTAAAGCACACTTTCACAGGCAAACCAGGAAGAAGTCTGAGATGCCCAGTTCATCTGTACTCATTCTGTCTCTATCTTCCTGCTGCTGGGTTTTGTTTTGTGGTACCTTATGGGGAAGGAGCACTGTGTGGGGAGAGTTCAAAGAACACCTGTGTGGGCAAAGGCAACTGCTAGGTCCTTCTGGGCTTACTCTTACTCACTCTGGCTGCCACTGGGTCCTGCACCCTAGGGGCTTAAGGTGGTGAAGGACGGAGGGACAGGGTTCAAAGCACAACTGCATTGGCAAAAGGCAACAGCAAGAAGTGTGAGATATGCAGTCTTTCTGCACTTCCACTCTTTCTCTCTCTCTTTTGTTCTTTCTTTCTCTTTTTCTCTCTTACAACTACTAGCTCCTGCACTTAGGGGCTTATGACTGAGAACACTGCAGGGGCAGTGTCCAAACAGGACCTTTGTGGAAATAGGCACCAGCTGGAAGTCTGAGGTACTTGATCTTTATCTGCTCACTCTTTCTCACTGCCACTGGCTCCTGCACCATGGGAGCTTATAGTGCAGGCTTGCAAGGGTTGGAGAGGGTCAAAGCACATGTGCAAGCACAAAAGGCAGCACAAGAAGTCTGAGACACATGGTCCTTCTGTGCTAGCACTCTCTGTCTCTCTCTCACTGCTGCTAGCTCTGGAATCATGGGGACTTCTGACAGAGGTGTGCAGAAGGGTAGGTGCAAAGTATACTTGCGCAGCCAGAGAGTAGGAAGATGTCTGAGACATGCTGTTCTCCTGCACACACACTCTCTCTTGCTGTCATAGGTTCCTGCACCTTAGCGGCTATGACAGAGGTGCAAGGGACTGGGAAGGTCTAAAACCCATCTCTGCAGGCCAAAGGCAACAGCAAGAAGTATGAAACACATGGCCCTTCTGCACTCATTGTCTTGCTGTGCTGTATCCTCGTTATGGGGGCTTATGGCAGAGGGGTTTGGGAGAGGAGGGCTCACAGCACACCTGCACAGTAGGAAGTCTGAGATGTGTAGTCCTTCTGTGCTCACTCTCACCCCCACTGACTTCTCTACCATGGTGGTTTAAGTCAGAGGGATGTAAGGGGTGGGAAGACCAAAGCACTACTCTGGACAAAAGACAGCAGTAAGAAATCTGAGATGCATGTTCTTCTGTGCTCTCTTTCTCTTGCTGCTACTGGCTCCTGTACTGTGAGGGCTTATGGCACAGGGACACATGAGTGGTGAGGTCCAAAGTACACCCATGTGGGTCCAAAGTGCAACTGCACAAGCAAATACAGCAGCAAGAAATCTGAGATGCTCTGTCCTTCTGTGCTCACTCTTTCTTGCTCTCTCATTGTCACTGTCTCCTGCACTGTGGGGGAATATGGTGCACTGGTGCGGGGGTAAGGGGGTCGTCCAAAGCACACCTGCATTGGCAAAAAACAGCAGAAAGGAGTCCAAGACATGCTGTCCCGCATGCGTGCTCTCTCTTACTCTTCACTGGCTTCTGTGCTATCAGGGCTTAAGGTGGAGGGAGCACAGCAACACAAAAGTCAGTTGCTGTAAGTCTGAGTCTCTTGGTCCTTTGCAGACATTCTCTCTTACACTGCCGCTGACAGGTTCCCCCTGGAGGCCCAAGGTGGAGGGTTGAGGTGGAGGGTTCAAAGCACACCTGCATAGGCAAAAGACAGCCTCAATAAGTTCTATACTTTGACCCTTCTGTTCTCTCTCTCTTGCTTCTGCTGGCTCCTGCACTGGGGGGTTTATGGTGAGCAAGTGCCTGGTAGGTGGAGTGTTCAAAGCACACCTGTGCAGACAAAAGGCAGAAGTAAGAAGTCTGAGACACCCAGTTCTCCTGCATTCACTTACTCTCTGTCATGCTGCTGCTGACTTTTGCACCATGGCACCTTGTATAAGAGGGGTACTGTGTGGGGAGGGTCCAGAGCATACATGCTCAGCCCAAAGGCAGAGTCTGAGATCTGTAGTCCTCATGTTCTCACTCTCACTGGTGCCAGCTCTTCCTCTGTGGGGGATTATGAACAAGAGGTGGGGTGTGGGAGGAGGTTTCAAGGCACATCTGCCCTTGGAGAAAGGAGCAAGCAGAAATCTGAAATGTGCTTTCCTTCTGCACTCACTCTCTCTGTCTGTTTTGCATGTGCTGCTGATCGCTCTTGATCCATGGGGGATTCTGGCAGAGGGGCTGGATGAGGAGGTTCCAAAGCAGGTCTGTGTGGGCAAAAGGCAGCTGCAACAAGTCTGAGAACAGCTGTCTTCTTTCTGTTTCTCTTTGCCACTAGCTTCTGTACAGTGCAAGCTTAAAGGAGAAGGATGTGGCAAAGAATGTCCATATAACACCAGTGCAAAACACAGCAGCAAGAAGTCTGAGATGAGCAGTCCTTTGCACTCATCCTATCTCCCTCTGTCTCTGTCTCTCTCTCATTGTGACTAGCTCCTGCAACTTGGAGACTTAAGGCTGAAGGACATGGGGGAAGTATAGAATTCAGAGCACACCTGCAGAGGCAGTCAGCAACAAGAAGTCTGAGACATTCACTTTTGCACTTAGTCTCCTTGACACTGGCTCCTGCAAGGGGGTTGGCTTATGGTAGAGGGGCTGGGGAGTGAGGGAAGTTTCAAAGCACTCCTGCAGGGAGACAAAAGGCAGCAAGCAAGAAGTCCAAGATGTCAGATCCTATGCTTTCCCTATCTCTCACTGCCATTGGCTCCTTCACTTTGGGTGTTTATGGCTGAGCAGTGCCAGGGAGGGTAGGGAGACAAGGGTCCAAAGTGGAACTGCACAGGCAAATACAGCAGCAAGATTTCTGAGATGCATGGCCCTTCTGTGTGTGCTCTCTTGGTGTATCTGGAAAGTGAGAAATCACCCTGCTAAGGGGATAGCCATGTCACAATCCCTTCTCCATTCTCTTTCTGGAATTTAGGTCATTTTTATTTTTAATGTATTATTATTTTCATATTTGACCAGAGACAGAGAGAGAAAGGGAAAGTGGGAAAGGAAGCTAAGACTTGAACCATGGTTGGCCATGTAGAGTCCAGCACCTTTAACCACCATGCCGTCTGCCAGCCCTAGCCCAGCATGATTTTTAGGTCACCAGGTCTGGGACTTGAACCATGGTTGGCCATGTGGGAGTCCAGCATGTTAACCACCACGTACCTGCTCGAGTCCTGGTCTTAGTGTTTTAAAAATTACACCAGTTGCATGTGTGCATGTGCCCAAAATCCAAAGAGAAGAATGGAAGAGAAGGGACTGTGGCAGCGCTGGCTCCTCTGAGGGGATGATTTCTCACTTTTTTTTCATTGTCTTTCTCTGGCAAGTACATGCACCCCATGGCAAAAACCTTGAAAAAAAAAAAAAAAAACTTAAGAAAAGAAATGTACCTGTATCTAGCATGGGTACAGAGAGACTTGCCACTGGAAAATATTACTGGAAAATTCTGCTGTTGATATTCATGATGTACATGTTTTCCTTTATAGCCCTGTGCCAAAAATACTAGGTTGCAGGATGCATACTTCCTCTGGGGATTAGTCATATAAATGTAAGAAGTGTTCTAGAGGAAACACTAATATGGAATGTCTGTATTAATAGGAATATAGTTAATATTGACCAAGAGTTTTTCTATGATATAAATTTTAGTGAAAGCATGTTTCTATCTTTGGGATATTGTAATTTATTTAAATAATTATTCTTAAATTCTTAGATTATTTTTTACAGGAACTTTTTGAAAAATAAATTTTTGCGATAGGGTGTGTGCACTTGCTAGAGAGACAGAGAGAAACAGAAAGACAGAAAGCAAGAAATGAGTCCCCAGAGGTGATGGCCATGCTGCAGTTCCATCTTCATTCTTCTCTTGGGATTTCGGGCATGTGCACACATGCTCTGGGTGTGAGTACTTTTTGTTTGTTTGTTTTTAATGAGAGATTTTTCCTATAGGGTATGAATGCATGCTGGAGAAACAGAAAGACAGAAAGTGCAAAATCACCTTCTTGGGGGGAGGCCATTGTGCAATCCCTTCTCTTCCATTCTCTTGGGATTATGGGCACACAAACATACATGCTTAGCATAGTTTAAGCTGCCTGATGCAGGACTTATTCCATGGTTGACTACATAGGAGTTCAGTAATGTAACCATTATGTCATTTGATGGTCCCCAGTGTGAGTTTTTTCTTTTTTTTCAGAATTTTTTTTTTTTTTTTTTTTGCTATAAGGTATTAAGGAGGTATGTGTGCCTGCTAGAGAGACAGAGTCAGAGAGACAGAAAATGTAAAATCACCCCCAGGGCGAATTGCCATGCTGCAATCCCTTCTCCAGTCTCCTCTTGGGGAGTTTGGGTATGCACAAACATGTTCCTGTCATGAGTTTAAGCCACTGGGCCTGAGACTCGAACTTTGGTCAACTACGTGGAAGTTCAGCAAACTAACCATTACATCATCTGCTGGTCACCACAGTGACATTTTTACTAAGTCAATAGGAAATACATATTTTTATTAACCTAAGTTTAATATATGTCTTTTATTTCTTTCAATGAATAAATTTGTGGTTGCTCATTCAATAAGGTCTTTAGCCCATTCTCATGTGTAAGTGACTGTTCTCCCACAGAGAGGCTTTCTTTAATATGTAGAGAGCTTTATATAGAGGAATCTTGGAACAAGCAACACCATTTCTCTGACCTACTTGATTCATCCTCCCTTCCAGATATAATTTTAGAAGCTGCTGCATTTGTCCAGGATTAAGAAAATGAATTCATTTTATGAGGATTCATAAATTAAAATGGAAGAGTAAAAATAAATAAAATTCAGCATGAGAAATGCATAAAAAGGCAAGATAAAATTGACATGGTGAAATAGGCAGGTTATAAGACCTTAGAGCCCTGTGATATGAGTACAGATTGGTCTCTAGTCTTTCTAATACCATGGGAAAAACACAGTTATTACATGGTTTGAATTGACTCTAAGGGGAGAGCATGCTAAATTCTCAGAAGATATGTATCACAAAATAGTCTTTATTGGTCACATAGATGAGAGGTTTCACATAGAGCATAGTGTTTCACAACTAACCTGAAAATGAACGCTCATTGTTCTACTGTAATCACTGTTACTGATTGTTAAAACACAAGCCAGTCAGCAGCTTTTTCTAGAGTTGCTAATATAGCATGGCCCTAGACAGCTCTTAGAAATACCCACTTGATGCATAGTTTAAACCTGGAATGTGTGGCAGGAATCTACTACAGGTTCCTAAAGAACTCTCCATAAATTTTTCTCAGCTAGTGTGTATGTGGTAATTATGCCACAGACTGTCCAAAGTTACATTTCCTGACCAATATCGTAATGCACTGCATAGTAGCATTTCAGTGATGTACTGTATGTATGAATGTGGTTCAAGAAGATTATAATGAAGCCCCCAAATTTCTGTTACCTAGCATGGTTGTAGCTGTCATTACCTTGTAGACTAACACATTACCCACATGCTTGTGGTAATGCTGGTGTAAATAAACCTACTGTGCTGCCAGTTGCATGTAAGTATGCACATACAATTATAATCAGTAAATATGTATACTTATAAAGGTAAATATAAATAAATATAATTATACACATATTTCCATTTTGAAACCATTCCTGGTTTACAAGTAATCATTGTGTACCCTTGTGAAACACAGTATTTTTTAAAAATAACTGTTTTTACTTATCTATTTGTTTGTTGTCGTTTTTGAGCCACCTGGTCCAGGACTTGAACGACGGTCAGCCATGTGGGAATTCAGAATGTTCACCACCACTACTGCCTTATGGGTTTTTATATTACAGTGTCATTGTGTTTCTATTCTGTTTTTTGTTTCCTTTGCTGTGTGGAAATATTTTATCTTATGTAATCAAGTTGCTCTATTTTTGGTGGTTTTGTCCTTGCCTCATGGGTCTTATTTAAGTAGTTGTTGTACATACAATATGTTGTTGTAGTACATTTTCCTTAATAGTTTTATAGATTCGGCTATTCAATCCATTTTGAGTTAATTGTAACTGGTAAGAAATGATCTAGTTTCATTCTAATGTTGGTGGATAATCACTCCTCCCAGAACCATTTACTGAAAACTCTTTTTTTTTCCACATGCTTGATCTGTGGCCTTTGTCAAAAATCAGTTGGCTCTACATTAAGTTTTTCTTTTTCTTTTTTTTTTTCTGTTTATTCTATTCAGTTAGCCACTGTGTCTGTGTTTGTGCCAGTACCATGCTATTTTGGTGATTATGGATTTACAATGCATTTTGGAGTCAGGAAGTAAGATGTCTCCAACTTTATTCCTTTTGTACAATATTGGTTTGATTATATGAGTCTTTTGTGAGTCTGCATAAATTTTATAATCATTTCTGTGTAGAATGTTGCTGGTTTTTTTGTAGGAATTGCAATGAATTTGTAGATCACTGTGGCGTAGTATTGGCATAGCACCTATGTTGATTCTTCAAATTCACGAAAAAGACTGTCTTCCAAGTTTTTGCATATTTTTAAAGTAACTTGTTCAGCTTTTATCATTTTTTTTCATAGAGGTCTTTCACTTTCTTGGTGAGATTTCTTCCCAATAGTTTTTGTGGTTATTGTGAATAGGATTGCCTTCTTCATTTCTCTCTCAGTTTATTCATGGTTAGTATAGAAAAATGCTAGAGATATTTTTAATTACCCAAGGGCTTATATACTTGCTAGAGAGAGTGATAGAGAGATGGAGATTCAGGAAGAGAGAGAAAGCACCTTAAAATGAAGCATAAAATTGCCATTATGGGCTATAGACCTACCTGGGAACTATTCTCTGGACTAAACTGACATAGCCCTAGTCCTCAGGAGATGCTGCAATCCCTTTCCTCCAATTCTCCTTCCCATCAGGATTTTGGACACATGCACACATACACACACTCAATGTGTTTCCCAAGCCATCAGGGCCTTGGATTCAAACCACAGGTGGTGATGTGTGATCTAGCTCCCTACACCTAGTATTTAACCACTATGCTATGGGAATACCCTATTGCAGATTTTTATATGCTGGGTTTGTGTTCTGCAACTTTACTGCATTCATGTATTTCACCTAAGAGGTATTTGGTGGATTCTTTAGGTTTTTCTGTATACTGGGTTGTAGAAAAACGTAGAAAAATGCATCATGACTTTTCTGATGAACCATTATATAATCATGTCAGCTACAAATAGGGGCAACTTGATTTTTTCTTTTCCAATTTATATGCCTTTTATTATTAATTTATTTTTTGGAGAGGTTTTCGCTATAGGGCATGTTCGCTCGCTAGAGAGACAGAGAGAGACAAAGAGATAGAAAGTGAGAAATCACCCCTCAGGGGTGATGGCCACGCCACAATCCCTTCTCCTCCATTCTCCTCTTGATTTCTTGGGCACACACGCACACGTGCACGGCGTGCGTTTAAGCTGCCGGGTCCGGGACTTGAACCACGGTCGACTACATGGGAGTCCAGTGATATAGCCATTACACTAACTGCTGGTTTCATATACCTTTTATTTTGTTCTTTTATCTGCTTTAGCTAGTACTTCCAGTATCTATGTTGAAATGGAGAGAAGAAAGTGGATGTCTTTGTCTTGTTCTGGTTTGAAGTTGAATAAGTTTCCACTTTTTCCCTTTCAATATTATGTTAGCTGCAGGAATGTCATATATGACCTTTATTTAGTTATGAAATGTACTTCCTATGCCTATTTTATTGAGTCTTAATCATAAAAGACTATTGTATTTTATCTAATGCTTTTTAATGGTCAATTAATATTATATGATTTTTGTCATTTCTTCTCTTAATGTGATCTATTATATTTACTGTTTTATACATATTGAATCATCCTTGTATTCCAAGAATAAATCCTACCTGCTCATTATGTATAATATTTTTAGAATGTTGTTGGATTGGTTTTAGTCATGAGATATGGCCCTGTATTATGCTTACATAGACATGTGCTACTTTTGATGTTCTTGAATCTTTTTTGTACTTAAGTATCAATCTCTGGTTTCATTTTCTTTAATCCTGGGGAAGTTACTTTGTTTTTTCAATGTAGATCTCCTGGTGATGAATTATCTTAACTTCTTTTTAATTCCCAGATTTCTTTGTTTTATGTAGTTTTTTCTGCTTAAGAGAATGCTCACTCACTAGAGACAGAGGAAGAAAGGAGAAAGCATCCCCCAGAACTGACTTCCAAAAAGCCTTTTTCTATTCTTCCTGGGTGGCATTGGCTTTGACCTCTAATACATCATAGTAAGTGATTCTTTTACCCCTTCCTACTGCCAGTGAGTGGGCTGAAGCTAGTGTAAGACTGCTTAGCTTTTGATAGCTCAGGCAGCCATTTCTCCTCTAATTCTCAACAAGGATTCTAAAAAGTTCCTGAATACCCATTTTATAAAATTTATTTTACTACCAACAGTCCTCATTTGTAACATTTGTATATCTCTTTTAAGTCTATAAATTTATACTATGCATAGTTTAACTTTCTTGTCTGCTACTTGAAATATTTGTATTATTTGAGTGATTTTATTTCTGAAATATGGGTCACATTTTACTTTTACTTTACTAAATATGAATTCTAAATTCTTCCCTGGATAATGTACATTTTTAAGTAACACACACACACACACACACACGTGTGTGTGTGTGTGTGTGTGTATGTATGTATTCAGTTTTGAAGAGTGTTCTTTTGGCTAAGCCCTTCACCATTATTTTATGTGCCTTGTTACTTTTAGGTTGTTCATATGATAATATCTCTTTTCTACTAGTAATTAATTCCTTCTGTCTGTATTGTAGCTTCATTTTCTTTACCCTGGACTGTTTCAAATTTTGCAAGTCTAGTATTTTTTTACTACATGAATCAAGTTTGTCTTCCATGAACATCATTTATAATTTATACAAAATAAGTAAAGGTAAAGTAATACAACATGATAGATTTAATGTACTTCCTTTTATATATGGTCCATGAACTTTCTGTTACCTTAAGTATAACATTTTTTTACATGGTTGTTTATGGTTCACAATATTCACATTTGACTTTTCATGTACCTTAAAACATTTATATTATATAATTTTGTATATAATAATTCTGTAATAGTGTACTTGCACTTTTAGTTTCTCTACCATGTCATTATGCATTTTACTTGTACATACTTTAAACCCAATATGTGACTTCTTTCACTTTCCTATATATCCACACACTCAGCTTTAACCACATGACTCAAGACCTACAATCATAAATTACTTTGTAAGCACAGATTATCCATCTAGTCCATAGCTATATTTTGCTTTTAATGATCTATGCACTTTTTTAAAAAAGCATTATTTACTTAACTTTATTTATTATTATTTAAATTTGCTATAGGGGACTCACACTCACAAGCAGGGGGGAGGATGGAGTGAGAAAGCAAGCCAGGAGGTCTGAAACTCAAATAATGCTCAGACAAGTGGGAGTCCAACACCCTTACCACCTCACCACCTGCTGGCCCCAGCCAATGTATTTTTAAAAAGTTTGATAAGAAGGATTATTTATATGGGTCTTCACTTATGTTTTATTTCCAATATTCTTGTTTGTATCTTACCAGATCTTTATCTGTTATAACATTTTCTAGTTTGTGACGGTTTTCTTATTATATGCCTTCCTGTAGTTGTCTTTGTATTGTCTTTTGCTGTATGATGTTTGGCTATCTCTTAAGACCATGATTTTTCTGATTCTTAACTGCAAGTTAAGGTGATCTGATCCTCAAGATCACCTGGGCTCTTGTAACTTTTAGAGGCAATTATGAACCTAGGAAGGTTTTTATACTCACTGTTATGATATATTACTATGCAAGAATCCACTAAAATCAGCCATAAGTTGCATAAGGTAGAGTCTATGGGTCCTTTGCTCAATTTTCCAATTGTTTTCTCTCGGTAGAATTCTGTTGATATTGCCTATTTCTCCCAACAGTAATGGGTGAGAGCACTCACAGGACACTGTAAACATGAGGATCTAAACCATGCCATTGTTCAGAGTTTGGGGTTTGGCTACATAGACCTGCTTGCCCACCCATGTGACTTCTTTCACTTTCCCATACATCCACACATTCAGTTTTAACCACGTCTTGAGACCTATAATCATAAGTTATGTTGTAAGCATAGATTGTCCATATAACCCATAGCCATAAAGTGGACAAAAATATTCTTACCAGGTTACCAATTCCAAAAGCTAAGAGGTAATCTCTGAAACTTCAACGGACTGAACTTTTTTTTTGGGAGACCCATTAATTCATAAGTATATATAGCTTTTGATACACGGACTGAGTTTTGATTTTATTATTTTCATCAGATTAGAAAATGATCAGTCCTTTTAAAGATAGTTTTCTGACCCAACTACCCACTGAAGTATTCAATTACATGTACAGGATGCCATTCGATTTTGCCCCATGCATGACAACTGATGCATAGGGTGTTTTCATCTGAAATTTAGTAGTAATGTGGTCCTATCCTCCACTGGGACTTTTTTTTTTTTTTTTTTTTTTTTTTTTTTGGAGAGATTTTCGCTATAGGGCGCGTGCACTCACCAGACAGACAGAGAGAGACATAGAGACAGAAAGGGAGAAATCACCCCCCAGGGGGGATGGTCACGCTGCAATCCCTTCTCCTCCATTCTCCTCTCGGGATCTTGGGCACACATGCACACGTGCCCGGCGTGAGTTTTAAGCCACCGGGTCCGGGACGCGAACCGCGGTCGACTACGTGGGAGTCCAGCGACATAGTCATTATGCTAACTGCTGGTTCCCGGAACTTTTTATCTTTAGCAAAAGGAGAATGAATAAATCTCATTCCACCTTGTATTCTTTTTTACTTTGGATTTAGCCTCCTGTTCTTTAGATCTTCAGAATTTGGCAAGTGTCAAAAAAGTATTTTTCAAGGCCTTTGAAATGAATGATTTTGTCATTCTTACACATAACTACCTAAAAGTCCACTGAACTTTTCATCCCTAGTGTTGTTCCCAGGAAAAGTTCAGTAGGAGATGATTCGTTTAAAAAACTTTGCTGGTAATATAGGTTGCAGTTTATGTTGGTTTGCAGTGGGCTGTCACAGTAGAAATGGTCAAGACTGATCAGATTTGAAGTATGTGTTACTTTGAGGTTAGACACAGCAGAGTGATGCTTGTTCATTGCATTGTAAAATGAGGTTTTGTAAATGTTTAGATTTTACTTGAATGTGTTAGGTGAAAAAAAGTATTAAGGTTTAATTTTAATTTTTATAGGTTTTCACCATCTTTTAAATAAATTAATAAAAATTAATTTAAATAAAGTTAAATTAAATAATTAGTGGCCTTAATAAAATATTAAGTTAAAGATTTTGGAGCATATGAAGTATTTTTTGTTCACTTTTCTATTGGGATGCTGATTCTTGTAGATTTTTTTTACAAATATATAGTAATTTTTATTGGGAAAATAATTTTTATGCTCTGAATTGCTATTTTACTTTTGAATTTGTTTTGTATTTTTATTTTTGTCATAAGTTTTTTTGGTATATATATAGAGTTGTGGTTCCATACATATTATTTCCTTGAGGGAGTATAGAGAAACAAAATAGGGAGGCACTCAGTGGTGTGTTCATGGTTTAATTTAGCCAATTAAGGCCATGGGCATGGAGATTACTAGTGTGTTCAGGGAGACATTGGGAAGTGAACCCAAGAACTTTCCATGGGGGTCTGAGCATCACAAGTGTGTTACTGCTGCATCCCTGTAGCTGGTTTTGTTTTGAAATGTGTGTATTTGTGTTTTTAGATTTTCATTAGTATGGCTTCAGGCATTTGAGTTTTGTATACTGTTACTTTTATTATTTCTGGTTTTAAATTTTCAATGTACATTTACTTGTATACCTTTATGGGATACAGTATGGTTTTTCAAAGCATTCTTGCAGGGGATGGTAATCAAATCTGTGATATTGCCATATTCATCAAAGAACAATATGTGGTGCACCTTCAATTTTTGTTCAACTAGTTGAGTGTATGTGTGTGTGTGTGTGTGTGTGTGTATGTACACGATTATACACAAATACATGATTGTCAACATCTGTTTCTATCTGTTCTGGTATATTGTGTCATAACTCATTTGTTTATATACATACATTCTCATTTCTTTTTTTTTTTTTTGCAGGGAGGGCGAGGTTTTTCCTATAGGGCGCTTGCGCTTGCCAGACAGACAGAGAGAGACAGAGAGACAGAAAATGAGAAATCACCCCCCCAGGGAGGATGGCCACACCACAATCCCTTCTCCTCCATTCTCCTCTCGGGATGTTTGGCACGCACGCACACATGCCCAGCATGAGATTAAGCCACTGGGTCCGGGAATTGAACCGCGGTCGACTACATGGGAGTCCAGTGACATAGCCATTACACTAACTGCTGGTCCCCATTCTCATTTCTTGTAAATGACTTGTTAACAATATATCCCACCTCTTCACTCCCATGTAGTCTTTGACATCCTCAATTGCCCTCTCTACTTCTATATCTGTAAATATTTTAGTTTCTGCCATAGAGTGAATCCATTCAATGGGGACATACAGTGTCTTTTATTCTTTTGCTCATTTAATTTACCATTAAATCTTCTTAATTTATTTACGTCATTCTGAATGACAGGATCTCTTTGTTCTGCATGGCTGAGTAGTATTCCATTGTGTATATGTTTCACATTTCTTGTCGTTTGGAATGTTTTTAATTTTTATAAATAAGTTATCTATTACAAAAATAATTTACCCGGGAAAGTCATAAAAAAACTCACCTGTTACAAAGAGTTTATGCAGCTAAATCTCAAATCCATAAATGCAAGATGTCCAAATTATATTTTATTAATAAAAGAAGTAAAAACCGATTTATCAATCTTCATATAGAAATGCAGAAGATAATAAAAATTAAAGCCGGATTTTAAAGGGAAATGAATGGATGTAAGGGGTCCAGGTCTATAGTCAAATTAAATAGAATGGCCATATTCCTTCTGTATATAAAATGAAAAACTTGAAAGTCAAGATCTTGAATTCCTGGGACCAGCAGTTAGCGTAATGGCTATGTCACTGGACTCCCATGTAGTCGACTGCGGTTCACATCCTGGACCCGGTGGCTTAAAACTCATGCCGAGCGCGTGTGTGTGCATGCCCAAGATCCCGAGAGGAGAACGGAGAAGAAGGGATTATGTCATGCCCATCCCCCCTGGGGGTGATTTCTCGCTTTCTGTCTCTCTGTCTCTCTCTGTCTGGTGAGTGCATGCACCCTATAGCAAAAATCTCTCCAAAAAGAGAAAAAAAAAAGATCTTGAATTCCTAAAGATCATCTGTATTATTTATTTGCTTCTGATTAATTTAATAGCCTTAAAGAACTTGAGCTGATGATGTCTGTGGCTCCTGCTGAAGCAATTCTTTATTGGACTGACCACTTGAAATTGTCCATCACTAATGCTGCGTGTTTGAGTCCTACATCCATTCATTCTATTTCCTTTTCTTCCATTGCGGTAAACATTCTGTGACTGCTCGTCTAACTTGAGTAGTCATATGATTGGGTAGATCAGAAATTCTAGAATCATTTAAAAAATTCAAGGATCCTTTACCACAAATATACTTTGTACTCTCCTGAGAAAGAATGGCACAGCCGGCATACAGGTTGTTATTATTCTGTAACATGCACCAGGATATAACAACTTCAGGGAATTTTTGTTGCAGGTTATGTAAAACCTGAAAATCAATAGGTGCCATTTCTATATTGTCTAATTAAAACTACTTGTATAGTAGGCAGTTCTAGGTCTTAATGGAAATAGTACTCATTTCTTTTGTCTAACTTGTTTCCTTTGCCTCTGCTGCTTTTCCCTCCTCCTCCTGGACCACAGGCACCTCCTCTCTCACTAGGGCAGCCGTCTCCACTTGCCACTACTGCCTCTACCACCATGACCACCACAGGTGCCACCCCTGCCTCTGATTCTACCAACGATGGAGGACACCTCAGCCATTTCTCCCATTAGACTCAGCTCCCTGAGATTGTTCACTGAAGCCAACTTCCTCTAGCTGTCACTGCCACTGGTGCTACTTGTGGCTGAGGAGGAGGGAAGGGGGCTGAGCTGTGTTGCTGAACACAGAGATTGCTGCAGATCAAAATCTGTAGCTGGGAAGCCAGCAGTTGGCATAGTGGTTAAGTCGCTAGACTCCCACATGGCCAACTTCCATTTGAGTCTTGAATTAGTGGCTGGACGTGTGTGTGTGTATGTGTGTGCCCAAGATCCCCAGAGGAGAATGGAAGAGAAGGAATTGCATCATGGCCATCCCCCCTTGGGGGTGATTTTTCACTTTTTCTCTCACTATCTCTGTCTCTCAGGTCAGTGTATTCACCTAAAGCAAAGACCTCTACAAAAAGAAAAAAAAAAAAAGAAAGAAAATTATGGCTGGTGTCTAGCATGGCCAGTCTGATGTAGCAGTTGCTGGACTCCCACATAGCCACGACCAGGTACAGTTCTGAACTCCATGACTTAAAAATCATGTCAGGCACATGTGTCTGTGTGTCCAAGACCAGGAGGAGAATGAAGGAGAAGGTATTTACCTGTGGCCATTCTTCCGGGGGGGTGGGGTGGGGTGGTGAATTCTCACTTTACCTCTCTGTCTTTTTCTCTCACTCACTCTCTCACTGGAGTGCACACACTCCATGGTAAGAATATCTAAAAAAAGGAAAAAAATAAAAATAATAAAAAATGTTTTAAAAAAAGAGCAACTGGGGGCGAGCTGGTGGCATAATGGTTAAGGCAATGGACTCCCACATGATAGACCACAGTTCAAGTCCTGGACCCACAATTTGAAGTTCACACTGGGTGAATGTACATGCATGCCCAAAGTCCTAAGAGGAGAAAGGAAAAGAAGGGATTGCAGTGTGGCCATTAACCCAGGGGTGATTTCTGTCTCTCCAGAAAGTGCATGCACCCTCTAGCAAAAAACAAACAAACAAACAACAAAAAAATGTGGGCATAGCCTCTTGGGATCCTCAGCTGCACCTTCTGTGGCTCCCTACCTCCTTTTGCCCTCCTGCTGCATTGTTTTAATGTGGTCATTAGTTGTTCAACACTTACGTGGATTCCTTGTCTTACGTATAGTAAATATTGCAATAAACATGGATGTGGAAATGTACCTCTAATTTCTTGTTTTGTGGATAAGTACTGAGAAGTGGGTTTCATGGATCATATGGTAGTTCTAGTTGTAAATTTTTGAGACATTTCCATAATTGTTTTCCACTGGGACTGTGTTAATTTACACTCCCACCAACAATGCAGGAGGGTTCATTTAATTTTTAAAATAGTTTTCCAGTACATGCACTTTTCTCAGCATGAATACAGTGTGAATAAATCAAGACAAAGATATTATCATAAGCAAATAACTTAGTTTTTGTGTCAACTAAATGCATTTTCCCCCTTTCCCTTTTCCCCCTCCTTATTATCGCCCCATTATTTCTACTACTCATAGTTGCCCTCCCTGCTATTAGACCTTCTAATCATTCAGTTTCTTTTCTTTTTTTTGGAGAGCTTTTTGATATAGGGCACATGTGCTCACCAGAAAGACAGAGAGAGAGAGAGAGAGAGAGAGAGAGAGAGAGACAGACAGACAGACAGACAGAAAGCGAGAAATCACCTCCCAGGGGGCGATGGCCATGCCACAATCCCTTCTCCTCCATTCTCCTCTCAGGATCTTGGGCATGCATGCACATGCACCGGCAAGAGTTTAAGTCACCATGTCCGGGATTTGAACCACAGTCAACTACTCCAACTGCTGGTTCCCCAATCATCCAGTTTCTACTGTAGAATGCAGACATTCAATATATTGACCAAAGACATACCAAGTCTATTTTTCATAATCTGGCTTACTTAATTTAGCATTAAGTCTTCCATGTTTGTCCACTTTGTATCAAGTGTCACACCTCATTGATTTTTATGACTTAATAGCATTCCATAGAGTATATCTATATATCACATTTTTTCAGTCCACTTCTCTGATTTTGGGCATTTGGATTGATTCTATGTTCTAGCAATTGTAAATAATGCTGTAATAAACATGGATGTACAAGTTTTTCTAACTGAAGGTTTTCCTATCCTTAGAGTAAATACCTAAGAGTGGAATTACTGTATTATAAGGTAGTTCTATTTGTAGATTTCCTAGGAATCTTCATATTGTACTCCATAGTGGTTGTGCTAATTTACATTCCCATCAACTGTGTAGGAGAGTTTTCTTTTCACAGGTTTTGATTTACATTTCTCTTATGACCAGTAATTTTGAGCATGTTTTCATATACTTTTTGGTTATTCATATGTCTTCCTCAGTGAGTTTTCTGTTCAGCCCATCTTCACATCTTTTCATTGGATTGATTATTGTTTGGAGGGCTCTCTTTTAACCACAAACTCCCTAGTATTTGTTCTTTGTATTTTTGATCATAACCTTTCTGATGAGCTATGAATATGTCGGTGTGCTTTGGATTTGCATTTCTTTTATTATAAGTGATATTAACATTTCTTCATGTGCTTTGTGTCCATTCACATGTCTTAAAAGTTGTCTGTACTGGCCAGCTGCCCATTGTAAAGTTGTATCATTAGTATTTTTGTGAGTGAGCTGCTTTAGTTCTCTATATATTCTTTTTTTTTTTTTTTTTTTTTTTTTTTTTTGGAGAGGTTTTTGCTATAGGGCGCATGTGCTCACCAGACAGACAGAGAGAGACAAGAGACAGAAAGTGAGAAATCACCCCCCAAGGGGTTGGCCACACCACAGTCCCTTCTTCTCCATTCTCCTCTCAGGATCTTGGGCACGCACGCACACGTGCCCAGCATGAGTTTTAAGCCACCGGGTCTGGGACGTGAACTGCGGTCGACTACATGTCAAGTCCAGTGACATAGCCATTACGCTAACTGCTGGTCCCTCTGTACATTCTTATTTTCAATGCAATGCATCTGAAGTATTTTTGTAAATAATACCTATTTTCTTTCATTCTAATTAAAAATTAAACTTTTTCACGTGGTTTTGGATTTCATTTCCAAGTGTTGTACTGAGGATTTTTGCATCTATATTTATCAGGAATATTGGTCTGTAGTTTATCTTTTGTTGTGTCTTGGTCTGCTTTTGGTATCAAGGTGACAGTGGTTTCAGAAAATAAATTTTGGAGGTTTCCTTCTATTTACATGTTTAGGAATAGTTTGATAAGAAATGGTGTTAATTCTCCTTTAAAAGTTTTGCAGAAGGCCAGCCAGGTCCCATGATGGCTAAGGCCATTGAATACCACATGGCTAACTTGGCAGTATGAGTCCTGGACCCACTGACTAGACACACACCGGGCATGTGTCTATGCATGTCTAAAATCCTAATAGGAGAATGGAGCAGAAGAAATTGTGACATGGCCATCTCCCTAGGTAGGGAGGCATGATTTCTCATATACTCTGCCTTCTCTCTCTTTCTACCCTTCGCCCCCATCTTGTGCAAACATACACACCCTATAGCAAAAACAAACAAACAAAAACAAAACTAAATAAAAAAGGAAGAATAAAAAAGAAAAAAAAAACTTTTGTAGAATTTAGAAATGAAACCATTAGTACCTGGACTATCTTTGTTGTGAGACTCTTACTAAATATTATTGGTTCTTTTTGGTTTCTTTAGGCTTTCCATTTGATGTGATGATACAGTATATTTTTCTTTTCATGTGTGTGTGCTTGCTGGAGAGACAGAAACAGAGAGACAGAAAGTGATAAATCACCCCCTGGGAAATGACCATGTCACAGTCCTTTTTTCATTATTCTCAGGATTTTGAACACACATACCTATGGTGAGTTTCAGGTCTCTGGGCCTGAGACTCTAACTGTGATCGGTCCTGTGGTAGTCCAGTGACATAAACATCATGCCATCTGCTTGTCCTGATCCAGGTATATTTTATGTGTCCAGAGGTTAGTCCACTTCCTCTAGGTTTTTCAATTTGTTAGAGCATAGTCACTGGAAGCATTCTATAATCTATTTCTGTGGTGTCTGTGGTAATATCACATTTTTCATGCCCTATTTTTTTCCTTTCTCTACTTAATGTTTTGGTTTATTTTCTCAAAACCCCAGCTTTTTGGTAACTTTTTTTTTCAGTCTTTGCTATAGGGTGTGTGTGCTTTCTGGAGAGAGAGATAGGAGTTGGGGGGGAGTGAAAAATCAGTCCTTCTGTTGGGTAGTCAAACCTCAGTCTCTTCTTCTTTATTGTCCTCTTGGAATTTGGGACATGCTCACATATGCAGCCAGTGAGTGCCAGTTCCAAGACGCAAATCGTCCACTCGGTCTTGTAGGATCCTGCTGCCTTAACCACCATGCCAGCTGATTGGCCCTCCTCAGTTGTCCTTTTATTCTGTTTTATTTATTTGTGCTCTAATTTTTATTATTTTGTTTCTTCTACTATTAATATTTTTGGGCTATCTTGTTCCCACTTTTTCAGTTTGCTGGGATAAGGCATTAGGTTATTTCTCTCTTTTTTTTTTACATGTGTGTGTGTGTGTGTGTGTGTGTACGTGCGCGTGCTAATGGCTATAGACTTTTCTCTTAGGAGTGCTTTTGATGTGTCTGAAAGCATCTGGAGGGTTGTGATTTCATTATTATTTGTTTCAAGAAATTTTAGTTTTTATTCTTAATTCAGTAGTGTTTAAGTTGTTCAGAGGTAAAGTATGTAGTTTTCATGTATACGTGAAGTTTTGAAAGCTTTTTTGCTTTAGTTTAATTTCATCTGTATATATGAAATATATAATTAACATATTTATATCCATATTGGTTAATATATATTAGTATATAAATTAATAATATATATATATGTATATATATATATATATATATATATATATATACACACACACACAAACACACACACACAAGCAATATATACATAGCAACAAAAAAGGTGGTGTTATGTACAATTTGTGTTTTTAATTTTAAAGACGTATTTTGTGATCCTTTTTGCAGCTAGTCTTCAAAAATATTCCATGTGTCACTGAGAATAATGTGTATTTTGATTTTGACAAAATATTTTATAACTGCTTGCTAGTTGATTTTGTTTGTGGTATCATTTATCTTTTGTGCCTGTTTGTTTATTTATTTATTTATTTATTTATTTATTTATTTATTTATGTCTAAATGATACTCCAGGTATGACAGTAGGGTTCATATGAATTAGTGTGTCACAATCAGTCTGTTCATATCTAGCAGTCTTTGTTTCTGATGTTGAATGCATAAATATTTATGATTTTCATATGGTCTTGGTAAATCAACCTTTTTAATATATGGTATAGCCTCTGACTCTTTTTACACTTTTTTAAAAGTTTTTAAAATAGGGTGTATGCACTCACCAGAAGGAGAGAGAAGAAAAGTGAAAAATCATCCCCCATTGGGGAATGGCTACACTGCAGTCCCTTCTTTTTGACTCTCCTCAGGATTTTTGGTATCATGTACATGAACCTGGTGTGATTTTCAAGCCTCCAAGTCTGGGAATCAAACTGCACAGTCAGAGATTTGGAATCTAGCTGTCTTAACCACCATGCACCTCCCACTGTGCACTCACTCTCTGTTTCTTACCCTCTTTCTCTCTCTCTATTTAATTTTTGTTGTTATCATTATTATTTAATTTGTTATAGGGCACACACTCTCACCAGGCAGTGGGTGGGAGGTTGCATAAAGCCAGCCACCACGTCCAGCTCCAGAACTCGAACCATGGTCAGATATGTGGTATTCCAGCACCTTAAGCACCACACTGCTTGCTAGTCCCTCTGCCCCTATATATATATATATATACATATATATATACATACATATATATATACATATATATATATGTATATATATATATATATATATATACACACACATACATACATATTTTGTTTTTTGAGAGGTTTTTGTGATAGGGCACATGCACTTGCCAGACACATAATCCGTTCTCTTCCATTCTCCTCTCGGGATCTTGGGCATGCACGCACATGCGCCCAGCATGAGTTTTAAGCCACGGGGTCTGGGACACGAACCGTGGTCGACTACATGGGAGTCCAGCAACATTAGCCATTATGCTAACTGCTGGTCCCTGCCCCCATATATTTTTTAATATCTCTTTTTAATTTCAGTTGACTAGTACCTCACATATATGGCTTAGTTATTGTGGTAGAACATCCTTACCATTCAGTGTTTATCTATTAACTGTGATACTGTCATTTACACCAAGATATATGCATATTATGTTGAAGAACAACATCCTAAATCATCTATTATTAAGAGTGTTTAATATAAATCAGTATTTCTAAATATATCCTCTGTGGATGGAACACAGAATTTCTTTTGCTAGAACTGCGGATATTATAAAATATATTAGCATTGAGTCGTTTTTTTAGAATTTCTAGAATGATAAAAATTCAGAACCTCGTTCCACTTGTATTGATTAGAATAGCTTCAGTTACCACTTGAATTTCTGCTGTTTTCTAAATATTTGACTACTGTGATTTCATTATTATTTGTTTCAAGAAATTTTAGTTTTTATTCTTAATTCAGTAGTGTTTAAGTTGTTCAGAGGTAAAGTATGTAGTTTTCATGTATACGTGAAGTTTTGAAAGCTTTTTTGCTTTAGTTTAATTTCATCTGTATATATGAAATATATAATTAACATATTTATATCCATATTGGTTAATATATATTAGTATATAAATTAATACTATATATATATATATATATATATATATATACACACACACACACACAAACACACACACACAAGCAATATATACATAGCAACAAAAAAGGTGGTGTTATGTACAATTTGTGTTTTTAATTTTAAAGACGTATTTTGTGATCCTTTTTGCAGCTAGTCTTCAAAAATATTCCATGTGTCACTGAGAATAATGTGTATTTTGATTTTGACAAAATATTTTATAACTGCTTGACTACTGAAACATCAAAGATGTTGTTCCCAGGATTCCACTGTTTAGTGCTCAGGGTGTTTTTTTTTTTTCCTTCCAAATTTTAATTTAAACAGAAAGAGTTCAGTTAACTTTCTCTTTGGTTTCAGTGCCAAACAAATTAGTACCAATTTTTTTCTGCCCTTTTATTTTTGAACAATTTTCTATTTGGTATTCTTATTTCTCTATTGCCTGACATAGGTGGTCACATCTTAACTTGATTTTAACCCTGTTATATCTGTTTTTTTTTAAAAAAAAATTAAATTTATTTGTTTACGTTCATTCACTGCACATCATTACAGCATACAAAATGAGATTTTCCATCCAGAGTACACTGTATATTGTCTCAATCAAGCACATCAACATACATGTTATTGTCAACAAATAATTTTCCATTTCTTGTTTCCTGTACGTTTTGCTTTTTCCCCCATCCTTGATTCCCTATCTCTTACCCTCTGCCATCTCCCACTCTCTTCCCACACTGTCTCTGGTATCTATGTTTACTTTCTATACTGTTTCCCCCCTATTTTTTATTGAATTACTAAAGATCTTAATTAATCTAAATATTTTCATACCAAAAACAGCTGATATATACATTTCCATGAACACAAGTCTAACTTTAGGCATCCTATAAAGTAGCACCTAGCTGGGGCTATATATCTTATTGCGGAATCCTCTTCTGAAGGAAGGCCTCAACTCTTCTGCCACACTAGCTTTGTTTGCTGGAGGCTGAATTATGAGTAGAAAATGTTCATTTCTCCTGTCCCCTGAAATAACTAGTTCACAGGAGCCATGAGGAATCCTCTTCTGCAGGAAGGCCTCAACTCTCCTGCCTGGGCAGAAGGACCAGAGGGGATTATTGACAAAACAAAAGGTGGAACTGAGAGCAAGAGAAAAACTTTACCTTTAAAAAAATTGTAGAAAGGGGGGCCAGTAGTTAGTGTAATGGCTATGTCGCTGGACTCCCACGTGGTCAACCACAGTTCGAGTCCCGGACCCGGTGGCTTGTACTCACGCTGGGCACATGTGCGTACATGCCCAGGATCCCGAGGGGAGAATGGAGGAGAAGGGATTGCGGCATGGCCATCCCCCCGGGGGGTGATTTCTTGCTTTCTGTCTCTCTGTCTCTCTCTGTCTGTCTGGTGAGTGCACGCGCCCTGTAGCAAAAGCCTCTCCAAAGGGAACCAGCAGTTAGCGTAATGGCTATGTCGCTGGACTCCCACGTAGTCGACCACGGTTCGCATCCCGGACCCGGTGGCTTAAAACTCACGCTGGGCACGTGTGCGTGCATGCCCAAGATCCCGAGAGGAGAATGGAGGAGAAGGGATTGTGGCGTGACCATCCCCCCTGGGGGGTGATTTCTCGCTTTCTGTCTCTAATGTCTCTCTCTGTCTGTCTGGCAAGTGCACGCGCCCTATAGCGAAAATCTCTACAAAACAAAACAAAACAAAACAAAACAAAACAAAACAAAACAAAAAAAAACCCTCTCCAAAAAAAAAAATCGTAAAAAGGAAAAATTACAAAAAAATGAGAAGACAGAAGCAAAGAGAGACAGAGACACAGAGACAGAGATAGAAGGCCAGAGGGGCTACCTACCATGCTAGCTTTCTTTGCTGGAGGCTGAATTATGAGTAGAAAATCTTCATTTCTCCTGTCCCCTGAAATGACTAGTTCACAGGAGCCATGAGGAATCCTTCTCTGAAGGAAGGCCTCAACTCTCCTGCCATGCTAGCTTTGTTTGCTGGAGGCTGAATTATGAGTAGAAAAATCTTCATTTCTCCTGTCCTCTGAAATGACTAGTTTGCAGAAGCCATGAGGAATCAACCCTGTTTTATCTCTTAAGATTATCTTCAGTCTGCAATCGGTGGATAGCTGTTAAACTGCAAATCTGGTTATATAATGTGTCACTTCTTTTGGCCTCTTATTATTTATGTTCTGTGCTTTACCGAATAGGTGATATTCATCTTTATGTGGACACTATCAGTATTTCTGAATGCACAACAGTCATATAAAGATGCATATAGATATACTTCCACCTATGGGTAATTAACAGAGTGTACATAAAATATTTTATTGGAATTAGATTAAATATTTAAATACAGAATCACTTTTTGATCAGTTCCTTAAACACCTTTACTGCCTTTCTATTTTATCACAGACCAGGAATACTTACTTAGATATACTGTTTCTACTTTTATTAATATTAGAAATATACTATCTGCTTTCATGGGAAGACTGCTATAGGTGCATTTTCATAAGAACGTTTACATAGATGGTCTTAACGTCTTTGTCTCAAAGTACAACTTGATAATACAGAAAAAGAAAAAAGCCCACTTTTTATTTTTTATTAGCCTCAGTACCATAAACTTGTGTCTAAGTTAGTTAATCTGACACATAACTCCAGATATGTATTTAATACTTACATGTTTGTATGAGATCATAAGCACCTTGACATAGTAGAATATTTATTATGCTTTCATCCCAACAGCAAAAACATTTGGAGATCTATAAGGAAATATTTGTAATATTTTTAGCAATGAATAAGTTAGCATAGAGCTAGAATGTTTTTACTTCATTTTATTCTCCCTTTGCAAAGAGTTCACAGACATACAGAGACACAAACATACAGAGAAAGTAAATTTCCCATATTATGCTCTACTTCTCAGGGCTGATGAGGTTAAATGTATTTTTACAGGGGTTCATGTCATTTCAGGATGTTGCTATGGACTTTACCTGGGAGGAGTGGCAGGGCCTGGAAAATGCTCAGAAGATTCTATACAAGGATGTGATGCTGGAGACCTACAACCACCTGGTGTTTCTGGGTTAGTAGAACTCCCATATAGCTCCTTAAAGTAATTACTTTCTCCTTTTATAGTAAATGTACAAGAGTTTCACAATGTTTATTGCTATTTAGAAGTGAGAATTCATTCTATGGCTAATGTGAGTGACAATCTCTTTGAACAAAATGCCCAAATCCGCCCATTTATTGCACAGTTGATAAAGCTGAACTGTTGCTACTCTTCAAATAGCTTATATGAATGATTTGGCAAAAGTATACACTGCTTTTCATTAACAGGACACTGCATCGCCAAACCTGCAGTGATCTTTAAGTTGGAGCAAGAAGGAAAGCCATGGATGTTAGAAGAACTTCCCAACCAGAGCCTCCCAGGTATGACAATACATACTTGTCAGGGACCAGTATAATATATGTTCTTTTAAACAGCTTGATTTTATTGAGAGGGAAAAAAAGTGAGTAGTGGTGAGGTTTAAAAAGAAATGTCTTACTAAAATAAGAGTATAAAAAAATGGGGTATATTATTTTTTAAATAGTCCTAAGGGAAGACATGTTTAAGATGATTAGTATGTATTTCTATTATATCCATGTTCTTTTTAAGTAACATTTCTGCTTAAGTGACAAGACTTTTAGCTTCTGCAAATGGATGATCTAGAAAACTGTTCATATTAGCAAAGAAACATTATACAATACCCATCATTATAAGAAAAAAAAGAACAGGGAAAACAAATGACAGATGGAAATCTTTCAGTGTAAAATTACAGCAAGACAGATGGTAGATATTTTGAATATTTTTAAAGGTGTTAAAGGAAAGGGAAACATAAAGGAGCAAAATAAAACCATTCAGCTTTCAAAAATATTAATGTAAATTGTTACCATAACTTATTAATAAGAAAAGAATATATTTGTTATTATAGATCAGTAACAATATTAGAAATATACAAGAGAAGTGTAGAAGTATTTCGTAGATATAATTTATGGAAATGATTGCCTTTTTCTGGCTAAGGAGGATTGATATGTGAGATACTACTTGTAAATAGAATGAATATGGGAAAGACTGTGTTAAGAACAGTTCTTATTGCCCAGTATATAGATCAGGTGTGGAAAAAAAACATTTTACAAAAATCCTGTCACATTGTTCAGAAGATTCAAGACATGCATACTATAAATGTAGAGAATGTGAGATATTATTTTTAAAAATTGTTTTTACAGTAAATTTTACACACAGAGTGGAAGATTTCTATTCATATAATGAATAAGAGAAATCCTTATAGCAGAAGTAAAATCTGGCTTTTCATCAGAGAATCCATACAAGGGTAACATCTTATAATATACATCAAAACGCCTTTTTACAGAGATCAAAATTATGAATTACCACAGAAATCACAGAGAAGTAAAACCTTATGATGTAGACAAATTATGAAAACTTTCAACTGTTATTATACATGAAGCAACCCTTTGTAGAGAAAAAGGGTAGATAAAACAATATAGGAACGTATTGTGTCTGAACACACCCCTTACTGACAACCTGCAAACTATGAATGTAAACAATGTAAGAAAACATTTTCTCAAAATTCAGACCTCACTGTACACATCAGAGAAGTCACACAGGAGAGAAACCCTATGAAGAGAAACTATGTGAAGAAATGTTCTACAAGAAGTCACACTTCACTGTGCATCAGACAACTCACACTGGAGCAAAATCCAATGAATGTGAAGAATGTGGAAAATCTTTCAGTTCCAAATCAGTTTTGAATAGACATTGGAAAGCTCACACAAAAGAGAAATCCTATGAATGTGAGCAATGTAGGAAAATGTTCTCCCGGAAGTCACACCTCACTGAGCACTGGAGGACTCACACAAGATAGAAGCCTTATGAATGTGAACAGTGTAGGAAAATGTTCTCCCAGAAGTCACACCTCACTATGCATAGAAAAACTCACACAGGAGAGAAACCCTATGAATGTGAACAATGTAGGAAAATGTTCTCCCAGAAGTCAGGTCTCACTGAGCACTGGAGAACTCACACAGGAGAGAAACCCTATGAATGTGAATACTGTAGAAAAATGTTCTCCTGGAAGTCAAGCTTTAATCTGCATAGGAGAGCACACACAGGAGAGAAGCCATATGATTGTGAACTATGTGGGAAAGCATTCTCCAGTAAAGGAAACCTCACTGTACATAAGAGAACTCACACAGGAGAGAAACCCTATGAATGTGAGCAATGTAGGAAAATTTTCCCCCAGAAGTCACACCTCACTGAGCATTGGAGAACTCACACAGGAGAGAAACCCTATGAATGTGAACAGTGTAGGAAAACGTTCTCCTGTAAGTCAAACCTCACTCTGCATAGGAGAAATCACACAGGAGAGAAACCCTATGAATGTGAACAATGTCGGAAAACGTTCTTCAGCAAGGGATACTTCACTATACATAAGAGAAATCACACCGGAGAGAAGCCCTATGAATGCAAACAATGTAGGAAAATGTTTTCCCAGAAGTCACGTCTGACTCTGCATCAGAGAACTCACACAGAAGAGAAACACTTTGAATGTGAACAATATGGGAAAACATTCTCATGGATGTCACAGTTCACTGAGCAAGAGAGAACTCATACAGGAGAGAAATCCTATGAATGCAAATGATGTGGGGAAACATTTTCCAGCAAGGGATACCTCACTTAACATAAAAAAAAAACTCACAGAGAAGCCCTATAGATGTCAACAATGTAACAAACTATTCCACCACAAGCCAGCACTTGTTATATATTGGAAAACTCACTTAGGAGAGAAACCACATGAATCCAAACAATGTAGGAAAACATTCTCCAGGAAGGGATACTTCACTGTACATCAGATAACTCACTGAGGAAAACATCCTTATGAATGTAAACAATGTGGAAAAACATTCTCCTGTAAGTCACAACTCACTCATCATCAGATAACTGACATAGAAGATGCCCTATGAATATGAAAATTCTGGGAAAATATTCTGGATGTCAGCACTCAGTGTACATCAGAGAACTCACACTGGAGAGAAACGTTATGCCAAGAGTGTAAGGAATATTTTACTGGAAGGTAGGGCTCATTTACATAAGAGGACTCAAATACAAGAATACAAGTGAAACCTTATTAATGGCAAGAATATAGGACATTTTTCTCTTGGAAACTATATTTTAGTTAGCATCTGAAAACTCACATGGGAGAAACTTCATGATTGTAGGGAATATAGAAAGTCTTTCATTTATAAGTCATACCTCAATGTACATCAGAGAATTCACAAAAGAAAATCCCTGTGAACATGAATGTACCAGTAGAACATCTTCTATCTAATACAAGTCAACCCTTAAAATATATCAGAGAATACAAGAATAAGTTTTTTAAATGGAAATATTTTCAGAAAAATATTTTCAGAGTAATCATTTTGTGCTCTACATTAGAGCACTAACAAAAAAGAGAAACCCTGTAAGTGTGAAAAGTGCAGTAAAACCTTATGCCAGAAAAACACAATTTACTGTGTATCAGAGAACTCTCAGATCAGAAATCTAATGAATGTGAAAAAATGAAGGAATCTTTATACTAGAATTCAAAGCTCACTATACATTAGTAAACTGAAATGGGAGAAAATCCTCAGTAATGTAAACTGTGCTATAAATCCTTGAGTTGTTATTCAAAAATATGAATTGATCTCTTAAGGTAACCATGTTGAACATTTTTCAAATTCAACTTTGATTCAACAAGCCACAGTACTCAAAATTAAGGCTATCAGAAAATTTTGGAACGATATCTATGACTATAAAAGGGGAATATTTCAGAAGCCTGATGACTTAATGTCTAAGAATTTTCCAACTACAGAAGCAAAACATTTATTTTGGCAAGTTGCTTTCTTTCTTTTTTTTTTTTTTTGAGAGATTTTTTTAGGGTGTGCATGCTCTCTGGAGAGACATAGAGAGACAGAAATCAAGAAACCACACCCTGGGAGGATGGCCACACCACAATCTGTTCTCCTCTCAGGATCTTGGGCAAATATGCATACACACCTGGCGTGAGTTTTAAGTCACTTGGTCTGGGACTTGAACTGCAGTGGAGTATATTGTAGTCCTATTGTGTAACCATTACACCATCTGCTGGTCCCAGAAAAAACTTTTTCTAAGACCCATGTTTGATGTACAAAGATGTAAGAAAATATAATCACTGCTTTTGGCAAAAATAAAAATCAATGTGAAAATTTGTTTAGCTTCCAAGTTCTGGCCATGGTATGCAAGACAACAGAAAAAAATGTTTCAAGGCATAATGGGAACTGAAAGATTAGAGGAAATAGAAGCATTGGAAATGATTATAAATATTGGAGTCAATGTGGGAATAGGGTGGGAGAAATGGGAGAGTGTAAGGAGTGAAATTAAGGAGAAAAATAGTCAAAATACTTATGGGATAAAGAAATGGGTTATGATATGTTGATGATAATATGTTTGCCTCCTCACCTGGACTGGTGGGAAGTGTGTTCATTTTGGGTAAATT
The DNA here is from genome assembly GCA_026018925.1 of Tupaia tana. NCBI lineage: Eukaryota > Metazoa > Chordata > Mammalia > Scandentia > Tupaiidae > Tupaia > Tupaia tana. Next base: position 5,228,449 of record JAKSZU010000024.1, read on the forward strand.
CAACTTACAAGCTAAGTGATATGTAGTGATTAAATGTTTAAAATACATTACAATTTTTAAAAAAATTAAAGAAATAAAATGAACAGTAAAGGCCTAATAAAACAAAACAAAACAAACAAACAGAAACTCTAAGGTTTCCCACAACTTGGGAACTACTCATATGCACTCACAGGGCACTTCAAGAGTGCCTCTGGTAAAATGTCCAAGTTCTCTTTGAGAATGGAACTGATCTAGGCTGGACAGGAGGCATGTATAGGGTGTGGGTGTGTTGGGAGACAGCATAGTCATGGGTGGTTATAAATTTCCAAGATCTTCTTTGGATGTTGGTAATAGCCTTTGTGGCCAGCATCAGCCAAGAGGTTCTAAAGCAGAACACCCATTGGTCCAGATAGCAACCTAAGGTGAATTGGTATTAGGCTGCTTTTGGTATGCCCGACATCACCAGATGGTCCAGGTAGACCATACCAAACCATGGTAGATGGGTGACACAAAAAGGCTGGTGGAAGTCACTGTGAGCTAGAATGTGAAAAGGGAGTTGACCAAACTTACTCTGTACTCATATTGTCTAACAAGCATTACTGTTATCCTTATGACCCTTTATATCTTGTAACATTGACTGGATTAGTTGTACAGTAATGTGAATATACTGAATAGTACTAAATTGCATATACTTAGACATGGTTAAAATGTGTCAAACTTTTGGCATGATCAAATTTTAGTCAGGCCTCTCAATCTTTTAGTTTCCTCTGTGTACTTCCTTGTAAAATCCCTTTTAGCAAAGAACCCTGCTAAAGTAGTTTCCAAGAATCCCCACACTAAATATCATTTAAATTAAGTGATTAGGTTTCTTATCTTTCAATACCCCCAAGTTGATGTCTGATCACCTGTCTGTCTTCAGTAAGAATCCTGTTATTTCAGTTTATCCATAATCTCTCATATCTCTAATGTTTACTTAGTAATTTTCTATCTCATAATAGACACACTTCTCCTCAGTTGTTAATTTCCACTGCTCACACTGTTTTGAAGTTGAGCACAATCTCTCTTCCCCACTGCAAACTCCCATTTCAATGGACCATATGCTTACTGTGATGGTCCATAGTAAAGCTTTTCTTATCCCACTTTTACCAGTGTCATTGAGTCAATTTCTTCAAATAGGTTTCAAAATTTTGGGGACTTTTTTCCACAATAAAAATAGTCATGTGGTGTTCAGAGTAGTAATAACAAGTACAGAAAGAATGTTGGTTGCCAGAGGCTGGATTAGGTGGGAGAACTTGAAAGATTTGACATTATTATATAATACTGGTTATAGATTGTTCAGTTTTACAAGATAACAGGAGTCATGAAGATGGCTGGTGGTGATGTTCCTAGAACCCTGAAAGGAAAGATGGTAAATTTTATGGAGTATATATTTTACCCAAATAAATGAAATACAAATAAATACACCAGTGTATAAAATATATCATCCTTCATGCTTGTTGAAGTGATACATATAGTGGCAAAATAATGAGCAATGTTATTCCAGTAACAGGTTAAGACTTCAATCAATTATGGCCCATCTGTGTTAAAGTAGAAGAAAAATACTTATACCTCAGTATTAGCAGAATGTTCCCAGGATAAATTCAGTGTTCCTTGAAAGAGAGCATGTGCCTCACACAGTGACTATTCTCTGTCTGCCATTTCCTCATCTTCACCCCCACCATCTTCTCAGAGTGCACTTTGATCTTATAGACTCCCCTTCTTTCAAATTTGTTCACTTTTGAAAAGGCTTTTAAAGCTTCTAAGAAAGGCCCATAATGAGAGTGACATGGAAAGTCACTGTCAGGACACATTTTACCCCAATATATTTTTCCATCCTCTCCACCTTTTCTGAGAGACCAAATCATGCTTCACTAGGGCATAATTTTTTTGAGAGCTTTTTGCTATAGGGTACGTGCGCCCAATGGAAAGACAGAGAGAGCCAGAGAGACAGAAAGAGAGAAGTCACTCACCAGGGGGAACAGTCACACCACAATCCCTTCTCCTCCATTCTCCTCTTAGGATCTTGGGCACTCACACACATGCACCCAGTATGAGTTTAAGCCACTGAGTTCAGGTCTCAAACTGTAGTTGACTCCATGCGAGTCCAACAACATAGCCATTATGCCAACCACTGGTCCCTAGTACATAATTTTTATTGTGCTAAAGGCCTAGCATGTGCCTTAGAAGAAAAGTTCAGTACATTTTATTTTTTAACCAAAACCCTTTTAGTTTTCAAATTTTTAATACACATAATGTGGTATCTCCACCCCAAAGTTGAGACACTTGAACTCCCTGTCCTCAAAAGTGTCCCTATGAAGCTAAAATTATTCAGGATTTTCTGAGAGGTTTCTCTCATTATATTAAGCTGTCTTAAAGGAAATACCCATTCAGATATTTAAGGAAATTTTTTGCTAAGCCAGAAAGGTACTCAGGAGACCTATCACATAGTGATGTTGTGAGCATTCAACTGCCACCCAGTGGCTAGAATTTTCAGACACATAAAAGGATTGAATATACTCTAGGTTAAAATCTAAAGCAATAGCCATGATCGGTATACTTTGATTTAGTAGACTTCCCCCATTTTTTTTTATCACTTTTGAAAAGATTTAAATTATGGGAAATCACTCATTATAAGCAGTTCTCCAAAAGGGACAGCCCTCTTGGAAACATCACCTGGCTTTGTGTGTGAGGCCTTTGTTGTTCACCTTGCAAGTACTTAGGAAAATGGTCCCACAAAACTTGAAATGACCCGAATCTTCATTGCAAAAATGGGGGTCCTTTGAAATTTCTAAATGGCATGTTCATATACATAATTGAAAAAAAGTGGTTATAGAACCAGGCAAATTGAATGGGAAAGTTACTTTCAGTGATATCTAGAAACCACACGAGATACAGTAGAATCACCTTTCTTTCAGAATGTAAATAAAAGTTATCAGAATCCATTTTGGAGTTAAAATTTCAGAGAGCTCTTCTACTCCAACCACTCTTCTGCTACCTCTCTCGCACCTCTTTATGTTCTTCTGTAAAATCTTCCACATCCTGAACTCTGCTTTCACCTCCATCTCCACCTCCACAGAGAGAAGTAGAGCAGACTCCAGTGCCATCTTCTAACTACCCTAGTTTAGCTACTCTTTCTCTAACTGAGAAGAAACAGCCTTAGTATATAATCTGTGAACCAAAACTGAACTCAATTATGTTGTAAATGATTTTTCAGACACAACTGAGGATCCCATATGTGTTGCTAGGGAATTTTACTTAAATATGTAAACCTGTGAGCCAAGATATTGAGACCATTATCAGCTGGCTCAAGTTCGTATCAAGAGAATGCTCTAGAATACCTCAAAAGTGGTCATTGAAACTGTGGTATAGATTTTAATAAAAACCCAGAAAAGAAAGCATGTCCGCCTCTTTTTTTTTTTTTTTTTTTTTGAGAGGTTTTTACTATAGGGCGTGTGCACTCACCAGAAAGACAGAGACAGACAGACAGAAAGCGAGAAATCACTGCCCTCCCCAGGGTGATGGCCATACTGCAATCTCTACTCCTCCGTTCTTCTCTCTGGATCTTGGACACGCATGCACATGTGCCCAGCATGAGTTTAAACCACTGTGTCCAGGACTCAAACCACAGTCAACTATGTGGGAAACCAGCTATGTAACTGTTACACCATCTTCTGGTCCCCAAGAAAAGTTCTAGATGAAGCTATACTGTAAGTATTTCCAAGGAATGTTGAAGTAAAATTCAAAGATAGTAACAAAGGATGAATGGACACTGAGTATTTTGAATGTCTAAGAAAAAACTTGAAGTGATCTTCTAGTATGACAGAGGCAAGCTATAAAATTCATCAAAATGATAGCCTCTTAAAGTCTACCTTTGTTAATGGATTGGAGGAAGATTCTGTTATTTTGGTGAAAGACATCAAATTAACTGGGTGACTGTCCAGGTACATGACCTTGTTAATTTGGCCAGTCATTTCCTCGTAGAGCACGCGTGATCACCAGAGAAACAGAAACTGACTAATCACCTTTCAGAGAGAATGGCCACACTGCAACCCCTTTACTCTCCTCTCAAGATTTTGGGCACACACACATATGTGTCTGGTGTTATCATCAGGCTGCCAGGTCTTGCACTCAAACCACAGTTGGTGTTGTGGGAGTCCAGCACCTTAACCATCACACCACTTACTGTACCTGTTATCTTCATTTATAATGTTTCTTCTTGAGAGTTTGGATTATTTAAAAGGTTGTATCTTTAAGTTCAGAAACTCTTTTGCATAGCCTAATATTTTGGCAGTGAACTATACAGAATATTTTATTACCTTATTGCACTGTTTATCTCTAGGATTTTCATTTGATTCTCTCTTTAATTTTTCTATTGGGTGCATGTGCTCATTAGAGAGAGAAAGAGAGACTATCCCCTGGACAGATGGCCACAGCACAATCGCTTCTCTAGTCTCCTTACAGGACTTTGGGCATACATACATATGTGTGATTTGAACTGCAGAGTTGGCCAATTGAGACCCAGCACCTTAACCTGCATGCCACCTGCTGTTGCTTTTTATTAATCTTCTCAAAGCTATTTTTCCCTCTGTTGGATTTTTTTTTTTTTTTGAGAGGTTTTTGCTATAGGACGCGTGCACTCACCAGACAGAGACAGAGAGACAGAAAGTGAGAAATCAACCCCCAGGGGGCATGGCCACGCCACAATCCTTCTCCTCCATTCTCCTCTCAGGATCTTGGGCACACACACACACGTGCCCAGTGTGAGTTTAAGCCACTGGGTTTGGGACTCAAACCACGGTCAACTACATGGGAGTCCAGTGACATAGCCATTACGCTAACTGCTGGTCCCTTTCAGTTGGATCTTTCTCATGTCATTCATTGTTTTTTTTCACCTTCTAAAATTTTCTAGTATCTCATTGAGTTTTGCTATGATCAATATCCTGATTTCAGTTTCCAACAATTATATAACTTCATGTGTTTTACTTGTTAGGGTAATGTTAGTGTGTTCCTTTGGAAGTGACATTTTCTTGTTGTTTGCTTAGCTTTGTTTCATTTTTATTTTATTTTTATTCATTTATTTTTTTTTTAACTTTTATATTTGTTGTATCCCTTTGGGTTTCAGATATATAGTGGAATACCTGATTTGGGGAGTAACTTCTATAGTGATGATATATATATATATATATATATATATATATATATATATATATATATAAATTAAATTTATTTATTTAACTTTATTTAGCATTATCATTATTATTTTCAAATTTGACCAGAGAGAGTAGAAGGGAACATGAGAAAGCAAGCTGTCAGGTCCAGGACACAAACTGTGGTTGGCCACGTGGGAATCCAGTGCCTTTAGCAACCTCGCCACCTGCCTGCATGGTAGTAAATACCACCTAGTAGAGGGTTTTTATTATTATTATTATTATAGATTTTTGCTATAGGACGTGTGCATTCACCAAAGAGATAGAGAGACAGAAAGCGAGAAATCACCTCCCAGGGGGATGGCCATGCCACCGTCTCTTCTCCTTTATTCTCCTCTAGGGATCTTGAACATGCACTCACATGCTCCGGGAGTAAGTTCAAGCCTCTGGGTCCCGAACTTGAACCGTGGTCGACTACATGGAAGTCCAGCAACATAGCCATTATGCTAGCTTCTGGTCCTGGTGTTTTATTATTATTATTATTTAGTATTTTTAAATTATTTTTCATATGACTGTGACCTTTAGTACAAGTTAACCATTTGGCATTTAGTACTAGTTAATCATTCTGGCATTGATTCTAATTGAATTTTTTGTAGAATAATCTATTATCAGAGGTCAGGATAGTTGAGAGGGGATTCCCTTTGGAGTTGGGTAAGGGGCTCTGTTTCTTCCTCTGAGGCTATGGACTAGTGGGGCTCAGATGGGGCTATCTGCAGGGCTAATCTTCAACAAGGGCTCAGTGGACCAGGGAAGAATGTATATGTACCACCTGTCAGAGGAATTGGGTACTAGACAAGGTTCTTCATGCTGTATGGAGGGAGTAAGCCTTTGGCATAATTTCCATAGGACTCTGAAAAAGAGACAGAAGTGGGTAAACAGGATACATGTGGTGCTAGGAGAGGTGATCCTGTAAAGTACAGAGGTGGGCAGGGCCAAGCAGGGCTGAGCATTTCCAGACAGACCACCTTGTGAGATCCTAAGATGAAGCCCATGTGTACACACTGGGGACCCAGTGGAGTCTGGGCAGGAAATTTCATAAAGCCCAGAGGCTTTCAGCCCAGAATGGCTTCCCAGTGTGCCCTAAGCAGACTTAGGTTAAGCACTCCTTGATACCAGTACAGCTAAATAGGGTCTGAGTTGGAAAGCCTGCTATGCCCAGTACTGGACAGGGCTAAGCAAAAGGAAGGCAGAACATGAGGCCCTAAGTGGAGCGGAGTGAGGTGAGGTGCCTTGCAATGCTCAAAGGCTAGTGAGGCCAACTAAGTCTGAACAGGGTCCAGGGAAGATGGCCCACAAGGTCTTGAAGTGAGCCAAGTCTTGTGGTTCTAAGCAGAGCCTAGGTGATTGGCCTGGAAGGCCTCAGGGTAACCCACAAAACCTAGAGGTAGCATTGGCAAGAGTGTTAGGAGAGGCCATAGGCAAACTCAATTTGGTAGGGTCAGTTTGAGCCTGCATGTGTAGTCAGAATAGCCTGTGGGACAGGGGTTCTGCAAAACCTGAATGTGGCCCTGGTAAGGCAGCCTCCTGAGGAACAGAAGGTTGCTGAGTGTCAGGGGATTAAGTAGGGTTAGCATGCCTGATCTGTGGTACCTGGTATCAGCCAGGGTTTGATCAGATCCAAGCAGATTCATGCTAGCATCTAGGTGTCTGGATGGTTTTCTCCAGGATTATGGGTGTCCTGGGGCAGTGCCCTGTCTTCTTCCCTCTAACTGAGAAGGCAATCTCTAATCCCCATCTCTCATGTACCCTCCTCTCTGCTTTTTCTACACTTAAGAGTTGAGGGATATTCTGAAGAGATGCACTGTAGGTGGCCTTAGAGGGGCCAAGTAGCTGTTCCCTGAGACTTGAGTCTGAAGAGAGAGAAAGTGTAGACTGGCCAGCTAGTTGGGGGAAATGGGGTTGGTGCTTTCACAGGTGTGGGTGTGGGTGTGGGAATACACAGGGCTCTTGTTCTTTGTTGTACAAAAACGCTGGTAGTTTTCAGTCATTGGGGGTATTCATCTCATTTCTCCCAATCGCCGGTGCTGCTTCTGTGTATTGTTCCTTTTAATTCCATAGGACCATGGAGATGTGAGATTGTCTGGTCTTAATCATATTCTATGCTCTACCAGCTAGTTAGTTGCCTTAAAAGATGTTGCCAAGCTCTTAGGGTGGGGTGGTGAAAAAATGTAATGTTTAAACTGAAGTGTTATAACCTTGTACTTTTTTACAATGAGTGTTATCTCCTTGCCAATTTTATTGTTATGCAATTGAAGAGTGCTAGGGTCTGAGGTTGCTGTATACAACAGGTAATTTTGGAGGATAGTTCCTCTCACCTTCTTCTCTGTGGTGCACAGGGCTTTGGAATTTCTCCAAGTTTAGATAATTGACACATTGTTTATGTCTCTAGGCTGAGATTCAGTACTCCAGGAGCATCCAGTCTTTCTTACAGTTTGTCAGTCTCGCATCACTCCACTGTGGGAAGTATTGACATTTATTCAATGCTGTGTTTCTTCTCAGAGATGCCACAGTAGGTTTTTCTCATCAGCCAGATTGATTTTCCTCAGTAGAAATGGTTTTTGAGCATAGTTCATCATCTTTTCAGGTCAAAGTTTCCTGAATGAAACTGTCTTTCTTTTTCATCAAAACTTGTCTCTCTTGGGACCAGCAGTTGGCATAATGGCTATGTCACTGGACTCCCACATAGTCGACCGTGGTTCGCATCCTGGACCCAGCGGCTTAAACTCATGCCGGGTGCGTGTGTGTGCATGCCCAAGATCCTGAGAGGAGAATGAAGGAGAAAGGATTGTGGCGTGGCCATCCCTCCTGGGGGTGATTTCTCACTTTCTGTTTCTCTGTTTCTCTCTGTCTTTCTGGTGAGCACGTACACCCTATAGCCAAAAAAAAAAAAAAAAAAAAAAAGGAAAGGAAAAAAAAGAAAAAAAATCTTGGCTTTTCATCAGTGAGAACCTAAACTTTGTTGTGGTCACTGACACCAAACTGCACCTGGTTCAATAGCAATAAAAGGTCCTACTTAAAGTAAGCCCATATTTATGAGATATTTCTAAAATTCTTTTTTATAGCTAAGAAATAAATCATTATGAGTTAAACTGTCAACATGGCATCTGAAAAAAATTATAATCATCTTTTTTAATAAACTGATATTGGAGAAGATAACATCTTCAGAAGAGTGTGTGGGGGGGGTGCTGATGTATTAGAAGCTAGAAGGTGGCTTGGTAGTTGAGGCATGGATTCCCATGTGAGCCATCCTGGTTTGAGTCTCAGACCTGGTTCCTTGTTTTTACACTTTCCTTTTCTCTTTCTCTGTCTCTTTCTGATGAAATTAAAATAATAATGAATAAAATTAAATAAAAGAATCCTTTTAAAAATGTCGGGAGAATGATGTTTGAGTTATGGCCTCATTCAAATTATATATAAGATAGAAATCTCAAGATTTGTTTCTACAAATTCTGAGAAAAAAATAACCTTGAGATAGAAAATAACATGGGTAATGGTCTGAAGTTTTCCAGTCTTCTTACTGACTTGGGCACATAGAGAACAGCTGACACAGGCCAGGATCCCTAAGTGTACATTTCTGCCATGGAAACCCACCTGGTGGAAATGTAGCACACTGCTCAGTGGTCCTAGATGTGCAGATATCCAGCTACCACATCCTGCAGTGGCAGGTGCAGGAGAAGTTTTCACTTCTTAGATACAGAGAGAAGCTGTTGGCACCATCCTTGAAGGACCTGGAACTCTTTAGGGATCTTGGGAGAGTCCAGTAGGTGGTGGGTGCCCTGTCCAATGACTGTCACTTCCTCCCTGTCCCAGCCCAGGGTGATGCCTACCCAACCTGCCAGTCCCTTTCCACAAAAGTATCAGGATGGTGAACCCAATCCAGTCCCCAGAGTAAGAGGGTCTAGAGGGACAGGCAGCACCCATCATGACACAATAAGGAACTTACAATGTAATTGGTTAATAGATAAGGGCAGAATGTGTTGCCATGTCCCCAGAGATGGCATCCTGATAGGGGACCTGGATGGCATATACCTGGAACCGTGTATAGGAAGGGACTGGACATCTCACCTGGAATTCAGTGGGCCTGGACCCCAGCCAGTCTGGGGGATATAGGATCAAGCCCATACCATGGTCAAAGCAGATATTGAAGGTGGGGTTAGCAGAGGTCTTGAACTGTCAGTTGCCATGAAAGGGTGGGCATGAGAGTGCCCTGGACTTGGGGCACTCTGAGGACCTTGATAACCTGCACATGCTCCTGTTTCTGGGAGCACAGGCTGCACCTGGAACCGTAGGGTGGGCAGTGGGCTATGGGCTGGGGAGGGTAGAGTGAGCACCAGTCCCTAACTGCCCAGTCAATACTGATTTGCCAATTTGTAAATCTAGTCCCCAGAAGCACAATTCAATTGGAACAGAAGTTATTGACATTAATCACACATCTATTTTTTTTTGTACAGTTTTGCCATAGGGTGTATGTGTGCTTACCAGAGAGAGACAGAGACAGAGAAAAAGTGAGGAAAAGTGAGAAATCACCCCCAGGGATTATGGCCATGCCATTGTCTATTCTCCTTTGTTCTCCTGGGGTTATAAGCAAGCACATATACGTGTCTGGCATAATTTTTAGTCTGCCAGGTCTGGGACTAAAACTGTTGTTGGCTATGTGGGAATCCAGCACTTTAATCACCATGACACCCGCTGGCTCAGTTGCACATCTTTTCGTAAATTTATATTTCCTTCTTGGTTAAGATAAATATAAGCAGAAATTCTGCTGCACACAGAAATTGTATCATTATTTATTTATTTATTTTTTGCTAACTCTGCTTTCTGGAGGATTTACATGTGATAAAGTACTTCTGATGAAGCTATGACCAGGTGGGTACAAGTTACCACATAGAAAGAGATCTGTTCTTGTAACATCATGGGAGGACATGAAGAAGGAGTCCTTTGAGAGAACAAGCCAAAACCTACCAAAGCATAAACAACATGAAACCAGTAGGCTCTCCCTTAAAAACAATCCACCCCAACCAAAATATAAAAAGAACAGAAGGTAAAAGGGATAGTTTAATGAAGATATGAATGGATTCATGGAATATATAAGACAGAACTCACAGATGGTTTACAATGGGGAAATTCTGTCAAAAGAAAGGATGTAAGAGAAGAAATTGAAGTTGTTTTAAAGAAAGTCTGTGGTGGGGCCAGCAGGTGTCATGGTGGTTAAGGCACTGGACACTCTCACATGGCTGACCACAGTTCAAGTCCTGGACCGGGTGACTTTCTCTCCCCCTCTCCCTCTCCCTCCCCCCCCCCCTCTCTGGTCAAATTAAAATAAATAAATGAATAAATAGAATTATAAGAAGAAATTTGGTGGGAATAAAGTTGATAAAAACATGCACGGTAATATACTTTATTAAGCCAATATACAGTGTATTCTGGATGGGAAATCTCATCGTGTATGCCGTGATATACAGTGAATGAATGTAAAATAATTTTTTAAAAGAGAAGCAGCAGAGAAAATACAATAGTGTGTAGTGATCGAATGTTTAAAAAATAAAAAAATAATAAAATGGTGTTAAAAAAGGAAAAGCTGACCATGCAATTGCAGATTGCCCAATTGCCCTTGAAGATCAAGATGTGAGAACTGGAATTTGTTACTGGTGTGGCTGCACAGGGCTTGAAATAACCAAACGCAAAGTGGAAATAAACCCAGCCCTTGGTGCAATTGCTCTTGCAAAATGTTTTATTTGTAGGGAAATGGGACACCTGTCTAGATTCCATCCTGATAATACCAAAGGACTTTATGCTGACAGTGGTGGTTGTAAACTTTGTGACTTGAATATTTGAAGAAAAATTGTTCTTAAAGTCAGAATTCATATAAAATGATTATGGTCACTGGGCAAAGGGAATGAGTGCATACTATGAAGAATTTCTGGAAGTACCTAGACCACAGAAACCTAAAACAAAGATACCTAAAATTGTTAAGTTTTGATATGTTAGTACTGTTATTAGATATCACTTCATTGTTGCTTTCCCAGTGGGCCTATGAGACAAGTTAGAGCTGGGCTCCTTTGGAGCTGAGCCTGTGTTGTAACATTAGTAAGATCTCGGTTTCGTCCAAAGCAGTCTGCCCTCTGTCCATCGAGGATATTTTTACCACTATTTGGAGAAAATCACTTAAGAATAAGATGATTAGTTTCTCCAAAAGAACATATTTTTAACAGATAGAACCTAGATATAACTAAGTGGTTATATGCTTGATTGCAACGATCATTAAAAACATTGTTCTTTAATGTTAACTACCTCAAAACAAAGGATACTGCTTTGCATTTGAAAATTAATATTGTTTCCTTGGTTCTAAAGTATCACTTCATTGTTATAATAAAATTTATTTATAAATGTTCTTAAAACTGTATTTCAAAAATATTAGATAAAAATGGATTTTGTACTTGCTTAATTTTTTTTCTCATTTTGAATACATGTGAGCTCACTAAAAAGAGAAAGCATTCCAAATGTTCATGTCATAATTCTTTTTCCTGCTGTCTATCCATTCAGGATTAGGGGCATGTATGTGTGTATGCCCACTATATTTTTCAAGTAATTGACCAGCATTCACATTGTGATTGGCTGTGTGGAATCCAGTTCACTCTGCTCAAGGCTTAACCTCTATGCTATGGAGCTGGTATTTATACGGTAGAATTTTAAGGTGTGGCCAAAATTTTTCCAGCCTAATGTGTTTGTACTATTATGTCCTCTCATCATCATTATGTAAGAGTAGTAATTCATCTCTGCAATGCCAGTACTTTTGTCCTTAGGCAGTCTGGTGACTCTCATGGTTATCCAGTGTACTATTCTAGACAGAAAGGACCTCAGTGAATAGTACTCTATTTTGTGTGGGATTCATTACTATATGAATAATGTGATGTAGAGAAACAGTCTTATTCCACACAACACATTTATCCCATTTGATCCAAAAATGTTGGGCTAAATTTCCATCAAGAGTGAAGAAATGCTATAGAAACTCTTCATTATTATGCACATATTGACGCACATAAAATATGTTCTGTCAGGTATTTAATAGACACCCTTTGCTCCTTACCTTATCTCATTAGTCTTCAGTGAACCTCAGCACACGAGGTGAGCAGAGTTCAAAGCAGGAAAAAAGTTTTCAGCATCCTGAGCCAGGGCTCAACTGCTCCCATTTGATGTAATTTGGGTATAAAAGTCCCTAAGATGAAGGGGAACCTGCCCAGCTCACCTTATAAGAGGTCTTTGTCTCTTGGCATTACTGCTTGTGCACAGTCACACACATGCTAAATTTTACAGTGAGGTTTAGGATAAAGGATGGTACTGGAAAAAGGCTAAGGGGAAAGAATGGAGGTGGAGGCAGCTCTGTCGGAGGCAGTATATCAAGTCCCTCAGTGTCATGCCTGGACCTCAAAACATGGGTAAGTGTGGGGATGCCAGGTTGATCTTGGTGGATTCCCAAAATCTGCAGGTCTTTGTGAGCCATAATTCCCTAGGATAACAATGCTTAGACGTGTATCCACCACTCTGGGCACTAGAAACTAGGATGAGCTCCATACCCCAGTGGAAACTGGTCACAGGAGAGAAGATCTCAGATACCCCTTCCAAAGTAAGATTGCTGTGGTTTGAACGTGTGTCCTAGGTTTTAGGTGTGGGAAATTAACCCCAAATTCATATATTTACAGTCTTGAGAGGCAGGCCTCTGGGACATCATTAGTATTAGATGCAATTACCTAGGTGAGGGCCTCATAGTGAGACTGGTGGCTTTGTGGGAAAAAGGGATCCTGAGCTGACACATCCCTCTTGCCCTGGGATGCCTCTCACCATGTCATGACAGCAGGAAGACCCTCACCTGTTGATGGCATGTTAGCATTGAACGTCTTAACCTCTAAAAATGTTAGCTTAATAAACCTCTATTTTAATATAAATTTCCCAGCGGGTATTCAGATATAAAAAAACAAAAACAATCAAGATAGGGATGCTTTAAGTGAGGTTACTTGAAGAACTGCACAGGTTCAGAGATGTGACTGTTGGTCTTCATTATCTACTGATGACCCACTGTGCACTGAGATACTTGGAAATGCTTTCTACTTTATAGAAGATCCTCAGAGCAGAGAACAGCACTGGGGCTTGGGGTACTGAGTGGGGTAGTGCAGAATATGGCTGAACATGGGAACATTCTTCTACAGTCAGGCTGGGGTGAGGCCTCATGTGTGAATGGGACTGTCTAAGAGAGTGGAGTCAATGACAGAGGTAAGGGAGGCTTCTGAGCTCTTGGTTTGCACAGGAAGTTTTTGATCCTGTTCATTTGCCTACTTTAGCCCTTGGAGAGCCACTGCCTTGAGGACTCCAAACAAAAGTGTGTGTTGTTTTGGGTTTTTTTTGGTTTTTGTTTTTGAGTTTTTTTTTTTTTTTTTCTATAGGGCGCATGCGCTTGTCAGAAAGACAGAGACAGAGAGACAGAAAGCAAGAAATCACCCCCCAGGGGGGTGGGTCCGGACTCGAACCAGGGTCGACTACGTGGGAGTCCAGTGACATAGCCATTATGCTAACTGTTGGTTCCTGTTGTTTTGGGTTTTCATGCCTGAGGCTGTATTTTTTTTCTGATACCAGGAGAAGGCAGATTGTGCCTACTTTGCTCTGTTGTCTGGGAAGATCCACTTGGAGTTCATTTGGCTGCCCTCTGCACCTAACCCATTCTGCATTTTCAATTATGATTATCCATGTCCATAATATGAACTGCTCAGAGATAGTATCAAAGCTCCAAGATAGTTTCTTTTATTCATTCAGCAACTGTCCTGAGCATTCACCTTGTATAGGCACATTGTTAGGCATGAGAGTTGCACTAAAGATCATAATCTCTCCCTGCAGAAGCTTACAACTTGATGTGAAATGGACAAAACCACAAAGTGCTAAAGTGAAACTAAACAGGTGCTGCGAGGGAGAGTTTGAGACCACTTAGTGGGCAAGTATGAAAGGCCTCAATGAGGTGTCAGTTCTGCCCTGACCAGGAAGATAAGTGAAGCCTATCATGCACATATCCAGGAGCAATGTTCCAGGGTAAAGTCTCAGCTATCCAGAGCCTGGGAGGAAGAGGTGAATTAGACCAGAGAGGTAGTTGTAACACTCCCAGTTTGGGTGGATGGAGCCTATGAGAAGAAGGGAGGAAAAAAGTGGGATAGAGGCCTCAGGGCCTGGACATCCCTACTTGTCTCTGTTTTTCATGTGAGACATTACCCCAAATTTTGTAGCTTATGGGAATCCTGTATTTGACAGTGTGGAACATAGGTCAGGTCTAGCTCATCTAGGTGGTTTTACCTCCAGGTCTCTCAGGAGAATAGGGCTGTGTTCTCAACTAAGGCCTACCTGAGGTAGGATCAGCTTTTGAGATTACAAATTATTGCCAGGATTCAGTTTGGACTGGGATATAAATTCTTATTTATTGGCTTGGACTCTCTGTTAATTCTTTGCCATTGGAGCCTTTTCATAAAGCAACTGAAATTTATGAACTCAATTTCTAAGATTTAGGAATAAGATAGAGACATAGAATAAACACAGGGGACAGAAAATCACAAACATAACACCTTTTTTTTTTTTTTCTTTATTGTCTAGAAGTTAGTAAGCAGATCCTTCCAATCCAAAGAAGAGCTCATTACACTAGGACCTGTGAACCAGTAAGCAGGAATTCCTGGAGGCATTTATGGATTCTTAGAACCCCACAATTACATAGGCCATGAGGCACTAGGCTCTAATTCTAAAGAATAATTTTATGATTGTTATTACTTTTCAATTTGATCACAGATGGGGGAAGGAGGGGAGTGAGAGTAAGAAAATAAGCCACCAGGTCCGGGATTCAAACCACAGTTGGCCATGTGGAAGTCTAGAGCCTTTACCACCATGCCATTTGCCAGCTCTCTAATTCTAAATATAATGGGAAAAACCTGTTAAGTTTTATGCCAGAGAGAGTCAGTATCTAAATTTTAGTTAATTTTAACCTTCCAATAATGCAGACTAGGAAGTAAAGTTGTTAGGGAAAATGACTTTTCATATATTGCAGACCAGAATTCAGCTTTTTGAAATTGTATTTTATGCTACCTCCTACCTCTTTGTGTAATACTCCCATCTCTAAGTTTTTGCATTTGCCATGTGGTACCAGCCCATGCATTATATAGGTATTAGAGATACACACACCTGGTGACATCTCAAAAAACAGATGCTTGAACTATCTCTATTGTGCAAGTGGGGAGTCAAGGGAGGCCCTGAGAGTCATAATGGCTTGTCCAGGTCATAGCACCGAAAACAGGAGGAGCCAGCACTGAGCCAAGTTCTTGCTCCTCAGAGCTAAGAGCCTTCCACGTGTATGTGGATAGGTTGTGTGGTATAACTGTGTTCAGTTGTGTGTATGGCATGGGATGAGGGTGAGCAGTCAACAGGCCAGGGGGGACCTTGGAGAGAGAAGATCTGAGGATCCCAGAAAAAGGGGACTATAGGAAGTGGTCTCAGTTCACTGTCAATAGACCCCAACAGAACTTGGAACCCTGGTAACTAGACACCTACATTCCATTCCTATTTGCCTGGCTTAGCTGGAGTTTTTGCACCGAGCCAGAATGTTTTGCTCAATCTCAGCTTTGAAATATTTGGGCTTGGAAAATTTTGGAGTGAGGACCTTTCCTCTCTGCAGATATCTGCTCACCTCTCCTCCCTGAATCTACTGACCAATTGTGAGAAAGAATGCAAAGGTCACATGGTACGCTTTAGAGATGGCCACCATCCTGATCCCTTACTCCTTTCTTTGGTTGGGAGAATGTGAGGACATGTGGGGTGAACATGCTCTGGGCAAGAGTTAGAAGGTAGAGGCCTGGTGGGCTCATTGGGTTAACACCCTAGCTCATGGCTGGCAGGGTGGTAAGGGTAGTGCTAGAGCAGGGCCCATTTGTATGTTTTACATTAACCGAGAGCTCTGGGCTGCCATCTGGTTTCATCCCAGGATGATGGTCTTTGCAGACACTGTTATGTGCCTGATTCAGGGTTAGAAGGTCATTTGGGGCAGAAAGTGACAGCAGCAGAAAGGGCTCTGTTGCTTCCTGGCCTCACAGCTATTTGCTGACAACTCCAGGAGACTGCCATGGTCAGTGTGGACCCCTCCTCCCTCTAGATGAAGGGCAGTTACCCATACAGAGTTAGTCAGTTATCCTGACAGAGGGGTAGAGCTGGCTTAAATAAGTGCAGGGTAGAAGAGCCTCCACAAGCTGAGCCTGGAGGTGTCTGAGGAGGCTTTTTCCCAGATGCTGCCCTGGAGACTCAGGGCTCCTCCCAGGGCTCTCCTTCTGCAATGACTGACAGGACCTACCCCACAAAGTCCTCCCCTCCTTCACCCCATCATCAGGTTATCTTTGCCCAAATGCAAAATCAGTTTTCATGGTTTTTTTTTTTTTTTTTTTTTTTTTTTTTTTTTTTTTTTTTTTTTTTTTTTTTTTTAGAAATATGTGAGAAAATACTTTGTACTTCATTTTCACTTCATGTTATGGGTACCAGTTTTTGCATGTGGCTGGGAATCATATTGAGTTAACCATCCATATGTCATCCTACCCATGCGGGGAAATATGTAATCCCAGATTCTGGGTGACATACAAGTGGGGACCTTCAGGGCAGGCATATGTGGGAACCTTAAAGAGCACCTGAAGCCTTTTTGAAGGGCAACAGCTTTTACATTACCTACTTCCTGTGCATTACTCAATGTTCCCCACCTCCCAACAAACCCTGGGCCTACTGTTCCAAAGATAAGTACTCTCTCTCCTACAGCACAGTGTCACTTTGGCCACTTGCTAGCTATGTGTTAGGAAGGTCACTCCACCTTTATGGGCCTTTTCTCCCATGAAAACTGAGGAAAAAGAAGATCAGATACACAGGGTTATTTTAAGGTCTCAGACAAGTCAGGGAAAGCGCAACCCCAGGGCTGGCCTTGTGGGAAGGTCTGCCAAAGAGCTGTGCTTTCTCTTGTTCTTTTTATTTTTTTTTGTATAAATCTGTAGTAAAGCACAAATACATGAAAATATCATAAGTGCAATGTTGAGAAGAATAATTAATCTACCCACCTATAGGCATCTCACTAGTTTTATTACTGCTTACTTGCATATGTTTCTGTATATTTTTGTGGGTTTTTTTTTTTGGTATTTTGTTCCACTTATAGGTTTATTTCCCTATTGACTTAGTAAAACTACAGATGCTTTTAATCACAGAATTTATCTCTTGCTGTCCTATAACAACATCTCACCTTCCTTCTGCTCACCACTGTGGACATCATTATTTGCAATCACAAGTTTCTTTCCTGTTTCTAAAAATTTGTCATTCCAAGGATGTTATGTAGATGGGGTGACAAATTACCTTTAATTTTGTGATTGGATTTTCCAACTCAAGTCATTTTCTGGAGAGTCATTCAAATAGTCATGTAATTTATTAACTAAATTCCTGTTTAGTAATCTTGCATGGTGTGGGTATACTATCCGGTCTGAGCATTCACACAGTCAACCATATCAATGATTTTAATTTTTTTTTATATAGAAAATTATACACCACAATCTGGTAGGCTTTATTCCAGGAATGCAGGGTTGGCTCAACTTATGCAAAACCATAAGGGTAATACAGCATATTAACAGAAATAAAGATAAAAACCATATGATCATATCAATTGATGCAGAAAAATCATTTAATAAGATATAACATCCCTTCATGATCAAGAATATCAGCAAAATTGACATAGAAGGGTCATTTATCAACATAATAAAAGCTATCTATGAAAAATCCATAGCGAACATCATCCTGAATGGAGAAAAACTGAAAACTTTTCCACTAAAAACTGGTACAAGACAAGGATGCCCACTTTCCCCACTCCTTTTCTTTTTTTTCTTTTTTTTTTGCATTCTTTTTTTTTAAATTATCATCATAATCTTGTCCATTTTGCATTGAATCACATATAACTTTACAGTGTATCACATTTCTTTCTCCAGAAGGAATACCATGCCAATCAGTCAATGCTGAGACACTACAATCCCCATTTCATCATCCAATAACTTTTCATTATTTTTCCCGATTGTTATTATTATTATTCCAATTATTTTTTCAAACAGTCAATCTCTACTTATCATTTGGCTAGTAAAAAGACTTTACCCAACATGAAACATTTCTCAGACCAATCCAGTTGAGAATACTATACACATCATCAACAGGTAATAAACCATATCTGTGTCCCACCAACGTCATGCCTCTCTATTTGTTCTCTTGCTTTTTTTTCCCCTCTGCCATTTCGTTTTTTTTCTCTTTCTATATTCACATTCAATCATTACACCTCTTTACCGTGTACAACATGGTTTTTCCCAGCATGAATACAGTGCACATCAGTCAAAACAATGACATCAGCTTATACATCATCAACAGACAACTATTCACTCCTGTGTTCACCAAATGTGTTGTTTGTTCCCTGAATCCCTCCCCTCCATCCTCAACCACTCACTCCCATTACCTCCCCCATACTGTCTCTAGTATCTGCAGTTGCCTTCCTTCCCTGCCATCATACCCTCCAGTTCTGTCAAATTTTTGTTTGTTTGTTTTTTTTCCAATCATCAGCTCACAAAGTTTTCAACAATAGGGAGCATAGATTCCATTCAGGGTTGGATTCAGGGTGGGTCTCATGCAGTTCTGCCATTGCAGGTGAATGTCAATGGAATACAGTCTCAGGAAAGCGGCTCTGGAAAACAGAGATGATTATCAGTTGATGCAGCACAGCATCCATCTTGTGATTACCGGGAGTGGTGTTGTGGGGATCTGCAGCGTGAGTCATCCTTGGGTATCTGGTTTCCTTAAGAATGGTAGAGTAGTTCTTGTTTTTCGCTGCGGTAATGCAGGGCTGGTAACCATCATCTTCACACTGTCCATAGGCAGAGAAAATCCTCCTATACAATATATTTCTCAATTGGTTTAAGACAGCTAAAGTTTCTTTCAGTTGCTTGTAGCTGCAAGTTCTCAGTCCTAGTTTTTGGCTTCAGTTTGCCGCCCGCGGCCAGTGGCCACACGCAGAGGCAGGCCCGGCGACCACGCGTGGGCCCGGCGGCCACGCGCAGGCCGGGGGGCCACACGCTGGGCCAGCGGCCACGCACAGGCCCAGAAGTCACACACAGGCGCAGGCCCAGTGGCCACGCGCAGGCCTGGCGGCCACTTGCAGATGCTGGCCCAGCGGCCACGCGCAGGCCAGGGGGCCACATGCAGGCCGTGCTGCGACCCACAGGCCCGGCAGCCACGTGCAGGCCTGGTGGCCACTTGCAGACGCTGGCCCAGTGGCCATGCGCAGGCCAGGGGGCCACGCACAGGCACAGGCCCGGCGGTCACGCGCAGGTGCGACGGCCACGCACAGGCCTGGGGGGCCACGTGCAGGCCCGGCAGCCACGCACAGGCTCGGCGGCCACGCGCAGGCCTAGCGGCCACTCGCAGACGCTGGCCCGGCGGCCATGCACAGGCCAGGGGGCCATGCGCAGGCCTGGCGGCCACGTGCAAGAGCAAACGCAGTGGCCATGCGCAGGCCCGGCGGCCATGCTCAGGCCCGGCGGCCACATGCAGGCTCAGTGGCCATGCGCAGGCGCAGGCCCGGCGGCCATGCACAGGCCAGGGGGCCAGGAGCAGGCCTGGCGGTCACGCGCAGGCGCAGACCCGGCAGCCACACTCGGGCCCGGTGATCACGCGCAGGCGCAGTGGCCACGCGCAGGCCCAGCGGCCATGCACAGGCTCAGCAGCCACGCGCAAGCTCAGGCCCGGCTGCCACGCACCAGCCCCGAGCACGCGAACGTGTGCGGGATCCAGTGCCACCCCCCGCTTGCCTGTCCGGCCCCAGAAAAGAAGGACGGCGAGCTCGGCTAGTCCATGCCACTGGCCCGCGTCGGCGCCGAGCACGGGACACACCCAGCGCTGGAGAGGCAGAGGGAGCCGGGCGGTCCGAGCCGTGGCACGCGAGACAGAGCCCAGGCCGTGCGGACCCAGCCGCTGCGTGTGAGGCGAAGCCCCCGGGCCTGGTGCCATGCCAGCCCCGGGCCACGCCGGCCTCGGTGCACAAGGCGGGGCACCGGCCCTGGCCCTAGCGCACGAGGCGGGATGCCGTCAATGATTTTAATTTTGAACTATTATGAAAAGTAACCAGTTATGTACTATAGAAGCCACATATTAGGTTTTACACATGAACAACTGTTGTTTTTTTATTTTATTTTTTAAATTTTTATATGGCTGTCTGTTGTAAACATTTTTTTTTAATTGAAAAATAGTTTGTACTAGCCATATAAAAAAACAGCATCTGGGGCGACATCTTGTACCTGTTACTGTCTTTGTGAACAAAACCCTTTTGTTTAGCTGTACCTTAACAATATAACTGTCAATCACAAGGCCTCTGTTCGGAGCCATAGAGACTATTAAACAAAGGTCTAGAGAGTGCCCTCAGAAATAATGAACTTTATGCCTAATCTAAATAGCTTTATACACTCCAAGCTAAAAAAAAAATTCCCTGATAAATTTGTTTAAAAAATCTTATCCTCTCCTTCTAAAATAAAAAAAAAATCTATATATGATTAATCTGGTTTCTTTCTTTCTTCTTCTTGATCAGTCTAGCAAATGGTGTGTTGATCTTGTTAATCTTTTCTAAGAACCAGCTTTTGCTTTCATTTATTTTCTGTATGGTTCATTTATTTTCTATTTCATTTAATTCTGCTTGAACCTTTATTATTTCTTTTCACCTGGCATTTTGGGGTTTGTTTGTTGTTGTTTTTCCAATTCTCTGAGGCCTGATGATAAGTTATCTATTTTCCATCTTTCCATCCTTTTCTTATGCACACTAATTGCTATGAATTTCCCTCTTATGACTGTTTTTGCTATGTCCCATAGATTCTGGACACTTGTGTACTCATTATCATTTGTTTCCATAATTTTTTTTTTATTTCATCCTTAATTTCTTCAGTAGTGAAGAAGTCACTCAGAAGTAGGTTGTTCAGTTTCCATGTGTTCGTGTATTTTTGGGGTTGTTTCTTGAAATTAATCTTGAGTTTAATTCCATCATGGTCAGAGAAGATACTGGATACAGTTTCTATGCTTTTGAATGTGTAAAGGCTTGATTTGTGTCCTAACATATGATCAACCTTTGATAAGGTTCCATGTCGGGGTGAGAAAAATGTATATGTTGTGGATGTAGGGTGGGACTTTCTATAGATATCTGTCAAGCCCATTCTATTTATAGTATCATTTAAGTCCTGTATCTCTCTATTTATTTTCTGTGAAGATCTGTCTAAGGAGATAATGGGGTGTTGAAACCAGATTAATCAAATATGTTAAAAAAAACAAGCAATATTACTACAAACATAGCAGAAATACAAAATATCATTAGAGGATACTATGTGCGACTATATGCCAACAAACAAGTTAACTTGGAGAAGATGGACAAATTCCTGGATGCATATAATCTACCAAGACTGGATCAGGATGACATAGAGAACTTGAATAGACCCATAACAAGCCAGGAGATTTAATCAGTAATAAATAACCCACCAACAAAGAAAAGCCCAGGTCCAGATGGCTTCACTTCTAAATTCTACAAAATTTTTAAGGAAGAGTTAACCTCTATCCTACTAAAATTATTTCTAAAGGTTCAAAAGGAAGGAAACCTTCCAAATTCATTTTATGAAGCCTCCATAATCCTCTTTCCCAAAACAGATAAGGACATGACAAAAAAGGAAAACTATATCATTGATGAATATAGATGCAAAAATTCTCAACAAGATACTCGCAAATCATATCCAACAACATATAACAAAGATTATTCATCACGACCAGGTAGGCTTTATCCCAGGGATACAAGGGTGGTTCAACATACGCAAGACCAATACACCACATTAACAGAAAGAAAGATAAAAACCATATGATCATCTCAATTAATGCAGAGAAAGCATTTGATAAAATACAATATCACTTTATGATTAAGACTCTCAGTAAGATTGGTATAGAGGGGTCATTTCTGACCACAATAAAAGCAATCTATGAAAAATCTACGGCTAACATTATACTGAATGGGGAAAAGCTGAAAGCTTTTCCTCTGAAAACAGGTACTAGGCAAGGCTGCCCACTTTCTCCAGTGCTCTTTAATATAGTACTGGATGTCTTAGCCATTGCAATCAGAGAAGAGAACAATATTAAAGGCATTCAAATAGGCTAAGAAGAGTTGAAAATATCTCTATTTGCAGATGACATGATAGTATACTTAGAAGAACCAAAGGTCTTGAAGTAATAAGTGAATACAGTAAGGTGGCAGGATACAAAATCAATATCCAAAAAATCTATAGCATTTCTATTTATGAACAACAAGTTCAACGAAGCAGAGCTGAAGGAAGGAATCCCTTTCACCCGAGCCACAAGATGTATAAGATACCTAGGGATAAACCTAACTAAGAAAGTCAAAGACCCTTATAAAGAAAACTATGAAAATCTTAAAAATGATATTGAAAGTGACATAAAAAAGTGGAAGGACATCCCATGCTCCTGGATTGGAAGAATTAACATAATCAAAATGGCAATTCTACCCAAATTAATCTACATGTTTAATGCAATTCCAATCAAAATACCAGAAACATTCTTCACAGATCTAGAAAAGACAATCATAGAATTTGTCTGGAATCATAAAAGACCTCGTATTGCAAAAGCAATCCTGCACAAGAAGAATGGAGTAAGAGGCATATCATCCCCTGATCCCAAGATATACTATAAAGCTGTGGTCATCAAAACAGCATGGTATTGGCATATAAACAGACATGTGGACCAATGGAAGAGAATAGAGACCCCAGAAATAACCCCCAAAGCTTACAGCCAACTGATCTTTGACAAAGGATATCAGTCAATCCATTGGGAAAAGGAAAACCTCTTTAGTAAATGGTGCTGGAAAAACTGGGTATCCACCTGCAGAAAGATGAAACTGAACTCCCATCTTTCCCCATTAACAACAATCAACTCAAAATGGAACAAAGATCTGAACCTAAGACCTCAAACAATAAAACTACTGGTGGAAAATGCTGAGGAAACTCCGGGAGACATTGGAGTAGGCAAAGATTTCTTAAATAAGACTCCCAAAGCACAGGCAATAATCCCTAAAATAGACAAGTTGGACTATATTAGACTAAGAAGTTTCTGCACAGCAAAGGACACAGTAACAAGTGTAAACAGACAACCCTCAGAATGGAAAAATATTTTTGTTAAATATGCCTCAGACAAGGGACTGATCACCAGAATACACAGGGAACTCAAGTGCCTTATGTGAAAAAAAAAATGATTAACCCAATTAAAAGAGGGAAAAATGAGCTGAACAAAAATCTCTCTAAGGACGACATATGAAAAGCCAAAAAACATGAGGAAATGCTCAACATCCCACATCATAAGGGAGATGCAGATAAAAACCACAATGAGATACCACCTAACCCCTGTCAGAATGGCAAAGATTAAGAATATAAAAAGTGGTAAGTGTTGGCAGGGATGTGGTGAAAAGGGAACCCTCCTACACTGTTGGTGGGAATGTAAACTAGTTCAACCACTGTGTAGAACAATATGGAGGTTCCTCAAAGATCTACAAATAGAACTGCCATTTGATCCACCTATCCCACTACTGGGTATCTACCCAAAGGACAGGAGAACACTCAATCAGAAAAGTGCTTGTACATCAATGTTTATTGCAGCATTATTCACAATTGCTAAGACATGAAATCAACCTAAATGTCCACAAACTGATGAATGGATTGGAAAAGTGTGGTATATATACTCTATGGAATACTACGCAGCCATAAAAAATAACAAGACCCTGGCATTTGATAGAAAGTGGTCAGATATGGCGAACCAGCAGTTAGTGTAATGGCTATGTCGCTGGACTCCCACGTAGTCGATTGCAGTTCATGTCCTGGACCCGGTGGCTTAAACTCATGCTGGGCACGTGTGCGTGCGTGCCCAAGATCCCGAGAGGACGATGGAGGAGTAGGGATTGCGGTGTGACAATCCCCCCTGGGGGGGTGATTTCTCGCTTTTTGTCTCTCTGTCTCTCTCTGTCTGTCTGGCGAGCACACGTGCCGTATAGCGAAAATCTCTCCAAAAAAAAAAAAAAAAAAAGAATGTGGTCAGATATTGAGGATCTATTGCTGAGTGAAGTAAGCCAGGCTATAAAAGAAAGATATTGTATGTATCCACTCAATATATACCGACTATCCACACTCTATGGTAGAGAGCAAAAAATTGGAGGCCATAAAAGCAGTGAAGGTACTTAATGAGAATAGGACAGTGTGGAATCGGGGAGGTGAAGAGAAGAGGATAGAGAAAGATAGCAAGAGAACAATAGAGAGGCAGGACGTTAGTGAGAAACTGAAATGGCTTATTACCTGTTGATGATGACATGTATAGTATTCTCAACTTGATTGGTCTGAGAAGTATTTCATGATGGGTAAAGTCTTTTTACAAGCAAAATGAGAAATAGTTATTGATTGTTTTAAAAAATAATTAGAATAATAATTATTATTGGGAGAAACATAGAAAAGATAATGAATGATGAAGTGAGGAGATTAATGTCTCTGCATTAACTGGCATGCATGGCATTCCCTTTTTTTTTTTTTTTTTTTTTTGGAGAGGTTTTTCACTATAGGGCACGTGCGCTCGCCAGACAGACAGAGAGAGACATAGAGACAGAAAGCGAGAAATCACCCCCCAGGGGGGATGGTCACGCCGCAATCCCTTCTCCTCCATTCTCCTCTCGGGATCTTGGGCACGCACGCACACGCGCCCGGCGTGAGTTGTAAGCCACCGGGTCCAAGACGCGAACCGCGGTCGACTACGTGGGAGTCCAGTGACATAGCCATTACGCTAACTGCTGGTTCCCCATGGCATTCCCTTTTGAAAAAGCAATGTAACACACTGTAAAGTTATATATAATCCAATGTAATATAAAGATTATGATGATAATAAAAAAAAGAGAAAGAAAAAAATTTATACCCTGAAACTGACTCCAACCTAAAAAAAAATCCCTACACTGTCATTCTCAACATTTTGTCCACTGTCAAGGTCAATGCCATGCTGGTCTGACTACACCGCACACCACTCTCAAAGACAAAACAACATGACAGATTTAAAATTTCCAAGATCCTCTCAAACAGACTGTCTCATGTGTCCTAATTTATCTTTCTCATTACCCAATTTATAAAAAAAGACAAAAACAAAAAACAAAAAACAAAACAAACAAAAAAACAAAACCTGACTAGTCATAAAAAATCTAAAACAAATAAAAACTAAATAAC
The DNA here is from genome assembly GCA_026018925.1 of Tupaia tana. Taxonomy (NCBI): domain Eukaryota; kingdom Metazoa; phylum Chordata; class Mammalia; order Scandentia; family Tupaiidae; genus Tupaia; species Tupaia tana. The sequence goes on from JAKSZU010000024.1 coordinate 5,254,034, forward strand.
ACAAATGTCCCCTAAAACATAAAGAGCACTGCTCCTCTTAAAATAATATCCATCTGTCTTCTCTTAGTCTCCGTGACTCACCTACTTCATCTCTGCCATTATAGATCCTGCCCTGATCCTCTTCTTTGTCCTTCTCTTTTGCTCTTACATCTTCTGTTTTCTCATTAACTTTGTTCAAGAACAGATCCAATCTGTCAAGTTCATATTTCTCCACTCCCACTCTAAGCTGTTCTCCTTCTCTCAATCACTGATTTGATTCCCCAAATCAGAAGGTGGGAATGTGAAAGGCCGCATAGTAGATCTTACACATGAGCAACTGTCTGTCCACTTTGTTCCCTTACATGGCTGTCTGCTTCTGTAAACCTGTTTACTCTTCCCCCCAAAAAATAGCTTGTACTAGCCATACAAAAAAACACATGGAGCAACATCCTGTACCTGTTACTGTCTTTGCTAACTAGCCCAAACCCCTTGTTTAGCTGTTCCTTAGCAATGTAACTATCAATCACCAGAACCCTGCCCGGAGTCATAGAGTTTATTAAACAAAAGTCTAGTGAGTGCCCTCAGAATAATAAACCTACTTGATTCAGCTTCTTTAATTACTTACATAAAACCCCTGTCCCCCTGTAAAAAGACTACTCAAACTTCAGTCAGAGCTACAGTTCGGACTCCCCCCCCACCCAGCCTCAGAGTGTAGTCACTGACCAGCTAATGAAGACTCCCTTTAATCTTAATCTGAATTTGGTGGTCATTCCTTCAGTTAAACTCTACAACAGTACACTGTCTGTGTCTATGTGTAACGGTAATGGTTCTCGGGACCAGCAGTTGGCATAATGGCTTTGTTACTGGACTCCCATGTAGTCGACAGTGGTTTGAGTCCTGGACTCGAGTGGCTTAAACTCACACTAGGCACATGTGCGTGCATGCCCAAGATCCCAAGAGGAGAATGGAGGAGAAGGGATTATGGCATGGCCATGCCCCCCCGGGGCATGATTTCTCACTTTCTGTCTCTCTGTCTCTGTCTTTATGGCGAGCGCATGCTCTCTATAGAAAAATCCTCTAAAAAATAAAAGTAATGCTACTCACTACTCTGGAAACTTTGTAGAAAACAGCTTCTGGGTAACAGGGTAGGTGTACATTTATCTTTATTAGAAACTGCCTAGCTGGTGCCAGCAGGTGGCATTGTGGCTAAAATTCCTGGATCTCACACGACTGGCTGCATGGAAGCCCCAGTCTCAGTATCTTGAAAAACATGCCAAGCACAGATATGTGCATGCCCATAACCCCGAAAGGAGGCCAAATGGAGGACAAGGGATTGTGGTATGACCATGCCCATGGGAGTACTTTATTGCATTCCTTCTCTGTCCCTATCTCTGGTGAGCACATGCACTCGCTGGTTAATTAAAAAAAAATAAATAAATAAACAAAATAAAAAACTTGCCTGTTCTCCAAAAGGGGCTGTATCATTTTGCCTTCTCATCATCAATGAATGAGTTACCATTTCTTTAATTTATTTCCTTAATTGACTTTATTTCATTTTTAAACTTTAACCACTTTGGTAGGAGTGTTTGCTATCTCATTGCTTTAATGTACATTCTATAAATGGCTGATGATAAGTAAAGCATATTAAATATATATGCTTACATGACATCTGTATCTTCTCTCTGATAAAATTTCTTCTTATGGCTTCATCCCTTTCTCTTAAGTCTATTTTTTTTTTTTTTCTGGTGAATCTGGAAGTTCTGTTTATATTCTAGATACTAGTCTTGACTAGATAGAGTTTTCTTTTAGTGAATTTGGGGGTTCTGTTTATATTCTTTTTTTTTTTTTTTTTTTGAGAGGTTCTTTTGGTATAGGGCGCGTGCTCTTGCCAGACAGACAGAGAGAGACAGAGAGACAGAAAGCGAGAAATCACCCCCCAGGGGGGATGGCCATGCCGCAATCTCTTCTCCTCCATTCTCCTCTCAGGATCGTGGGCACGCACGCACACGCGCCCGGCATGAGTTTTAAGCCACCGGGTCTGGGACTCGAACTGCGGTCGACTACGCGGAAGTCCAGCGACATAGCCATTACGCTAACTGCTGGTCCCTCTGTTTATATTCTTGATGCTAGCCTTTATTAGGTAGACGACTTTTTTCTCCAGAAAGAATGAACTTGAGGGGCTAGCAGGTGGTGTGCTGGTTAAGACACTGGATTGCCACATGGCTGACTATGGTTTGAATTCTTGAGCTGGTGGCCTGTAAATCACACTGGGTGTATATGTGTGTGTGCCAATAATCCTGAGAGGAGAATGGAGGAGAAGGAATTGTGGCTTCACCATCATCTCTAGCAAGCAATTTCTCACTTCCTTAGTCTCTCTCTGGTGAATAAACATGTTCTATACTAAAAACTTAAAAAAGTAAAATAAAGAATTAACTTGCAAATACTTCTTTTCATTATATTGTTTGCCTTTACATTTATTCAATTTATATGTTACCAATAAATATAAGTTTTATCTCAAAATCATCAAAATAAATTCAAATTGCATCTGTCGCTGTAAATGATAAGACTGTGTAGAATCCTATGTACCCTGCATTATGATGTTTCATTGACTGTTTGACACAAGAGTGGCCTCTTCTAGGGTACAAATTGAGAAGGAGTTCAAGCAATATCTAAACCAGGAGATGATGGATACCAAAGTGGCCTCCTGGGTTCTTTTCTGTTTCATCTCAAAATCTGGTGAGCTAGACAGCATGTGTGGAGCAATGTCTTCACATAAAACATTTCTTGCATATTTAAAATTCTTGTTAGACTAGAAGAGCCATTTCCTTATTTCTATAATTTTTTACTAATGTGTTATACAAATTTATCTAAGTAGGGAGCATTTTGCCTCCTGAGCAGATGCTAGAAACTATGTCTGTAACATGTATAATAATCATTGGTCAAAGAAGTGCACATATTGGCCATTTACTACGTGTTTGCATGAAATTAGAACTAGAAAAAATGAGTAAAATATAATACTCATTTTCAAGGAGCAAACATACTATTTAGAAATTTACTGACAACTATTCTATACCTGTAAGTGCCTAGCATCAAGAATATAATGACAGGGTACCCCTTAACTACTATTTGATGAATAACTTTTATTGCTTGAGTAGTGGAGGTAGGCATAGTAGAAAGAAACTTAATGCAGCCAGTGAAGTGAAGAGAAAGTGAGTTTTCTAAAGGAAGGATGATTGAACATGTAGATGATGGATGTTCCTGGATACTGAATTATGTAGGGCAGATCTTCAGAGACTTGGCACTGAGAAGAAAGACAAAAGGAGAAATTGTAGGAAGACATTTCAGCACTGAGCATGGGCTGTTTTGTGAGAATATCTCTCCCGTCTCCAGGAATAATGGATGGAGTCAATAAGTTCCAGGACATTGGGGGCTAACAAGGTAACAGTACATGGTACCCATTTTAGATGGTTGTCTGGAATATCAACCCTAATTAAAATTCAGCAGTGATCATTTTGAAGATATCCTTTAGAGAACAAGGTACTTGGGATGTTAATAATTGACAGTTAATATATAGCTCCTGATGTAAAATAGTCTCTGAAAATAAAAATGCCCATTGGGAATCCCAAGGTGTGAAATTATGAAAATGTGTGTAATTACAATACGATGAGAAATTACTGTCAAATTATAGGGTCATGTTCACTCTTGTCTCCTAGGTAATTGAATTTATAAATCATCTCAAGAAGCAAAAAAAGGAAACAAGTTAAATGTGAAGAAGAGAAAAGAATTTATACCTAGTAGATTACAAGTAGGAATCTGTTTTCCTGAAGTGAAATCTCAGCTATCTGCCCTTAGGGCCAGGTACTGCCCAGGAATTTCCAAACCTGAACCCAAGGCCGCATCCTCACCATCTACATCAGTGGGCACTGAGATGGAAATAAGAGTTTGATGGACCTTCTTCAATGACAAAATTTTTAGGGACTGTCAGGTCACATTCTGGTGTCCATTCTCACCACAGACCACCCAAGACTTTAATTATTATAGTTATACAACCTGCTTTCAGAACCAGAATATGAACATCTGCATCTCCCCAAACCACATGGGTCCCAAGATCCCCACCATACCAAGCCACACCTCCAGGCACTGTCTGCAAAAAGGCTTTGGAGGCACCATGTTCTCTTACAAAGAAAACACCAGCACCCAGCATCAGCCCCTCATATCTGTAGGTTTTCTCTTGACTCATCTGAAACATTTAACTTGAGTAGGTGGAAGCAGCCCAGCCTGTTGGACCCCAAACTATTCAGATAGACCCAGCTTGGAATCTTATGAGATAAAATAAGTCAGGATGGCAGGGAGAGGGGTGGGCTCAGGTATTGCCCACATGAAAACCCCACTCATATTCCTATTTACAAGACCCCATTCCGTCAAGGTTCTGCCCACACAGGGGAGAGGCAATAAGCTTCTGGCCACTGGGGGCCAAGAATGTAACAGCACATGTTACCCATTCTATTTGGTTGCCTTATTGCCGCTCAACCCTTCTATAGGCCACACCCATACCTTGGGAGGCCTTCCCTTTGACTCCTACTTTTCTGCCCATTCAGATGTAGTTCCAGAAGAGCTTCTCAGGAATGGAATACATTTTTAAGTCATACTTGATGGTCTCCCACATTGCTATATCCAGTGCACCTGGGGTCCAGGGGTCGCTGTGAACATCATGTCCCCTAACTTACACCACCTTTCTGCAGAAATCTCCATGTTGCCCTGAGATCCTCCTTGGATGCTGCACTACTCACTGATGGTTCTAGGATGTTTCTAGTTAAAATTACTCAGTTTGGTTCTGTCTAGAACTTTGCCTGTGGTCCACATGGATGCTGCACGCATCTGTTTCATTCTTAAAACCCTCATCATCACCCATCCCACCCCATGCTGGGTCAACTCATCAGTCAATTGTGCAACAGCGTGCATAGTTCCTGTGCCTGTGAATCTGGGCCTGGTGTCTATTGTGAAGCCTATGAATTTAAGTAATCTTCTATTTGTAGTTAGAAAATTCTAGTACCAGGACCAGCAGTTGGTGCAATGCCTATGTCACTGGACTCCCATGTGGTCAACCGTGGTTCGAGTCCTGAATTCGGTGGCTTAAACTCACGCTGGATGCATGTGCGTGTGTGTCCAAGACCCCAAGAGGAGAATGGAGGAGAAGGGATTGTGGCATGGTCATGTCCCCTGGAGGATGATTTCTCACTTTCTGTCTCTCTGTCTCTCTCTGTCTTTCTGGTAAGAGCATCTGCCCTAAAGCAAAAACCTCTCCAAAAAAAAAAAAAAAAAAAAAAAAGAAAAGAAAAAGAAAAGTACCTTTTATAGGGATTATTCAAAATTATTGTTCTAAGAATTATTTACTTTTATTATTATTAATTGATATAATTACCAGAGAGAGAGGAAGCATGGGAGGAGGAGTGAGAAAGCAAGTCACCAGGTCTGTCAAGTCCAGGACTCATGAGGTTGGCCATGTGGGAGTCCAGCACCTTAACTGCCACCACCTCCAGATCCCCAAAGTTTTAATGAAGACAACTTATGTGGTTATATTTCTTAAGCAAAACAGTTTTATGAATACTGCATATTTTTACTTAAATAATAATTCCACTTTATTTTTAAGTTTTTGCCATAGAACCTGTGTTCATGGGACAGAGACAAAGAGACACACTGAGAGGGAAAGTGAGAAACCACTCCCTGGGGACATGGTCATGATGTAATCCCTTCTCCATTTTTCTGTGGAGATTTTGGGTCCCCCCACACATGATCTGTTGGATTTTGAAGTGGCCAGATCCAGGACTCTAGGGTTCTAAGCCTAGTGGGCCATGTGGGAGTCCAGTACCTTAACCCTGATGGCACCTGCTGTTTTATTAACAAATATACCTGAGGGTGAATTGGAAACAGATCATAAAAAAGCTTTTGGGGTGTTGCAGAAATTTTGCATAGAGATACATTTAAACCTTGAACATTTCTTTAAAAACGTAACTCCTCCAAGAACCCTATGGGGATTGAAAGGATGGTGGTGGTAGCAGCAGCCCCTGGAGGAGTTAGTGCAGAGGCCAGGGGTGCAAAGCCTGGCAATCAAAACTAAAACCAGGGCTGTTGTATGGTTACCTGAGGTGTCTCCTCCCCACAGAGCCAGCACTTAGTGGCAGTTGCTGGGCCATCTCTCTCTCTCTCTCCCTCCTCTTCTTATCTCTGGTTCTTGATCAGGTCACCAGCCTAGTCCACTGCCCTGGGGGTGACCACCTTGGGTACCTATCACCCCTCAGGAGCTAGCATCAGCTCTGGACATACGGAGGGCTTTAGAGCAGCTGTGGTACCTTGGCCCTGCCTGCTCACTCTGCTGTTGAGGGACAGGATTGCTGTATGTGAGCTCTGCCCCTCCATGACAAAAGTGGGTGCCTCACAGAGTGGTCCAGCAGCTCCTAATGACTGCAGTTCTTGACTCAGACTAATATCTACCTTCCAGAAGCAGCAGAAGGGCCAAAAGTGGTGGAGTGGGGGGAAGAATTCCAGTTCAGGTTTCCAGAAGCCTCAGCCTAGCAACTCAGGGAGGCCTTACTCAGCTGCTACCTGGGTGGGGTGCCCACACAGTTTTCCTTCAGCACAACCAAGAGCATTAGCAGCCACACTGGGGTTCAAAGAATCAGTGCACAGGAATTCCACAATGGCAGTGGCAGGGATAGGGACAGCCTGTTACTGGAGGCCCCTTGGTGCCATGCCTGGTGATAAGCTCCTTACCACTAAACCTGGGCATGTTTGGAATACTTAAGTGTCCTGTGTGATCAAAGTCTGTATCCCCTTTCCCCCAGATGACATGGATGTACATCTTGTAATAACAAAACCAATAATAACCTGCAATGGTGATGTGCTGAGTAACCATGCGAGGAGGGTGCAGTGTGCCTTGAAGAACTGCAGTAGGGGGATACTACAGCAGGACTGCCTTGTCTGTGCATGGACTATAAAGGCTGCCTGGATGAATGGCTTGAAGTAAATATATCTTGCCCTGAGCACCCCTCAGATTAATCATAGATTCCTGTTTTAAAGGTTTGCTTTTCTTCTTTTGCATTCTTGAAAAAACAAGAGGATAAGAGGATGTGTCTCTAGAAGAAAAAAAATGCAGGTATACTCAAACAGGAATCTGAAGTTATGAGACTTCGTAATAAGATGGGCAGTCAGGGAGAGAAAAAAATCCTGAAGAGAGGACAGTGACTATAGAACTCAGTGTATCAAACATAAATATGAAGACATAGGAATTCTGAAAATGCTGAATATCCCTTAATAGTCATCTACACAGGTAATAGTGATAATCATTCTGTATTAAGACACCAATGTTTATGGATTTTTTACAGTTGCTTTTTATTAAGTTCGCTAAAACTGCACTATTAATTTTGCTTCTATTCATTTTATTATTTAGACTTGAGGTCTCTATTTTCCCCAAAGTAATATTTCTACATTAATGTAAATTGAAAGCCACATAATATACTTCTTCTAAATAAACATTTTAAATGTTAAACCAAAAAAGGCAATCAATCAGTAAAACAGTTTCTGAATAGAGATCACTACCTCAAGTTCTGTGTCCCCTCACCCCAAGAGTGGAAAAGAGGTTCTATGGAGGAAAGCTAAAATACATTATTTTTTTATATTAAAAATTTAATATTATCAGAACTCAGTCCAAAGAGTAAATCAAGGTACAATAATTACATTGAAATTAAAAGTAGAATTTACTACTGGATTGCAGTTTATTAAATGTATCATTTCCTCTTCAAACTGCTTAACGCTTAATAAGCAATGTATCATTTTGCAGCTATACAACAATTTTTTTTCTTTTTTTAAAAGTTTTTGTCATAAAGAATGTGTACTTGACAGAGAGGGACTGTGAGAGAGAAAGTTAGAAATCACTCCCCAGGTCATATGGCTATGTTGCAGTCTTTTCTCATGCATTCTCCTCCTGGTATTTTGGACATGCACACACATATGCCTGGAGTGACTTTTCAAGCAGCCAGGTCCAGGACTTGAACCATGGCTGGACATGTGGGAGTTCAGCACATTATCCAATTCACTGCATGCTAGCCCTACTATATAAGTTTGATTTGAGAGACACATTTTTACAGGGTACATGCAGTTATCAGAGCAACAAAGAGAAAGACAGACAGAAAGTGAGAAATCAAACTTCTGGGGGAAAACCACATTGCTATCCCTCCTTTATTCTCCTTTGACTATTATGGGCACACATGCACACACAACCAGCATGAGTTTCAAGATGCTGTGTCCAGGATTCAAACCACGGTCAACCATGTGAGAATCCAGCACCTAGCCACTATGCCACCTGCTGGCCCCACAACTTTTTAAGAGTATAGGTAGCCAATTAAAGGTGCTGCAAGCAAGAATCACTTTCTTTTAATGAGTATCTTTTGTTTGTTCTCTTCATGTAATTATATTCTGGTTTGTATCTCTAGGCAGTTTCTACACATTTAGGTCAAATGTTTAGCAAGTTTGTAAATTTAAATTATGAAAAGGATATAATAAAATTTTCTGTAATGGAAAAATTAAAACTATGGGAGACATCAGATCAACACAATTTAACACATCAAGACACTCCAGAAGGTAGAAATCCCAGCTAGTAGAAACAAAGATATTCAGATTAGAATGGGGGACCAGCAGATGGCATAATGGTTTTGTCACTGGACTTTCACATAGTCAACCATGGTTTGAGTTCCTGATTCAATCTTTTTCTTTTTTTAAATTTTTGAGAGGTTTTTGCTATAGGGCGCGTGTGCTTTCCAGAAAGAGAGAAATAAACAGAAAGCGAGAAATCACACCCTGGGGGGATGGCCACACCGCAATCCCTTCTCCTCCATTCTCTTCTCGGGATCTTGGGCATGCATGCACATGTGCCTGTTGTGAGTTTAAGCCACCGAGTCCAGGGCTCAAACCGCAGTTGACTCATGTAGTCCAGTGACATAGTCAATATGCCATCTGCTGGTCCTCTTGATTCAGTGTCTTAAACCTCAAGCTGGGTGCATGTACATTCATGCCCAAAATTCATAGAGAAGAATGGAGGAGATGGAATTGCAGCATGGTCATTTCTCCTAAGGAGTGATTACTCACTATCTGTCTCTCTGTCTCTCCTATGAGCACATATTCCCTATAGAAAAAGAAAATCTATCTAAAAAATATTGGAATAAACATAAATATGAGATATTAAAAACCATGAAGGGAACTAGTGTAACCACTAGCTAGTTTTATTTTTTTAACATCAACAAACTTACTAAACATTAGATAGATCTTTAAAAAGAGAGAGAAGATACAAATCAATAAATCAGACATGGAAATAAAGACTTTATTTATTTATTTATTTATTTATTTATTTGGAGAGGTTTTTGATATAGGGTGCGTATGCTTGCCAGACAGACAGAGAGAGATAGAGAGACAGAAAATGAGAGATCACCCCCCGGGGGGATGGCGATTCCACAATCCCTTCTCCTCCATTCTCCTCTCGGGATCTTGGGCACGCACACACACACACATACCAAGCATGAGTTTAAGCCACCAAGTCAGGAACTCAAACCAGAGTCGGCCACATGGGAGTCCAGTGACATAGCCATTACCCTAACTGCTGGTCCCCAAGACATTATTTCTGACTATACAAAAGGAACAAGCTTTCTAGGACAACACAATAAATAATAGTTAATAAAATTTAGCAATTAATCAATACACCAAATGTAAAACTACCCAATAATCTAAGATACCATTTACAGTTGGAGGTTTAATACCTATTTAAAATTTATATACAAAATTACTTTTTAAAAATGAATTTAAGAAGTCAGTCACTTTCAGTTATTTTATCATCTGAGGATATAAAATCAAAGTGCATTTTAGATTCAAAACTCTAAAATTGTGATACAGGCTTATGAGATAAAACCTTAGAATGCCTGTTTAATTTGGAACCCCTGTTTTTCAAAGCTTTCCAGGAGTTCTCATTGGGTCTTATCAGAATTATATAGCACTTGGGCACAAAGATGCAGTCTAGAAGCCCTGCAGTGGAGGCCAAGATGGAGAAGACTTCTACTGCCACCATGAATTTCCCCTTGGTGCTGTGATAGACAGGGACAAATGTGACCCAGACACTGCAGAACACCAGCATGCTGAATGTGAGGAACTTGGCTTCATTGAATGTGTCAGGCAGGTTCCTGGCCAGGAAAGCCACAGCGAAGCTCCCCAGAGCCAAGAAGCCCAGGTAGCCCAGGACACAGTAGAAGGCAGTGACTGAGCCCTTGTTGCACAGAATGATGAGATTTCTGGGCTCAGAATGTGAGTCTATGTCAATGAAACGGGGAGAGGTTCCCAACCAGATTCCACAGATAATCATTTGGATCAGGGAGCAAATGGGAATGACAGAGTTGGAAGCCCCTGAGAGCAGGAAGCACCTCATTGTTCTTCCAGGTTTCATGGCTTTGAATGCCAGAATCACTGTAATGACTTTGGCCAAAACAGTGGAAACAGCCACAGTGAACACAAGGCCAAATGCAACTTGTTGGAGGACACAGGTGGCTGTGTTAGGATGGCCAATGAAGAGCAAGGAGCAGAGGAAGCATGGCAGGAAGGAGATGAGCAGAATAAAGCTGAGAGCCTGGTTGTTGGCCTTGACAATGGGAGTGTCTCGGTGCTTCACAAAAACTCCCAAAACTACAACAGTGAGGACAAAGAAACAGTCATGCAGGCCACAGATGTCCCCAAAGCATCCTCAAAAGCCAGGAATACCACAGACTTGGGAAGGCAGTGAGTTCTCTCATTGTTTGGATACTCTTGAGAAGGGCACTGGATACACTGCTTTGCATCTGGTGAAAAAGCAAAGGTCCAGCAATTCAATTTCCCTAATTGTTTGTCATGTTGAAGTTAATGGTCACTTTTGTGTAATTTTGCACAGATTAAGCCCCTGAGGTAATACCAAGATACACCAAATTAAGAGCCCTTTTCATGACACCGGGAGAATTTTTTTCATCTGTAGATAATGGCAAAGTAATTTGAAACTGAGTCTTCAGCACATGAGGATCTTGGTTGGCCTATCTTGTGGTTCTCAATGATGTTACCAAGGATGAGAATTTATTCCAGACCTCTTCTCTACTCCTTCCTGAGTTTTCCTTTTGATAAACATATTTCCATGGCTTATCATACTTGTTTATCACAATAGTAATGAATAGTTTTCTTATTTATATTAAGACAAAAAACAATAGCTTTTACAATAACCTAATTTCTATTGATTTTTTCTTGTATATAATATGTCACTTTGTGTACAGACTTTTCTCATTGTACATTTTGATTTTTCTGTAACTAATATGATAAACACTCCTAGGTAAATATTGAAAACAGTTTCAATATAAAACATTTGAATCTTGAGTGGAATTTGCTCCTCTGTATCATTTTTTTTGTGAAATTTCTATTTTAAGTATATGATAGAAGGATGGGGTGTTTTTTTAATCTGTCCATTCATATATATCTGAAAGCATGGTTTGTTAATTTTTTGTGGCTAGTAATATTTTTGCCTTTATACATTATGAGGTCTGTGTTGCAAATATTCACCTCTATTGTTATGTACCAGGAAAACCTTCACAGAGCTTATGGATATTAACAGGCATGACTGTGTTTCAATGATAATAATTATTATTATTTACAAAAATAGGTAGGGTTTCTGGGACCAGCAGGTGGCGTGGTGGTTAAGGCGCTGGACACTCCCACATGGCCAACCAGGGTTCAAGTTCTGAATCTGGTGGCTTGCTTTCTCAATTCCTCTCTCTCTCTCTCACTCTCACCCTCTGTCTCTCTCTGGTCAAACTAAAAAAAAATAAAATGAATGAATAAATAAAATAAAATAAATAATTATTTAAAAAAAATAGGTAGGGTTTCTCTATTTCTCAATTTTTTATTTGTTTATTTATTTTGTAAAACTGAGACAATAGGATTGGGTTGTCATAAAAGTCATGTTGCATTTTTGCCTAGAAATAAAAGAAAAATATGTCTTGACTTTTCCAGCAACCAAGTATATTCTCAGTGAATTAGAGTGGAGGCCATCAGGTGGCATGATGGTGATGATGTGAGATTCCCATGTGACTGACTGCATTTTGAGTCTTGAATCTGGCAACTTGCATTCTCACTTCTCTTTCTATTTATTTCTCTTACTTCTCTGGTGAGTGTACATGCCCTTTAGCAAATTTAAAAATAATAATAATAATAAATAAAATTAAACAAATAATTCTTAAAACAATAATTAGTGATAGTCAATAATATTGTTTTCTTGCAGTATCTATTCCTATTTTTAAAATCAGCAGATATTCCTAGCTTTCGTCTCAGAGACAAGTTTGGTACCCACAAACACAGGAATGTATTCTTCTGGATCACAATTTTATTTAATTTCACTCACTATTATTTTTAAATTTTCTTGTAGGGCATGTATGCTTACCAGATAGAGATAGAGACAGAGAGAGGTAAAGTGAGAACATGAGCCACTAAGTCTGGGAGTTATACCATAATTAGTGTTGTGTGAGTTCAGCATCTAAACAAACATGCCACTTGCTGGCCTCTATGGCCAGGGAGCCCATGGGTTCACTAGAGAGAGATACAGAGAGAGCAAGGAAGTGAGACAGCACCACCTCCATGAAATGGTCATGCCACAATAACCTCTGCACCATTTTTTCCTCATATCAGAATTTTGACAATGCACAAACCCTTTTTGTGTTTTACAAGTCATCTGATTTGGGACTCAAGTCACAATTAAGGTTATGTGGGATTCAGCCACATTAACTTCCATTCCATGGGCTAGCCTTGTACCTCTATTTTAATTCCTTGTTTATCACACATATGGTTTTGCAATTCCTTCTTAAAAGATAAGTAATATTTTTTCATGGCATGTTTTTACCTGAATATATATATTTACCTTTTTTTAATTAAGATTTTTTATTTATTTTATTTTATACATTCAATCACATTATTTACCTTACAAAGCAAATATTCCAACATGTGAACATTTCTCCCTAGACCAGTTCATAAAACTATAAAATTATCTTCAACAGATAATACCACATTTCTTTGTCACATTCACACTTTGCCTCTCCATTTTTCTTCTAAATGTCGTTCTTCAGACTCTACTCTTTCACACACACTATATCAGGTATTCACATGTATTTACTGTGTTTATATATATATATATATATTGGTCAACAGTGTCAGTCATAGAGTACTGTCCCGACCCGCGGGACAGTCGAACAGGTTCCCTGGGGGAGGGAGTGAGAGATGGGACAAACACACGCACACACACTACGAGATGCTGATCAAGTTGTCTTCTTCCGTCTACTTTCATTTATTGAGGAAAAATGGCGAGTTATATACAGCTGGTGGGCACCAATTGGTTGCCCGAAATGCAAATGAGATAGAACAGCATGAACCAGTCATTGATGTGGGCAGATCTCTCCTGTTGCCTAGAAACTCAACCACTTCCAGAGAGAACGGTTGGTCACATGATTTCTGAGAAACGGTTTGCTCAGTGAGGAAGTGAAACTTAATGGTTTCCAAGATGGTGGATAGTTCAAGATGACTCCCATATCAGTGCCCTCCACAGAGTACGGTCACTTGGTATATATTAAGTGAGGACATATAATGTCTCTCTTTCATAAACTGGCTTACTTCATTCAGCAGTAAATCTTCCATATTCATCCACTTTCTGTCTAAAGCCAGGGTCTTGGGAACCAGCAGTTAGTGTAATGGCTATGTTGCTGGACTCCCACGTAGTCACCCATGGTTCATGTCCCAGACCCAGTGGCTTAAAACTCACGCCGGGCGTGTGTGCGTGCGTGCCCAAGATCCCGAGAGGAGAATGGAGGAGAAGGGATTGCAGCATGATCATCCCCCCTGGGGGGTGATTTCTCTCTTTCTGTCTCTATCTCTCTCTCCGTCTGTCTCACGAGCGCACACGCCCTATAGCAAAAACCTCTCAAAAAAAAAAAAAAAAAAAAAAAAAGCCAGGGTCTTGTTGTTTTTACATCAATGTGAAAGCACTTTTCCAATTAAGAATTCTTTTGTCCTTGGTAGATACCAAGGAGTGGGATGGCTGGATCATGTGATAGTTCTGTTTGTACATTTTTAAGGAATCTCTAAATTGTTCTCTACACTGGCTGGACCAATTTACATTCCAACCAGCAGGGTAAGAGAGTTCCCCTTTCAGCACACCCCTGCCAGCACTTACCGTTTTTTGTTTTTTTTAATCTGAGTCATTCTGACTGGGGTTAGGTGGTATCTCATTGTTGTTTTGTTCTGCATTTTCTTAAAATGAGGGATGTTGAGCATTTTTACATATGCCTTTTGGCTATTCATATGTCATCCTTAGAGAGTTGTTTTTTCAACTCATTCTCTCATCTTTTAATAGGGTTGATCATCTTTCAAAACAGCTTCTTGAGTTTCTTGTGTATTCTGGTTATCAGCCCCTTATCTGATGCATAATTTACAAAAATATTTTCTCATTCTGAGGGATGTCCAATCACACTAATTATTGTGTCTTTTGTCATGCAGAAACTTCTTAGTCTAATGTAATCCCACTTGTCTATTTTGGGGATGATTGATTGTGCTTTGGGGGTCTTATTTAAGAAGTCTTTGCCTTGACCAGCAGTTAGCGTAATGGCTATGTCGCTGGACTCCCATGTAGTTGACCGCGGTACGAGTCCTGGACCCAGTGACTTAAACTCACGCCGGGCACGTGTGAGTACGTGCCCAAGATCCCGAGAAGAGAATGGAGGAGAAAGGATTGCGGCGTGACCAGCCCCCCTGGGGGGTGATTTCTCACTTTCTATCTCTCTGTCTCTCTCTGTCTGTCTGGCGAGCGCACGCGCCCTATAGCAAAAACCTCTCCAAAAAAAGAAAAAGAAGTCTTTGCCTACCTCAATATTGCTCAGAGTTTCCCATGTTTTCCAGAAGCAGTTTTATAGTTTGAGGTCTTAGGTTTAGATCTTTGATCCAACTTGACTTGATTTTTGTCAAAGGTGAGAGGTAGAGGTTCAGATTCATCTTTCTGTAGGTGGAAATCCAGTTTTTCCAGCACCATTTGCTGAAGAGGTTTTACTTTTCCCACTGAATTGACTGCACCCTTTGTCAAAAAATCAGTTGACTGTACGTTTGGGAATTTATTTCTGGGGACTCTATTCTGTTCCACTGGTCCACCTGTCTGTTTCTGTGCCAGTATATGCTGTTTTGATTACCACAGCTTTGTAGTATTATTTTCAGTCTGGCAGTGAGATGCCACACACTCCATTCTTGCACAGAATTGCTTTGGCAATACGGGATCTTTTTTGATTCCAGATAAATTGTATGATTGTCTTTTCTAGATCTGTGAAATACATGTCTGGTACTTTGATTGTGATTGCGTTAAATATGTAGATTAATTTGGGTACAATTGCAATTCTGATTATATTAATTCTTCCATTACAAAAACATGAAATGTCCTTCAACTTTTTTTTGGTCATTTTCAATTTCTTTTTTACCTTCTCATCATTTTCCTTGTGAGGTCTTTAACTTCTTTGGTTAGATTTATTCCTAAGTATCTTTTACTTTTTCTGGTTGTGGTAAATGGAATGAAAAACTTTGTTTAGTTCCATCTCAGTCTGTCTGTTGTTCGCATATAGAAATGCTATTGATTTCTGTATGTTGATTTTGTACCCTGCAGCTTTACTGTATTCATGTATTACTTCCAGGAATTTTTTCATGGAAATCATTGGATCTTCTACGTATACAATCATGTCATATGCAAATAGAGTTTCACCTCTTCTTTTCCTGTTGGAATGCCTTTTATTTTTTTCTCTTTCCTGATTGTGTTGGCGAGGACTTTCAGTATTATATTGAAAAGGAGTGGAGAAGTGGGCATCCTTGTCTTGTACTTATTTTGAGTGAAAAACTTTCTGCTTTTCTCTATTGAGGATAATATTCACTCTGGGTTTTTTATAGATAGATTTTATTGTGTTGAGAAATGACACTTTTATGCTGATATTACTGCGAGTCTTAATCATGAAAGGATGTTGTATCTTATCAAATGCTTTTTCTGCATCAATTGATATGATCATGTGGTTTTTATCTTTTTTCCTGTTAATATGGTGTATTACATTTATGGTTTTGCATATGTTGAACCGATCTTGCATTCCTGGAATAAAGCCTACCTGATCATGATGTATAATCTTTTTTATAAGTTGTTGGACATGATTTGCTAGTATCTTGTTGAGAATCTTTGCCTCTGTATTTATCAGATATTGGTCTATCATTTTCCTTCCTTGTCCTTTTTTTTTTCTTTTTTTGGAAAGGTGTTTGTTATAGGACATGTATGCTCGTCAGAAAGCGAGAGAGATAGAGAGACAGAAAGCAAGAAATCACCCCCCACTGGAATTGGCCATGCTGCAATCCCTTCTCCTCTAATCTTCTCTCGGGATCTTGGGCACTCATGCACACGTGCCTGGCGTTAGTTTAAGCCACCACATTTGGGACTCGAACTGTGTTTGAACAAATGGGAGTCCAGAGACATAGCCATTACGTCAACTTCTGGTCCCATTCTTTATTTTAAGGATAAGGTTGATAGAGACTTCATAGAATAAATTAGGGAGAGATTCACCCTTTGGGATCTTTAGAAATAACTTGAGTAGCATTGGGGTTAACTCTTTTTTGAAAGTTCTGTAGAATTCAGAGGTGAAGTCATCAGGGCCAGGATTTTTCTCTGTTGGGAAGTTATTTATTACTGATTCAATCTCCTGACTTGTTATGGGACTATTCAGATTTTCTATATCCTCCTGGCTCAATTTTGGTAAGTTATATATGTTCAGGAATTTGTCCATCTCATCCAGATTGTGTTGTTTCTTAGCGTATAGTAGTTCATAGTATCCTCTAATGATGCTTTGCATTTCTACTATGTCTGTCGTTATATTGCCTGCTTCGTTGAAGATCTGATTTATCTGGTTCCTTTCTCTCTTCTTTTTAATAAGTCTCACAAGTGGAGTATCAATTTTGTTTATCTTTTCAAAGAACCAGCTTTTGCTTTCAATTCTTTTCTGTATAGTTAGTTTATTTTCTATTTCATTTTTTTCTGCTAGTATCTTTATTATATCCTCTCTCCTGGAGTTTCTTAAATTTTTTTTGCTGTTGCTTTTCCAATTCTCTGAGGTACAATGTGAGGTGATCCATTTGCCTTTGTTCCATATTCTTCTTATGTGTGCTTATTGCTATGAACTTCCCTTGTATGACTGCTTTTGCAGTGTCTCAATGATTATGGAAACTCATGCCCTCATGGTCACTGGCTTTCAGGAATCTTTTAATTTACTCTTTATTTCTTCAGTGGTTGTGGAGACCTTCAGAAGTAGATTATTTAGTTTCTATGTATTCGAGTATTTTTTAGGATTTCTCTTGAAGTTATACTCAAGTTTAATTCCATCATGGTCATAGAAGATGCTGGTTATAATTTCTATGCCTTTGAATCTGTAGAGGCTTTCCTTGTGCCCTATTATGTGTTCAATCTTTGAAAAGGTTTCATGTTGGGGTGAGAAAAAACTTTATCTCGTGGTTTTTGGATGGAAAGTTCTATAGATGTCTGTTAAGATCATTTTATTTATAGTATCATTTAGATCCTTTATCTCTTTACCTATTTTTTTGTCTAGGTGATCTGTCCAGAGGGGATAGTGGGTTGTGGAGGTCTCCAACAATTTTTGTGTTACAGTCAACCTCCCTTTTAAATCTAACAGTCTTTCCTTCACATATTTGGGTGCTCCTGTGTTAGGCGCATAGATATTTATAAGCGTTATATCTTCTTGATCTATTGATCTTTTTACTACAACATAGTGCCCTTCTTTGTCTCTTTGAACAGTTTTTGTTTTAAAGCCTATTTTGCAGAAATTTCTATCACAACTCCAGCTTATTTTGGTTCCCATTTGCATGGAAAACCTTTATCCAACACTTCACTTTCAGTCTATGTACATCTTTATCCATGTTGTGGGTTTCCTACAGGCAACAGATAGAGGGTATCTGCTTTTATACTTTATCCAGCCAGTCTGCATCTCTTGATTGTAGAGTTTAATCCATTAATATTCAACATTATTATCAATGTTACTGGACCTGTCCCGACGTTTAGGTTGGCTATTGTTTTGGTTGTCTTTTATTCATTTGTTTGTAGTGTTCAATCTTTAGTTTTCTTGGAACAGTACTCTCTTAAGTGTTTCTTAAAGAGCTGGTCTGGTGTTAGCAAATTATTGCAGGTTTTTGTCTGTGAAGATTTTATTTATTTTTTTTCCAATATAAGGGATAATCTTGCATGATATAATAATCTTGGTTGAAATTGTTTCTCTCTTAACACTTTCTATATGTCTTCCCATTATTTCCTTGCTTGCATTGTTTCCGTTGAGTAGTCCAGTGTTAGCCTGATGGGATGACCTTTGTGAGTCACTTGTCATTTCTCTCTTGCTAGTTTTATATTTTGTCTTTATCTGTGGTCTTTGACAGTCTGGCTAAGATGTGCATTTGGGAAGACCTTCTTGGTTGATTCTATTTGGAGTCCTTTGTATTTCTTGGGTCTTGATATTTGAGTGCCTCTCTACACTGGGAAATTTTCTTCCAGAATTTCATGCAATAGATTTTCCATTACGTTATTAATTTCTTCACATTCTGGGATACCAATTATTTGGATGTTAGGGCATCTAATGGAATCTGGTATTCCTTGCATATTATCCTCGGGTTATTTTTGTTATTTCTCTATATTTTTGGTGGTTTTCTCTAGGTCAGAGGTTTTGCCTTCTATGTCAGAGATTTGATCTTCAGCATGGTCTAATCCACTTTTAATATTTTCAAGAGAGTTTTGATTTCCCATATTACATACTTCATCTCTAATAGTTCCATCTGATTCTTTCTTAGCATGTCTATTTCTTTTTTCATATCATGGAAGGACTTCCTAATCTCCTGTAGTTTGTTGTCTCTTTTATGTTCCAACTCATAAAATTTGGTCACCATGATTGTTCTAAATTCCTTCTCTGAAATTTTGGTAACTTTTTCTGCTTTTTTTCAAGGAATAGAAGGGAGTCACTATGTTATTTTGATGGAGACATATTTCCTGGTTTATTCAGAACTGAGGCTCTTCTTTAGACATTGGGTAATGTATTCACTTTGGAATATTTTGTAGGAGAAATGTTTCTTTGACTAGGAGCAAGTATGTTTCCCTTTTGCTGTGAACTGATGAATACCGAAGTCTCTCTTCTGTTGTATTTAGCAATGTGGTCCAAGGAGGAGTGTTCTATTCAGGTGACTGAAGAGCAGTATTTTCCTTTTCAAGGGTGGTTCAGTTAAAGGGAGAACTCCAGGGAGTCTTACAATACTAGGATATTTCACAGTTGTGATTCTAGACCTATCTAGTCCATCCAGAAGCATGGAGGAAGAGGAAGAAAAGATCAAATAAGAGAGAAGAAAGTAAGGAGAATAAAAAAAAAGTGTGCTGCATGGGTCAGCATACAATTTCACCAGGGGTCTGAAGATGATGGAAGTTTGGTATGCTGTAGAGCTGAGGGCGGTCCTGTGTGGTAAGTGGAAGTGCAAAATTTAAAAATGAAAGAGGAAGAGAAGGAAAGAAAAGCCTACCTGGCTGACAGAGATAGAGGGTCGATGGGTTTGGGGTTGCTGGGCCTGGAACTGGGGTGGGGGGGCCTTGCCCCAATGTCCCTTAGGCCAGGGGTCTGGAGATGGAAATGGGGTTTGCTATAGAGCTGGGGGAAGTCCTGTTGTGGTAAGGGGAAGTGTGAAATTAACAAATGAAAGAAGAAGAGAAGGAAAAATTTTTACTTAGATGATAGAGATGGAGGGTCACTGGGGTTTGGGGTGAAGGGCTGGAACTAGGGCAGGGGTTCCTGCCTCAATGTCCCTTAGATCAGGGCTGTGGAGGTGGAAGTGAGGTCTGCTGTTGAGCTGGGGACAGTCTTGGCTGACAGAGATAGAGAGTCACTGGGCTTGGGGGTGCCAGGACTGGAGCTGGGGTGGGAGTCCCTGCCTTAGTGTCTCTTAGGCCAGGGGTCTGGCTATATTTACTTTTACTAGTGATGAAATTCAAGTATTTGCTACTGTTAAAATATCTTCAATTTCATAATACTTATGGAAGAATTCAAAACATACTTATTCCTTATATATCAGAAAAATGGAAGCATGATTTCTTATAACTACATATTTAATATTTGATATTACATTTCCTTATGGTAATTGCTTGATTTTATATTTTTTATGAGTGCACATTTTGATGTGTCCAAGTGTAAAATTTATTAGAATATTGAGTCCTCAATTTGTAAGCTATGATTCTTTTTCTTCCTGTAATATATATCAAAGTGTGGTATTCTGATATTAGTCAATTCTTTGTACTTAATTGCACAGGTGTTTGAGTATGTTAAGAAAGTTATAAAATATTCTAGAGACCAGCAGTTAGCATAATAGCTGTGTCACTGGACTCTCATGTAGTCGACCATAGTTCAAGTCCTGGACCTGGTGGCTTAAAACTCACTCCAGACATGTCTGCATGTGTGCCAAAGATCCCAAGAGGAAAATGGAGGAGAATAAATTGCTGCATGGCCATCACCCCTGGGGTGTGATTTCTTGCTTTCTGTCTCTCTCTGGCTGTCTGGCTATAGCAAAAACCTCCTATAGCAAAAACCTCTCCAAAAAAAAAAAAAAAGGTAGTTATAAAATATTGTTATAATAGTTTAACCGAAATTTACATTCTGGATTTTAGAATAATACTATTATATATAGGTTCACGATAAAAAGTTAATTTAAAACTAATCGGCCAACACATAAATGATGAGAATGTGGTTATTCTATTTCTGGGCTTCTGAGACTAGTTGAGCACTGCTTTTCATATATGAAAATAACACATGTACAAAACATGATATTTGTATAAATTTTCTATGTCATCTAATTCCCTGAGATTATAGTCAATGCTTTGAGAAGTTTAGTACAATGAGGAGTGGTATGCAAAACATTGGCAGGTGGTGAGGGGGGCTACAGCACTGGACTTTCTCAGTATTGACTAGGGTTAAAGTCCCAGACATGGTTGCTTTTTTTCACACACTCTCTTTGGTCAAATTGAAGAATAAAAATAATAATAAATAAAATAAATAATTCTTAATAAAATAAGAATGGTATGCAAAATGACAAGAGAAAATGTAAATGGTAGCTACAAAAATGTGAATGGTATCTTAATCTATAATCTACTTGTTTTTACAGTATACCAAATTTTAAGAAGGACTTTGTTTACAAGTGACAAAGGGTTTTAGGATATATGAATTTTTTCATAAATACACACACACATATATATATGAAAAAGTCATGTGCTTCATAAAGACATAAGACATTTCAGTCATTAATAAACTGCATATATGTGACCAGCAGTTGGCATAATGGCTGTATCTCTGGACTCCTACGTAGTCGACCACAGTTCAATTTCTCGACCCAGTGGCTTGAACTCACACCAGACACGTGTGTGTGCATGCCCAAGATCCCAAGAAGAGAATGGAGGAGAAGGGATTGAGGCATGGCCAACCCCCTGGGGGGTGATTTCTCACTTTCTGTCTCTCTGTCTCTCTCTGTGTTTCTGGAGAATGTACACATCCTATAGCACAAACCTCTTAAAAAATAAAAAATAAATAAACTCCTTATATGTTAGTACTCCTATAACATAATAGTATAGGCCATATAAATTCCATGTTCTGTGTGAAATATCATCTAAGTTAGTGTAAGTGCCATCTACGATGTTCACAGAATGAAAAAAATTGTAAAAATGCATTTCTTGGGAACAAGCAAATAGTGCAATGGTTATGTCATTGGATTCCCACATGGCTGAGACAAGTTTGAGTCTTGGACCTGGCGGTTTGAAACTCAGGCCTGGTGCATATATGTGTTTGCCCAAAATCCCAGAATGAGAATTGAAGAGAAGAGATTATGGTGTGGCAATTTCCCAGGGCATGATTTCTCACTTTCACCCTCTCTGTCTCTGCCTGTCTCTGTGGTGAGTGTATCTGGCCAATAGGAAAAATCTCTCTAAAAATAATATTAAAAATTCAAAAATACATTCTCAAAATATTTATCTTATTAAAAGATATTCAACTGTGTGTACATAACCACCACCACATTGATTTTATTAATTAAACTATTGCTTAAACAAATGTAAGAAATTAAATTAGCTTATAAAAACTGGAAGTATTTCTATAGTTTAGAATGTATATAAGCAAAATAAGATAGTATCATTTTGGATGTAAAAGGCAAATTTTGTTTTGCTAATTTGTATTTCTACAGAGGCAAGAGTTCAATTTGTTTTCTTTTGAATTTACATAGGTCATGTATGTTCACAGGAGAGTGACAGAGACAAAGAGAGAATAAGTGGAAAATTAAACCTTAGGTTGATAGCCATAACACAATCCCTTCTCCTTTATTCTACTCCATGGATTTGGGCACACACACACACACACACACACTCACACACACATGCCAGGCATGATTTTCAAGCCACTGTATGCAAACTGATATGATAGTCAGCCATGTCAGAGTCCAGCACCTTCACAATGACGCCACTTGCTACCCAGTAAAAATCAAATTTCTTGCTGAGTTAAAGTAGTCACACAATTTTATTTAAAGACTCTGTTCACATAACTCATTTATATTTTGATTTGTGTGTGTGTGTGTGTGTGTACTCACTAGAAAGAGAAAGAGAGACAGATGGTGAGAGGAAATGTGAGAAATCACCCACCAAAAGAATGGCACACACATCTAGCATGAGTTTCAAGTCACCAGGTCCAGGACTCGAACCACATTCACTCATGTGGGATTCCAGTGATGTAAGTACTATGCAATTTGCTGACCCCACCTCTCTATGTACTTCATATTGAAATGACATCATACCTCTTTGAAACTAACAGACCAGTTTATCATCTCTTCTCTGATGTCCAAACCTTGATCACAGGAATTCCTGTAGATAAAGTCTCCTACTTTAACCAACAGCCAACTGTGATTAGGAAATCTCACAATGTTGTGGATATCATACTGTATCATACTTCTTTCTTCATCCAGGGGCATGTTGTACCCAATGCTGTTTGTCAGCTGGTTTTTCCTCAGAAATGGATGAAGCTTGATTAAAGGCAGGGTTTACTAATTAGGACTGCATTTAATGTAGAGGTGGAAAGTCCATATCTATAAAGTAATCCTTCTATTTTAACATCTCTATTTATGTATTCACTTTTCTGTAGAGGCTAGTTTGGTTTGAGTGGTCAGCAGCTCAGGGTTCATGTGAGATGAACTCTTTACAAAAAAAAAAAAAAAGAAAGAAGAAAATGGAGGAATGGTTGTCACTCATCAGAACAATTCTAGTATGTTTCCCAGAGTGTGATTTGTACTCAGACTCATAAAATTCAAATTAATAAAATCTGGTTTGGACCAATTGGAGGCTAATCTTGTTCATTCATAAAGGGTACAACGTGAGGTGAGATGACGGAGTAGTTAAGTGATGGGGCCATGCAGACAACACAAGCTGGTAAAGAGGCTGCCTCCCATGTCTAAAGGCAAGGCCTGGACTGGGAAGAAACTGCGAGGCAAGGCCTGGTTTACGAGCCCTCCCTTGTGTCGTTATACTGGCCTGTACTCAATTTTTCTGCTGTGAGCTTTACTGTTATTATGGTACCCTTGAAGGGTAAAATATTACCCCCAACCATTACAATAAAGCCAATTAGTGATCTTGTAGTAATGTACTTTCCTAAGATGGGCATGTGGGGGCCAGGAAGTTTGAGACTCCCCCACTTGTCTGTTTTAAGCCAAAATTAACATATGTTAAGGTTAAGTTAGTATAAGCCAAATTAGCGTTAGTAGCATATAAAAACTAAGTTAATTTAAGGCTAGTTTTATGTAAATACCCCTTGTTAAAGCTACAGGCCAGGGAACCAGCAGTTAATGTAATGGCTATGTTGCTGGACTCCCACGTAGTCAACCTCGGTTCGCGTCCCGGACCCGGTGGCTTAAAACTCACGCCGGGCACATGTGCGTGTGTGCCCAAGATCCCGAGAGGAGAATGGAGGAGAAGGGATTGCGGCATGACCATCCCCCCTGGGGGGTGATTTCTCGCTTTTTGTCTCTATGTCTCTGTCTGTCTGTCTGGCGAGCGCACGCGCCCTATAGCGAAAACCTCTCCAAAAAAAAAAAAAGCTACAGGCCAAAGTTAACTTATGCTAGGCAAAGTCAGCACATTTACCACATAACAGGGATCCAGAGATAAAACAAAAGAACTCACTAATTGACAGACTCAGCAAACAAAATATAGAAACCCGTGAGTTTTTAAAAAATGGAAAAGCCTGGCTGACGATGACAGGATAAACAAACCTAAAGGCTCTAGAGGATTAATTATCTTAGCTGGGTGCTCTTATTTAAAGCAACAGGTAGTTTTTAACTACAAAGAGTTTTTTATCTATGTGTTGTTGACTATAGAAAACTGCTAATAAAACATCCTGTGTTGTCTCCTAAGCTACAAGATCATCTTCATTTCCCATATGGGTAATAGACTCACCATCTTTTGATGTAATATATAGATGGTCCATATATTAACTGTGTCTTTACTTAACAAGACAAGATTTCTATCTGGGCCTTTATAATCAGCAATGTTGTCACCCTGGCCTGGGACTAAAGTTATTAAGCTGACCTGGGACTAAAGTTATCAAACTTCCTGCAACCCCCCTCTTTAAAAGACCCTTCCCAGTAATCAAGATCTAAAAAAGAAATACAACAGACAAATAGACTTCCTCATCCTGAAAACTGTGATTAATTTTAACCTAATCTGACAAGACAAACAGCATGTTTTATAATTATTGTTTCCATGCTTTGTATTCCCTATTTTTTAAAGTAAAATTTTACTTCCCCTCACCCTCCTTACTTCCTAAACATCCCTCAATAAATACGTACGTTTTAATAGCCACGGCGCGGCAGCCTAGAGCTGGCTCTGGCTGTGGCTGGCTGAGAACATGCTAAGAGGCAATGAGGTCTCAGTCTAATATCTGTTCCTAAACACCCGTGTCACCTTCCAGTATATGAGTCTCAACTAACCCACCCACCGCCGAGGCTGGACCCCAGCAGTTGAGGTTGTAAACCACATATGGCCAAGCTGGCAACTTGAGTTCTGTACCTGTAGCTTACAAAACAAACTGGGTGGGGCCAAAGATGGCAAGGGTGATAAGGTGCTGGACTCTCACGTGGCTGATCATGGTTCAAATTTTACACCTAATGGATTTCCTTCTGACTTTCTCTTTCTCTCTGATCAAATTTTTAAAATAATAATAAAGTTAAATGATAGTTATTTTTTAAAAAAGCACATATATGTGCATGCCCAAAATTCCAAATGGAGGGAATTCCATTGGTCATGAATTTTAATGGTCATGATTACATCATGACCACTTTTTATTGGGGAGGTAGTCTCATTTCTCACTTCTCCTATCTTTGCCTGGAAAATGCACATGCCTTACCTAATAAATAAATTTTTACAGAAGTATTCATTCTATTTTATTTCTTATTATTAATATTTTATATTGACGAGAAAGAGAAAGAGAAAGAGAAAGAGAAAGGGAAAGGGAAAGGGAGAAAGTAAGTTGAAAAGTCCAAGATTATAATCATGGTTAGCCATGTGGGAATCCAGTGTTCTTACCACCACACCACCTGCCTGCCCCTTGTAGGAAAATTTTGAAAGACATTATATAGGGACCAGCAGTTAGCATAATGGCTATGTCACTGGACTCCCACTTAGTCAACCGCGGTTCGAATCTTGGACCCGGTGGCTTAAACTCATGCCGGGCACGTATGTGTGTGTGCCCAAGATCCCGAGAGGAGAAAGGAGGAGAAGGGATTGCGGCGTGGTCATCCCCTCTGGGGGTGATTTCTCACTTTCTATCTCTCTGTCTCTCTCTGTCTGTCTGACGAGCGCATGCGCCCTATAGCTAAAACCTCTCCAAAAAAAAGAAAAAAAAAGACATTATATAGATGGATAGGTTTATATTTTTGATAGTGGTAGTGGTATTATAAAGGCATGTATTTCTCCAAGTTTATCCAAATATGTACATTAAATATGTGCATTTTTTTGGATACTATTTAGACCCAATAAAGCTTTTGAAAAGGGAACAAGTATGTTTTGTTCTTTATCTTTATTTTGGACATCTTTTGATAAGAGTGTGATTGTCATATGACAGTACAATAAACAATTTGTGACAAAATATAAAATAAAAACTTGTAAATTCTAATGGGTATTTTTGCTTTTTGTTGTTCCTAGTGGGAATGTGTCCTTACAGAGAGAGACAGATAAATAGTGAGAAAAGAAGAGGAGAAAGCACCTCCCATGGGAAATGATCAGGCTGCAATCCCTTCCCATTTCTCCCTCCTTTTTTGTTTTTAGACCTGCATGCATACACACATGCCTGGAATGTTTCATAGACTTCCAGGTCTGGGACTTGAGTCATGTGAAATCTAGCTGACTTAATCACTAGGCCATGGGTTCAACCCACAAAATAGATTTTTAAAGATAATTATTTATTTATTTTTGTCTATTATCATTATTTTAAATTTGCTAAAGGGCATGTGTGCTCATGAAAGAGAGAGAAAGAAAGCAAACTGCCAAGTCTGGGACTGGAACCATAATCAAGAGTCCAGCGACTTAACCACCACACCATTTGCAGGAGTCATTAAAGAGATTTTTAATAAACCATGTTATTCTCTTAACTTTTGAATTTGCTTTTTGAAGAGTCAATGTCAAACTTGTTCAAAGTGCAAATCAAATGTTATTATTGTTAGTACAAGTGGAAATAAGATAGAAACTAAACTTTCTGGTGTTTATTTTTATTTATGTATATTGTATTTACTTGTTTTGCTAAACAAATTTGTCTTGTGTATTTGTCCCTTTTTGATATTTTCATATAAATCTTATAAATTTAGTGTTTATTTTTTAAATTATTCATTTTTTAGAGAATTATTATTTTTAAGTTTGCTATAAGACATACATAATCACCAAAGAGAGACAGAGAGCAAGAAAGAGGGAAATTAAGAAAGCAATCTACCAGTCCAGGACTTGAACTACAGTTGACCATGTGGGAGTCCAGAACCTTAACCATGATACCAGCTGCTGGCTCTAATATTTAGTATTTATTTAAAATATAAACTTATTTATTAACCAACTAGAAAACCCTGTGATTATATGTTTCAAAAGTAGTTTCAAGCTTTCAAATTGGATCACTGTTCCTTCCTCCAGAATTTTTGTAGACAGTATTAGTACAGTTAATCTAAAAGAAACTTCTTTCCATGAGTCATGTTTGGATAGTATGTAGAACTAACTTTTTCCTCACCATGAGTATGGCATGAAGGGATTATGCCACAGCATCTGTATCTCTAGAGATGAAATGGATATAGTTATTATGTTAATATTCTCTGATGTTGGATGCATTTCTAAAATACACACATAGATTTGACCAGTTGTGATCTATGTTCTGTCAAGTATTTTTTCTTGGACTTTTTTAGTATTTCACTGTACATTTTTTTTTTTTACTAATTTAATTATTTTTTAAAAATTTGCCAGAGGGTGCATGTCAGAGAGAGAGCGAAAGCAAGCAACTTTCATGGAGAATGGTCATATCACAATTTTTTATCCTTCATTGACAAATATGTGTTCAGGGACAGACACATTTCTGGTGGTTTCTCAATCTCTGGGCCAGGATTCAAGCTACAAGATTGGCGATGTGGGATCTGACTACATCAAGGACCAGGCCATGGAGCCAGGCCAAATATTTTAAAATCTAAGTCTCTAGCAGCACAACTCTCTAAGTAGAAATAACAATTACCCATATACCTTGGGTAAAAATTAAAAAAAAAAAAAAACTTAAAAATATTTTGCCAAATCTTGTTATTTGGAGAAGAAAACATAGGTTGTGTGTTTTGTTTTTAAGAGAGGTTTTTGTTGTAGGGCATGTATGTTAACCAGAAAGACAGAGAGACAGAGAGACAGAAAGCAAGAAATAAACACTCCTGGGGGGATGGCCACACTGTAATCCCTTCTCCTCCATTCTCCTCTTGGGACCTTGGGCACACATGCACACTTGTCCAGCATCAGTTCTTCACCATGGACCAGCAGATGGTGTAATGGTTACATCACTGGACTTCCACATAATGGACCGCAGTTTGAGTCCTGGAATTGGTTGCTTAAACCTCATAATGGGCACATGTGTGTGCATGCTGAAAATGCCAAAAGGAGAATGAAAAATTAGGGATTCTGGTGTGGCCATCCCGTCTGGGTGGTTATTTCTCACTTTCTATCTCTCCATCTGTCTCTGTCTCACTGTTGAAGGCACATAGTTAATAGCAAAACTCTCTGTAGAAATAAAATAAATAAATAATTCAGCAGGTGTTATGGTGATTAAGGTGGTTGGATTTCCACATGATCTATGATTCAAGTTCTGGACTCAGTGTCTTGAAAATCATGCTGGGCACATGTGTGTGCATACCCAAAATCCAAAGAAAAGAAAGGAGTAGGAGGTATTGCACCACCCCCATCTCCCGCAGGGGGGTATTTCATCACATTTTCTCTCTCTCTGGTGAATGCACACACTAACCAGCTTTAGGCAAAAGCTAAAAAAAATAAAATAAAAAAAATAAAAAATTCCAGGCGTCAGCAGGTGGTGTCATGGTTTATGTGGACTCCTACTTGACTTGACTTATCATGGTATGAGTTCCAGAACTGGAAGATTAAAAGTCATGCCAGTTATTTGAACATGCTTGCCAAAAATCACAGGAGAATAATGTAGTAGAAGGAATTGTGGTGCGGCCATTACCCTCTGGGGTCGAGGGAGGGGGTCTTTCCCTCTCACAGTCTCTCTCTGATGAGTGCACATGTACTATGGAAAAAAAAATTTAAAAAAACCTCCAAAAGTTATCAGGTGCTGGTGAAGGGTGTTTACCTGCCAGGGAAGAATAGGCTGGTCTGCATCTCCTGGAGATTCCATTTCTATTTTATGCAAAAGCATCTTAGAAAGAACTTGGGCCACCAAATGCACAGTGTGATAGATAAAATAGCTGGGGTCAGATATGATCATCTTGTTCCACTCAGATGGTATAAACTCTACCGTTGAATTTGGAAGGTAGTCTCCAAGTTTGCTACATAGTGATACAGCAAGTGAGCATTTAAAAAAGTATAGCCAGAGTTTACTGAAGCACAAATCTGGGTATTGGGAAGGGTTCACTGTCTTGAGAAATTGTTTAAAGCCAGAAATTTTCCTTTCCTGGTTTGAAAATAAGAGGCTTCCATGGAAAAAGCTGTGTATGTGTTCTGCAGAAGGCAATATGGTTTTCCACTCAAAGGAGTCAAGATTACTCATGATCCATACCTTTCCTGAAATTGAATAGAATTGTTTTCCTATTGCTAGGGTCGAGATAGTCCATTCATCACCTTGCAGCATATACACATTTGCAGATGAATCTCTGATCCTCCTATTAAGAGTAAAGTCACATAGTAGAAAGATACCTTTTGTGGCAGGGAGCATTTCTGTAAAGGCCACACAGATATCCTTTTCTGTCATCTTTGCCTTTACATCCTGAAGGAACTGCTCCCCTTGTGTGTCATCAGATACATAGAGTACCACCCACATCCAGCCAAAATGCAGCAACAAGCAGATGATTCCATGAGCCAGAGAACTGTCCTTGGTGGCCATCTGATAAACTGATGGAAATTGGTTTTTATCACTTAGAATGGGGTCAAAAGGACCATATGTGACCTGAATAAGAAAGAAATAATCTGATTCTAACCTTACTAGGATTTTGGATAGTCCCACTTAAACAGCTGGGACAACTTAAATATCTACCTGACAAGATCAGAGAATGGAATATTGAGTGAAGAAAATGCATGCTGTGATTAAGAGCAGTAGAAGACTGTTTATCAGGCCCATTTCTTTCAGTAATGAACATGTGGCTAGACCAAGTAATAATATCTCTTCCAGACCAAAACATAAAAGAAAAAGCATAAGGTTAAATAATTGTTTTATTGTGTACTGTAGGAACTGAGGGATGCATAAATTTATAAAAAATAGTGCAACAAGATGGTGATTCTGCTATCTTGAGTTCATGTGGCATAAGGATCAGAGGCTTCCTTTCCTAGCAGCCAAGGTTAATAATGTCAACTCTGAGAAAAAATACTGTGTTGATTTTTTTATACTGTGTTTTATCACCACAGAATAAACTATATCATCTTAAAACACATTTAGGCTCTCTGATTTTTTTTTTTCAAAATTAATTAATGTACATTCATTCCCTGAGCATTGTCACAACATACAAAATGTGATTTCCCATCCAGAGTACGCTGCATAGTAGCTTAATCATACATGTTATCATCAATAATTTTCCATTTCTAGTTATATATATATATATATATATATATATATATATATATATATAAAACATAGCTCTAGAAAATATATATATATTTTTCCCCTATTGCTCACCCTCTGCCATTTCCCAGCCTTCTCCCACAGTATCTCAGGTGTCCACAGTTGTTTTCCGTTACTTTCCCCCCATATTTTATTGATTTGCAAACTTTCTTAAATAATCTAACTACTTTTAATAGCAAGCTCTGCTGATATATACATATCTAGGAATATATGTCTGACAGAAGGCATGACACTGAGTAGAATGAATACACTGTAAGGTAGCACCTAGCTGACGCTATATAGTTTATTATGGTCATTAATTATGTATTTTTTACTATATTTTTTACTTTCAAGAAAAGCAGATTCAACTTTAATAAATCAGAGAAATGCTAAGGAAATATGCTTAAAACTTAAAGCCAGGAAACAGGTTGGGATTTTGTTCAAATAGTAAGTACATGAACCTATCAGCAGCTCAAGACAAGACAAAAATCCTTAAAACCAGAAAACTAAGCCTAGAAAAAAAATGTTTTAGTTAAAAGTCATAAAATTCTATTTCACCAGTTCAGTTTCATGTACTTCATCTTTCGTTTAGTTTCCATTTTCCCAATTAAATTCTAGGATATAATTTTCAACTCCAGACTTGTCCCCATGATTAAGTTGGCCATTTTCTTAGTTTTTGAAGTCTTATTTCTGTGCAACTGTATTTAATTTTCCTGGTATAGCACTCCCTGCAGAAATTCTTGGAGCTCTGGTCTGGTGTTGGTAAATTCATTCAGATTTTATCTGAGAATGTTCTTGTCTTTTCTTCCAATATGAAGGATAGTCTTGCCGGGTATAGTATCTGTGGTTGCAATTGCTTTTCCCTTAACACTTTGAATATATTTTCCTATTCTTTCTTCACTCGCATTGTTTCTGATGAGAGATCCCATGTCAGCCTGATGGAATATTCTTTGTAGGTAACCTGACACTTCTCTCTTGCCAATCTATGTATCTTTTCTTTGTCTGTGGTTTTGGTCAATCTGGTTATAATGTGTCTTGGAGATCTTCTTGGGTTGATTCTATAGGGGTCCTTTATATTTCTTGGGACTGGATCTTTGAATGCCTCTGTAGGTTTGGAAAGTTTTCTTCCAGGATTTCATGGAATAGATTGTCAATGATTTTATGGGTCTCTTCCTTTTCTGGGATACAAATTATCAGGATGTTTGAACGTTTGATGGTATCTAGTATTTCTTGTATAGTAGTCTCATTTTTTATTTTGGCAATTTTTTCAGTCTTCATGGTGGATTTTCCTAGGCCAACGATTCTATCGTCTACATCTGAGACTCTATTTTCTGTATGATCTAGTCTGCTTTTAAAACTTTCAAGGGAGGTTTTGACTTCCTGTCTTGTAGTCTTCATCTTTAAGAGGTCCATTTGATTCTTTTTTATAGTGTGAATTTCCTCTTTTAAATCTTGCAAGAATTTCCTCACCTTGTGAAGCTCATCAGCTCCTTTCTGCTGCCTCTTTGGCAATTCATTGTCTCCCTATTCTTCGATCTCTGTGAGTCTTGTAACCATGAAAATTATACATTCTTTATCACGCATTTCCATAAATTTCATCATACTGTCTGAAGATGAAGAGTTATTTTTATATTGGAGGACATAAAAGCAGTGAAAGTACTTAATGAGAATAAGACAGTGTGAAACGGGGGGGGGGTGAAGAGAAGAGGATAGAGAAAGCAAGAGAACAAATAGAGAGGCAGGACGTTAGTGGGAAACAGATATGGCTTATTACCAGTTAATGATGGCATGTATAGTATTCTCAAGTGGATTGGTCTGAGAAATATTTCATGATGGGTAAAGTCTTTTTACAAGCTTAATGAGAAATAGTGATTGACTGTTTAAAAAAATTAGCAAAATAATAATGATTGGGAAAAACATTAAAAAATATTGAATGATGAAGTGGGGAGATTAATGTTTCTGTATTGACTGACATGCATGGCATTCCCTTTTGAAAAAGCAATGTAATACACTGTAAAGTTATATGCAATCCAATGTAATATAAACAAGATTATGATGATAGTAAAAAAAATTTTAAGAAAATTAGACATAAACAACAAAAAAAGAGGAGTTATTTTTCCTTGGAGGAGAGGTATTTTCTTGTTTTTCCATATTTCTTGTGACCATGTGGTGATTTCTAGTCATCTGATGGATGGTGCATTTCTTCTAATTCTTCAAGTTCAGTATGAGTGTTCAGAGGCATGCAGGAGGAGGTGATCTGCAATCTCTCTTCTGTTCTGTTCTCACTCTTTCTGCATCAGAATCAGTGGGAATAGAGGAATATTCTGACCCTAACTGTATTCAGATGTTTAGATCCTGTTCACTTGGACCTCTCTAGACAGTGAGTAGAGGCTGAGAAGCCAATGAGTAAAGATAAAAAAAAAAGAAAAGAATTAGAAAAAAGGAAAGAAGAAAATATAAGAAGAAAAAAGGATAATAAAGAACTATAGATTTTAATATTAAAATGCAAAAATTGAAAACTGCACAGCATGTACTATTTCACAGCTGAAGTTCAGGATCTATGTGGAGATAGGCCTGGGTTTGTGCCTTTCCTAAATAGAAGGGAAGAGGCACCTATTAACACAATAAAGGGACTTGAAAGCTCAGAAAGTACTTTACCTTAAAAAAATTTAAAAACTTAGGGAGACACAGAGAGACAGAGAGAAATGGAGACAAAGAGACAGGTAACACTACTCACTAGAAATAAGTGAGGAAGAAGTCTCAGCAGAAAATTTTCATTTGAAGTCTCTGAAAGCACTATTTCACAACTGAAGTTCAGGATCCATGTCCTCTCTGACATTTTTAAAATGTATTTTTTCAAGATTGTGATTCTCCTTAAGCTAATATGTGTGCCAGTAATGTTTTCTGAAACTTTTATTAGACAGATTCCCTGGAAGAATCTCTGAGGTGGAGAGCTATTATGTGGAGAGTAACTGGAAGTGCCTTCAAGAGATCCACCAGCATGGGTGTGAGGAAGGGCAGAGGGAGCTGGTATACCTCAACTACTGTAACTGAGCCATACCTAACTTGGAGGATCTCCAGTGCTGGAATGTCCTTTCTTTGTTCAATATTGTAATGAATGCAAATTTTTTTGTATCTTGTATCAAATTGTCCAATAAATGTCCCCTGATATTTTCCTCTCTCAAGATAAGGTAAATGTCCTCTCAGTTTATACTTTTTAGGAGACATCTTTAAATTCGCCATCAGTGTTCCCAACAGTGGGAGTTGAATGTAATGGATATGGATGGGCATTTGAGTAAAACTTAACAGATTCCACTTATCTTGTTATTTTTAATTTGTTAGAGGGCAAATTGTATTGTGTGTGCCTGCCACAGAGAGACAGACAAAAGTGAGAAATAACCCCTCATAGGGGATGGGCATGTTAATATTTCTTCTAAATTTTCCATTGGTGGGATTTGGGACATGCAAGTGCACAAGCCCAGTGTGTTCTTTAAGCCACCTGGATCAAAATTTGAACCATGCAGTCAGCCATGTGGGATTCAGCCACATTAACTATCAAATCACCAACTGGCCCACCTCTGATCTTTTTCTTTCTTTCTCATCTTTGTACTGTTAATAATCCCATAACTTAGGAAATTACCGTGTTTTTGTTCTGTGTTTCATAAAATTGTGCACAACCAACCAAGAGAAGTATTGAGGGATGCAAGGGGTACGTAAACTCAGCTTTCAATTTTTATTTGCTCGTATGTGAGAAGATGGCATTAAAAGCTATCCAACTCTCATTCCCCATCCTGGCAACCCACTTACCTGTGGGATTTTAGAGAGTTCCAAAAGGGTTCCAACTTGGGCTGAAAATGTTGTTGTGTTTCCTGTAATGATAGCAACAGGGTGTTTCTGTGTCTGGCAGTTATAGTTTGGCAGGGTCTCATTCCCTCCAGAGAGCAAAAACAGAGGACTTTGTAAAGTTCTTTTGTCACTGGGAAATGCGTTGTAGATATCATAACCCAGGGAAAGGTTAGGGAGCAAATGGAGGCTCTTATTGATCTCCTCAATGGCAAAGAGAAGGGCCAATACATATTGGTAGCTCTCCCATTCGTACCTACACAGAGGGGACAGTGTTAGAAAATACAATAAATTCGTGTAATTCAGGGTAAATTCTTCAGCCAAGTCACAAGACATAAAGGTTTAGGTCTAGGAATCCATTCAGAGATTCTCCTGCACTGGTACATAGAGCTGGTGTGAGTAATATTCACAGGGCTCTAGAAAACCTTGAAATATTTTTCTCTCTACTTAAGCAAATTGTGTCCAAACAATGAACAGAGGTTCCCAGGGCCTTGTGAGGGAGATGAGGTTTTTGTTTAGCTGGATGATGACTCTGTCACCTGAACAGAGGTGATATTAAAGGAGGATTATTAATGTATAGAAAAGACAACTTTTTTACAGGCTGGGATTAAGGAGTGCATACATTCATTATTTTTTATACATTTTTAAAATGTATATATAGGCAAGTTATAATATGTGTGTGTGTATATATACACACACACACACACACACACATATATATGTGTGTGTGTGTGTGTGTGTGTGTGTGTGTATATATATATATATATATATATCATCCAAAATGGTTTTAGGATTTTTAAATATAACATGGAACAACTGGACTATGGTAGTTAATATATATATCACCTGAAATATTTTATATTTTCTGTGAGGGTAACATTGGCATCATACTCCCTTAGCACTATTGGAAAGAATAGCACTCAATTGTGAGTTATAGTTCTCATGATTACACTAACCTTTATAATCCTTCTCGAATGTACCCACATGTCATCTTGTTTCTATGTAGGTCCAGAAACCATGACTGAAACATTTTTTGTTTTCCCTATGTTCTAGAAATTTTAAATAACATCTGGTGGGGCTAGCAATTGGTACGGTGGTTAAGGCACTAGACTTTCAAATAAGCTGACCACAGTTTGAGTTCCGGCCCTGGCAACTTGCTTTCTCTCTCTCTTTCTCTCTCTGTGTGTCTCTCTCTTCCCCCCCCCCCGCTGGTGAGCACACATGCCCTATAGCACATTCAAAACAAAATAATAACAGATAAAATTAAATAAATAATTATAAAAGGTGGCCTCTGGCTTGTCAGTTTTTTAACCATTTGCCACATTTCAGGTTCTTTTTGGTGGCTTTTTCTATAGTTTTATACACCTCTACATCAATTGCTTGAAAAAACTGTTGTTAAGTATGTTTTCGTTGAAAATTATATATTTAATTCAGATGTTGTATTCACTTACTGACTACATTGAGTGTTTCTACCAATTTCTAAAAACATTTTTCTCTGCAGTTAATTGATCTTTTAATTGTTCATTTCCTTCTTGGTAGTTCTTTACTTTTAAATGAATATTAGCTAAAACTATTTTTTGAGATTTAAAAAATTGCTCAGTTTTGTTTCTTACTGAATTATTGTTATGTAATATCTTTAATTCTGTCTCCAGTCTCTGGATTTATTCTGGTCTTAATCTCTTAAATTTTGACTTTAACATAAACATTAAACAAATTTTAATATTTTTTTTCCTGAGAGGTTTTGCCCTAGAGTGCACTAGTTTGTTGAAGAAAGAGAGGGTCGCACAGTGAGAGGGAAAGTGAGAAATTATCTCCAAAGGGCATGGTCCATCTGGAGATCCCCTATCCTCTCTTCTCTTCCTGGGACCCTGGGCATGCATGCACACATGTCCAGGTGTGATTTTCAAACCACCAGCTCCAGTAGTCAAAGAGCAGTTGGTCATGTTTCTCAGGCAACTTTATTCAGTACTCAAACCATGTAGTCAGCCATATGGAATCCAGCTGCCTTAACTTCATGCTGAGTTAGGAGTTTGACTCCACTCTAGGTAGATAGGGAATGAATTCTGCATAATTGTGTTACTGTGGTTTTGATTTCTGTGCCTGGTAAATGTTCACTGTGTCCCCATTACAAATCTCAAAGGAATTAATGACTCCTGTTGCTGGGCTAAAATCAGACTGAAAACAGTCACTGTGTGTAGCACAAAGTAAGTTACAAGCTGCTGGGTCTGCAACTCAAACTTCGACCATGTGGGAGTAGAGCTACTTAACCACTAGGTCACCTGCTGGCCCCTTGATAAAACTTTAATCAGACTTCAGAGAGTTTGTCTGTCCTATCTGCACACTTGCATATAATTCACACAAGTGAATTTGGCCAGAATCTCCATTACCTGTAATGTTACCACTTAGTAATTTTCTATCCAATTACTCCTAACTTGTTATTTGGGTTTAAATCCTTGTCCTTCCTATATTCAGAGTTGAACCTAATATTCCTGAATTACTGCAAAATTTCATAATCAGACTTCTCATATATTTTTTGAGACTTTAAATAAAGCATTCTTTACTCTGCTTTAAAATGTATGAAGACATGTGCAGATGTCATGGTGTTTAAGGCTCTGGATTTCCACATGACTGACCATTTTATAAGCACCAGTCTTCCAGCTTGAAAATGATGCTGGGCACATGTGCATGCCTGAGAGGAGAATGAATATTGGGGTGAGGTGTGGCAATCCTTCCTGGTTAATATATTGTGATGGCTTTACAAAGCCATGACTTTTCTACAAAGCACATTTCTACAATCCCCTAGTTAGTGGTGAGCACCAGAGTCAGCACCTTGATGCTAACATTAACTTAATGTCAGGAGCTCAGTGTCTCAATATGTATGTGGGCCTCACTATACAGGTCTTGGTTATAAAAGGGCTGAGGTACAAACAATTTCACTCATTCTGAGCTTCCCAAAGACTGAATATGACGATAGTGCAGACAAAATGGACAACAAACTATATTAATTTTTCTCTTCTGTCTCAAAAGAAATGGAGAAACTGAAAGTTAAAAAAAAGATAGTAAGAGGACAATAAGGCAGAACATCCTGAGTTCACAATTCTGCACTTCTCACATTTCTGTGCATATTAAATTATTCTCAAGTGGGATTAATCACACACACATATATGCAAACTACGTTATTACACAGTTATAATCACATTTTCAGATACATATAACCAACAACTTACCAATCATCTCTCACTTCTTGAGTTGGCCTTATCTGATAATTTTGTGTAAGTGTAAGTGTATCTTCTTCCGCCATGCTATAAAGAGGAATAAAAGCAGCCAGTACCAGGTCCCCATCCTTGTAGACACTTGGCTTCAGGTATTTACCACAGCTAATCGCCTCATATGCTGTTTGTAAAGGCTGCAGAAGTAGCAAGACACTAATCAACAGTAATGACATGTCTGAGCTGACCCAACACAGATAAAAAGCCCTATGTGTGTGAGCTGAGAAGGAGATGGAACTGGACTTTGTCTCCAGGCTCAGCTGTCTGTTAGGAAAGGGAACTCTGTGGAGGGCACAGGGTATCCTCACTTTTACAGTTTCACTTCAAC
Source organism: Tupaia tana (assembly GCA_026018925.1). NCBI lineage: Eukaryota > Metazoa > Chordata > Mammalia > Scandentia > Tupaiidae > Tupaia > Tupaia tana. The sequence continues at coordinate 5,291,953 of JAKSZU010000024.1, forward strand.
CTGTCCAAAGCATGTGCCAAACTGGCATGACAGACTGAAACACAGATAGAAACATTTTAAAAGGGCAATTTTACAGGAGTAATGGTACTGAGACTCACGCTTAATCTGAGCAGCTCTGACTTTCTTGGGTTTTTACTGTTTCACTTAAGTCCCATCCAGGAACTGTGGGGATCTCTCTACCCTGGGGCTCTGCACCTGTCACCCTCTATTTTGGTGAAAAACAATTTGGGAAAAACATATTTTGCCTGTTTTTCTCCCCCAGCCTTTATGATTTTATAATGACCAAGTAAGCTTTGGGGACCACTCCATCCTGAGACAACAAGTTTTGTAATTTTGTAACCAGGAGAGGTTCAAAGTGCTTGTTTCACAAAACTACTGTTACTATTTTTTAATGCTGTTAAAATCCACAGAAGTTGGATCAACAGGTTCCATTGTGGTTATTTTCTCTAAAGTGAGCTTGCCATTAGTTGTACATGATTTTTCCACTCTGTGTGCTCTCTGTGAATTGCCCTTGGAGGCTGGCCCCTTCCCATCACCCTCCTTGAGCTGCTTTCTCCTCTGTCCTCTTGACTCTGCCATGTCTTCACCTGTCCTTGTTTTTTATAAAATAATTGGAGGAGAAAGTATGAAAAGTAGTCACAATATAACCTTAACATAACTTAGGATAAACACAATTAAGGTGGACAAAATATTGGAAGAAATCATAGAGTATTCTAAAGTCAAAATGAACATTTGGGGGTAGTTGAGCAATTGTGTTCTTTTACTGGCATGAATGACCTACAGATGGCTACAGTTATTTATTGTGTCTGTCTTAATCAGAACATAATTAATTTAAATTTTCCTTATACTGTTTTCAAAAATTATGAAAGAAGGAACACTGACCCAATTTTAAAACATGGAACCACTTTTGATACATATAGTCTCAGGATATCCTACTTGGTTTATAAATAAGTTTATAGTTTAAATAAACATTAAATCATGGAACCAGCAGGTGGCATCATGGTTAAGGCACTGGACTCTCACATGGTTGACTGTGTTGAAGCCTGGGCCTGGTGATATTTTCCCTCTCACTCTTGCTCTCTGTCTCTCTTTGGTGAGTACACATGCCTTAGAGCAAACCTAAAAACAATGATAATAAATAAAATAAAATTGGGACCAGCAGGTGGCATGGTGGTTAAGGTGCTGGACACTCCCACATGGCCGACCAGTGTTTGAGTTCTGAATCTGGTGACTTGCTTTCTCACTTCCTCTCTCTCTCTCACTCTCACCCTCTGTCTCTCTCTGGTCAAATTCAAAAATAAGTGAATGAATAAATAAAATAAAATAAATAATTATTATTAAAAATAAATAAATAAAATAAATAGTGTAAAAAACATAAATTAATAAATTATGTATAAAATACCTTTATCAAAAAGATACAATACATTAGATAAATACTTTGAGAAAAATAAATACATATAATATACATACATAAAAATAAAGATCAGAAAGTTAATTTCCATTTTTATTTCTACTTGTACTAGTAATAACAACATTTGGTTTGCACTTTGAGCAAGTTTGAGGTTGACTCTAGGAAAAGCAAGTAGTTTTGTCTAAATGGTAACCTAGATATGTTAAAAATGAGAGTGGTTGTATTTTAAAATTTTAAAGACTGAAAGAACAGTGGTATAAACAATAAAAGTTAATTTTTGCAAAAGCATGTCATAAATTCTAAACTAAGGGACTAACATACTTTATTTAAAAATCTCCTTAATGAGGCCTGTGAGTGGTATGGTGGTTATGTCTATAGACTTCTACATCTTCCACATGGCTGACTGCACTTTGAGTCCCAGACCTGAGAGCTTGCTTTTTCACTTTTCTCTCTCTCTCTTTCTTTCTCTCTCTCTCTCTCACTGTCTCGCTCTCTCTCATAAGCTCTCATCACCTATAGCAAATTGAAAAAGATGATAGTAAGCAAAATAAAATGGGTAACTCTTCAAAAAATACTCTAGTGTAATGGATCTACAGTGTGTTGAATAAGACAGCTAGTTGAATTCCACATGGCCCAAGTCCCAGACCTGGAGGCTTGAAAAAACATGCCAGGCATAAGTGTATGCATATATTCCCAAAATCCCAAAAGAAAGGAGAAATGAAGAAGGGATTACAGTTCATTCCCTACAGGAGGGTGATTTTTCTTGTCTCTCACAGTCAGTCTCTCTCTGGGAAGGATGCAAGCTCAGTAGGAATAGAAAACATCTTTAGAATTTAAAAGCTGGGGACAGCAGATGGCATATTGATTATGTCACTGGACTCCCATACAGTGGACTGTGGTTCAAGTCTCAGAGGCTTTAAAATCATGCCAGGGGTGTATCCATGCATGCCTAAAATCCCAAGAGGAGAATGGAGGAAAGGGGGTTGCAGCATGATCATCCTGCCTGGGGGTGATTTCTTACTTTCTGTCTCTGTTTCTCTCTGTCTCTCTGGAAGCACACATGCCCTATAGCAAAAATCTCGCTAAATTAAAAAAAGGATTTAAATATTTTAAATTTATATATATGTTATAAATTGTTTCTTTTTATGTCCCATGACAGTAACACATTTACCAAAAGAAGTTCAAAATAAAGATAAAGAACAAAACAGGTTTTTTCTTTAAAAAAAAAAAAAAAGTTTGATTGAGGTGCAAATAGTATCCAAAAAATTGTACATATTTAATGTACATTTTTGGCTCAACTTATAGAAGTGTATAATTTTATACTACTCCTACCACTATGAAGAATCTAAAGCTTTTTTGGGAACCAGCAGTTAGTGTAATGGCTATGTCGCTGGACTCCCACATAGTCAATCTTGATTTGGGTCCCGGACCTGGTGGCTTAAAACTCACGCCGGGCGCGTGTGCGTGCATGCCCAAGATCCTGAGAGGAGAATGGAGGAGAAAGGATTGTGGCATGACCATCCCCCCTGGGGGGTGATTTCTTGATTTCTGTCTCTAATGTCTCTCTCTGTCTGTCTGGCGAGTGCACGCACCCTATAGCGAAAATCTCTCCAAAAAAAAAAAAAAAAAAAAAAAAAAAAAAAAGAATCTAAAGCTTTTCATACATATAGTGCCTTTTTAAAATTTTTCTACAAGGGGCCAGCAGATAGCATAGTAGTCACAGTGCTAAACTTCCACATGACTGGCAGACTGTGGTTCAAGCCCCAGACCTGGTGCCTCAGTTTTTTTGTCTCTCTTTATCTCTAGTCTAATTTTGAAAATAGCAATAAAGATGACATATGAATAGCTAAAAGGCATATGAAAAAAATGCTCAACATCCCTCATTGTAAGAGAAATGCAGATCAAACCAACGAGATATCACCTAACCCCAGTCAGAATGTCTAAGATTAAAAAAACAAAAAATGATAAATGCTGGTGGGGGTGTGCTGAAAATGGAACTCTCTTACACTGCTGGTGGGAATGTAAATTGATCCAACCACTGTGGAGAACAGTTTGGAGATTCCTCAAAAATCTACAAATAGAACTACCATATGATCCAGCAATCCCACTCCTTGGTATCTACCCAAAGGACAGAAGAATTCTTAATTGGAAAAGTGCTTGCACATCGATGTTTATTGTGGCACTTTTCACAATTGCTAAGTCATGGAAACAACCCAAATGCCCATGAACTGATGAATGGTTAGAAAAACTGTGGCACATATATTCAATGGAATACTATTCATCCATAAAAAACAACAAAACCCTGGCTTTTGACAAGAAGTGGATGAATAGGAAGACTTACTGCTGAGTGAAGCAAGCCATGCTATGAAGGAGAGGCATTGTTTGTCCCCACTTAATATATACCGAGTGTCTGCACTCTATGACTTAAACTAATGGTCTAAAGGATATAGAGACACAGTATATAGATGTAAATACCAGATATACTGTTTGTGAAAGAGGAGGGTCTGAGGAAGGGCATTTGGGGGAGGGACAGGGAGGAAAAGCATTGATGGCACAAAGAGGTGTGGTGATGTCTGTTGAAGATATTTCGTAGTTTTATCAAAGGTACTGGGGAGAGATGTTTGCCTGTTGAAGTGTCCATTTTGTAAGACAAATAATAATGTGATTGAATGTATGGAAGAAAATGAAATAAAAAAACAAATTAATTAAAAAAATAGCAATAATAAGTAAAAATAAATAAATAATTTTTTTTTTTTTTTTCCTACACGTGCATGTGTTAGGAAAAGACGCAGAGGGGAAGTGGAAAATCACCACCCAGGGGGAATAGTCATGATGGAATCTTTTCTTCACCTCTGTTTTTATCTGGAATTTGGAACATGAGCACACATGTGTCCAGCGTTTTGTTTTCTTTTAAAATAATTATAATTATTTTATTTTATTTCAAAAATTTGGTCAGAGAGAGACAGAAAGAGAAAGGGGAAGTCAGAAAGCAAACCATCAAGTCCAGAACTTAAACCACAGTCAGCCATGTGGGAGTCCAGTACCTTAAGCACCATGCCACCTGCTGGCCCCACCCAGTGTTTTCTGTAAGCTGCAGGTGCAGGGCTCAAGGTGCTGGCTTAGTGATGTTGTGATTCAGCCACCTTAATCACACCACTCACTGGCTGACCCCATGTGTGCCCTTTATAAATGACCAAGTTTAGCCTCTAATTACTCCAAGCCAGTAATTTTATTATTCTGAGTTTTGTGAAAGTCCAAGTACAAGTCACTCGCCAAGAAACTTCCTAGAATTTTTCTTGTGATCTACAACCACTCTTCTATTGTCTTTAGAAAGAAAATAGAGAATGCATCTCACATGACCACCGTACTTAGTGACGACTCAAACCACTCTGAACAACTACAAAAAAAGGAAGAGATGTTAAAATAGAAGGATTACTTGATAGATATGGACTGCCCACCTACCTCTACCTTAAATGTATTCCTAATTTGTAAGTCATGCTTTTGATCCAACTTCATCCATTTTTGAGTAAAAGGCAATTGACAAACAGCATTGGGTACAATATGCCCCTTGATTAAATCAGAAAAATGGTACAGTATAATATCCAAAATCTTGTGAGATTTCCACATCACAGTTGGGGCTATTGGTGAATATAGGAGATTTTGTCTTCAAAATCACCCATGGTCAAGTCTTGGTCAACAATGAAGAGATGATGAATTAAAAGCAAAAAATATATATAACATATTGTATTTTCTTATTATTTTTATACATTCAATCACTATACTTCACTTAGTTTGTAAAGTGCATTTTCCAATATGAATAAATTTCACATCAGTCCAGTTGGGGATACTATAGATGTTGTTATCAACATGTAATAATCCACTTCTGTGTCCCAAAATATCTTTCTATTTTTCTCCTTAATGTCTTCCCTCACATTCTCCTCCTTCTCCCACTCTGTTCTCACAATAACTCAGTACTCAATTTGCTTTTCACCAGGCTAGCAGGTGGTGTAGTAGTGAAGGAGCTGGGTTCTCACCTATTCAACCATGGTTTATGTCCTGAATCTGGTGATTTGAAAATGAAGCTTGGCATGTGTATGTGCATGCATGCCCAAAATCCTGAAAGGAAAAAATGGAGGAAAAAGGATCATTGGTGTGGCCACCATCCTGAGGATTAACTTCTCACTTATTCCTGCTCTGTTTCTCTCTTTCTGGTGAAAGAAAATGACCTATGGCAGAAATCTAAAGTAAAATGAATTAAATTCTTGCCTCAGTGAAAATAGAAATCATTTTTTAAAATCTGCCTTTATATCCTGACTTTGTACTATGTGACTTTGCTTACTACAGAAAAACATCTGTTTTTTATATAGTGATTTGTTTTCTTAGGTTTCTTCAATGTGATAATGGATATGTATACAGAGTCGAACATTGTTTAATGAGAGAAATGCATTTTTTAATTTAACTTCATTTTCATTTCAGATAAATTTTTGCTATAGGGCATGTGTGCTTCCAGAGAGACCAAAAGAAAACTTAGATCAATCCCTGGGGAGAGGACCATGTCACAATCCCTTTTCCTCCATTCTCTTTTCAAAAGTTTGAGCTTACATGCTCATTCATCTGGTGTGAGACTCAAGCTGCCAGATCTGGGACTCAAACTGTATTTAGCCATGTGGGAATTCAGATTTATAAACAGTGCGCCATCTGCTGGTCTCTGAGAAATGCATTTTTAGGAAATTTTGCCTTTGCGTGAAGATCATAGATTGCACTTACACAAACACAGATGATATTGCACATTACACATGGAATTTATATGGCCTAGCCTACTATCTTATAGAACCACTATGATATATGCTTTTCATCATTGACTGAAATGCCTTCTATCTTTATAAAGCAGATGACTCATATATATGTCTATATATATATGTGTATGTGTGTAAAAAAGTTCCTCTGTGTACACTGAAACTCTTCATCATTTGTCAACAGAGTCCTTCTTATACTCTAAACACAAGGAGATTACAGATTAAAATACCATTCATGTTTTTGTAGATACCATTCATATTTCACCTTGTCATTTTGCATAAATTCTTATTTTTTACACAATTATTTATTCAATTATTTATTATTAGCCTACTTCAATTCGATGAGAGAGAGAGAAAGAGAGAATGTGAAAGCCAGTCAATGAGTCCAGGACTCATACTGTAGTTGGCCAAATGACAATCCAGTGTCTTAATCACCTTCCCACCTGCCAGCCTCTTGGATATCATTCTTCGCTGTACTAAACATCTCAAAGCATTGAATATAATCTCAGCCAAATAGATGAGGAAGAAGACTTATACAACAGGGGCCAGCAGATCATGTAGTAGTTACAATGCTGGACCCCCACATGACAAACCCCATTTTAAGTCTTGGGTCCATTGTCCAGAAACTCACATTGGGTGCTGTCCTGACCCACGGGACAGTCGAACAGGTTCCCTGGGCGAGGGAGTGAGAGATGGGACAAACACATGCACACACACAATACAAGGTGCTGATCAAGTCGTCTTCTTCCGTCTACTTCCGTTTATTGAGGAAAAATGGCAAGTTATATACAGCTGGTGGGCACCAATTGGTTGCCCGAAATGCAAATGAGATAGAACAGCATGAACCAGTCATTGATGTGGGCGGATCTCTCCTGTTGCCTAGAAATCCAACCACTTCCGGAGAGAACGGTTTGTCACATGATTTCTGAGAAACGGTTTGCTCAGTGAGGAAGAGAAGACTAATGGTTTCCAAGATGGTGGATAGCTCAAGATGGCTTCCATATGCAGTGCCCTCCACATGTCCCCCTTTTCTATTTTTTTCAAAGAGAGGAGAAAAACCTGGGGGAATCGTGCCTGTCTTAGGTTGGAGTCGTTTTTAGAGCCACACGTCCATCCTTACCCGTCATTGGAGAATCCCATTGCGATGATGGGTTTCCTGTCTTAGGTGGAAGGACTGAACAGCTGTTAGGCTCAGACTCTCTTATCCGTCTTTGGCTAACCGATTCAGTGCCTCAGGCAGGAGCAATGTCTAGGCTCCGCGATACTCCATCTCCAGGTTGTGGTAGTGGACTTGGATAGGCTGCATTTTTATGGAATTATCTGTTGTTTAAAGAAAGTCATGAGCTTACTAAAGAGAACAGGCCTCAAAGAGCAAACAATCAGTAAACCCAGAATCAGACCAAGTATGGGGAGGATAAAGGGGAGGAATCCATTCCATGCAGACCATAAGGGATTGTCAGAGAGTTGTCACGAACAATGCTGGACTTGTTGGTGTAAAAGCAGCAGCGTTCCTGTAAAGCAAGACAGAGACCCCCCCCTGTTCTTCCAGGAGGAGTGGCATCAGGATCAAAACCAGCAGCAGTAGTGTCGAAGAAGCAAAACAGGATCAGGTATTTAAGAAGGATCTTCATTTTGTGAATCTGTGGAAGGAGAAAGAGATATCTCAGGGCTTTCATCGTCCCTGGATGGCTTGTTAGAATCAATCTGTTTGATTAATCTTTCTGGTGGCCAATGAGCAGCATCCAGTTTTTGAGAATAGATGCAGACAGACCCTCTGCCCCAAATGAGGACAGGGTCCGGACCATTCCATGTATTGTCCAGAGGATCTTTCCACAAAACTGAGGCAAATTTTGTTTTGGTAGTTGAATGCCAGAAGCGCTCAACAGCTGAGTCTCCATCTTTATCAAGAGACAGGAAATTTAGGACAAAAAGAGCATGTGCCAGAAGGTTTTTTGGCGAGCCCTTTGTCTGTAAAAGATCTCCCTTTTTTAGCTTTTGGAGAGTATTTTTCAAGGAAAGATGAGCACGTTCAACAATGCCCTGTCCCTGGGGATTGTATGGAATTCCCGTAACATGTTTAATGTGAAGTTGTTTACCAAAAAAAGGGCAAAATTGTTTCCTGTGTAACCTGGGCCATTATCTGTCTTAATTTGTTGAGGTTTGCCCATAACAGAGTGCGACAAGTACATGGGAAATAACATGTTTGCCGGCCTCACCAGTTTGTGCCGTGGCAAAAATGAAACTGTTAAAGGTATCAACAGAAACATGAACATAAAACAAAATCATGGGCAGATAAAAAATATAAAAATTTATCTGGAGGAAAATGGTTATCAATAGTTCCAGTAAAGGAAGCACATGCAATAGGCCAGAAATCTGTTTGTTGGAAAAGCCAATTAACTTGGTCTTTAGTATACGGCTGGATGATTGTATCAGGATCTTTGCCATATGTCCAGGCCGACCACAATTGAAGCAATTGCCTCCATTATTACAGTTAAGAAACTGGCGAACAGTATATCCTTTAAGAGCAGCGACCAGAGCCAATCCTTGTTGGTATGCTGACCCAACATCAGAACATAGGCAAATATATCCGGATAAATCTGTCTTTTTTCTATATGGCCTGGTTGCTGCTTGACAAGCAGCATTAGCATTTTCATATGCCAATTGTTTAACAAAATTGGTACCTGCATCAGCACTGCCAAATATTTTCCCTGCTGCAGTAATTAACCAATGAACAAACTCAGAAAAAGGTTCGTCAGGCCCTTGTTTTATTGTTGTAAGGGAGGTACTTAAGTCTCCTTTAGTAGGAAGTTTTTTCCAAGCTCTCATGGCTGCTGTATTAATTTGAGCAAATAGCCCTGGATCATATTGTATTTGAGTGTCACTAGTTGTATAATTGCCTTCTCCCAAAAACATATCTGCTGTCCAGCCATTGTTGGCCTGGGCATTATGGCATGCTGTCTCCCTACAATTTTCCACATATTCTGATTTCCAAAGTAAGTGATCCCCTCCAGAGGGCGCAGCACGGGTCAATGTATGCCAATTTATTGGTGTAAGCCAATTTTCTGCCACCAAGTAAACTATGGCTAAAGTATATGGAGCTATAGCTCCATATTGAGCAACTGCTATTTTAATTTCTTTTGTAATGTTAAAATCAAAGCCATGTAGGTGGCGCCATGCTTGTCCTTGTATATCTGTGGTTTCTGTTACCGGGAAGGCTTCCTGCCCCTCAAAATCTATCAATGATTGGGTGGCACCCCGCCTCGCGTGCGGCAGCCGGGTCCGCACGGCCGGGGGGCTCTGCCTCGCATGCCGTGGCTCGGCCCCCGCTGCCTCTCCGGCACTGGGTGTGTCCCGCACTCGGTGCTTATGCGGGCCGCCAGGCTGGTGCGTGGCCGCCAGGCCTGTGCATGCGCGTGGCCGTCGAGCCTGCGCGTGGCCACCGGGCCTGCGTGTGGCCGCCGGGCCTGAGCCTGCGTGTAGCCGCTGGGCCTGAGCGTGGCCCCTGGGCCTGAACGTGGCCGCCAGGCCTGAGCGTGGCCGCTGGGCCTGCGTGTGGACCCCGCTCCTGAGCGTGGCCGCCGGGACTGTGCCTGACCGCTGGGCCTGAGCCTGAGCGTGGCCACCGTCCTGCGCGTGGTGGCCGGGTCTGAGTGTGGCCCCCGGGCATGTGTGTGTCCGCCGGGCCTGTGCATGGCTGCCGGGCCTGCACCTGAGAGTGGCCGCCGGGCCTGTGCGTGGTCGCCGGGTCTGCCCCCGCGCGTGACCGCCGGGTCTGCCCCGTGCATGGCCGCTGGGTCTGTGCGTGGCCACCGGGCCTGTGCATGGCCTCCGGGTCTGCGCGTGGCTGCTGGGCCTGAGTGTGGCTGCCGGGCCTGCACCTGTGTGTGGCCGCCAGCCTGGCACATGGCCGCTGGCCCAGCGCGTGTCCCCCGACCCAGCGTGTGGCCTCCGGGCCCAAGCGTGGCCACCGGGCCTGCGCGTGGCCTCTGGGCTGGAGCGTGGCCGCCGGGCCTGCACGTGGCCATCGGGCTGGCGCGTGGCCCCCCGGCCTGCGCGTGGTCACCGGCCACGGGTGGCAAACTGAAGCCGAAAACTAGGTCTGAGAACTTGCAGCTACAAGCAACTGAAAGAAACTTTAGCTATCTTAAACCAATTGAGAAATATATTGTATAGGAGGATTTTCTCTGCCTATGGACAGTGTGAAGATGATGGTTACCAGCCCTGCATTACTGCAGGGAAAAACAAGAACTACTCTACCATTCTTAAGGAAACCAGATACCCAAGGATGACTCACGCTGCAGATCCCCACAACACCACTCCCGGTAATCACAAGTTGGATGCTGTGCTGCATCAACTGATAATCATCTCTGCTTTCCAGAGCCACTTTCCTGAGACTATATCCCATTGAGATTCACCTGCAATGGCGGAACTGTACGAGATCCACCCTGAATCCAAACTTGAACTGAATCTATGCTCCCTATTGTTGAAAACTTTGTGAGCTGATGTTTGGAGAAAAAAAAAATTTGAAAGAACTGGAGGGTAGGATGGCAGGGAAGGAAGGCAACTGCAGATACTAGAGACAGTATGGGGGAGGTAATGGGAGTGAGTGGTTGAAGACAGAGGGGAGGGATTCGGGGAACAAACAACACACATGGTGAACACAGGAGTGAATAGTTGTCTATTGATGATCTATAAAGTGATGTCATTGTTTTGACTGATGTGCACTGTATTCATGCTGGGAAAAACCATGTTGTACACGGTAAAGAGGTGTAATGATTGAAAGTGAATATAGAAAGAAAAAAAAATGGCAAAGGGGAAAAAAAAAAAAAAGCAAGAGAACAAATAGAGAGGCATGACGTTGGTGGGACACAGATATGGTCTATTACCTGTTGATGATGTGTATAGTAGTCTCAACTGGATTGGTCTGAGAAATGTTTCATGTTGGGTAAAGTCTTTTTACTAGCCAAATGATAAGTAGAGATTGACTCTTTATAAAAATAATTGGAATAACAATAATAACAATCGGGAAAAATAATGAAAAGCTATTGGATGATGAAATGGGGATTATAGTGTCTCAGTATTGACTGATTGGCATGGTATTCCTTCTGGAGAAAGAAATGTGATACACTGTAAAGTTATATGTGATTCAATGCAAAATGGACAAGATTATGATGATAATAAATAAATAAAAAAATCTATCAATGATTGTAGTTTTTGAACTGGTTTAAGTTTTGTACCATGAGTAAAAGTGGGCTGGTGGTGATTCCATGAGGAATCTGCACTTTTAGATTTACCCACTTTTAGTTTTTCTAATTGTGATATTAATTCTTGATGTTCTTTTTCTAACTGAATTTGTTCTTTAAGTTGTTCTATCTTAGTCTGAACTTTTGCCTTAGGATCAATAACAGGCATCGCCAAAGATGGCGTGGATGTGACCGGGTTGTTAGATGGCGGTCGTTTTTTGAAAGGTGGCCATTTTAAATTATGGTATTTGCCTGTCTTCGTTTCTGAAGTTTTTTGTTCAGATGGCCATTTTGGGTTACTGCATGTGGCAGTCTTTGTTTCTAAAGTTTTTTGTTCAGACGGCCATTTTGGGTTACTGCACATGGCAGTCTTTGTTTCTAAAGTGTTTTCTTCAGATGGCCACTTTGGGTTACTGCACGTGGCAGTCTTGGCCTCTAAGATTTCATCCTCTGAACTAGATAATGACTCATTTTTCTTTGGCTCTTGGAGAGCCTTAAGGTTGTTTTTCTTTTTTAGTTTTTTAGATTTTTTGAGTTTTGTCTCTCTTTCGGGGCTTTTAACTTCTTCCTCACTATCTAGGGAAATAAGATCCTCTCCCTGTTCATTTTCAATTTTAGAATCCTTGGTTAGATCTGAGGTGGCTATAGCCTCCTCCTGGAGTTGATTATTTTGCATGATCTGCTCTCCCTTAACGACCATAATGACAAGAGCTTCTAATAAGCTCTGAATGGATATTTCTTGCTGACTAAGCTTTTGTCCCATTATTACCCGTACTTAAAATAAAACGTAAGTAAATACTTACCAGGACGTCTTCTCTACGTCCTCTATCTCGGGACGAGTCTCTGCAGTCCCCTTCTGGACGAGTCTATGCCGTCCGCTTCTGTGGCCTTTCCCACTGGCTTTTCTCACTTGCTCTGCACTGGAGCCTTCCTCGGGAGCTCTTCACTGGACCCCTCATGCCCAAGTCCCTGTTCAGGCGCCACGTGTCCCGACCCACGGGACAGTCGTACAGGTTCCCTGGGGGAGGGAGTGAGAGATGGGACAAACACACGCACACACACAATACGAGGTGCTGATCAAGTCGTCTTCTTTCGTCTACTTCCGTTTATTGAGGAAAAATGGCGAGTTATATACAGCTGGTGGGCACCAATTGGTTGCCCGAAATGCAAATGAGATAGAACAGCATGAACCAGTCATTGATGTGGGCGGATCTCTCCTGTTGCCTAGAAACCCAACCACTTCCGGAGAGAACGGTTGGTCACATGATTTCTGAGAAACAGTTTGCTCAGTGAGGAAGAGAAGCCTAATGGTTTCCAAGATGGTGGATAGCTCAAGATGGCTTCCATATGCAGTGCCCTCCACAGGGTGCATGTGCATGCATAGCCCAGATCCTGGGAGGAGATGGAGGAGGATGGATTGTGATGTGGCCATCTCCCCTGTGGGCTAATTTCTCATTTTCTCTCTCACTGTCTCTGTTTTTCTCTCTCTCTGGCAAGTGCACACACCCTTAGGCAAAACCTCTTACAAATTTATATAATGATTATGCTTTGCACATATTGTGTTATATATGAAAAGCAGCGTTCATCTGGCCTCAGAAGCCCCAAAGTGAATTAATCACATTCTCATCATTCTTCTAGCTCATGAAATTTAAGTTAACATTTTATTGTGCACCTACATATCACATTATTAGATATTTTAAAATCATGAACCTAAAATTTTCTATCCAACCAGATATGAGGACATAGTATACATATTCTTGGGAACACATCATTTTAGAATATTTACCTTGTAAAACTTTCATTAAGATTGTTTTAAAGAAAGTGATTATATTAGAGAAAAGAGTGACAAAAGGGATTTTTTAGTTGTGGGTAGGGTACTGTAATTAGACACCTTGAAGATAGTTGGCAAATAATACATAAAGCAGGCTGATAGGTCCCATGATGGTTAAAGCATTGGACTCCCACATGGTTGACCACAGTTCTTGTACTGGACTTGGTGGTTTGCTTTCTCGCTTTCCCTTCTCCTCTCTCTCTCTGTATTTCTGTTCATATTTAAAGGTAATAATAAATAAAATAATTTTTTAAAATTTAAAAATATTAATAATACATAAAAAACAAATGGAAGCATACTAGTGCTTTATTAGAAGCCCATGCAAAGGGGGGCCAGCAGATAGCATAGTGGTTAAGGCTCTAGTCTCCCACACAGCAGACTGCAGTTTTGAGTCCTGGCACCAGAGACTTGAAACATGTCAGGGACATGTGCATGGCTGATCCAAATTCTCAAAAGAAATAAAGAAAAAGTTGTGGTGTGGCCATCATACCAGGGGGTGTTTTCTCACTTTTCTGTCTCACCAGTGAGGGCATCTGCACTATAGCAAAAATCTCTCTCAAAAAACAAACAAACAACAACAAAAAATTAAAATAAAACCTAGTTAATATCAATGTGATGGGAGTTTAAATGATACACAGTGATGAATTATTAAAGGTAATATCTTTCTCTGAAGTGGAGAAGAATAGAGACATCCCATCAAGACAGTTCATAACATACATAATAATGACTAACGATTCTCTTTTCTGCTCAGGCTCCTGAATCTGTGTGTAGTCATATCTGTGTTCCTGGATTCCAAAATATTCCACAAGAAGGAATACCTGTTTGCTGTTTTATTTGTGTATTGTGCCCAGAGTCAGATATTTCAAATCAAACAAGAATGAAATGTATACACACACACACACACACACACACACACACACACACACACTATTAGTTTCTATTGGTTATTAAAATGAAACTGTTACTATTAGAAATAAAACATGGGGACCAGAAGGTGACGTGATGGTGAAGGCACTATCCCACATGGCTGACTGTGTTTTAATTGCAAATCCTGAGGCTTGAAAGTCATGCCAGGTACATGTACATGTGTGCACAAAATCTCCAGAAGAGAAAGGAAAAGAAGACTGTGGCAAGGCCATCACCTCTGGGAGGTGATTTGTCACTTTCTGTCTCTGGTGAGCATACTGTCTGCATAACAAAACTCTGTCTCTCTCTCTCTCTCTCAATCTCTCTCTCATCCCCCCCCCCACACACACAAAGAAATGACTCATAGAGCACCACTGTTCTTAATTCACATATTCATTATTTTGATATATTTATTTTATAAACACTATTACTGCCCTATTTTGTGTAAGCTGTTATCTGGCCATGCTCATTCTATTAGGCTCAACTCTGAAATGATTTCCAATGGACACCCTTGCAGTTTAGTGCTGGGTAAGACAGTGTCAATCTTAAATCTCATACTGGACCACATTAGACATGAAATGAAAGTTGTGTCATCATGAAGGTTACCTATGGCTGCCTTAAACTTTGAATCTGACTTTTATACCCAGATGATAAGCACGATGGAATTACAGATAAATTTTAATAAAAATATTTTAAACTTTTCAACCATGATCAAACTCTTGTGCAATTAAGAACAAAGAATTGGCTACTATCAGAATATTGCACTTTGAATTATATTGCAGGAAGAAAAAGAAACAGTTTAAAGATTGAAGACTCAAAATTCAGATAAATTTTATACTTGGGCACCACAAAACTTGCTGTCATACAAAATATAAAGTCAAACAATTATAAAAATAAAATGTAGTACTGTCAAATGTGAAATATGAAAAATTATAAGAAATCATGCTTCCATTTTTCTAATATATAAGGAATAACTATGGTTTTAATTCTTCCATAACTATTATGCAACTCCAAGCATTCTAACAGTAGAAATTATTTGGTTTTCATAGTTAGTAAAAATAGATATTTATGTTCAGGTTAGAATTTTATCTTCAAAAACTGTATTCTATTCCTTCTCCTTTGATGTTGAGGTAACTAATATATAATATGTATTCTGTATACTCTCAGTTCATAAGGTCATTTCGCACAAGGTATAGCAGCTTTACCTAGAGAGGCTGCTTTGGCTCAAGAAATTCAAGGTCCATGTTTTATCTTTTTTTGTTCATAAAAAAAAATTAATGTCAAAAAGTGAATATACCAAGAAAAAAATACTTATTTTTTGTGAATGAATTAAAAACCAAATAAGAGCACAAAACAAGAAATAAAAATAGAGATATGGAGACAGCCCATGGCATGGTGGTTAAGGTGAATGAATCCCACATGACCCAAATTGTGACTTGAATCCCAAACTAAATGACTTGGAAAATACACCAGGAGTTTTTATGTTGTTCAAAATAATGATAAGAGGAAAAAATGGTGCAGAAGGAATTGAGGCATGACCATTTTACAGAAGTCATGTTGCCTCAAGTTCTTTCTCTCTCTGGGTGACTCTCTCTTGGAAGTGAATAAGCCTTCTGGCAATTGTATTTTTTTAAAAATGAATAATAGAGGCCAGTAGGTGGCACAATTTATAAGGTGTTGGACTCCCACATAACTGACCTTGTTGAGTCTCAGCTCTGGCCATTAGCGTCCTTTCTCTCTCTCTCTCTCTCTCTCTCTCTCTCTCTCTCTCTCTCTCTCTCTCTCTCTCTCTCCATCTATGGTGAACACACATGCCCTAGAGAAAATTTTAAAACAGTAATAAATAAAATTAAATAAATAATTTTTTAAAGAAAAAGAAAAGAATAGCAAAAGAAAGGGTTTGAGACCCAGAAGAAAACAAATACATGTATGTGGGTGCCAAACCTATTCCTGAGACAGAAGTCTGGAGTATCTGCTGACTCTTGGAATAGGAATAGGTAATGCAAGATAAACATGTGATTAATTGTCACTCCAATCCTTTTCTTCTAAGAACTATTTATTTAATTTTATTTATCATTATTATTATTTAAATTTGCTACAGGTCATGCACACTCACCAGAGAGAGACAAGAAAAAAGAAATAGAAAGGGAAAGTGAGAAAGCAAGTTACCATGTCTGAGACTCAAAATGCAATAAGTCATGTGGGATCCTAAGATCTTTTTTTATTATTTTAAATTCTTTTATACATTCAATCACTATACATCACTTAGTGTGTAAAGTGAATTTTCCAACATGAATACATTTCTCACCAGTCCAGGAAGGGATACACTGCATGTTATCATCAACAAGTAATAATCCACTTCTATGCCCCATAAATGTCTTGGTTCTCTGTTTTACCTGAGACTCTTCTCCCATCATTTTTCCACACTAGGACCTTAACGGCCATGACACCTGCTGACTCCCACTATACTTCTTAGAGAAGCTATTGGGTTGTTGGAAGAGTCACAATGTATTTTCAGTTTTCTTCTTTTCTATGGAAAAATGCACCATGACTTTTTGGACAACCCAATACTATTGCCTCAGTATTACCAAAAGTAAATAAATACCTGAGAAAGTATTAGGCACATCATCTATTTTTTACAAAAAATAAAATGCATACATAATTCTTAATTTCCATAATCTCTGTGACTGTTTTCCTGCTACATAACAATAGAAGTGGGTATGTACAACAGAAACCACATAATATATAAAGGTTTGAAAAAGTACTACCAGCCTGTCAAAAATAAAATAGATTTATTTATAAACTATGCTCTCAGATGTATGTAAATGAATACTGCAAAATGAACATTCCATCCTTCTATCATACAATTATAATACCAATTTCTCAAACAATAGCTATATAGGAGCAATTAAATTCCACTCAAGATTTAACTGTTTTGGGAACCAGCAGTTAGCGTAATGGCAATGTTGCTGGATTCCCACGTAGTCGACCGCGGTTTGTGTCCCAGACCCGGTGGCTTAGAACTCACGCTGGGCATGTGTGCGTGCGTGCCCAAGATCCCGAGAGGAGAATGGAGGAGAAGGGATTGCTGCATGACCATCCCCTCTGGGGGGGGGATTTCTCGCTTTCTGTCTCTATGTCTCTGTCTGTCTGGTGAGCGCACACACCCTATAGCAAAAACCTCTCCAAAAAAAAAAAAAAAAAAAAAAAAAGATTTAACTGTTTTAAATTCAAAGAATTTTCTGGGGCCAGAAATTGTCATAGTGGTTTATTGTTGGACTCCCACATGGCCAAATATAGTTTAAGACCCAAACATGGTGCTTTAAAACTCATGTCAGGAAGGTTTGCACACATTCCCAAGATACCAGGGAGAGAATGGAGAAAAAGGAATTGCAGTATGGCCATTCTCTCTGAGGGTGATTTCTCACATTTTCTCTCACTGTGACTGTTTCTTTCCTTCTCTCTAGCAAGCACGCATGCCCTAAGGCAAAAACTTCTACAAAAAATAAATTAAACCTGTTTTCAACATTTACATAGGACTCCTTATGATAATATTGATAGAAAAATTAAAATATACAATGAGAAAAGTAGGTACACAGAGTGACATGTTATATACAAAAAAAATAGAAATTAGGATAGAGATAAGAGAATATTCCAGGAGAACAAGGTAAAGTTATTTCTCTTTGAATATTAATAAGAAAACTATTTATTTCTGTTGTGATGAACAAATATGATAAGCCATGAAAATGTAAGCTTTATCATAAGGAAAACTGATAAGAGAGTAGAGAAGAGATCTGGTATAAATTCGCATCATTCAGAGCTACAACATGGGCCAACCAATCCTCATATGCTGAGATCGAGTTTTAAATGACTTTGGGGCTACCTGAACCTGAAAGAATACTCCAAGTGTCATCAACATAGGTTCTTAATTTGGTATATCTTGTTATTACCTAAGGGGATTTATCTGTGGAAAATGATATAAAAGTGACCATTTCCTTCAACAATACAATTATTTTGTGAAATTATATTGCTGGATCTTTGTTTTGTCACCAAAGATGCAAAGCAGTGTGTCCTGTGCCCAGTTCAAGAGTATCCAAAAAGTGAAAGAACTCACTGCCTCCCCAAGCCTGTGACATTCCTGGTATTTGAGGAAGATTTTAGGATAGGCCTGGCCTGCATAGCTCTGTGCTCCTTTTTTCTCACTGCTGTAGTTTTGGGGATCTTTGTAAAGCACTGAGACACTCCCATTGTCAAGGCCAACAACCAGGCTCTCAGCTTTATTCTGCTCATCTCCCTCCTGCTGTGCTTCCTCTCTTCCTTGCTCTTCATTGACCATCCTAACAGTGTCACCTATGTCCTCCAAGAAGTTGCATTTGACCTTTTGTTCACTGTGTCTGTTTCCACTGTTCTGACCAAAACAATTACTGTGATTCTGGCATTCAAGGCCATAAAGCCTGGAAGAACCATGAGGTGCTTACTGCTCTCAGGGGCTTCCAATTCTTGTCATCCCCATTTGTTCCCTGATTCAAATGAATATCTGTGAAATCTGGCTGGAAACCTCTCACCCTTTCATTAACATAGACTCACACGCTAAGCCCAGAAACCTCATCACCATGTGCAACAAGGGCTCAGTCACTGTCTTCTACTGTGTCCTGGGCTACCTGGGCTTCTTGACTGTGGGGAGCTTCACTGTGGCTTTCCTGTCCAGGAACCTGCCTGACACATTTAATAAAGCCAATTTCCTTACATTCACAATGCTGATGTTCTGCAGTGTCTGGGTCACATTTGTCTCAGCACCAAGGGGAATTTCATGGTGACTGTGGAGGTCTTCTCCATCTTGGTCTCCACTGCAGGGCTCCTAGGCTACATTTGCCCCCAAGTATTATGCTATTCTGATAAGGCTTGATAAGAATTCCTGGGAAACTTTAAAAAACAGAAGAGGTTCCAAATAAAGTATAAGGTTTATATCATAAGATTGTATGACAATTTTAGGGTTTTGAACCAAAAATGTACTGATTTTATATTCTTATATATTAAAGTAACTAAAAATGACTGCCTTCTTAAATTCATTTTTAAAACAATCATTGCATGCATCTAATCTTTGACAGTTTTATACTTTCAACTATGATTGGTATATTAGATTAATGGATATTTCTTACATTATGGGATTTGATTAACAGCAACATTTTATTAATTATTTAGTATTTAGTGTGTTCTCCTAAAAAGCTTTTTACTTCTATATAGTCAGAAATAATGTGTTTACTTCCACATCTGGTTTATTTCTATCTTCTCTCTCTTTTCTAGGAATGTCTTGTTTTATTTAACTTTATTTATTATTTATTTTAATTTGACCAGAGAGTGAGGGAGAGTGAGAAAGCAAGCCACCAGGTGCAGGGGGACTTAAACTGCTGTCCATCTTGTGGGAGTCCAGTGCTCTCCACTACTGCACCACCTGCTGGCCACTGAAATTCAAAAATGATGCCAAGAACATAGACCAGGGAAAGAACAGTACTTCAATAAATGGTGCTGGAGATACTGGCTATTCATGTCAGAAAGCACAGATTACAAACTTAAATGTAAGACACAAAGCAGAACTGCAGAGGGAGAAATAGGGGAAATGCCTCAGGCATTGATCTGAGCACAAATATTTTGAAGAAGACCTGAAAATCAGAAGCAACAAAGGCAAAAAAAAAAAATCCCTCTGATATTATAGTAAACTAAAATGATTCTCCATTAGAAATAATCTACAGAAGAGACATGCTTCAGGAGAGGGTAAATATATTTTTAATCTATTCATCTAGTGCAGGATTAATATTCAGGGTATATAAGAAAATCAATAAACCAAAAAGAATAAAAAAAGAAAAAGAAAATTGAAAACAAAACCCTGATTACAGAATTAAATCAAGCCATAAATAAACATTTCTAAAGAAGACATACAATAGTCAAGTGTGTAAAAAAATGTTCAATATCACTAATTGCCAACAAAATATAAATCAAATTACAATGAGCTTTCACTTTACCCTGGTTAGAATGACCATTTTCTATAAGGTAAAAAATAACAAATTTGAAATGATAAAACAAGACACACTGCAAGGTTAACTTACCTGGGAAGGTTTAGAGTTCAAATTTTGAGAGCCCCCTGAGTGCACTTATCATACTTGTACCCACAATCTGAGGCTGGCTGTGGCTGAGGGTGTCTCAATAATGTGTTGAGACACTGGCATCAGTGCCTGTTTCTTTGTGTATGGCTCTCTCTCCCTCTCTTTGTCTCTTGAAAAGAATACACTTTGAAATATTTTTTAATGGGGGAAGTATGTAGGACACATGTGCTTGCTAAAGAAACAGAAACAGAGAAGGAAAGTAAGACCCTAGGGGGGCAAGCCATGTCACGATCCCGTCTCCTCCATTCTCCTCTCAGGGTTTTGGACACACACACACACACACACACACACACACTCAGTGTAATTTATAAGCCATTAGCTCCAGACTGTGGTTTGTCATGGGTGAGTCCAGCACCTTGACCACCTGCTGGCCACTTTGAAACAAGTTTTGAAAATAAACAGTGCTGGGCTTACAAGTAGCATGGTAAAGGTGCTGGATTCCACATGGTCCACTGCAACTTAGGTATCTGACTGGATGGCTTAAAGAGTGAACCAGACGTGTGCATTCCTACCCAAAATCATAAAGAGAATGAAGGAGAAGGGATTGTGGCTTGGTCATATCCTCTGCAGGGTGACACTGAATAGCCAAGACAATACTAAATAGACAAAGAAACAAACAAACAAAGAAAAGCTGGGGGAGTTATACTATGAACTTTTAAGTACACTAGAAAGCTATATGAACAAAAATAGCATGTGAATGACAAAAACTAAATAACATAAATAGACACATACCTCAATTTAACAAAAGAGGAAAAAAGAAATCAATCACTTTTTACACTCAACTGATTTCTTTTTTAAAGATTTTTTTAATTTAACTTTATTTATTATTATTTTTTTTTAATTTGACCAGAGAGAGACAGAGAGAGGGAAGGAAAGCAAGAAAGCAAGCTACCAGGTCTGGGACTCAAACCACAGCCAACCATATGGGGGTACAGTTCTCAACCACCTCACCACCTGGTGACCCCTTACTTTCAACAATGATGCAAAGAATATACACTGGGGAAGAACATCCCTTCAATAAGTGGTGCTGGAGATAATGGATATCCATGTGAGAAAGAACAGATTACAATCTTAAATGTAAGGCACAAAACAAAACTACAAAAGAAAAAATAGAGAAAATGCCTCACGTATTGGTCTGAGCATAAATTTGTTGAACAAGACCTGAAAATCAGAGGCAAAAAAAGCAGAAAGAGACAAGTAATATTATAGTAAACTAAAATAATTCTGCACAGCATATAATCAACAGGGTGAAGAGACTGCAGGAGAGGGTAAAGGTATTTTCAATCTATTCATTTAATGAAGGATTAATATTTAGAGTATATGAGAAACTCAATAAACCCAATAGCAATGAGAAAAAATAGCCCTGATTACAAAATTAAGTCAAGACATGAATAAAGATTTCCAAAGAAGACATACAATAGTCAAGTATGTAAGAAAATGCTCAATATCACTAATTACCAACAGAACATAAATTAAAGCTAAAAAATAATAAATGTGGGGCCGGGATTTTGTGAAGAGTTGGAGATGGAGCGGTTGTGGCTGCATTTCCTACCTCCAGCTGCAGTCAGTTTCTTTGCCTAGAACTTGGGAGCAAGTGGTTCCGAATCGAATCTCTTTTCCCTCACCTTCTTGCTTTTTTTGGCTTTGTGAGGAATCTTACCATCAATTGCAATGGCCAGCAATGTTACCAACAAGACAGATCCTCGCTCCATGAATTCCTGAGTATTTATTGGGAATCTCAACACTCTTGTGGTCACTCTTGACCACAAGAGTGTTGAGATGTGGAAGCAATCTTCTCGAAGTATGGCAAAATTGTGGGTTACTCTGTTCATAAGGGCTTTGCCTTCATTCAGTATGTTAATGAGAGGAATGCCCGGGCTGCTGTGGCAGGAGAGGATGGCAGGATGACTTCCGGCCAGGTTTTAAATATTAATCTGGCTGCAGAGTCAAAAGTGAACTGAGGAAAAGCAGGTGTGAAACGATCTGCAGCGGAGCTGTATGGTTCAGTACCAGAACACCCTTCTCCATCCCCTCTATTCAGCTCCTCTTTTGATTTCTACTATGACTTTCAACGCGATTATTATGACAGGATGTACAATTACCCAGCACGTGTTCCACCGCCACCTCCTATTGCTCGTGCTGTAGTGCCCTCAGAACGCCAGCGTGTATCTGGGAACACTTCACGAAGGGGCAAAAGCTTCAATTCTAAGCGTGGACAACGAAGATCGCCTTCCAAGTCTGGAAAGTTGAAAGGAGATGACATTCAGGCCATTAAGAAAGAGTTGATCCAGATAAAACAAAAAGTGGATTCTCTTCTGGAAAACCTGGAAAAATTGAAAAGGAACAGAGCAAACAAACAGCTGGAGTTGATCAAGGATGATGAAAAAGAGGCTGAGGAAGGAGAGGATGACAGAGACAGTGCCAATGGCGAGGATGACTCTTAAGCACATGGTGGGGTTTAGAAATCTTACCCATTATTTCTTTACCTAGGCGCTTGTCTAAGATCAAAATTTTCACCAGATCCTCTCCCCTAGTATCTTCAGCACATGCTCACTATTCTCCCCATCTTTGTCCTTCCCATGTCCATTAATTCATGCTGCCCTGCGCCTGGTCCCATTTCACTCCTTTTGATGCTCCTAGTAGTTTTGTTAAGTCTTACCCTGTAATTTTGCTTTTAATTTTGATACCACTTTATGATTTAACAATAAAAAGGATGTATGATTTTTATCAACTGTCTCCAAAATAATCTCTTGTTATGCAGGGAGTACAGTTCTTTTCATTCATTTATGAGTTCAGTAGTTGCTTCCCTAACTGCAAAGGCAGTATCATTTAGTTGAGTAGCACCTGAGAGCAGCTTTGAGTTAGAAGTATGTCTTATGCCCCACATTAGAGTGCCTGTGGGGCTGTTCAACACAAATGTAACAGTGTATTTTTGTGAATGGGAGTTGGCATGTCAATTGCATCCTCTAGAAAATAGTGTAATAGTCTTAAGATTTGTTTTCTAAAGTTGATACTGTGGGTTATTTTTGTGAACAGCCTGATGTTTGGGACCTTTTCCCCTCAAAATAAAGAAGTCCTTATTAAACCAGGAATTTGGAGAAAAAGAAATAATAATAATAAATGTGGGGCTGGATGATGATGACTTGATGAAACTTGACACACTGCAGGTTTAACTCACAAGAGAAGGTTTAGAATTTACCTCTGGAGACCTCCCTGAGTGTGCTGGGCATACTTTTACCCATAAGCTCAGCCTGGCTGAGGCTGGAAGGTAGATAATGTGTGAGACACTGTTGGAAGTGCCTGTTTCTCTGTCTATAGATCTCTTTCTTTCTCTTTGTCTCTTTTCTAGTGAAAAGAGTAAAGTTTGCAAACAGGTTTTTTTGTGGGGAGGGGTTGCCATATGCACACCAAAGTGATAGGAATGGAGAGAAGAAAACTGAGAAATAACCCCCAAAGAATTGCTACCCATTGCCACAATCCTTACTCTTCTTTCTATTTTCTTCTCAGGAGTTTGGGTGCACACACACACACACACACACACACACACACATGCCTAGTGTAATTTTTAAGCCACCAGTCCATGTTTCAAGTCATGGCAATATATGTGGGAAATCAGTGCCTTAATCATGATTCTATTTGCTGACCTCTTTGAAATATTTTTTTTTTTAAATGTGGTGTGTTGAAGGTGTTGGATCCCACAAGATCAACTGTGTAGTTCAAGTTCCTGACTGGATGGCATGTATTTATGTCTATCCCAAATCCAAAAGAAAATAGGGGAGAAGTAATTGTGTTTTCTCTCTCTCTCTTCTTTCTCTCTTTGTCTCTCTCTTCAGTGGCAAGTGCATGTGCCTGGTTGCAAAAACAAAAACCTGACTAATTTTATTTTGAGTCAATAGTTTGGAGTAGAGAACAGGCCTTCTGCAAGAGACAGCTCCATGGCTCCTGCGATCTAACCATTTTGGGGGAAATGGAGAAATGAAGAGGTTCCACTGATAATTCAGCCTCCAGCATACAAAACTCGCGTGATTGAACTTCTAAGTTTGGGAAGAAACCGACCATCCACCAGATGACTAGAAATCACTGCAGGACCACAAGAAATATGGGGAAGCAGGAAAATACCTCTCCTCCAAGGGAAAAGGATAACTCCTCTTCATCCACACACAGTTCAATGGAAATCATGGAAATGTCTGACAAAGAATTTAGAACATTCATAATGGCAAAGCTTATAGAGATGGAAGAAAAGAGAGACAAGGAATTGCTGAAGAGGAAGGAGAAAGGAGTTGAAGAGTTCCAGGAGGTGAGGAAATTCATGCAAGATCTAAAAGAGTAATTTCACACTTTACAAAAGAATCAGATGGAACTGTTAGAGATGAAGGCTATAATGCAGAAAGTCAAAATCTCCATTGAAAGTATTAAAAGCAGACTAGATCATACAGAAAATAGAATCTCAGACGTAGAAAAGAAAATTGCTAGCCTAGAAAAATCCACCACGAAGACTGAGAAAATGGCCCAGAAATTTGAGAATAATATACGAGAAATACTAGATACAATTAAACGTCCAAACATCCAGATAATAGGCATCCCAGAAGGCGAAGAAACTCTTAAGGGCATTGATAATCTATTCCATGAAATCCTGCAAGAAAACTTTCCAAACCTGGAGAGGCACTCAAAGATTCAGTCCCAAGAAGTACAGAGGACCCCAAATAGAATCAACCCTAGAAGATCTTCTCTATGACACATTATAGCCAGATTGACCAAAACCACAGACAAAGACAAGATACTAAGACTGGCAAGAGAAAAACGGCAAGTTACCTACAAAGGGTATCCCATCAGACTAACGGCAGACCTCTCATTGGAAAAATGAGAGTGAGGAAAGAATGGGAAAATATATTCAAAATATTAAGGGAAGAGCAATTTCAACCAAGAATTCTGTACCCAGCAAGATTATCATTCATTTGGGAAGAAAAGACACGAACATTCTCAGATAAACAAAACCTGAAAGAATTTACCAGCACTAGACCAGATCTCCAAGAAGTTCTTAAGGAAGTGCTATGTCAGTAAAATTAAATGCAGACACACAGAAATAAGAGATCAGAAACTAAGACAATGGGCAACTTAATTGTAGGGACAATGTCTGGAGTTGAGTTTTATATCCCAGAGTCCAATCTGGAAGATCGAACCTCAACAGAAACAGAAGAAAGATTAAGTACATGAGACTGAACTGATGAAACAGCATTCTGTGACTTGACTAAAATATTGCTGCTTTTCTTCTAAGATTTGTTGTCTGGTTTTAAGGATGTTTGTCCTGTTTTGAGCTGTCAGTAGATTCATGTACCTACTATTTGAACAGAATACTAACCTGTTTCTAGGCTTTAAGTTTCAAGGAAATATCTTTACCAGTTCAAAACTGCTTTTCTTGAAACCATCAGCTGAACTTGCTATTGAAATTGTTAGATTACTTATGTTATTGTGTGATCAATGAAATGTTCAGGAAAAGGAATTGAAGACAACTGTAGACAGCAGAGACAGTGTAATAAGAGAGTGGAATAGGGCAGAGGGTCAGACATAGGGTAAAAAACATATATATATATATGAAAGTAGAAATGGAATATTATGGATGATAACATGCATGATTAAGCCACTATGCAGTTTATTCTAGATGGGAAACCACATTTAGTATATTGTGATGATGCTCAGAGAATTAATGTAAATTAACAAAAAAAGAAAAATTTCAGAAGAAAAAAAACGCATTAAAAATACCTATTTGATGACTGCAGTAAGCTATATAGCCCTAACTAGGTGCTACTTTATAGTATGTTCATTCTATTCACTGAGGTTTACGCCTAAAGTCAGACTTGTGTTCATGGATATGTATATATCAGCTGTGCTTGCTATTGAAAATATTTAGATGTTTTAAGATATTTAGTGAAACAATAAGATAGAGGAGGCATAGAAAGCAACAATAGATACCAGACACAGTGTGGGAGGAGGGTGGGAGATGGCAGAGGGTGAGATAGGGAATCAGGATGGGAAAAAAGGCAAAATATACAGGAAACAAGAAATGGAAAATTATTTGTTGAGTATAACACATATGTTGATGTGCTTGATTGAGCCAACATACAGTGTATTCTAAATGGAAAAATCTCATTTTATATGCTATAATGATGTACAGTGAATGAATGTAAATAAAAAAAAATGGAAAAAAATAAAATAAATAAATAAAAGTTAAAAAATAAAAAAGAAAAAAATTGTTTGGAGTAATACCTGTTATCAAAGACTGTCCAGGAATGGGACCAGCAGTTAGTGCAATGGCTATTTCACTGGACTCTCATGTAGTCGACTGTGGTTTGAGTCCCAGACCTGGTGGCTTAAATTCACGCCAGGCGCGTGTGCGTGAGTGCCCAAGATCCCGAGAGGGGAATGGAGGAGAAGGGATTGCGGTGTGGCCATCCCCCCTGGGGGGTAATTTCTCGCTTTCTATCTCTCTGTCTCTCTCTGTCTGGCAAGTGCAAGTACCCTATAGCAAAAAACTCTACAAAAAAAAGAAAAGTGAAAAAAAAAAAAGACTGTCCAGGAAGTTCCCTGAGGGTCCCTTGAGCATTTAATAATTCTTCTTCCTTAAATGGCTGTGAAAGTGTGGATCTATGCTGCTCCCAAATATCAGCAAAGGCCTCAGAGGCTTGGGAGGCCAGGGAGGCTTGGGTAGCATGCCTAGGCTGGACATGATCCTGCAAGTGTTCCCATTATTGAGTGAGTTTCAGAAGTTCCTAAGTCTCCAGAAGATGGAGTATCCTTTGACAGAAAAAAAAATCTTACCTAGATAGGTATGTCTGGGCTGGCCTGGTCTCTTGGCTTTGGACATGGCTGCTGAGATAGTCTCTTTTTTCTTTCTTTCTTTTACTTTTTCTTTTTCTTTACCTCCTATCTACCATTTGGTTATTAATTATCTTAAGCCTTATGGTGATATAATTTCAAATCTGTTTTGATGGTATATCAAAAGCACACTTTCAATCACATATACACAGTAATTCTACAGGGTTTTATAAATTTTTTTTTGAGAGGTTTCTGCTACAGGGTGCATGCTCTCACCAGAAAGACAGTGAGAGACAGACAGAAAGCAAGAAATCATGCCTTGAGGGGATCGCCACGCTGCAATCCCTTCTTCATCCTCCTCTCAGGATCTAGGGCATGCAAGGATATGCGACTAGCATGAGTTTAAGCCACAAGGTCCGGGACTCAAACCACGGTCGACTAAATGGAAGTCCAGTGATATAGCCCTTTGCCAATTGCTTGTCCCAGTAATTCTACAGTTTTTATGTGATTTATAAACAGTTGTCTAAAGAGAATCATGAAACAGAATATATTCCCACTTAGGTAATAAAGAATTCAGGGGTGGTGGGTGGCATGGTAGTTAAGATGCCGAACTCCCACATGGTTGACCATGGTTCGAGTCAAAGACCCAGTGACTTGCTTTCTCACTCTTCCTCTCTTTCTCTTTGTATCTCTCTAGTCAAATTAAAATAATAATAATAGTAAATAAAATGAAAGAAATAATACTTTAAAAAAAGAATTCAATGGTACAATTTAACTGTTATCAAATCTTATCACACTGACTTTCAAAAGCATCTGACCTTATAAATCATTTATAAAATATGTAAAATATTATATATTCTTTATTTGATAGTATACACAAACCCCACTAAAATGTATTTAAATGAGCAAAGGGCAGTGTTTCAGATACAGAGTATTGTAATTAGATTGATTTCATAAAGACCAAAAATATAAAGTAGAGATCACTACCTTATCTTCAGCCCTTACCTTTAATGGGTTAGTGAAAACAAAATAAAACACAGATGAGTCTACTTGGTTTTGAGAAGTGAAGGGATTTCCCCAGTATTCATATATTCATATAATCAGGTACATATAAGCCTAAGTAAAAAAAAAAAATCTACAGGGACCAGCCGTTGACATAATGGCTATGTCGCTGGACTCCCATGTAGTCGACCAGGGTTCGAGTCCAGGACCTGGTGGCTTAAACTCTCGCCAGGTGTGTTTGTGTGTGTGCCCAACATTCTAAGAGGAGAATAGAGAAGAAGGGATTACGGTGTGGCCATCTTCCCTGGGGGGCAATTTCTCACTTTCTGTCTTTCTGTATCTCTCTGTCTTACTGACAAGCACACATGCCCTATAGCAAAAACTTCTCCAAAAAATAAAAGGATAAAAAACCAATCTACAGTAAGTTTTGACATGACATTCACCATCTTTGTAGAAAGATGAGCATTGCTAATGAATTACCAATTATATCTTCAGAAAGGACAAATAGTAATAGCATTTACTGGACTGAAATTACTATCAAAACATTAAAAACCCAACAATATTTATCTAACCACATGTCAGTCTTATTTAAAACAGGACTGTCAAAGAAAAATGTCCTGTCAGACACTCTTGATATGCGTTCTGGTGCAGGAGACCAATTAAATTATGGCACGCATAAAAAATGTGACACAATGGAGATGGAAGGTGGCATGGTGGTTAAGGCACTGGACTCCCACATGACTGACCATGGTTTGAGTCCCAGACTTGGTGTCTTGCTTTCTCACTTTTCCTTTCTTTCCCTTTGGTCAAATTAAAAAATAACAGCACATTGAATTAAATAAATAATTATTTTTAAATAGATGAAACATTTTTGTTTTGACATAAATAAGACAATGGCCAACTGTTACTGATTAGTAACTTTTTTGAGATATGTTATAAACTCTGCTCTGACTTTTTTTTTTTTTTTTGAGCTACACTAAAAATTCTGCTCTTTCTGACTTAACTTTATTATTTTTTTTGAAATTTTTGCCATAGGTTGCCTATGGGGGATATTTGTCTCTTTCTGTCTCTCTGGCAAGTGCTCACATCCTATAGCAAAATCTCTCTTAAAGAAAAGAAAAATAGTTCCTTATATATTTCAGGATAAACCCAAGAAAACTCTCTTAAGTACTGAATTTTTCTCTTCTCAATTCCTCATTTGGTGTCTGAAACTCAGGTTTTTTTTTCGTTTCCCAATAAGAAAATTTATTGTTGACTTCTAGATTATATAGACTAATTTACAGGGATATTGATAAGTGTAGATGAGGAGTCAGGGTTCCTGGCATCAATATGAGACTGGAGAGGAATGCAGAACAATGCATCTGATTTGAGACCAATGCATCTGGTTTGGACCTTGAACTGAGGAATCCAGGTCTTGAGTAACTCTGAATTTAATTTACAATTTAAAAACTATACCAACTCTTTGGATGGGATTTCCTGGAGGCCAGTGGAGTGAGACAAAAAAACTAAAGAAAGAGAAAAATTCTTAACTTTAATTTGATAAATTAAAATTCCATGAGAAAAATTAAAAAGAAAAAGGGAAGTCCAATAATCACCACTTGTTAGATAAATTCACATAGGAAATAAACAGCACTAGCAGGGCAGGCAATCTCAATATAAACTTACATAAATTATATTTAATTTCCTCAAATAAGTAAAGGAAATAGCATATAAAAAGAATGACATATGGTGAAATAAAGAAAACAAAACATGTCAGGCCAGGAGGTGGCACAAAGGTTAAGGCACTTGAACCCACATAGCCAACTCTGGGGTTGGAGTCCCAGACCCAGTGTCTTGAAAATCATGCTGGGTGCATGTGTATGCATGCCCAAAATCTCAAGAGATGAATGGAGGAGAAGAGAATACAGTGCAGTCATTACTTCCAATGGTTGATTTCTCACTCCTGCTCTCTCTCTCTCTTTTTCTCTCTTTCTGTCTCTCTCCATTGAGCACATGCAAAAAAAGGTCACTTTAAATTAAGAATAAATAAATATAATACACAAAAATGAGAATTCACAAAAATAAAAGACATACTAAAACTTTCACATTATATGTACACACATGCACACACACACACACACACACACACAATACTAGAAGAAGGGCTAAACAAAGTGATCAGAGAATAGGCTAATTGGAAAGTAGTACTAAAAAAAAAAAAAAAAAACAGAACAGAGAGAGAAAAAACAGAACAGAGAGAGACAGGAAATACACAAAAGAAACTTTAAAAATGGATGTTATTGGGGCCAGCATGTGGTGTGGTGGTTAAGAGGCTGAGCTCTCACATGGCTGAATACATTTCAAGTACTGGACATTGTAACTTAAAACTCATGCTGGGTGCCTGTGTGTGTGTGTGTGTGTGTGTGTGTGTGTTTGTGTGTGCACCTAAAATCTCAGGATGAGAATAAAGAAGGGATTGTGTTACAGCCATTCTCCTGGGAGGTAATTTCTCACTTTCTCTCTCACTGTCTCTCTTTGGCAAGTGCATGTGCCCTATAGAATAAACAAAAAAATGATGTTATTTTGAATGGTCACAACCAGTAAACATTCCAAAAGGAAAAAATAGAGTGAATGAAAGAAACTCTAAATGTGGAAAAGTAGTGGAGGGATAAATTTCCAAACTAGAACTAGGTGTTTGTTTTCTTCTCACTTTTAAATGTCCAGTGAATCCTAAGTAAATTTTAAAAAAATCTGTTCTTGCTTTTTGTCTCTCTGTCTGTCTCTGTCTTTCTAGTGAGCACACACCCTATGGCAAAAACCTCTCAAAACAAAACAAAAAAATCTGTTCTTAACTGTTCTATAGGCAGTATGCAGACTAAAGGGGATTTTTATTTTCTCACAGTAACCACAGAGATAAAACAGATTACCTACCAAATGCCAAAGCATATTAAAGAAAACAAAGTTGGCATTGGATTTGGTTTGGGAAGTTTCCAGAAGCATTTGATAACCAATGTAACAGAAGACAGGCATATGAATATCTTGTCTGAAAGGGCTGCTGCAATCTGACTTGCATTCTTTGTGTTCTCTTCCCTTGACCTTCCTAAAGTGGAGCAAAGGGTGTTCAGACTTAACATTTTTTTGTTACTTAATTCTACTAAGCTCTTCTTCCCTGCCATGCTTGCCGGTGTCTTGCTCTGAACTGCCACTGACTTAATGACCCTGAACCTGTCACATCCATTTTTACTTTCTAGACCTAGGACCCTGAAATGAGTACCCTATTACAGACATTTTTTTTTCTCTGGCTCCAGTCACCTATATCCATGGCCATAGTCTTCTCTTTCTGCTGCCTTGTTTGTCCCTCATCTGAGTACAGTTACCTCCAAGTCAGCAATGGGGTTCCTGCTGAATTCCAGAGAACATTTATGACTTCCCTCCAAGGACAGCATTAAAGATCCTTCAAGACCTGACTAAAAGCATCTCTTTTTCTGCATGTACCCCATGTTGTAACCAAAACAGCATCACCACACCCAGTTGCTCAATCCAGAAGTTGTTGAATTATACTTGAGTTATCTCTGAATGGGTCATTCCAGAATCCAATCCACATCAAATCTATTCTCAATTCATTATAAATTCACATCTACCCATAGTCCATGTCACCACTTTCTACTCCCTGAATATCTCCAACAGCCTCCATTTTGGTTTTCCTAATTCCATTTTTTCCTGTCCCCATCTATTGTCCTCACAATAGTTAGGCCATTTGTTTCTAAAAAGTGAATTAGATCATACTTTTCTTCTACTAAAAGCATTTTAAGCCTCCCCCACTTCTCTGAGGTAAAATCCAAATACTCAATAAGATCCTGTCTATCTTTTCAACCTTCTCTTACATTCCTCTCCCTCTTGTCTACTACACCTCACACAGATGGGCTTACTTCCCTTTTATATTTTCACCAAAATTTTGCTACTGTGCTCTTTGAAAAAGCTTTTCCAACATCTAAAATATGGTTCCTCCCTCATAACCTGGTTAACTGTCACTCTTACCATGTAAATTCTTCAGACACTCTAGAGTGTGATTGGTGTTTTTGATCGTTACTCTTTCTCAGAGAAAGCTACAGTTTTCTTTACAGACTTTAACATAGAGTTTATGTGTATTCTGTGCAGTTAACATGACTGTCTCTCCTTTATTGGACTACAGCCATGTCTAAATTACTGTATTCACGAACAGGTATCCAGGTATTCAAACTACTCCTGAGGCAGTGTGTTGCTTAACAATTACTTGTTGAACAAATGACTAAATGAGGATATGACTGCAAGTTAGATTCAAAAAGTAAACACTAATACAGCCCCTTTAGAAGACTGTATATTTTATTTTATTTATTATTTTAATTTATTTCTTTTTTATTTAATTTTTAAAAATTTTATCTAGTTATTTATTTACTTTTTTTATACATTCAATCACATTATTTAGCTTACAAAGTGTACATTTCAATATGTGAACATTTCTCTCCAGTCCAGTTGCTCAACATATAATAACACCACCTCCCTGTCCTGACAATGCTCTGTCTCCATATCCCTCCTTCAAATGTCTTTCCCCAGGCCCCACTCCTCCACACACACCACATTTGTATTTTAAACACACTCACAATATTTCCAACACTAAAAGCTCTTCTAGAACCTTGCCACTTGTGTATCAAAAGTGTGTTGAAATGTTTTTACTTATTTTCTTTTAAGTGTGTTGTGTATTTTTAAAACCATGACTGTATTTTGGTTACTCTGTTAAGCACATCCTGCATTTTCCCTTGTGTCAGTCCCTGCTCTTCACTTTGTCCACTGGGAGCATCACATTCTCCTGATTATTGTTCGTGCCTGTGTGTGTGTGTGTGTTGATGTTTGTACATTGGAAAGCTGGTATTTGTTCTAGTGTCTGCACTCTGGCCTAGTTTGAGATGCTAGAGATAAGCCAGTGCTGAGACAGAGTTAGTGAGAGGTCTTCAGTGGTTTCCATTGCCACCAAGTACCCCAGTCCTAGCTGCAGGAGAGCACTGCGGTCCCTGATCATCCCAATATAGGATATTTCTGAGGCCCACAAAATTGCACTATTCCAAGGAAGGAACATGCACAGGATCACTTCACCATCTAGGCCTCAATAAGCTGAAGCATAATGCCACACTGAAAACAGGTCCACTGCCAAATAGACTTTATCCTGACACACATCAGTGCCTGTATCTGTCCATCTCTGTGGTGCCATGAGCAGCACAGCATCCTTACACGGTGGCTGAAGCTTGTACACCCAGTTAGACTAAGTGATATTTTGGGTGCATGTATGCACACAGTAGGGAGTATGAGAAGATGCCTATGGCACCTGCCACCACAAAAGAGAACCATTTCCTCCTGCCAGGGGCTGTAAAAGTAGTGTATGCAAAGTAGGAACTTCAAAGGCTAAATATTGTGAGGAGTCACTACAGAAATAAATAAAAGACATTTATATTAGAAAGGAATACATCCAGATACCTTTATTTGTGGATGATATGACTCAGTTTTTAGGAAGTCACTAGGAATTGGCTATAAACTATTAGTACTAACAAACAAGTTCAGGAAAGTAACAGTATATAAGATTAATATACTAAAATAAATTATATTTCTTTTCTTTTTTTAACTTTGCCAAAGGAAATGTTCATTCACTGAAGAGAAAAGAAAAGGGAAAGTGAGAAAGCACCCTAACTGGGCGACAGTCATGCTGCAATCCCTTCCTCTCCACTCTCCTACCTTTTGAGATTTAGGGTATACCTTCATATGCACCTCACAAGTTTCTCAAGCCAGATCCAGAACTTGAACCATACAGTGTGCCATGTGGGGTCTGGCTGCCTTGAGTCCTTGGAGTTGGCCTCTTAAGC
Source organism: Tupaia tana (assembly GCA_026018925.1). Classification (NCBI taxonomy): domain Eukaryota; kingdom Metazoa; phylum Chordata; class Mammalia; order Scandentia; family Tupaiidae; genus Tupaia; species Tupaia tana. The sequence continues at coordinate 5,325,986 of JAKSZU010000024.1, forward strand.
CAATTATTCCCTTAGAAATAATTCTTTTAAAAGGATAAACTTGAATACTGAAAGCCACAATACACGGCTAATGTTGGAAATAACTCACAACTCTGAGTCTCTTTTTCATGTTTCTGGAAAATCCTAGGAAGAGAATAGAGATTGCTTTTTGGTATATTACTAGAGGTGAGCCCAAGGTGAGGTCTACACTTCCAAATGTGTATTATGATCTCCCTTTTCTTTTCTTTCTTTCTTTCTTTCTTTCTTTCTTTCTTTCTTTCTTTCTTTCTTTTTGTGGACAAAATCAAGGAAAAGTAGACAAGTCAGGTACATCTCCCACACACAGACACACCCCAAATAATGAAATATTTGTTATATAAAACAAGGGAGCTTTTGAGCAAATAATTATTAGACATTTGAAGTGTAAATAGACTTAGAATATGAAGTACACCTACCCTATGATCCTACTTTCTTATCTCAATTACACTAGAACAGGTTTCCAACTGTATTAGTGGGTGAGGATAGACATTTTAATTACTGCAAGTGAATTACCATAGTGATTATTTGGTTCTTAATAAACATTGTTCTTAATAAACATTGTTCTTAATAACACATTGTTTTCCACATAATAGAATGCATTACCAAAAAGAGTCGGTGGTTCTATAACAGGAATAACTATCAGAACAACAGAAGTATTAGGTTACTTATTAATGTCATTGACTAAGTGACCCAGGTAGGAAATTCCCCATTATCCCTGAAATGTCACACCAGGATTTAATAAAGATCCAGGATCCTTTCACTCATGTGAATAGAGACCATTCTTCTCCTGTCAGGTTCTGGTCTCCTGGTAACAAAACTCTCCCCAGTAAACACAAACCAAACTCCACTTGGTGCCTAATCCAGGGTAACAGAGCCTTGTGGGAAATGTAGTCTCTGCTCCGATGACGTCATCAACACAGGCCCAGAAGAGCGGCTATTTCAGATTCTCTCTCCGCCTGTGGCGTTCAGTTCCTTCTGACTCTGGTGGTCGCTGTGCTGACCGTGCTCTGCCAGACACGGTGTCCATGGAGGTGAGCCTGAGTGTGAAGGAGGAGGGTTGCGAGTTTTGAGGACCCTAGTAGTGGAGAGGTGCTCCTCTCCCTTGGTGTGAGCAGAAACGTGGGGGAGGTCGGGTGGAGGGGGTGGGGTGCCTAAAGGAAGGTGCAGCCCCTTGTCCGGGCTGGGTAGGGAGAGTGACAGGAGCGTCAGTTTGTGCAGGTCCAGGGTGAGGAAAGAGGTGACCGGGCTTTGCTTTGAGTAACTGCTTTGTCTGAAGGTGGGTTTGTGAGGGGACCAGCAGTTGGTGTAAGGGATATGTCACTGAACTCCCATGTAGCTGACCCTGGTGCGTGATGCGGACCCAGTGGCTTAAACTCATGCTGGTCGCGTGTGCGTGCGTGTCCAAGATCCTGAGAGAATGGAGGAGAAGGGATTGTGGCGTGGCCATCAGCACTGCAGGGTGATTTCTCTTTTCCTGTCTATCTTTCTGTCTCTCTTTCTCTCTGGCAAGCGCACGTGCCCTATAGCAAAAACCTCACCATTTGTGCATTCAGGTGTACAACGGTGATTCCAGAAGCTTTGGAATGGGGTGCTTCATTCCAAGCTGGTGCAAGGTCAGTTTGTTATAATTTGATCAGTGAGAAAGAAGAGGACATCTTAATGGTCTTCATGACTCCAGGCAAAGAGTTTATTGCTAGGGAACTTCTTAAGGTAGGGAGTTTTGGATTATTTAGAAAGATAATAGGAATGTTAATCCCTCTGTTTACTATAGGCAAAAAGGTGGAAGCAAGTTTCCAATATAGAGAGTTCAAAATGCAGGTTTTTCTTCTTCAGGTTGACGAACCAGGGGGTCTGACAACCAGGATTTCAGTTTCCAGCTCTGCTACAGGATCCTGATGAGAGAGGAGTAAGATCTCTGGTTAGGTAGATAGGGTGAGGAGTCCACAGACTGGAGGGTAGGAGACAAATGGAGTCAGTATAGTCAAGCCTTTCATAAAAATCATTCACTGCTCTCAGTAGAAATCAATTATTAGCTCTTGCTACTTATTTGCCCAGAAAACTGCTTGCAGCCTGCTTGAGATAATGGCAGATGAAAGTAGCATTTTTCATATCATTGCTACATTCCAAATAGTAAATGTAGTCTCTCTTGATCTAGAGAGTAGTAGAAGGAAGGCCTTGAACAATATACTCTTCTCCAATGTTTAAAAAAAAAAAAATGTATGATCACTTGTTGACTGGGCCAGAAGTAGGTAGATTGCCTATAGTCTTGAGCAGTGTCAACTCAAGGACAATGATTAGTTTAAGACTCCTTGGTGGCACAAAACACCTCCGCTAATACCACTTGAAAGAAAGTTGTCTTTTTTTCTCCCATCTCCTTAGACAAAATTGGTTTTTACACTGTTTGTTTGTTGTTTTTTCCCTTGTTAGAATCCATATAACTGGGCCATTCTGACACCCTGGGGGCAACCCATTTACTTATCTGGAAACTTTGATTCCTTTCTAGTAAACTTTGCTTACTATCCTCTCCATTTCTCCACTTCTCTAATTCTTCTTGCGCGTCAGACAAGAACCTGCCCAGGTGTTGGGTCTGTACAGCTAGCACTTGTATCATGGATGCTACTCAGTATCTCTTTAAATTTACCCATCTGTAATATGAGCCTATTTCCAATACTAGTGAAATGCCCCCAGTTTCCCAGAAATAACTGTGGAGTCTTTGCAGACAGAGTGCTCCTATTATGGCAGCTGTGTTTGTGGGATGTTTTGGGATCTTAAAGTGAGTGAAGCCTCTGGACCCCTCCTGTAATTTTTTGGACTACCTAGCACTCCTGGGTAAGTAAAGTTTTTTAAAGGTTTTAGCTATGGGGTACAAATGCTTGTCTGAGAGATACAGAGATAGGTATGGTAGGTGGAGAGGAAGGAGAAATCACCACCCAATGGGATGACCATGCCAAAGTTCCTTATTCACCATTTCCCTTGGGATTTTGAGCACACATGAATATGCTCGTGATGTAATTTTCAATCCACTGGGTCTGGGAATCAAAGTACAGAGTTGGTCATGTGGATCTGGCTGCCTTTCCATAATGCCATTGACTGGCCCACTCCTGGGTAAATGTAAAGAATTTTAGGGGCCATCAGGTGGTGTAGTGGGTAAGATTTTGTTCTCCCACTCGGCTGAAGGAAGAAGTAAACTTTCCTGAAGTCCAAGACCCAGCAGCTTGAAAATCACACTGGGTGCATGTGCCTTTGTGTCCAAAATTCCATGAGGAGAATGGAGGAGAAAGGATTATGATGTGGCCATTGCCTTTATGGGGTGATTTCTCACTCCACTTCCTTCTTTTCTTTTTAATTTAAATTTATTTATTTACATTCTTTTACTGTACATCATTACAACATACAAAATGAGATTTTCCATCCAGAGTACACTGTATATTGTCTCAATCAAGCACATCAACATATGTTATTTTCAACAAATCATTTTCCATTTCTTGTTTCCTGTATGTTTTGCTTTTTTTTCCCCCATCCTTGATTCCCTATCTCATACTCTCTGCCATCTCCCACTCTCCTCCCACACTGTCGCTGGTATCTATGTTTGCTTTCTATACTGTTTTTTCCCCTCATTTTATTGAATTACTAAAGATCTTAATTAATCTAAATATTTTCATAGCAAACACAGCTGATATATACATTTCCATGAACACAAGTCTAACTTTATGCATCCTATAAAGTAGCACCTAGCTGGTGCTATGTACTGCAGTCATTGAATAGATATTTTTTTCTGAAACTTTTTTTTTTAACTTAATTTACATTCTTTCCCTAAGCATTATCACAGCATACAAAATGTGATTTCCCATCCCGAATATACTGCATAGTGACTTAATCATACATATTATTATCAAAAATTTTTCATTCCTAGTTTTTAGAATTTTTTCTTTACCCCTCTTTCTAACCCTCTGTCCTTTCTCACCCTTTTCTCACTCTATCTCTGGTGTCTACAATTGTCTTCCATTCCTTTCCCACTCACATTGTATCAATCACACAATTTCTTAAATAATGTAACTACTTTCAATAGTAAATTCTCTTGGTACTATTAAGAAAACCATTTTTAACTTAAATAAAAGAAATGCTAAGGAACTTTGCTTAAAGCCAGGAAACAGGTTAGGATTCTATTCAAATGGTAGGTGCATGAACCTATCGGTCTCATGTACTTTATCTTCTGTTGTGGTTCAATTTTCCCAATTAAATTCTGGGATATAATATTCAACTCCGGTCTTGTCCCTACGATTAAGTTGACCACTTTCTTAGTTTTTGAACTCTTATTTCGGTGTGTCTGTATTTAATTTTCTTGATATAGCACACCCTTGAGAACTTCTTGGAGATCTGGTCTGTTGCTGGTAAATTCTTTCAGGTTTTGTTTATCTGAGAATGTTCTTGTCTTTTCTTCCCACATGAAAGATAATCTTGCTGGGTACCGTATTCTTGGCTGAAATTGCTTTTCTCTTAACACTTTGAATATATTTTCCCATTCTTTCCTTGTCTGCATAGTTTCCAATGAGTGATCTGCTGTTGACCTGATGGGATGTCCTTTGTAGGTAACTTGATGTTTTTCTCTTGTCAATCTTAATATCTTGTCTTTGTCTGTGGTTTTGGTCAACCTGGCTATACTGTGTCTTGGAGAAGATCTTGGGTTGATTCTATTTGGGGTTCTTTGTATTTCTTGGGACTGGATCTTTGAATGCCTCTCTAGGTTTGGAAAGTTTTCTTGCAGGATTTCATGGACTAGATTATCAATGCCCTTATAGGTCTCTTCACCTTCTGGAATACCAATTATCCGGATGTCTGGACGTTTGATAGTATCTAGTACTTCTCATATATTATTCTCAAATTTTTGTGCCATTTTCTCAGTCTTCGTGGTGGATTTTTCTAGGCCAGGTATTTTCTCTTCTACATCTGAGATTCTATTTTCTGAATGATCTAGTCTGCTTTTAATACTTTCAAGGGAGATTTTGATTTATTATAGACTTCATCTCTAACAGTTCCATTTGATTCTTTTTTAAAGTGTATAATTCCTCTTTTAGATCTTGTAAGAATTTCCTTACCTCCTGGAACTTGTCAACTTCTTTCTCCTTTCTCTTTAATAGTTCGTTGTCTCTCTTCTCTTCTAACTCTGTTAGCTTAGCCATTATGAATGTTCTAAATTCTTTATCAGACATTGCCATGATTTCCATTAAACTGCTTGTGGATGAAGAGGAGTTATTATTTTCCCTTGGAGGAGAGGTATTTTCTTGCTTTCCCATATTTCTTGTGTTCCTGCGGTGATTTCTAGTCATCTGATGGATGTTTTTTTTTTTTCTAATTCTTGATGTTCAGTCTGAATATTCAGGAGCAAACAGAAAGAGTTGATCTGGAATCTCTTTGCTGTTCTGTTGCGATCGCTCACGCTAGCTTGTTTGCTGGAAGTTGAATTATCAGTAGAAAATTTTCATATCTCTTGTACCCTGAAGTAACTTGTTAGCAGGAGCCATGAGGAATCTTCTTCTGAAGGCTTTGCCTCTCCTACCATGCTAGCTTGTTTGCTGGAGGCTGAATTATCAGTAGAAAATCCTCCACTTCCTTCTTTCTTTCACTCTCCAGCAAGCACACTCACCCTTTGATAAAAAACCTAAGGAAAGGATTTTATACAAATTCAAATTCAGAATTCAGTGACAGTGCTTTCTGTTAGAGAACTTGGAGTACTGGTGAAGGGTACCATTTTCTTTCAGAGAAGAGGAAAAAGAGCCTGGGAAAGGGAAAAAAAATTTAGTTTTTTATAGCTCAAGTAATTGTTGATCTTACTACCTAGAGTGAACAAAATTTGGATAATATGACCTTCTCCTGAAGCACTGGATACTGTTCAGAGATTTGGACCATCTTTCAGAAGGGACAGGTAGTTTTGTTAAGGCCATAATGATGTTATTTATTGGAGAAAGCTTCGAGTGTGGCCTGGGAAGTTGTAACCTGTCATTCTGAGAGTGTCTGTATATAATGCTTGATAGATACTCCATTCTTTAAATCTGTCATAATAGTTTTCTGTGTCTGAGCTCACTTAAACCCGATCTGTCAACAAATTTGGCAACTACAGGCAAGCTGAATCACTCCTTATCGTGATATGCTTTCCTAGTAGTTCACAAAGGGTTTGCCAAAGTATTTCTGCCTTATAAGAAAAATGAAAATAAGTTGAATTTGTTTTTTTGGAGAGGTTTTTGCTATAGGGTGCGTGCACTAGCCCAAAAGACAGAGAGAGACAGAGAGACAGAAAGTGAGAAATCACCCCCCCCAGGGGGGTGACCACGCCACAATCCCTTCTCCTTCGTTCTCCTCTTGGGATCTTGGGCACACATGCACACGCACCCAGCGTGAGTTTAAGCCACTGGGTCTGGGACTCAAACTGTTGTCGACTCTATGGGAGTTCAGCAACATAGCCATTATGCTAACTGCTGGACCCAATTTTTGATGTGACTTTCCCAGAGTCTGGTTATTGGTAGATGCTAGACATTCTGTTTTTGTTAGTTTTACCAGTTTTTACCACATTTCAATCAAGTGAAGCATTTATTCACTTTGATTTTTGTTTTGTAACACTGAGGTTAACATGAACATTACTATCAATACCTTCCAAAACAGATTTTGTGATTTATGTGGTTTCAATGGCTAAATAACACAAGTGCTTCCCAGTTGACAACAATGTCTTAATAAGATGGTAAATATTGTATGAAATTTATAAGAGTCTTGAGTCTTTTTTTTTTATAGATATTTTTGTTGTAGGGCATTTTTACTCACCAGAGAGTGTAAGTGAGAATTCTCCCTACATCACCCAACCTTAGAGGATGACCAATTCTGCAACCCTTCTTCTCCTGGGATTTTGGGTGTCACACACACATAATCACTCACTCACTCACTCACTCAGGTGCCTGAAATGGTTTTCATTCAACTGGGTCTGGGACTAAAACCTCATACTCAGCCATGTGAGATTCAATACTTTAACCACCATGCCTCCTGCTGACCTATAAGAGCCTATTTTTTATTATGTAAAATAGGAAAAGTAGACTTTATGACACTTATATGTCAAATAAACTTTTTTTTATTTTTTTTGGGAGAGGTTTTTTTTTTTTTTTTCTTGCTATAGGGCGCGTGCGCTCGCCAGACAGACAGAGACAGACAGAGAGATAGAAAGCGAGAAATCACCCCCCAGGGGGGATGGCCACGCCACAATCCCTTCTCCTCCATTCTCCTCCTGGGATCTTGGGCACGCACGCACACGTGCCCAGCGTGAGTTTAAGCCACCGGGTCCAGGACTCGAACCGCGGTCGACTACATGGGAATCCAGCGACATAGCCATTACGCTAACTGCTGGTCCCCTCAAATAAACTTTTTAAATGTAAATAAAATGTAATGGAGTACTCTTGTATAAATGAAAATTTCTTCTTATGTTTTGTTTATTAATTGAAAATGTTTTTGTGTGTGTAGTGGTTTTTGTCTTAGTTTGTGTGTGCATGCCAGAGAGAGAGGCAGAGACAGTGAGAGAGAAACACATCAATCTCTAGGGGGCATGGCCACACAACAGTCCCTTCTTCTCTTTGCTCCTGAGCTCTTGGGCATGCATCCACATGTGCCTAGTGTGAGTTTTAAGCCACAGGGTCTGGGGGTTCTATATTGTCAGCCATGTAGAAGTTCAATGATGTAACCTCTAGGCTATCTGCTGGCTTTTTTTTTTTTTAATCTTAAAACTTTATAAACGAATGTACACGTAATTGCTTTGTTGGTTTTCAAAAGTCCTACATATGGGAACCAGCAGTTGATGTAATGGGTATGTCGCTGGACTCCCACGTAGTCGACCACGGTTCGCGTCCCAGACTTGGTGGCTTAGAACTCATGCCAGGTGCGTGTGCATGTGTGCCCAAGATCCTAGGAGGAGAATGGAGGAGAAGGGATTGCGGCGTGACCATCCCCCCGAGGGGTGATTTCTCGCTTTCTGTCTCTATGTTTCTCTCTGTCTGTCTGGCGAGCACATACGCCCTATAGCGAAAACCTTTCCAAAAAAAAAAAAAAATAGTCCTACACATGGCTGTAAAGTTCTATTGATTTTATCTGACATGTATTTAAGACTTTCTCCCTCACATGATATTGTTAAAAACATTGCTGGGGTCTTAAATGTATTGTTTACCATTTTCTGTGTAAGAAATCAACTAAGTATTCTAAAAACTAGACAATTTATTTGCTCAAGAGTCCTTGGATCTATATTTTGGGGTGAGTTCAGCTGGGCAGTTTCTATTCTGGTTGCCTGGATGGCAAGTGAGGCTTTAGTCATGTGGTGCCTCGAGAGATTCTGATTGGTTCCAGATGACTTTCACTTTCACATCTAGTGGTTTATGCTGACTCTTTGTGAGGCCCATGTCTCCACCAATTTAGCCTCAGAATTTTTCAATTTTTTTTTTTTAGAGGTTTTTGCTATAGGGCGCGTGCACTCACCAGACAGACAGAGAGAGACAGAAAGCGAGAAATCATTCCCCAGGGGGGAATGGCCACACTGCAATCCCTTCTCCTCCATTCTCCTCTCAGGATCTTGGGCATGCACAATCACATGCCCGGCGTGAGTTTTAAGTCACCGGGTCCGGGACGCGAACCGTGGTCGACTACGTGGGAGTCCAGTGACATAACCATTATGCTAACTGCTGGTCCCCAGGATTTTTCAATTTTGACTGCCAAGAAGTGAAGCACTGGGGCCATGGATGGCGTAGTTGTTAAGGCACTGGATTTCCCATAGCCAACTGTGGTTTGAGTCCTGGACTTGGTAGATTGAAAATCACACTGGGCACATGTGTGTGTGTGTGGGTGTGCCAAAAATCCCAAAAGGAGAATGAAAGAGAAGAGATTGTGGTATGGCTATTTCCCCAGGCAGTGATTTCTCACTCTCCCTCCCTCTCTCTCTTCAGTGAGTACATGCACCCTATGGCAAAAACCTAAAAAATAAATAAATAAGTAAGAAAAGCATTAGTGGGCAAAACTTTTCAAACTTTGGTTTGTATCACATTTTCATTTTTGGTTTATTTTATTCATGACAGTGTGCATATCCACACAAGATTGAGAGAAAGAGAAGCACATACAGGCTTTAATCACCCTGTGTTTTCCCAGCTCTCCAACTCATCAGAATCTTAGGCATGTGTACTTATAACCAGGCTTGTTTTTAGACTGATCTGGGGATCCAAAGTCATGGTCAGCCGTATGACTTCACCTTTGCTATTGACTGTGCCTCTAAGCTGGGCTTGCATTATGATTTTTTTTCTTGTTGCTTATTTTTTTCCACAGGGTATGTGTGTTTCCTCGAGAAAGAGAGAGAGAGAGAAAGGAAAAAGAAAAGAAAGAGAATACTCAACTCACAGGAGATGCCATGCTTCAGTTTCTTCTCCTGCATTCTCCTCTCAGGATTTTGGGCACACATGCCCCAAAAATATCATTTGTACCTTCCCCTTTGGGAGACAAAACACTGTATGGTACTCAATGCTAAAGTCAGTATATAGAGTGGCCTACCTATTCCTGTCATGATTCTTGCAATATTTTTCTGCACTTCACTGTGCAGCATCTGTATGTGTTCACAAAACAATGGCATTCATCAGGGCAAAGTACAGAGTAAGGATATTTTCTGCATAGTTTGATATCATTAATGCTTTTTAAAGGCATTGCTTCCCTTAGCTAAGGCTTTAAAGGGCATAATCATGATTAACCACTAAAAGGAAAAAAGAAAATTAGTTAACAAGATGCAATTATGCTTCCCCCTGTGATAAATTTCACGTGCCAAGGACATTACACTGAGGTATTATTAGCTCTGTGGGCTGACATTTAATATAAGTACAATGCTGCTTTGTCGCATCTTCAATCACAAAATCCTATGTAGCTGTGAAACTGTTCCTGAAAGACAGACTAGTTTCTTGAACTTCAGATGTGGTTTTAGAGAAGTTATAGGGCCTTCTGGCTCAGGAATGCCTTGTCATCTCAAACTGTTCACAGAAGATTAAGACTAGATAATTTAAAAAGGAAGCAACAGTACAATTACTACTTGTCATCTTCTGTGCCTTGAGTTTGGTGTTTTAATGATGGACCTCTGAAATTTGGGATTTGGTGGCACACAATCTACAAATCCAATATTGTCATAAAAGTTAGCAATAGGAATGTGATTGAAGTGCGATCCTCAGCTTGAAAAAGATTAGTGTCTTTGGTTAACCAGTCAGTGTCAATATGGAGTTGTCTATTAGAACTTCTCAACTACTGCATTTCTTCTAGTGAAGGTATTTGGCATATGGAACTTGATCTTTTTAGGTACCTTTGTGTTAGATTATCTTCTGTTTTATTGACCTTAGATTTTAGTTTATCCAGCTTTTTCTTTTGAATCTCGGGTTCTCTTTGAAGCGGTTCCATTCTGGATGTCTGGTGTACAAATAGAGCTGTGCTAGGCAGCATCATCCGTTCCCATACTCAGTTCCCATGCTTCACTTATTCTAGCCACATGTCATAAGGTCGAGCCCTTGATGTGCTGGATATTCTGTCTTACATAATGATCAGGATAGTTTAGAAGATTGATAAGTTCAAAGGTAGGGGATAGCAACCCTGGTGAAACTGCAGGAGGTTTAGTGGGAGTAATGGTAATTTTAAAAGTGTGCAGGATCCTCAGCTACACCTCCTGCATCTCCCTACTTCCTTCTGCCCTCCTACCACATTGTTTTAATGTGGTCCTTAGTTATTCAACACTTATGTTGATTCCTTGTCTTAAGTACTGTGGCTCCTGCAAAACATGGATGTGGAAATGTCTCTCTAGTATGTTGTTTGTTGAGTTATTACAGCTTCACCAGGATTGCTCCATGTTGTACTCCAGAGTGGTTGTGCTAATTTACATTCCCACCAAAAGTGTAGGAGAGTTCCCTTTTCTCCACCGCCTCACCAGTACTTATCATTATTTATTGATGTATTTTTAAAATTTTAGCCATTCTGACTCGGTTTAAGTGGTATCTCATTGTGATTTTGATTTTGATTTCTCCTATGTTAAGAAATTTTGAGCATCTTTTCATATACTTTTTGGCTATTTATGTATCTTCCTTGGACAATTTTCCAGTCAGCTCATTTTCTCATCTTTTAATTGGACTAATGGTTGTTTGGAGGGCTCCCTTTTAACCACAAACTCCCCAGTACTTGTTCTTTGTATTTCAGATCATAACCATTCTGACTTGAGTTATGTAAATTTCAGCGTGCTTTGGATTTGCGTTTTCCTTATTATAAGTGATGTTAATATTTCTTCATATGCTTTGTGTCCATTCACATGTCTTCAATTTACATGTCTTCAAGAGTTGTCTGGTCAGATCAGCTGCCCATCGTAAAGTCGTATCATTAGTATTTTTGTGAGTGAGCTGCTTTTGTTCTCTGTATATTCTGGTTTCAATGCTGTATCCGAGGTATTTTTATAAATAATTTCTATTTTGTTAAATTTTAATTAAACTTTAAACTTTTTTATGTTCTGTTGGATTTCATTTACAAGTGTTTTACTGAGGATTTTTGCATCTATATTTATCAGGGATATTGGTTTGTAGTGTATATTTTGTCATGTCTTTGCTTTTAGTATCAATGTGACAGTGGCTTCAAAAGATGAATTTTGGAGGTTTCCTTCCCATTGGACATTTATGAATAGTTTGATGAGAACTGGTGTTAATTCTCCTTTAAAAGTTTTGTAGAAGTCCAGCCAGATGACATGGTGGTTAAGGCCACTGTATACTACATGGCCAACCTGGCAGTTTGAGTCCTGGGCCCAGTGTCTTTAAAGACACACCAGTGTTGAGCGTGTGCATGTCCAAACTCCTGAGAGGAGAATGGAGCAGAAGGGAAGAATAATTTTTCACGTTCTCCCCCTTCTCTCTTTTTCTGCCCTTCATCCCCATGTTGTGCAAGCACAGACACTGCATAACCAAAATAAATAAATAAGTAAGTAAGTAAGTACGTAAGTAAGTAAGTAAGTAAAAGGAAGAAATTTAAAAAAAATATTTGTTTTCTTTAGGGTGCGTGTGCTTGTTGGAGAAAAAGAGAGACAGAAAGTGATAAATAACTGCCCATGGGTAATGACCAAGTCACAATTCCTTCTCCTTTATTGTCGGGATTTTGGACACACATTCCCACACCTCCATGTGAGTTTCAAGGACTTTAACCATGATCAGCCAAGTGCAGGTCCTGTGACATAAATATTTGCTATCTGTGGGTTCTGATCCATGTATATTTTATATGTCTAGAGATTAGTTCATTTCCTCTAGGTTTTTCCATTTCTTGGTGTATAGTCACTCAAAGCACCTATAATTATCTGTGTATTTCTGTGCCGTCCATGGTAATATCACATTTTTCATGCCTTATTTTCTGGATGTTTTATTTTGCTTTTCTACTTAATAGTTTATTTGGTTTATTTTCTTGAAACTCCAGCTTTTTGTTAAATTTTTTTCAGTCATTACTATAGAGTGTGTGCACTTTCTGGAAAGAGATGGGGTTGGGGGGAAGGTGAGAAATCACCCCTCCTGGGTGGTGACCATACTTCAGTTCCTTCTTCTTTATTTTCCTCTTGATATTTGGGACATGCACACATGCACCCAGTCATGCCAGTTCCGGGACTCAAATAGTACAGTCATTAATGTAGGATCCAGCTGCTTTAACAATCATGCCACTGACTGGCCCTCAATTTTTCTTTTAGTCTCTGTTTTATTTATGCCTGTTCTAATTTTTTTTTGAGAGTTTTTTTTTTTTTTTTTTTTTTTTGCTATAGGGCACCTGTACTCACCAGAAAGACAGAGAGAGACAGAGAGACAGAAAGCAAGAAATCACCTCCCAGGGGAGATGGCAACACTACAATCCCTTCTCTTCCATTCTCTTGGGATCTTTGGCATGCATGCACATGTGCCCGGCATGAGTTTTAGCAACCAGGTCCAGGACTTGAACTGCGTTCGACCACATGGGAGTCCAGTGACATAGCTGTTATGCTAACTGCTGGTTCCATGCCTGTTCTAATTTTTATTATTTTGTGTCTTCTACTATTGATACTTTTGGGATATCTTGTTCCCACTTTTTCAGTTTGCTGGGATAAGTCATTAGGTTATTTATCATCTTTTTTAAACGTGTGTGTGTGTGAGTGCTAATTGCTGTAGACTTGTCTCTTAGGAGTGCTTTTGATGTGTTTGAAAGCATCTGGAGGGTTGTGATTAAATTATTACTTGTTTCAGAAAATTTTCATTTGTATTTTTAATTTATTCAGTAATTTTGAAGCTACTCCAGGTAAATTACGTAATTTTCATGTATTTGTGAATTTTTGAAAGTACTTTCTGTTGGAGTTTAATTTTATTATATATAGTAACAAATAAGTTGCTATATATGATTTATGTTTTCTTTTTAGTTTTAAAGACTTATTTTGTTCTCTATTATGTGGTCAGTCTTCAGAAATATTCTATGTGTGGCTGAGAAAAATGTGTATTTTGATGTTTTTGACAAAAATCTTCTGTAAATGTTGGTTAGTTTATTTGGATTATTGGATCATTTATGTTCTGTGTCTTTTTTTTTTTTTTTCTTTTTGTCTAAATGATCTGTCCAGAGGTGACAGTGCAGTGTTGAAGTCCACATGAATTAGCATGTCACAATCAGTCTTTCTGTTCATATCTAGCAGTCTTCCTTTCTGATGTTGAATGCATAAAGTTTTATGATTTCTATATCTTCTTGGTGAATTAATCTTTTTAATACACTATGGCATCTGACTCTTTTTACACTTTTTTTAAAAAAGTTTTTACTATAGTGTGCATGCATTCTCACCAGAAGGAGAGAGAAGAGAAGTGAAAAATCAACCCCCACAAGGGATGGCTGCACTGCAATCCATTTTCCTCTCAGGATGTTTGGTATGCATGCTCATGAGTTTGGTGTAATTTTCAAGCCTCCAAGTATGGGACTAAAACTGCACAATTAAAAATTTGGGACTCATCTGCCTTAACTTACATGTACAAGGTTGTGTAGACTTGCTCTCTCTCTCTCTCTCTCTCTCTCAGATATATATAAATTATTAAATTTTACTTATTATGATTATTTAACTGACTATATGGCACACGTACTCACTGAGCATTGGGGCTGGGTTCCAGAAAGCAAGCCACCAGGTCCTGTTCCAGAACTCAAACCATGGTCTGATATGTAATATTCCAGCACCTTAACCTGCCTGCCAGCTCCCTGGCCCTCATATTTTTTTAATGTCTCTCTTTAATTTCAGTTGACTAGTACCTTAATTATATTGTTAGTTATTGTGGTAGAATATCTTTATCCTTCAGTGTTTCTCTTTTAACCGTGATACTACCATTCACACCGAGATATATATGTATAATGTTAAAAAACAACATCCTAAATCTTCTTTTATTGAAGGCATTTATTATAAATCAATATTTTAAAATATACCCTCTGTGGATGGAACACAACTTTCTTTTGATAGAGCTGTGAATATTATAAAATATATTACCACTAAGTCATTTTTTAAAATTTCTAGAATGGGAAAAATTTAAACCACCCTATAGAATGTAGTTTAAGGCAGCAGGATCCCACATGCCAATTGCGTGATTTGATTCCTGAACCCAGTATCTTGAGAATCACAGTAGACACATGTTCTTGTACAAACCAAATCCTGAAAGAAGGGAGAAATGGAGGAAGATGAATTGTGTCATGAACGTTCCTCCTTGGGAATGATTTTTCACTTTCCATCTGCATCCCCCAGAAAAAAATGAACCCTTTATTAATGAATTGACGATTTTTTTCTTGTTTTAAATGGTCTGATTCTCTTTCTCTATCAGTAAAGATTTTTTTGTATTTAATTTTATTTTAACTTTTTTATACATTGAATCACATATGTCACTTAGCTTGTAAAGTGAATGTTCCAACAGGAATATATTTCTCACCAGTTCAGTTGAGATTTTGTACTTTTTTTCCAATCTTGAATTCTCTTGAACCAGGTCCACCGTTATTGATTAGAATAGCTTCAGCTATCACTTGTATTTCTTTTTTTTTTTTTTTTGGAGAGGTTTTTGCTATAGGGTGCGTGTGCTCACCAAAAGGACAGAGACAGAGAGCCAGAAAGCTAGAAACCACCCCTCAGGGGTGATTTCACACCACAATCCCTTCTCCTCCATTCTCCTTTTGAGACCTAGGGCACACATGCACACGCGCCCAGTGTGAGTTTAAGCCACCAGGTCCAGGACTCGAACTGCATTTGACTATGTGGGAATTCAATGATATAGCCATTACGCTAACTGCTGGTTCTGCTATCACTTGAATTTCTGCTGCTTCCTAAATATTTGGCTGCTGAAACTTCAAAGATGATGTGCACAAGATTCATCTGTCCACTACTCAGTTTTCCCCCCAATTTTAATTTTTAACTGCAATATGTATATGCCTGCTTAAACAGAAATATTTAGTTAAATTTCTGTTTTGATTCAGTGCCAAAAAATGGTAAAAATTTTTACTGCCCCCCCCCATTTTTTAGAGGAGTTTCCTATTCAATATTCTTATTTCACTGTGGTTTGATATAGGTGGTCACATCACAACTTGGTTTTAACCCTATTATATCATGGTATTAACGGTATTATATCTTTCAGAGTATTCTTAGTCTGCAATCTGTGGATGGCAATTAAACTGCAAATCTGGTTATATAATGTATCACTTTTTTGGCTTTATATTATTTATACTCTGTGTTTTAGCAAATGATAAAGTGATATTCATCTTTATTTGGACTCTATTAATATTTTGAATACACAACTGTAGTATAAAGATGCTTTTAAATATACTTCAATTTATGAGTAATTAACAGTATGCACATAAAATATTTTATTGGAATTAGGTTAAGTATTTAAATACAAAATCACTTTGTAATCAGTTCCTTGAACACCTTTACTGACCTTGTCTTTCATCACAGACCAAGAATACTTACCTAGATATACTGCTTCTACTTCCAATAATATTAGGAATAAACTTTGTGCTTTCATAGGAAGACTGCTATAGTTCCATTTTCATAAGGGCATTTACATACATGTCCTTAACATCATTGACTTTAAGCACAAATTGATAATACATAAAAAAAGAAAAAAAAAACTTTTTGTTTTTTTAGACTGGTTACCATCAACTTGTGTCTAACTTACTTAATCTAGCACAGTACTCTAGATATGTATTTATACTTGTGTGTTTATATGAGATAATAAACACCTTGACAAAGCAGAATATTTTTTATGCTTTTATCCCTTGCAGCAAAAACATTTGGAGATCTCTGAAGAAATACTTGTAATAAATTTAGCAATGAATAAGTTGTCAAAGAGATAGAATGTCTGTACTTTAGTTTTTTCTCCCTTTACAAAGAGTTCAGAAATATACACAGGAACAAGGGTATACAAACATACAGAGAAAGTAAATTTTCCATGTTATGCTCTATTTCTCATGGCTGATGAGGGAAAATGTATTTTTACAGGGGTTCATATCATTTGAAGATGTTGCTATGGACTTTACCTGGGAGTAGTGGCAGGACCTGGAAGAGGCTCAGAAGATTCTATGCAAGAATGTGATGCTTGAGACCTACAGCAACCTGATATTTTTGGGTAAGTGGAACTCCTATGAAGCTCTCTGAAGTAATTAGTATCTCCTTTCATAGTAAATGTACAAGAGTTTCACATTGTTTAATGCTGTTAAGGAGTGAGATTTTATTCTGTGGTTAATGTGAGTGGCACTCCTCTTTAAGAAAATGCCCAAATCAGCCCCTTTATTGCACAGCTGATAAAGCTGAATCATTGTTACTCTTCAAGTAGCTTACATGAATAGTTTGGCAAAATTCCACACTTGTTTTTATTAACAGGGTAATCCATTGCCAAACCTGCAGTGATCTTCAAGTTGGAGCAAGGAGGAGATCCATGGACATTAGAAGAACTTCCCAGCTTGAGCCTCCCAGGTTAGTCAGTGCATAGTTTTCAGGGACTAGTGTAATACATTTTCTTTTAAAGAGTTTATATTTCATTGAGAGGGAAAAACAAAATGTTAGTACAGGTAAGGTTAAAAAAATGTGGAAATGTTTTCCTGGGGTAAGAGTGTGAAAAAATGGGTTTATATTTTTTAAAAGGTCCTATAGGATGACATATTCAGGGTAATTAGTATGTATTTTTATTGGCTACAAGTCCTTCCTAAGTAACATTTCTTCGTAAGTGACAAGAGTTCTTTTGACTTCTGAAAATAGATGATCTAGAAAATTGATGACATTAGCAAAGAAACAGTACATAATACCCACTGTTACAAGAAAGAAAAGAGAAAAAGGACAGGGAAAACAAATGGCGTATGGAAATCTTTCAGTGTAAAATTATAGGAAGACAGAAGGTAGATATTTTGAATATTGTTAAAGGTATTAAAGGAAAGGGAAGCATAAAGGAACAAAATAAATCCACTCAGCTTTCAAAAACATTAATGTAAATTGCTACAGTAACATATTAAGGAAAAAGAACCATATTTCTTATTATAGATCAGTACCGATATTTGAAATATACCTGAGCAGTGTAAAATAAATTCTCAAATATAATTTATGGAAATGGTTGTCTTTTTCAACCAAAGAGGATTGATGTGGGAGAGACTGCTTGTAAGTAGAATAAATATGGAAAAGCATGTGGTAATACAGTTCTTATTGCCCAGTATATAGTTCACGTGTGGAAGAAACCATTTTACAAAAAGTCAACTGTCTCATTCAGCAGAAGATGAGAAGATGATACATGAGATGCACACTTTAAATGTAGAGAATGTGGGGACCAGCAGTTAGCGTAATGGCTATGTCACTGGACTCTCACATAGTCGACTGCGGTTCGAGTCCCAGATCTAGTGGTTTAAACTCATGTTGGGCACATGTGCATGCGTGCCCAAGATCCTGAGAGGAGAATGGAGGAGAAGGGATTGCGGCATGGCCATCCCCCTGGGGGGTGATTTCCTGCTTTCTGTCTCTCTGTCTCTCTCTGTCTGTCTGGCGAGCGCATGTACCCTATAGTAAAAACCTCTCCAAAAAAAGAGAAAAAAAATGTAGAGAATGTGAAAAATTATATTTTAAAATAATTTTTACAATAGATTTTAAACACAAAGTGGAAGATTCCTATTCATAATAGTAAGAGGAATTCTTATTGTAGAATTAAAATCTAGCTTTTCATCAGTGAGTGCACACAAGGGAAACACTCTACAAATATAAAAACATAAAAAATCTTTTGTTCAGAGGTCAAAAATTATGGTCACCAGAGAAATTACAAAGAAGTAAAACCTTATAATGTACAGAAATTACCAAAGCTTTCAACTCTTGTTATAAATGAGATAACTCTTACTAGTGAGAAAATTTGTAGATAAAACAATATAGGAATTTGTTGTGTCTGAACACACCCCTTACTGACCATTTGAAAACTTATACAGGAGAGAAGCTCTGTAAGTGTAAACAGTGTAAGAAAACATTTTCCCATGGGTCCAGCAGGTGGCATGGTGGTTAAGGGTGCTGGACTCCCACATGGCCTACTGTGGTTTGAGTCCTGGACCTGGAGGCTTGCATTCTCACTTTCTATCTTTCTCTCTCTCTCTCTCTCTTTCTCTCCCTCTCTCCCTCTCTGAACAAACTTAAGTAAATAAATAAATAAATAAAATTAAATAAAAAATAATTAAAAAAAGAAAACGTTTTCCCAGAATTCAAACCTTACTGTACATCAGAGGAGTCACATAAGGGAGAAATTCTATGAAAATGAATTATGTGGAAAAATGTTCTACAAGAAGTCATGCGTCACTGTGCATCAGACAACTCACACTGGAGAGAAATCCTATGAATGTGGGGAATGTGGAAAATCTTTCAGTCCCAAGTCAGTCTTGAGTAGACATTGAAAACTCATATACTAAAGAAACCCTATGAATGTGAACAATGTCAGAAAATGTGCTCCCAGAAGGCACATCTCACTGAAAATCAGAGAACTCACACAGGAGAGAAACCCTTTGAATGTGAACAGTGTTGGAAAAACATTCTCCAGCAAGGGGTACTTCACTGTACATAAGAGAACTCACACAGGAGAGAAGCCCTATGAATGTGAACAATGTAGGAAAATGTTCTCCTAGAAGTCACAGGTCACTGTGCATAGTAGAACTCATACAGGAGAGAAGCCCTATGAATGTAAACAATGTAGAAAAATATTCTCCTGCAAGTCAGTTCTCACTAAGCACTGGAGAACACACACAGAAGAAAAACCTTATGAATATAAACACAGTAATAAAATGTTATCCCGGAAGTCACATCTCACTAAGCATTAGAGACTGCACACAGGAGAAAAACCCTTTGAATGCGAGTGATGTGGGAAAACATTCTCCAGCAAGGAGTACCTCACTGTACATAAGAGAGCTCACACAGGAGAGAAGCCCTATGAATGTAAACAATTTAGGAAAATGTTCTCCTGGAAGTCACATCTCACTGTGCATAGTAGAACTCATACAGGAGAGAAGCCCTATGAATGTGAACAATGTAGGAAAATGTTCTCCTGCAAGTTAGTCCTCACTAATCATTGGAGAACACACACAGGAGAAAATCCCTATGAATGTGAACAATGTAATAAAATGTTCTCCCAGAAGTCACATCTCACTAAGCATTGGAGAACGCACACAGGAGAAAAACCCTTTGAATGCGAACAATGTGGGAAAACATTCTCCAGCAAGGAGTACCTCACTGTACATAAGAGAGCTCACACAGGAGAGAAGCCCTATGAATGTAAACAATTTAGGAAAATGTTCTCCTGGAAGTCACATCTCACTGTGCATAGTAGAACTCATACAGGAGAGAAGCCCTATGAATGTGAACAATGTAGGAAAATGTTCTCCTGCAAGTTAGTCCTCACTAATCATTGGAGAACACACACAGGAGAAAATCCCTATGAATGTGAACAATGTAATAAAATGTTCTCCCAGAAGTCACATCTCACTAAGCATTGGAGAACGCACACAGGAGAAAATCCCTTTGAATGCGAACAATGTGGGAAAACATTCTCCAGCATGGGGTACCTCACTGTACATAAGAGAAGTCATACAGTAGAGGAGCCCTATGAATGTGAACAATGTAAGAAAATGTTCTCCTGCAAGTCAGATCTTACTAAGCATTGGAGAACACACACAGGAGAAAAACCCTATGAATGTGAACAATGTAATAAAATGTTCTCCCAGAAGTCACATCTCACTAGGCATCATAGAACTCACACAGGAGAGAAGTCCTATGAATATCAACATTGTAGGAAAATATTCTCCTGGAAGTCTGCACTCACTGTGCATCAGAGAATTCAACACAGGAGAGAAACCCTATGATTGTGAACAATGTAATACAACTTTTTTCAAAGGTCACGTCTTACTGTACATCTGAGTACTCACACTGGAAATAAACAATATAGGAAAGATTTTACTACTGGAAGACAGGGCTCATTGTACATCTGAGGACTCCCATAGAAGTGAAACATTATGAATGTAAAGAATGTAGGATTTTTTCTCTTAAAAACTATATTTAGCAAGCATCTGAAAAGTCACACTGGAGAGAAACTTTGTGAATGTAGGTAGTATAGAAAGTCTTTCATTTATAAGTCAGCCCTAAATGTACATCAAAGAATTCACAAAAGAAAAAGCCTGTGAATGTCAATGTACCAATAGAAAATTTTCCATCTAATATAAGTCAGTCCTTACTGTATATCAGAGATCACAGGAGTAAGTTCTATAAATGGGAATGGTGTAGAAAAATGTGTTCAGAGTAATCGTTTCATGTTTTACATTAGAGCACTCACAAGGAAGAGAAACCCCGTATGTGTAGAAACTGTAATAAAACCTTCTTGAAGAAGCCCAAACTTACTGTGGATCAGAGAACTCTCAGATCAGAAATCAAATGAGTGTGAAAAATAAGAAATCTTTTTATTAGAATTAAAAGGTTACCACACATCAGTAAACTCAAATGGGTCAAAATCTTCAGTAATGTAAGCTGTGCTATAAATCCTTGAAATATTCAGAAATATGAATTGATCTCTGAAGGTAACAACATTGAACTGTTTTTTCAAATTCAGCTTTGATTCAGCAAGTCACAGTAGTTAAAAAGAACAATATTAGAAAATTTGGGGATGATATCTGTCTATAAAAAAGAACATTTCAGAAGGCTGATTAATAAGATCTAAGGGTTTCCCAACTACAGAAGTAATATGCATACTTTTGCAAGGTTTTTTTTTTTTTTTTGGAGAGGTTTTTGCTATAGGGCATGTGCACTCGCCAGGCAGACAGAGAGTGACAGAGACAGAAAGCGAGAAATCACCCCCCAGGGGGGATGGCCACGCCACAGTCCCTTCTCCTCCATTCTCCTCTCGGGATCTTGGGCATGCATGCATACGCGCCCGGTGTGAGTTTTAAGCCACTGGGTCCGGGACGTGAACCGCAGTCGACAACATGGGTGTCCAGCAACATAGCCATTATGCTAACTGCTGGTTCCCACACAAGTATTTTTTTAAGGGTGATTTTTGCTATAGGGAATATGTGCTCTCTGAAAAGACAAACAGACAGAGTGATAGAAAGCATGAAACCACCCCTTGGGGGAATGGCCACACCACAATCCCTTCTTTTCCATTGTCCTCTTGGGATCTTGGGCACACATGTACATACACTGGCTTGTGTTTTAAGTCTGTGACTCTGGGACTTGAACACCATTCAAATATATGGGAGGCCAGTGGCATAACTATTATAACATCTGCTGGCCCTAGCAAAAGTTTATTTCTGTGTTCCATGTTTGATGTTTAAAGATGCAACAGAATATAACCACTGATTTTGACAAAAATAAATATAGAAATTTTTCTAGCTTCCACTTTCATGGCAGGCAAGACAACAGAAAAAGTGCTTCAAAGCATAGTGGAAACTGAGATTATAGGCCATATAAACATTGAAAATGGTTATAGGTACTAGAGACAATGTGGGAAGAGGCTAGGAGAAAGTGGACAATGTAAAGAAAGACGTTATGGATGAAAATAGGCAGGCATTTTGGGGTACAGAAATGGATTATAATATGTTGATGATAATGTGTTTTGTATCCTCAACTGCTCTGGTGGGAAGTTTATTCATTTTGGATAAATTCAACTTATAAGCTAAGAGATGTTAAAGTGTATAAAATAAATTAAAAGTAAAGCTAAATAAAATGTACAATAAATGCCTAACAAAATAAAACAAACAAAAAATTCTAAGGCATTTCAGAGCCTGGGAACTACTCATATGTACTGAGAGGGCTCTGCAAGTGTACCTCTGGTGAAATGCCCAAGTTTACTTTGAGAATGGAATTGATCTAGGTTGGACAGGAGGCATGTGAAAGTTCTGGGTGTGTTGAGGCACAACATAGGCCTGGGTGATTATGAAATTTCCAAGATCCTCTTTGGATGTTGATCACAGCTTTTGTGACCAGTGTTATCCAAGAGGTTCTGAGGCAGAACACCCACTGGTCCAGAAATGCAACCCAAGGTGAATTGGTATTGACCTGGTTTTGCTTTTGGTTTACCCAACATCATGATCCAGGTAGAACAGACCAAACTATGGTGGGTGGGATGTAAGGTAGCTGCTCAGTGGTGACAGGAACAAGCTGGTGGAAGTCACTATGAGCTACAATAGGAAAAGTGAGGTGACCAGACTTACTGTGTGTGCTCACATTGTCTAGCAAACATTACTGCTCTCTGTATGACTTTCCATCTTGTAAAACTGACTGGAGTGGTTGCAAAGTAATATGAACATATTGAACAGTACTAAATTGTATATACTTGGACGTGGTTAAAATCTGTCAAAGTTTTGCCTTGATTGAACTTTAGTCAGGCCTCTCAATCTTTTAGTTTTCTTTGCATACTTCCCTGTAAAATCCCTTTTGAGCAAATAACCCTGCTAAAGTAGTTTATCAAGAAGCCCCACACTAAATATCAGATTATTTTAAATAAGTGATTAGGTGTGATGTCTGCCTGCCCTGTGTCCTCAGCAAGAATCCTACTATTTCAGTTTATCCAGAATCTCTCATATTCCTAATGTTTCTTTAGTCATTTTCCATCTGTTAATCACCACACGGCTGCTCAGCTGTTAATTTCTACTGTCCATGCTGTATTTGAACTTGAGCCCAATTTCTCTTTCCCACTGAAACTTCCATTTCTGTGGACCATATGCTTATGATGATGGTCCAAAATAAAGCTTTTCTCACCTCACTTTAAGAAATATCTTTGAATCAATTTTTTGAAATATATTTCAAACTTTTTTGGATTGTATTCCACAGAAAAAAGAGTCATGGGATGTTCTGAGTAGTAATAATAAGTACAGAAAGATTGATGGTTTGCCAGAGGCTGGGTCAGTTTGGAAGACTGGAAAGATTTGACATTTTATAATAGTAAGTGTAGATTTTTTTAGTTTTACAAGATGAAAGGAGTCATGAAGATGGATGGTGGTGATGGTCCTAGAACCTTGAGAGGAAAGATGATTATGTAGTATATATTTTATTAAAATAAATTAAAAACACCAGTATATAGATATCTAATCTATGGTGCTTGTTGAAGGGATATATATATAGTGACAAAATAATGAGCAGTGTTATTCCAGTAACAGAGTAAGACCTGATTCAATTATGGCGTATCTGTGCAAATGTAGAAGAAAATACTGATGTCTTAGTATTAGCAGAATGTTCCCAGAATAAATTAAGTGTTCCTAGAAAGAGCATGTGCCTCAGACAATGACTATTGTCCTGCCATTTCCCCATCTTCACCCCCACCATCTTCTCTGGGTACACATTGACCTGATAGACTTCCCATCTTCTAAATTTGTTCACTTTTGAAAGGTTTTTACACCTTCTTCAAAAGGCCCATAACAAGAATGATATGGTAAGTTGTTGCCAGAAAAAATTTTATCCTAACATATTTTGCGATCTTGTTCACTTTTTCTGAGAGGCCACAGCATGGTTCACTGGTGCACAATTTTCATTAAACTAGAGGCCTAGCATGTGCCTTAGAAGAAAAATTCAGCATGTTTTAATTGTAAACAAAGCTCTTAGTTTTGAAATTTTAAAGATCCATAATGTGATATCTCCACCTAAATGTTAAGTCAGTTGCTTTCCCTGCCTTGAAAAGTGTTCCTAGGAAACTAAAAACCATTTAGGATTGCCTGAGAGGTTTCTCTCATGATGTGAAGCAATCTTAAAAAAACTCATTAGAATACTTTACAAAAATTTTGCTCAGCCAATCTGATAGTCAATAGACCTATCACTTGGTATTCTGATTATTCTGCTGCCACCTAGTGTCTAGAATTTTTAGACACTAAAAGGATTGAATATACTCAAGGTTAAATCCTTGAGCTATAACTATAGTCAGTATACTTTGACCCGATAGACTTCCCGCATTTTTGGTCACTTTTGAAAAAGCTTTTGAGTTGTAGAAAATTACTCATTATAAGCAGTTTCCTGTAAGGGACAGTCCTGTAAGGGACAGTCCTTTGGAAACATCACCTGGTTTTGTGTGTGAGGCCTTTGTTGTCCTACCTTGGAAGTACTTAGAAAAATGGGCCCACAAAAGGGACCCCAATGTACATTGGCAGAAATGGGAGTCCTTTGAAGTTTCTAAATGACATGTTCATATGCTTAATTGGGAAAAGCTGGTTATAAAACCAGAGAAATTGAATGGGAAAGTAACTTTCAATGATATCTAAAAGCTACCTCAGATATGGTAGAACAATCTTTTTTTTTTTTTTTAGGAGGGAAATAAAAAGTTACCAGGATCCATTTGGAAATTAAAGTTTCAGAGAGCTGTTCTACTCCAACCACTCTTCCACTACCTCTCTCGCACCTCTTCATGCTCTTCTGTATAATCTTCCATATCCTGAACTCTTCTCTTGACCTCTATCTCTACCCCCACAGAAGATAATACAACAGACTCCAGTGCCATCCTCTAACCACCCTAGTTTGGCTACCCTCTCATGTAAAGCCTGTAACAGAGTAATAGTAGCCTTCGTATATAGCCTATGAACCCAAACTGATGTTGTAAATGATTTTTCAGACCCAACTGAGGTCCCCATATATGTTGCTAGGGAATTTGATTTAAATGTGTAAACCCCTGAGCCTAGATATTGTGACCTTTATCAGCTGGTTCAGGATAGTTCCAAGAGAGTGCTCCAGAAAGTATAAAATTGTTTATTAAAACTGTGGTTTAGGGAACAGCAGTTAGCATAATGGCTATGTTGCTGGACTCCCACGTAGTCGACCGCGGTTCACGTCCTGGACCCGGTGGCTTAAACTCACGCCGAGTGCATGTGTGTGTGTGCCCAAAATCCCAAGAGGAGAACGGTGAGGAAGGGATTGCAGGGTGGCTATCCCCCCTGGGGGGTGATTTCTCGCTTTCTCTCTGTCTCTCTCTGTCTGGTGAGCCCACGCACCCTATAGCAAAAACTTCTAAAAAACCCCAAAAAACTGTGGTTTAGATTTTAATTAAAAAACAGAACAATGAAAACAAGTCTGCCTCTTAAGAAATGTTCTTGGGGACCAGCAGGTGGCATGGTGGTTAAGGCGCAGGACACTCCCACATGGCCGACCACAGTTCGAATACCAGACCTGGTGGCTTGCTTTCTCACTTTTCCTCTCTTCTCTCTGTGCATCTCTCTATGTCAAATTAAAATAAATGAATGAATAAATAAAATTAAATAAATAATCATTAAAAAAAAAGAAATGTTCTTGATGCAGCTTTACCATAACTATTTTCAACATTGAAGTAAATTTCAACAATAGAAACAAAGGCTGGATGGATCATTCATTGATTATTTTGAATGCTTGAGAGAAAATTTTAGATGGTATTTTAGACAGAGGCAAGCTATCAAATTTATTGAAATGATAGCCTCTTAAATTCTGCCTTCTTTAATGGATTGGATGAAGGTTCTGTTATTTTAGTTAAAGACACCAAATTAGCTGGGCGACTGTCCAGATTCATGACCTTGTTAATTTGGCCAGTCACTCTCCCATAGAGCACATGTGCTCAACAGAGAGACAGAATCTAAAAAATCATCTTTCAGGGAGGACAGTCACTTATTGTTACTGTTCTCTTTATTTTTAATTTTCTTTTTCAGAGATTGGACTATTTGCATAGCTCTTTTTAAGTTCAGATACTTTTTGCATAGCCTAATCTTTTCTCAGTGCACTTTACAAGATATTTTATTACCTATATTGTACTGCTTATCTCAAGGATTTTCATTTGAACCTCTTTAATTTTGCTATTGGGTGCATGTCCTCCTCTAACAGATAGAGAGAGAAAAACTGAGAAATTATCCCCCAGGCAGATGGTCACTGCTCAGTCTCTTTCCTAGGAAGATAGCCCACAAGGATTGGAGGTTACCCAAGTTTTGTGGGTCCAAGCAGAGCCTAGGTGACTGGCCTAGGATGGCTCAGGGTGACCCACAAAACTCAGAGGTAGGCGTGAGGAGGATGTTAGGGGAGGCAGAGGCAAACTAAATTTGGTGGGGTCAACTTGAGCCCGGATGTGTAGTCAGTAAAGCCTGTGGAACAGAGGTTCTGCAAAACTTGGATGTGGCCCTGATAAGGCAGCCTCCCAAGGAATAGAATGTTTCTGAGTCTCAGGAGATCAAGTGATGTCAGCATGGCTGATCTATGGTATCTGGCATCAGCCACTGGTTGATAAGATCCAAACAAACTCATGTTAGCAGCCAGGTGAATAGATGATGTTCTCCAGGACTATGGATGTCCTGGGGCAGTGTTCTGTCATCTTCCCTCTAACTCAGATGGTAACCCCTGGTGCCCATTTCTTAGGTACCCTCCTCTCTGCTTTTCCTACACTTAAGAGTTCAGGGATATTCTGAAGGGCTGCGCTGCAGGTGACCTTAGAGGGGACAAGAAACCATTCCCTGAGACTTGAGTTTGAAGAGAAGGAAAGTATAGGCCTGCCAGCTAGTTGGAGGAAATATCCAGATTCATCAGTCTTTGATGGGGTTGGTACTTTCACACATACTGGGAGTTGGAATGGGAATGCACAGGGCTCTTGGTCTACATTGTGCAAAGGAGCTGGTAGTTTTCAGTCACTGGGGTGTTCCCGTCATTTCTCCCAATAACAGAGGATTTCTCTCCCCTGTATTGTCTCTTTCAACCCACAGAACTGTGGAGATGTAAGATTGGTCCTAATCATATTCTATGCTCTACCACCTGGTTCGCTTTCAAGACAGTGCCAAGCTCTTAGGGCAGGGTGGTGAAGAAAATTTAATGTTTACACTGAAGTACTATAACTTTACTTTTCAATAATGAGTGTTAGCTCCTTGCCAGTTTTATTATGCAGTTGAAGAGTGCTGGGGTCTGAGGTTGGAGTATGAAATATGTAGTTTTTGAGGATAGTTCCTCTTGCCTTCTCTGTGGTGCACAGGGCTCTGGAGCATCTCCAGGTTCAGATAATTGACTCATTCTTTACACCTTTAAGCTGAGGTTCAGTACTCTAGGAGCTTCCAGTCTTTTTACTTGCAGTTTGTCAGTCTTGCATCAGTCCACTGCTAGAAGTGTTGGCATTTCTTTGATGCTGTTTCTTCTCATAGAGATGCCACAGTAAGTGTTTCTCATCAGCCAGATTGATTTCCCTGAAAGGAGATGTCTTTTAAGCATTAGTTTACCATCTTTTAATGTCAAAGTTTTCTGAATTAAACTACCTTTCCTTTTCATCAACACTTGTCTCTCAAGTGTTGGCTGTTCAGCATGGAGCATCTGTACTTTGGTTTGGACACTGAGACTTAACTCCAACTGCTTCAATAATAATAAAAGGTACCACTTAGAGCAAGCCCATATTTTTTATGTATTTCTAAAATTTATTTTATAGTGAGAAAATAAATCATGAGTTAAAATGTTAACATGGTACCTTAAAAATTTTATAATCATCTTTTTTAATAAACTGATATTGGAGAGGATAACATCTTCAGAAGAGTGAGGGGAGGGAAATATTGTAGGCCAGCAGGTGGCATGGTAGTTAAGGCACTGGGATCCTATGTGATTGACTGTGGTTTGAGTATTAAACCTCGAGGCCTGCTTTGTCATTTTTCATCTCTTCCTCCTCCCTTTCTGTCCCTCTCTGGTGAGCACATGTGCCACTTTGCAAATTAAATAATAATATTAAATAAAATTAAATAATTTAAAATTATTTTAAAGGAATTATTTGTTTAGTTCCATTCATTGTTATTATTATTTTAATTTTACCAATGAGTGACAGAGAAAGAGCGAAAAAGGGAAAGTGAGAAAGTAAGCCACCAGACCCAGGACTTGAACAGTGATTGGCCGTGTGTGAATCCAGTGTCCTTAACCACCATGCCACCTGGTGGCCCTTAATAATTATTTTTTTTAAAATACCATATTGTAATTTAACCAAAGCTAGAAACTTCTGTCTGGGGGTTGTATAGAAAAAGGAATTCTGCAACACTGGACTACCATTCCTATTTGTCATTTAACTAACATTTATTGAGGATTTCTTGTGCCTGCCTTGTGTCTAGGCAGGCACAGATCCTTAACAATGATTAACTTAAACAAAGACAAATACAAAAATGTAATGGTTCGTATACATATATTAAGATGTTGGGGACTGCCGGGTGGGATGATGGTTAAGGCATGCTGAACTCTCACATGGCTGACTGTGCTTCAAATCCCAGTCCTGGTGGCTTGCTTTTGTACTTAATATCTCTCTTTGGTCAAAGTAAAATAATAATAATAATAATAATAATAAAGTAAAATCAAAAAGTTCTATAAAAAAAGCAAAGAGATATCAGGAGAATGAAGGCTGTTATAGCCTCATTCAATTTATATATAAGATAGAAATCTCCAGATTTGTTTCTATAAATCCTGAGGGAAAAATAAATTTGAGATAGAAAAGTGTAGAAAATAATGTTTGTAATGGTTTGGAGTTTTGGAGTTTTCATGTTTTCTCAGTGACTTGGGCACATGGAGAACAGCTGGAACAGGCCAGGATCCCCAAGTGGGCATTTCTGCCAAGGAAAACTTCCTGGTGGAAATGTAGCAGGCAGCTCATCACACCTAGATGCATGAATATCCAGCTATGAGATCCCAGCATGAGTAGGTGCAGCAGAAGTAGGCCCTTCTTAGGTCTGGGGGAGGAGGGATATTGGCACCATTTGTGGAGAAGGATCTGGAGCTCTGCAGGAGTCTGGGGAGAGTCCAGGGCATGGTGGGTACCCTGTCCAATGACTGTAACTTCTTCCCTGTCCCAGCCCAGGTTGAAATTCATGCCAGACTCTCTGGGGGATGACCATGTTGCAATTTCTTTACTTTCATTCTATTCTCAAGATTTTGGGCACACATGCCCATGTGTCTGGCATGAGTTTCAAACTGCTGTATCTGTTACTTGAACCATGATAGATCATATCGACATCCAGTGCCTAACCACTAAGTGACCTGAAGCCCCCAGTATGTGCTCTTGTCATCTTTAATAGTCATATTCATTAAAAACTTGGAATGGAGGTGTTGATGTTGATGGTAGAACCAGGGTGGGAGTTGCCTTGGCTGCAGCCACGTTGTAGTTCTTTAACATCATGGTCACTCACTTGGCCTCCAGTGGTGGTGGGAACCCCATCAAGATCCCTTTCTTAGTGCTTTCCCTATCCACGGAGACAGCAGGCACCACCATTAATGCCCCCTGAAAACTCTCAGGCAAGACTGGGATCAACAAAGTGTGTGGTGGAGGTGGCAGTGGCTGCAGAAAACCTTACAAGGCCTCCTCCTATTTGTGGTTCTGGTCATCCATAACCACTCATAGCTGCCTTCTTCTCTTCTCTGCTTTCCTCCATTCTACTCCCTCTGCCCCCTCCATGGACTAGCCTGCCTTAGAGTAACCGGTTATCTCTCACAATCCTAGGCTAGAGGGCACAGCCACCTCCTGGAGCTCACATGGCCAGGGGCAGAAGTGAGCTGGCGCTGAAGGCTGTGGTTTACCAGGTGTCTTGCTCTCCCCAGGCCTGCCCTCTTGGAGATGCTGAGGATAGTGATGGGTGTTCTGGAGCTCTCCTACTGGGACCAAAAGCCATAAAGTGGTGGCACATTTCAGGACATTTTACCTGTATTAATTTTTTAATGTTTGAGAGCAAGTAGGAAGAAATGGTCTCTCAGGAACTTTAATACTCACGCTTCATAAACACAATCACGTTTCTATGCAATCTTTGAATTTATACTAAAGTGTGCTGTATTTTTTTAAAAAACTGTGCATTCAGGACCAGTAGGTTACTTGGTAGTTACGGCACTAGAATCCCATATGGTAAAGAGCAACTCCAGTCCCAGACATAGTGACTTGCTGTTTTACATTTTCTCTCACTCTCTCTTTCTGATGAATGTGCATGCCCTACAGGAAATTTTTTTAAAAATAACAATAATAAATAAAATAATTCTAAAAAATTGACATTCTTCACCTGTGTCTACTCTTTTTTGGGGGAGAAATATTTCACATGTATATTTTAATTGTTTGCTTTAGGAATTAAAAAAATTCATGGAATCTTGGTAACTCATAAGAGTATTTATAAAATAAAAAAGTTTTCTATCAAAATACATTTTATACTGGATAAATAAATAAAACACAAAAAGACCTACACAAAATAAACTTGTCTTTGGTAGATTTCAGCATAGAACAGTCCATAACAAGCATATTTGCACTTATTTTCTGGGGCTGCTCACCTTTCATGTTCAAAAATTTAAAAATATAATTAATTGTGGTTTTATTATGTTGATATTTATGTCTCACTCCACATTATGTTCAGCCATGCTATGGCTACTTAAAATGCTCTCTAATGGAGGCCAGCAGACAGCATAGCTGTTGGCTGGACTTGGTGGCTTGAAATTCATATGAGGTGCTTGTGTGTTCATGCCCATGATCCCATGAGGAGAATGAAGGGGAAGGTATTGAGGCATGGGCATTCATGCTGGGAGCTGATTTCTCACTTTTTATCTCACTTTTCTCTGTCTCTTTCTCTCCAGTGAGTGTAGGAACACTAAGGTAAAAACCTCTTTTAAAAATTTGCTGATTGATTTTTGGGAGCTTGGTAAGCAGCATCTGGAACATGGGAGGTGGCAGTGTCTGCTGTAGCATTTAGGCAACTGTTGTGGTTGTCCACACACAGCAATGGCATTGGTCAGACATTCCATGCCTTTCTCTTACTCACCTTGGGTTACTAACTCTTCACCAAGCTGAATTTCTTTAGGGAAGACTCTGAACTGCTTCATCATCTTTAAGGTCAGGTAACTTGGGAAGTCCAGCTCTCTCCTTGGCAAACTCTGTTTCTTTTTTTATTGTTTCAGCCTGTTCTTGAAGTTAAGGTCACTCCATTGCTTTTGATTGAAATAAATGCAGTACCCGATGAACAGGGTCTGACACACCCCAGTGGTGGCAATGGTGCTACTCTGGCCCACCATCTTGCCATACTGAGTACAGAGGTGGCATCACTCACACCCATTGCCAACTGGCCACAGAGGCATGGGGCCTTAACTATTTAAGTAGATAAATATTTCTATTTAATTATATAAATATTGTTATTTTTCTAGAGGATTGTTTATTATAAAAAGTTTTTTCTTCCATGAGAGACACAGATAGCACCTTCAAGAGTCTTGATGTTATGATTAATTCTCACACTCAACCAGCCTTGAACCACAGCTTCATATGCTTAGCATACACTAGTAGGTCTCCAGCCATGAACCCCCAAAATATTTCCAGGTAAGTCATGCTCATGTAACATTGTGTTTGACTGTTGTACACCATCTATACCCCCAATGTGATATTTCTAAACAGCTCACAAATGGTAGTGTTTTTCTATTAATTAAGGTCTTTTTATCTTTTTTAAATTTTGACTATAGGGCATGTATGCTTACTTAAGGGACACACAGAGAGAGGGGAAATGAGAACTCACTCCCCAAAGAGGATAGCAATCCCCATTCTCCTCAGGATTTTGGGCATGCTTGCACAGGCACCCAGTGTGTTTTACAAGCTATTGGGTCTGGAACTTAAACTGCAGAGTTAGCTACAGGATTGTTTTAAAATAGTTTTAAATAGTGGTGTGGGGTGACCAGCAGTTAGTGTAATGGCTATGTCGCTGGACTCCCATGCAGTCGACCATGGTTCGTGTCCCAGACCCAGTGGCTTAAAACTCACACCGGGCAGTGTGCATGCATGCCCAAGATCCCAAGAAGAGAATGGAGGAGAAGGGATTGCGTTGTGGCCATCCCCCCTGGGGTGTGATTTCTCGCTTTCTGTCTCTGTCTCTCTCTCTCTCTGTCTGGCAAGCACATGCACCCTATCGCAAAAACCTCTTCAAAAAAAAAAAAATAGTGGTGTGGGAGAGAGAATGTACTCTATTAGTTTTAAATAATTTTAAAATTTTGTTTACATTTTCAAATAATTATTTTTCAAATAGTTATTTGTTTAAATTTATTTTTTTTTTAATTTGGCAAGAATGAAAGAGAGAGGGAGAGGGAGAGGGAGAGGGAGAGGGAGAGGGAGAGGGAGAGAGAGAGAGAGAGAGAGAGAGAAGGAGTGTGAGAAACCAAGTCACCAGACACCAGGTCTAGGACAAAAACCATGGTTGGCCATCTGGGAGTCCAGCACCTTAACCACCACACCACATGCTGACCAATTTTTTAAATAATTCTATCCATATTGACAAAGATTTTCTACTTTACCAAAATTTAATCAGTCTTTCTTAACTTTACCAAGGTCTGCTTGTGCACTTATCTATAAAATAAAATAGGTGGATTTGAACAGAATCCCCCTTAACCCTAACCTACCTCATAGTAATTTGCTATCCATTGACCTACATCCTGCTGCATGGTGCTAAGTACATACTTGCCCACTCTATATTCAGAGTTGAGTCCATTCCATACTCTCTCAGACACAATCTCATTGTCCCAGTCCCTGTAAATGTCTCCATGGTCTCTAATAAAATATTATTAATTACTGTGCTAACTAAGTAGGTATATTACCTAATTTTAACACTACATTATAATTTTGGAATTATACATATATTTATTATTATTTTTTTAGAGGTTTTTGCTATAGGATGCGTGCGCTCGCCAGACAGACAGAGAGAGAGACAGAGAGACAGAAAGCGAGAAATCACCCCCAGGGGGGATGGCCATGCCACAGTCCCTTATCCTCCGTTCTCCTCTCGGGATCTTGGGCACGCATGCACACGTGCCCGGCATGAGTTTTAAGCCACCGGGTCCGGGACGCGAACCGTGGTTGACTACGTGGGAGTCCAGTGACATAGCCATTATGCTAACTGCTGGTCCTTGGAATTATACATATTTTGAAAGAGATTTTTGCTATAGAGTGGATGTGCTCACCAGAGAGAAAGGAACAGAAAGAAAGAAAATGAGCTATCACCCCCTGGGGTAATGGTCATGGCACCATCCCTTCTTGATCCTCCTCTTGCGATTTAGGGCACACAAATACATGTGTCCTGTGCCAATTTCAACCTGCCAGATCCAGGAGCCAAACCACGGTGGGCCATGTGGCAGTCCAGCACCTTAACCACTTACACCACCTACTGATCCCTGGAATTTACAATTTTGATCTGTTGCCTAAAGATGGTCTAATTTTGTTACCCTTTTTTAAAATAGGTTTTTGCCTTAGGGTGGGTATGCTCCCTTGAGAAAAAGGAAGATGGGGACTGTGAGAAAGTGAGAAATCACCCAACAGAGGAGATGGACACACTGAAATCTCTTCTCTTCCATTCTCCTCCATGCGTCTTGTACACATGCAGATGCATCCAGTGTGATCTGTTTTCCTCCATTCCCCCTCAGGATTTTGAACACACACACACACATGCACTGGGTATGATTTTCAAACCAGTAGGTCCAGGACTCAAACCACTTGACCATGTGGGAGTCTAGTGCCTTAATCAGCATGGCACCTTCTGGTCCCACATGTAGCTTTTTTAAAAAATGTTTTTGTCATAAGGCACATACACTCACCAGAGAGAAAAAGTAGCACTGAAAGAGAAGGTAAGAAATAACCCCCCCAGGGGAATGGCAATACTGCAATTCCTTCTCCTTGCTTCTTTCCTATGGATTTTAGACATGCACACACATATGCCTGGCATGAGTTTCAAGCCACTGGGTCCAGAATTCAAATGTGGTTGACCATGTGGGAGTCCAGTGAATAAACATTATGCCACTTGCTGGCCCTGTACTGCTTTTATATTATCTCAAGAAAAAAAAAAAAAAAAAAAAAAAAAAACAAGAAAAGTGATAATAAAGTTATATATAACTAAAATGATTCTGTCCAAAAAGTAAACAAAAATAGATTCAAGGAACTGCACAATTGTTGACATATTGATAAGTAATATATTATGTAAAAAGTCAATATTCAAAACAAAAAACTTAATATTCAGAAAATAAATAACTGATAGGGAAAAGTACAAAGGAATCAGATATTTTTCAGCAGAAAGCAAAGAGATGGCCAATAGACATATGAATAAACACTCAGCATCATTAATCATTAGGAAAATACAAATGAAAACAATTGAGAAATATCACATCACACCTCTTTTTCTTAAAAAATAATTTTATTTATTTTATCTATTTGTTGTTACTATTTTCTAGTTTGACCGGAGAGAGAGACAAGGAAAATGAGAAAGCAAGTCACCAGTTCCAGGACTCAGACCATAGTCAGTCATGTGGGAGTCTAGCACCTCAACAACCACACCACCTGCCAGCTTCCACTTTACACCTCTTATGATAGTTATTCTTAAAAAAAAAAAAAAAAATTACAATTCAGTAAATACAGGGAGAAGAGGGAATCAATGAACATTGTTTGTAAAAGTATAAATTGGTTAAACACAATGGAAAATAGTTTTCTAAGGTTTTTCAGAAAATTAAAAATAGGACTACAATGTGACTTAACAATTACATATTTGATTATATATGAAAAATACGAAGTTAATTTCTCAAAAATATATTTATGCTTCCACGTTCATTGCAAATTTATTCATACTAATCAAGTTATGACATTAACATAACTATCACAGACAAATGGATAAAAAACATGTTATAGGGATCAGCAGGTAGTGTGATGTTTGAGGGACTAGTCCCACACGGGTGACCACAGTTCAAGTCCCAGAGCTGTCAGCTTGCTTGCTCACTTTCCCTCTTTCTATCTGTTTCTCTCTGGTGAGCACAAGTGTCCATAGAAAAATACATAATAATAATAATAATGAATTAAATTAAATAAACATTTTTAAAGAAAACCTTTTATATATGTATTATCCAGCCATTAAAAAAGAATTCTGCCTACCAGCTTTATAGCCTAATGTTTAGAAGATCAGGGTTCCACATGACTGAACATTCTTTGAATCCCACTTTTGGTGGCTTAAGAAACACACTAAGTATGTGTGTGGGCATTACCAAAATACTGACAGAATGAAGAAATGGAGAAGTGATTGAAGCATGATGAACCTCCATTGGGAAGTGATTCTCTCTTCTCCAGTCTCTGGAGGATCTCATGCACCTTAAAAGTAACAAAACATATTTTGTTATTTTGACAAGACGAATGAACTTGGAGGACATTATGCTGATTGAAATAATTCAGGTACACAAAGACATATACCTCATCATCTCACATGTAAGTAGAGTATTAAAAAATAAAATTCATAGAAGCAGAGAATAATATGACAGCTACTACAGGTGGAGGGTAACCAGGTTTTAAAATTGTTGGTCAAGGGGCCAGCAGATTGTGTGGTGGTTAAGGGTGCTGGACTTTCACATGGTCAACTATGATTTATGTCTTGAATCTGGTGGTCTGCTTTCTCACTTTCTCTCTTACAAGAGTGTGTGTACCCTATAGCAAATTTAAAAAATAATAATAACAATAAATACAACTAAAATAAATCTTTAAAAAAATGTTGGTCGAGAAAGCAGCTGATGGCGTGCTGGTTGTGTCACTGGGCTCCTAGGAAGTTGACTGCAGTTTGAGTTTCACACTCACCAGCTTAAAACTTATGCAAGGAGGAGAAGGGATTGCGGCGTGACCATCCCCCCTGGGGGGTGATTTCTCGCTTTCTGTCTCTATGTCTCTCTCTGTCTATCTGGCGAGTGCACGCGCCCTACAGCAAAAACCTCTCAAAAAAAAAAAAAAAAACTTATGCAAGGAATGTGTATGTGTTTGCCCAAATCCCAAGAGTAGAATGGAGGAGAAGAGATTGCAGTGTGGCCATCTCCCTAGGGGGTGATTTCTTTATTTCTGTCTGTCTCTCTGTCTCTCCAGTGAGCACATGTGCTCTATAGCAAAAATCCTTCTAAAAATAAATTTAATTAAAATTAAAATGTTGGTCAAAGAAACCCATAATATTTCAGTTAGACAAAAGGAATATGCTCAAAGGTTCTAATGAATATCATGACAATGCAATTAGTTATTTTATATTGTATACCTGAAAATTTTCCTGAGAGTAGATATTGTATTCTCAGCCCAGAAACAAGGTGTAAGGTAACACATATGTTGTTTTTAGACAATTATTTTATTTATTACTATTATTTCTTAATTTTGATCAGATTGAGAAGTGGAAAGTGAGAAAATAAGCTGCCAAGTCTAGAACTTGAACTGCGGTCAGCCATATGGGAGTACAACTTAACCTCTACACTACCTGTTGACCCTGGTAATACATGCTAAATGGTTCAATTTAACCATCCCTTAAAGTTTACATCAGCTAAAATATCTTTCTGCATATAACCTATTGATAAAAATTTTTTAAATAATTATTTATTTTATTTTATTTATTCATTCATTCATTTTTTTTTTTTTTAAATTTTACCAGAGAGAGACAGAGGTTGAGAATGAGAGAGAGGGGAAGTGAGAAAGCAAGCCACCAGATTCAGGACTCGAACCCTGGCCGGCCATGTGGGAGTGTCCAGCACCTTAACCACCATGCCACCTGCTGGTCCCCAGTAAATATTTTTAAAAAAATCAAAACTAAATAAATAAACAAGTCATGAACATTTTCAATTATATTGTCTATAAAGACTGGTAAGAGAAAAAATATGACAAGAGATAAATATTGGTCAAGGACAGAGTTCTTTTTAGTTATTACATATTAAATTATGTAATGAGTACTTGATACCTGAACTATCAGTGGACAGAGCAGAGGATATCATTCTTAGGGTTATGTGGATTAATTTTGTGGAAGGTTGGACTTTAAGAATAATCTAATAATCTCTGGAAAGTATCCTAATTCTTTGTAAATCATAAGACTCATTTGTGCCATGATGGTGTTGCAGATCTGAGAGTGATATTGGACATAGCAATGAAATGCCTTTTGTCCACTGGTGAAGAAGCCATTGATGGCAGACATTATTTCTTCACCTTCTTCTAGGAATTCAGAATTAGAGGAATAGAGAATTAGGCTTTTGTGGATGTTTTTATTTTTATTTTTTTTTTATTTAGAGAGATATTTTTGCTATAGGGAAAATGAGATTGCCAAAGAGACAGAAAAAGTGAGAAATCCCCCCTTACAGAGGATGGCCACACTGCAATCCCTTCTTCTCCATTTCCCTCCATTCCAGGATTTTTGGAATACATGGACAAGTGCCTAGCATGAGTTTTAAGATCCAGGGTCCAGGACTCAAACTATGGTCAGCCATGTGGGAAACCATTGTATTAACTGCTATGCCACCTACTAGTCCAACTTTTGTATATTTTAACATCATTTAAAAAAGTCTAACTTATAAGAGCAGTTGTGTCATACAAACACTTTGACTTCTCTTAGTCACACAATTACAAAGCTTGTTGCCTCAGGATGGGCTGGTCTCCAAGGCCTTACCCAGCCATTATGAAATCATACAGTCTGGGGGAGAAAAACAGTGCAAAATATATTTTTCCCAAATTGTTTTTACCAAAGTGGAGGGTGACAGGTGCAGAGTCCCAGGGCAGAGAGATCCCCAGATCCCCTGGATAGGACTTAAGTGAAACAATAAAAAGACAGGGAAGCCAGAGCTGCTTAGATAAAGCACAAGTCTCAACACCACGGCTCCTGTAGAAATGCCTTTTTAAATTTTTCTAGTTATGTACCTGTCTGTCATGACAATCTGGAAGACATTTTATACAGGTTGATGGCAAACCATGGAAGTGAGAATCCTCTGTGCCCTCCACAGTGTTGACTCTCCCAACAGAGGGCTGAGCCTGCAGACACAATCCAGTTCCATCTCCTCCTCAGCTCACATACTTAGGGCTTTTTATCTGTGTTGGGACAGCTCAGACATGTTACCTTTGATTAGTGTCTTGCTACTTCTGCAGCCTTTACAAATGGCATGTGAGATTACACATTTTAGCTGTCGTAGATACTGGAAGCCAAGTGTCTACAAGGATGAAGACCTGGTACTGGGTGGGTTTTTTCCTATTTATACCATGGAAGAGAACGAAACTGTAAGCCAGCTACATTTTCTGATGAGGCCACCTCGAGTAGTGACAAGGCCTCAGTAAGTTGTTGGTTATATGTATGTGTAAATGTGTTTATACCTGTGTAACAATGTAGTTGGATATTTGTATGTGTGTGTGTGTGTGGGATT
This sequence comes from Tupaia tana, assembly GCA_026018925.1. Taxonomy (NCBI): domain Eukaryota; kingdom Metazoa; phylum Chordata; class Mammalia; order Scandentia; family Tupaiidae; genus Tupaia; species Tupaia tana. The sequence continues at coordinate 5,364,660 of JAKSZU010000024.1, forward strand.
AATTCCATTGAGAATAATGAAGTGTGCACAGAAAAGAGAAGAGCACAGTTGTGAACTCGGGGTGCCTTGTTATCCTTTTATTGTCTTAATTATATTTAGTGTTTCCCATTTTTTTCAAGACAGAACAGAGAACAAATATAGCTTGTTCTCCACTCCATCGACACTGTCTTCATATTCAGTCTTTAAGCGACTCAGAATGAGTGAGATTGTTGGTACATTAACACTTTTGCCACCAAGACCCACATAGTGAGGCCTGCATGCATATTGTGACACTGGGCACCTGACATGAAATTAATGTCAGAATCAAGGTGCTGACTCTGGGTGCTCGCAGCTGACTAGGAAATGGTAGAAGTGTGCTTGTAGAAAAGCCATGGGTATCTGAAGGCTGCCACCGTATATAAACCAGTGATGATAGGCACACCTCATTCTCTTCTCTATTCTCCTCTCAGGATTTTGGACATGCATGCACATGTTCCTGTCATAATTTTCAAGCTTCCAGGCTTGAGATATGTACCGTGGTTGGCCATGTGAGAATCCAGTGCCTTAACCACCATGCCACCTCCTGATTCCTCCATGATATCTTTTATAGCATAATAAAGAAAGCTTCCTTTAAAGTCATAAAATATACATGAGAAATGTGGCCATGACATTTTGCATTCATCAGACCACAGAAAGCAAAACCACAGTAACTGCTTTATGCTCATCTCCTATCTACCTAGAGTACAGTCTAATGCCTAACTCAGCATAGAGCTTAAGGCAGCTGATTCCCATATGGCTCAATACATGGTTTGAGTCCTGAATTGAGTTGTTTGAAAAACATGAGAGGTGGGGCTATTCCTGCATGTCCAATAATTCCAAGAGCAGAATGGAAGAGAAGGAATCATGGCATGACCTTCTCTCCAGAAGATGAATTCTTTATTTCTCTCTCTCTCTCTCTGTTTCACCCTGGTGAGTGCACACACGCTACAGAAAAATAAATAAATAAATAAATAAATAAATAAATAAATAAATAAATAAATAAATAAATAAAAATAACAATAAAACATAAGAACCAATTCCAAAAGAATAGAGTTCTGTTTGCATAAAAGTTTTAGTCTAACATGCTTCATTTACAAATCAGTGGACCAGTAGATGGTGGAGCAGTTAAGTCTTTGAACTCCCACTTGGCTCATTGCAGTTTGAATCCTGAATTTGGTGGCTTCTAAATTATGTTGGGCACATGTGAGTGTGGTCCCAAAATCCCCAAAAGAAAATGGAAAAGAAGGGATTGCAGCATGGCCATACATTCTTGGGGGATGATTTCTCACTTTTCCTCTTACTGTGTCTCTCTCTCTAAGGTACACACAATATGACAACAACATTTCAAAAAAGAAAAGAAAAAACACTTTGTTAAGGTTGAGATTTAAGATATTAACATCAGAATAATTACACAGAGAATAGAAAAACAAGTAAAGACAATATATAACCCTAATTTAAGAACCAAAAAATGAGCTATTTTTTAATACTCAAAACATACTTTGAGCAAATATTTTTTAAAGAGAGAGGATTTCCAAGGGGAAAATGAACAACTATGAAGGTCAATTAACTACAACAAAAATGTTTTTACAAATTCGTAAAAAGACTGGATGTTGCCACTCATTGACTAGAAGATATGAATTAAGTGTTTAATTTTGAACAAAAACATAATTAACCTTTTTTTCTGAGTTAACATAATAGTGTATAAAATATAGAAAATGCTACCTAAAAGTACCTAAAATGTGAAAAATGGTTGAAAAACTGGCAACCTAGATACTATTTATACTTTCTTTTTCTTTAGAGAATTATTTATTTAATTTTATTTATCATTATTATTATTTGTTTTTCATTTGCAACAGGCATGTGTTCTTACCAAAGAGACAGAGAGGAATGGGGAGAAAGTGAGAAATCAACCCACCAGATCTGGAACTTGAACTGTGGTTGGCCATGTGTGAATCCAGCAGCTTAAACACCATGCCACCTTATTTTCCCTGTCAGGTGCTATTTAAATGTTCCAGAACATAGGGGAAATAAGAAATGCTTCAATCATAGTTTCTAGAACTAAATAGACACAAGGTAACATGTGGGATATATCCAGTTCTAGAAGGGTTATGAATGTGAGTGTATGCATGGTGAATGTAACTCATAACTAAGTACTATTCATTCTAATACTGCCAAAAGACTATGGTACTAATGTTCTCATCCCAGAAAATGTAAAATATTTCAGGTGATAAATGTGGTAATGGCCTTAGTTCAATTGATCCATGTTATATTTAAAAATCCTAGAGCTACTTTGTATTTTATAAATATACATATCTGTAATTTTCTATATATAGATTTTTAATGTATGAATATAGTGAATGTGTGCACTTTTTAGTCATATTCTTAAAGAAATTGTTTATCTTCTCCTCCTTTAAAATCACCTCTGTTCAAACAATAGTGTCAGCATCCAGTTGAATAACACCTCATCTCACTCACAAAGCCTTCAAAGCCTCTCTTCATTGTTCGGACATGATTTGCTTAAGCAGAGGGGAAAAAAAAAATTAAAGTTTTCTGGAGCCCTGGGAACATTATTCACTCTAGCTTTGTGTACCAGTGCAGGAGAATCTCTGAACGGGAACCTGAGCCTATAACATTATGTCTTGTGGCTTGGTTGAAGAATTACCCAGAATCACAAGACTTGACTGTATTTCCTAATGCTGTCCCCTCTCTTTAGGTACCGATGGAAGAACTACCAATTTGTATTGGCCTTTCACTTTGCCACTGAGCAGATCAATAAGAGTCCTCATTTGCTCCCCAACCTCTCCCTTGGTTATGATTTCTACAATTCACTTCCCAGTGACAAAAAAACTTAGAAAGTGCTCTATTTTTGCTCTCTAGAGGGAATCAATCCCTGCCAAACTACAACTGCCAGACACAGAAACAATCTGTTGCTATCATTGTGGGAAACATGCCAACATTTTCAGCCCAAGTTGGAACCCTATTGGAGCTCTACAAAAGCCCACAGGTGTGTTCTCAGGTTAAGGAATGAGAATTGGATAGCTCCTAATGCAGTTCTCTCAAATCTGAGCAAAGAAAATGTGGAAACTGGGTTTACAGTAGAAGGATGAGAAAGAAAAATAGCAGTGGTAGGTCAGCTGGTGATATGTTGATTAATGTGCCTGGATATCACTCGGATGACCATGGCTCAAGTCTTGATCCTGGTATCCTGAGGAATAAACTGGGCATATGTGCTTGCATGCCTAAAATCCCAACATAGAAGGGATATTCACATGACCATCCTTATGAGGGGTGATTTCTCACTATCCCTCTATCTCTCTGTGGCAAGCACACATGATTTCATTTGCCCTCTGACAAATTAAAAATAAAAAATAAGTAAAATTTGTTAAGTTCCACCCATATTTCTTTCCATAGCCATGATATCCAACCCTCACTGATGGGAATATTGATGGTTCTCTTAAAGATGCCTCCTAAAAAGTCCACAGAACATAGAGAACCACTCTATCTTAGGGCAGGACATTAGGGGGCATTCAGAGGACAATTAGACACAAAATTTTAAAAACCTTTCTATTCATTATCACTTTGGACAAAGAAATAATATTCCAACACTGAAGATCCTCTAAACTCACTATGGCTCAGTTCCCCCAGCTGAGGTTTACCAGCTCCCTCTGCCCTTCCTCACATCCATGCAGGTGGGTCCATTGGATGTACTTCCATTACTCTCAGCATGACAACCCTTCACTTCAGAGGTTCTTCCAGGGAAATTGTCTTATGAAAGTTTCAGGAGACTTTACTGGTAAACACAGCATTATAATTATGTTGTTGAAAAAATTTATTTTAAAAATATCATAGAGGCTATGTGCTTGTGTTTTAAAGACAATATAGTTTATGGTGTGTTGATAAGCTATACTATGAAAACTCAATACCGTATTTTTTTTTTCTCAGAGTTTATATTTTAAACTTAACATTGAGGGAAGGAAACCTCTGATCCACATTGTCACATGGGCCCAATGTGGCAGAATCACCATTATCTTGCTGCACCATCTTTATAAACTTTATGCATACCTTAGTTCCCAGTGTGGACAAAAAAGAATATATTGAACCTTATGGTTTTTTGTCCATGCTTTGATGCTTTGGTCTGGAAGTGATATTGTTATCTGTACCAGTCATGTATACTGTTTTTTTAAAAAAGGGATTGAAGAGACCAGTGGGTGGCATGGTGGTTAAGGTGCTGGACACTCCCACATGGACGACCAGGGTTCAAGTCCTGGACCTGGTGGCTTGCTTTCTCACTTCCTCTCTCTCTCACTCTCACCTTTTGTCTCTCTCTGGTTAAATTTTAAAAAATCAATGAATGAATAAATAAAAATAAAATAAATAAAAGAAAACAATTATTTAAAAAAAAGGGATTGAAAACAGTCTTCTAATGGTCATATTGACAGAATAGAATCATATCCACAGCATGCAATCTCTTCACTCAATATTCCATTCTATTGTCTAAACAAGTATACAATAATCTCCTCTGTTTTTACATAAAAAAAAATTTAAAAATTACACCAAAGTCCAAATCAGATTATTTTAATTTTTTTCTAATTCCAAAACTCTGTATTTTTTCAAATAAAAATCACACATTTCTTAGAGACAATATAAACAAGAGTTACAAAAAAATAGTTGCCCTGGCATAAGCATTCACAGATTCATTAAGTATACACATATGGTTACAAGTGTGCTTGCAAAAGTTCATTGGAAATATACACAAGGTTCTAGACATGTACACTGGGTAGTGCTACAATTCTGTATTCAAACTAGGAAAACTGACAGTTTGTTAAATTCATTTACAAGTAGACAAAATGTAAAATACAGTTCATCTTTCTTTAAAAAAAAGGAAGGGCAATCCCCACTTTCCAAGGTGAGGGGCTCTGATTATAAGAATAACTAGGGCAGAATGAAATTTTTTTATGCAACTTTGACTTGGGATTTAAAAAAAATTATTATTTGTAAAGTGAATCATCTGAATAACATTTAGAAAGGCACCTACTGACCTCACTGGCCCACTGGCAAATCCAACCAGCCCCCCAAAATGCTCTGGTGCAGTCTGCAATGGGTAAATGGCTAATCAGGATTCCTCCCTTCTCTAGAAGAAGAATCAGATCCCTGCATGGAAAAGCCTTGGTAAATTTAATTTTATTACACACAACATGTACTAATTATTTTTTAATTAACTGATGCCCTGCAGTTTTATGATATACAGGATACTTGTACATAGGTGGCTCTAGTACTTAAAATATTTTTTTCAATATTGTATCTATATTTACATGCAGAAACTTCAGGGCAGTTAGTTTAATAAAAAATTTAAAAAAGAAAAAAAGTTTTTAAATCATTTGTCTTACCAGCAGGTTTTGCAAATAACCACTCTCCACCTCTTAATTTTAGTAAAAATTGAAAAAACAAAAACAGAAACAAAACACTGAGAAGTCTTAATTTTAGTTAAATGACCCCAACTTTGCATTTAACATTGTGTATAAAAAAGAATGAGATTAGGGGCTGACAAGTGGCATGGTGGTTAAGGGCACTGGACTCCCACATGGCCGACTGTGGTTCAAATCCCAGACTTGGCGGCTTGCTTTTTCACTTTCTCTCTGTCTTTCTCACTCTGTTCCTCTCTGGTCAAAATAAAATAAGTAAGTAAATAAATAAATGTTAAATAAAATAATTCTTAAAAAAAAATAAAGTTTTTTTTTTTTTTTTTTTTTAATTCAGGTCACATATGGTCCTTTTGATCCCATCCTTAGTGATAAAGACCAATTTCCATCAGTTTATCAGATGGCCACCAAGGACAGTTCTCTGGCTCATGGAATCATCTGCTTGTTGCTGCATTTTGTCAGGACGTGGGTAGCACTCTATGTATCTGATGATATGCAAGGGGAGCAGTTCCTCCAGGATGTAAAGGCAAAGATGACCGAAAAGGATATCTGTGTGGCCTTTACAGAAAAGCTCCCTGCCACAAAAAGTGTCTTTTTAGATTGTGACTTCAATGTTGAGAAGAGAATCAGAGTTTCATCTGGAAATGTGTATATAATACATGGTGATGAGAGGAGTCTCTGGAACCTGGGATTGGAACAAAACTTCTATTTAATAATGGGAAAGGTATGGATCATAAGGAATCTCCACTCCTCAGCATGGAAAACTATTTTGCCTACTATGGATTACATGTCTTTCTTTTTCCATGGAAGCCTCTTATTTTCAAATTAGAAAAGGAAAATTCCTGGCTTTAAGCAATTCCTCCAGACAGTCAACCCTTTCCAATACCCAGAAGATTTTTATTTCAGTAAACTCTGGGTTTACCTTTTTAATTGCTCACTTAGTGGATCACTATGTAGCAAACTTGGAGACTGCCAACCAAATTCTTCCATAGAGTTTCTACCATCTAATTTTGACATGATGACAATGTCTGACTTCAGCTTTTTTATCTATCATGCTGTGCATGTGGTGGCCCAAGTTCTATATAAAAAGCTTTTGCAAAAAATAGAAATGGAATCTGAAGGAGATGCAGACCAGCCTGTTCTTCCCTGGCAGGTAAATATTCTTCACAAACATCTGATGATATTTGAAGGCATTTTCTTTCTCGTTGTTTAAAAAATATTTCTGCCATATGTCATGTGCACTCACGAAAGAGAGACATTGAGAGAGAAAATCACACCCAGAGTATGTGGCCACACCACAATCCCTTCTTTTCCATTTTCCTCCTGTGATTCAAGCACCAGGCATGATTTTCAACATTACAACATTACAGGTCTGAGATTCAAATCATGGTCAGTCATGTGGGAGTCCCCCGTAATCATCACATCACCTCTGGCCCTGAAGTGGTTAGTGATTTCCTTTTTTTTTTTTTTTTAATTTTTTTTTAGTTTTTTCCTTTAGGGCAAGTTTGCTCAACAAAAACTAGAGAGATAGAGACAAGAAAATTGAGAAATCACCTTCTAGGAAGATGATCATGCTGCATGCAATTTCTTCTCTATTCTCCTCTTGGGATTTTGGACATGCACAGACACATGCCTGGCATGCTTTTCAGGACTTAAATTGTGGTGGGTCATGTGGAAACACAGTCATCCTAAATACCAAGCCATCTAGTTAGTTATATTTTTTTCTGATACTGAAAAAGATTATATTTAGAGAATAAACCTTTTTCTCTAAAGTGAGCGTGAACTCTACGTTAGATGTACATGATTTATCCACTCTGCATGTTCTCTGTGAATTCTCCTCACAGAATGGCTTCTTCACCATCACCTTCTTTCTCCTCTCTGTCTCTCCTTGATTTTGCCATGACTTCACCTATCTTTGATTTCACAAAAATGATGGGAGGAGAAAGTAGTCACAATATAACACTAACATAACTTAGAATGAACACAATTAAGGTGGACAAAATATTGGAATAAATGGTAGAATATTCTAACGTCAGAATGACCATTTGGGGAGCATCTGAGCAGTTGTGTTCTTTCACTGACATGGATGACCTTCATGTGGCTACAATTATTTATTGTGCCTGTCTTAATCATAAAAGAATTTGTTTTATTTTTTCTTACACTGTGTTCAAAAATCATGGAAGAAGGAACGGTGATCCAGTATTAAAATGTGGAACCACTTTTGATGCATGTAGTCTCAGGATATTCTACTTGGTTTATAAATCAGTTTATATTTTAAATAAACACTAAATCATAAAACTGGCATATGGCATCATAGTTAAGGCACTAGACTCTCACATCTGTTTTGAATTTTGGGCCTGGTGACTTGCTTTCTCATTTTCCCTCTCTCTTGCTCTCTGTCTCTCTTTGGTGTGTACACATGCCGTATAGAAAATCTAAAAATACTGATAATAATTAATAAAATAAATAATCAAAAAATGGTAAATTCATAAACTATGTGTAATGATAATAATTAATAAAATAAAATAAGTAATTTCAAAAGTAAACAGTAAATTTATAAATTATGATAAAATGGCCTGTTAGTTTCAAGCAGGTATGTTGTTATTTCAATGTTAAATAAGGCAGCTGAATTCCACATGGCCCAAGTTCCAGACATGGAGACCTGAAAAACATGCCAGGCATGTTTGCATGCATGCACTTCCAAAATCTCAAAAGAAAGAAAAAATGGAGAAGGTATTTCTGCTCATTTTCCATGGGAGATGCTTTTTCTCTCATCTCTCACAGTCTCTCTGTCTCTTTCTGGGAAGGGTACATACCCACTAGGAATAAAAACCTCTTTAGAATTTAAAAGTTTGGCAGGACCAGCAGTTAGTGTAATGGCTATGTCGCTGGACTCCTATGTAGTCGACTGCAGTTTCCCTCCTGGACCTGGTGGCTTAAACTCATGCCAGTCGCGTGTGCATGCATGCCCAAGATCCTGAGAGAAGAATGGAGGAGAAGGGATTTCGGTGTGGCCATCCCCCCTGGGGGGGTGATTTCTCGCTTTCTGTCTCTCTCTATCCTTCTGGCAAGTGCAAGCGCCCTATAGAAAAAAAAAAAAAAAAACCTCAAAAAAAAAAAAAGAATTTAAAAGTTTGGGACAGCAGATGGCATAATGGTTATGTCACTATGTCACTGGACTCCCATGTAGTTGACTATGGTTCAAGTCTCAGACGTGAAGGCTTAAAATTCACAGTAGAGATGTGTGCTTGCATGCCCCAAATTCCAAGAGGAAAACAGAGGAGAAGGACTTGCAGCATGGCCATCCCCCTTCTGGAGGTGATTTCTCACTTTCTGTCTCTGTCTTTGTCTCTCCAGCAAACACACATGCCCTATAGCAAAAATTTCTCTAAATAAAAAAAAATAAATTTATATGCTTGTTACAAATTGTTTCTTAATATGTTACACAAAAATTATATTTTGTAGTTTTATCAACTGTACTAAGGAGAAAGGTTCACCTGTTGAAATATCCATCTGGTAAGCCAAATAATAATGTGATTGAATGTATAAAATTAAAAAAAAAAACAACTGCAGATACCAGAGACAGGGTGAGAAGAGGATGGGAAATGGCAGAGGGTGAGAAAGTATTTACATACAAGAAACAAGAAATGGAAAATTATTTGTTGATGATATCAAATATGATTAAGCCACTTTGCAGTGTATTCTGGCTGGAAAACTCACATTTTGTGTGTTGTGTTCAGCAAAAGAATGTAAAATAAATTTTAAAAAGTAACAAAAATAAAAAAAATTACACTTTTACCAAAAGAAGTCCAAAATAAAGACAAAAAACAAAGCAGGATTTATTCTTTTTAAAAAGTTTTATTGAGGGACCAGCAGTTGGCATAATGGCTATATCACTGGACTCCCATGTAGTTGATTGCAGTTTGAGTCCCGGATCCAGTGGTTTAAATTCATGCCAGGCCATGTGCTTGCATGCCCAAGATCCAAAGAGGAGAATGGAGTGGAAAAGATTGCGGCATGGCCATTCCCCCTGGGGGGGGGGTGGTCTCTCACTTTGTGTCTCTCTGTCTCTCTCTGTATTTCTGGAAAAACCTCTCCAAAAGAAAAAGTTTTATTGAGGTGCAACTAGTATCCAAAACATTGCACATATTTAATGAACATTTTTAAATGAAGTTGATAAAACTGTATACCTTTATATTACCCCTATCATTATTAAGAATCTAAAGCTTTTTACATATATAGTGCCTTTTAAACATTTTTTCCTACAGCAGCACAGTGGTCACAGTGCTGGATTCCCACATGACTGACTAGTTCAAGTCCCGAACCTGGTGGCTTCCTTTCTCAATTTCCCCCTCTCTCTTCCTCTCTGGTCAAATTGTTTAAATAGCAATAATTATTAAAAACAAATAAATAACTGGTAATTTTTTCTATATGTGCATTTGTTAGGGAAAGACAGAGAAGGAAAGTGAGAAATCATCACCCATAGGGAATAGTCATGATGGAACCCTTATTCATCTCTGTTTTTATCTGTAATCTGGGACATGAACACAAATGTGCCTAATGTTTTGTTTTCTTTTTAAATAAATATTTTGTTTATTATTTTTAAAACTTAATCTCAGAGAGACAGAAATAGAAAGGAAAAGTCAGAAAACAAGTCATCAAGTCCAGAACTCAAACCACAGTCAGCAATGTGGGAGTCCAGTGCCTTAACCACCATGCCACCAGCAGGTCCCATCCAGTGTGTTTTGTAAGCTGCAGGTACAGGACTCAAGATCCTTGCTTAGTTATGTGTGATTCAGCCACCTTAATCAAACCCTCACTGGCTGGCCCCATGAGTGCCCTTTATAAATGACAAAGTTAAGGCTGTAATTAGTCCAAGCCAGATTTTATTAGTCTGAGGTTTTTTTTTTTCTATCTTTAAATTTATTTATTTTTTACATTAATTCACTATACATCATAACAGCATACAAATGAATTTTCCATCCAAAATACACTGTGTATTGGCTCAATCAAGCACATCAACATACATGCTTTCAGCAAATAAATTTTCAATTCTTATGTCTTGTATACTTTGTTTTTTGTTTTGCCATCCTTGATTCCCTATCCCTCACCCTCTGCCATGGCCCACCCTCCTCCCACATTGTCTCTGGTATCCATGGTTGCTTTCTATGCCTTCTCCCCCCCCCCATTTAATTGATTTGCTAATGAATTTAATTAGTCTAAATATATCCAATAGCTAGCACAGCTGATATATACCTGTACATGAACCCAAGTCTGACTTTAGGCATAAACCTCAGTGAGTAGAATGAACATATTATAAAATAGTACCCAGCTGGGGCTATATAGCTTACTGCAGTCATCAAATATGAATTTTTTAAAAATTTCGATACAAACAGTTTTACCGTTTTTTTTTTTCCTCCTGCAACTTTTTTTTTTAATTACTTAACATTCATTCCCTGAGCATCATCACAACATACTAAATGTGGTTTCCCATCTAGAATAAACTGCATAGTGGCTTAATCATGCATGTTATCATCAATAATATTCCATTTCTACTTTCATACATATGTATATGTATATATATGTTTTTTACCCCATGTTTGACCCTCTGCCCTTTCCCACTCTCTTATTACACTATCTCTGCTATATACAGTTGTCTTCCATTTCTTTTTCCCCAACATTTTGTTGATCACACAATATCATAAGTAATCTAAGTACTTTCAATAGAAAGTTCAGCAGGTAATTTCAAGAAGAGCAGTTTTGAACTGGTAATCATATTTCCTTGAAACTTAAAGCCTAGAAACAGATTAGTATTCTGTTCAAATAGTAGGTACATGCACCTATCAACAACTCAAGACAGGAGAAAAATCCTTTAAAACCGGAAAACAAAGCTTAGGAGAAAAGCAGCAATATTTTAGTCAAGTCACAGAATGTTGTTTCATCGGTTCAGTCTCATGTACTTAATCTTTCTTCTGTTAAGGTTCGATCTTCCAGACTGAATTCTGGGATATAATATTCATCTCCAAACATTGTCCCTACAATTAAGTTGCCCATTTTCTTAGCTTTTGAACTCTTATTTCTGTGTGTCTGCATTTAATTTTACTGACATAGCACTCCCTTAAGAACTTCTTGGAGATCTGGTCTGGTGCTGGTAAATTCTTTTAGGTTTTTCTGGGAATGTTCATGTCTTTTCTTCCCAAATGAAAGATAATCTTGCTGGGTACAGTATTCTTGGTTGAAATTGCTTTTCTCTTAACACGTTGAATATAGTTTCCCCATTCTTTCCTTGTTTGCATTGTTTCCGATGAGAGATCTGCTGTTAGTCTGATGGGATACCCCTTGTAGGTAACTAGCCATTTTTCTCTTGCCAAACTTAGTATCTTGTCTTTGTCTGTGGTTTTGCTCAGTCCGCTTATAATGTGTCTTGGAGAAGATCTTCTTGGATTGATTCTATTTAGGGTCCTCTGTATTTCTTGGGACTGAATCTTTGAGTGCCTCTCTAGGTTTGGAAAGTTTTCTCGCAGGATCTCATGGAATAGATTATCAATGCCCTTATGAGTCTCTTCTCCTTCTGGGATGCCTATTATCCGGATGTTTGGACGTTTGATGGTATCTAGTATTTATCGTATATTAGTCTCAAATTTTTGGGCCATTTTCTCAGTCTTCGTGGTGGAGTTTTCTAGGCTAGCAATTTTCTCTTCTATGTCTGAGATTCTATTTTCTGTACAGTCTAGTCTGCTTTTAATACTTTCAAGGGAGATTTTGACTTTCTGTATTATACCCTTCATCTCTGACAGTTCCATTTGATTCTTCTGTAAAGTGTGAAATTCCTCTTTTAGATCTTGCATGAATTTCCTCACCTCCTGGAACTCGACAACTTCTTCCTCCTTCCTCTTCAGCAGCTCATTGTCTCTCTTCTCTTCCATATTTGTTAGTTTTGCCATTATGAATGTTCTGAATTCTTTATCAGACATTTCCATAAATTCCCTTGAAGTCTGTGTGGATGAAGACGAGTTATCCTTTTCCCTTGGGGGAGAGGTATTTTCCTTCTTTCCCATATTTCTTGTGGTCCTGGAGCAATTTCTAGTCATCTGGTTGATGGTCAGTTTCTTCCCAAACTTGGAAGTTCAATCTGAGCATTGAGGAGCATGCAGAAAAGGAAACAGAAAGAGAGAAACAACAGCAACAACAGCAAAAAAAAAATCAAGAAACAGAAAAAAGAAGAAAAACAAACGAAGATAAAACTCAATACTACTTTAAAAATTAATATTTTTTAAAAAAAACTCAGTAAGAAAAAACAAAAGTTGGAAAACTGTGCGGCGCACTTGCGCGCCACACAAAATTCTAAAAAGCAAAAATTTAAAAAAAAAGAGAGGAGACAGAGACTGAGACAGAGGTAGAGACAGACAGGTACAGAGACAGGAGGCTGGAAGGGCTCTTACTACCACGCGAGTTTTGTGTGCCGGAGGCCAAATTATCAGTGCGAAGTCTTGATTTCTGTTCCCCCAAAATGGCTAGTTTGCAGAATCCATGAGGCTTGTGTCTTCAAGAAGGCCTCTTCCCTTTGCCTCTCCTGGGTTGGGAGGGGGAGAGGGAATTATTTTAACAAAAAAAGGCTGTAGGAAGGGCCAGAAAGCACAGAAAATGCTTTACCTTAAAAAATTCTAAGAAGCAAAAATTAAAAGAAAAAGAGAGGAGACAGAGACCGAGACAAAGGTAGAGACAGACAGGTACAGAGACAGGAGGCCTGGAAGGGGTCTTCCTACCACGCGAGTTTTGTGTGCCGGAGGCCAAATTATCAGTGCGAAGTCTTGATTTCTGTTCCCCCAAAATGGCTAGTTCTCAGAATCCATGAGGCTTGTGTCTTCAAGAAGGTCTCTTCTCTTTGCCTCTCCATGCAAGTTTTGTGTGCCGGAGGCCAAATTATCAGTGGGAAGTCTGGATTTCTGTTCCCCAAAATGGCTAGTTCACAGAATCCATGAGGCTTGTGTCTTCAAGAAGCATTAGTCTGAGTTTTATGAAAGTCCATGTACAAATCACTCTTTGGAAAATATCTTAGAATTTTTATTATGAGCTACAACCACTCTTCCATTAATTTTAGGAAGAAAAAAGGGAGTGCATCTCACTTGACCAGTCAATTCACATTGAGCCCCTACAAAAATGGGTAGAGATGTTAAAATAGAGAAAATACTTGATAGATATGGACTGTACTACCTCTACATTTCATGCAGTCCTAATTTGTAAATCCTGCTTTTTATACAGCTTCATCCATTTCTGAAGAAAAGCCAGTTGACAAACAGCATTGATTACAATGTGACCCTGGAAGAAAAAAGAAAAATGGTACAGTATGATATCCACAATCTTGTGATATTTTCTAATCACAGTTGGCTGTTTGTTAAAGTAGGAGATTTTTTCTACAAGAGCACCCAGGATCACGGCTTGGTCATTAATGAAGAGATGATAAAATGGCCTGTTAATTTCAAGGAAGTATGATGTCATTTCAATATTAAATATATACAGAGATACCTGAATGCAGTCCTGAAATGAAATTGCGCAACTACCTTTTTTTGTGTGTGCTGTTTTTGTTTTCCAATATTTGTATTTTTTTATTCTTTTTATTTACATTTAATCACTATACCTCTTTGGAGTATACAACATGACTTTTTCCAGCATGAGTACAGTGCATATCAGACAAGACAAATACACTACCATATATATTATCATCAGCAAATAGCTTTTTATTTTTGTGTCAGTTATATGTACTTTTTTTTCCTCTGTTTCCCTCCTCCCCTAATATCCACCCTCATATTATCCCTATCTTTACTATCTGTAGTATCTACAGTTGCCCTACCTGCTACTATATTTTCCAATCTTTTAGTTTCTACCATAGAGCATAGACATTTAGTATCTATCTATCGATCTATCTATCTCTCTATCTATCATCTATCATCTCTCTCTTTTACCTATCTATCAGATAGATATATAGATAGATATAGATAGATATAAAATGTATTTTATTTGCATTTAATTTCTTTTATACATTCAGTTACTACACTTTAGTTTGTAAAGTGAATTTTCCAACATGAATACATTTCTCACGAGTCTATTTGGGGGTACTATACCTGTTATCATCAACAGATAATAATCTATTTCTGGGTCTCATAAATATCTTGCCTCTCTATTTTTCTCCTTGATGTCTTTCCTCACATTTTCATCCTTCTCTCACCCTCTTCCCACACTACCTCAGAATTCAATTTATTTTTCATGGAGCAGCAGGTGGTATAGTTGTGAAGGAACTGGGTTCTCACATGGCCAACCATAGTTTGTGTCCTGGGTCTGGTGACTTGAAAATTACGCCTGGCATGTGGATGTGCATATATGCCCAAAATCCTGAGAGGAGAATGGAGGAAAAGGGACTGTGATGTAGCCACCCTCCTGAAGATAAATTTCTCACTTACTTTCTTTTTTGTTTCTATTTTTCTCTAGTGAAAGCAAATGACTTATGGCAGAAACCTAAAAAAATTTAATTAAACTTTTGCCTCAGTAAAAATATAATTATTTTTTTAAATCTGCCTTTTACATCCTGGCTTTATACTATGTTATTTTGCTTACATACATTCTTACTATAGAAAAACAACTGTTTTTTATATGCTGATTTATTTTATGTTTGCTCAAGCAGCAAGCCAATTAAAACCAGTGAGGCAATGGATATGTATAAATACTTGAACATTGTTTAATGAGAGATGCATTTTTAAATCTAATAAAATTTAATTTTCATTTTGGATAGATTTTTGCTATAGGATCTGTGTGATTCCCAGGGAGACAAAGGCAGAAAGCCCAAAATCAACCCCTTGGGAGGTGACCATGTTACAATCACTTTTTCTCCATTCTCCTCTCAACATTCTGAGCTCACATGCACATTTACCTGGTGTGAGATTCAAGATGCCAGAACTGGGACTCAAACTGCACTTAGTCATGTAGGAGTCTAGTGACATAACCAGTGTACCATCTGCTGGTGCCACAAGAAATGCATTTTTTAGGGAATTTGTCATTGAGTAAACATAATAGATTGCACTTACACAAACCTACATGATATTACGCATCACAAATGAAATTTTTAGACCCTAACCTATTATTTTATGGGACCACTATCATATGCTTTTCATCATTGACTGAAATGTCTTCTATCTTTATGAAGCATGTGAGTCTCATATAAATACCTATATGTGTGTGTGTGTGCTTGTGAGTTTGTATGTGTGTGTAAAAAAACCCATCTATATATCCTGAAACCCTTTATCATTTGTCAACAAAGTCCTCCTCATACATTAAAATACTGTAAACACAAGGAGATTACAGATTAAGATACCATTTATGTTTTTGTAGATACTATTCACTTTCCTCTTGTCATTTTGCATAGCATTCTTATCTTTTTAAAGAATTATTTATTATTTATTTTTAATGTTCTTCAACTTGACGAGAGAGAGAATGTGAAAGCCAGTTAATGGGTCCAGGACTCAAACTGTAGTCAGCCATATGAGAACCCAGTGCCTTAACAACAACACTACCTGCCAGCCTTTTGAATATTATTCTTTGTTCTACTAAATACCTCAAAGCATTGAATATAATCTCAGCCAAGTAGATGAGACAGAAGATTTATACAGCTGGGGACAGCAGATAATATAGCAGTTATAATACTGGATTCCCTCATGACTGACCCCAGTTTGAGTCTGGGGCCCACTGTAGTGAAACTCATTCTGGACACACATGCATGCATGCTCCAGATACTGGAAGAAGATGGAGGAGAATGGATTGTGATGTGGCTATTTCCCCTTTGGGCTAACTTTTCACTTTCACTATTACTGTTTCTCTCTCTCTTTCTCTTTCTCTCTCTCTCTCTCTCTCTCTCTCTCTCTCGGGTGCACACATCCTAAGGCAAAATTCTCTTTTGAAAAAAGATTTATATAAGGTTTATGCTTCACACATGTAGTGTGTTAATATATAAAAAGCAGTGCTCTACTGGCCTCAGAGTCCAGAATTGTATTAGCCACATTCTCATCATTCTGTTGGCCCTTGCATTTAAGTAATTTTTTTATTGTATACCTACATATCACATTATTAGATATTTTAAAATCAAAAAATTAAAATTTTCTACCCAACCAGATATGAGGACATAGTATAAATATTCTTGGGAACACAGCTTTTCTGAATATTTACCTTGTAAAACCTTCATTGAGATTGTTTTGAAGAAAGTGATTATATAAGTGAAAATAATGACACAACAGATTATTTTAATTATGTATGGGGTACAGCAATTAGGTACCTTGGAGATATTTGGTGACTAATACATACAGAGGACCGGCAGATGACAAGATGGTTAAAGCACTGAACTCCCACATAGTTGACCGCAGTTCTTGTCTCAGACCTGGTGGCTTGATTTCTCACTTTCCCTTTTTCTCTCTCTGTCTTTCTGTTCAAAATTTAAAATAATAATAATAAACAAAATAAAATAAATAGTTTTTTAAATTAAAAATTATAATAATACATAAAGAACAAAGGGAAGCATACTAGCTCTTCATTAGAAGTACTTGTAAGGGTGGCCAGCAGATAGCATAATCGTTAAGGCTCTGGACTCCCACATGGCTATCTGCAGTTTTGAGTCCTAGAATCAGAGACTTGAAACTCATGTCAGGCACACGTGCATGCTTTCTCCAAATCCTGAGAAGAGACTAAAAAAGGGATTACGGTGTGGACATCATTCTAGGGGTTGTTTTCTCCTTTTCTCTGTCTCTCTGGCAAGTGCATGTATCCTATGGAAAAAAAATCTATCTCTAAAAAACAAAACTGAATCATTAAAAGAAAGCATAGCTAATATCAATGTGATGGGACTTTAAATGATACACAGTTATGAACTATTAATGACAATAATTTTCTCTGAAGTGGAGAAATATAAAGACATTCAATTAAAATAGTTCATAACACATGATTATGACTAATGATTCTCTTTTCTTCTCAGACTCCTGAATCTGTATGTAGTGACAGCTGTGTTCCTGGATTCCAAAAACTTCCCCAAGAAGGAAGACCTGTTTGCTGCTTTATTTGTGTCTTGTGTCCAGAGTCAGAAATTTCAAATCAAACAAGTATGATATATATAACTACAGTATTAAATGAAACTGTTACTATTAGAAAGAAAACATGGGGGTCAGCAGATGATGTGGTGGTAAAGGCACTGTCCCATGTGGTTGACTGTGGTTTAATTCCCAATCCTGAGGCTTAAAAGTCATGCCAGGTGCATGTGCATGTATGCCCCAAATCTCCAGAGCAGAAAGGAACAGAAAAGACTGTAAGACCATCTCCTCTGGGTGGTTATTTCTCACTTTCTCTTTGGTGAGCACATTTGCCCTATAACAAACTCACACAGACACACAAAAAAAGAAATGAATCAAAGAGCACCACTGTTCTTAGTTCAAATACTAATTGTTTTGGTATATTTATTTTATAAACACTATTACTACCTTATTTTGTGTAAGTTGTTATCTGGCGACACTCATTCCATTAGGCTCAACTCTGAAATGATTTCTAATGGACACCCTTGCACTTTAGTGCTGGGTAAGACAGTGTCAATCTTAGGTCTTATACTGGACCTCATGAGTCATGATGAAAGATGTGTCATCATCAAAGTTACCTGTAGGTACCTTAAACTTTGAATCTCATTTTTATACCCAGATGATAAGCACAATGTAATTAAAGATAAATTATTATAAGAATATTTTATAATAATAATATTTCATCCATGCTCAAACACCTGTGTAATTGAAAACAAAGAATTGACTAATATCAGAATATAATACTTTGAATTATATTACAGGAAGAAAAAGAAACATAGTTTAAAGGTGGAAGACTCAACATTCTAATAAATTTCACAATTGGGCACCCCAAAATTTGTTGTCATACAATATATAAAATCAAATAATTACCACAATAAAATGTGATGCTGCCAAATGTGAAATATGGACAATTATAAGAAATCATGCTTCCATTTTCCCAATATATAAGGAATAAATATGGTTTGAATTCTTTCATAAGTGTTACTCAATTCCAGGCATTATAACAGTAGAAACATTAGGTTTTCATCATTAGTAAAATTAAATAATTATGTTCAGGTTAGAATATGTTAAGAAAAATACTAATTACTTGTGAAGGAATTGCAAAACCAAGTAAGTGTGCAAAGCAAGAAAAAAAAATAGAGATATGGAGACAGCCCATGGCATGGTGGTTTAGGCAGCTGAATCCCACATGACCCAAATTGTAACTTGAGTCCCAAACAAAATGTCTTGGAAAATACACCAGGAGTTTGTATGATGTAGAAAACAGCAATAAGAGAAAAAAATTGTGCAGAAGGGATTGTGGAATTGACATTTTACAGAGGTGGTGTTGTCTCAAGTTTTTTCTCTTTCTGGCCATCTCTCTCCAGTGACTGAATGTGCCTCCTGGTAAATTTGTTTAAAAAAAAAAATAATATGGGCCAGTATGTGGCATGATTCATAAGGTTCTAGACTCCCACATGACCAACAATGATTTGAGTCCCAGACCTGTCCACTTGGTTTTCCACTTTCCCTCTCTCTCTCTCTGTCTGTGTCTCTCTGTGATGAACACATATGACCTATAGCAAATTTTATTTTATTTTATTATTTATTTATTTTTATTTTTTCATTTCATTTTCTTCCATACATTCAATCACATTATTATTTGTCTTACAAAATGGATATTTCAACAGGTGAACATTTCTCCCTAGTACTGTTGATAAAACTACGAAATATCTTCAACAGATAATACTACACCTCTTTGTGCCATTAATGCTTTTCCTCCCTCTCCCTCCCTCAAATGTCCTTCCTCAGACCCTCCTCTTTCACACACACTATATCTGGTATTTACATCTATATACTGTGTTTCTATATCCTTTAGACAATTAGTTTCAGTCATAGAGTGCAGACACTCGGTATATATTAAGTGGGATATACAATGCCTCTCTTTCATACCATGGCTTGCTTCACTCAGCAGTAAGTCTTCCACATTCATCCACTTCCTGTCAAAAGCCAGGGTTTTGCTGTTTCTTATGGATGAATAGTATTCCATTGTATATATGTGCCACAGTTTTTCTAACCATTTATCAGTTCGTGGGCATTTGGATTGCTTCCATGACTTAGCAATCGTGAAAAGTGCCACAATAAACATCGATGTACAAGCACTTTTCCGATAAAGTATTCTTCTGTCCTTTGGGTAGATACCAAGGAGTGGGATTGCTGGATCATATGGTAGTTCTATTTGTAGATTTTTGAGGAATCTCCAAATTGTTCTTCACAGTGGTTGGACCAATTTACATTCCTACCAGCAGTGTAAGAGAGTTCCCTTTTCACCACACCCCTGCCAGCACTTATCATTTTTTGGTTTTTTAATCTTAGACATTCTGACTGGAGTTAGGTGATATCTCATTGTTGTTTTGATCTGCATTTCTCTTACAATGAAGGATGTTGAGCATTTTTTCATATGCCATTAGCTATTCGTATATCATCTTTAGAGAGTGGTTTTTTCAACTCATTCTCCCATCTTTTGATAGGATTGATTGTCTTTTTCTGGAACAGCTGCTTGAGTTCCTTGTGAATTTTGGTGATCAGTCCCTTATCTGACGCATAGTTTACAAAAATATTTTCCCATTCTGAGGGCTGTCTATTCACACTAATCACTGTGTCTTTTGCCATGCAGATACTTCTTAGTCTGATGTAATCCCACTTGTCTATTTTGGGGATTATTGACTCTGCTTGGGAGTTTTATTTAAGAAGTTTTTCCCTACCCCAATGTCTCCCAGAGTTTCCCCTGTGCTTTCCAGGAGCAGTTTTATAGTTTGAGGTCTTAGATTTATATCTTCGATCCACCTTGACTTTATTTTTGTCAGAGGTGAAAGGTAGGGGTTCAGATTCATCTTTCTGCAAGTGGAGATCCAGTTTTGCCAGCACCATTTGCTGAAGAGGTTTTCTTTTTCCCACTGGATTGACTGGTACCCCTTGTCAAAAATCAGTTGGCTGTAACTTTGAGCATTTATTTCTGGGGACTCCATTCTGTTCCATTGGTCCACCTGTCTGTTCCTGTGCCAGTACCATGCTGTTTCGATTACCACAGCTTTGTAGTATATTTTTGGGTCAGGGAGTGAGATGCCGCCCACTCCACTCTTCTTGTGCAGAACTGCTTTGGCAATATGGGGTCTCTTATGATTCCAGACAAACTTTATGATTATCTTTCCTAGATCTGTGAAGAATGTGTCTGGTACTTTGATTGGCATTGTATTAAATAGGTTGATTAATTTGGGTAGAGTTGTCATTTTGATTATATTAATTCTTCCAATCCAGGAACATGGGATGTCCTTCCACTTTTTTGTGTCATTTTCAATTTCTTTTTTTATCTTCTCATAGTTTTCCTTGTGAAGGTCTTGAACTTCTTTGGTTAGATTTATCCCTAAGTATCTTACACTTTTTGTGGCTATGGTAAATGGAACAACTTTTTTCAGTTCTAATCTCAGTCTGCCTGTTGTTCATATACAGAAATACTATAGATTTCTGGATATTAATTTTGTATCCTGCAACTTTACTGTATTCATGTATTACTTCCAGAAATTTTTTTATGGAAACCATTGGGTCTTCCATGTATACAATCATGTCATCTGCAAATAGAGAGAGTTTCACCTCTTCTTTTCCTATTTGAATTCCTTTTATTTTTTCCTCTTTTCTGATTGCAATGGCCAGGACTTCCAGTACTATATTGAAGAGGAGTGGAGAAAGTGGACATCCTTGTCTTGTACCCGTTTTTAGTGGAAAAGCTTTCAGCTTTTTTTCATTGAGGATGATGTTCGCTATGGGATTTTCATAGATAGCTTTTATTGTGTGTGCTGAGAAATGACCCTTCTATGCTGATATTGCTGAGAGTCTTGATCATGAAGGGATGATGTGTTAGGAAAAAGGTAGGGTCCAGGCAGAAGAAGGCAAAGAGAATCAGTCAGAGAAAACAGAACAAAACAGAACAAAACAAAATGTTCCAAGAAAGATACTAAGCCCCATGTCATTAAAGAATTTCCATTAGGACAGTACAAAACATGAAGCTCACTGGTGCTTGGATTTGCCTTGTGCCAGGCAAGTCCAAAATCACTCACTTTAAGACTAGCTTATCCTCACACAGAAGACTTCAAGTGGCGAACACCCTAGTGGCTTTTAGCTTTCTGAACTGTGCCTGCCAGATGGCCATAAATAAAGTAGTATAGAAAAAGAAGGCGCTGTCACTTTTAAGGGCTTAAGGCTTTGATGATTGGGCCAAAGGGACTTTTAGTCCTATATGGCAGGTGCCCATGTCAAGAATCATCAATTCCACCCCAGCTGACTCATGTTGGTCAGGAGACCCAGTGGAATTAAGGGTGCTGATATGGTAAGAAAAAGAGAAACTCTCACCCCTAGATGCTTACAGACTTAACAGGTTATGCTAGAGACAGTTTCTAGCTCTATATGATACTTGCCCATACCAAGGGCTATCAATCCTGCCTCAGTTGTCCCACTTTATCCAGGAGATTCAATGAAAATGAATAGGAAAATGACAAAGAGGTTGAGGAATTTAGAAGAGGGTTAACTCCTAACTTGCTCACCACAATAGTTAGGTTGCTAGAGAGGTCCCTGGTGTCTCAAAGAACTGAATGCAGCACACCAGTAGAGTGAAAGAGTAAGCAGATGTATTTGGTGATAGTACACTCTGTAGGGGTAGAAACAGGCTTAAGAAATGTAGCTCAGGGGACCAGCAGTTAGCGTAATGGCTATGTCGCTGGATTCCCACGTAGTGGACTGCAGTTCCTGACCCGGACCCGGTGGCTTAAAAACTCACGGTGGGCACGTGTGCATGCGTGCCCAAGATCACGAGAGGAGAATGGAGAAGTGATTGTGGTGTCGCCATCCCCCCTAGGGGGTGATTTCTCGCTTTCTTTCTCTCTGTCTCTCTCTGTCTGGCGAGCGCACGCACCCTATAGCAAAAACCTCTCTGAAAAAAAAAAAAAAAAAAAAAAAAAGAAGAAGAAAGAAATGTAGCTCAGGCTGTGGCGTTGGGAGCTGGCTTGGAGTGCAAGCCGGGCGCTAGCGCCGGCCCCCTCGCAGGGGCGTGGGCTATTGGGCGGCGCGAAGCGAGTCCCGGGAAGCCGGCAGTCGCTGCGGCCGGCAGGTGGCTGTGGTGAGGCAGCGCGGAACCTGGGCGGTGGCCTGTCTCGCCCAAGGGCGGCTCTGGCTGAGGGCGGAGGGACCGGGGGAGAGTCCAGGGCAGTGGCTGAGGAGGGACAGTGGCGGCGGGGACCTGCTTCCCCTGGAAGACTCCGCAAAAGATACTGGCGGAAAACCTAGTGGAGGAGTTTGAGGTGAAGGAGGTCAAGCCGTGGTATGACCACCAGGACCTCCAGCAAGATCTCCAACTTGCTGCTGAGCTTGGGAAGACATTACTGGATCAGAACACAGAGTTGGAGGATTCTCTTCAGCAGATGTACACAACCAATCAGGAACAGTTACAAGAAATTGAGTATCTGGCCAAGCAAGTGGAGCTTCTATGGCAAATGAATGAACAGCATGCAAAGGTCTATGAGCAGTTAGATGTCGCAGCAAGGGAACTAGAAGAAACAAATCAGAAGCTAGTTGCTGACAGCAACCTCAGAGCAAAAAATTCTGAGCCTGACTGAAACAATTGAATGCCTACAAACCAACATTGATCACCTCCAGAGCCAAGTGGAGGAGCTGAAGTCATCTGGCCAGAGGAGAAGGAATCAGGGAAGATGTGACCAGGAGAACTCGACACCCAGCTTCTCCTATCTGAAAGAGCTGTATGACCTCTGTCAACACTTTGTGTACAATCACGTGTTTGCTGAGATCACTTCCTTGCAAAACCGGCAAAGGCCTGATGAAGAGGAAAATGAGCACTTGAAGAAGATGGTGACGATGCTGCAGGCCCAGCTGAGCCTGGAGCGGCAGAATTGGGTGACCTTGGAGGAAGAGTACGGACTCATGCTGAAGGAGTATAGCGAACTGGAGCAGCAGCTAGGTGCCTCAGATGCCTACCGAGCCTGGACACTGGAATTGGAGTCCGAGGTGGCAGAGGTGGCATATATTGCAGTAGGAGCATCCGATTGTGAATGGGGTGGAGAAGCTGGTATCAGACTCTCTGTTCATTCCCTTCAAGGAGCCCAGCCAGAACCTGCTGGAGGAGATGTTCCTGTCTATTCTGGAAGTGCATAAGAAGTCTCTCAAGTGCAGTAGCAGCGAAACGGTCCTCAGCAGCTTGGCAAGGGGTGACATCATGAGGGGTCATGAGGAGACTTGATCAGGCGGACTAAAGCTGTGAAGCAGAGAGACATCTCCCTTCTGCATGAGGTGGACACTCAGTAAAGTGCCCTGAAGGTGAAGTATGAAGAGCTACTGAGGAAGTGTCAGCAGGAACAGGACTCCCTGTCACGCAAGGCTGTGCAGAGCTCCAGGGCTCCTTCCAGGGACTTAACTGGAAGGAACACCCAGCCCAAGGCTGTCACCACAGCTGGGAACCGGCCGGCCTCTGTCACTCCAGATCCCATCAGTTCCCCCACCACCATGACACCTCCAGAGTACAAAGTGCTGTTTAAGGAGATCTTTAGTTGCATCAAGAAAACCAAGCAGGAAATAGATGTACAGAAAACCAAATACTAATCCCTCTCCTCTCATTCTTAAACTACTATTTTACCTATTTCCTATTACCTCTCTCTCCTGTCCAGATGAATGTTTGCAGGCTCCAAAGCCAGATGTTGCTCATGATGTTTGTCTATTTAGTAAATGCAGGCAGCAGGAAAGAAGGTGGTCAGTGGTATCATTTCAACAATCCAGTTCCCTTTAAACTCTCCAGGAGATTCCCATGACAAACTGGCCTCTGGCTAGCACACTGAATAGGCTGAGATTCCTGAAAAAGCCCCAGAACCAATGGAGGGAAGATCTATGCTCCTGTAAGTATCCTGGGAAAGGGCAGAGTTGGACAAAGGCAATTCCTATTGCCTTCTTGCTCAATCTCTCAAAACTGTGTAGAAGTCAGAGGGCTGCCAAACTGAAACAGACATCCTTTGCAGACACTGTTGGATACTGTGAATTCATTAAGAAGAATGTTCAAGAGAAAGCAGGGGTCTAATCCAAAATAAATAGCATTAATACTCTAAACCCATGAGTTTTGTTAAATCTGTACCAAGTGAACTGGGACTGACAAGTAATCCTAATGTATCTAAATTGAACACTAATGCAATACCAAATTGAAATGGCTAGCTCTGATTTGATCCAAGTTAGCTCATTAGCATACATCCTAGAGGGGTGCCCCAGTTCCCAAAATTCAAATGTTTTTATTCAAAGGTATAGCCAGCAGGATAGGTACATATGTAAGCCTTTAATTGCTTTCTCAAATTCAAACTAAAGGGAAAGATCAAACCTCTGTCTCCTAAGTGTTGTCTGAGCTGGCTAACTTAGCCCGCTACAAGCTGCTCTTGCTAGTTCTTAACCATTCCTGTAAAAAAATACCTTGTAAAAAAGGTGAAAACAACAACAACAAAACAATCTTATTCTGAGCATTCCAGTAACTTTTGTTGTGCATGTACTTAGCTGTACTATAAATAATTGGTTTGTATGAGATGGTTAATGAGGCCAAAGATAAAAGGTTTCTTTTTTTCCTTTTTTTGTCTATGAAGTTGCTATACACATACATACATATATTTTTTTGGCCTGTTTGATGTATGTGTGAAACAATGTTGTCCAACAATAAACCGAAATTTTATTTTGGAAAAAAAAAAAAAAAAGAACTCAAACCAAATAAGCCATGTGGAAGTCCAGTGCCTTAACCAACAAACCACCTGCTGGCCCCTCAAGTTCATTCTTTCTTGAGGAAAAAAGGCCTTCTACTTAATAAAGGCTAGCATCCAGAATATAAACAGAACTCCCAAATTCACCAAAAGAAAATACTTCTATCAGGTCAAGTCTAGTACCCAGAATATAAACAGAACTCCCAGATTCACCAGAAGAAAACAAAAAATATACTTGAGAGAAGAGGATAAAGCCATAAGCAGACATTTTACCAGACTTCAAGGGCTGAAGCACATTCCTCAAATTTCTCTGGTTGATGCAAAGAGAGTAACTCCAATTATACTGGACTCCTTTGTCATGGTGTCTGGTAGGTTTATTTCAATAGGACCTCTGCTGCCAACAACTATTACTTGTCCTCCATGTGAAAGAAGATTCAAATCATTACTAAGAATTACATTAGCATTTCAATAACCACATCAATTCCTTTTTCACCAACAGATTTCTTAATTTTATCAATATAACTAACTTCTCTGTGATTAAACACTTCAGGGGCTCCATTTTGCAAAACAGTCAGTACTGGCTATGCCCAAAACCTTTAAACCATAAGCTCTAGCAATCTGGCATGCTGCTATTCCAACTCCTTCACTAGCCCCATGAACCCGAACACTTTCTCCAGCCTTTACATGGGGATTGTGTAACAGAGCTTGATAAGCAGTAAAAGATGGGACACCAATGGCTGCTCCTTGCTTAAAGTCCAGCTTTTCAGGAAGTTTAAAAATTGTATGAGCAGATGCAAAAGCATACTCTGCATAGCCCCCAGAGACTGTGTTGGTAGTGGAAACTATCACCTTTCTTGAAAGCAGATACATTATCTCCAACAGCTTCTATTAACCCAGCCACGTCTGAGCCGGGAGTATAGGTTAAGACTGGTTTCCTGTTGTAAATACCACTGGGTTTACACCACACACATGCACTTTGATTATAACCTGATGGACTTTTGGAACTGGTACTGCAACATCTGACTGGAGTTTCAGCTTTTCTGGTCCACCAAATTCAAAAACTCTAATAGCTCTCATCAGTTTCTGTCCAGTCACCATGGTAATCTAGATATGGGCTCTACTGAAGTAACCAAAATGTGAGGTCAACTAGGTTCCAACATGGAAATTTCTGCAGAAAGGTGGTGTGAGTTAGGGGACATGATATTCACAGCGACCCTGGACCCTAGGTGCACTGGACATTGCAATATGGGAAACCACCAAGTACAACTTGAAAATGTATTCCATTCCTGAGGAGAAGATCTTCTGGAACTGCATCTGAATGGGCAGAAAAGTAGGAGACAAAGGGAAGGCCTCCCAAGGGTATTGGTTGGCCATGTGTGTGTAGCCTATAGAAGGGGTGAGAGGCAAGAAGACAACCAACTAAAGTGGGTAACATGTGCTGTTACCTTATTGGCCCCTCGTGGTCATGAGTTTATTGCCTCTCTCCTGTGTGGGCAAAAGCTTGAAAAACTGAGTCTTCTGTGTGGGACTGTGACTGAGGCTTCATGTGGGCAGAACCTGAGCCCAATACCCCCCTGCCATTCTGGCTTATTTTACGTCCTAAAATTTCTAAGGTAGTTTTATCTGGATAGTTCAGGCTAAGATCCTTTTAACTACTCAAGTTAAATATTTCACATGAGTCAAGAAAAAAGCCTACAGCTATGAGGGGCTGATGCTGAGTGCTAATGTTTTCTTTGTAAGAGAACACGGTGCCTTCAAAGCCCTTTTGCAGCCAGTGCCTAGAGGTGTGATTTGGCATGGTGGGGACCTTAGGATTAGTGTGGGTTGCGGAGATGCCGAAGTCCACACTCTGGTTCTGAGGGCATGTTGTATAACTATAATAATTTAAGTATGAAGTGGTCTGTGGTGGCAATGGATATGAGAATGGGGACCAGCAGTTAGCATAATGGCTATGTTGCTGGACTCCCATGTAGTCTAGTCGACTGCGGTTTGAGTCCCGGACCTCGTGGCTTAAACTCATGCCGGGCGCGTGTGCGTGCGTGCGTGCCCAAGATCCCAAGAGGAGAATGGAGGAGAAGGGATTGTGGCGTGGCCATCCCCCCTGGGGGGTGATTTCTTGCTTTCTATCTCTCTGTCTCTCTCTGTCTGTCTGGCAAGCGCACACACCCTATAGCAAAAACCTCTCAAAAAAAAAAAAAAAAGAAAAGAAAAATAAAAAAGAATATGATCTGACAATCCCTGAATATGTTACCATTATACAAGGCCCATCAAACTCTTATTTTCATCAGTTTCCATTGACAGAGAAGGTTAAGATGTAGCCTTGGGTTCAGGACTGTAAATTCCTGAGCAGGAACTGGACCTAAGGGCAGAGGGCTGAGGCTTTGCTTCAGGAAGAACAGATTTCTACTTGTAATCTACTAGGTATAAATTATTTTATCTTCTTCCCATTTAACTTGTTTTATTTCATGCTCTTGAGATGATTTATGAATTCAAATACCTTAGAGACAAATGTGAACATGACCCTATAATTTGACAGTAATTTCTAAATGTATTCGAATTCCAAACATTTTCATAATTTCACACCTTGGGATTCCCAATGGGCATTTTTATTTTCAGAGACTATTTTACCTCAGGACCTATGTATTAACTGTCACTCATTAACATCCCAAGTACGTTGTCTGTACAGAACATCTTCAAAATAATTACTGCTGAAACTCTAATTAGAGCTGATATTGCAGAAAACCAACTAAAGTGGGTAGCAAGTGCTGTTACATTTTCAGCCCCCAGTGGCCTGAAAATTATAGACTCCTCCCATCATTCCCAAGACAGGAGAGATGTTGTTACAAAACAGCCCATGCTTAGTGCTGAAATGTCTCTGTACTATTTCTCCTGCTGTCTTCTCAGTGCCAAGTCTCTTAAGATCTTCCCTACACACTTCAGTACCCAGGAACATCTACCATGTACAAGTTCATTTATCTTTCCCTTAGAAATCTCACTTTTTCTCCACTGCACAGGCTGGATTAAGTGTCTCTCCACTATGCCTACCTCCACCATTCAGACAATAAAAGTTATTCATCAAATAGTATTTAAGGTGTACCACTTCATTATTAGCTCAATGCTAGGCACTTACAGGTACAGAATAGTTGTCAATAAATTTCCAATAGTATGTTTGCTCCTTGAAGATAAGTATTTTATTTTACTCATTTTTCTAGCTCTAACTCCATGCAAACACATAGTAATTGCCCAATATTTGTACTCATTTGGCCAATAATTATTATACATGTTACACACATAGTTCTTAGCATCCCCTCAGGATGCAAAATGCTACCTACTTAGATAAATTTGTATAATACAATAGTAGAAAATGATAGAAATAGGTAAATGGCTCTTTCAGCGTAACAAAAACTTTAAATTTACAAGAAATGCTGATGTGAAAACATTGCTCCACACATGCTGTCTGGCTCACCAGATTTTGAAATGAGACAGAAGAGAACCCACGAGGCCAATTTGGTATCCATCATTTCTTGGTTTAGATCTGGGCTGGGCTTCTCCTCAATTTGTACCCTAGAAGAACCTACTCTTATGCCAAAGGGCCAATAAAACACCGTAATGCAGGGTACAAAGGATTCTACACATTCTTATCATTTATAGTGACACATGCAGCTTGAATTTACCTTGATGTTTTTGAGATAAAATTTATTTTTATTGGTAACATATAAATTGAATAAATGCATAGGCAAACAATAGAATGAAATAGTTTCCAAATTAATTCTTTTTTAAATTTTTTTAAGGTTTTGCCATAGAGCATGTTCACTCACCAGAGAGAGACTGAGGAAGTGAGAAGTTGCCCACTAGAGGTGAAGCCAAAATTCCTTCTCCTCCATTCTCCTCTCAGGATTATGTGTGCACACACACATATACACCCAGTGTAGATTTTTTTTTTTTTTTGGAGATGTTTTTGCTATAGGACATGTGCACTCACCAGACAGACAGAGGGAGACAGGGAGACAGAAAGTGAGAAATCACCCCCCAGGGAGAATGCCCATGCCGCAATCCCTTTTCCTCCATTCTCCTCTCGGGATCTTGGGCATGCATGCACACGTGCCTGGCATGAGTTTTAAGCCACCGGGTCTGGGACGCAAACTGTGGTCGACTACGTGGGAGTCCAGCGACATAGCCATTACGCTAACTGCTAGTCCCCCAGTGTGTATTTTCAAGCCACCAGCTCAAGAACTCAAACCACAGCTTTCTTTTTAATTCATTGCATCAGATCACCGGCGTGTGCCATGATGTCAGATGCAGCCATAGACGCTAGCTCTGAGATTACCACCACGGGGTTAAAGGAGAAGAAGGAAGTTGTGAAGGAGGTGGAGAATGGAAGAGATGCCCTCCGCTAATGGAAATGCTAATGAGGAAAACAGGGAACAGGAAGCTGATTATGAGATAGATGAAGAACAGGAAGAAGGCAGTGAGGAGGAGGAAAAGAGAGGAAGAAGGCAACGGTGAAGAAGAGGATGGAGATGAAGATGAGGAGGCTGAGGCAGCTATGGGCAAACGGGCAGCTGAGGATGACAAGGACAACCATGTCAATGCCAAGAAGCAGAAGACCAATGAGGGTGACTAGACAGCAAGAAGAGGAAAAATTAAACTTAAAAAAAAAAAAAAGGCCACCATGACCTATTCACCCTCCACTTGCCATCTCAGAATCTAATTGCAGTCACCTTTGAGTAGAGAGGCCCGTCCAACTGCCCACCATGGGCAGTGCCACCAGCAGATGACCTGTGCTTTCCACCACCCAACCAAAACCACAATGCGAATTTACAACAGGGGAGGAAAAAAGAACCAAAACTTCCAAGGCTCTCCTTTTTTAAAAAGTACTTTAAAAAGGAAAATTTGTATTTTTTATTTATATTTTATATTTTTAAACATATTATTAGGCGTCAGCCATTTTTAATGATCTCGGATGACCAAACCAGCCTTCGTAGCACCCTCTGTCCTTCGGCTTTACTTGTGGTGTAACCCTGTTCACTATAATCTCAAAAGAGAAAAAAAAAAAAAAATACCTTGTAAAAAAGGCGAAAACAACAACAACAAAACAATCTTATTCTGAGCATTCCAGTAACTTTTGTTGTGCATGTACTTAGCTGTACTATAAATAATTGGTTTGTATGAGATGGTTAATGAGGCCAAAGATAAAAGGTTTCTTTTTTCCTTTTTTTTGTCTATGAAGTTGCTATACACATACATACATATATTTTTTTGGCCTGTTTGATGTATGTGTGAAACAATGTTGTCCAACAATAAACCGAAATTTTATTTTGGAAAAAAAAAAAAAAAGAACTCAAACCAAATAAGCCATGTGGAAGTCCAGTGCCTTAACCAACAAACCACCTGCTGGCCCCTCAAGTTCATTCTTTTTTGAGGAAAAAAGGCCTTCTACTTAATAAAGGCTAGCATCCAGAATATAAACAGAACTCCCAAATTCACCAAAAGAAAATACTTCTATCAGGTCAAGTCTAATACCCAGAATATAAACAGAACTCCCAGATTCACCAGAAGAAAACAAAAAATATACTTGAGAGAAGAGGATAAAGCCATAAGCAGACATTTTACCAGACATAAGATACAGATGTCATATAAGCATATATATTTACTATAATTTATTTATCATCAGCAATTTATGAAATGTACATTAAAACAATGAGATATCAATATATGCCTATCAAATTGGTTAAGTTTAAAAAATGAAATAAAATCAATTCAGGAAAGAAACTGAAGAAATAGTCACTCATCAACTGATGAGAATACAGAGTGATATAGCCCTTTTGGAGAACAATTAGGCAGTTTCTTTCATTTTCTTAACTAGCCAGAGAGTGAATGTGCTCACCAGAGATAGAGACAGAGAAGAAAAGCAAGAAAGAACCCCCATGGGCATGGTCACACCACAATCCTTGTCCTCCATTTCTCCCTCCTTTCGGAGTAATGGGCATGCACTTACCTGTGCTTGGCATGTTTTTCAAGATGCTAAGACTGGGACTTGAACCATGAATCCAGTCATGTGAGATCTAGCAGCTTTAATCATGATGCCACCAGCTGGCACCAGCTAGGCAGTTTCTAATAAAACTAAACTTACAGGGA
The DNA here is from genome assembly GCA_026018925.1 of Tupaia tana. Lineage (NCBI taxonomy): Eukaryota > Metazoa > Chordata > Mammalia > Scandentia > Tupaiidae > Tupaia > Tupaia tana. The sequence continues at coordinate 5,396,109 of JAKSZU010000024.1, forward strand.
ATAGCAGTTGGCATAATGGCTTTGTCGCTGGACTCTCATGTAGTCAACCAGAGTTTGAGTCCCAGACCAAGTGGCTTAAACTCACACCAGGCACATGTGTGTGAGTGCCCAAGTCTCTGTGAGAAGAATGGAGAAGGGATTGTGGCATGGCCATCCCCTCTGGGGGGTGATTTCTTGCTTTCTGTCTCTGTCTCCCTCTGTCTTTCTGTATGAGTGTCCGCACTCTATGACTGAAACTCATTGACTTAAGAATACAGAAACTCAGTAAATGCATGTAAATATCAGATATAGTGTGTGTGAAAGAGTAGGGTCTGAGGAAGGACATTTAGAAGAAAAATAGAGAGGCAAAGCATTAATGGGACAAAGAAATGTGGTATTATCTGTTAAAGATATTTTATAGTTTTATCAACTGGACTAGGGAGAAATGTTCACCTGTTGAAATATTCACTTCATAAGCTAAATAATGTGATTGAATGTATAAAAGAACATGAAATAAAAAGTAAAAAAAAATTTAAAAATAAAGCACACAAACACACAAAAAAATCCTAAACTTAGAGCTACCCTGTGACCCAGAAGCTGTTTGCTACAATGTTTCCAGAATAATGAGAAGCATTACTATTACACATAGACACACACAGTGTACAAAACTGGTTACTGTGGCTTTTTCATAATCATCCAAAATTTAAATTATTGATATAGTTGACTTTGTAAATGCTCTGACAGGATAGTGTATCTACACCTTGCAAGATTACTCAGCAGGAATAAAGTTGACAAATTTCATGACTATTTCAATGACTCTCCAGAAAATGATGTGACTTGGAAAGTCCAATCACAAAATAGTAGGTAATTTGTGATCCCATCTATATAACATCCTTGGAATGACAAATTTATGGAAGTGGGAAAGAAACTTGTGGTTACAAATAATGATGACCATAGTCCTGAGCAAAAGGCAAGTGAGATGTTGTTACAGGACAGCAGGAGATAAACTGTGAGATTAAAAGCATTTGTAGTTTTACTAAGTCAATAGGGAAATAAACCTACATATGGAATAAAATACCAAAAAATTAACACATGCATATACAGAAACATATGCAAGTAAGTACTAGTAAAACTGCTGAGATGGCTATAGGTGGGTAGATTAAATATATTCTTGTTAACTTTGCAGTTATGATATTTTCATGCATTTGTGCTTCACTAAAGATTTATACAAGAAAATCATAAACATGAGAAAGCACAGCTCTTTGGTAGTGAAGACTCAAGGTCAGCCTGGGGCTGCACTTTCCCTGACTTGTCTGAGACCTTGAAATAACCTATGTGTTTGGTCTTCTTTTACCTGAGTTTTCACAGGAGAAAACTGAGGCCCATAAAAGTGAAGTGACCTTCCTAACATATAGCTAGCAAGTGGCCAAGGTGGCACTGTACTGTAGGGGAGGGAGCACTTATCTTTGGAACAGTAGGCCCAAGGTTTATTGGGAGGTGGGGAACTTTGGATAGGTGCACAAAAAGTAGATAACATAGAAGAGGGTTGTCCTTTTAGAAGGCTCATGGTGGTCTTCTAGGTTCCCACATATGCCTGTCCTAAAGGTCTCCACCTGCATGTTATCCAGAATCTGGGCTGATGTACTTCCCCACTGGGGTGGGACAATGGAGGGATGGTTAACTCAATATAATCCCCAGCCATGTGCAAAGAGTGTTACCCATAACATGAAGTGAAAACAAAAACATAGTATTTTCTTACATAGTCCTACAAAAAAAACATGAAAACTGATTTTGCATCTGATCAGGGTTAAGCTAAATGGTGGAGTGAAAGAGGGGAGGAGGCTCAGACTCCTTGGAGTAGGTCCTGTAAGTCACTGAAGGAGAGCTCTGGAAGGAGCCCTGTGAATCTACAGGGAAATATCTGGGCAGATGCCTCCCCAGACATCTTCAGACCAAGCTTGTGAAGACTCCTTCACTCTGTACTTAGTTAATCCACCTCAACCCCTTTGTCAACTGCATGAGAAACTGTCCCTCACCCAGACAGAGGGAAGAGGGGACCCAATGACCATGCCAGTCTCCTGGAGCTGTCAGCAAATGGCAGTGAGGCCAGAAAGCACCAGAACCCTGCCTGCCCTTCTCACTCTTTCTGCAACATGTGACCTTCTGATCCTGAATCAGGCACATAGCAATGTCCTCACAGATGACAGTCCAGAGCTCAGGGTACATATCAGCCCTGCTCCAACACTCCCCTTACCACTCTGTCAGCCATGACCTAGGGTGTGTACCCAATGAGCCCACAAGTCCGCTATAGTCCCTCTATCTCCTAACAACCTACTTTTGCCCAGAGCATGTTCACCTCACATATCTTCACATTCTCCCCAACCACAGAGAGGAGTGAGGAATATTTTAGAGGGGATCAAGATGGTGGCCAACCCTAAAGGGCCTCATGTTACCTTTGCATTTTTTCTCACAACTGGCCAGGAGATTTAGGGGGAGGGTAGAGCAAATATCTGCAGAATCAGGAAAGGTTCTCTCTCTGGAATTTTCTGAGCCCAAATCCTTGGAAGTGGAGATTAAGGAAAACATCTGGCTCTCTCAAAGAATTCCAGTTAAGGGAGGTGAGTAGAGGCTGTTTCTGGAATGTGAATGACTGCTTATCAGGGTTCCAATTTCTATTGGGGCCTACTCAATGAACTGAGATCACTTCCTGTGGTCCCTTTTTCCTGGGCTCCACAGATCATATCTTCCCAAGGTCTCCCCTAAGCTGTGGACTGTTCACTCTAATCCCATTCTGTATCCAGAAATGAAAACAGTTATATCACACAGCCCACCTGCAGACATGGGGAAGGCACCCAGCTCTGAAGAACAAGAACTGGGCTCAGTGCTACATCCTCTTTGTTTTCAGGGCTGTGACTGGACAAGCCATTTTGCCTCTCAAGGCCTCCCCTATCTACCCACTTGTACAATGAAGATCTAGCTTCTGCTTTTAGGGATGTCACCAGGTATATGTACCTCTAATGCTTATATAATCCATGGGCTGGTACTACATGTAGCAAATTCACAAACTTATGGATGGGAGTATTACATAAAGTGTGGAATGTAGCATGAAATATAACATCAAACAGCCTGAGTTCTGGTCTGCAATATATGAAAAGTCATTTTTCATTTTGTTCCTCTTGACTTTTCTTCCTAGTCTACACCATAGAAAGGTTGGAATGAACTGAAATTCAGATACTGATTCTCTGACATAAAACTTATCAGTGTTTTTTCATTATATTTATACTTAGAGGGTCCAACAGGTGACATGATGGTTAAGATGCTAGTCTCACAGATGGCCAATTGTGGTTCAAGTTCCAGAACTGGACGCTTGTTTTTTCACTCCACTCTCCTCCCCTTGTCTTTCTGGTCAAATAGAAGAATAATAATAAACAAAATTGAATACTCTTTTTTATAATTACAGCCTAGTGCCTCATGTTGGTCTATGGAATTATAGGGTTCTAGGAAACCCCATAATTGCTCCAAGCAATTCCTGTTTCCTGGTACACAGATCCTAGTGTAATGGCCTCCTCTCTGGATTGGACTGCATTTAGTTACTGGCTTCTAGACAAAAGAAAAAAAAAAGAGAGAGAAAGAAAGAAAGGGGGGAAAAAAGTAAAAAGAATAAAAAGGAATGTTCTTACCAAGAATGTGTTGTTTGTCATTTCTGCCTGGCTTCCTCCCTCCTGTATTTATTCTGTCTATCTTATCCCTGAATCTTGGAAATCAAGCTCAAAATTTCAGTTGCTTGGGACCAGCAGTTAGCGTGATGGCTATGTTGCTGGACTCCCATATAATTGACTGTGGTTTGAGTCCTGGACCTGGTGGCTTAAACTCACGCTGGGTGCATGTGCGTGCATGCCCAAGATCCTGAGAGGAGAATGGAGGAGAAGGGATTGTGGTGTGGCCATCTCCCTGGGGGGGGGGTGACTTCTTGCTTTCTGTCTCTCTGTCTCTGTCTTTCCAGCGAGCACACATGCCCTATAGCAAAAACCTCTCCAAAATAAATAAAATTTCAGTTGCTTTATAATAAGGCTCCACTGGCAAATAATTAACAGAAGGTTTGTTGGGAGATAGATAACTTTGGGTAGGTGCACAGGAAGTAGATAATGTAGAAGGGTTGCCTTTTTAGAAGACTCCAGGTTGTCTTCTAGGTTCCCACATGTGCCCACCCTGAAGGTTCCCACCTCCATGTCATCCAGAATCTGTTCTAATGCACTTCCCCATTAGGGTGAGATGTTGAATGGATGGTTAACTCAATACGATCTCCAGCCACATGCAGACATTGGCACTCATAACGTGAAGTGAAAACAAAATGCAAAGTATTTTCTCACATATTCCTACAAAAACATGAAAACTGATTTTGCATCTGATCAAGGATAAGATGGATAGTGGGGTGAAGGAGGGAAGGAGATTGAGACTCCTTGGGGTAAATCTGATGAGTCACTGAAGAAGGAGAGCCCTGGGACGAGCCCTGAGAATCTTCAGGGCAGTATCTGGGCAGAAACCTCTGCAGACAACTCCAGGTCCAGCTAGTAAACACTCTTCCACTCTGAATTTACTTACGCCAATGCAACGCCTTTATTAGCTGCATGGGTAAATGTCCCTAACCAGACAGAGGGAGGAGGGGTCCTCACTGACCATGCAGTCTCCTGGAGCCATCAGCTAATGGCAATGAGGCCAGGAAGCACCAGAACCCTGTCTGCTCTTGCCATTCTTTCAGCCCAGTTGACCTTCTGATCCTGAGTTAGGCAAATAGCAGTAGCCTCACAGACCACAGTCGTGGGATGAAAACAGATGACAGTCCAGAGCTCAGGGTTAATGTGAAACATATATATGGACCCTGCTCCAGCATTTCCCTTACTGTCCTTCCAGCCATGACCTAAGATGTGGACCCAATGAGCCTATCAGGCGTCTACTTCATTAACAACCTACTCTTGCCCAGAGCATGTTCACCCCACATGTCCTCACATTCTCCCCAGCCAAAGAGAGGAGTGAGGAATATTTTACGTGGGACTAGGATTATGGCCAACCCTAAAGTTCCCCATGTTACCTTTGCATTCTTTCTTACAACTGGTCAGGAGATTCAGTGGAGGGTTGAGCACATTTCTGTAGAATTAGGAAAGGTTCGCACTCTGGAGTTTTCTGAGCCCAAATCCTTGGAGGTTGAGATGGAACAAAACAGCTGGCTCTCTCAAAGGACTCCAGGCAAGGGAGGTAAGTAGGGGATGTTTCTGGAATGTAGGTGTCTAGTCATCAAAGTTACAAGTTTTTTTTTTTTTTTTTTTTTTTTTTTTGGTATTTATTGTCAATGAACTGAGGCCACATCCTGTGGTCTCATTTTTTCTGGGCTACTCAGATTATATTTTTCCAAGGTCTCCCCTGGGCCATTAATTGCTCACCCTCATTTCATGCTGAATCCACAACTGAACACAGCTATACCATGTCTGAGGACCCACCCACAGACATAGGGAATGCTCCCAGCTTTGAGGAGAAAGAACTGGAATCACTGCTGGATCCTCCTTGTTTTCAGGGCTGTGGTCTGGACAAGCCATTTTGCCTCACAGGGCTTCCCCTATATACTCACTTACACAATGGAGATTGTTCCAGCCTCTGCTTTTAGGAATGTCAACAGGTATATGTACCTCTAATTCCTATATAATCCATGGGATGGTACTACATGTAGCAAATGCACAAATTTAGAGATGGGATTATTACACAATGGGATGGGAGGCAGAATTAAATACAACTTCAAACAGCCTGAATTCTGGTCTGTAATATATGAAAAGTCATTTTTCCATTGTTCCTCTTAATTTTACTTCCAAAGGAAGGTTGGAATTAACTGAAATTCAGATACACTCTGACATCAAACTTATCAGTGTTTTCCATTATAATTAGACATAGAGGGGCCAACAGGTGGCATGATAGATAAAATGCTAGTCTCACACATGGCCAATTGTGGTTCAAGTCCTGGAACTGGCAGCTTGTTTTCTCACTCCATTCTCCTCCCCTTGTCTTTCTGGTCAAATTTAAGAATAATAATAATAACCAAAATTAAATAAATAATTATTTGGAATTACAGCCTAGTGCCTCATGTTGGCCTATGGAATTATGGGTTTCCTAGAACCCCATAATTGCTCCCAGTAATTACTGCTTGCTGGTACACAGATCCTAGCGTAATGACCTTTCTGATTTGGACTGCATTTGGTTACTGGCTTCTAGACCAAAAAAAAATTCAAAATTCAAAAAGATAAAAAGAATATAAGGAATTCTCCTACCAAGAATGTGTTATGTTTGTGATTTCTGTTTGGCTCCCTCTATCCTGTGTTTATTCTGTTTATCCCATCCCTGAATATTGGAAATCAAACTCAAAATTTCAGTTGCTTTATGATAAGGCTCCAATGGCAAAGAATTAACAGAAGGCCCAAGCTAATAAACAAGAATGTATACTCCATTCCAAATAAACCTGCCAATAACTCATGATTTCAGAAACTGATCCTGCTTCATGAGGGTCTCAGTTGAGACCACAGCCTCATCCTCGTGAGACACCTGGAGGCAAAAGCAACTATCTCAGCTGGGCCTGGGTTCTGGTCCACACTGTCAGGTAATACAAGATTTTTGTAAGCTTCAAAATTTGGTGTAAATTTGTCTCACAGAAACACAGACTAGTAAAGATTTCCAGGCCCTGAGGCCTGGCTCTACCCTGCTTTCTCCCTTTCTCTTTCTACACTCCCTCCACCCACATTGGCTGTGTTATAACTACCTTTCTGGTGTAATTTACCTCTTCCTCCTAGTCTCTGGACAGCTGAGCCTCTACCCTGAAACATTGCTCATGGATATGTGTATGGTTGGCTTCACTTATCTTCCTGGTCAGAGAAAAACTGTCATTTCATTGAGGTCTTTCTAAGCTGCCCAACAAGTGGCCCCAAGCTCTCCCTCATAAACACCTGCTTAGTTTCACTTGAGCACTTTGTGTTTTTATTCAACTCACTTCAGACAGTAAACTCCTCCAGGCAGATTATGGTTTTTAGTGCAACACCAGGTTTAACACTGTGCCTGTACAAAGTGAATGCTCAGGACACAGTTGGTGAACGAGTGAAATTATCTTGGAGCTTTGTTACTACCTTTGAGCAGCTCATATTTTTTTCTGAGAGGTTTTTGCTGTAGGGCATGTGTGCTTGCCAGACAGAGAGAGACAGAGAGACAGAAAGTGAGAAATCACCCCCAGAGGGAATGTTCATGCCACAATCCCTTCTCCTCTATCTCCTCTAGGGATCTTGGGCATGCATGCACACACGCCCAGCGTGAGTTAAAGGCTCCGGGTCCAGGACTCAAACTGCAGTCGATTACATGGGAGTCCAGAGACATAGCCATTACACTAACTGCTGGTCCTGAGCAGCTCATATTAAAGAGATGGATAATCATCACAGAAACTGCAGAGTGGATCAGAGACAGGGGCAGCCAAAATAAACTCCAAGTGGCTCTTCCCAGCTCACTGCTTCAGCAGAGTAGAGTGGGAACAATCTGCTCTCCTGTGGTCACAGACATAACCACAGCCTGAGGCATGAAAACCCAAAACAACACATACCTTTGTTTGGAAGTCCTCATGGCAGTGGCTCTCCAAAGGCTAAAGTAGATAAAAGAGTAGGATCATAAGGTTCCAGGGAAACATAGGAGCACAGAAGTATCCATCTCTCACTGATTCCACTCTCTTGGACAGTTTAGTTCACACAAGGCCTCACTCTAGCCAGACACTTGATGAATGGTCCCATGTTCAGTCACATTCTGCACTACCCCATGCAGTACCCCAAGCCTCAAGACTGCTCTCTAATCTGAGGAACTCCCAGTAGAAAATATTTCCAAGGATCTCAGTGCACAGTGGGTCAACAGTAGATAACCAAGTCCAACAGTCACTTCTCTGAACCTGTGCAGTTCTTCAGATAACTCAGTCAATGCATCCCTGTCTTGATCCATTTTCTGTTTTTATATATGAATACCAACTGGACAATTTATTTTAAAAGGGGTTTATTTAACTATTATTTTTGGAGGCTGAGTGGTCCAACATCAATGTGCCAGCATCAGGTGAGGACATTCCTGCTGTGATGACATGGGCAAGCATGTGTCAGCTCAGTTTTCTCCTTTCTACAAAGCCAAGAGTTCCACTATGAGGCTCTCACCCAGATAACTGCATCTAATTCTAATTATGTCCCAGAGGCCCACCTCCCACTACTGTAAACATATGAACTTGTGGTTAAATTTCCCACACATAAAACCTAGGACACACATTCAAACCACATCAATCTAACTTTGGAAGAGGTATCTGAGTTCTCCTCTCCTGTGACCCATTTGCACTGGGGAAGGTGCTGGGGGACGTGCTCCAGCTGGGGTGGGTGCACAGGAAGGCGACACAGGTGAACAGGAATCAGACTAAGACCTCATGCCCTTTAGCATGTTCTCAGCCGGCTACAGCCAGAGTAAACTCAAGACTGCAGCCCTGATGGCCAGAAGTCATGCGTATTTATTATAGAAGGAGTTTTACAGGGGTAGGATGGGCGAGGGGAAGTAAGTGAAAGATTTTACTCCAAAAGGTAAGGCATTCAAAGTATAGGAACAATAATCATAAAACATGACATTTGTTTGGTATAAGTATAAACAGTCATAATTTTTAAAATGAGGAAGTCCACTTTCTGGGTGCATTCTCTTCTTAAATCTTAATTACCGGGGAGGGTCTTTAAATGAGAGGGCTCCCAAAAATCTTAATAACCTCAGTCCCAGACCAGCTTAATCACTTTAGTCCCAAATTGGCTTGAGAATTTGAGCCTCAGGTCAGCTTTTGAAAACTTTAGCCTCAGGCTAGGGTGGCAGCAATTACAAGAGCCTATAAATAAATTTTGTCTAGTTTAGTAAAGACAAGGTTAGTATATACTAAAATAAAATACCTATGTTATCTCTGGGGTAGTCTACAGTTAAGAGGGTGAGTCTACATAAGAAAAAAATGTAGTCTTGTAAGTAACTAAATGACTAAGATAAAAGTTACTGTGTACTTGAGACCCTCTACGTGCTGCTCTATACAATGGCTGTGGCTTGGGGAATGGCAATCTTCCCTTGTCCTGAGAGTAAGGGTGGCTTATAGTCTTTAGGCTAACAGCACCTCATGGATGAGTCCCTAAGCCCCTCCTGACTACTGAGATCATTTTGCCAATTAATAGCTTTAACCTAAACTTTTTTAATGCTTATCTATGTAATCCCCAGTAAGAGAAGTAAATGTAATGGGAGTAATTCCCGTTTGCAGCCGCCGCCTTACGCAACCTTAGTGAATCCACATTCCTTCAGGATTATTATAAAAGTTATAGTAAGGCTGGGGGTGCCTTTATAGAGTACTGAGGTATGGAAATAAGGCCTATGGAAGAGAAATTGAGTGCAGGTCAGTACAGCAACACAATAGAGGTGAGGTCCAAAACTCATAAAACTGTTGACCTTACAAACAGTTCTCCTCAGCCGAGTCCTTGTTCTAGGGCATGAGGGGCAGTTCTTTCATACTCAGCTTGTGTTAACTGCATGGTCCCAGCAGGAAGGGAACTCATTCTAGTTTCTAGTGCCCAGAGTGGTGGATTCAGGTCCATACTTTGAAATTTCCCTAGGGAATTCTGGCTCAGGAACACTGGGGGACTTTGGGAACCCACCACCATCAACCTGGCATTTTCACACTTCCCCATGCTTTGAGGTCCAAGTGTGTTGCTGAGGGATTGGATATCCTGCATCTTGACCCAGCCATTTCCACCTCTATTCTTTCCCCTTATTCCTTCTCAGTATCATCTTTTTCCTGACCCCACTTTAAATTTACCATGTACGTGCCTGTGCGCAAGTGGCAATGCTGAATCAATTACCTCTTTTTTTATTATTATTATTTTTTGGAGAGGTTTTTGCTATAGAGTGCATGCGCTCGCCAGACAGACAGAGACAGAGAGATAGAAAGTGAGAAATTATCCCCCAGAGGGGATGGCTACACCGCAATCCCTTCTTCTCCATTCTCCTCTCGGGATCTTGGGGACGCACGCACACACGCCTGGCGTGAGTTTAAGCTACTGGGTCCAGGACTCGAACCGCAGTCGACTACGTGGGGATCCAGCAACATAGCCGTTACGCTAACTGCTGGTCCCTCAATGACCTCTTATAGGGTGTGGCGGGCAGATTTCCCCTAGCATCTTAGGGAATTTAATCTCAAAGTCACATCACATGGGAACAGTTAGGCTTTGGCTCAAGAGACTGAAAACTTCTCTCCTACTTTGAACTCTGCTCACCTCACATGTTGAGGCAATCTGTCTCTCTCCAGGACGATTTCTCATTTTTCTTATGAAACATTGGGCTTAATCCTGCATAAACTATATTCAGCCTAGACAGTTTCTAGGTGACCTTCCTTCTTGGTTGGGTGTGTGTAGGACGCTTTTGGGTCAACCTGAAAATCACACTGAATAAAAACTGAACAAAATATATAAATAATTATTACAGTGCTGAAGTATTATGTACATAACAACAGTGAGGGCACACTTTGATAAATATGTGCTTACCTTGTAAGTAAGCTTTTATTTGAAAATGTCACTTGTTATTGATCTTATAATTTAAGACATAAGTAATGCTTAATCTAGTCATAGGAGATAAATAAGAATGGGTCAGCAGGTGGGGTGTTGGTTAAGGCAATTGGATTCCATATGGGTAACTTCACAGCTCCAGTCCTGAAACCAGTGGCTTGAGAAACACTCCAGGTGTGCATGCCCAAAGTCCCAAGAGGAGAATAGAGAAGGGACTGTGGTGTGGTCATTCCTTCTTGAGGAATTCTTACTTTTCCTCTGTCTCTGTTTCTCAGTCTCTCTCAGGTGAGCACACATGTCCCATAGCAAAAAACTAAAACAGTCAGTCCTGCAACAATTGATTGTTTATAGAATCCTCAGACTGACAATGTGCCATTCCCTATACGTTTGTTTGTTTTCTCCTCCATGAACAGAGAGGTGGTAGGAAATGTGGACAAAGACCATTGAAGATGTGGGGAAGTGCTGGTGTGTATATTATAGTTCATGGAATGAAGGGTATTTCTTACAAATGCATTTTGTATCTGTTCCCTCCCAATTTCCACTCTGCTTTGGATGAAATAAAGCAAAATGATAAGGACGTGGAAGAATGGCGTGAAAAAATACCCATCTTGGAGGTTAAGTAAGCAGGAGGGCTGGCTTGAGATAGGACAGATGATGTGAGAAGAACTGACCCCTCCCTTCAGTTCAGTTGTTTTTATTTACAGCCCAAAACATTGATTCTAACACTGAAGTTCATGGAAGGCTAATGAGAAAAGGTAAGGAACAAAGGGTGACTATTACGGACATGAGAGAACATATGCTATGTGTTTCAATATGTGCATTACAAGGGAGAGTGTCTAAAACAATTCTACAACCCTAAGGGAAATTTGGCTCAATATTTTTGGAAAAAATGGGATAAATGTGTTGTGTGAGAGAGGATTGTTTCTCTGTATCCATTATTTATATATGAATGAATTCCACACAAAATAGAGAGCTATTCACTGAGGTCCTTCCAGTTCTAGAGTGGTACACTGGGTAACAATGAGACCCACCAGAATGGCTAAAGAAAAAGTGTTGACAATGACAGAGATTAATTAGAATTCTTACACACTGATGATGAGAGGACATTACAGTGTAAACACATTAGGTTGGAAAAATCTGGGTCACATCTTCAAAATTAACCATACAAAGCTCCATAGCATAGGTGTTAACCCTTGTACAGAATGAATTGGATTCCACATAGCCAATCACAATGTACATACTGGTTGATTACTTAGAAACATTTTGCTACATGTACATGCATGCCCCAAACCTGCAATGGATAGAAAAATGGAGGAAAAAAAATATGACATGACCATTTTTGATGCTTTCTCTCTTTAGTGAGCTCACATTTATGTAAAAATTTTTTAAAATTAAGCAAGTAAAAAATACATTTTATTAATTTTTTTTTTTGCTATAGGGCATGTGTGCTCACCAGAAAAGACAGAGAGAGACAGAGAGAGAGAAAGCGATAAATCACCTCTTGGGGGGATGGCCACACCACAATCCCTTCTCCTCCATTCTCCTCTCGGGATCCTGGGCATGCACACACATGCACCTGTTCAAATGGTAGGAACATGAACCTATTGACATCTCATGACAGGAAACAAATCCTTAAAACCAGACAACAAAGCCTACAAGAAAATCAGAAATGTTTTAGTCAAAATCATAAAATTCCATTTCACCCATTCAGTCTCATATACTTAATCATCTGTTGGGGTTCAATTTTTCTGAGTAAATTCTGGGATATAATATTCAACTCCAGACTTGTCCCTATGATTAAGTAGGCCATTTTCTTGGGTTTTGAACTCTTATTTCTGTGTGTCTGTATTTAAATTTCCTGATATACCACTCCCTTGAGAATTTCTTAGAGATCTGTTCTACTGCTGGTAAATTCTTTCAGGTTTTGTTTATCTGAAAATGTTCTTTTCTTCCCACATGAAGGATAATCTTAAGGGGTACAGTATTCTTGGTTGTAATTGCTTTTCCCTTAACAATTTGAATATATTTTTCCATTCTTTCCTCACTCGCATTGTTTCCGGTGAGAGGTCTGCTGTTATACTGATTGGATATCCTTTGTAGGTAACTTGCAGTTTTTCTCTTGCCAGTCTTAGTATCTTGTCTTTGTCTGCGGTTTTGGTCAACCTGGCTATAATGTGTCTTGGAGAAGATCTTCTAGGGTTGATTCTATTTGGGGTCCTTTGTATTTTGGGGGACTGGATCTTTGAGTGCCTCTCTAGGTTTGGAAAGTTTTCTTGCAGGCTTTTATGTAGTAGATTTCTAGTCATCTGGTGGATGGTGTGTTTCTTCTGAATTCTTGAAGTTCAATCTGAACATTCAGGAGTGTGCAGAAAGAGGTGATCTGGAATCTATTTTGTTCCATTGTGATTCTTTGTGCAGCAGATTCAGTAGATATTGAGGAATATGTTAACCCAAATAGTATTTGGATGTTTGGCTATAGTTCCCTTAGATTCATCTAGAAACAAAGTAAATGAAATTGAGGAGCAGATAGATGAGATAAAAGAAAAAGAAAAGGAAACAGAGAGAGAGCACAAAAACAACAATAATACTAATAAAGAAACAGAGGGAAAAAAGAAGAAAACAATTTTAAAAATTAAAAAAAAATTTATTTTAAAAAAGCACAAAATACAAAACTGCATGGCGTGCAAGAGTGCCACACAAAATCACTAGTTCTCAGGAGCCATGAGAAATCTTCTGCAGGCCTGGTTCTTGCCTCTCCTGCCACTCAAGTTTATGGACTGGAAGCTGAATCATCAGTAGGAAATCTTCATCACTTTTTTCCCTGAAATCACTAGTTCTCAGGAGCCATGAGGAATCTTCTGCCCATCTTTTTGTATTTTTATAAAATTATTTAATTTTGCTTTTTATTATCATTATTATTTTAATTTGACCAACGTGAGATGTTATGTGCAAAAGCAAACCAACCAGGTCTGGGATTCGAACCACAGCTGTGTGGGAGTCCAGCATGCCTTAACCATCATCCCACCTGGCGGCTCCCTGACATCTTAATATATATGTATGAACCATTACATTTTTGTATTTGTCGTTTAAGTTAATCATTGTTAAGGTCTTGTGCCTACCTAGGCACAAGGTAGGCACAAAAAATGCTAAAAAATATTAGTTAAATGACAAACAGGAATGGTAGTCTTGTGCTGCAAAGTTCCTTTTTTTGTCCAACCCCCAGACGGAAGTTTCTAGCTTAGGTTACATTGCATTATGGTCTTTTTAAAAAAATAATTATTAGGGGCCAGCAGGTGGCATGGTGGTTAAGTATGCTGGATTCACACATGGCCAACCACTGTTCGAGTCCTGGACCTGGATGCTTGCTTTCTCACTCTCCCTTTTCCTCTCTTTTCTGTCACTCACTGGTAAAATTGAAATAATAATAGCAATGAATGGAACTAACTAAATAAATAACTCCTTTAAAATCTTTTTTTAGTTATTTAATTTTATCTAATATTATCATTATTTAATTTGCAACTTGGCACATGTGCTCACCAGAGAATGACAAAGAGAGAGAGGAAGAGATGGAAAGTGACAAAGCAGGCCTTCAGGCCTAAGATTTGAACCACAGTCAACCACATAGGAACCCAGTGCCTCAACTACCATGCCACCTGTGGGCCTGCAATATGCTCCCACTGACTCTTCTGAACATGTTATCCTCTCCAATATCAGCTTATTAAAAAAGATGATTATAGGGGGAACCAGCAGTTAGCGTAATGGCTATGTCACTGGACTCCCACATAGTCGACTGCGGTTCGCGTCCCGGACCCGGTGGCTTAAAACTCACGCCAGGTGCGTGTGCGTGCGTGCCCAAGATCCCGAGAGGAGAATGGAGAAGGGATTGTGGCGTGACCATACCCCCTGGGGGGTGATTTCTCACTTTCTGTCTCTCTGTCTGTCTGGCGAGTGCACGTGCCTTATAGCAAAAACCTCTCCCCCCCCAAAAAAAAAAAAATAATTATAAAATATTTAAAGTACCATGTTGACATTTTAACTTGTAGTGATTTATTTCCTCACTATAAAATCAATTTTAGAAATAAATAAAAAATATGGGCTTGCTCTAAGTGGTACCTTTTATTGTTATTGAAGCAGTTGGAATTAAGTCTCAGTGACCACCCCAAAGTTCAGATGCTCACTGCTGAAGAGTCAATACTTGAGAGACAAGTGTTGATGAAAAGGAAAGGTAGTTTTAATCATGAAACTTTGACCTGAAAAGATGGTAAACTAATGCTCAAAGCACATCTCCTTTCAGAAAAATTAATCTGGCTTATGAGAAACACCTACTGTGGCATCTCTCTGAAAAGAAACAGCATCTAATAAATGCCAACACTTCTAGCAGTAGAGTGATGCAAGACTGACAAACTGCAAGAAATAGACTGGAAGCTCCTATTGTACTGAATCTCAGCCTACAGACATAAAGGATGAGTACATTATCTGAACTTGGAGACGCTCCAGAGCCCTGTGCACCACAAAGGAGAAGGTGAGAGAAACTATCCTCCAAAATTGCATATTTCATTCACCAACCTCAGACCCCAGCACTCTTTAACTGCATTATAAAACTGGCAAGGAGGTAACACTCTTTATAAAAAGTAAAAAGTTATAGAACTTCAGTGTAAACATTAAATTTTCTTCACCACCCTGCCCTAAGAGCTTGGCACTGTCTTGAAAGTGAACCAGGTAGTAGAGGATAGAATATGATTAGGACCAATCTTACATTTTCACAGTTCTATGGGTTGAAAGAGACAATAGAGAGGAGAGAAATCCTCTGTTAATGGGAGAAATGAGGGGAACACCCCCAAAGACTGAAAACTACCAGCTACTTTGCACAATGTAGACCAAGAGCCTTGTGCATTTTCACCCCCACTCCCAGTACATGTTAAAGTATCAACCCCAACAAAGACAGAAATCTGGATATTTCCTCCAACTAGCTGGCAGGCCTACACTCTCCCTCTCTTCAGACTCGAGTCTTAGGGAATGACTACTTTTCCCCTCTAAGGTCACCTGCAGTGCAGCCCTTCAGAATATCCCCAAACTGTTAAGTGTTAGAAAATCAGAGAGAAAGGTATCTGAGAAATGGGCACCTGGGGTTGCCATCTCAATTACAGGGAACATGACAGGGCACTGCCCCAGGAAATCCATAATCCTGGAGAACATTGTCTAGTCACCTGGCTGCTATCATGAGTTTGCTTGGATCTTATCAACCACTGGCTGATGCCAGGCACCCTAGGTCAGCCATGCTGATCCCACTTGATCCCCTGAGACTCAGAAACATTCTATTCCTCAGGAGGTTCCCTTATCAAGGCCACATCCTAGTTTTCAGAACCCCTGTCCCACAGGCTTTACTGACTATACATCCACACTCAAATTGACCCCACCAAATTTAGTTTGCCTCTGGCTCCTCCTAACACCCTCCCCAAGACTAGTTCTGAATTTTGTGGGTTACCCTGAGCCCTCCTAGTGCAGCACTTAGGCTTTGCTTGGACCCACAAGATTTGTCTCACCCCAAATCCTTGTGGGCTATCTCCCTTGAACACCGTTCAGGCTTAGTTGGATCCACTGGCCTTTGAGCATTGCAAGGCAACTCAACTAACCCTGTTCCACTTAGGGTCTTATGTTCTGCCTTCCTTCTGCTTAGCTCTATCCACATCCTGGCATAGCAGGCTTCCCTACTCAAGCCCAAATGAACTGTACTGGTCTCAA
Source organism: Tupaia tana (assembly GCA_026018925.1). Lineage (NCBI taxonomy): Eukaryota > Metazoa > Chordata > Mammalia > Scandentia > Tupaiidae > Tupaia > Tupaia tana. Next base: position 5,412,455 of record JAKSZU010000024.1, read on the forward strand.
GAGGAGCGTAACTTAAGCCTGGTTAGGGTACACTTGGAAGCCTTTCTGTTCTGCTAACCTCTGGGCTTTATAAACGTTCCTGCCCACACCTTACTGGGTCCCCACTGGTCTCATCTTAGGGTCTCACAAGGTGGCTTTTCTGTTTTTTTGGGAGAGTTTTATTATTATTATTATTATCATCATAATCTTCTTTATATTACATTGGATTACATATAATTTTACAGTGTATTACATTGTTTTTTCAAAAGGGAATGCCATGCATGTCAGTCAATACAGAGACACTAATCTCCCCACTTCATCATTCAATATCTATTCTGTTTTTCCCAATCATTATTATTATTCTAATTATTTTTGAAACAGTCAATCACTATTTCTCATTTTGCTTGTAAAAAGACTTTACCCATCATGAAATACTTCTCAGACCAACCCAGTTGAGAATACTATACATGTCATCATCAACAGGTAATAAGCCATATCTGTTTTTCACTAATGTCCTGCCTCTCTATTGTTCTCTTGCTATCTTTCTCTATCCTCTTCTCTTCACCTCCCCCATTCCACACTGTCCTATTCTCGTTAAGTACCTTCACTGCTTTTATGTCCTCCAATTTTTTGCTCTCTACCATAGAGTGCGGGTAGTTGGTATATAATGGGTGGATACATACAATATCTTTCTTTCATAGCATGGCTTACATCACTCAGCAATAGATCTCCCATATCTGACCACTTTCTATCAAATTCCAGGGTCTTGTTGTTTTTTATGACTGAGTAGTATTCCATAGAGTATATATACCACATTTTTCCAATCCATTCATCAGTATGTGGACATTTAGGTTGGTTCCATGTCTTGGCAATTGTGAATAATGCTGCAATAAACATTGATGTGCAAGCACTTTTCTGACTGAGCTTTCTCCTGTCTTTCGGGTAAATACCCAGAAGTGGGATTGCTGGATCAAATGGTAGTTCTATTTGTAGATCTTTGAAGAACCTCCATACTGTTCTCCACAGTGTTGAACTAGTTTACATTCCCACCAACAGTGCAGGAGGGTTCCCTTTTCACCACATCCCCGCCAACACTTATCACTTTTTATATTCTTCATCTTTGCCATTCTGACAGGGGTTAGGTGGTATCTCATTGTGGTTTTTATCTGTATCTCCCTTATGATGAGGAATGTTGAGCATTTCCTCATATGCTTTTTGGCTGTTTGTATGTCTTCCTTAGAGAGATTTTTATTCAGCTAATTTTTCCATCTTTTAATTGGGTTAATCATTTCTTTATCGCATAAAGCACTTGAGTTCCCTGTGTATTCTGGTTATCAGTCCCTTGTTTGAGGCATATTTAACAAAAATATTTTTCCATTCTGAGAGTTGTAGGTTCACACTTGATACTGTGTCCTTTGCTGTGCAGAAACTTCTTAGTCTAATATAGTCCCACTTGACTATTTTAGGGATTATTGGCTGTGATTTGGGAGTCTTATTTAAGAAGTTTTTGCCTACTCCACTGTCTCTCAGAGTTTCCCCAGCATTTTCCACCTGTAGTTTTATTGTTTGAGGTCTTAGGTTCAGATCTTTGATCCATTTTGAGTTGATTGTTGTTAATAGTGAAAGATGGGGGTTCAGTTTCATCTTTCCACAGGTGGATACCAAGTTTTTCCAGCACCATTTACTAAAGAGGTTTTCCTTTTTCTAATGGATTGACTGATATCCTTTGTCAAAGATCAGTTGACTGTAAGCTTTGGGGGTTATTTCTGGGGTCTCTGTTCTCTTCCATTGGTCCACATTTCTGTTTTTATGCCAATACCATGCTGTTTTGATGACCACAGCTTTATAGTATATCTTGGGATCAGGGAGTGATATGCCTCCCACTCCATTCTTCTTGTGCAGGATTGCTTTTGCAATACAAGGTCTTTTATGATTCCAGACAAATTCTATGATTGTCTTTTCTAGATCTGTGAAGAATACTTCTGGTATTTTGATGGGAATTGCATTAAACATGTAGATTAATTTGGGTAGAATTGCCATTTTGATTATGTTAATTCTTCCAATCCAGGAGCATGGGATGTCCTTCCACTGTTTTATGTCACTTTCAATGTCTTTTTTTAAGATTTTCGTAGTTTTCTTTATAAAGGTCTTTGTCTTTCTTAGTTAGGTTTATCCCTAGGTATCTTATACACCTTGTGGCTATGGTGAAAGGAATTCCTTTCTTCAGCTCTTCTTCTTTCAACTTGTTGTTCATAAATAGAAATGCTATAGATTTTTGGATATTGATTTTGTATCCTTCCACCTTACTGTATTTACTTATTACTTCAAGAAGCTTTTTCATGGATACCTTTGGGTCTTCTAAGTATACCATCATGTCATCTGCAAATAGAGATATTTTCAACTCTTCTTTGCCTATTTGAATGCCTTTAATATTGTTCTCTTCTCTGATTGCAATAGCTAAGACTTCCAGTACTATATCAAAGAGCAGTGGAGAAAGTGGGCAGCCTAACATAGTACCTGTTTTCAGAGGAAAAGCTTTCAGCTTTTCTCCATTTAGTATAATGTTAGCTGTAAGTTTTTCATAGATTGTTTTTATTGTGTTCAGAAAAGACCCTTCTATACCAATCTTACTGAGAGTCTTAATCATAAAAGAATGTTGTATTTTATCAAATGCTTTCTCCACATCCATTGAGATGATCATATGGTTTTTATCTTTCTTTCTGTTAATGTGGTGTATTACATTTATGGTCTTCCGTATACTGAACCACACTTGCATCCCTGGTATAACGCCTACCTGGTCATGATGAATGATCTTTGTTATATGTTGTTGGATACGATTTGCAAGTATCTTGTTGAGAATTTTTACATCAATATTCATAAATGATATTGGTCTATAGTTCTCCTTTTTTGTCATGTCCTTATCTGTTTTGGGGATGAGGATGATGGAGGCTTCATAAAATGAATTTGGAAGGTTTCCTTCCTTTTTAATCTTCAGAAATAATTTTAGTAGGATAGGGGTTAACTCTTCCTTAAAAATTTTGTAGAATTCAGAAGTGAAGCCTTCTGGACCTGGGCTTTTCTTTGTTGGGAGGTTATTTATTACTGATTCAATCTCCTGGCTTGTTCTGGGTCTACTCAGATTCTCTATGTCCTCCTGATCCAATCTTGGTATATTATATGCATCCAGGAATTTGTCCATCTCCTCCAAGTTATCTTGTTTGTTGGCATATAGTTGCTCATAGTATCTTCTAATGATATTCTGTATTTCTGCTATGTCTGTAGTAATATTGCCTGTTTCATCACATATTTGATTAATCTGGTTTCTTTCTTTCTTCTTCTTGATCAGTCTAGCCAATGGTGTGTCAATCTTGCTAATCTTTTCAAAGAATCAGCTTTTGCTTTCATTTATTTTCTGTATGGTTCGTTTATTTTCTATTTCATTTATTTCTGCTTGAACCTTTATTATTTCTTTTCACCTTGCATTTTGGGGGTTTGTTTGTTGTTGTTTTTCCAATTCTCTGAGGCATAATGGTAAGTTATCTATTTGCCATCTTTCTATCCTTTTCTTATGTGCACTAATTGCTATAAATTTCCCTCTTATGACTGCTTTAGCTGTGTCCCATAGATTCTGGACACTTGTGTACTCATTATCATTTGTTTCCATATATATATATTTTTTTATTTCAGCCTTAATTTCTTCAGTAGTGAAGAAGGCATTCAGAAGTAGGTTGTTCAGTTTCCATGTGTTCGTGTATTTTCGGGGTTGTTTCTTGAAAGTAATCTTGAGTATAATTCCATCATAGTCAGAGAAAATGCTTGATACAGTTTCTATGCCTTTGAATCTGTAAAGGCTTGATTTGTGTCCTAACATATGATCAATCTTTGAAAAGGTTTCATGTCGGGGTGAGAAAAATGTATATGTTGTGGATGTAGGGTGGAAAGTTCTATAGATATCTGTCAAGCCCATTCGACTTATAGTATCATTTAAGTCCTGTATCTCTCTATTTATTTTCTGTCTAGAAGATCTGTCTAAAGGAGATAATGGGGTGTTGAGATCTCCAACAATTATAGTATTTCTCCCTATCTCTCCTTTTAGCTCAAGCAATCTTTCCTTCACATATTTAGGTGCACCTGAGTTGGGTGCATAGATATTTATAAGGGTTATGTCTTCTTGCTGGATTACCACATTTACTATTATATAATGCCTTTCTTTGTCTCTTCTTACAGTCTTTGTCTTGAAATCTATTTTGTCTGAGATCAATATCGCTACTCCAGCCCTTTTTTGATTTCCATTTGCATGGAATATTTTTTTCCAGCCCTTGACTTTTAGTCTATGTCTGTCTTTATCCATAAGGTGAGTTTCTTGTAGGCAACAGATAGAGGGTTTCTGTTTTCTTATCCATTCAGCCAGTCTATGTCTCTTAACTGGAGAATTTAATACATTGACATTCAATGTAATTATCAATATTTCCGTACCTGATCCACTCATTAAGTGAGCCATTTTCTTGGTTGCTTTTTGTTCTCGTATCACTCTCTGTCTGAATTTTTAGTTTTCCTGGTATAGTATTCCCTTCAGAACCTCTTGAAGAGCTGGTCTGGAGTTTGTAAGTTCCTTTAAATTTTGTTTATCTGAGAATGTTTTTATCTTTTTTTCCCATATGAAAGATAATTTTGCCAGGTATAGTATTCTTGGTTGAAATTGTTTTTCACTCAACACTTGGACTATGCTTCCCCATTCTTTCCTTGCCTGCATTGTTTCCGCTGAGAGATCCGATGTAAGCCTGATAGGGTGACCTTTGTAAGTAACTTGACGTTTCCCTCTTGCCAACTTTAGTATCTTGTCTTTGTCTGTTGTTTTTGCCAGTCTGGCTATGATGTGCCTTGGAGAGGATCTTCTTGGATTGTTTCTACTTGGGGTTCTATGTATTTCTTGGGTCTGTATATTTGAATGCCTTTCTAGGTTTGGAAAGTTTTCTTCCAGGATTTCATGGAATAAATTATCTAGACCCTTATTATTTTCTTCCTCTTCTGGAATACCAATTATCCAGATGTTGGGGTTCTTGATGGCATCCAGTATTCCTCATATATTATCCTCATTTTTCCTGGTTGTTTTCTCATTTTTCTTGATTCTATTTTTAGGTTAGATGTTTTTTCTTCTACATTAGAGATTCGATCTTCTGCCTGGTCTAACCTACTTTTAATACTTTCAAGGGAGGTTTTGATTTCCTGTATCACATTCTTCAATCCTAGAATTTCCATCTGGTTCTTGTTTAAGGTATCCATTTCTTCTTACAAGTCATTAAAGGACTTTCTCATCTCCTGGACCTCCTTGTCTCTTTTCTCTTCCATCTCAGTTAGTTTGGTCGCTACAAATATTCTGAATTCCTTATCAGACCTGTCTACAATGTCCATTGTATTGACTGTGGGTGATGTAGGCTTGATGATTTCCCTTGAGGGAGAGGCCTTTTGTTGGTTGGTCATATTTCTTGAGCCTCTGCAATTGTTACTAGTCATCAGGTACTCTATATGTTGCTTCCTAACTTATTTAAGGTATCTCTGAGTGTTAAAAGTTGTTGCTCACAATTACCATTAACTGTTGCAACTAGTCCTGGATGGCCCAAGGTTCTCCCTGTTTCTAAGGAGTAGTGAGCCTCCAACTGACTTAATAAGCAACACCTCAAGAGCAAATAATAACAAAAAAAGAAATCACCAATATTCAGAGAGTCCAAAGGCTAGTGGGAAAAGGCCAGAGGATGAGTGACAGGATCTGCTTTTTGGGGTCTGCAGCCTCAGTCCGCCTTGTGTCTGGAACTGCTGGCCAGCTCAGTCTGGTTTGCAGGTGGGATGGGGTGGGAGTTCGTCTTAAAGTTCCAGACAACCAACCTGGGGTCCAAGGAGGAGGAATGGTGGGGATACGTGGGGGTTTGGAGAGGTCGGACCTGCAGCCTCAGTCCGCCTCCTTTTTTTTGGAGAGTTTTTTTTTTGCCATAGGGTGCATGCGTTTGCCAGGAAGACAGACAGAGACACAGAGAGACAGAAAGCGAGAAATCACCCCCAGGGGTATGGCCACACCTCAATCTCTTCTCCTCCATTCTCCTCTTGGGATCTTGGGCATGCACGCACATGCACCTGGTGTGAGCTTTAAGACACCGGATCCAGGACGCGAACCGTGGTCGACTACATGGGAGTCCAGCAACATAGCCATTACGCTAATTGCTGTTCCCAAGGTGGCTTTTCTGGACACGCTCAGCCCTGCTTAGCCTACCCACTTCTGTACCTACAGGAACACCACTGCTGGTACCACATGAGTCCTATTTTCCCACTTCTGTCCTTATCCCTCAGAATCCTACAGAATCCATGCCCGAGACTTGTTCACTCCATAAAATATGAAGGACCCTGCCTAGTTTCCACTTCCTCTAACAGGTAAATACCCATTGTTCCTGGATTCACTGAGCTCTAGTAAATGATTAGCCCTGTACAGGGCCCTATCTGAATCCCACTAATCCGTAGCATTGGATGGAGGCACAGAGTTCCCTTACCTAACTTCAAAGATAATCTCCTCCCACCTATAATGTTCCTTGATTTAAAAAAGAAAGAAAGAAAGAAAGAAAGAAAGAAAGAAAGAAAGAAAGAAAAAACTCAATGAGAATCAATGCTAAAATGGTTAACTACTACTAAAGGCCAAGTGGTTAACTTGTACTAAAGGTCACAGTCATATGAAACATAACTTAAAAATACTAAAAACTAATAGTAATAAAACACCACCACTAAGTGGTATTTACTACCATGCAGGTAGATTGTGAGGTGGTCAAAGGTACTTGACTTCTACATGGCAAATAGTAGTTTAAGTCCTGGACTGGACAGCTTCCTTTCTCCCCTTTCCTCTCTCTGTCACTGGTAAAATTGAAAAATAATAATGATAATGTTAAATAAAATTAAATAAATAAATACACCACTGTAGAAGGTACTCCTCAAATCAGGAAGGAGTACTCCATGAGATGCCTGAAATCCAAAAGAATACAAGAAATCTAAAAATGAATAAATAAAAATAAGACAAAAACCCAAAGCAAAAAGAAGGAAATATCTCACTTCCAAAGGAACGTACTAACTCCCTTCTAACGAATAAAATACATGAAATTATATAACTATTGGAAACTAAATTCAGGATATTGATTATAAAACTCAATGAGATGCAACAAAATTTCAGGAGATGAGAAAAACAATGAATGACTTGAGAAAGCTCCAAAGAGACAACTAGCTTTTAAAAGAATAAAAGAGAGGGGTAGCAGGTGACATGCAGGTTAAGATGCTGGATCTCACATGGCCAACACTGCAGTTCAAATCCTGGAGCAAAAAGCTTCAAAATCACATGTGTGGTGTATGTTCAAAATTCTGTACAAAGAATAGAGAAAGGATTGTGCTGTGGCCATCTGCCTGGGGGATAATTTATCACTTTCTCTCTCTCTCTCTTTGAGGAGGACATGCACCCAATCACAAAATTAAAGAGATTCAAATGAAAATCCTTCAGATAAGCAGTACAATATAGGTAATAAAATATCCTGTAAAGTGCACTAACAAAAGATTAGGTTATGCAAAAGAGTATCTCAATTTAAAGATACAGCTTTGCAAGTAGTCCAAACTCTGAAAAAGAAAATTAAAAATTAAGAGAACAGTAAGTGGCCGTCCTCCCTGAAACATGATTTTTCAGATTCAGTCTCTGTTGAGCATATGTTCTCTATGGGGGAGTGACTGAGCAGATTAACAAGGTCAGGAATCTGGACAGTTGCCCAGCTAATTGGGTGTCTTTAATTAAAATAACAGAACCTTCATCCAATCTATTAAAGAAGGTAGAATTTAAGAGGCTATCATTTCAATAAATTTGATAGCTTGCCTCTGTCTATAATACCACTTAAAGTTTTCTCCCAACCATTCAAAAGAATTATCCAGTCTTTGTTTCTATTGTTGAAATTTACTTCAACATTCCTTGGAAATAGTTATGGCATAGCTGCATCAAGAACTTTTCTTAAGAGGTAGACTTGTTATCATTCTCCTGGGTTCTTAATTAAAATCTATACCACAGTTTCAATAAACAATTTTATACATTCTGGGGCACTCTCTTGGAACTAACTTGAGCCATCTGGTAAAGGTCTCAATATGTAGGCTCACGAATTTACCATTTAAATCATATTCCCTAGCAACACATAAGGGGACCTCAGTTGGGTCTGAAAAATCATTTACAACAACAGTTTTGTATCATAGATTATATACTAAGGCTAGTATTGCTCTGTGACAGGCTTTACATGAGAGAATAGCCAAACTATGGTGGTTAGAGTTACAACTGGTTACAACTGGAGTCTCTTGTATTATCTTCTATGGGGGTGGAGATGGAGGTTAAAAAACAGATGTGGACGATTATACAGAAGAGCATGAAGAAGTGCAAGAGAGGTAGTGGAAAAGTGGTTGGAGTAGAACAACTCTCTGAAATTTTAATACAAAAACGGATTCTGGTAACTTTTTATTTACCTCCTGAAAAAAGGGTGTTTCTACTGTATCTGAGGTAGCTTCTACATATCATTATAAGTAACTTTCCCATTCAATTTGCCTGGTTCTATAACCAGGTTTTCCCAATTATGCATATGAACATGCCATTTAGAAATTTCAAAGGACTCCCATTTTTGCCAATGAAGATTGGGGTCACTGCAACTTTTGTAAGCCCATTTTCCTAAGTACTTGCAAGGTGGGACAACAAAGGCCTCATGCACAAAACTAGATGATGTTTCCAAGAGGGTTGTCCCTTACAGGAAACTGCTTATGATGAATGATTTCTCACAACTTAAAAGCTTTTGCAAAAGGGGCCAAAAATTCAGAAGTCTGTCAGGTCAAAGTATACTGACCATGGTTATTGCTCAAGGTTTTAACCTTGAGTATATTCAATCCATTTAGTGTCTGAAAATTCTAGACACTAGGTGGCAGTAGAATGCTCAAACAACCAAGTGAATGCTCAGACAACCAAGTGATAGGTCTCGTGAGTATTTTTTCTGGCTGAGCAAAAAATGTTCTAAAATAGTCTAATGAGTTTCTTCAAGACTGCTTCATATCACGAGAGAAACCTCTCAGGCAATCCTAAATGGTTCTTAGTTTCCTAAGGACACTTTTCAGGACAGGCAGAAAAACTGATTTAACTTTTAGGTGGAGATATCCCATTATGGATCTTTAAAATTTCAAAACTAAGAGTTTTGTTTATAATTAAAATATGCTGAAGTTTTTTTCAAGGCACATGCTAGGCCTCTAGTCCAGTGAAAATGATGCACCAGTGAAGCATGACTTGGTCTCTCAGGAAAGGTGGACAAGATCACAAAATATGTTGGGATAAAATTTATTCTGGTAACAACTTGCCGTATCATTCATGTTATGGCCATTTCTTAGAAGCTTTAAAAACCTTTTCAAAAGTGAACAAATTTAGAAGATGAGAAGTTTATCAGGTCAATGTGTACCCTGAGAAGATGGTGGGGGTGAAGATGAGGAAATGGCAGGACAATAGTCATTGTCTCAGGCACATGCTCTCTTTCTAGGAACACTCAATTTTTTCTGGGAACATTCTGCTAATACTAAGACGTCAGTATTTTTTTCTACTTTAGCACAGATGGGCCATAATTGATTCAGGTCTTAACCTGTTACTGGAATAACATTGATCATTATTTTGTCACTAAATATATCACTTCAACAAGCACTATGGATTATATATATATATGTTTTATATACTGGTGTTTTTAGTATTTTTTAATTTATTTTCATAAAATATATACTACAAAAAAATTATCATCTTTCCTCTCAAGGTTCTAGGACCATCACCACCATGCATCTTCAAGACTCCTTTCATCTTGTAAGACTAAACAATCAACAACTATTATTATACAATAATGTCAAATCTTTCCATTCCTCCCACCTGACCCCGCCTCTGGCAAACCAACATTCTTTCTGTACTTATTATTACTACTCTGAACATCCCAAGACTGTTTTTACTGTGGAAAACAGTCCAAAAGTTTGAAATCTATTTAAAGAAATTGATTCAAAGACAATGGTTAAAGTGGAGTGAGAAAAGCTTTATTTTGGACCATCATTATAAGCTTAAGGTCGACAGAAGTTTCACTGGGGAAGAGAAATTGGGGTCAACTTCAAATACAGCATGTGCAGTGGAAACTAATAGCTGAGGAGCAATGTGGTGATTATCAAATGGAAAATGACTAAAGAAACATTAGGAATATGAGAGATTCTGGATAAACTGAAATAATAGGATTCTTGCTGAGGACACAGGGTGGTCAGACATCACACTTAATCACTTATTTAAAATAATCTGATATTTAATGTGGGGTTTCTTGCTAAACTACTTTAGCAGGGTTATTTGCTCAAAAGGGATTTTACAAGGAAGTATGCAGAGGAAACCAAAAGATTGAGAGGCCTGACTAAAGTCTGATCAAGGTAAAACTTTGACACATTTTAACCACGTCCAAGTATATACAATTTAGTACTGTTCAATATGTTCATATTACTGTGCAACCACTCCAGCCAGTTTTACGAGATGGGAAGAATCATACAGATAGCAGTAATGTTTGTTAGACCATGTGAGCACACACAGTAAGTCTGGTCACCTCACTTTTCCCATTGTAGCTCATAGTGATTTCCACCAGCCTGTTCTTGTCACCACTGAGCATCTACCTTACATCCCACCCACCATAGTTTGGTCTGTTCTACCTGGGTCATGATGTTGGGCAAACCAAAACCAAAACCAGCCCAATACCAATTGACCTTGAGTTGCATTTCTGGACCAGTGGGTGTTCTGCCTCAGAACCTCTTGGCTAACGCTAGCCACAAAAGCTGTGATCAACATCTAAAGAGGATCTTGGAAATTTTATAACCACTCAGAATTATGTTGTGCCTCAACACACCCAGAGCTTTCACATGACTCCTGTCCAACCTAGATCAGTTCCATTCTCAAAGTAATGTTGGACATTTCACCAGAGGTACACTTGCAGAGCCCTCTCAGTACTTATGAGTAGTTCCAAGGCTCTGAAATGCCTTAGAATTTTTCGTTTTGTTTTATTTTGTTAGGCATTTATGGTACATGTTATTTATTTTTAATTTTAATTTACTTTATACACTTTAACATCTCTTAACTTGTAAGTTTAATTTATCCAAAATGAATAAACTTCCCACCAGAGCAGTTGTGGATACAAAACACTTTATCATCAACATATTATAATCCATTTCTATATCCCCCAAATGCCTGTTTATTTTCCTCCATAACTTCTTTCCTTACACTGTCCCCTTTCTCCCGTCCTCTTCCCACATTGTCTCTAGCACCTATAACCATTTTCAAAGTTTATATGGCCTATAATCTTTCAGTTTCCACTATGCTTTGAAACAGTTTTTCTGTTGTCTTGCCTGCCATGAAAGTGGAAGCTAGAAAAATTTCAGTATTTATTTTTGCCAAAATCAGTGCTTATATTCTGTTGCATCTTTAAACATCAAACATGGGACACAGAAATAAACTTTTGCTAGGGCCAGCAGATGTTGTAATAGTTATGCCACTGGCCTCCCATACATTTGAATGCAGTTCAAGTCCCAGAGTCACAGAGTTAAAACTCAAGCCAGTGTGTGTACATGTGTGCCCAAGATCCCAAGAGGACAATGAAAAAGAAGGGACTGTGGTGTTGCCATCCTTCAATGATTGGTTTCATGCTTTCTATCACTCTGTCTCTCTGTATTTTCATAGAGCACATATTCCCTATAGCAAAAATCACTCTTAAAAAAAAATACTTGCCAAAATACGCATGTTACTTCTGTAGCTGGGAAACTCTTAGATCTTATACATTAGCCTTCTGAAACGTTCTCTTTTTGTAGACAGATATCATCCCCAAATTTTCTGGTATCATTAATTTTAACTATGATTTGCTGAATCAAAGCTGAATTTGAAAAAAAAGTTCAATGTTGTTACCTTCAGAGATCAATTCATATTTCTGAGTATTTCAAGGATTTATAGTACAGCTTACATTACTGAGGATTTTGACCCATTTGAGTTTACCGATGTATGGTAACCTTTTAATTCTAATAATGAGATTTCTTCATTTTTCACATTCATTTGATTTCTGATCTGAGAGTTCTCTGATCCACAGTAAATTGGGGCTTCTTCAAGAAGGTTTTATTACAGTTCCCACATATACAGGGTTTCTCTTCTGTGTGAGTGCTCTAATGTAAAACAGAATGTGCTGGGAGCCGTACCCCAGCCAGGGTGGGTGCACAGGAAGGCGACACGGGTGAACAGGAATCAGACTGAGACCTCACGCCCCTTTAGCATGTTCTCAGCCGACTGCAGCCGGAGTAAACTCCAGACTGCAGCCCTGATGGCCAGAAGTCATGTGTATTTATTATAGAAGGAGCTTTTACAGTAGTGGGATGGGTGAGGGGAAGTAAGTGAAACATTTTGCTCTAAAAGGTAAGGCATTCAAAGTATAGGAACAATAATCATAAAACATGACATCTGTTTTGTTTAGGTATAAACAGTCATAATTTTTAGAACGAGGAAGTCCGTTTTTCGGGTATATTCTCTTCTTTGATCTTGATTACCAGGGAGGGTCTTTGGATGAGAGGACTCCCAGGAATCTTGATCACTTCAGTCAGACCAGCTTGATCACTTTAATCCCAGATTGGCCTCAGGTCAGTTTTTTGAGAACTTTAGCTTCAGGCTAGGGTGGTAGCAATTACTAGAAATAAATCCTGTCTGGTTTAGTAAAGACAAGGTTAGTATATACTAAAGTGAAATACTTCTGTTATCTCTGGGGTAGTCTACAGCTAAGAGGGTGAGTCTACATAGGAAAGGAATGTGGTCTTGTGAGTAGCTGAAGTTTGCTGTGTACTTGGGACCCTTTACATGTTGCTAATGACTGTGGCTTGGGGAATGGCAATCTTCCTTTGTCCAGAGAGTAAGGGTGGCTTATGGTTTTTGGGGTAAACAGCACCTCGTGGATGAGTCCCTGAGCCCCTCCCGGCTATAATAAGAAATATGGTTCTTTCTTCTTAGTATGTTACTGTAGCAATTTACATTAATATTTTTGAAAGCTGAGTGGATTTATTTTGTTCCTTTATGCTTCCCTTTTCTTTTCTTTTCTCTTTAAGTTTATTTATTTTTTACATTAATTCACTATACATCATTACAGCATACAAATGAATTTTCCATCCAAAATATACTGTGTATTGGCTCAATCAAGCACATCAGCATACATATTTTCAGCAAATAATTTTCCAATTCTTATGTCTTGTATACTTTGTTTTTTGTTTTGCCATCCTTGATTCCTTATCCCTCACGCTCTGCCATGTCCCACCCTCCTCCCACATTGTCTCTGGTATCCATGGTTGCTTTCTATGCCTTCTCCCCCATTTAATTGATTTACTAATGAACTTAATTAGTCTAAATATATGCAATAGCTAGCACAGCTGATATATACCTATACATGAACCCAAGTCTGACTTTAGGCATAAACCCCAGTGAATAGAATGAACATATTATAAAGTAGTACCCAGCTGGGGCTATATAGCTTACTGCAGTCATCAAATATGCATATTTTTAAAACTTTTGATACGAACAGTTTTACCATTTTTTTCTCCTGCAACTTTTTTTAAATTACTTAACATTCATTCCCTGAGCATCATCACAACATACTAAATGTGGTTTCCCATCTAGAATAAACTGCATGTTATGCATGTTATTATCAATAATATTCCATTTCTACTTTCATACATATGTGTATATATATATATATATATATATATATATATATATATATATATTATCCCATGTTTGACCCTCTGCCCTTTCCCACTCTCTTATTACACTATCTCTGCTATATACAATTGTCTTCCATTCCTTTTACCCCAACATTTTGTTCATCACACAATATCATAAGTAATCTAACTACTTTCAGCAAGTAATTTCAAGAAGAGTAGTTTTGAACTGGTAATGATATTTCCTTGAAACTTAAAGCCTAGAAACAGGTTAGTATTCTGTTCAAATAGTAGGTACATGCACCTATCAACAGCTCAAGACAGGAGAAAAATCCTTTAAAACCGGAAAACAAAGCTTAGGAGAAAAGCAGCAATAATTCAGTCAAGTCACAGAATGTTGTTTCATTGGATCAGTCTCATGTACTTAATCTTTCTTCTGTTAAGGTTCAATCTTCCAGATTGAATTCTGGGATATAATATTCATCTCCAAACATTGTCCCTACAATTAAGTTGCCCATTTTCTTAGTTTTTGAACTCTTATTTCTGTGTGTCTGCATTTAATTTTACAGACATAGCACTCCCTTAAGAACTTCTTGGAGAGCTGGTCTGGTGCTGGTAAATTCTTTCAGGTTTTGTTTATCTGGGAAAGTTCGTGTCTTTTCTTCCCAAAGGAATGATAACCTTGCTGGGTACAGAATTCTCGGTTGAAATTGTATTTCCCTTAATACTTTGAATATATTTTCCCATTCTCTCCTCGCTTGCATTGTTTCCAATGAGAGGTCTGCCATTAGTCTAATGGGATACCCTCTGTAGGTAACTTGTATTTTTTCTCTTACCAGTCTTAGTATCTTGTCTTTGTCTGTGATTTTGGTCAATCTGGCTATAATGTGTCTTGGAGAAGATCTTCTTTGGTTGATTCTATTTGGGGTCCTCTGTATTTCTTGAGACTGAATCTTTGAGTGCCTCTCCAGGTTTGGAAAGTTTTCTTGCAGAATTTCATGGAATAGATTATCAATGCCCTTATGAGTCTCTTCACCCTCTGGGATGCCTATTATCCGGATGTTTGGAAGTTTAATTGTATCTAGTACTTCTCACAAATTATTCTCAAATTTTGGGGCCATTTTCTCAGTCTTTTTGGTGGATTTTTCTAGGCCAGCCATTTCCTCTTCTACGTTAGAGATTCTATTTTCTGTATGATCTAGTCTGCTTTTAATACTTTCAAGGGAGATTTTGACTTCTTGTATTATAGCCTTCACCTCTAACAGTTCCATCTGATTCTTTTGTAAAGTGTGAAATTCCTCTTTTAGATCTTGCATGAATTTCCTCACCTCCTGGAACTCTTCAACTCCTTTCTCCTTCCTCTTCAGCAGTTCCTTGTCTCTCTTCTCTTCCATATCTGTTAGCTTTGATAATTATGAATGTTCTGATTTCTTTATCAGACATTTCCATGATTTCCATTGAACTGTGTGTGGATGAAGAGGAGCTATCCATTTCCCTTGTGGGAGAGGTATTTTCCTGCTTCCCCATATTTCTTGTGGTCCTGCAGCGATTTCTAGTCATCTGGTGGATGGTTGGTTTCTTCCCAAACTTGGAAGTTCAATCTGAGGGTCGAGGAGTATGCAGAAAAGGAAGCAGAGAGAGGGAAACAATACCAACAACAGCAAAACAAAGACAAGAAACAGAGAAAAAGAAGAGAAAAACTTTTAAATAAATCTAAAAAAGAAAAATTAATATTCAAAAATTTCAACAAAACTCAAAAATTAGAAAACTGTGTGGCGCGCAAGTGCGCTGTGCGAAATGACTAGATTGCAGAAGCCATGGAGCTGTCTGCCTCTTGAAGAAGGGCTGTTCTGGGAGGAGGAGAGGGGATTATTAACAAGATAAAGGGCTAGCTAGGAGGGGCTAAAGGGCCCTGTGAAATGCCTCACCTTAAAAAATTCTAAAAAGCAAAAATTTTAAAAAAAGACAGAGAGAGAGAGAGAGGACAGAGACAGAGATAGAGACAGACAAAAACTGATACAGAGAACGGAGACTTGAAGGGGGTCTTCCTACCACGTGGGTTTTGTATGCTGGAGGTCCAGTGATCAGTGGGACATCTTCCTTTCTCCCAAAATGGCTAGATCGCAGGAGCCATGGAGCTGTCTGCCTCTTGAAGAAGGGCTGTTCATGCGGGTTTTGTATGCTAGAGGTCCAGTGATCAGTGGGACATCTTCCTTTCTCCCAAAATGGCTAGATCGCCTGCTTCCCTTATCTTTAATACCTTTAACAATATTCAAAATATTTACTTCCTGTCTTCCCATAATTTTACACTGAAAGATTCCCATGCATCAATTTTTTTCCCTGTCCTTTTTCTCTTTTCTTTCTTATAACAGTGGGTATTGTGTACTGTTTCTTTGCTGATGTCAACAGTTTTCTAGATCATTTATTGGCAGAAGTCAAAAGAACTCTTGTTGCTTAAGAAGAAATGTTACTTAGGAAGCACTTGTAGCCAATAAAAATACATATTAATTAATTACCCTAAACATGTCATCCTGTAGGACCCTGTAAAATATATATACCCATTTTTTCACACTCTTATCCCAGAAAAACATTTCTACATTTTTCTAAACTCACCAGTACTAACATTCTGTTTTACCCTCTCAATGAAATATAAAATCTTTAAAAGAAAATGTATTACACTAGTTCCTGAAAACTATGCACTGACTAACCTGGGAGGCTCAAGCTGGGAAGTTCTTCTAATGTCCATGGATCTCCTCCTTGCTCCAACTTGAAGATCACTGCAGTTTTGGCAATGGATTGTCCTGTTAATAAAAAGCAGTGTGGAATTTTGCCAAACTATTCATGTAAGCTACTTGAAGAGTAACAACAGCTCAGCTTTATCAGCTGTGTAATAAAGGGGCTGATTTGAGCATTTTGTTAAAGAGGAGTGCCACTCACATTAACCACAGAATGAAATCTCACTCCTAAACAGCATTAAACATTATGAAACCCTTGTACATTTATTATGAAAGGAGACAGTAATTACTTCAGAGAGCTTCATGGGAGATCCACTAACCCAAAAACATCAGGTTGCTGTAGGTCTACAGCATCACATCCTTGTATAGAATCTTCTGAGCATCTTCTAGGTCCTGCCACTCCTCCCACGTAAAGTCCAGAGCAATATCCTCAAATGATATGAACCCCTGTAAAAATACATTTCCCCTCATCAGCCCTGAGAAACAGAGCATAACATGATAAATTTACTTTCTCTGTATGTGTGTATATGCTTGTTCCTTGCTATATTTCTGAACTCTTTGTAAAGAGGGAAAAAATAAAGTACAAACATTCTATCTCTTTGGTAACTGATTCGTTGCTAAATTGATTACAAGTATTTCTTCAGAGAGCTCCAAATGTTTTTGCTGCAAGGGATGAAAGCATAATAGACATTCTACTATGTCAAGGTGTTTATTAACTCATACAAACACATGAGTATAAATACATATCTGGAGTAATGTGTTAGATTAATTAAGGTAGACACAAGTTGATAGTAACCAGTCTAAAAAAAAAAATAGAAAGGTGTTTTTTTTTCTGTATTATCAATTTGTTCTTCAAGTCAATGATGTTAAGAACATGTATGTAAATGTTCTTATAAAAATGGAACTATAGCAGCCTTCCTATGAAAGCACAAAGGATATTCTTAATATTAATGGGAGTAGAAACAGTATATCTAGGTAAGTATTCCTGCTCTGTGATGAAAGACAAGGTCAGTAAAGGTGTTCAAGGAAGTGATTACGAAATGATTTTGTATTTAAGTACTTAACCTAATTCCAATAAAATATTTTATGTGCATACTGTTAATTACTCATAAGTTGAAGTATATTTACAAGCATCTTTATACTACAGTTGTGCATTCAAAAATATTGAGAGTCCAAATAAAGATGCATATCACTTTATCATTTGCTAAAACACAGAGTATAAATAATATAAAGCCAAAAGAAGTGATACATTATATAACCAGATTTACAGTTTAATTGCCATCCACAGATTGCAGACTAAGGGTACCCTGAAAGATATGATAGAGTTAAAACCAAGATATAATAGGGTTATAACCAAGTTGTGATGTGACCACCTATACCAAATCACAGAGAAATAAGAATATTGAATAAGGAACTTATCTAAAAAAAGGGGGGGAGAAGGTAGAAGAAAAAAATTTTACTAATTTTTTTGGCACTGAATCAAAACAGAAATTTAACTAAATATTTCTGTTTAAGCACGCATATACATATCAGAGTTAAAAATTTAAATTGGGGAATAAACTGAGTAGTAGACAGATGAATCTTGTGCACATCATCTTTGAAGTTTCAGTAGCCAAATATTTAGGAAGCTGCAGAAATTCAAGTGATAGCGGGACCATCAGGAAGGAGAATTGGAGAAAAGGGATTGTGGCATCCCATGAGGACCTTGGCTATGTCAGTTTAGTCCAGAAGGATAGTTCCCAGGTCGGTTTATAGCTCACAATGTCCATTTTATGCTTCATTTTGGGGTGCTTTCTCTCTCTTCCTGAATCTCCATCTCTCTATCACTCTCTTTAGCAAGTACATAAGCCCTTGGGTAATTAAAAATATCTGTAGCATTTTTCTACACTAACCATGAATAAATGAGAGAAAAATGAAGAAGGCAATTCCATTCACAATAACCACAGAAACTATTTGGAAGAAATCTCATGAAGAAAGTGAAAGACCTCTATGAAAAAAAATTATAAAAGCTGAACAAGTTACTTGAAAACTATGCAAAAACCATGAAGCCAGTCCTTTTCATGAATTTGAAGATTTGATATAGGTGCTATGCCAATACTACGCCACAGTGATCTACAAATCCATTGCAATTTCTACCAAAAAAAGGCAACATTTTACACAGAAATAATTATAAAATGTATGCAGAACCACAATAAACCCATATAATCAGACCAATACTGTACAAAAGGAATAAAGTTGGAGGCATCTTACTTCCTTACTCCAAAATGTATTGTAAATCCATAATCACTAAGACATCATGGTACTGGCACAAACACAGACATACAGGTCAACTGAAAAGAATAAACACAAAAAAACTTAACATACAGCCAACAGATTTCTCACAAAGGCCACTGATCAAGCCTGTGGGGAAAAAAGAGAGTTTTCAATAAACAGATCTGGGAAAACTCAATATCCACCAATATTTGATTGAAACTAGATCATCTCTAAGCAGTTACAAATAACTTAAAGTGGATGAAAAACTTTAATATAATGGCCAAATTTGTAAACCTATTAAGGAAAATGTAGGAGAACAACAGCATATTGGAGTGGGCAAAGACTACTTAAATAAGACCCATAAGGCATGGACAAAATCACCAAAAGTAGAGAAACTTGATTACATAAGATAACATATTTCTGAATAGCAAAGAAAACAAAAATCAGAATATAGCGACAATGATACTGCAATATAAAAAAAAAACATAATCCAGCAGTGGTGGCTAAGTTCTGGATTCCCACATCGCTGACTGTGGTTCAAGTCCTACATGTGCTTTAGAATGACACCCACCACTCTGCCCCTCCACCATAAGCCCCACGGTAAAAGAGCCAGTGGCAGTGAGACAGTGAGAGTGAGTACTGACTTTCAGACTTTTTGTTGATGCCTTTTCCCTGCAGCAATTTGATTTGGAACATTCCTGTCCAGCCCCTCTGCCATAAGCCCCCATGGTGCAGGAGCCAGTGGTAGCAAGAGTGAGTGAACACAGAAGTACCTTGCATCTCAGACATCTAGCTGCTCCCTTTTGCCTGCATGAGTTTGCTTTATAACCTCCTCCTGCCTACAGTTTCTTAACCTCCACCTTGCAGGAGCCAGGAACAGCAAGACAAAGAGAGAGCATGAGTATGGGACCTCATGTCTCAGTGTTCTTGATGCTTTGCCTGCACAAGTGTGCTTCTGACCTTCTCCATTCCCTAGGACTCTCTAAACGACACAGTGCAGGAGTCAGCAGGAGTGAAAAAGAGTAAACACTGAAAGACTGTGCATCTCAGAGATCTTGCTGTTGCCTGCTGCCTGAGGAAATGTGCTTTGAAAACTCCCCAATGTACTTCTTCAGTAAGCACCCATGGTGCAGGAGCTAGGAGCTAGAAGGAGAAAGAGAGAGAGAGAGAGAGAGAGAGAGGGAGAGAGAGAGGGAGAGAGAGAAAGAGGGACAGAGAGAGAGAGAAAGAGCCTATGAACTACACAACTTGCATTTTTACTGCTGCCTTTGCCTGCAAAGCTGTTCTTTTGATCCTCTCCCACCTCACCCTGCACCTTAAGCCTCCATGGTTTAGACACCAGTGTCAATAAGAAACTGAGACTCAGAACAGATGGATCACATGTATTGGACTTCTTGCTGCTGCCTTTGTCTCAAGCTGGTGTGCTCTGGACCTTCCACCCCAACCCTCTGCACCTTAAGACCCCATGGTTCATGAGTAAGTGGCAGCAAGAGAGAGACAGGGAGTATAGAAGTCTGCCTCTCAGACTTCTTGCTCCTGCCTTTTGTCTGCCTAGGTTTGGTTTGAGACTTCAGAGTTGGCTGACTTGTTCTTCCTCCTTGATTTGAATTGCTCTAGCCCAGAACCAGGAGAGATTGGGATGTAAACCAACACCTAAAGCTGCCTGCATGCACCCTTCTTTGATTGGTAGACAATGCTCTTTCCCAAACACACAACTGAGAAGTAGAGGTCATCTTCCCTGCTAACACTGAAGAATCACCTACAACAATTAGGAAGGAGTATATAATCCATCAGATGACCATAAATGAGTGCAGACCCACAAAAAATGTAAGAAAAAAGAAATATCTCACCCTAAATGAAACAGAATAATTACTCCTCAACCAAAGAGTACAAAAGAACTCACAGAAATGTCAGAAAGGAATACAGAATGTTCAAAGTGACAAAACTGAATGATATGCAAGAGAATACAAATGACCATCTTCAGATGAGAAAATCATTCCAAGACATGAAAAAGGGATTTCATAAAGAGAAAAACATCGCCCCCAAATTAAACAGAACTCCTAGAGATAAAGACTATAATACAAAAAATCAAAACCTCCTTTGAAAGTATTAATAGTGGATTAGATCATGCAGAAGATAGAATCTCTGATCTGGAAGACAAAGCCATTGACTTAGACAAAACCAACAAAAAGAATGAAAAAATAAAACCCTAAAATGATGATGTCATACCATAAGTACTGGACACCATTAAACACCCAAATATCTGAATAACTGGTATTCCAGAAAGTGAAGACTATGATTACAGCATAGAAAATATATCCCATAAAACACTTTAAGAATATTTCCCAAACCTATAGAAACATTCATACATCAAACCTAAAAAATACAAAGGACCCCAAATAGAATAAATCTAAGATCCTTTCAATGGTACATCATAGCGGGATTGGTCAAAATCAAAGACAAGGTTCTAAAAATGGCAAGAGAGAAATGTGTAATTATTTATAAATTGTTATCCTATAAGGCTAACATCAGACCTCTCAAATAAAACAATGAAAATAGGGAAAGAATGGGAAGACATTCAAAATGCTGAAAGAAAGAAAATTTCAACAAATACTATAACCTCAGAGATTATCCTCTAAATGGGTAGAACACATAGAATCATTCTCAGATAAACAAAAACTGAAATAATTTACCAATACTAGACCAGCTGCTCATGAAGTATTGAAATGTGTACTATATCAGAAAAACTAAAAAGAAACAAACAGAAATAAGAGAACAAAAACAACCAGGAAAATAACTAACAAAATGGTAGGGATAAATCTGCAAATATCAATAATTACACTGAGGGAAGCAGTTAGCATAATGGCTATGTCACTGGACTCCCACATAGTCGACCGCAGTTGGCGTCCCAGACCCGGTGGACTAAAACTCATGCCAGGCGTGTGTGCGTGCGTGCCCAAGATCCCAAGAGGAGAATGAAGGAGAAGGGATTGTGGTGTGGCCATCCCCCCTGGGGGGTGATTTCTCACTTTCTGTCTCTCTGTCTCTCTCTGTCTGTCTGGCAAGCACACATGCTCTATAGCAAAAACTTCTCAAAAAAAAAAAAAAAGAAAAAAATTGCATTGAATGTTAGTGGATTAAATTCTCTACTTAAAAAATGCAGATTGATTATATAGATTATTTTTTTGAAATAAAAAAGGACCTCTCTATATGCTGCCTACAATAAACACACCTCGAGGATAAAGATATACATAGACTAAAAGTGAAGGGCTGGAAACAGGTATTCCGAGTTAAAGAAGGACACTATTGGGCCAACAGGTGGCATTGTGGTTAAGGTAACTGGAAGCTCAAAAGGCTGACCATGGTTTGAGTCCCAGACGTGGCAGCTTGCTTGTCTCACTGATCTTTCTCTTTGTCTCTAGTGAGTGCAGGTACCTTTTAGCAAATTAAGTAATTATAATAATATTAATAATAAATAAAAATAAATAATCCCTTGTTTAAAAAGGCACTATATAGTATTAAAAGTGCTAAGTCATCAAGAAAACTTAGCACTTAAAAATACCTATGAACTCAACACTGGAGCACTCAAACACATGAAAGAAAGTCTGCTAGATCTAAAGGGAGAGACAGCAATACACTAATCAATGGGGATCTCAATATCCCATTGTCTCCTTTGGACAGATCATCTAGACAAAAATGAGCAAAGAGATACAAGATCTAAATAATACCATAAATCAAGTGGGCATGACAGACACCTATAGAACTTTTCAACAAACAACCACAAAATACACATTTTTGGACCCCCATATGGAATATTTTTAGAGATGGACCACATGATAGGGCACAAAATAATCATTTACAAATTAAAATGTACAGAAACAATATCCAGCACCTTCTCTGACAAAAATGTAAGAAAACTTGGATTAACTGCAGAGAAAACCCTTGAAATACATAAACACTTGAACACTAAACACTCTACTACTGAATTACTTCAGAACCACTGAAGAAATTAAGACTGAAAAAAAAAATAATGACACTAATAGTAAGGAACACACAAGTTTTCATCACCTACGGGACCTGGTAAAAGTAGTCATAAGAGGTAAAATTATATTGATTAGTTCTCACAAAAAATAAACTGAAATGGAGAAATAGACAACCAAATGACACACCTCAGAGAACAAATAGACAACCAAATCACACTTCAGAGAACTGTAAAAACAACCACACACACACACAGAATAATAAAGATTCTAGCAGAATAAATGAACTAGAAAATAAACAAACTGTGCAGAAAATTAAAAAAAAAAACCTGGATCACCAAGGGATAAACAAAATTCACATCCCATAAGCTAGATTAATGAAGAAAAGAGAAAAGCACCAGGTAAATCAAATTAACAATGAAACCGGCAATATTAAAACATGCATCACGGAAAGACTGGGTCATTGGAAAAGTCATGACAGATTTTTGCATATAAAAACATAAAAAAGAGTCATGACTTTTCCAACAACTCAATACAAAAGATTATGAAAGAATACTATGAGCGACCATACACCAATAAAAAAGAATATCTGGATGAAATGAACAAAACTTAAATAAATAAATAAAAATGATGGAAAAATTTCTGGACACATATGAATTACCAACACTGAATCAGGAAGACATAGAAAATCTGAAGAGATTGATAAGAAGCAATGTGATTGACTCAGCAATAAATATCTCCCAACAAACAAAAGCTGAGTTTTTGATGGCTTCACTTATGAATTCTACAGAACTTTTAAAAAAGCGCTATCAATGTATCATTTCTAAGATCCAAATGGAATGAACTCTCCTAAACTCATTCTATAAAGTTTCCATCACCCTCATCTACAAAAGACAAGTACATAACAAATAAGAAAACTACAGACAAATATCCCTGTTGAATACACATACAAAAGTCCTCAACAGGTTTCTAGCAAACCATATCTAATGATACATTAAAAGATTATGCACCAAGACCAGGTAGGCTTTATTTCTCAGATGCAAAGGTGGTTCAACATGCACAAAACAATAAATGTAATACATCATATTAACAGAAGAAAAGAAAAATTATATGATCATATCAAATGGTACACAAAAAGCATCTGATAAAATACAACATCCTTTCAATTGAGACTCTTAGCAAAATTGGAATAGAACTTTTCTCAACAGAATAAAAGCTATATATGAAAAAAAAAACAACATATGGATTTTTCACACTGAATAGGCAAAAGATAAAAGTTTTTCCACTAAACACTGAAACAAGTCCAGTCTCCCCACATTCTCCTTTCTTTTCCAATATAGTGCTGAAAGTCTTAGCAAATGCAGACAAGAAATTAAAGTAAAAGTTATTCAAATAAGTGAAATTAAAAAATAAGTGAAATAAGGACCAGCAGTTAGCGTAATGGCTATGTCGCTGGACTCCCAAGTAGTCAACTGCAGTCCAAGCCCTGGACCCAGTGGCTTAAACTCACACGGGGCGCTTGTACGTTCGTGCCCAAGATCCAGAGAGGAGAATGGAGGAGAAGGGATTGCGGCATGGCCATCCCCCCTGGAGGGTGATTTCTAGCTTTCTGTCTCTCTGTCTCTCTCTGTCTTTCTGGCGAGCGCACACACCCTATAGCAAAAATCTCTCCAAATAAATAAATAAGAAGTGAAATGATCTCTTTTTGTAGATGATATGATCATATAAATAGAAAACTCAAAGGAATTCACACACACACACACACACACACACACACACACACAAATCCTGGAAGCAATAGGTAAAGTGGCAGGATACAAGATCAACATACAAAAGTCTATAGCATTTTTATATACTAATAAAAAACAGACTGAGGTATTGTAGAACTGAAAAAAAATAATAAAATCCATTTACAGTAGCCACAAAAAGCATAAGAAACCTAGATATAAACCTAACCAAAGAAGTCAAAGACGTGTACAAGGAAAAACTATTAAAAACTAAACGGGAAACTGAAAATGATAGAAAAAAGGGGAAAGACACCCCATGCTCCACGACTGGAAGAATTAATATAATCAAAGTATCAATTCAACCTAAATTAATCTATAAATTTAGTGCAATTCAAATCAAATTACCAGAGATATTCTTCACAAAATTGGAAAGAACAATCATACAATTTGACCAGCATCATCAACGATCTCACATCGTCAAAGCAATACTGCACAAAAGGAATATAGTAGGAGGCATCTCACTCCTTGACTGCAAAATATGTTACAGAGCTGTGATAATCAAAACAGCATAGTACTTTCACAAAAATGGGAATGTATATTAATGAAACAAAATTAAACACCCAAACATGCAGAACTGATTTCGATAAAGGGCACAAGACAAATCAGTGGGAAAAAAGAAAATCCCTTTGCAAGTAGTGCAGGAAAAACTGGATATCCACCTGCATAAAAATAAAACTGGACTCTTATTTTACACCATTAACAAATACCAACTCAACCTGGATCAAAGACGGAAACATAAAGCCTCAGAATATAAAACTACTGGTGAAAAAACACAAGAGAACCTCTTGGAGACATCACAGTAGGCAAAGACTCTTTAAATAAGCTCCCCAAAGCACAGGAAACAATCCTGAAAATAGACAAGTTGGATTACATCAGGTTAAAAGCTTCTGTGCAGCAAAATAAACAATAAGAGTAAAAAGACAACCATCAGAATGGAGAATATATTTACAAACTAAGCCTCAGGTAAGAAACTGATAACTAGTATAGGGAACTCAAACAGTTTCCCCCTCAAAAAAACTTAAAAATTAAAAAAAATCCAATTAAATGATAGGCAAATCAACTCAAAGACAAACTCCCCAAAGACATACAAACAGCCAAAAAGCATATGAAAAATGTTCAACACCTCTTATCATAAGGCAGATGCAAGTCAAAACCAGAATGAGATACCATTTAACCCCAGTCAGATTGGCTAAGATTAAGAAAATTAAAAATATTAAGTGCTGGTAAAGCTGCATTGGAAAGGGCGCTCTCCTAAACTGTTGGTGGAAAAGTAAATTAGTTCACTGTGCAGAACAATATGAAGGCTTCTCAATAACCTACAAATAGAACTGACATATGTTCTAGCAATTCTATTCCTGGGTATCTACCCAAAGGACAGAAATACACTCAGTTGGAAAAAAATTTGCAAATCTTTGCAGCCTTATCTACAATTGCTAAGATGTGTCATCAACCCAAATGGGTTTCAATCCAGATAAATAGATTGAAAAAGTGTAGCAAATATATACTATAGAATACTATTCAGCCATGAAAAACAATGAGCATCTGGCATTTGATAGAAAGTAAACAATATGGAAGATTTAATGTTAAGTAAAGCAAATCAGACTTTGAAAGTGAGGCATTACATGTCCCACTTCATAAATACTGAATGTCTGCACTTTATGGCAGGAACTGAAAGACTGGAATGTATAAAAGCATGAAGAGCAACCGTGGATACTAGAGATAGTGTGGGAGGAGGATGGGCAATGGTGAACAAGAAGGAAGGAATCAAAATACAAAAAGCAATACATTTAGTGGACAAAAAAATGGAAAATTATCTGTTGATGATAATGGGTACAGTAGTATGTTTGACTGGGCTAATATACAGTACATTTATGCTGGGAAAATTTACTTTATGTGATGTAAAGATGTGCAGTATCTAAACGCATAATAAATAAATAAATAAATAAATAAATAAATAAATAAATAAAAGATTTCAACATACATATTAAAAAGAGGCAGTCAAATTACAAATAAATACATGAATATATTTACAAATTCAACATAGTTAAAGAAGTAACAAATTAAAAGCAGTTTAACCCCAGTGCCTTAATCATGCCACCTGATGGCCCCTCTCTCTCTTCTTGTCATCTCTCCAGTGAACAAACATGCCCCATAGCAAAACTTAATAAATAAATTAAATTAAAAAATAAAGACTAAGAATTGATTAGCTAACCAATCTTAATAGTTTAGAAAACAGAAATTTTACTAAAAGATGATTAGAAAGGAGAAAATTATAAGAAACAATCAAAGATAGTGAAAATAAACATATCAGGGAGAAATGAATGGGATGATGTGGGAGAAGTGGTTTCTAGGGGTAAGCCATAATTTAGATCTTAAAAGTCCAATTTAATAAATAGTATAAAACACAACATAAGTTATATTAAGATGACACTTGTGTAATATACATGTATGCAAGTTTTTAGAAACAGATATACAAAATATATAAGAAAATAAACATTTATAGACATAAAAAATGTGGTTACACATATGTACATGAAGAAAAACTCCCCTTTACAAAGATGACTACTTTCCCCAAATTAATCAAAATAAAGAATTCTCTAGGTCACTGATACAAAATATCTCATCAAAATTCCAGTATATTTGCTTTTCATGGAAAAGGGGACCAAAAATTCTAAAATTTATCTAGAATGTCAAATATAAATACATATATGTGATGATTTCTAAATCAAATCACTGGAGTAACTGGCAATAACAAATATTATAGAACTACAACATAGCAATCATAGACAAAGACTAAGAGATCAGAACACAAACAAAATCCAGAAATGAAGTCATGTTGAAATAGAAATTGTTAGGTCACCCCATGGCATGAGGGTTAAGGCAGCTGGATCCCACATAGCAAACCATAGTTCAAGTCCTGGACCCAACAGCTTGAAAAGAAGGCCAGGCACATGTGCATGTGTGCCCAAAATCCTTAGAGGAGAATGCAGGAGAAGAAACTGAGTCATGGCCATCCCATTAGTTGAGGTTTCTCTTTCCTTTCTTTTCCCTTTCTCTCTCATTCTCTCTCTCTCTCTCTCTCTCTCTCTCTCTCTCTCTCTCTCTCTCTCTCTCTCATAAACACACATGCCTTGTAGCAAAAACTAAACAACAAGAAAAAAAAATCATAGTGCAGGCCCAGCTTAGAGGCAATCAATAGCAAAGGTGAAGTCATATGGCCAACCATGACTTTGGATCCCCAGATCAGTCTAAAACCAAGCCTGGGTATAAGTACGCATGCCCAAGATTCTGATGAGTTGGAAAGCTGTGAAAACACAGGGTGATGAAAGCCTGTATGTGCTTTTCTTTCTCTCAATCTTGTGTGGATATGCACACTGTCATGAATAAAATAAACCAAAAATGAAAATGTGATACAAATCTAACTTTGAAAAGTTTTTGTCCACTAATGCTTCCCTTCCTTATTTATTTATTTATTTATTCAGGTTTTTGCCATAGGGTTTATATACTCACTGAAGAGAGGGAGGGAAAGTGAGAAATCACCACCTGGGGGAATAGCCACACCACAGTCCCTTCTCTCCCATTCTCCTCTTGGGATTTTTGGCACACACACACGTGCCCAGTGTGATTTTCAAGCCGCCAGCTCCAGGACTCAAACCACAGTTGGCCATGTGGAAGTTCAGTGCCTTAACCACCACACCACCTGCTGGCCTCAGTGCTTAAATTTTTGGCAGTCAAAATTGAAAAACCTTGAGGCTAAATTGGTGGAGACATGGCTTCACCAAGTGTCAACACAAGCCACTAGATGTGAAAGTGAAGTCATCTGGAACCAATCAGACTCCTTCAAGGCACCATATGACTAAAGCCTCACTTGCCATCCAGGCAACCAGAATAGAAACTGCCCAGCTGAACTCACTGCAAAATGTAGATCCAAGTACCCTTGACCAAATAAATTGTCTGGTTTTTAGAATATTTAGTTGGTTCCTTACACAGAAAATGCTAAACAATACATTTAAGCCCCCAGCAATGCTTATAACAATATCATGTGAGGAAGAAAGTCTTAAATACATGTCATATACAATCAATAGAACTTCACAGCCATGTGTACGACTGTTGAAAATCAACAAAGCAATTATGTGTACATTAGTTTATAAAGTTTTAAGATTAAAAACAAAAACAAAAAGCCAGCAGATAGCCTAGAGGTTACATCATTGAACTTCCACATGGCTGACAATCTTAAACCAGACCTTGTGGCTTAAAACTCACACTGTGCACACGTGCATGCATGCCCAAGAGCTCAGGAGCAAAGAGAAGAAGGGATTGTGGTGTGATCATCCCCCCTAGAGAGTGATTTATTTCCCTCTCACTGTCTCTACCTCTCTCTCGGGCATACACACACTAACTAAGGCAAAAACCACTACATGCACAAAAACATTTTTAATTACTAAACAAAACATAAGAAGGAATATTGACTTATACAAGAGTACTCTGTTACATTTACATTTTAAAAATGTGTTTGACATATAAGTGCCATAAAGTCTAATTTTCCTATTTTACATAAAATAAGATAGGCTCTTATGGGTCAGTGGGAGGCATGGTGGTTAAAATACTGGATCCCACATGGCTGATTATGCAGTTTAAGTCCCAGACCCAGTTGCGTGAAAATTATTCCAGGCATCTGAGTGAAAATCCCAGAAGAAGGGGTTGCAGAATTGGTCATTCTCTAAGGCTGGGAGATGTAGAGGGAATTTTCACTTATGCTCTGTCTGGTGAGTACAAAAAAAAGAAGGCTCTTATAAATTTTGTACAATATTTATCATCTTAGTAAGACATTGTTGTCATTAAATGGGAAGCACTTGTGTTATTTAGCCTTTGAAACCACATAAATCACAAAATGTGTTGTGGAAAACATTATTGAAAGTAATGTTTGTGTTGTGGAAAACATTATTGAAAGTAATGTTTGTGTTAACTTCAGTGTCACAAAAAAAGAAAAAAAGTTGAAAGTGAACAAATGTTTCACTTGATTGAAATGTGGTAAAAACTGGTAGTACTAGCCAAAACAGAATGCCTAGCATCTACAAATAACCAGACTCTGAAAAGTCACATCAAAAATCCAAATTATTCTCATTTTTCTTATAAGGCAGAAATACTTTGGCAAACCCTTTCTGAACTACTAGGAAAGCCTATCAAGATACGGAGTGCATCAGCCTTTTTGTAGTTGCCAAATTAGGTGACAGATCAGGTTTAGGTAAGCTCAGACACAGGAAACAATGATGACAGATTGAAAGAATGGAGTGTTTATCAAGCATTATATACAGACACTCTCAGGATGACAGGTTACAATTCTTCAGACTGCACTTGAAGCTTTCTCCAATAAGTAACATCACTATGGTCTTAACAAAACTATCTATCCCTTCTGAAAGACAGTTCAAACCTCTGAACAATATCCAGTGCTTCAGGAGAGGGTTGTATTATTCAAATTTTGTTCACTCTAGGAAGTAAGATCAATAATTACTTGAGCTATGGAAAACTTATTTTTTTCCCTTTCCCAGGCACTTTTGCAAACTCTGCTGTAAAAGAAAATGGTACCATTCACCACTACTCCAAGCTCCCTAACAAAAACCACTGTCACTAGATTCTGAATTTGAATTTGTATAAAATTCTTTTTTTCTTCTTTAGTTTTTTACCATAGGGTGAGTGTACTTGCTTGAGAATGATAGAAAGAAGGAAGGGAAAAGAGAAATCACCCCAAAGGGGCAATGTCCATATCATAATCCTTTCTCCTCCATTCTCCTCATGGAATTTTGGACACAAAGGAATATGTACCCAGCCTGATTTTCAAGCTGCTGGATCTTGGACTTCAGTAAAGTTTTCTTTTTCCTTAAGCCAAGTGGGAGTACAAAACCTTAACCACTACATCACTTGATGGCCCCTAAAATTCTTTAAATTTATCTAGGAGTGGGCCAGCCAGTGGCATTATAGAAAGGCAGCTAGATCCACATGGCCAACTTCGTACTTTGATTCCCAGACCCAGTGGATTGAAAATCACATCAGGCTTTGCACATCCCCACCCTTCCTCCTCCTTGGACCCCAGGTGAGTTGTCTGGGACTTTAAGACAAACTATCACCTCACCCGACCCGCAAACCGGATCGAGCCAGCCAGTAGTTCCGGAAACCAGGTGGACTGAGGCTGCAGGCCTGACCCCTCTGGACCTTCACACATCCCTACCCTTCCTCCTCATTGGACCCCAGGTTAGTTGTCTGGGACTTTAAGATGAACTACCACTCCACTCCACCCACAAACTGGATCGAGGTGGCCAGTAGTTCTGGACACCAGGCGAACTGAGGATGCAGGCCTGACCAACCTGGTCCTGTCACTCATCCTCTGGCCCTTTTCCCACTAGCCTATGGACTCTCTGAATTTTTTTTTTCTTTGCTCTTGAGGTGGTGTTTATTAGGTCAGTTGGAGGCTCACCACTTCTTAGAAACAGGAAGGTATTTGGGCCATCCAGGTCTAGTGGCAAGAGTTAATGATAATTGTGAGCAACAGATAGGCCACCAGAAGAGAAAATATCAATTTTCTAATCCTGTACAACTTTTAACACTCAGAGATACCTTAAATAAGTTAGGAAGCAACATATAGATTACCTGATGACAAGAAACAATTGCAGAGGCTCAAGAAATATGAGCAACCAACAAAAGGCCTCTCTCTCAAGGGAAATCATCAAGCCTACATCACCCACAGTCAATACAATGGACATCGTAGACATGTCTGATAAGGAATTCAGAATATTTGTAGTGAAGAAATTAACTGAGATGGAAGAGAAAAGAGACAAGGAGCTCCAGGAGATGAGGAAGTCCTTCAATGACTTGAAAGAAGAAATGGATGCCTTAAACAAGAACCAGATGGAACTTCTAGGATGGAAGAATGTGATACAGAAAAACAAAAGCTCCCTTGAGAGTATTAAAATTAGGTTAGGCCAGGTACAAGATCGAATCTCTAATGTAGAAGACAAAACATTTGACCTAGAAAAAAGTATCAAGAAGATTGAGAAAACAACCATGAAGAATGAGGATAATATATGAGGAATACTGGATACCATCAAGTGCCCCAACATCCGGATAATTGGTATTCCAAAAGAGGAAGAAAATAATAAGGGTCTAGATAATTTATTCCATGAAATCCTGGAAGAAAACTTTCCAAACCTAGGAAGGCATTCAAATATCCAGACCCAAGAAATACATAGGACCCCGAGTAGAATCAACCCAAGAAGATCCTCTCCAAGGCACATCATAGCCAGAATGGCAAAAACAACAGACAAAGACAAGATACTAAAGCTGGCAAGATGGAAATGTCAAGTTACTTACAAAGGTCACCCCATCAGGCTAACATCAAATCGCTCGGTGGAAACAATGCAGGCAAGGAAAGAATGGGGAAGCATAGTCAAAGTGTTGAGTGAAAAACAATTTCAACCAAGAATACTATACCTGGCAAAATTATCTTTCATATGGGAAAAAAAGATAAAAACATTCTCGAATAAACAAAATTTGAAGAAATTTATCAACTCCAGACCAGCGCTTCAAGAGGTTCTGAAGGGAGTAATATACCAGGAGAACTAAAAAATCAGACAGACAGTTATACAAGAACAAAAAGTAACCAAGAAAATGGCTCACTTAATGAGTGGATGAGGTACGGAAATATCGATAATTACATTGAATGTCAATGGATTAAGTTCTCCAGTTAAGAGACATAGACTGGCTGAATGGATAAGAAAACAGAAACTCTCTAACTGTTGCCTACAAGAAACTCACCTTATGGATAAAGACATACATAGACTAAAAGTCAAGGGCTGGAAAAAGATATTCCATGCAAATGGAAATCAAAAAAGGGCTGGAGTAGTGATATTGACCTCAGACAAAATAGATTTCAAGAGAAAGACTGGAAGAAGAGACAAAGAAGGGCATTATATAATAGTAAATGGGGTAATCCAGCAAGAAGACATAACCCTTATAAATATCTGTGCACCCAACTCAGGTGCACCTAAGTATGTGAAGGAAAGACTGACGGAGCTAAAAAGAGAGATAGGGAGAAATACTATAATTGTTGGAGATCTCAACACTCCATTATCTCCTTTAGACAGATCTAGACAGAAAATAATTAGAGAGATACAGGACTTAAATGATACTATAAATCGAATGGGCTTCACAGATATCTATAGCACTTCCCACTCTACGTCTAAAACATATACATTTTTCTCACCCTGACATGGAACCTTTTCAAAGATTGATCATATATTAGGACACAAATCAAGCCTTTACAAATTCAAGGTATAGAAACTGTACCCAGCATCTTCTCTGACCATGATGGAATTAAACTCAAGATTAATTTCAAGAAACAACCCCGAAAATACACAAACACATGGAAACTGAACAACCTATTTCTGAATGACTTCTTCACTATTGAAGAAATTAAGGCTGAAATAAAAAAATATTATGGAAACAAAAGATAATGAGTACACAAGTGTCCATAATCTACGGGACACAGCAAAAG
This sequence comes from Tupaia tana, assembly GCA_026018925.1. NCBI lineage: Eukaryota > Metazoa > Chordata > Mammalia > Scandentia > Tupaiidae > Tupaia > Tupaia tana. The sequence continues at coordinate 5,445,516 of JAKSZU010000024.1, forward strand.
CAGTCATAAGAGGGAAATTCATAGCAATTAGTGAGCATAAGAGAAGGATGGAAAGATGGCAAATAGATAACTTATCATCATGCCTCAGAGAATTGGAAAAAAAACAACAACAACAAACAAACCCCCAAAATGTCAGGCGAAAAGAAATAATAAAGGTTCGAGCAGAAATAAATGAAATAAAAAATAAACGAACCATACAGAAAATAAATGAAAGCAAAAGGTGATTCTTTGAAAAGATTAACAAGATCAACACACCATTGGCTAGACTGATCAAGAAGAAGAAAGAAAGAAACCAGATTAATCAAATATGTGATGAAACAGGCAATATTACTACAGACATAGCAGAAATACAAAATATCATTAGAGGATACTATGAGCGACTATACGCCAACAAACAAGATAACCTGGAGGAGATGGACAAATTCCTGGATGCATATAATCTACCAAGATTGGATCAGGAGGACATAGCCTGAATAGACCCATAAAGAGCCAGGAGATTGAATCAGTAATAAATAACCTCCCAACAAAGAAAAGCCCAGGTCCAGATGGCTTCACTTCTGAATTCTACAAAACTTTTAATGAAGAGTTAACCCCTATCCTACTGAAGTTATTTCTAAAAATTCATAAGGAGGAAAACCTTCCAAATTAATTTTACGAAGCCTCCATCATCCTCATCCCCAAAATAGATAAGGACATGACATAAAAGGAAAACTATAGACCAATATCATTGATGAATATAGATGCAAAAATTCTCAACAAGATACTGTCAAATCATATCCAACAACATATAACAAAGATCATTCATCACGACCAGGTAGGCTTTATACCAGGGATGCAAGGGTGGTTCAATATACTCAAGACCATAAATGTAATACACCACATTAATACAAAGAAAGGTAAAAAACATATGATCATTTCAATTGATGCAGAGAAGGCATTTGATAAAATACAACATCCTTTTATGTTTAAGACTCTCAGTAAGATTGGTATAGAAGGGTCTTTTCTCCAGACAATAAAAGCAATCTGTGAAAAACCTATAGCTAACATTATACTAAATGGGGAAAAGATAAAAGCTTTTCCTCCGAAAACAGGTACTAGGCAAGCCTGCCCACTTTCTCCACTGCCCTTTAATATAGTACTGGAAGTTTTAGCTATTGCAATCAGAGAAGAGAACAATACTAAAGGCATTCGAATAGGCAAAGAAGAGTTGAAAATATCATTATTTGCAGATGAAATGATGGTATACTTAGAAGACCCGAAGTTATCCATGAAAAAACTTCTTGAATACAGTAAGGTGGCAGGATACAAAATCAATATCCAAAAATCTATAGCATTTCTATTTATGAACCACAAGTTGAACAAAGCAGAGCTGAAGAAAGGAATCCCTTTCACCATAGCCACAAGGTGTATAAGATACCTAGGGATAAACCTAACTAAGAAAGTCAAAGACCTTTATAAAGAAAACTACGAAAATCTTAAAAAAGACATTGAAAGTGACATAAAAAAGTGGAAGGACATCCCATTCTCCTGGATTGGAAGAATTAACATAATCAAAATGGCAATTCTACCCAAATTAATCTACATATTTAATGCAATTCCAATCAAAATATCAGAGATATTCTTCAGAGATCTAGAAAAGGCAATCATAGAATTTGTCTGGAACCATAAAGGACCTCGTATTGCAAAAGCAATCCTGCACAAGAAGAATGGAGTGGGAGGCATATCACTCCCTGATCCCAAGATATACTATAAAGCTGTGGTCATCAAAATAGCATGGTATTGGCATAAAAACAGACATGTGGACCAATGGAAGAGAATAGAGACCACAGAAATAACCCTCAAAGCTTACAGCCAACTGATCTTTGACAAAGGATATCAGTCAATCCATTGGGAAAAGGAAAACGTTTTTAGTAAATGGTCCTGGAAAAACTGAGTATCCACCTGCAGAAGGATGAAGCTGAAACCCCATCTTTCACCATTAACAACAGTCAACTCAAAATGGATCAAAGATCTGAACCTAAAACCTCAAACAATAAAACTACTTGTGGAAAATGCTTGGGAAACTCTGGGGGACATTGGAGTAGGCAAAGACTTCTTAAATAAGACTCCCAAAGCACAGGCAATAATCCCTAAAATAGACAAGTGGGACTATATTAGACTAAGAAGTTTCTGCACAGCAAAGCACACAGTAACAAGTGTGAACAGACAACCTTCAGAATGGGAAAATATTTTTGTTAAATATGCCTCAGACAAGGGACTGATAACCAGAATACATAGTGAACTCAAGTGCCTTATGCGAAAAGAAATGATTAACCCAATTAAAAGATGGGAAAATGAGCTGAACAAAAGTCTCTCTAAGGAAGACATATGAACAGCCATAAAGCATATGAGGAAATGCTCAACATCCCTCATCATAAGGGAGATGCAGATAAAAACCACAATGAGATACCACCTAACCCCTGTCAGAATGGCAAAGATGAAGAATATAAAAAGTGATAAGTGTTTGCGGGGATGTGGTGAAAGGGGAACGCTCCTACACTGTTGATGGGAATGTAAACTAGTTCAACCACTGTGGAGAACAATATGGAGGTTCCTCAAAGATCTACAAATAGAACTACCATTTGACCCAGCAATCCCACTTCTGGGTATTTACCCAAAAGACAGGAGAATGCTCAATCAAAAAAGTGCTTGCACATCAATGTTTATTGTAGCATTATTCACAATGCCAAGACATGGAACCAACCTAAATGTCCACAAACTGATGAATGGATTGGAAAAGTGTGGTATTTATACTCTATGGAATACTACTCAGCCATAAAAAATAACAAGACCCTGGAATTTGATAGAAAGTGGTCAGATATGGAGGATCTATTGCTGTGTGAAGTTAGCCAGGTTATGAAAGAAAGATATTGTATGTACCCACTCAATATATACCAACTACCCACACTCTATGGTAGAGAGCAAAAAATTGGAGGACATAAAAGCAGTGAAAGTACTTAACGAGAATAGGACAGTGTGGAATGGGGAGGTGAGGAGAAGAGGATAGAGAAAGATAGGAAGAGAACAATAGAGAGGCAAGACGTTAGTGAGAAACAGTTATGGTTTATTACCTGTTGATGATGACATGTATAGTATTCTCAACTGGATTCATCTGAGAAGTATTTGATGATGGGCAAAGTATTTGTACAAGCAAAATGAGAAATAGCGATTGACTGTTTTAAAAAAATAATTAGAATAGTAATAATAATTATTGGGAAAAATATAGAAAAGATATTGAATGTTGAAGTGGGGAGATTAATGTCTCTGTACTGACTGACGTGCATGGCATTCCCTTTTGAAAAAGCAATGTAATACACTATAAAGTTATATGTAATCTAATGTAATATAATAAAGATCATGATGATAATAATAAAAAAAACTCAGCATTTTTATGGAGAATAAAAATGATATGGTGGAAATGGATATTATTGAAAAACTGGTAAAAATGATACCTTGTGAGCATGAAGATCTACTGAATATCACCCTTTGACTTTTATTAAACCTGTCATTTGACACAGGACTGAGGAATAAAATGGTACAAGTTGGACTGCTTCCCAAACTCACTGCACTCTTAGGCAATGAAAATTACAAACAAATTGCAATGTGTGTTCTTTATCACATAAGCATGGTTGACCACTTTAAATCAACGTTTGCATACACTGACTGTATATTACAGTTAATGAAGATGCTCTTTAGATGCTCCGATGAATGAATTGACTTGGAACTCATTTCTTTCTGCATTAATCTTGCTGCTAACAAGAGGAATGTACAACTTATCTGTGAAGGAAATGGGTTGAAGATGCTCATGAAGATGGCTCTGAAGTTTAAGGATCCACTGCTGATGAAAATGATTAGAAACATTTCCCAGCATGATGGACCAACTAAAAATTTGTTTATTGATTATGTTGGGGACCTTGTCAAACAGATCTCTAATGATGAAGAGGAGGAGTTTGTGATTGAATGCTTGGGAACTCTCGTGAATTTGACCATTCCAGACTGAGACTGGGAATTGGTTCTTAAGGAACACAAATTGGTGTCGTACTTCAAGTATAAACTAAAACCAGGTGCTACAGAAGATGACCTTGTTTTAGAAGTGGTTATATTGATTGGAACAGTGTCAATGGATGACTCTTGGCTGCATTGCTCGCCAAATCTGGGAAAATCCCTGCACTCATTGAATTACTAAATGCTCAGCAGGAAGATGATGAATTTTGTGTCAGATCATTTATGTCTTCTACCAGATGGTTTTCCACCAAGCCACAAAAGACGTCATAATCAAGGAAACACAGGCTCCAGCATATCTCATAGATCTGATGCATGACAAAAATAATGAAATACGAAAGGTCTGTGATAATATGTTAGATATAATAGTGAAATATGATGAAGAATGGGCTAAGAAAATTCAGAGTGAAAAGTTTCGCTGGCATAACTCTCAGTGGCTGGAGATGGTAGAGAGTCACCAGATGAATGAGAGTAAGCAGTACTTGTATGGCGATGATCCAATTGAGCCGTACATCCATGAGGGTGATATTCTTGAAAGACCTGACCTCTTCTACAACTCAGATGGATTAATTGCCCCTGAAGGAGCCATAAGTCCAGATTTCTTCAATGATTATCACCTTCAAAATGGAGATGTAGTCGGGCAGCATTCATTTCCTGGCAGCCTTGGAATGGATGGCTTTGACCAGCCCATTGGCATTCGTGGATGCCCCGCCACAGCATATGGATTCTGCTCAGATGACACTTTCTACTATGGCTATGGCTCTCAATAAAGTTGTACCCTTCATGTGTGTACCCCGCTTAGAAGAAACCTGTGTGGGTTGGGTTAACTTTGAATCTTAGCTTAATAATGCATGTTGATACTATTGTGGTCTGTGTTTCTGTTACTTTCCATGTTGTTAGCTGCAGATTAATTCCAGCCCTGCATGGTAGTGCTGACCCTGTTCACTCATCCCACCACAGCGTGATACTGCAGAGCATTTCCCAGGACTTCCGCAGGCATCAAAAGCTGCTAGTGTGGAACACAACAATACATTATGTACATTAAGTGACTAATTTAATTTTTATTAAAAAGAAGCATAAAGTGCAAATGAAAAAAAAAAAAAAAGAAAGAAAGACTCAGGACCTCTCTATTGGAAGCTCCGGCATTAGCCTTGTCAGACCCGCTTAAGCCCTTTACCCTCCATGTAGCTGAAAAAGGAGGAATTACAAAAGCGGTGCTCATGCAGCATCTAGGGCCATGGAAACGCCCAGTGGCCTATTTGTCAAAGAGACTGGATCCTGTAGCAGCTGGGTGGTCCCCATGCTTGCACATTATAGCTGCTGTGGCAATGCTGGTCAGAGACACTGACAAGCTAACATTTGGACAGCACCTTAAAGTGATAACTCCCCATGCTATTGAGGGTATTCTCAAACATCCACCAGGGTGATGAATGTTCAATGCGCAACTGACTCATTATCAAAGACTGCTCCTAGATACCCCGCGAGTTACTTTTTCATAGCCCACTTCCTTGAATTTGGCCACATTGCTGCCTAACCCAGAGCTGGACAAGCCGGTGCATAATTGCCAAGAAATTCTAGCAGAGATCTTCCACGTACAGCATGATCTCCAAGACTCAGCCCTGCCGAACAGCGAGGTAAACTGGTACACCGATGGGAGTAGCTTTATGCAGGATGGAATATGTAAGGCTGGGGCAACTATAGTGGACCAGAGCGGGAACTTAGTTTGGAGCACTTCCCTGCCAGTGGGAACTTCTGCCCAGAAGGCTGAACTCATTGCACTGGCAGAAGCACTCGAACGGGCAAAAGGGAAGAGTGCTACTATTTACACGGATAGTAGGTATGCCTTTGGGACTGTTCATATCCATGGGGCAATTTATCGGAAGAGGGGCTTTATTACCGCAGATGGAGGAAAGGTGCCATCTTCCCGAAATCCAGAGGCTGTTGGCAGTGGTGCAAAAACCCCGAGCAATAGCAGTGGTGCACGTTCTGGGCCACCAAACCGCGAGGACCCCTGAGGCTATTGGCAATAAGCGAGTTGATGAGGCAGCAAAACAAGCAGCCATTAAATCTGTAGCTCCTGCCCTGACTCTTAACTTGCCAATGCCAGAACTCCCAGGTTTACCTGCATGTCCAGATTACTCCTCAGGAGACCAAGAATGGATGCAAAGAAACAACTGTTCACTGCCTGACCCTACTGGCTGGTGAAAAGACACGGAACATCGTCTAATTCAGCTACCCAGATCTCCATTTGGCTACCCATCTCGGCATAAGGAAACTGCTCCAGCTCCTGCAGGCAGCACAGCAACGGTTTCCAAACCAAAGAAGATACATTCATCACCTCATAGACCGCTGCAAAGGGTGCCAGGCTATGAAACCGGGTAAAGGGGGACCACTTCACACAGGTATTCAGGTCTGGGGGAGGGCTCCAGGATGAAGCTGGGAAATTGATTTCACAGAGGTAAAACTGGGAAAGTACAGATATAAATATCTCCTAGTTATGGTGGATCCTTTCTCGGGGTGGGTAGAGGCTTTTCCAACAAAGCAAGAAATGGTGCAAATAGTTGCTAAAACCCTATTAGAGGAAATTATACCCTGGTATGGAGTTCCCAAGACACTCAGCTCAGACAATGGTCTGGCTTTCATTAGTAGGGCCCTACAGGGACTAGCCCAGGCTGTGGGAACTGATTGGAAGTTACATTGTGAATACAACCCCCAGAGTTCTGGGCAAGTAGAAAGAATGAATAGAACTCTAAAGGAGACTTTATCTAAATTAGCCCTTGAGACTGGTGGAGACTGGGTGATCCTCCTACCTTTTGCCCTGTTCCAAGTTTGTAACTCCCTTTATGTCCATGGAGTGACCCCATTTGAGATCATGTATGGGGCACCACCCCCCATATGCACTCATACCCACCCCTCTCTGATACCTGAAGGAATTGTAGATCATAGAACCAGCCTTCAGGCCCTCCGACGGGCTCAAGAAGTAATTTGGACTTTAGTCCGAGCACTCCATGAGGCTAAGGACTCCTTGAACCCAGAACATGGTATAGTCCCAGGAGATTGGGTCTAAATGAAAAGGCACAGGACACCCTCTTTGGAACCTAGATGAAAAGGACCTTACGTGACTCTTTTGGTTACTCCTACTGCTTTAAAGGTTGACGGAATTGGGCTGTGGATTCATCATTCACATGTGCATCGAGCCTCATCACCTGAATACGCACGAACTGAAAAGGAGTGAACCGTATGCCAACACCCGCACAATCCTCTGAAACTCCAACTGTCCAGATCTTTGGACCAACCAATGTTCCTTCCTCGACATGATAATGATAAAGATGCTGGCCATAAGCCTGTTCATTAGTTGGGGCACCACAATGAACCTACATCAGCTTTTTAAACAGACATTGGTTCTCACAGATGGAGAGACTGGTAAGATTTTAAATTACACTACTCACACCAGTCCATTAGGCACATGGTGGCCAGACCTTTATTTTGACGTGAGAGACCTTTTGAAAAATGCATACTAAGAAACCCTCTTACCATGTCTTAATAAAAAGAACATTGATGACTGGGGACCAAATCAAGGGGTTCTGGGCCTGTCTGGGTAATCAGAGAGCCAATTACCATACCTGTGGGGGAGCCGAGAGTTTCTATTGTAAGGCCTGGTCCTGCGTCACCTCAATGATGGTGGCTGTAGATGGAACACAGGTCACAACTCTAATCTTGTACACTTCTCTTTCTGGGAATTGGGTAACAGAGTCCCTTTGGTTAAAGCTAGTTTTACAAACAATGACAAAAGTCAACCCATATTAAAATGGCAAAATCTGGGTTTCACCTGGGATATCCAGTATTATTCAGGTGGCACTGTCTGGATAGGACCCTATCCGGGTGGACTCCTGATGATTAAATTATCTATAGAACCCCTGACACAACCAGTTGTTCCTAATGAGGTTCTGCACATACCTCCTTCTAAACTGATAACCCTACCTACACGTGTGATGACCTGGTCACCCCTTCACAAACCTCGAGTACAACCACCCATGTCCTTCTTTCTGAGAAACTGTTCCCCACTACAAAATCCCCAACCCTGGGGCTGGACCCACTCCTTGGCCTTGTTCAAGCTGCCTTCCTGGCCCTCAATCAGTCTAATCCCAATATAACTTCCCTGTGCTGGCTATGTTATGATGTTTGCACTCCCTTTTATGAGGGCATAGGGCTTGATGCCCCCATTAACATCTCTACGTTAGACTCTCCTCCTACCTGCCAGTGGACTGACCGTAAAGTGGGCATAACTATACAAAAAGTAAGTGGACATGGACTCTGTCTTGGAACAGTTCCCGCATATGAAAGACATCTATGTTCAACCATTCTCAACAATGTCTCCTCAGACACAAATAATAAGTGGGTGCTGGCCCCTCATGGTGGTTGGTGGATTTGCTCACAAACTGGACTTAACCCATGTCTTTCCCTTTTAGTCTTTAATGCAGCCCAAGAATATTGTGTCTTAATTGTAGCTCTTCCTCTAATCATATATCACCCCGAGGAAGTCATATTCCTACATTGGAATTCGCTTGAGCCACTTCACACTAAGTGAGAGCCTTTCACTGCCCTGACCATTGCCGCCTTGTTTAGCCTAGGATTAGCCGGGGCCGGAACAGGCATAGCCTCCCTTACCACCCAGGTTGCAAGGTTTCAATCTTTACAAATAGCAATTGATGAAGACCTAGAGAGAACTGAGGCTGCTATTAGCCATTTAGAAAAGTCTCTAATCTCACTCTCTGAAGTTGTGTTACAAAATAGAAGAGGATTACGGGAACCAGCAGTTAGCGTAATGGCTATGTCGCTGGACTCCCACGTAGTCGACCGCGGTTCGCGTCTCGGACCCGGTGGCTTACAACTCACGCCGGGCGCGTGTGCGTGCATGCCCAAGATCCCGAGAGGAGAATGGAGGAAAAGGGATTGCGGTGTGACCATCCCCCCTGGGGGGTGATTTCTTGCTTTCTGTCTCTATGTCTCTCTCTGTCTGTCTGGCGAGCGCACGCGCCCTGTAGCAAAAAACCTCTCCAAAAAAAAAAAAGAAAAAAAAAAATAGAAGAGGATTAGACCTCCTTTTTCTACAACAGGGCAGCCTCTGTGTAGCTCTGGGTGAAGAATGCTGTTTTTATGCTGACCACTCCAGTGTAGTCTGGGACTCTATGTCTAAAGTCAGAGAAGGTCTAACAAAAAGAAAGAGAGAATGAGAAGCTAATGAGAGTTGGTTTGAAACTTGGTTTAATAAATCCCCTTGGATGACAACCCTGATCTCCACCATATTGGGTCGCTTGCTTATTTCACTTCTTTTACTCACCTTTGGTCCCTGCATCATAAATAGATTGGTACAATTTATAAGAGATCATCTCAACATTGTGCAAGCTATGGTTCTGATGCAAAGTTATACCCAACTTTAATAACAAAAATAATATTTTTTTACTCTAACCCAATGCTTCTCTGCTTCTGTAAATCACTTGGCAATATTAATGAGAATTATTCCTCATTATGTACAACACAAGGGGGGAATGTTAGGCCAAGTTAGCTTAATCACCACCATGTTAGGGAATGCTGGGCCAAGTTATTAGGGAATGCTGGGCCAAGTTAGCTTAAATGCTGCCATCCTAAGGCTTCAAGGATGGAGCCCACTGTGTTAGGGCCTCAAGAACAGAGACCAGGAGTCTAGGAACTCGCAGAAAATGGGTGGGCCCAACACCTCTGAGAGAAGGTCATCCAGATCCTTAGCTGAGAGCCCTCATCTAGACTTATGCAGGTGGTGACAGCTGGACCCTCACTTCCCATACCCCCTCCTTTGCGTGTGTTACATTCTATGGAAAATCTTGAACTATGAAAGATCCCTTTATCTTAGGTACAAGGTCCGTGTTAAAGGGCCACTGTGATGGGCAGAAACTCGGACCCCAGCTAGCTGGAAAAAGAATAAAAAGCTTCTTATTCAGTTGCGTTATTGAGGTCTTTTCTCCATCAGTTAGACCTATCTCTGGACCCTTACATTAGAAAGTAAGATTAATGGGAATTCTGCTTGATGTGATTATTGCCAAGGTATACACCTGGCCTAGTATGTCTAAGACCTTATAGATTTATTACTTGCTTCTTATTGTCTGTAACACATCAACATAGCTATGGAATATCATGAAATACACATACATAATGTCACTTTGCCTTATAAGTAAAGGCGCCCAGTTTGTCTGGGCAGCACAAGTTGCTTGGGTTACCTAGGCTCAGGCTGCCTGTGTCCACTACTACTCTGTCCCTCTGTCTCTTTCTTTCCATTTCCTCTTAGACCGAACCAAGCCTGGGGTGGATGCTGAAAAATTTTATATTCAGAAAACAAATAACTGAAATGGAAAAGTGCAAAGGACTTGGAAAGTTTTTTTTTTTTTTTTTTTTTTTTTTTTTTTTTTTTTTTTTTTTTTAAGAAGAAAGCATACAAATGGCCAATGAGCATATGAATAAACACTCAGCATTACTAATCATTAGGAAAATACAAATAAAAACAATTGTGAAATATCCCATCACACCTTTTTTCTTAAAAATATTAGTTTACTTATTTTATCTATTTCTTTCTTATTATTTTATAGTCTGTCGAGAGAGAGAGAGAGAGAGAGAGAGAGAGAGAGAGAGAGAGAGAGAGACAGGGAAAGTGAGAAAGCAAGCCACCAATTCCAGGACTCAAACCATGTCAGCCATGCGGGAATCTAGCACCTCAACAACCAACACCACCTGCCAGCCGCACTTCACACCGCTTAAGATAGCTATTGAAAAATAAAATACAATAAATACAAGAAGAAAAGAGAATCATTGAACATTGTTGGTAAAAATATAAACTGGTTAAACACAATGGAAAACAGTTTTCTAAGGTTTTTCAGAAAGTTAAGAATAGTACTACCATGTGACTTAATAATTGCATAGCTGCTTATATATAAAAATATAAGATTAATATGGCAAAAATATATTTATGCTACCACATTCATTGCAAATTTATTCATAATAGTCAAGATATGACATTAACATAGCTATCACAGAAAAATAGATATAAAACACATTATAGGGACCAGCAGGTGATGTAATATTAGAGGTGTTGGTCCCACATGGCTGACCACAGTTCAAGTCCTAGGCCTGAGAAGATTCCTCATGGCTTCTGCAAAGTAGTCATTTCAGGATAAAAGAGAAATGAAGGGTTCCTACTGATAATTCAGCCTCCAACAAACAAGCTAGCGTGGCAGGAGAGGCGAGGCCTTCAGCAGAAGATTCCTCATGGCTCCTGTGAAGTAGTTATTTCAGGATGACTAGAAATCACCGCAGGAAATTTGGGAAAGCAAGAAATCTCCTCCAAGGGAAAAGAATAACTCTTCATCCTGAAGCAGTTCAATAAAAATCATGGAAATGTCTGATAAAGAATTTAGAACATTCATAATGGCGAAGCTAACAGAGATGAAAGAGAAGAGAGACAATGAACTGAAGAAGAGAAAGGAGAAAGAAGTTGATGAGTTCCAGGAGGTGAGGAAATTCTTGCATGATCTAAAAGAGGAATTACATACTTTAAAAAAGAATCAAACAGGGAACCAGCAGTTAGCGTAATGGCTATGTCGCTGGACTCCCACGTAGTCGACCGCGGTTCGTGTCCCAGACCCGGTGGCTTAAAACTCACGCCGGGCGCGTGTGCGTGCGTGCCCAAGATCCCGAGAGGAGAATGGAGGAGAAGGGATTGCGGCGTGACCATTCCCCCTGGGGGGTGATTTCTCGCTTTCTGTCTCTATGTCTCTGTCTGTCTGTTTGGCGAGCGCACGCGCCCTATAGCGAAAACCTCTCAAAAAAAAAAAAAAAAGAATCAAACGGAACGGCTAGAGATGAAGGCTATAATACAGGAAGTCAAAATCTCCCTTGAAACTATTAGAAGCAGACTAGATTATACAGAAAATAGAATCTCAGACGTAGAAGAGAAAATTGCTGGCTTAGAAAAACCCACCATGAAGACTGAGAAAAATGCCCCCAAATTTGAGAATAATATACTAGAAGTACCATCAAATCTCCAAACATCCAGATAACTGGCATTCCAGAAAGTGAAGAGACTCATAAGGGCATTGATAATCTATTCCATGAAATCCTGCAAGAAAACTTTCCAAACCTAGAGAGGCAATCAATGATCCAGTCCCAAGAAATACAAAGGACCCCAAATAGAATCAACCCAAGAAGATCTTCTCCAAGACACATTATAGCCAGGTTGACCAAAACCACAGGCAAAGACAAGATACTAAGATTGGCAAGAGAAAAACATCAAGTTACCTACAAAGGGTATCCCATCAGGCTAATAGCAGATTTCTCATCTGAAACAATGTGAGTGAGAAAAGAATGGGAAAATATATTCAAAGTGTTAAGAGAAAAGCAATTTCAGCCAACAATAATGTACCCAGCAAGATTATCTTTCATGTGGGAAGAAAAGACAAGAACATTCTCAGATAAACAAAACCTGAAAGAACTTACCAGCACCAGACCGGATCTTCAAGAAGTTCTCAAGGGTGTGCTATATCAGGAAAATTAAATACAGACACACAGAAATAAGAGTTCAAAAACTAAGGAAGTGGCCAGCTTAATCATAGGAACAAGTCTGGAGTTAAATATTATGTCCCAGAATTTAATTGGGAAAATTGAACCACAACAGAAGATAAGGTACATGAGACTGAATTGTTCAAGTGTAATTTTATGACTTTTGACTAAAATATTGCTGATTTTTTTGTAGACTTTGCTATCTGGTTGTAAGGATTTGTGTCTCATCTTGAGATATGGATAGGTTCATTCACTTACCATGTGAACAGAATTCTAACCTGTTTCCTAGCGTTAAGCAAAGTTCCTTAGCGTTTCTTTGATTTAAGTTAAAACTGGTTTTCTTAATAGTACCAAGTGAACTTTCTATTGAAAATCGTTAGATTATTTAAGAAATTATGTGATCAATACAATGTGGTCAGGAAAGGAATGGAAGACAACTGTAGACACCAGAGATAGTGTGAGAAGAGGGTGGGAAAGGACAGAGGATCAGAAATACGGGGTAAAAAAAATTCTAGAAACTAGAAATGAAAAATTTTTGATAATAATATGCACAATCGAGCCACTATGCAGTATATTCTAGATGGGAAATCACATTTTGTATGCTGTGATGATGCTTAGGGAAAGAATGTAAATTAAGTTTAAAAAAACTTCCAGGAAAAAAAAAAACTAAAACTGTTTTTTTGAATTGAAAAAATGCATTAAAAATACCTATTTGATGACTGCAATAAGATATATAGCCCCAGCTAGGTGCTACTTTATAGGATGTTCATTCTACTCACTGGGGCTTATGTCTAAAATTGGACTTGTGTTCATGGAAATGTATATATCAGCTGTGCTTGCTATGAAAATATTTAGATTAATTAAGATATTTAGTGACTCAATAAAATGTGGAGTGAAAAAGTATAGAAAGCAAACAAAGATACCAGAGACAGTGTGGGAGGAGAGTGGGAGAGGGCAGAGGGTAAGAGATAGGGAATCAAGGATGGGGGGAAAAAAGCAAAACATTTAGGAAACAAGAAATGGAAAATTATTTGTTGACGATAACATGTATGATGATATGCTTGATTGAGCCAATATACAGTGTACTCTGGATTGAAAAATCTCATTTTGTATACTGTAATGATGTACAGTGAATGAATGTAAATAAATAAATTTAATTTAAAAAAAGGTCCTAGGACTGTCAGCTTGCCTCCCACTTTCCCTCTATCTGTTTCTGGTGAGCACGCATGTCCAATAGAAAATTAAATAATAATAATAATAAATTAATATTTTTAAAGAAAACCTTTTATATATGTGTATAATAGAATATTATCTCCAGCCTTAAAAACAATTCTTCATACCAGTTTCATAGCCTAATGTTTAAAAGATCAGGGTTTCACATAACTGACCATGGTATGAATCCCATTTTTGATGGCTTAAGAAACACACTATATATGTGTGTGTGCATTCCCAAAATCTTAACAGAATGGAGAAATGGAGAAGGGATTTGAAACATGATGAAGCTCCATTGGGAAATGTTTCTCTCTCCCTCAATCTCTGGTAATAACATACACCTTAAAAGTAATAAAACATATTTCATTATTTCAACAACAGGGATAAACTTGAAGTACATTATGCAGATTGAAATAATTCAGGTACACATCATCTCACAAATAAGTAGAGTATTAAAAACTGAAATTCATAGTCTCAGAGAATAATATGACAGAGACTACAGGCTGCAGGTAACCAGGTTTTAAAAATGTTGATCAAAGGGGCCAGCAGGTGGTATGGTGGTTAAGGGCACTGGACTTTCACATAGTCAACCTTGTGAAAGTCTTGAACCTGGTGGCTTGCTTTCTCATTTTCTCTCTCTTTCTCTCTCTGATGCCTTATTAAAAAATTTAAAAAATAATAATAAATACAATTAAAACAAATCTTAAAAAAATATTGGTCAAGAAAGCAGCTGATGGCATAATTGTTATGTCATTGGGCTCCCAGGTAGTAGACTGCACTCAATGGCTTGAAACTCATACCAGGAACGTGTACATATGTGCCCAAAATCTCTAGAGGAGAATGGAGGAGAAGGGATTGCAATGTGATCATCCTACCAGGAGGTGATTTCGTAATTTCTGTCTGTCTCTTCAGCAAGCACATGTGCCTTATAGAAAAAATATTTCTTAAAAAATAAATTAAAATTAAAATGAAAATTTTGGTCACAAAAATATAATATTTTAGTTAGACAAGACGAATGAGTGCAAAGTTTCTAATTGCATCATGCCAATGCAATTAATAACATTATATTGTATACCTGAAAGATTCTGAGAGTAGATATTGTGTTCTTACACCAGAAACAAGTTGTGTAGTATATGTATGTTATTTTTAAACGATTATTTAATTTAATTTAATTTATTATTGTTATTTTATAATTTTGATCACATTGAGAAAGAAAGTGAAAAAGCAAGCTGCCAAATCTGAAACACAAATGGCAGTCAGTAATGTGGGAGTACAACTTAACCACCACACCACCTGCCGGCCCTGATAATAAATGCTTAATGGCTCAATTTAGCCATCTCCCAAAGTTTACATAAGTTAAAATACCTTTCAGTATATCATATATTTATAAAAATCAAAAATAAATGAATACATAAATCATGAAACATTTTCAAGAATATTTTCCAAAAAGACTGGTAAGAGAAAAAAAAAAATGACAAGAGATAAATGCTGGGTCAAGAATAGAGTTCTTTAAGTTATTACATATTAAATCATGTAATGAGTGCTTGACTGCTGAATTATCAATGGACAGAACAGAGGGTATCTTTCTTTAGGGTATGTGGATTAATTTTGTGGAGGTTTGGAATTTAAGGATAATCTAATCTTCTCTGGAAAGTATCCTACTAAGTAAATCATGATGGCTCATTTATGCCACGTGGTGTTGCAGACCTAAGAGTGATATTGGATAGAATAATGAAATGTCTTCTGTACATTGGTAAGGAAGCCACTGATGACTGACATTATTTCTTCCTCTCCTTGCTAAAGCATCATACAGACTAGGCTTTTGTGGATTTTTTAAATTTTTATTTTTTTTTTATTTAGAAAGTTTTTTTTTTTTTTTTTTTTTTTTTTTTTTTTTTTGCTATAGGGCACACGTGATTTCCAAAGAGACAGAGAAAAAGTGAGAAATCACCCCCTTGAGGTATGGCCACACCACAATCCCTTCTCCATTTTTTTTTTGCTATAGGGCACACGTGATTTCCAAAGAGACAGAGAAAAAGTGAGAAATCACCCCCTTGAGGTATGGCCACACCACAATCCCTTCTCCATTTTCTTCATTTCAGGATTTTTGGCATTCATACACAAGTTTTCCCATGAGTTTTAAGCTCCAGGGTCCAAGGTTCAAACCACAGTTATCCATGTGGGAGTCCATTGCCTTAACTACTATGCCACCTGCTAGTCCAACTTTTGTATATTTTAACACCATTTTTAAAAGTCCAAATTATAAGAGAAATTGTGTGATACAAGTACTTTGGCTGCTCTTATTCACAAAATTACAAAGTTTGTTGTCTCAGGATGGGGTGTTCCTCAAAGCCTTACCTGGCCATTATAAAATGATAAAGTCTGGGGAGAAAAAGAGTGCAAAACATGCTTTTCCCAAATTGGGAGAACTACCAATTTGTATTGGCCTTTCACTTTGCCATTGAGCAGATCAATAAGAGCCCCTATTTGCTCCCAAACCTTTCTCTGGGTTATCATTTCTATAATGCATTTCTCAGTGACAAAAGAACTTTAGAAAGTACTCTGTTTTTGCTCTCTGGAGAGAATCAATCTCTGCCAAACTACTACTGCCAGACACAGAAAAAACTTGTTGCTATCATTGCAGGAAACATGCCAACATTTTCAGCCCAAGTTGGAACCCTATTGGAGCTCTACAAAAGCCCACAGGTGAGTGGGTTGTCTGGTTAAGGAATGAGAATTGGATAGTTCCTAATACAATCCTCTCACATGTGAAAAAAGAAAATGTGGAAACTGAATTTACATACCCCTAGAGGCCCTTGGCACTTCTCTTGGTTGTTTGAACACAATTTGTTTAAACAAAGGGAAAAAGGCACAAGTTCTTTTCTGAATCATGGGATTTTTAACAGTACAAGGATGAGAAAGAAAAAGAACAGTTGTAGGCCAGCTGGTGATATAGCGGTTAATGTGCCTGGGCTGGGTCTCACTTGGCTGACTGCATGGCATAGAGGGGATATTGGCATGACCATCCCCTATTAGAGGTGATTTTTCCCTACTTTTGTATCTCTGTGGCAAGCATACATGATTTAATTTGCCCTCTGACAAATTAAAAGTAAAAAAAGAAGTAAAATCTGTTAAGTTCCACCCACATTCTTTTCCATACCCATGACATCCAACGCCAACTAATGGAAATATTGATGTTCTCTTAATGAAGCCTCCTAAAATGCACACAATGTAGAGAACCATCCAATCTTAGGAAAAGACAATATTAGAAGCCATTCAGAGGACTATTGGGCACAAAAGTATTAAAAAAAACTTTTGAATTGATTATCACTGCAGACAAAGAAATAATATTCCAGCACTGGAGATCCTCCAACTCACTATGACTAAGTTCCCCCAGCTGCGGTTTACCAGCTCCCTCCACCCTTCCTCACATTCATGCAGGTGGATCCCTTGAAAACATTTCTCTCAGCATGACAACTCTCTTCCTCAGAGATTCTTCCAGGGAAATAGGAATAATCTCTAAAACTTTCAGGACACATTACTGGTAAACAAAGCATTAGTATAGGATAATTATGTTATTGAAAAAATTTATTTTAAAAGTATCATAGAGGCTATATTGTTGTGTTTTAAAGACAACGTAGTTCATGCTGTGTTGATAAAATACAGTATTAAAAACTCAATAAAGTATTTTTTCTCAGAGTTTCTATTTTAAACTTGGCATCTAGGGAAAGAAGGTTCTTTTTTTTTCTTTATTTTTTCTTTTTGGAGAGGTTTTTCCTATAGGGCATGTGTGTACACTGGGAAGACAGAGAAAGACAGAGAAACAGAAAGTGAGAAATCACCCACCAGGTGGTCACACCACAATCCCTTCTCCTCCATTCTCCTCTCAGGATCTTGGGCACACATGCACACACGCCCAGCATGAGTTCAAGCTGCTGGGTCTGGGATTCAAACCATGGTCAACTACATGGGAATCTAGTGATGTAGCGATTACACCAACTGCTGGTCCCCGGAAGGAAGGTTCTGATGCACATGTCACATGGGCCCAGGATGTCATAATTCTCATCTTGTTGCACCCTCTTTATAAAGTTTATTCATACCTTAATTTCCACTGTAGACATTAAAGTATGTATTGAACAGAATATTTTTTCTTTCTTGCTTTGGTGCGGAAGTGATATTATTATCTGTACTAGTCACATGTCCTTTCTCGAAAAAAATATGATTGAAACAGTCTTCTAATTGTCATATTACAGAATAAAATAATTTCCACAGCATGCAATTTTTTAACTCAATATTCCATTCTATCATCTTAACAGGTAGAGATTTATCTCCTCCCTGTTTAAGTAGGAGTAAAAAAAAATCACACTAACATCAGAATTAGGTAATTTGTATATTCTTTTCAGATTCCAAAATCCTGTATTTTTCAAAATAAAAACCACACTTTTTTATAAGCAATATACACAAGAGTTACAAAAAATAGATGCCCAGGCATAGGCATACACAGATTTGTTAATTATACACATAAGGTAATAAATGTGCTTACAAAAATGTTCCTTGAAAATATACACAAGGTTCTGGACAAGTACACCATGTAGTGTTACAAATCTATATTCAAACTAGGAAAATTGACAGTATGTTCCATTCACTTACAAGTAGACAAAATGCACAATACAGTTCATCTTCTTTATAAAAAGGAAGGGCAATTCACACTTTCCAAGGTGAGGGGCTCTGATTGCAAGGAGAACTAGGGCAGAGTAAAATTTTTACATGCCCTTTTTTTTTTTATCCTTCATTATTATTATTGTTATCATAACAATAATAATAATGATGTAAAATTTATTTAATCTCAAGATACACATAACATGTAGATTGCTATTCTTAGAACAATGAATGTTTCTTTATTTTTAAGAACTAGTGTTCTTTATTTGAATTATTTCTTTCTTTCAATCACTTATGAGAGTATATATCTTCTCCAAGCACTCTTTTGGTAAAGTAGGAATAATTATATTGGTCTCAGGAGGAGGCAACAAAAATATCACAAAATACCTTTTCAGGGGAAGATTGAAATACAGCAGTTTTCCTTTACCCTCAAAGGCAGGTTTTTTATAGGATTATATATGATGAAAACTGGTCCTTAATTATTTATTGGGAGAGAGAAAAAGAAGTGATGTTTCCCAGTCTATGGCTAAATGTCTCAGGAAGCAGGGACTGAGTTACCATGGCAGTAGCACCTCACAAGGCTAATGCTGTAAAGTTTCATCAGACTCCCAGTGGCCTGCCAGCCAGGGCTTATAAATATTTTGAAGCTTGCCTGGTTTGAAGTTACAGTGAGATGAAACTTTACATGCCCTTTTGACAATCACCAAATAAGCAAAACATTTCCTTTTTTAGGATTAAAAACAAAAACAAAAACAAAAAAACTAGTGTGTGAAGTAAATCATCTGAATAATATTTAGAAAGGTGCGTCTGTAATGGACAAATGGCTGCTCCAGTATTCCTCCCTCCTCTAGAAACAGAATCATATCCTTGCATGGGAAAGCCTTTGTAAATTTAATTTTATTGCACATAACATGTACTAATTATTTTTTAATCCACTGATTGTCTTGGTGTACAGGACACTTGTACATAGATGACCAAAATACTTGGGAGGTCACATGTTTTGCTCCAAGTTGTATCTATATTCTACAGGCATTAACTTCAGGGTGGTTAGTTTAACAAAAAAAATGAGAAAAAGAAAAATAAGGTTTTTAGCTTATTTTCCTTACCAACAAGTTTTACAAATTTTAGTAAAAAGTGAAAACAAAAAAATCTGAGAAGTTTGAATTTTAGTTCAATGAACCCAAGCTGGCATTTAACATAGTTTATTTAAAAAATCAAGTGTTTGTTTTTTATTGAGGTCACATATGGTCCTTTTGATCCTATCCTAAGTGATAAAGATCAGCTTCCATCAGTTTATCAGAAGGCCACCAAGGACAGCTCTCTGGCTCATGGAATCATCTGCTTGTTGTTGCATTTGGATGGATGTGGGTGGCACTCTATGTATCTGATGATATGAAAGGGGAGCAGTTCCTTCAGGATGTAAAGGCAAAGATGGTAGAAAAGGATATCTGTGTGGCCTTTACAGAAAAGCTTCCTGCCAGAAAAGGTGTCTTTTTAGAACGTGACTTTACTCTTGTGAAGAGGATCAGAGTTTCATCTGCAAATGTGTATGTAATACATGGTGATGAAGGGAGTGTCTGGTACCTAGGATTGGAACCACACTTCTATTTAATTTTGGGAAAGGTATGGATCATGGGAAATCTCCACTCCTCAGTATGGAAAACTATTTTGCCTAGTTTGACTTACATGCCATATTTTTTTTAATGGAAGTCTCTTATTTTCAAACCAGAAAAGGAAAATTCCTGGCTTTAAACAATTCCTCAAGACAGTCGACCCTTTCCAATACCCAGAAGATTTTTATTTCAGTAAACTCTGGGTTTACTTTTTTAATTGCTCTCTGACTGGGTCACTATGTAGGAAATTTGGAGATTGCTGACCAAATTCTTCCATAGAGCTTCTACCACCTAATTTTGAAATGATGACAATGTCTGACTCCAGTTATTTTGTCTATCATGCTGTGCATGTGGTGGCCCAAGTTCTTTATTAGATACTTTAAAAAAAATAGAAATGGGATCTTCAGGAGATGCAGACCAGTCTATTCTTCCCTGGAAGGTAAACAACCTTCACAAACACCTGATGATATTTGGAAGCATTTTCTTTTTCATTTAAAAAAAACATTTGTGCCATAGGTCAGGTGCACTCAATAGAGAGAGACATTGAGAGAGAGAAAAATCACTCCCTAGAGGGTATGGCTACACTACATTCCTTCTCCTTTATACTCTTCCTGTGATATGGGCACCACACACACAGTTATGCCTGGTGGATTTTCAACATTACAGGTCTGAGATTCAAATCATGGTCAGTCATGTAGGCATCCTTCTGAACCATCAATTCACCTGTGGCCCCTGAAGTATTTTTAAAATGTTTTTAAACTTTTTCCTTTAGGACAAGGGTGCTCACCACAAAGGAGATAGAGAGAAGAAAAGTGAGAAATCACCTTGTAGGGAGATGGCCATGCTCCATGCAATCCTTTCTCCTGTTCTTCTCTCAAGATTTTGGGCATGCACACACACACATGCCTGGCATGATTTTCAATCCACCCGATCCAGAACTTGAATTGTGGTAGGTCATGTGGTAACCCTCTCACCCTCACCACCAAGCCATCTGCTTACATATTTTTTTTGTGTGCTACTGAAAAATATTTTATTTAGAGAATAAACCTTTGCCTCTAAAGTGAGCTCTCCATTAGTTGTACATTATTGCTACACTCTGTGTGTTCTCTGTGAATTATCCTCAGAGGCTGGCTTTTTTCCATCACCCTCCTTGAGCTACTCTTTCTCCTCTCTGTCCCCTTGAATTTTTCATGTCTTCACCTGTCCTTGATTTTATGAAATTCTGGGAGGAGGAAGTATGGAAAGTAGTCACTATATAACCTTGACATAATTTAGAATGAGCACAATTAGTGTGGACAAAATATTGGAAGAAATCTTAGAATATCCTAAAGTCAAAATGACCATTTATGGAGTATCTGAGCAGTTGTGTTCTTCCACTTCCATGGATGACATACAGGTAGCTACAGTTATTTATTATGCCTATCTAAATCATAACAATTAATTTTATTTTCCTTATACTTTCTTTAAAAATCATGGAAAAAGGAACAGTGATCCATTTTTAAAACATGGAGCCACTTTTGGTGCATATAGTCTTAAGATATCCTACTTGGTTTATGAATCAGTTTATATCTTTTTTTTTTTTTTTTTTTTTTTTTTTTTTTTTTTTTTTTTTTTTTGAGAGGTTTTTTTGCTATAGGGCGTGTGCGCTTGCCAGGCAGACAGAGAGGGACAGAGAGATAGAAAGTGAGAAATCACGCCCCAGGGGGGATGGCCACGCCGCAATCCCTTCTTCTCCATTCTCCTCTCGGGATCTTGAGCACGCACGCACACGCACCTGGCGTGAGTTTAAGCCACTGGGTCCGGGACTCGAACCGCGGTCAACTACATGGGAGTCCAGAGACATAGCCATTACACTAACTGCTGGTCCCAGTCAGTTTATATCTTAAATAAACATTAAATCATGGAACCAGCATGTGGTATTACAGTTAAGGTACTGGACTCTCACTTTGTTGACTAGGTTTTGAATCTTTGGACTGGTGACTTGTTTTCACACTTTCCCTCTCTCTCTCACTCTCTGTCTTTGGTGCATACACATGCCCTATAGAATAATTATAATAATAAATAAAATAAAATAAATAATTTTTAAAAGAAACCATAATTTATAAGTTATGTGTAAAATACCTTTAGCAAAAAGAGACAATACGTTAGACAAATTTGTTGAGAAAAACAAGTAAATATAATATAAATAAATAAATATAAAGATCAGAAAGTTAGTTTTCATTTGATTTCTACTTATACTAACAAAAACAACATTTGATTTGCACTTTGAGCAAGTTTGAAGTTGACTCTTGGAAAAGCAAGTAGTTTTGTTAAAATGGTTACTTAGATATGTTAAAGATGAGAGTGCTTCTAGTCTAAAAATTTAAAGAGTGAAAGAACAGTTGTATAAACAATAAAAGTTAATTATTCTTTTGCTAAAGAACGTTGTAAATTCAAAAATAAGAGACTAACTTGCTTTTTTAAAAATCTCCTTAGCGAGGCCTGCAAGTGGTATGGTGGTTAATCTCTGGACTCCCACATGGACGACTGTAGTTTGAGTCGCAGCTCGCTTTCTCATTTTCCTTCTCTCTCTTTCTGTCTTTCTCTCATGAGCACCCATGCCCTATAGAAAATTAAAAATAATGATAATAGATAAAATTAAATAAATAATTCTTCAAAAAATATCTCTCTAGTGGGATGGATCTATGGGCTGTTGAATACATCAGCTGAATTCCACATGGGCCAAGTCCCAGATCTGGAGGCCTGAAAATCAAGCCAGGCCTGTAAGCATGCATGCATTTCCAAAATCACAAAAGAAAGGAGAAATGGAGAAGGGATTGTAGCTCATTTCTCATGGCATGTTTTTTTCTCATCTCTCACAGACTCTCTGTCTCTCTCTGGAAAAGGTACATGGCCACTAGGAACAAAATATCTCTTTAGAATTTAAAAGTTTGGGGATGACAGACGGCATAATTATTAGTTACTGGACTCCCATGTGGTTGACCTTGGTTCAAGTCTCAGACCTGGAGGCTTAAAACTCATACCAGGGACATGTACATGCATGCCCAAACTCCCAGGAAGAGAATGAACAAGAAAGGATTGTGGCATGGCCATCCCCCCTAGGGCTGATTTCTTGCTTTCTGTCATTCTATTTCTCTTTGTCTCTCTGGAAAGCAGACATGCCCTATAGCAAAAATCTCTCTAAATAAAAGAGAATGTAAAAGTTTTAAATTTAGGGATCATCAGTTAGTGTAATGTCTATGTCACTGGACTCCCATGTAGTCGACCGTGGTTCAAGTCCTGGACCCGGTGGCTTAAAATACTCATGCCAGGCCCAGGTGAATGCGTGCCCAAGATCCCGAGAGGAAAATGGAGAAGAAGGGACTGTGGTGTGGCCATCCCACTGGGGGTGATTTCTCGCTTTCTGTCCCTCTGTCTCTTTCTGTCCGTCTGGTGAGCGTATGTGCCCTATACAGCAAAAACAAAATCAAACAAACAAAAAAAACCTCTTCAAAAAAAAACTTTTAAATTTAATTTATATTTGTTACAAATTGTTTTTGTTTATGTCACATGACAGTAACACATTTACCAAAAGAAGTCCAAAATAAAGATAAAGAACCAAACAGGTTTGTTATTTTAAAAAGGTTTTATTTTAAAAATTGCACATATTTAATGTACATTTTTGGACAAATTTGAAGAATTGTATACCTTTATACTACCCCTACTATTATCAAGAACCTAAAGCTTTTCATACATACATACAGTGCCTTTTTAAATTTTTTTCTACAAGGGACCAGCAGGTGGCGTAGTGGTCACAGTACTGGGCTCTCACGTGGTTGTGGTTCAAGTCTGAGACCTGGTGGCTTGCCTTCTTAGTTTCCCTCTTTCTTTTACTCTCTGGTCAAATTTCAAAATAGTAATAATAAGTACAATTAAATAAATAATTATTTTTTTATTTTTTTATCTACACGTGCATTTGTTAGAGAAAGATAGTGAGAAATCACCACCCATGGGGAATAGTCATGAGGTAATCCTTTCTCCATCTGTTTTTATCTGGAATTTGTGATATGAACACACATATGCTGTGTTTTGTTTTCTTTTTAAATAATAATTTTCTTTAATTTATTATTATTTTTAAAAAATTGATCAGAGAGAGACAGAGAGGACAGAGAAAGAGTAAGTCAGAAAGCAAGCCATCAAGTCCAGAACTTGAACCACAGTCAGCCATGTGGGAGTCCAGTGCCTTAACCACCGTTCCACCAGTTGCCCCATCCTAGTGTGCTTTGTAAGCTGCAGGTACAGGAATCAAGATGCTGGTTTAGTGATGTGTGATTCAGCCACCTTAATCACACCACTCACTGGCTGGCCCCATGTGTGTCATTTATAAATTACAAGGTTTAGTCTCTAATTAATCCAAGCCAGATTTACTTAGTCTGAATTTTATGAAAGTCCATGTACAAGTCACTCTCTGGGAAACATCCTAGAATTTTTCTTATGAGCTACATTTACTCTGCCATTGTTTTTAGGAAGAAAATAGAGAGTGCATCTCACACGAGCCCAGAACTAGTGATCACTCAAACCACACTGAGCCCCTAAAAAAAGGGGGAAAATGTTAAAATAGAATAATTACTTGATAGATATGGGCTGTCCACCTCTACATTAAATGCAGTCCTAATTTGTAAATCCTGCTTTTAATCCAGCTTCATCCATTTCTGAAGAAAAGCCCATTGACAAACAGCATTGGGTACAACATGCCCCTTGATGAAAGAAGAAAAATGGTACAGTATGATATCCACAATCTTGTGAGATTTCCTAATGAGAGTTGGCTGTTGGTTAAAGTAGGAGATTTTGTCTACAAGAGCACCCATGATCAAGTCTTGGTCATCAGTGAAGAGATGATAAACTGACCTGTTAGTTTCAAGAAGGTATGATGTCATTTCAATATTAAATATATACAGAAGTATCTGAACAGAGTCCTGAAATGAAAATGTGTGACTATCTTTTTTTTGTTCTGTTTTTGTTTTCCAATATTTTAATTTTTATTGTTTTTATTTACATTTAATCACTTTATGTCTTTACAGTGTAAAACATGGCTTTTCCCAGCATGAGTACAGTGCATATCAGACAAGACAAAGACATTACTATATACACTATCATCAGTAAGTAACTTTTTTTATTTTTGTGTCAGTTATATGTACTTCTTTTTCCTCTAGTTCCCTCCTTCCGCTAATACCTACCCTCACATTATCCCTATCCTTACTATCTGTAGTATCTACAGTTCCTCTCCCTGCTGCTATACTTTCCAATCTTTCAGTTTCTAGTATAGAGCATACACATTCAGCGTGTGTGTATATATAGGTATATATAATGTATATGTGTGTGTGTGTATATATATATATACACACACACTACATTATATATATAGGTATATATAATGTATATGTGTGTGTGTGTATATATATATATACACACACACTATATTATATTTATTTTTAATTTTTTTAATTTAATTTTAATTTAATTTAATTTAAATTTTTTAATTTAATCACTATACTTCATTTAATTTATAAAGTGAATTTTCTAACATAAATACATTTAATATCAGTTCAGTTGGGGATACTATACATGTAATTATCAACAGATAATAATCCATTTCTGTGTCCCATAAATGTCTTGTGTTTCTATTTTTCTCCTTAATGTCTTTTCTCCTCCTTCTCCCACCTTCTTCCCACACTAACTCAGTACTTAATTTGCTTTTCATGGTGCCAGCAGGTGGTGTAATGGTGAAGGAGCTGGGTTCTCTCATGATCAACCATAGTTTGTGTTCTGAATCTGGTGACTTGAAAATGATACCTGGCATGTGTATGTATGTGCATGTCCAAAATCCTGAGAGGAAAATAAAGAAAAAAGGATAGTTGGTGTGGCCACTCTCTTGCGGATTAATTTCTCACTTATTCTTTTTCTGTTTCTCTTTCTCTCTCTCTCTCTGGTGAAAGCAAATGACCTATGGCAGAAACCCAAAGAAAAATTAATTAAACTCTTGTCTCAGTGAAAATACAAATTATTTTTTAAAATCTGCCTTTAACATCCTGACTTTATACTATGTGACTTTGCTTACATATATTCTTACTATAAAAAAATCTGTTTTTATATGCTGATTTGTTTTCTTACGTTTGTTCAAGCAGCAGTCCAATTAAAATCAATGAGGTAATGGATATGTATACATAGCTGAACATTGTTTAATGAGAGAAATGCATTTTTAAATTTAACTTAATTTTCAGTTTAGATAAATTTTTGCTATAGGGCATGTGTTCTTCCAGAGAGATTAAAAAACAAAAAAAACAAAAATTAGTCCCTGGGGAGAGGACCATGCCACAATCCCTTTTCCTCCATTTTTCTTTCAAAAGTTTGAGCTCACGTGCTAATTCATCCAGTGAGAGATTCATGTTGCCAGATCTGGACTCAAACTGCACTTAGCCATGCAGTGACATAAACTGTGTGCCATATGCTGGTCCCCAGGAAATGCATTTTTAGGAAATTTTGTCATTGTGTGAACATCATAGATTGCACTTACACTAACCTAGATGATAATGCACATTGCACATGGAATTTATATGGCCTAATCTATTATCTTTTTTTAAATTTATTTTTATTTACATTTTTTAATACATTAAATTACATTATTTAGCTTACAAGGTATTCATTTCAATAGATAAACATTTCTCCCCGGTCAAGTTGATCAAAATATAACAACACTGCCTCCCTGTCTCAACAATGCTGTCTTTGTATCCCTCCTCCATATGTTCTTCCCCAGGCCCCACTTCTCCACACACACCACATCTGACATGGGATCACTATCATATATGCTTTTCATCATTGACTGAAATGTCTTCTATCTTTATGGAGCACATGACGCTTTCATATATATGTCTATATATATGTGTGTGTGAGTGTATGTGTCTAAAAAAGTTCCTCTATATATCCTGAAACTCTTCATCATATGTCAACAAAGTCCTTCTTATACATTAATATACTGTAAACATTAGAGATTTAAATACCATTCATGTTTTTGTAGATACCATTCACATTTCATCTTGTCATTTTGCATGAATTCTTGTTTTTAAATAATTATTTATTTAATTAATTATTTACTATTAGTCTTCTTCAATTTGACCAGAGAGAGAAAGGGAGAATGTGAAAGCCAGTCAATAGGTCCAAGACTCAAACCCTAGTCAGCCATATGAGAATCCAATGCCTTAACCACCTTACCACCTGCCAGTCTCTTGGATATCATTATTTGTTGTAGTAAACATCTCAAAACATTAACTATTATCTCAACCAATTAGGTGAGGCAGAAGATTTATACACTAGGAGCCAGCAGATCATGTAGTAGTTACAATGCTGAACTCCCACATGAGCAACCCCAGTTTGAGTCTTGACCCATTGTCTAGAAACTCACGCTGGGTGTACATGCATGCATGCCCCAGATCTTGAGGAGATGGAAGAGATTGGATTATGAGGTGGCCATCTCCCTTGTGGGCTAATTTCTCATTTTCCCTCTTGCTATCTCTGTTTCTCCCTCTTTCTGGCAAGCACACACACTCTAAGGCAAAACTTCTTAAAAATTTGTATAACAATTATGCTTCACACATGTATTGTGTTAATATATGAAAAGCAGTGCTCACGTGGCTTCAGAAGACCAAAAGTGGATTAACCACAGTCTCATCATTCTGCTGTCACATGAGATTTAAGTTAACTTTTTATAGTGCATCTACATATCACATTATTAGGTATTTTAAAATCTAGAACCTAAAATTTTCCACCCAACCAGATATGAGGACATAGTATAAATATTCTTGGGAACACAGCTTTTCAGAATATTTACCTTGTAATGCATGCATTGAAATTGTTCTGAAGAAAGTGATTACATAAGACAAAGGAATCACAAAGGAATTTTTTTAGTTATCTATGGGGTACAGTAATTAGGTACTTTGGAGATACTTTGCAAATAGTACATAAAGAGGGCTGGCAGGTGGCATAATGGTTAAAGCATTGGACTCCCACATGGCTGACCAAAGTTCTTGTCCTGCACTTGGTGGCTTTCTTTCTCACTTTCCCTATCTCTCTCTGTATTTCTGTTCAAATTTAAGGAAAATAAGAATAAATAAAATAACATAAATGTTAAAATTTTAAAATAGTAATAATACATAAAGAACAAAGAGAAGCATTCTAGTTCTTCATCAGAAATCTTTGTAAGGGGAGGCAGCAGATAGCATAATGGTTAAGGCTCTGATCTCCCACACAGCAGACTGCAGTTTTGAGTCCTGAAACCAGACTTGAAACTCATGTCAAGTACATGTGCATGGCTGATCCAAATCCTGAGAAGAGAATAAAGAAGGAATTGTGGTGTGGCCATTAAAACAAGGGGTGTTTTCTCATTTTCTCTGTCTCTTGGGTGAGTGCATATACCCTATAGCAAAAATTTCTCTAAAAAAGCAAAAACAAAAACACAACAATTAAAAGAAAGTCTAGCTAATACCAATGTGATGAGTTTTTAAATGATACACAGTGATGTATTATTAAAGGCAATAGCTTTCTCTGAAGTGTAGAAAAATAGAGACATCCCCTCAAAACAGTGTATAACATGTGATTACGACTAATGATTCTCTTTTCTGCTCGGGCTCCTGAATCTGTGTGTAGTCACAGCTGTGCTCCTGGATTCCAAAAAGTTTCCCAAGAAGGAAGATCTGTTTGCTGCTTTATTTGTGTCTTGTGCCCAGAGTCAGACATTTCAAATCAAACAAGTATGAAATATATAACTACACTATTAGTCCCAAATATTGCTCAGTAAAAAATGAAACTGTTACTATTAGAAATAATACATGGGGGCTGGAAGGTGATGTGGTGGTCCCATGTAGCTGACTGCGGCTAACTGTGGTTTAATTCTTAATCCTGAGGCTTGAAAGTCATGCCAGGTGCAGGTGCAGGTGCATGTGTGCTCTAAATCTCCAGAGCAGAAAGGAAAAGAAGAGACTGTGGCAAGGTCACCTCCTCTGGGAGGTGATTTATCACTTTCTGTCTCTGGTGAGAACACTCTCCCTATAGCTAAACTCTCTCTCTCTCTCTCTCTCTCTCTCTCTCTCTCTCACACACACACACACACACACACACACACACACACACACAAAGAAATGACTCATAGAGCACCACTGTTCTTAATTCACATATTCATTGTTTTGGTATATTTATTTTAGAAACAATATTACTACCCTATTTTGTATAAGGTGTTATCTGGCCTTGCTCATTCTATTAAGTTCAACTCTGAAATGATTTCCAAAGGACAACCTTGCACTTTAGTGCTGGGTAAGACAGTGTCACTCTTAGATCTCATACTGGACCACATTAGTCATGAAATAAAAGGTTTGTCATCATCAAGGTTACCTGTGGGTGTCTTAAACTTTGAATATGACTTTTATACCCACATGATAAGCACAGTGGAATTACAGGTAAATTTTTATAAAAAATATTTTAAACATTTTCAACCTTGCTCAAACACCTTTGTAATTAAGAACAAAAAAATAGACTAATATCAGAATTTTGCCCTTTAAAAATTGCTTCTCGGCCTTTTGGCTGAGATCAAGTGTAGAATATTGCTCTTTGAATTATATTGCAGAAAGAAAAAGAAACATAGTTTAAAGATTGAAGACTCAAGATTCTGATAAATTTCACACTTGGGCACCTCAAAATTTGCTGTCATATAAAATATAAAATAAAACAATTATCAAAATAAAATGTGGTACTGTCAAGTGTGAAATAGAGAAAATTATAAGAAATCATGGTTCCATTTTTGTAATATGTAAGGAATTAATATGGTTTTAATTCTTTCATAACTATTATGCAATTTCAGGCATTCTAACAGTAGAAATAATTTGATTTTCATGTCTAGTAAAAATAAATATTTATGTTCAGGTTAGAATTTTATCTTCAAAAACTGTATTCCATTCCTTCTCCTTTGCTGTTGAGGTAAATTATATATAATATGTATTCTGCATACTCTCAGTTCATAAGGTTATTTAGCATGAGGGATAGCAGCTTTACGTGGAGAGCTGCTTTTGCTCAACAAATTCAACTTCCATGTTTTACCTTTTGTTGTTCAATAAAAAAATTAATGTCAAAAAAGATTATGCCAAGAAAAAAATACCTATTTTTTGTGAACGAATTGTAAAACCAAATAAGTGCACAAAACAAGAAATAAAAACAAGAGTATGGAGACAGTCCATGGCATGGCGGTTAAGGTGGCTGAATCCCACATGACCCAAATTGTGACTTTACTCTCAAACCAGATGACTTGGAAAATACACCAGGAGTTTGTATGTTGTTTAAAATAATAATAAGAGGAAAAATGGTGCAGAAGGAATTGTGGCATGACTATTTTAGAGATGTCTGTTGTCTCAGGTTCTTTTTCTCTCTGGTTGTCTCTCTCTAGTGAGTGAATGAGCCTCTTGGCAAATTTTTAAAACAATGAATAATACGGGCCAGTGGGTGGCATGATTCATAAGGTGCTGGACACCTACATGACCAGGATTTGAGTGCCAGCACTGATCATTTGCTTACCACTTTCCCTCTCTCTCTCTATCTCTGTCTGTCTGTGGTGAACACACATGCCCTAGAGTAAATTTAAAAATAGTAATAAATAAAATTAAATAATTATTTTTAAAAAGAAAAAGAAAAAAATGAATAGAAAAAGAAAGAGTTTGAGATCCAAAAGAAAACAAACATATGCATGTGGGTGCCAAACCTATTCCGGAGACAGAAGTCTGGAGTATCTGCCGACTCTTGGAATAGGAGTAGGAAATGCAAGAAAAACATGTGATTAATTATCACTCCAATTATTTTTTTCTAATAACCATTTAATTTTATTAATTATTATTATTATTAAAATTATTACAGGTCATGCACACTCACCAGAGAGAGAGACAAGAAAAAAAGAAATAGAAAGGGAAAGTGAGAAATGAAGGTACCATGTCCAAGACTTAAACTGCAATAAGTCATGTGGGAGCCTAGAATGTTTTTTATTATTTTAATTTCTTTTATATATTCAATCACTATACATCACTATACATCACTTGTAAAATAAATTTTTTAACATAAATACATTTCTTGCCAGTCCAGTTAGTACCCTACATGTTATCATCAACAAGTAATAATCCATTTCTATGCCCCATAAATGTCTTGACTCTCTATGTTACTTCAGACTCTTCTCCCATCATCTTCCTACACTAGGACCTTAACTGCCATGACACCTGCTGACTCCCACTCTAATTCTTTGAGAAGATATTGGGTTGTTGGAAGAGTCACAATGTATTTTAGTTTTCTTCTTTTCTATAGAAAAATGTGTCATGACTCTTTCGACAGTCCGATACTATTGCCTCAGTATTACCAAAAGTAAATAAATAGTTGAGAATGTATTAGGCACACCAGCTATTTTTATATAAAAAATGCAGATATACTTAATTTCCATAATCTCTGTGGCTGCTTTCCTGCTACATAATAATAGAAGCAAGTATTTGCAACAGAAATTGCATAATGTATAAATGCAAAAAGTATTACCAGCATCTCAAAATAAAATAGATTTATAAACTAAGCTTTCAGATGAATGTAAATGAATACCTCAAAATGAACATTCCATCCTTCTATCATATAATTATAATACAAATTTCTCAAACAATAGCTATATAGGAGCAAATTCATTCAAGATTTAAATGTTTTAAATTAAAACAATTTTCTTGGACCAGCAGTTGTCATAGTGGTTTATTGCTGGACTCCCACATGACCGAATGTAGTTTGAGTCCCAAACACAGTGCTTTGAAACTCATGGCAGGCAGATGTGCACACATTCCCAAGATTCCAGGAAGAGAATGGGGGAAAAGTGATTTGCAGAATGGCCATCCTCTCTGAGGGTGATTTAACACATTTTCTCTCATGTATCTGTCTCTTTCTCTCTCTGTGGCAAGCACACATGCCCTAAGACAAAAACTCTACAAAGAATAAATTAAACCTGTTTTCAACATTTACATAAGACTGCTTATGATAATATTGATAGAAAAATTATACTGTACAATAAGAAAAATAGGTACACAAAGTGACATGTTATATACAAGAGAAAATCAATAGAAATTAGGATAGAGATAAAAGTTAGGATATTCCAGAAGAACAAAATAAAGTTGTTTTTCTCAGAATATTAATAAGAAAACTATTCATTTCTGTTGTGATGAACAAATATGATAAGCCATGAAAATATAAGGTTTATCATAAGGAAAACTGAAGAGAGAGTAGAGAAGAGATCTGGTCTAAATTATCATCATTGATCACATCATTCAGGGCCACAAGATGGGCCAACCAAGATCCTCATATGCAAAGATCCAGTTTTAAATCACTTTGGATCTACCTGAAGCTGAAAGAATTCTCCCAGTGTCATCAACATAGGCTCTTAATTTGGTATATCTTGGTATTACCTCAGAGTATTTATCTGTGGAAGATTACATAAAAGTGGCCATTTCCTTCAACATGAAAATTACATTGTGAAAGTAAATTGCTGAATCTTTGTTTTGTCAGCAGATGCAAAACAGTATGTGCAGTGCCCAGCTCAAGAGTATTCAAACGGTGAAAAAACTCATTGCCTCTCCAAGCCTGTGACATTCCTGGATTTTGAGGATGCTTTGGGGACAGCCATGGCCTGCATAACTCTCTGTTTCTTTGTTCTCACAGCTATAGTGTTGGGAATATTTGTGAAGCAAAGAGACACTCCCATTGTCAAGGCCAACAACCAGACTCTCAGCTTTATTCTGCTCATCTCCCTCCTGCTGTGCTTCCTCTGCTCCTTGCTGTTCATTGGCCATCCTAATCCAGCCACCTGTATTTTCCAACAAGTCACATTTGGCCTTGTGTTCACTGTGGCTGTTTCAACTGTTCTGGCCAAAACAATTACTGTGATTCTGGCATTCAGAGCCATGAAGCCTGGAAGAACAATGAGGTACTTGCTGCAATCAGGGGCTTCCAACTCTGTCATTCCTATTTGTTCCCTGATCCAAATGATTATCTGTGGAATCTGGTTGGGCACCTCTCCCCCTTTCATTGACATAAAGTCACACTCTGAGCCCAGGAACCTCATCATCGTGTGTAACAAGGTCTCAGTCACTGCCTCTACTGTGTTCTAGGCTATCTGGGCTTCTTGGCTCTGGGGAGCTTCACCATGGCTTTCCTGGCCAGAAACCTGCCTAATACATTCAATGAAGCCAAGTTCCTCACATTCAGTTTGCTGGTGTTCTGCAGTGTCTGGGTCACATTTGTTCTGGTCTATCTCAGCACCAAGGGGAAGTTCATGGTGGCTGTGGAGGTCTTCTCCATCTTGGCCTCCAGTGCAGGGCTCCTAGGCTGCATATCTTCCCCCAAGTGCTATGTTATTCTGATAAGGCCTGATAAGAACTCCTGGGAAGCTTTAAAAAACAGAAGAGGTTCCAAATAAAATCTAAGGTTTATATCATAAGACTGTATCACAATTTTAGGGTTTTGAACAAAAAATGTACTGATTTTATATTATCATATATTAAAGTAACTGAAAATGACTGCTTTCTTAAGTTAATTTATAAAACAATCATTTCATGCCTCTAATCTTTGACAGTTATTATACTTTTAACTATGATTGGTATCTTCGATTAATGAGTATTTATTACATTATGAGAATTGATTAATGGCAACATTTTATTAATTATTTAGTATTAATTGTGTTCTCCTAGATAGCTTTTTACTTCTATATAGTCAGAAATAATATCTTTACTTCCATATCTAGTTTATTGGTATGTATCCTCTCTCTCTGTTCTAGGAATGTCTTGCTTTATTTAACTTTATTTATTATTGTGATTCCTATTATTTATTTTAATTTGACCAGAGTGTGAGCAAGCCCCCAGGTCTGGGACTCAAACTGCAGTCCATCATGTGAGTCCAGTGCTATTCACTACCCAGTCACCTGCTTGCCACTGAAATGCAAAAATGATGCCAAGAATATAGAGTAGGAAAAGAACAGTACTTCAATAAATGGTGCTGGAGAAAGTGGCTATTCATCTCAGAAAGAACAGATTACAAAATTAAATGTAAGATACAAAACAGTACTACAGAAGAAAAAAATAGGAAAATACCTCAGGTATTAATCTGGGCCCAGATATTTTGAAGAATACCTGAAAATCAGAGACAACAAAAGCAAAAAAATAAAAATCCCTCTGATAGTATAGTAAACTAAAATGATTCTCTATCGGAAATAATCAACAGAGTGAAGAGACATCCTTCAGGAGAGAGTAGATGTATTTTTAATCTATTCATCTAGTGAAAAATTAATATTCAGAGTATATAAGAAAGTCAATAAACTGAAAAGCAAAAAAAAAAGAAAAACAAAATTAAAATAAAACACTGCTACAGAATTAAATCAAGCCATAAATAAACTTTTCTAAAGAAGATATACAATGACCAAGTATGTGAAAAAAATGTTCTATATCACTAATTACCAACAAAATATAAATAAAAATTACAATGAGCTTTCACTTTACTCTAGTTAGAATGACCATTTTCTATGAGGCAAAAAACATGTGAAGTGATAAAACATGACACACTTCAAGGTTAACTTACATGGGAAGGTTTACAGTTCACATTTTGAGGTCTCCCCGAGTTTGCTTATCATACTTGTACCCACAGTCTTGGGTTGGCTGCAGCCGAGGGTGTCTCAATAATGTGTTGAAACACTGACGTCAGTGCCTGTTTCTTTGTATATGGCGCTCTCTCTGCCTCTTTGTCTTTCTTACTCATGAAAAGAATAAACTTTGAGACAGTTTTTAATGGGGGGAGTGCACAGGACACATGTGTTTGCCAGAGACAGGAATAGAGAGGGAAAGTAAGACCCTAGGGCAGGGAAGCCATGTCACAATACCTTCTTCTCCATTCTCCTCTCAGGGTTTTGGGCACTCACACAAACATATGTTTCGTGTAATTTATAAGCGATCTGGTCCAGACCGTTGTTGGTCATGGGGAAGTCCAGCATTTTGACCAACTGCTGGCCACTTTGAAACAATTTTTGAAAGTAAACATGCTGCTTGTGAGGCTTACAAATAGCATGGTAAAGGTGCTGGATTCCACACAGTCAACTGCATGGTTAAGGTACATGACTGGATGGCTCAAAGAGTGAACCAAACATCGGGACCAGCAGTTAGCGTAATGGCTATGTCGCTGGACTCCCACGTAGTCGACCGCGGTTCGAGTCCCGGACCCGGCGGCTTAAACTCACGCCGGGCGCGTGTGCGTGCGTGCCCAAGATCCCGACAGGAGAATGGAGGAGAAGGGATTGCGGCGTGGCCATCCCCTCTGGGGGGTGATTTCTCGCTTTCTATCTCTCTGTCTCTCTCTGTCTGTCTGGTGAGCACACGCGCCCTATAGCAAAAACCTCTCCAAAAAAAAAGAAAAAAAAAAAAAAAAAGAGTGAACCAAACATGTGTGCATTCCTATCGAAAACCTCACAAAGAGAATGGAGGAGAAGGGATTGTGGCTTGGTCATATCTCCTGTGGAGTGCTTTCTCATTTTCTGTCTTTTTCTCTTCTCTTTCTCTGTCTCTCTCTAGTGGCAAGTACACGTGCCCTATAGCAAAATCTAAAAGAAAATAAAACCTGACTAACGGCATTCTGAGTCAATAGTTTAGAGCAGTGCCTGTTACCAAAGACTGTCCAAGAAATTCTTTGAGTGTCCCTTGAGCATGGCCACTGTTCTTCCTCCTGTCATGGCTGTGGTGGAGTGGGGCTCTGCCCCACCCTAAGATCAGCAAAGACCTGGTAGTCCAGGGAGGTTGGGTAGAATGCCTGGGTGGGCTGGCCATGATCCTTCAAGTGTTCCCATCATTGAGTGGGTCTCACAAATCCCTGAGTCTCCTTCTGGAGGCTGGATCATCCTTAAGCAGAAAAAGAACCCCTGTGGAGGCATCTCTGGGCTGGCCTTGTCTCCTGGGTTTGGACACGGCTCCTGAAATATTTTCTTTGTATACTTCTTTCTTTTGGTCTCTTTTTCTTTTTCTTTTTCTTTTTCTTTTTTTTTTCTTTTTCTTTTTCTTTTTCTTTTTCTTTTTCTTTTTCTTTTTCTTTTTCTTTTTCTTTCCTTCTTTGTTTTCTTCAGTCATTTGCTTTTAATTATTTTAACTCTTAAGATGATATTCAAATCTATTCTGATGGCATATCTCCTCTAATCCTTCTAATAAGTTGACAAAAGCACCTTTACCAATCACACATGAACTCAAATTCCACAGTTTTCTTTTCTTTTCTTTTTTTGGAGAGGTTTTTTGTTGTTGTTGTTGTTGTTATAGGGCATGTGCGCTCGCCAGACAGACAGAGAGAGACAGAGAGACAGAAAGTGAGAAATCACCCCCTCGCCCCAGGAGGGATGGTCATGCCACAATCCCTTCTTCTCCATTCTCCTCTCGGGATCTTGGGCACGCACACACATGAGCCCGGCGTGAGTTTTAAGCCACCAGGTCCGGGACTCAAACCGTGGTCTACTACATGGGAGTCCAGTGACATAGCCATTACGCTAACTGTGGTCTGAAATTCCACAGTTTTTATGCTGTTTGAACAGTTGTCATGACTGACTGTGGTTCAGGTCCCGAAAATGGTGGTTTGCTTTCTCACACTACCTCTCTGGTCAAATTTAAAAGTAATAATAATAAATAAAATTAAATAATTCTTTAAAAAAAAGTATTCAAAGGCAAATTTTAACTTGCTACTAAATCTCAACACACTGACTTTCAAACATATCTGCTCTTACAAATCACTTATAAAATATGTGAAATGTTACATATTCTTTATTTGATAGTAAACACAAACCACACTAAAATGTCTTTCAATAAGGCAGAGTATCAGATACAGGGAATTTTAATTGGATTAGCACAGTTAAGATAAAACATATAACATAGGCATTACTACCTTATCTTCAGCCCTTGCCTTTAATGGATTAATGAACACAAAGTAAAACACAAGTGAGACTGCTTGATTTGAAAAGTGCTGTCCCCAGTATTTATATATTCATATAATCAGTTACATATAACCCATGTAATAAAAAAATATCCACTAGTTTTTTTGTTTCTGTTTTGCAGAGGTTTTTAGAGGTTTTTACCTTAAGGCACATGTGCTAACTGGAGAGAGAGAGAGAAAGGGAGAGAGAGAGAGAGAGAGAGAGAGAGAGAGAGAGACATAAGACAGTGAGAAAGAAATTGAGAAATCATCCTTCGGGGGGATGGCCATACCACAATCTCTTTTCCTTTCTTTTCCTGGGATCTTGGGCATCTATGCAGGCATCCTGGGTGTAATTTTTCAAGCCATTGGTTCTGGGACATGAATCACAATTGACCATATGGAGTCCAGTGATATAACCCCTATGCCATCTGCTGACCTTCCAGTAATTTTGAGTTGACGTTCACAATATTTGTAGACAGATGAGCATTACTAATGAATTACTAATTATATCTTAGAAAGAGAAAAACAGTACTAACATTACAGAATGAAAATTACTATCAAAGTTTAAAAACCCAGCAACTTTCATTTAAACATAAGCCAGTCTTACTTAAAACAGGACTGTCCAACAAAAATATGCCATCAGCCATTCATCTGAATTATGGTATAGGATATAAATTAAATTATGGTACAGATTAAAAAGAGAAGAAATGGGCCTGGCAGGTGATGTGACTGAAGCACTGAACTCCCACATGGCCGGGCATGGTTTGAGTCCCAGACCTGGAGACTTTCTTTTTAACTTTCCCTTTTTTTCTCCCTCTGTCGCTCTCTGATCAAATTGAAAAAATAATAACAACTTATAGAATTAAAAGAATACATATTTTTGTTTCTTTTTTTCCATTTTTCAACATTTACTTTACACATCAAAAGATTTTAACTCATACTCCATAATTCTTGACAGTTAATAAACAACTTTCAAAATTTCAAAATACTAAATTTTAAAGATAATGTTTAAAATATTTTTTATAATTTTGTATAATTTTGTTTGTGACTCTATAACAACAGAAACAGTATGATTTTAAATATTTTTTGAGAAAATATTTACATGTTAACTACTTAAATTGTTGAAAAGTAAATGCCTGGCACACTAGTCACACATACACCTTTCCAATTCAGTTCTGCCCAAGTATTCTGTGATATACCATCTGCTAGCAAAGATCTCTTTTTCTTCCTTCCAAGTCTTTCTCAAAAAAATCCTCTGGTGTGTTTGTTTTTTTGCAATCTCTGCTGATTCCAATGGTGGGCTGGAAAAGTCCCAGTTATTTTATGTTATAAATTCTTTCATATATCTCTAATCCTCTCTGACAGGCAGAACTGCTTATGAGGCCAGATCATCTTTCTAAGAGCTTCTGTTGGCTTACTTGAGATTCACCTTAGTACCATAGTTTTCTGATTGATCTTCTGATATGACATTCCAGTCAAAACACAGTCCAATAATGAGTATTTCCGATTTCTGAATCAATGCAACAAGCATTATTGAATTTATGCAAATAACCCTTCTGCTACAAAATAAGAATATTCCCAAATATTTTCCAATTCCAGAGGGGTCAGGAAGGAAGAAAAATTTGTTTCCATTTAAAGAAACAAACAAGAAAAATATTTCAACATGTTACTGAACCTATCAACAACTCAAAAGAAAATAAACTGTTTAAAATGGGAAAACAAAGCATAGTAAAAAAAAATCAGTAATGTTTTACTCAAAAATCATAAAATTCTATTTATTCAGTTCAGTCTTATGTTCAAACTCTCTTCTGTTGAATATACAATGTCGCTGTGGTCCAATCTTTACATTTAAATCCTGGAAGTTAACATTCTATGTTGTTATTGATATTTTTTTGTCCCTAGCATTAAATTTGTCATTTTCTTGGTTGCCTTTTGTTCTCTTATTTCTTTATGTGTCTTTAGTTTCAGAACTTCTTGAAGAGTGGGTCTGCTACTGGCAAATTCTTTCAAGTCTTGTTTATCTGAGAATGTTTTTATTCCTTCTTTCCATATGAAAGATAATCTTGCCGGGTATAGTATTCTTGGTTGCAACTGTTTTTCACTTAACACTGAATGTATTTTGCTATTCTTTCCTTGCTCACATTCTTTCTGATGAGAGATTTGAGGTTAGCCTGATAGGATAACCTTTATAAGTAACCTGACGTTTCTCTCCTGCCAATTTTAGTATCTTGTCTTTTTCTGTAGATTTGGCCTGTCTGGCTATGATGTGCCTTGGAGAAGATTTTCTTGGGTTGATTCTATTAGGGGTATTTTGTATTTCTTGGGTCTGGATATTTGAATAACTCTTTAGATTAGGAGCGTTTTCTTCCAAGATTTCATGGAATAGATTATCAATGCCTCTATTCGTTTCTTCACCTTTTGGGATATCAATTATCTCAATGTTTGTGTGCTTAATGCTGTCTATTATTTCTCATGTAGTATTCTCATTTTTTTGGGTTATTTTCTGGTTTTTTTTTTTTTTTTTTTTTTTTTGGTTGTTTTCTCTAGATCAGAGGTTTTGCTTTCAACATCCGAGATTCAATTTTCTGCATGAACTAATCTGCTTTTAATACTTTTGAGGGACGTTTTGATTTCCTGAAGGGCAGCCTTCATCTCTAATAGCTCCATTTGATTATTTTTATGGTGTGTATTTCCTCTTTCAGACCATGAAAGAACTTCAACAACTCCTGGAGCTCATCGACTCTTCTCTTGTGTCTTCTGGAGTTCATTACCTCTCAGCTCTTGTATCTCATTTAGTTTTCTCACTATGAGTATGCTGAAGTCTTTATCAGACATTTCCGTGAATTCTACTGTACTGTCTGTAGATGACGAGATATTGTTCTTTTCTTTTAGGGTAGAGATATTTTCTTCGTTTCTCATGTTTCTTGTGCCTCTGTGGTTGTTTCTGGTTATTCTGTGACAAAATATCTCCTCCACAGTGCTTAACAATGCGGTATCAACAGTAAGATTAGGAGTTCAGATTTATAGAAAAAAAATTCTTTGTTAAAGCAGGAGGTTCAATAAGCATTGGGGATTTTAATGAATCTTGTCTGAATATTTTGGGAGTCTAGGAGATGGGTTTAGAGCATGGCTTCCCTGAGCACACCAGGACACACCTCAGCTTTTAAATGGCTTCTTGTCTAAATATTTTGGGAATCTAGGAAATGAGTTTAGAGCATGACTTCCCTGAACACACCGACACAGCTCAATTTTAAAATGGCTTCTGAAATTAATAAGTGAAAGAAAAGGCCCAAGCTGAGGAGAGATGCTTAAAAATTTAAAAAAGAAAAATAAAAAATTTAAAGAGAGAGAGAGCATGAGACAGACAGAAATGGAGAGTGAGCATGAGACAGAGCCATTTAAGTTTGTAAACTGTTTATTCTGACATGGATAGTCACTATATCCAGCACCATTTATTGAAGTACTGTTCTTTCCCTAGTCTATGTTCTTGGCATCATTTTTGAATTCCAGAAGCCAGCAGTTGGCATAGCAGTTGAGAGCACTGGACTCACACATGATGGACAGCAATTTGAGTCCCAGACCTGGTTTCGTGCTTTCTTACTCTCCCTGACTCTCTGTTCAAATTAAAATAAATAATAGTCATCAAAATAATACATTAAGTTAAGGAAAGCAAGACCTTCTTAGAAAAGAGAGATACAAACCAATAAACAAGATATGGAAGTAAAGACATTATTCCTGACTATATAAAAGTGAAAAGCCTTCTAAGAGAACACAATATATAGTAAGTAATTAATAAAAATTTGCCATTAATCAATACCTATAATGTAAGAAATACCCATTAATCTAAGATACTAACCATAGTTGAAAGCATAACTGTCAAAAATTAGATGCATGCAATGATTGTTTTAAAAATGAATTTAAGAAGTCAGTCATTTTAAATTATTTCATAATATAAGAATATAAAGGCAGCACCTTTTCAGCTCAAAATCCTAAAATTGTGATACATTCTTATGATATAGACTTTATACTTTACTCGGAACTTCTTCTGTTTTTTAAACCTTTTCAAGAATTCCTATTATGCCTTATCAAAATAATATAGCACTTGCGGACAAAGATGTAACCTAGGAGCCTTGCACTGGAGGCCAAGATGGAGAAGACCTCCACGGCCACCATGAACTTCCTCTTGGTGGTGAGATAGATGGGGACAAATGTGACCCAGACACTGCAGAACACCATCATGCTGAATGTGAGGAACTTGGCTTCACTGAGTGTGTCAGGCAGCTTCCTGGCCAGGAAAGCCACAGAGAAACTCCCCAGAGTCAAGGAGCCCAGGTAGCCCAGTATACAGTAAGAGGCAGTGACTGAGCCCTTGTTTTACACGATGATGAGATTTCTGGGCTCAGAATGAGAGTCTATGTCAGCCAAAGGTAGAGAGGTTCCCAGTCAATTTCCACAGATAATCATTTGGAACATTATCAAATAGGAATGACAGAGTTGGAAGTCCCTGAGAGAATCAAGCACTTCACTGTTCTTCCAGGCTTCATGGCTTTGAATGCTAGAAGGACAGTAATGATTTTGGCTAAAACAGTGGGAACAGCCACGGTGAACACAAGGCCAAACATGACTTGCTGGAGGACACAGTGGCTACATTAGGATGGCCAATGAAGAGCAAGGAGCAGATGAAGCATGGCAGGAGGGAGATGAGCAGAATAAAGCTGAGAGCCTGGTTGTTGGCCTTGACAATGGGAGTGTCTCGGTGCTTCACAAAGATTCCACAACTACAGCTGTGAGAACAAAGAAGCACAGAGCTGTGCAGGTCATGGCTGTCCATAAAGCATCCTCAAAAAGCAGGAAAGTCACAGGCTTGGGGAGGCAGTGAGTTCTCTCACTGTTTGTATACTCTTGGGCTGGGCACAGGACACACTGTTTGCATCTGGTGACAAAACAAATATCCAGCATTTCAATTTCACAAATTGATTGTCATGTTGAAGGAAATGGTCTCTTTTGTGTACTTTTCCATTGATAAATCCCCTGAGGTAATACCAAGACATAGCACATTAAGAGCCTATTTTGACGACATGGGGGAATTCATTTAGCTTCAGGTGGCACCAAAGTGATTTAAAAGTGCATATCAGCATATGAAGATCTCGGTTGACCTATCTTGTTGCTCTGAATGATGCTATTAACGATAAGAATTTATTCCAGATATCCTCTACTCTCTCCTGGTTTTTCCTTATGATAAACCTTATCTTTTCATGGCTTATTATATTTGTTCATCACAACAGAAATGAATTTTTTATTAATATTCAGAGAAAAATAACTTTATCTTGTTCTCCTAGAATGTCTTAACTTCTCTCTCTATCCCTTTTTCAAAATTTTTTAATTGTTTAATTTTTAATTTTTTTTATTTTTATCATCATAATCTTCTTTACATTACATTGGATTACATATCACTTTACAGTGTATTACATTGCCTTTTCAAAAGGGAATGCCCTGCATGTCAGTCAATACAGAGACATTAATCTCCCCACTTCATCGTTCAATATCTTTTCTATGTGTTTCCCAATCATTATTATTATTCTAATTATTTCTTTTTAAACAGCCAATCATTATTTCTCATTTTGCTTGTAAAAAGACTTTACCCATCATGAAATACTTCTCAGACCAATCCATTCGAGAATACTATACATGTCATCATCAACAGGTAATAAGCCATATCTGTTTCCCACGAATGTCCTGCCTCTCTATTTGTTCTCTTGCTATCTTTCTCTATCCTCTTCTCTTCACCCCCCCATTCCACACTGTCTTATTCTCATTAAGTACTTTCACTGCTTTTATGTCCTCCAATAGTTCACTCTCTACCATAGAGTGCATAGAGTCAGTATACATTAAGTGGATACATACAATATCTTTCTTTCATAGCCTGGCTTACTTCACTCAGCAATAGATCCTCCATATCTGACCACTTTCTATCAAATGCCAGGGTCTTGTTATTTTTTATGGCTGAGTGGTATTCCATAGAGTATATTAACTTCTCTCTCTATCCTAATTTCAATTGATTTTTTTCTTGTATATAACATGTCACTTTTTGTACCTACGTTTTTTATTGTACATTATAATTTTTCTATTAATTTTATCATAAACAGTCCTATGTAAATGTTGAAAACAGGTTTAATATATTTTTTTTGTAGTGGTTTTTGCCTTAAGGCATGTGTGCTTGCCAGAGAGAGAGAAAAAGACAGACACAGTCAGAGAAAAAGTGATAAGTCACCTTCAGAAAGGATGGTCATGCTCCAATCCCTTTTTCTTCATTCCCTTCCCAGGATCTTTGGCATGTATGCACAGCACCCTTGCATAAGTTTTGAAGCACTGTGTTCAGGACTTGAACTTCATATGGCCATGAGGAAGTCCAGTAATAAACTACTATGACAACTCCAGGTCCCATAAAACTGTGTTAATTTAAAACATTTAAATCTTTAATGGAATTTGATTGCTATTATATAGCTATTGTTTGATGAATTGGTATTATAATTACATGATAGAAGAATGGAATGTTCTTTTTGAGGTATCCATTTATATACATTTGAAAGCATAGTTTGTAACTGGTTTTTTTTTTTTTTTTTGATAGGCTAGTAATATTTTTTTGCCTTTATACATTATATGGTTTCTGTTGGACATACTCACTTCTATTGTTATGTATCAGGAAAGGAGCCACAGAGATTATGGAAATTAACATGTATGGCTTCATTTCAATTACTTTTTTCTTTTTTAGAAAAATAGGTGGTGTGCCTAATCTTTATCAAGTATTTATTTACTTTTGGTAATATTGAGGCAATATTATTGGGCTGTTGAAAAAGTTATGATACATTTTCCCATAGAAAAGAAAAAAAATACATTGTAATTCTCACAACAACCCAATATCTTCTCAAAGTATTATAGTGGGAGTCAGCAGGTGTCATGGCAGTTAAGATCCTAGTGTGGGAAGATGATGGGAGAAGGAGAGTCTGAGGAAATACATTAAGGAGAAAAACAGAGAAGCAAGACATTTATGGGACATAGAAATGGATTATTACTTGTTGATAATAGCATGTAGGGTATCCCTAACTAGACTGGTGAGAAATGTGTTCATGTTGGAAAATTTACTTTAGAAGCTAAGTGATGTATAGTGATTGAATGTCTAAAACAAATTAAAATTATATATAAAAAAAAGTTCCTAGGCTCCGACATGACTTATTGCAGTTTGAGTCTCAGACATGGTAACTTGCTTTCTCAGTTTCCCTTTCTATTTGTTTCTTTCTTGTCTCTGGTGAGTGTGCATGACAAATAGCAAATTTTAATAATAATAATAATAATGATAAAATTATATAAAGAGTTCTTATAACAGAATTATAGTGATAATTACTCACATTTTTTTTCTTGCATTACCTATTCCTATTCCAAGAGTCAGCAGATACTCCAGATTTCTGTCTCAGAAATAGGTTTGGCACCTCATGCATGTGTTTTTCTTCTGAGTCCCAAACCCTTTCTTTCTCTATTCATTTTTTCCTTTTAAAAATAATTATTTATTTTTATTT
Source organism: Tupaia tana (assembly GCA_026018925.1). NCBI lineage: Eukaryota > Metazoa > Chordata > Mammalia > Scandentia > Tupaiidae > Tupaia > Tupaia tana. The sequence goes on from JAKSZU010000024.1 coordinate 5,490,220, forward strand.
TACTGATTATTATTTAAAAAATTTGCTCTAGAGCAAGTGTGTTGAGCAGAGAGACGCAGACAGAAAGAGAGAGAGGGAAAGTGGGAAAGCAAGTCACCAGGGCCGGGATGCATATTCTGATCAGTCATGTGGGATTCCAGTTCCTTATGAATCATGTCACCTTCTGGCCCCTGTAATTCATTCTTTTATAAAAATATTTATTTATTTATTTATTTTTATTTTTTTAAAAATTTTTATCTTTTATTTTTCTTTCTCAGATCAATTAAATTCACATTTTACATAAAGTCCCCATTATGTTGTATACAATATACATACATATATATATATATATATATATATATATATATATATATATATACATACATATATATATATATCGTTTTCAACAAAGAACTCTACATTTTTTTGGTGTTAAATGTTTCTTCCCTTTGCCCCTCATGCCCACTCTCCACCACCTACTCCCCTCCCCTGCAGCCTCTGGCATCCACATTCATCCTTTCCACTATCATATCTTCAGATCTTTCTCCCTTTGCCAGAGTGCTGACTTTTTTTTTTTATCATTGCACATCTTTACAGTGTACAACATGGTTTTTCCCAGCATGAGTACAATGCACATCAGTCAAGACAATATTACCATATACATTATCAACAGACAACTTTTCATTTTTGTGTCTATTAAGTGTGTTGTTTGCTCCCTGAATCCCTCCCCTCCGCCCTCCATCACTCACCCCCATCACCTCTCCCACACTGTCTCCAGCATCTGCAGCTGCCATCCCTGCCACCATACCCTCCAGTTCCCTCAGTTTTTTCTTTCTTTCTTTCTTTTTCCTCAATTATCACCTCATAAAGTCTTCAACAACAGGGAGCACAGATTCTACTCAGGGTTGGATTAAGGGTGGGTCCCGTGCAGTTCCGCAACTGCAGGTGTCTCCACGGAACACAGTTTCAGGAAAGCAGCTCTGTTAAGCAGAGATGGTTATCAGTTGATGCGGCACAGCATCCAACCTGTGACCACCAGGAATGGTGCTGTGGGGATCTGCAATGCGAGTCATCCTCAGGCATCTGGCCTCCCCAAGAATGGCAGAATAGTTCCTGTTCTTCCCTGAGGTAATGCAGGGCTGGCAACCATCATCCTCTCACTGTCCATAGGCAGAGACAACCCTCCCATACAATATATTTCTCAATTGGTTTAAGACAGCTTAAGTTTCTTTCTGTTGCTTATAGTTGCAAGTTCTTAATCCTTGTTTTTGGCTTCAGCTTGCCACCCGCAGCTGGCGGCCACACGCAGGCGCAGACCCGACAGCCATGCGCAGGCCTGGCGGTCACACACTGGCCCGGTGGCCACTTACAGGCCCGGCAGCCACGCTCAGGCACGGCGGCCACTCGCAGGCACAGGCCTGGATGCCATGCACAGGTCCGGGGGCCACGTGCAGGCACAGGCCCAGCAGCCATGCTCAGGCCTGGTGGCCACGCACAGGCTCAGGCCCGGCGGCCACACGTGGGCCCGGCAGCCACGCTCAGGCCCAGCGGCCACCTGCAGGCCCCGGGGCCACACACAGGCCCGGGGGCCACGCGCAGGCCCGGGGGCCACGCGCAGGCCCGGGGCCACGCGCAGGCCCGGCGGCCACGCGCAGGCATAGGCCCAGCTGCCATGCGCAGGTCTGGGGGTCATGCGCAGGCCTGGAGGCCACGTGCAGGCACAGGCCCCGCGGCCACATGCAGGTCCGGCGGCCACGCACAGGCCCAGGGGCTACGCTCAGGTCCGGCGGCCACTCGCAGGCCCGGGGTCCACGCGCTGGCCCGGCGGCCACACGCAGGTGCAGGCCCAGCAGTCACGCACAGGCCCGGGGGGGCCACACCCAGGCCCGGAGGCCATTTGCAGGCCCGGCGGCCACGTGCACAGGCCTGGCGGCCAAGCACAGGCACAGACCCGGTGGCCACGCTCAGGCCGGCGGCCGCACGCAGGAGCAGGCCCGGCTGCCACGCGCAGGTGCCGGCCCAGCGGCCACACGCTGGCCCAGCAGCTATCCGCCAGCCCCCAGCGTGCAAATGCGAGCAGGTCCCCGCGCTCGGGTCCCCGCGCCACCTCCTGCCCACCCGCCCGGCCAAAGAAAGGAAGGACGGCAACCTCGGCCGATCCACGCTGCCAGCCTGCGTCGGCGCTGAGCGCGGGACACACCCAGCGCCGGAGAGGCAGCGGGGGCCAGGTGGTCCGGGCTGTGGCACGTGGAGCAGAGCCCCGGCCAGGCCGGCACGCAAAGCAGAGCTCTGGCCGCACAGGCCAGGTCGCGCAAGCCTGGCCAGCATGCGAAGCAGAGCCAAAAATATTTATTTTTTAAATTTTATTTGTTATTATTATTATTTTTAATTTGACCAGAGAGAAAGTGAAACTGAGAAATCATTTGCCAAGTCCAAGACTCAAGTAACAGTAGGCCATATGTGAGTCTGGTGCCCTTAGCAATGGCGCTACCTGCTGGCCCTGAATTATTCATTTATTTAAAAAAATTTGCCAGGAGGCCCATTCACTGACTAGAGAGAGACACCCAAAGAAAGAAAGAACTTGAGACAACACCACCTCTGTAAAATGGTCATGCCACAATCTCTTCTGCACAATTTCCCCCCTTATCATTATTTTGCACATTGTACAGAGTCCTCACATATTTTCCAAGTCATCTGGTTTGGGACTCAAGTCACAATTTGGGTCATGTGAGATTCAGGCACCTTAACTACCGTGTCATGGGCTGTCTCCATACCTCTATTTTTATTTTTTGTTGCAGAATGGTGAGAATGTGGTTAATTCAGTTCTGGGCTCTGAGGCCAGTAGAGCACTATTTTTCATGTATTAACTCAATAGATGTCTGAAACATGATTGTTATGTAAATATTTGAAGAGATTTTTTTTTTTTTTGCCCTAGAGTGTGTGCACTCACGAGAGAGAGAGAGAAAGGAGAGAGAGAGAGAGAGAGAGAGAGAGAGAGAGAGAGAGAGAGAGAAACAGAGACAGTGAAAGGGAAAGTGAGAAATTATCCCACAGGGGGAATGATCACATCACAATCCATTCTCCTCTACTTTCTCTCAGGATCTGGGGCATGCATGCATGTGTGCCCAGCATGAATTTCAAGACGGCAGGTGCAAGACTCAAACTGGGTTTGGTCATGAGGGAATCCAGCATTGTAACTACTACATGATCTGCTGTCCCCTGTTCTATAAATATTCTGCCTCATCTATTGCCTGAGATTATATTCAATGCTTTGAGATGTTTAGTACAACAAAGAATGACATGCAAGAGGCTGGCAGGTGGAGGTATGTTTAAAGCACTTGATTCTCATATGACTGACTACAGTATGAGTCCTGGACCCATTGACTGGCTTTTACATTCTCCTTCTTTCTCCCTTTCTCCCTCTGTTTCTCTCTCTCTCTTTTTCTGTCTCTCTGGTCCAGTTGAAAAAGACTAATAATAAATAATAAATTAAATAAATAATTCTTTAAAAAATTTGAATAGTATGCAAAATGACAAGAGAAAATGTAAATTGTATCTACAAAAACATGAATGGGAGCACTCGCCGTGGCCCCACCCCGCCTGCCGATATTGCTGCCGGGGCCCTGGGTGCTTCCTTTCTCTGTCACGCGTGGTGGAGGCAGCAGGCACAGCTTCGAGATGCAGAACGATGCCGGCGAGTTCGTGGACCTGTACATGCCACGGAAGTGCTCTGCCAGCAACCACATCATCGGTGCCAAGGACCACGAGTCCATCCAGATGAACATGGCCGAGGTGGACAAGGTCACCAGCAGGTTTAACGGCCAGTTCAAGACCTACGCCATCTGTGGGGCCATTCGCAGGATGGGGGAATCCGATGACTCCATCCTCCGGCTGGCCAAGGCCGACTACATCATCTCCAAGAACTTCTGAGGGAGAGGACCCTAAACCAGCGGGCTGAGACTTGTCCTAAATAAACAGTAAAAACTTAAAAAAACAAAACAAAAACATGAATGGTATCTTCATCTGTAATCTCCTTGTGTTTACAATATATTAATGTATGAGGAGGACTTTGTTGACAAATGATAAAGGGTTTTAGGATATATAGAGGAATTTTTTTTAGACACACACACAGAAACTCAAACACACACACACACACTCACACATACACACTCACACATAGGTATAGACATATATATAAAAGAGTCGTGTGCTCCATAAAGATAGAAGGCATTTTAGTCAATGATGAAAAGCATATACGATAGTGGTTCGATAAGATAATAGTTTAGGCCATATATATTCCATTTGCAATGTGCAATATCATCTTGGTTTGTGTAAGTGCAATCTACCATGTTCACACAAAGACAAAATTTCCTAAAAATGCATTTCATGGGGACTAGCAGGTGGCACACTGTTTATGTTGCTGGAATCCCACATGGCTAAATGCAGTTTGAGTCCTAGATCTGGCAGCTTGAATTTCACACCTGGTGAATGCACATGTGAGCTCAAAATTTTGAAAGAAAAATGAAGGAAAAGGGATTGTGATAATGTTATCTCCCCAAGGGGTGATTTTTAGCTTTCTGTCTCATTATCTCCCTGGCAAGAACACAAGTTCTATAGAAAAAAATCTATCTAAAATGAAAATTAAATTATATTATATTTAAAAAATGCATTTCTCTCATTAAACAATGTTCAACTATGTATACATATTCACTACCTCATTGATTTTAAGTGGACTGCTGCTTGAACTAACATAAAACAAATGAGCATATAAAAAACAGGTATTTTTTATACTAAGTATGTATGTAAGCAAAATCACATAGTATAAAGTCAGGAAGTAAAAGGTATAATTTTTTTACAATTTCTATTTTCACTAAGGTAAGAGTTTAATACATCTTTCTTTAGGTTTTTGCCGTAAGTCATTTGCTTTCACCACAGAGAGATAGAAACAGAAAAAGAATAAGTGAAAAACTGATTGACTAAAGGTTGTACAAATACAAGAGATGGGTGTGAATGCCAGATATGGTGTGTTTGGAGGAGTTGGGCCTAAGGTACGACGTTTGGAGGAGGGATATGGAGGCAGAGCATTGACGGGATGGGGAAGTGTGGTGTTATTGGTTGAAGATATTTTGATCAACTGGACTGGGGAGAAATGTTCACATATTGAAATGTTCACTTTGTAAGCTAAACAATGTGATTGAATGTATATAAGAAATTTAAGAAAATAAATAAATAAAAAGAAAAAGAAATTCATCCTCAAAAGGGTGGCCACACCACAGTCCCTTTTCCTCCCTTCTCCTCTCAGAATTTCAGGTATGCATGCACTTGCACATGCCAGGCATAATTTTCAAGTCACCACATCCAGAACACAAACCATGGTTGGCCATGTGAGACCCCAGCTCCTTCACCACTACACCATCTGCTGGCCCCATCAAAAGTAAATTAAATGCTGAGTTAGTGTGGAAAGAGGGTGGGAGAAGGAAGAGAATGTAAGGAAAGACATTAAGGAGAAAAATAGAGAAGTAAAGAGAGGTAAGACATTTATGGCACCCAGAAATGGATTATTATCTGTTGATGATAACATGTATAGAATCCCCAACTGGACAGGTGTAAAATTCACTTCACACAATAAGTGAAGTATAGTGATTGACTATATAAAAGAAATTAAAAGAAAATAAAATATACCATCTATCTATACCTATCTATCTTGAATGTCTGTGCTCTATAGTAGAAACTGAAAGATTGGAAAGTATAGTAGCAGGGAGGGCAACTATAGATACTACAGATAATAAGAATAGGGATAATATGAGGGTGGGTATTAAGGGAGGGAGGGGAACAGAGGAAAAAGAAGCACATATAACTGACACAAAAATAAAAAGTATTTGGTGATGATAATGCATATGGAATATCTTTGTCTTTTCTAATATGCACTGTAGTTATGCTGGGGAAATCCATGTTGTACACTAAAGAGGTATAGTGATTAGATCCTGAGGATACCATACTTCATCTGTGAAATACTGGTTTCCTTGACCAAAAATGAAAATTTTCTTCTGAAACTTTCCCCTTCACACTAATTTCTAGTAGGAAAGGCACTACCCAATTCAGGCCTATCCTCAGACGGATGCCATACTTCAGCTGTGAAATACTGGTTTCATGTGGTGTGCACATGTACCACACGGTTTTCATTTTTACTTTCAAAAATTTTAATCTTATGGGTTTTGTCCTCTTTTTTCTTCTTCTTCATTTTCAGTTGATTTTTTTTCTTATTCTTTCTTCTTCTTAATTATTTTTCTTTTTTCTTTATCTTTATTCATTGTCTAATCAGCCTCTACACACTTAGTGTCTAGACAGATCCAAGTGAACAGTTTCCAATCATCGGAATATGATTAGGGTAAGAATATTCCTCTCTTCACCTTGAATCTGATGCACAGAGAGTTAAAATGGAACAGTAGTAAGATTGAAGATCACCTCCTTCTGCTCTCCTCTGAATGCTCAGATTGAACTTCAAGAATTTAGAAGAAATGCACCATCCAACAGATGACTAGAAATCACTGCAGGATCATAACAAATAAAAAGCAAGACAATACCTCTCCTCCAAGAAAAGAATAACACCTCTTCATCCTCAGACAGTACAATAATACTCATGGAAATGTCTGCTAAGGATTTTAGAATGTTCATAATGACAAAGCTAACAGAGATGGAAGAGAAGAGAGACAATAAACAGCAGAAGAAGCAGGAGAAATGAGCAGATGAATTCCAGGAGGTGAGGAAACTCTTACAAGATCTAAAAGAGGAAAAACTCATTTTTAAAAAGAATCAAATGGAACAGTTAAAGATTAAGACTATTATACAGAAAGTCAAAACATCCCTTAAAAGTACTAAAAGCAGACTAGATCATACAGAAAATTGAACCTCAAATATAGAAGATAGAATCGCTGGCCTAGAAAAACCCACCATGAAGACCGAGAAAATGGCCCCCCCAAAATGAGAATAATATACTAGAAATACTAGATACCATCAAACGTCCAAGCATCCGGATAATTGGTATCCCACAAAGCAAAGAGACTTATAAGGGCATTGATAATCTATTCCACAAAATCCTGCAAGAAAACTTTCCAAACCTAGAGAAGCATTCAAAGAGTCAGACCCAAGAAATACAATGACTCCCCAAGAGAATCAACCCAAGATATTCTTCAAGACACATTACAGCCAGATTGACCAAAACCACAAAGACAAGATACTAAGATTGGCAAGAGAGAAATGGCAAGTTACCTACAAAGGATATCTGATCAGGCTAGCAGCGGACCTCTCATTGAAAACAATGAGAGTGATTAGAGAATGGGAAAATATATTCAAAGTGTTGAAGGAAAGGTGATTTCAACCAAGAATACTGTACCCAGAAAGATTATCCTTCATGTGGGAAGAAAAGACAAGAATATTCTCAGATAAACAGAACCTGAAAGAATTTACCAACACCAGACCAGATCTCCAAGAAGTTCTCAAGAGAGTGCTATACCAGGAAAATTAAATACAGGCACACACAATAAAAGAGTTCAAAAGCTAAGAAAATGGTCAACTTAATCATAGAGACACGTCTGGAGTTGAATATTATATCCCAGAATTTAAATGGAAAGATTGGACCACAACAGAAGATAGATTATGTACATGAGACTGAACTAGTGAAATAGCATCTTATGACTTTTGACTAAAACATTGCTGATCTTCTTCGAGGCTTTGTTTTCCAGTTTTAAGAATTTTTGTCCTGTCTTGAGATGCTGGTAGGTTCATGTACCTACTATTTGAACAGAATCCTAATCTGTTTTCTGACTTTAAGTTTTTTTTTTTTTTTTTTTTTTTTTTTGAGAGGTTTTTGCTATAGGGCACGTGCGCTCGCCAGGCAGAGAGAGACATAGAGACAGAAAGCGAGAAATCACCCCCCAGGGGGAATGGTCACGCCACAATCTCTTCTCCTCCATTCTCCTCTCAGGATCTTGGCTACGCACGCACACACGCCTGGCATGAGTTTTAAGCCACTGGGTCTGGGACGCGAACCGTGGTTGACTACATGGGAGTCCAGCGACAGCCATTACGCTAACTGCTGGTTTCCCTGACTTTAAGTTTTAAGTAAAGTTCCTTAACATTTCTTTGATTTATTAAATTTAAAACTACTTTTCTTGAAATTAAAAAAAAATACATTGAAAAATACCTATTTAATGACCATAGTAAGCCTTATAGCATCAGCTTAGGTGCTACCTTTTTTTTTTTCTTTCTTTCTTTTTTTGGAGAGGTTTTTGCTATAGGGCGCATGTGCTCGTCAGACAGGCAGAGAGAGACAGAGAGATAGAAAGCAAGAAATCATCCCCCAGGGGGGATGGCCATGCTGCAATCCCTTCTCCATTCTCCTCTTGGGATCTCGGGCACGCACGCACACGCGCCCGCCATGAGTTTAAGCCGCCGGGTCCGGGACTCGAACCACGGTCAACTGCATGGGAGTCCAGCGACATAGCCATTACGCTAACTGCTGGTCCCGGTGCTACTTTTTTGAATATCCATTCTACTCAGATTTTCACACCTAAGCCAGGCATGTATGCACTGATCTGTATATACCAGCTAAACTTGCTATTGAAAGTAGTTAGATTACTTAAGTAATTTTGTGAATCAATAAAATGTGGGAAGAAAAGGAATGGAAAACAATTGTAGACACCTAATATAGTGTGGGAGGAGGGTGGGAAATGGCAGAGCATGAGAAATAGGAGTAAATATATGTATATACATGTATATATATGAAACTAGAAATGGGAAATTAATGACGATAACATATATGATTAAGCCCCTATGCAGTATATTTTGGATGGGAAATCACATTTTCTATACTGTGACAATGCTCAGGGATTGAAAGTAAATTAATTAATTTAAAATGTCTCAGAAGAAAATTACAGTGCATTTGTAACTAGATTCTAGCTTTGCCAATAGTTTTAGTTTAAGGTACTTTGTGAATCAATAAAACATGGAAAAAATGTAAAAAAACAATAATACAATTAAATAAGAAAAAAAGAGATATAGTAATTAAATGTAAATCAAAAGAATAAAAAATTAAAATATTGGAAAACAAAAAATAGCACACACAAAAGGCAGTCACACAATTATATTTCAGGACTCTGTTCAGATACCTCTAACATTGAAATTACATCATACCTCCTTCAAACTAACTATCATCTCTTTATTAATCACCAAGATTTGATTATGGGTGCTCCTGTAGACAAAATCTCCTACATTAACCAACAGCCAACTGTGATTGGAAAATCTCACAAGGTTGTGGATATCATACTGTATCTTTTTTTTATTTTTTCTTCAAGGGGCATGTTGTATCCAGTGCTGTTTGTCAACTGGCTTTTCCTCAGAAAAGGATGAAGCTAGACTAAAAGCAGGATTTACAAATTTGGACTGTATTAAATGTTGGACATTTAGAGGTTGGACAGTTCATATCTATCAAGAAATCCTTCTATTTTAACATCTCTGCCCTTTTTTGTAGGGGTTCAATGTGGATTGAGTGATAACCAGTTTCGGGGTCATGTGAGATGCACTCTCTTTTTTCTTCCTAAAAACAATAGAGGAGTGGTTGTAGCTCATAAGAAAAATTCTATGATGGTTCACAGAGAGTGATTTGTACATGGGCTTTCATAAACATCAGACTAATAAAATCTGACTTGGACTAATTAGAGGCTAAACTTAGTCATTTATAAAGGGCACAAATGGGGCCAGCCAGAGATTGGTGTGATTAAGGTGGCTGAATCACACATTACTAAGCCACTATCTTGAGTCCTTGTACCTGGAGCTTACAAAACACACTGGGGGGAACCAGTAGATTGGGTGGTGGTTAAGGCACTGAACTCCCACATTGCTGACTGTGGTTTAAGTTCTGGACTTGATGACTTGCTTTCTGACTTGCCCTTTCTCTTTCTCTCTGTCTCTCTCTGATCAAAATTTTAAAATAATAATAAATAAAATGAAATAATTATTTAAAAAGAAAACAAAACACTGGGCACATGTGTGTTCATGTCCCAAATTCCAGATAAAAACAGAGGTGAAGAAAGGATTCCATCATGACTATTCCCCATGGGTGTTGATTTCTCACTTCCCCTTTTTCCCTAACAAATGCACATGTAGAAAAAACGATTAAGAATTATTTATTTAATTTTACTTATTATTGCTATTTTTATCTTTTTATCAGAGAGAAAAAGAGAGAGGGAAACTGAGAAAGCAAGCCACCAAGTTCTAGATTTGAACCAGTCAGCCATGTGGGAGTCCAGCACTATGATCACTATGCCACCTGCTGGTCCCTTGTAGGAAGACTTTTAAAAGGCACTATATGTGTTTAAAGCTTTAGATTCTTGATACTGATAGGGGTAGTATAAAAGTATACAGTGCTTCAAGTTTATCCAAAAATGGACATTAATTATGTGCAATTTTTTTGATACTACTTGCACCTCAATAAAACTTTTTAAAAGAACAAACCTGTTTTGTTCTTTATCTTTATTTTGGACTTCTTTTGGTAAAAGTGTTATGGTCATGTGACATTAAAAACCAATTTGTAATAAATATATAAATTTAAAACTTTTAAATTCTTTTTTATTTGGAGAGATTTTTGCTGTAGGGTATGTGTGATTGCCAGAGAGAGAGAGAAACAGAGAGACAATATAGTGAGAAATCACCTCCATGAGGAATGGCCATGCCATAATCCCTTTTCCTCCATTCTCCTCTTGGGATTTGAGGCATGTATGCATACATCATTGCAATGAGTTTTAAGCCTCCAGGTCTGAGATTTGAACCATGGTCAGCTACATGAGAGTCCAGTGACATAACCGTTATGCCATCTGTGGTCCCCAAACTTTTAAATTCTAAAGAGGTTTTAATTCCTGGTGGGCATGTAAACTTCCCAGAGAGACAGATAGACTATGAGAGATGGGGAAAAAAAGTGTCCTCATGGGGAATGAGCTGCAATCTTTTCATTTCTCCTTTCTTCTGGGATTTTGAGAATGTTTGCATGTACACGTGCCTGGCATATTTTTGAGGCCTCCAGGTCTTGGACTTGGGTCATGTGGAATTCAGCTGTCTTATTCAATAGCTCATAGATCTATTGCACTAAAGAGATAGTGTGTGAAGAATTATTTATGTAATTTTATCTATTATCATTATTTTTAATTTGCCCATTAGGACATGGGTGCTGATGAGAGAGAGAGAGAGAGAGAGAGAGAGAGAGAGAGAGAGAGAGAGAGAGAGAGAGAGAGAGAAAGAGAGAGAGGAGGAAAGTTAGAAGGCAAGCTGTCAGGTCCAGGACTCAAATGAATCAGTCATGTGGGAGTCCAGAGATTTAACCACTTGTAAGTCTCACTAAGGAGGTTTTTAATAAAACATGTTAGTCTCTTATTTTAAAATTTATAACATTCCTTTGCAGAAAACAATGATCTTTTATTGTTTATACAGCTGTTCTTACAGTATTTACATTTTTAGAACAGAAGCACTCTGATCTTATTAAGATAACTATTTTGACAAAACTACTTGCTTTTCCAAGAGTCAACTTCAAACTTGCTCAGAGAGCAAATCAAGCGTTGTTATTGTTACCACAAGTAGAAATCAAATGGAAACTAACTTCCTGATCTTTATTTTTATGTATTTATATTATATTTATTTGTTTTTCTCAACAAATTGGTCTGATATATTGTCTCTTTTTGATAAAGATGTTTTACACATAGTTTATTAACTTACTGTATACTTTTAAAATTATTTATTTTACTTTATTTTATTATATTTTTAGGTTTGGTATAGTGCATGTGTACTCACTAAAGAGAGAGAGAGATTAAGAGAGAGAGAGAAAGTGAGAAAGCAAGTCACCAGGGATAGGATTCAAAACATAGTCAACCATGTGAGAGTTCAGTGCACTAACCATGGTGCCACCTGATGGTTTCATGACTTAGTGTTTATTTAAAATATAAACTTATTTATAAACCAAATAGGATATCCTGAGACTATATGCATCAAAAGTGGTTCCATGTTTTAAAATTGGATCACTGTTCCTTTTTTCATGATTTTTGAAGATGGTATAAGGAAAATTAAAATTAACTCTGTTATGATCAAGACAGGCACAATAAATAACTTTAGACACCTGTAGGTCATTCATGCCAGTAAAAGGGTACAACTTCTCCAATACTCCCCAAATGGTCATGCTGAATTTAGAATATTCTAATATTTCTTCCAATATTTTGTCCATCTTAATTCTGTTCATTCTAAGTTACGTTAAGGTTATATTGTGACTACTTTCCATACTTTCTTCTGCCAGAATTTTATAAAATCAAATACAGGGGAAGATATGGTGAAGTAGAGGAGACAGGAGAAATAGGATGATGGGAAGAAGCCGGCCTCCAAGGAAAATTCATAGAGATCACACAGAGTGGATCAATCATGTACAACTAAAGGAGAGCTCTCACTTTAGAGAAATAGGTTTATTCTCTAAATATAGTTATTTTTGTACCACAAAAAATATACTTAAGCAGATATCTTGGTGATTAGGGTAACTGAGTTCCCATATGACCTACCACAATTTGAATTCTGGATTGGTGGCTTGAAAATCATGCAAGGCATGTGTGTGAGCATGCCTAAAATCTGGAGAGGAGACTAGAGGAGAAGGGAATGCATGCAACATGGCCATGTCCCTATAAGGTGATTTCACTTTTCTTCTCTCTCTCTCCTTTCTGTGAAGCACACTTGCCCTAAGGGAAAAAGCTAAATACAAAAAATTAAAAGAAATAAAAACACTTTTGGGGCCAGATATGATGTGATGGTTAAGGAGGATTCCCACATGATTGACCACAGTTTGAATCTCAGACCTGTAATGTTTCATACACCAGGCCTGAGTGTATGCCTGGTGCACAAATCACAGAAAGAGAATGGAGCAGAAGGGATTGTGCTTTGTTCATTCGCCCTGGAGAGTGATTTTTCTTTCTCTCTCAATGTCTTTCTCTAGTGAGAGAGATTAAGCATATGATCTATGGGAGAAATATTTTTTAAATGAAAAAGAAAATGCCTCCAAATATCATCAGGTGTTTATGAAGGATGTTTACCTGCCAGGGAAGAATAAGCTGGTCTGCATCTCCTACAGACCCATTTCTACTTTTTGCAAAAGAATCTTATAAAGAACTTGGGTCACCACATGCACAGCATGATAGATTTTAAAAAGCTGGAGTCAAATGTATTCATCATGTGAAAATTAAGTGGTAGAAACTCTATGGAAGAATTTGGTGGGCAGTCTCCAAGTTTGCTACATAGTGACCCAGTAAGTGAGCAATTAAAACATAAAACCCAGAGTTTACTGAAATAAAAGTCTTCTGGGTATTGGAAATAGCTGACTGTCTTGAGAAATTACTTAAAGCCAGGAATTTTTCTCTGGGGATCTCTCTGCCCTGGGGCTCTACACCTGTCATCCTCCATTTTAGTGGAATACAATTTTGGAAAAACATCTTTTGCACTGTTTTCCTCCCCCAGACTATGACTTCATAATGGCTAGGTAAGGCTTTGGGGACCATCCTATCCTGAGAACAAGTTTTGTAACTTTGTGACTAAGAAAGGCCAAATTATCTGTATCAAACAAGTGCTCTTAAAATTTGGACTTAAAAAAATGGTGTTAAAATATACAGAAGTTGGACCAGCAGGTGGCATAGTAGTTAAGAAGTTGGACTCCCACATGACTGACCATGATTTGAACCCAGGACTCTGGTGTTTAAAACTCATACTGAGCACTTGTGCATGCATACCAAAAATCTGGAAATGGAGGAAAATGGAGAAGAAATTGTGGTGTGACTATCCTTCTTAGGGGGTGATTTTTCACTTTATCTCTCTTTCTTTGGCAATCACATGTGCCCTATAGCAAAAGTATCTCTCTAAATAAAAAATAAATTAAAAAATCCACAATAGCCTAATTCTGTATGATGAGTTAGGAAGGAGGGAAAGGAATAATATTAGTCATTGGTGGCTTTCTCACTAGTGTACAGAAGGCATTTCATTGCTATGTCCAATATGACTCTCAGGTCTGCAACACCATCATGGCACAAAAGAGCCTTATAACTTACAAAGAAGCAGGATACTTTCCAGAGAAGATTATATTATTTTTAAATTTCAATGTTCCATAAAATTAATCTACATACCCCTAAGAATAATATCTTCTGTTCTGTCCACTGATAATTCAGGTGTCAAGTACTCATTATATAATTTAATATTTAATAACTAAAAATAACTCTATTCTTGACCCAACATTTATCTATTACTTTTTTTCTCCTACTAGTCTTTATAGAAAATATTCCTGAAAATTTTTCATGACTTGTTTATTCATTTATCTTTGTATTTCTATTTTTTGATTTTTTTAAGAATATGACATGCAGAAAGATATTTTAACTGATGTAAACTTTGAGTGATGGCTTAATTTAGTCATTTAGCATTATTACCAGGGCCGGCAAGTGGTGTGGTGGTGAAGTTGTTGTACTTCCACATGGCTGACTCCAGTTTGAGTTCCAGACTTGGCAGCTTGCTTTCTCAATTTCCCACTCTCAATTTGGTCAAAATTAATAAATAATAATAATAAATATAATTAAATAAAATAATTAATTAAAAACAACATATGTATTACCTCACAACTTGTTTCTGTGGTGAGAACACAATATCTACTTTCAGAGAATTATTCAGGTATACAATATAATGTAATTAATTGCACTGATATGATGGACATTAGAACATTTGAACTTATTCCTCTTGTCTAACTCAAATGCTATGTTTTTTTGAGCAACATTTTAATTTTTCAAATTTTTTTCTTTTTTTTTTTGGAGAAGTTTTTGCTATAGGGCACATGCACTCACCAGACAGACAGAGAGAGACAGAGAGATAGAAAGCAAGAAATCACCCCCCCCCGGGGGGGATGGCCACGCTGCAATCCCTTCTCCTTCACTCTCCTCTTGGGATCTTGGGCACTCACGCACACACGCCCGGCATGAGTTTTAAGCCACCGGGTCCGGGACGTGAACCGCGGCCAACTACATGGGAACCCAGCGACATAGCCATTATGCTAACTGCTGGTCCCAAGCAACATTTTAAGTTCAATTTAATTTGTTTTTAGAGAGAATTTTGATATAGGGCATATGTGTTTGCTGGGGAGACATAGACACCCACAAGTCAAGAAAGCAACCCCAGGAGGATGGTCATACTGAAATCTCTCTCCTCCTTTATCCTTTTGGGATTTTGGGCAAACACATACATGTACGTGGCATGAGTTTTAAGCCACTGGGTGCAGGACTAATTTGCAGTCTACCTGGGAGCCCAGCAACATAACCATTACATCATCAACTGCTTTCTTGACCATTTTTAAAACCTGGCTACCCTCAACTTGTAGTAACTGTCATATTATTCTCTGCTTCTGTGAATTTTAGTTTTTAATACTCAATTACATGTAAGATGATGAGGTGTATGTTTTTGTTTACCTGAGTTATGGCAATCGGCATAATGTCCTCCAAGTTCATCCCTGTTGTTGAGATAACAGAATACATTTTGCTACTTTTAGGGTCCATGTGATCACCAGACACTAAGGGAGAGAGGAACACGTTCCAATGGAGCGTCATCATGCTTCAATCCCTTCTCCATTTCTCCATTCTGTCAGAATTTGAAGAATGCACACACTTTTACATAGTGGGGTTTGTCTTGTTTTGTTTTGTTTCATTTTGTTTTGTTTTCTGGAGAGGTTTTTGCTATAGGGCATGTGCACTCGCCAGAAAGACAGAGAGAGACAGAGAGACAGAAAGCAAGAAATCACCCCCCAGGGGAGTATGGCCATGCTGCAATCTCATCTCCTCCATCCTCCTTTTGGAATATTGGGCATGCACTTGTACGTGCCTGGCATGAGTTTAAGCCAGTGGATTGGGGACTCAAACTGCGGTCGACTACATGGGATCTTGGGAATGCACACACACATGCCTGGCATAAGTTTAAGCCACTGGGTTTGGGACTCGAACATGGTCAACTACATGGGAGTCCAGTGACATAGCCATTACACCAACTGCTGCTCCCATCAAAATATCTTGCCTACTAATATCTTTGAAGGTTTTCTCTACATTTTCTACTACTAGTTTTGTAGTTTGAGGTTTTATATTTAAATCTTTCATCCATTTTGAGTTGAGTTTTGTTAATGGTAGAGATAGCATCCAGTTTTATATTTCCACAGGTGGATATCCAGCTTTTCCAGCACTATATGCTGAAAAGATTTTCTTTTCTACAGTGCATTGTTTTGTAACATTTGTCAAAGATTAATTGGCTGTATGATTTGGGATTTCTCTTTAACTGACATTTTCATTATGACATTATGTCCAACAACTTTTATATAGTTATTAGAAACCCATTTATGGTAAAGTATCTTTCAAATATTTTGCCTGTTTTGGGGGAAAGTAGGTGGTCTGGTGGCTAAGGCACTGGATTTTCACATGGCCAACTGTGGTTCACATCCCAGAACTGGTAGCTTGGAAATAACCTGTGCATGTGTGCATGAGTGACCAAAATCCTAAGACGAGAATAGATTGTGACATGGCCATCTACTCTAGGGGGAAGATTTCTGACTTTTCCTCTCTGTTTCTCTCTAGCAAGGCCATGCACTCTATGACAAAAATAAAATAAAATAAAATAAAGCTGTGAGATGAATAGAGTCCATCCCATGAGTGGCAGAGATGGGACCTGGTCCCACCTGAAAAGTGTCTTGAAAGCTGACTGTGGGAAGCATCTCCAGAGAACTTTTACAACTTTCACTCTAAAAACATAAAGTGGCCACTGCGTGGGTGTGTGTCTAGGGAGTAAAAGTCAGGACTTTTTTTAATTAACCCATGAGGGCCAGGAGGCAACCACGTTTCTGTGCCTCTGGCAGTGCTTGCTTTCCTCTCAGAACTGAGGACCTTTCCTTTGAACATTTGCACAATTTTAAGTTTCACCTGCTTGGAAGGTCATGCAGATGTTTGGATCAGAGTACAGAAAGAAAAAAAAGAAAGAAAGAAAGAAAGAAAGAAAGAAAGAACGAACAAAAGAAAGAAAGAATGAAGAAGAGAAAAGAAAAAAATGAAGAAAGAGAGAAATTGTTGTAACAGAGGTTTATTTGCTGGAGGGGTGGGGGTGGGAGTGGTGTTAGAAGAAATAGAAGTGTTCTGAAGCTTACAGTTGTATAATTATAAACATCACTTTAGGCCAGCAGATGGCTTAGAGGTTAAGGCAGCTGGATTCCATATGAGCAATTATGGGGTTTGAGTTCTGGACATGGCAGCTTGAGAACCACACCAGGCACATGTGCATGTGTGTCCAAAACTGAAAAGAGAATGGAGGGGAAAAAATTATGGCATGTCCAACCCATGTGAGAGGTGTTCTCTCTCTCTCTTTCTCTCTCTCCTGTTTCACTCCAGTAAAGGCAGAAGCCCTAGAGAAACAAACAAACAAAAAATCCCTTTTCATTATTGTAGTTATAACTGTTGTTTGTAGTTCATTGATTGGTTGCAGTCATATTTGGTCCTGTTATTGCAGGTTCTCAGAATCCTTGTGGGTGAAAACTAACAAATCCTTTAAAAACAGGAGCCAGAAGTGTCAGAAGCCTCAGGCAGCAGTACACTGCCCACGAAAGTTCCTCAGGGGCCTTTCTGTGGTCAGAGCCTATGGAATACTAAGAGACAGAGAGGGCCCAAAAGAAATCCAAGTGAACCCAGCTCTGTTCCAACTGACAGGGCAGAGTGATTGATGAAGGGCAGGATCACACATGGAGCTCTGGAATGCCTAACATTGTTGTTGCCATCTAGGGCCTCCTTTTCTTGAGCATCTCCATAAGGCAAAATCAGTACCCCTGCCTATAAAGGGAAACTAAGGAAAAAAATAGGAGAAGCAGAAATTCTGCCACTGGGTGCCATACGCATTGATTTCTGGGTGTTCCTGTGTGATTGGCCCACACTGGCCAGTTTGCTTCCTGAAGTGGAGGGGTAGGCACTGTGTGCTGATGGCCTGCCCTGGTGCCCCTTACCCAGACCAGAAGAGCAATGATGATGGCTCCCCCATGTGTCTACAGGGCTAATAAAGGCCTGGCAGATTCCTTACCGCTGGTCTCCTTCATCACTGTGAGGAAAACACACCCCATCCATGCCACAGAGCTGCTTTGTCCCTATTTTTCTTAACTGGAGTTTTTTCACCAGTTGCTGGTGGTATGAAAACTTCTAAACAAGATGCTGTCAGTCCACCTTAGAATTGCCATTCCCAAATCAGAAAGCTTGTTGTCAGTCGAGAGCTATCATAGGACACAGCCATGTGGTGAGTTATGCTTATTTTGCCAATACCATTGGGGATCTTAAGTTTCCCAAGACCATCCTAGGCTGAAACATTTACTAAGACTATAGAGCTCAGGAAGCCTGTGTAGTGATCACAGGTTGTTACAGCAAAAGGGTACACATGAAAGTCAGCAAAGGGAAAGGTGCTTAGACTGAAGTTCAGGAGAAACCAGGGCAAGCTTCCAGGTGTCCCCTCCCAGGGGAGCTGCATAGATACTTGTTTAATTTTTCCACCAACAATGAGTGACAGCCCATGCAATGTATTGCCCACTCAAGAAGCTCACTCAAGTCTCGGTGTCAGGATTTTTGTATGTGAGACCTGGTCTTGGGGTCAGAAAAATCCATGGGTCATGCAGTGGCCTGTGACTGTCTCTAGGCTCCAGAGTCCAAATAACTACAGTGTGGCCCAGAGCCTCAGGTATAAAGAAACATGACCAGGCAGAATATTCTAAGGACTCAGAAGTGGTCTGCCAGGAACCAGTCTTTCAGAAATCAGGCCTTCATGTACTCTGCCATGTGGGATCCAGCCACCTTAGCCACCATGCCACCTGGCTGGCCTGAAAAGAAACTTTTAAAGCTTATTTATATGCTTTATGGACAAGGGAGACTGAGAGACAGAGAAAGATAGAGACCACACCCACACCAGGATCTTGATGCCATGATTCACTGCCATTCCCCAACCAGCCCCATGTGAGGGGCACACATGAACCCAGTGTGCTCACGGAGGTCTTTGTATATGAAGCAAGAAACTCCCATAGGGGTCAGTTTTGCCAAGCATCACATTTACCATTATGACACCATCTGGACCTGAAAATAAATATGTTATAAGTGAAACTCATTCAAGTCAGGCTGGCAGATTCTGAATTAGAAACACAGATGGAAATGATAGAGCAAGAAAATTCTTTAAAACATAGTGCTAAACATGAGCTAGTTTAGTAATAGCTCCCATATGGGAGGTTCTTGCTTCATATCCACAGACCTCCATGAGCACACTGGGTTCATGTGTGCCCCTCATACGGGACTGGTTAGGGCTGGGGGCTAATCACAGCATCAAGATCTTGCTGTGGGTGTGGCCTCTATCTTTCTCTGTCTCTCAGTCTTTTTTAAATTTGTCTTAATTGCTTTGATTTATGGGTTGCAGCCCAGGACCTCCCTTTCACATAGTCCCCTACTGTTTGTTAGGGATGTTTAATGGCCTGGGCAAAAAAAAAAATCCATAGGTCAAATAAGAAAGTTATCCAAGTTTTTAATCTATCTCCTACCAAGACTTGTTTATGGTATGTAAAAGTCTTGTTCATACTCCTGTCCTTCAATAAAACTGAATTTTGTAGTTCTCTTAGATTGACTTAGAAAGACACCCACTCATCGAAGATTCTCTGCAAGTTTACTAAAGAATAGTTTCACACAACACAACTTCAGTATTGTAAAAGTGGCAATATTATAGAACAATTACCTGGTTCAACATTTTATTTAAGTTTATTTATTTGCTTTATTACAAAGGGGGAGAAGAAAAATAGAGAGAGAGTGAGAAAGCACACACACACACACCACCAACAGCAGGATCTTGTCACTGCATGATCTCCCCCTGGGTTCCAGGCCAACACAGTCACTGAAGTGAAGCACCCCAAGGAACACCCTACATTATCATACCTAGGATCTGAAACCCAGAACTTCCAAGGTTTCCATGTGGCTCCATATCTCACAGAGGTGCTCTAGTGACTACATAAGTGTGGCAGGGTGCAATTCAACTTTTTTTTTTTTTTCATAAGTCAAAAGCAGAATCCTTAAGAGGTCTCAAATAAGTGACCTCTGCAGGACCTTATGAATTTCGAGTCCAAGATTATGATAATTTCTGTAACTAAGTGTTGCAATTTATTTTTTCTAGAATTATTCATTTATTTCTTTTGTAATAATTATTGTTATTTTTCAACTTACTATAGGGTACATATTTTCACTAGAGAGAAAGACACACACACACAAACATGCATGCATGAGTGCGTGCACACACACACACAGGGAGAGAGAGAGAGAGAGAGCAAAAGAGAGTGAGAGAGAGATTGAGAAAGCAAGCCACCAAATCTGGGACTCGAACCATGATTGTCCATGCCAGTCTAGTGCCCTAACCATCACACCACCTGCTGGGACTGATGAAGTGCTACACTTTAATCCACATAACCAGGTGTTCATATCAGATGCTCCCTTCTATCAGAGAATGTTTGGGAACACAATAGTGATCTTGGCACTTTCCACTCTTGACTCATTTGAGCTAATACGGAGACAGACTATACAGAGCAGGAGATGTCAGGGATCTTCACATTAGAGATGGCTGTGATGAAGCCAGTGGTTAGCATAGTGGAAATGGCTTCAATATAAGGCTGCTTAGAGGTCTCAGCTCAATAGACCACACTCTAGGAAAAGGTTCAGATTGGTATGTTCAAGCCTCATTTCTTCACTTTTCTTATGAGGTCTTCCAGTGTCACTATTAGTCACAACAGAGTCTCAAAGCATGATGCCACCTTCTGGGTGTTATCAAAGCCAACATTGTTTGTTTTTTGTTTGCCAGAGGGAACATAAAGTCATCAGAGAGATGGAAAGTAAAAAAGCACCCCATGGGGAATGATCACACTGCAAATCTTTCTCTTCCACTTGTTCAGCCTTACAGGACATGAACACCCACTGACTCATTGTGTCTCTTAAGACAGCAGGTATGGGACTCAAACCAGAGTCAGCTAGGTGGGATCCAGTTGCCTAAGCCACCAGGCCTTGGTCTGGCCTGCACTTGTCATTTAATTGTATGTTGGGAGAGTGATAACTGAGAGCCAGGAGCAGAGGATCCTTGTCCTGCCAGTTGTGCCTTGAAGGGGTGATGCAATGAAAGGACCCACTCCACTGTGCTCCTCCTGTATCTCCCACTCACACAGTTAGGAGGTGTGCCTAGATTGCTGCTCCTACATTTTCATTCACTACATAGAAATCCTTTTAAAAAATATTCTTCAGGGGCCAGCGGTTAGTGTAATGGCTATGTCGCTGGACTCCCACGTAGTCGACCATGGTTCGAGTCCCGGACCCGGTGCCTCAAACTCATGCCAGGCGCGTGTGCGTGCGTGCCCAAGACCCCGAGAGGAGATTGGAGGAGAAGGGATTGTGGTGTGGCCATACCCTCTGGGGGGTGATTTCTCGCTTTCTATCTCTTTGTCTCTCTGTCTGTCTGGCAAGCACACGCGCCCTATAGCAAAAACCTCTCCTATATATATATATATATATTCTTCAGAGTTCCAGTATGCACAGCAGGTAAATATGGTTGAGAATGAACATGAGGTTTGAGGAATGGGTTCAAAGCCTGTTGCGTAATTCTGATTTCTCCTCACAAGAGCTCTTGATCCCTTGTAATTTACACCCAGAAGACACTGCACCTAAGGTTTGTGCAGCCTTCTTGTGGCAATCTAGAATCACCAGTCCAGGTGAAGCTGGAGTAGCTTTAATTTCTAATCTCTGATTATTCTTTTTCTATACATTATTTTTTATATTTGGCTCTTTTCTTTTTCACATGGAAGCACTCCAGTTTAGTCTGTTTTCACAGGTGTACAGAGATTTAAAAGTGAGTTGGTTTGCATCTTAAATGTGGATGAAATGGCTAAATATATGGTAGTGATGATGTTACTGGTTTTCTGTCCTACTTGTAGCACATCTACTGAACATATTACTTTGTTATATTCTCATATATGCATATATATTTTTATTTGATAGTAATTTTTTTTCTTGCTATAGGGCATACACGCCAGAAAGAAAGAGAAATGTAGAAATGAAAAATCACCTCACAGAGGGATTAGCCATACTGCAATCCCTCCTCATCCTTACTCTCAGGATTTTGGGCCTGTGTGCAAGCACAATTTTCAACCTGTCCCATTGGGGATTCAAACCATGAGGTTGGCCATGTGGAATCCAGTGTGTAACCCCCACACCACTTTCTGGATCCATACTACCCAATTTTAGCCATAAAGTTCAGTGCTGAATAGATTTCTTCTTTTGTTAGAGTTAAAATTTACAGAATAAAAGACCTTCATTTCTATAGGCACTAATACTCTAGTGAGTATTAATGTGTATTTTATTTTTGAAAGAATTATTTATTCATTATAATTATTATTTCAATATGAGCAAAATGACAGAGAGACAGGGAAAGTGAGAAAGCAAGCTGCCAGGTCCAGGACTTAAGGCATGGTCAGCCATGTGCAAAACCAGTGCCCTAACCACCACGACACCTACCGGCTTTAATGTGTGTTACTTAAAAGATTATTTAATTGTGGAGATTTGATAAATACTACATATTTCTTTACTGGAAATCCACAATATATTTATCATATTAAATTCTCTAAGAAACCCTGTAGTAGCATGTATTCACCTTGTTTTACTCAAATTTCTACATATAAGTCACTTATCATTTTACAATATATTTATAGAACGTAAAGAGTGGTCAATGTTACCCTTTAGCATAGTATAAGAATGATTTATTCAAGTTTCCTAAAATAAAGTCCAGTATTAACACTCTATTATAATTGGCTATTTATCTTTGCATAAATGCTCCCTATGAGACTTATGTATTGCTGAGAAAGGGCCACTCATTCCCCATCTCTGGAAGTGGTTTAAAAAATATTTCAGGAGAGAAAAGACATCTGACTTCTGAGCAGGAACATTTGTAGCATGAACGACAAAGGAGAGAATTAAAAATTGGTGACATTTAGAAAGGCAAAAAGTTTTTTTTCGGATTTTTTTTTTTTTTTTTTTTTTTTTTTTTTTTTTTTTTGCATAGAGTGCATTCACTTGCCAGAGAGAGAAACACATGCACAGAGACAGAAGGGAAGTGAGATATCACCCTGTGGGGGGGAGTGTCCACAACACAATCCATTCTCCTCCATTCTCCTCTTGGCAATTTGGACATGTGACACACATACACAAAGCATGTTTTTCAAGCTGCCAGATCTAGGAGTTCAACTGTAGTCAGCCATATGGGCATCTAGTGCCATAACTACCACACTACATGCTGGCTCCCAGCAAGAAGACTTTTGTTCAAAATGTGCCAGTGCTGCACCATGAAAAATGGAGACAAGCACAAGACTGGGCATAGTCTTTAGTCTACTGGGGTATAAGACAGGTCAGGCCTCTGGATTCTCCTACAAAGTTGCCAATAAGAACAAAGGCATCCATCACCTGAGGAGAGGATACACTGATGGAGTGTCTGGAGAATCCCGGAAAGTATCTCCCAGGAAAAAAAATAATTTTCACTGGTATATAAAAGAAAGCAGAAAAAGCAGAGTTTGTACCTTATCTTGAAAAAGCTATTTCTGAGTAATAGTTGGCAACTTCCTGGACAGCAGGTGGGCTAGTGGGTAAGATGCTGGATTCCCACATGACCGAATGCAATTTGAGTTCTGGACCTGGTATGAATCTCACACTGGTATGTGAAATCATTTCCCAAATCCTGAGAGAATAGAGGAGTAGGGACTGCAGCATGGCCATCCCCCCAGCAAGTAATTTCTCACTTTATCTATTTCTTCCTCTTTTTAATGCATGTGTCCTGTATTTAGCAAAACTCTTTAAAATATTGTTTTAAGTTGGCCACTCCTTTATTTATGTCAAAACAGAAATGTCTTACTTTTTTCTAAAAAAGAAATAATTTATAACTTTAATTCCATTCTTTTTTATTATTTTTAAAATTTGATCAAAGAGAAACAGAGGGACAAAAAGGGAACATGAAAACAAAAATCCTCCTGGTCTGGGACTCAAACTGTGGCCAGTTGTGTAGTTCACTACTTCAGCCACCACATCACGTGCTGGCCCCATGTCTCATTTTTTTCATGTGTACCACAATTGATATCTCACAGCATAAATAAAATGATTGGCTGATAAGATATTTTTGTTGCACAGTCCTGTTGTAGGTCAGACTGGGTTACGATTAGATAAAATTACTGGTTTTAAAAATTTCTATAGTAATTTCTGTTCAGTAAATGCTATCACTGTTTGCCCTTGCTAAGATATAATTGGTAAATCATTAGTAATGTTCATCTTTCTATGAAAACTGTGAATGACATCTCAAAACTTACTAGAAATTCAGCAGATGACATAGGAGATAAATTGCTGGACTCCCACATGTTTGATTATGGTTTAAGTCACAGATGTAGTGGCTTGAAAATCACATCAGACATATGTTCATATATACCTAAGATCCCAGGAGGAGAATTGAGAAGTGATAGTGGCATGGCCATTATCCCTGAAGAATGTTTCCTCATTTTTCTTCTCACTCTCTCTGTCTCTATCTTTCTTCTCCAGAAAGTGCATAAGCTCTAAAGCAAAAACCTGTAATAAAAAAGAAAAAAAGGAAACGAAAATCTACTGGAGACTTGTTGTTATTTAGGCTTATATGTAACTGGTTTTATGAATATATAAATACTGAGGAAATTCCTTCACTATTCAAAACCAAGCAGACACACCTGTGCCTTATTTTTTGTTCATTAACCCATTAAAGGTAAGCATTGAATGTAAGGTGCTAATGTCTACTGTATACTTTCGGTCTTAACGCTGCCAATCCAATTAGAATTCTTGTATCTGAAATACTGCCTTTTACTTATTTTAGTGTGGTGCGAGAATACTATCAAATAAAGAATAGTTTTCTATCAAATAAAAACATTTTACTCTATAAATAATTTGTAAGATCTGATGCTTTTGAAAATCAGTGTGTTGGGATTTATTATCAAGTTAAATTTTACCTTTGAATACTTTTAATTATCATAATTTCTTTTTATTTTAAAATTTGACCAGAGAGAAGGAGAGAGAGAAAGCAAGCAACCAGGTCTGGGACTTGAATTATAGTTAGTCATGTGGGAGTCCAGTGCCTTAAACACAATGCCACATGCTGGCTCTTGAATTCTTCATTTTCTAAGTAAAACTAAGTTATATTTTGTTGGCCGCCGCCGTTGGCCGCCGAGCCAAGATGGCGCTGCTGGCTGCATAGGGAGGCGTGTACAAACAACTCCTTCTACAGCCAATCAGGACTTGCCTCGCACAGGTGAAGGAACTTGCGAGTGGGGCCGCCGGGAGAACCCTATATATACGGGGAGAAAGAAGTAGTAGAGAAGAAGTTAGCTGGTAAAGAGAGAAAGAAGCTAGCTGGCTGAAGGAAGCTAAGAAGAAGCTAGCTGGTAAAGCTGAGGCTGGCAAAGAAGAAGCTAGCTGGTAAAGAGGGAAGAAGCTAGCTGGCTGAAGAAGCTGGTACCGGGGAGAAGCTAGCGGGAAAAGCTGAAACCTGTGAATAAAGACTGTGGGAGGAAGAACTCGGGTCGTGCCGTCTCTGCGGCAGAAGAGACGGCGCCGACAAATGGTGGCCCATACGGGGACAAAAACAAAAGAAGCTGGAACCTGTAAATAAGACTGCAGAAGGTTCAGAACCTCCCAGTCTGCAGGGCAGTTAGCTGGTACCGGGCAGGTCCCGGAAGGATAGACCTCGGCAATAGAGGTGGAAACCTGCGGATAAAGACTGCGTGAGGAAGGACCAGAGAAGGTTCAGAACCTCCCAGTCTGCAGGGGAGCTAGCTGGTACCGGGCGGGTCCCGGAAGGAAGGCCTCGGCAAAGAGGTGGAAACCTGCGGATAAAGACTGCGGGAGGAAGGACAGACTGCAGAGGGTTCAGAGATTTTCCTCCGAGTCTACAGGGCAGCTAGCTGGTACCAGGCGAGGGTCCCGTAAGGAAGACTCGGTAAAGAGGCGGAAAAGGCTAACAAGAAATTTTGAAAGCTAAGAAATTTAAAGGACTAAGAAGTTTAAAGGAATAAGAAACTTAGAAAGTTAAGAAGTTTAAAGGACTAGGAAACTTGGAAAGCTAGGAAATTTGGTGGACTGGGAAACTTAGAAGGCTAGGAGATTTGAAGGACTAGGAAACTTAAGTCAAGAAATTTAAAGGACTAAGAAACTTAGAAGGCTAAGAAATTAATAGGACTAGACAAAAACAAAAGGGGGGAAATGTTGGCCGCCGCCGTTGGCCGCCGAGCCAAGATGGCGCTGCTGGATGCATAGGGAGGCGTGTACAAACAACTCCTTCTACAGCCAATCAGGACTTGCCTCGCACAGGTGAAGGAACTTGCGAGTGGGGCCGCCGGGAGGACCCTATATATACGGGGAGAAAGAAGAAGTGGAGGAAGAAGCTAGCTGGCTGAAGGAAGCTGCGAGAGAAGCTAGCTGAGGAGGAAGCTGCAGAAGAAGCTGGCTGGCTGAAAAGAAGCTAGCTGGTAAAGAGGAGAGAAGCTAGCTGGCTGAAGAAGCTGGTACCAGGAAGAAGCTAGCGGGAAAAGCTGAAACCTGTAAAGACTGCGGGAGGAAGAGCCGGGTGTCGTGCCATCTCTTCTCTGCAGAAGGGGCGCCGACAATATTTTATAATTATCTTCAGATAACTATTTAAAATCACATAAAAACTAGAATTTTAGTATACGTGTTATTGGTAGTGGTGCTTTTGCCAACTTATTAGAAGTAAACTAAATAAAATATGTTATCAGCATATATTTGTAAAATATAAGACTTAAAAATAAATAAAATCAAAGTGACAATTTTTAAAAAAAAGTGAAGAAAGGAGCAAAAAAGAATGAAAAAGAAATGAAAGAGAAACAGAGGAAATATTTCAAGAGCCATGTCCAAACCCAAGAGACAAAGGTCAGCCCAGAGATTTCTTCCATTGCTTCTTTTTTCTGCCTAAGGACACTCCAGTCTCCAGAAGGAGACTTAGGGACTTGTGAGACCCACCTAATGATGGAAACTCTTGCAGAATCGTGACCCAGGAATTCTACCTACACCTCCCTATCCTACCAAGCTTTGCTGATCTTGTGGTTGGGCACAGCCCCACTCCTCCACAGCCACAGCAGGAGGAGGAACAGTGGTCATGCTCAAGGGACTCGCAGGGAACTTCCTGGATAGTCTGATAGCAGGCACTGTTCCAAGCTATTAACTCAAAATATAGTCAGGTTTTTTTTTTTTTTTTTTTTTTTTTTTTTTTTTTTTTTTTTTTTTTGCTATAGGGCATGTATGTGTAATTGTCACTGGAGAGAGCCAGAGAGAGAGAGAATGAGAAAGTACCCATTAAGTTATGGGCAAGCCACACTCCCTTGTCCTTATTTCTCTTTGTACTACTTCAGTACACATACACTCATGTGCATTGCATTTTATTAAGCCATCCAGTCATGCAGTTTATCGTGTGGGACACAGCACCTGCTAGCTCAGCATTATTTTTAAAAATTGTTTTAAAATGGACAGCAGGTGGTGTCATGGTTAACGCACAGGATTCCTGCATGAACAATTATGGCTTGAATTTTGGACTCAACAACTTATAAATTACATTGAGCACGTGTGTGTGAGTGTGCATGTGTGTGTGTGTGTGTGTGTATGCGTTTGTGTGACAAAATTCTTAGAGGAAAATGGGGAAGGGATTGTGGTAAGGCTAAGCCCCTGGGGGGTGATTTCTCACTTTCCCTCTCTCTGTTTCTGTCTTTTTGGTGAGCACAAGTGCATTATGGGAACCTCTCCCCGCCCAAAAAAAAAAAAAAAAAAAAAAAAAACACACACACACACACACAAGACATTTCAAAGTTTATTCTTTTCATGAGTAAAATAGACATAAAGAGGACTAAAGAAACTCATAGAGAAGCAGGCACTCCCCAAAGCATCTCAACACATTATCTACCCCCAGCCTCATCCAGCCCTACATTGTGGGTACAAATATGCTCAGCACACTCAGGGAGGTCTTGAAATGTAAACTCTAAACCTCCCCATGTAAGTTAACCTTGCAGTGTGTCATGTTTTATCACTTCACATTTGTTATTTTTTGCCTCATAAAAAATTGTCTTTCTAACTAGGGTAAAGTGAAAACTCTTTGTAGTCTGGATTTATATTTTGTTGGTAATTAGTGATATCGAACATTTTTTTCCACATACTTGACTATTGTATGTGTTCTTTATAAATGTTTGGGCATGTCTTGATTTAATTCTGTAATCAGGTTTTTTAAAAATTTTTGCTTTTGGGTTTATTGACTTTCTTATATACTCTGGATATTAATCCTTCACTAGATGAATAGATTGAACATATATTAACCCTCTCTTGAAGCATGTCTGTTCACCCTGTTGATTATTTGCTATGCAGAAGCACTTTAGTTTGCTATAATATCAGGTGAATTTTCTTGCTTTTGTTGCCTCTGATTTTCAGGTTTTCTTTAAAAAAATCTGTGCCCAGATCAATACCTGAAGCATTCTCCAATTTTTTCTTCTGTAGTCCTGTTTTCTGTTTCATTTGAGTTTGTAATCTCTTCATTTTTATTTATTTATTTTTATTTACATTTTTTAATACATTCAATCACATTATTTAGCTTACAAGGTGATCATTTCAATATATGAACATTTCTTCTGGTCGAGTTAATCAAAATATAACAACACTACCTCCCTTTCTCAACAATGCTTTCTTCGTATCCCTCCTCCAAATGTTCTTCCCCAGGCCCCACTCCTCCACATACACCACATCTGGCATTCACATCCACCTCTTGTGTTTGTACATCCGTTAGCCTGTCAGTTTCAGTTATAGAGTGCGAACATTCTGTATATATTAAGTGGGGACATATAGTATCTCTCCTTCATAGCCTGGCTTGCTTCATTCAACAGTAAATCTTCCATATTCTTCCACTTTCTGTCAAAAGCCAGGGTTTTGTTGTTCTTAATGGCTGAATAGTATTCCATAGAGTATATGTGCCACAGTTTTTCAATCCATTCAGCCATACGGGGGCATTTGGGTTGGTTCCATGTTTTAGCAATCATGAAAAGTGCCACAATAAATATCGATGTGCAAGCACTTTTCCAATGAGAAATTCTTCTGTCCTTTGGGTAGATGCCAAGAAATGGGATTGCTGGATCGTATGGCAGGTTCTATTTGTAGATTTTTGAGGAATCTCCAAATTGTGTTCCACAGTGGTTGGAGTAATTTACATTCCCACCAGCAGTGTAAGAGAGTTCCCCTTTCACCACACCCCCACCAACACTTACCATTTTTTTGATTTTTTAATCTTAGCCATTCTGACTGGGGTTAGGTGGTATCTCATTGTTGTTTTGATCTGCATTTCCCTTACAATGAGGGATGTTGAGCATTTTTTCATATGCCTTCTGGCTATTCATATGTCATCTTTACTGAGTGTTCTTTTCAACTTCTCCCATCTTTTAATAGGGTTCATCATCTTTTTTCCAAACAGCTTCTTTAGTTCCTTATGTATTCTGGTAATCAATCCCTTATCTGATGCATAGTTTGCAAAAATATTTTCCCCTTCTAAGGGCTGTTGATTCACTAATTACTGTGTCTTTTGCCATGCAGAAGCTTCTTAGTCTGATATAATCCCACTTGTCTGTTTTGGAGATTATAATCTCCTCTTTTTGACATCGATAGCACTATATCCAGCACCATTTATTAAAGTACTGTTCCTTCCCCAGTCTATGTTCTTGGCATCATGTCTGTATTTCAGTGGCCAGCAAATGGCATAGTAGTTGAGAGCACTGGACTCCCACATGATGAATAGCAGTTTGAGACCCAGAACTGGGGCTTGCTTTCTCACTCTCCCTGACTCTCTGGTAAAATTAAAATAAATTATGGTCATTAAAATAATAAAAAATAAAGCAAGACCTTCCTAAAATATATAGAGAAGATACAAATCAATAAGTCAGATATGGAAGTAAAGACATTATTACTGACTATATAGAAATAAAAAGACTTCTAGGAGAACACAATAAATACTAAATAATTAATAAAATGTTACCATAAATCAATACCCATAATGTAAGAAATACCCATTAATCTAAGATACCAATCATAGTAGAAAGTATAAATGTCAAAACTTAGATGCATACATTGTTTCAAAGATAAATTTAATAAGTCAGTCATTTTCAATTACTTTATAAGAATATAAAATCTGTACCTTTCTGGTTCAAAATCCTAAAACTGTGATACAGTCTTATGATGTAAACCTTATATTTTATTTGTAACCCCTTCTGTTTTTCAAAGCTTTCCAGGAATTCTCATCGGGTCTTATCAGAATTATGTAGCACTTGGGCACAAAGATGCAGCCTAGAAGTCCTGCACTGGAGGCCAAGATGGAGAATACCTCCACAGCCACCATGAATTTCCCCTTGGTGCTGTGATAGACAGGGACAAATGTGACCCAGACACTGCAGAACACCAGCATGCTGAATGTGAGGAACTTGGCTTCATTGAATGTATCAGGCAAGTTCCTGCCCAGAAAAGCCACAATGAAGCTTCCCAGAGCCAAGAAGCCCAGGTAGGTCAGAACACAGTAGAAGGCAGTAACTGAGCCCTTGTTGCACACAATGATGAGGATTCTGGGCTCAGAATGTGAGTCTATGTCAATGAAAGGGGGTGAGGTTCCCAGCCAGATTCCACAGATAATCATTTGGACCAGAAAGCAAATGGGAATGACAGAGTAAGAAGCCCCTGAGAGCAGCAAGCATCTCATAGTTCTTCCAGGCTTCATGGCTTTGAATGCCAGAATCACAGTAATGGTTTTGGCCAAAACAGTGGAAATAGCCACAGTGAACACAAGGCCAAATGCAACTTGTTGGAGGACACAGGTGATTGTGTTAGGATGGCCAATGAAGAGCAAGGAGCAGAGGAAGCATGGCAGGAGGGAGATGAGCAGAATAAAGCTGAGAGCCTGGTTGTTGGCCTTGACAATGGGAGTGTCTCGGTGTTTCACAAAGATCCCCAAAACTATAGATGTGAGGAAAAATAAACACAGAGCCATGCAGGCCATGGCTGTCCCCAAAGCATCCTCAAAAGCCAAGAATGCCACAGGCTTGGGGAGGCAATGAGTTCTTTCACTGTTTGGATACTCTTGAGCTGGGCACTGGACACACTGCTTTGCATCTGGTGACAAAACAAAGATTTAAAAGTTCAATTTCACAAATTGCCATAGTAAAGAAAATGGTGACTTTTGTGTAATTTTCCATAGATGAATCCCCGAGGTAATTAATAACAAGATACACCAAATTAAGAGCCTATGGTGATAACACTGGGAGAATTCTTTCAGCCTCAGGTGACACTAAAGTGATTTAAAACTGGATCTCAGTATCTAAAGATTTTGGTTGACCCATCTTGTGGCTCTGAAGGGTACTATCAATGATGAGAATTTATTTCAGATCTTTTGTCTACACTCTCCTCTGTTTTTCTTATAATAAACTTTATATTTCCATGGCTTATCATATTTGTTCATCACAACAGAATAAATAGTTTTCTTTATAATATTCAGAAAACAAGAAATATCTCGTTCTCCTGGAATATCCTAACTTCTATCTCTATCCTAATTTCTATTGATTTTACCTTGTATATAGCATGTCACTTTGTGTACCTACTTTATAATTTTTCTATCAATAGTACCATAAATAATCCTATGTAAATGTTGAGAACAGGTTTAATTTTTTTTAGAGGTTTTTGTGTGCTTGCCAGAGAGAGAGAAAGAGACAGACACAGTGAGAGCAAAAGTGAGAAATTACCCTCAGAAAGGTTGGTCATGCTGCAGTCTCTTCTTCTCCATTCTTTACCTGAGATCTTGGGCATGTACACACACCTGCCTGGCATGAGTTTCAAAGCACCGTGTTTGAGACTAAAACTGTATTTTGCCATGTTGGAGTTCAACAATAAATGATTATGGCAACTTCAGGTCCTAGAAAACTGTTTCACAACATTTAATTCTTTATTGGATTTTGATTGCTCCTATATAGTTGTTGTTTGAGGAATTGGTATTATAATTACATGATAGAAAGATGAAATGTTCTTTTTGAGGAATCCGTATATACATTTGAAAGCACAGTTTGTAAATCTCATTTTCTTTTTGAGAGGCTGGTAATATTTCTTTAACTTTATATATTATGTGGTTTCTGTTGGATATACTCACTTCTATTGTTATATAGGAGGAGAGCAGCCACAGAGATTATGGAAATTAATAAGTATGTCTGCATTTCAATTATTTTTTTTAGAAAAATAGGTGGTGTGTCTAATATTTACTCAAGTATTTATTTACTTTTGGTAATACTGAGGGAATATTACTGGACTGTCAAAAATGTCATGACAGATTTTTCCATAGAAAGAAAAAAAAAAAAAAACTAAAACTAGATTATGACTCTTACAACCCAATATCATCTCCAAGAATTACAGTGGGGATCAGCAGGTGTCACGGCAGTTAAGATCCAGTGTGGGAAGATGATGGGAGGTGAGTCTGAGGAAAGACTGAGGAGAAGAACAAAGAGACATATTTACAGGGCATAGAAATGGATTATTATCTGTTGATGATAACATGTAGGGCATCTCTAACTGGACTGGTGAGAAATGTATTCATGTTGGAAAATTCACAAGCAAAGTGATGTATAGTGATTTAATGTATAAAAAATTAAAATAATACAAAAATGTCCTAGGCTCCCACAAGACTTATTGCAGTTTGAGTCTCAGACATGGTAACTTGCTTTCTCACTTTCCCTTCCTAGATCTCTCCGGTGAGTGTGAATGACTTATTGAAAATTTTAATAATAATAATTATGGAATTAAATGAACAGTTCTTAGAAAAAAAAACAATTAGAGTGATAACTAATCACATTTTTTTCTTGTATTACTTATTTCTGTTCCAAAAGTCAACAAATAGTCTAGACTTTTGTTTCAGGAATAGGTTTGACACCCACACGAATGTGTTTATTTTCTTCTGGGTCCCAAACCCTTTCTTTCTCTATTCAGTTTTTTTAAAAATATAATTACTTATTTTATTTTATTTATTATTAATTTAAAAATTTGCTCTAAGGCATTTATGTTCAGCATAAAGATACATAAACAGAAATAGAGAGGGAAATGGAAAAGCAAGTGTCCAGGTCTGAGACTCAAATCATGATCAGTCATGTGGGTTTCCAGTACCTTATGAATCATGCCACCTACTGTCCCTTAATCTTCATTTAAAAATTACTTATTTAATTTAATTTGTTGTTATTCATTTTATTTATTATTATCATAATCTTGTTTATATTACATTGAATCACCTATACCTTTACAACATATTGCATTTATTTTTCCAGAAGAAATACCATGTATATCAGTCAATACAAAGACATTAAAATCTCCATTATCATTATCAAATACCTTTTTTTCAGATTATTCTTATATTATTATTATTATTATTATTATTATTGAAAGTTTTTTCCTGCTATAGGGCACGTGTGCTTGTCAGACAGACAGAGAGAGACAGAGAGACAGAAAGCAGGAAATTACTCACAGGGGGGATGGCCACGCTGCAATCCCTTCTCCTCTATTCTCCTCTCAGGATCTTGGGCATACATGCACACGCTCCTGGCGTGAGTTTAAGCCACCAGGTCCGGGACACAAACCGCGGTCGACTATGTGAGAGTCCAGGGACATAGCCATTATGCTAACTGCTGGTCCCATTGTTATTATTATTTTTAATTTGACTACAGAGAGAGTGAAAGTGAGAAAACAAGTCACCCAGTCCAGGACTCAAACCACAGTCAGCTATGTGGCAGTCCAGCACACTTAGCCACCTGCTGGCTCCATATTATTCAATTAAAAAAAATTCCTGGGAGACATATTGAATCACTAGAGAGAGACACCCAGAGAAAGAAAGAACTTGAGACAGTACCACCTCTGTAAAATAGTCATGCCACAATGCCTTCTGCACCATATTTTCACCTTATCATTACTTTGCACAACATATAAACTCCTGGTGTAGTTCCAAATCATCTGGTTGAGGACTCAAGTCACAATTTGGATCATGTGAGATTCAGTCACCTTAATCACTATGCCATGGGCTGTCTCCATACCCCTATTTTTATTTCTTGTTTTACAAACTCATTTGGTTTTGCAATTCATTCACAAGAAAATAAACATTTTTTTTTTCTTGGCATATTCTAACCTAAACATAAATATTTTTAAGGATAATGAAAATCAAAATGATTTCTACTGTTAAAATGCATGAAATTGAATAATACTTATGGAATAATTCAAACCAAATTTATTCCTTATGTATTGGAAAAATGGAATCATTATTTCTTATAATATTTCATATTTTACAATTGCCAATACCATATTTTATTTTGACAATTGTTTGATTTTATATTTTGTACGACAGCAAATTTTGAGGTTCCTAAGTATAAAATTGGTTAGAATGTTGAGTCTTCAATCTTTAAACTATGTTTCTTTTATTTTACTGCAATATAATTAAAAGTGTGATATTCTGATATTAGTCAATTATTTGTTCTTAATTGCACAAGTGTACTTGAGCATGATTCAAAAAGTTTAAAATATTTTGGAACCAGCTTTTGGTATAATGGATAGGTTGCTGGTCTCCCATGTAGTTGACAGTCATTCAAGTCCCAGCCCTGGTGGCTTAAACTCATGCTGGGCATGTGTGCCCAAGATCCCAAGAGGAGAATGAATTAGAAGGGATTTTGGTGTGGCCATCCTCTGTGGGTGTTGATTTCTTGCCTTTCTGTATTTCCATTTCTCTCTGTCTTTCTGGTGAGCGCATGTGCCCTGTAGCCAAAGAAAAAGCTCTCAAAGAAAAAAAAAACATTTAAAATATTTTCATAATAATTTATCTATTATTATATTGTGCTTATCATCTGAGTATAAAATTCAGATTCCAAGTTTAAGGCACCCGCAGGTCACCTTGATAATGACACATCTCTCATTTCGTGACTAATGTGCTCCAGTGTAAAATTTAAGATTGACACCGTCTTACCCAGCACTAAAGTGCAAGGGTGTCCATTGGAAATCATTTCAGAGTTGAGCCTAATAGAATGAGCATAGCCAGATAACAGCTTACACATAATAGTGTAGAATAGTGTTTATAAAATAAATATACCAAAACAATGAATATATGAATTAAGAACAGTGGTGCTCTATGATTCATTTCTCTATTTTTCTCTCTCTCACTCAGTGTGTGTGTGTGCATGCGTGTGTATGTGTGTGTGTGTGAGAGAGAGAGAGTTTTGCTATAGGGCGAGTGTGTTCAGCAGAAAGATAGAAAGTGAGAAATCACCTTCCAGAGGAGATGGTCTTGCCACAGTCTCTTATTTTACTTTCTGCTCTGGAGATTTTGGACACACATGCACATGAACCTGGCATGACTCAAGAGTCAGGATTGGGAATTAAACCACAGTCAGCCACATGGGACAGTGCCTTCAACACTACATCACCTGCTGGTCCCCATGTTTTGTTTCTAATGGTAAAGTTTTATTTTTATTGAGCAATAGTAGAGACTAAGAATCTAGTTATGTATTTCATACTTGTTTGATTTGAAATGTCTGACTCTGGGCACAGGACACAAATAAAGCAGCAAAGAGGTCTTCCTTCTTGGGGAAGTTTTTGAAATCCAGGAACGCAGCTGCGACTACACACAGATTCAGGAGTCTGAGCAGAAAAGAGAATTATTAGTCATAATCATATATGTTATAAATTGTTTTGATGAGATGTCTCTATTTTTCTCCACTTTGGAGAAAACTATTGCTTTTAATGGTTCAACACTGTGTATTATTTAATCCTCCATCACATTAATATTAGTTAGGTTTTTGTTTAATTTTTTTTTTTTTTTTTTTTTTTTTTTAGAGAGAGATTTTTGCTATAAGGTACATGCACTCACCAGAGAGACAGAGAAAGTGACAAAACACTCCTGGTGTGATGTCCACACTGCAATTCATTCCTTACTGTCTTTTCAGGGTTTGAGGCAACCATGCACATATGGCAGACATGAGTTTTAAGTCTCTAGTTCCAGGACTCAAAACTGTAGTAGCCTTGTGGGAGTTCAGAATTTAACCCTTGCACTACCTGTTGGTCACCCTTATAAAGATTCATAATAAAGAACTAGTATGCTTCCCTTTATTCTTTTTTTTTTTTATGGAGAGGTTTTTGCTATAGGGCCCGTGCGCTCGCCAGACAGACAGACAGAGACAGAGAGATAGAAAGCGAGAAATCACCCCCCAGGGGGGATGGCCACGCCACAGTCCCTTCTCCTCCATTCTTCTCTTGGGATCTTGGGCACGCACGCACACGCGCCCGGCGTGAGTTTAAGCCACCGGGTCCGGGACTCGAACCGCGGTCGACTACGTGGGAGTCCAGTGACATAGCCATTATGCTAACTGCTGGTCCCACTTCCCTTTATTCTTTATGTATTATTACTATTTTTAAATTTTTGCAAAAATTATTTATTTAATTTTATTTATTATTATTATTTTAATATTTGAACAGAAATACAGAGAGAGAAAAAGGGAAAGTGAGAAAGCAAGCCAGAGGTCCGGAACAAGAACTGTGGTCAACCATGTGGGAGCCCAGTGCTTTAACCATCACCTCACCTGCCAGCCCTCTTTATGTATTATTTGCCAAATATCTCCAATGTACCTAATTACTTCACCCCATACATATAGAAAATAATCCCTTGTGCCATTGTTTCCTCTTATGTAATCACTTTCTTCAAAACAATCTCAATGTAGCTTTTATGAGGTAAATATTCTGAAAAGTTGTGTTTCCAAGAATATTTGTACTAGGTCCTCATATCTGATTGTATAGGAGATTTTTAGTTCTAGATTTTAAAATATATGATGTAATATGTAGGTACACAATAAAAAGTTAAGTTAAATTTCATGTGCTAGCAGAATGATAAGTATGTGATTAATCCACTTCTGGACTCTGATGTTAGTAGAGGCTGCTTTTTATATATTAACACAATACATGTGTGAAGCATGATTGTTATATAAATCCTTCTTAAAAAGATTTTTTGCCTTAGGGTGTGTGCATTGCATGCGAGAGAAAGAAAGAAACAGAGACATTGAGAGAGAAAGTGAGAAATTAACCCACAGGGGGAAAGGCCACATCACAATCCAGAATGGGAGCATGCATACACGTGCACTCAGCATGAGGGTCTAGACAGCAGGTCCAAGACTCAAACTGCAGTTAGTCATGTGAGAGTCCAGCATTGAAACTAATATGTGATCTGCTGGCCCCTGTTGTATAAATCTTCTGTCTCATCTAATTGGCTGAGATTATAGTCAATGCTTTGAGATGTTTAGTACAACAAAGAATGATATGCAAGAGTCTGGCAGGTGGTGGGGTGGAGAAGGCATTGGATTCTCATACGGCAAACTATGGTTTGATACCTGGATCCACTGACTGACTTTCACATTCTGCCTCTCTCTCTCTCTCTCTCTCTCATCAAATTGAAGAAGGCTAATAATAAATAACAAATTAAATAAATAATCCTTAAAAAATGGTATGCAACATGACAAGAGGAAATGTGAATGGTATCTACAAAAACATGAATGGTATTTCAATCTGTACTCTCCTTGTGTTTATAGAATATTAATATATAAGAAGAACTTTTCTGACAAATGGAAAAGGGTTTCAGGATATATAGAGGAATTTTTTTAGACACACACAAACACACACACACTTTCACATACATATAGACAGATATATGAAATAGTCATGTGCTCAACAAAGAAGACAATTCAATGATGAAAAGCATACATGATAGTGTCCCATAAGATAATAAGTTAGACTATATAAATTTCATGTGCAATGTTCAATATCATCTAGGTTTGTGTAAGTGCAATCTATTATGTTCACACAGTGACAAACATTCCTAAAAAATTATTAATTGGGGACCAGCAGATAGCACACTGTTTGTGTTTTTGGACTCCCAAATGCCTAAGTGCAGTTTGAGTCCCAGATCTGGCAGCTTGAATCTTACTGGGAGAATGAAGGAAAAGGGATTGTGGCATCACCATTACCCCAGGGAGTAATTTCTAGCTCTTTTATCTCTTTGTTTTTCTGGCAAGCACACATGTCCTACTGCAAAAATCTATCTAAAATAAAAATTAAATTAAATTAAATTAAAAATGCATTCCTCTCATTATACAATGTTCAGCTATGTATGCATATCCATTACCGCATTGGTTTTAATTGGACTGCTGTTTAAACAAACTTAAGAAAACAAATCAGCATATAAAAAACAGATGTTTTCCTATAGCAAGAATGTACGTAAGCAAAGTCACATAGTATAAAGTCAGGATTAAAAAGGCAGATTTAAAAAAATCATTTGTATTTTCGCTGAGGGACGAGTTTAATTTCTCTTTAGGGTCTGCCGTAGGTCATTTGCTTTCACCAGAGAGAGATACAAACAAAAAAAAAAATAAGTGAGAAATTAATCCTCATTAGGTTGGTCATGCCTTAAACCCTTTTCCTTCATTATCCTCTCAGGATTTTGTGCATGCATGCACATACACATGCCAGGCATAATTTTCAAGTCACTGGGTCCAGGACACAAAACCATGGTTGGCCATGTGAGAACTCAGCTCCTTTACCACTACAGCACGTGCTGGCTCCATAAAAAGCAAACTGAATTCTAAGTTAGTGTGGGAAATGGGTGGGAGAAGGAGGAGAATGTGAGGAAAGACATTAAAGAGAAAAATAGAAAGGAGACATTTATGGGACACAGAAATGGATTATTATTTGTTGATGATAACATGTATAGTGTCCCCAACTGGATTTTTGTGAAATGTATTCATGATGGAAAGTTCACTTTATAAATTAAGTATAGTGATTTAATGTATAAAAGAAATTAAAACCAAATAAAATACATGAATATCTGCACTCTATAGTAGAAACTGAAAGATTGGGAAGTATAATAGCTGAAAAATTGGAAAGTACAGTGGCATGGAGTGCTACTGTAGATATTACAAACAGTAAGGATAGGGATAATATAAGAGTGGGTATTAGGGGAGGGAGCGAAACAGAAAAAAAGAAGTACATATAACTGACACAAAAATAAAAAGCTATTTGCTGATGATAATGTATATGGTAATGTCTTTGTCTTGTCTGATATGCACTGTACTTATGCTGGAAAAAGTCGTGTTGTACACTGTAAAAGTTATAGTGATTAAATGTAAATAAAAATTAAAAATAAAAATATTGGAAAACAAAAACAATAACAGCACACAAAAAAGGGTAGTCACACAATTTCATTTCAGGACTCTGTTCAGATACCTCTGTATATATTTAACACTGAAATACCATCATACCTCCTTGAAACTAACAGGCCATTTTATCATGTCTTCATTGATGGCCAAGCCTTGATCACAGGTGCTCCTGTAGACAAAATCTCCTACTTTAACCAATAGCAAACTGCGATTAGAAAATCTCACAAGATTGTGGATATCATAATGTGTTGTTTTTCTTTTTTCATCCAGGGGCTTGTTGTTCACAGGGCTGTTTATCAACTGGCTTTTCCTCAGAAATGGATGAAGCTAGATTAAAGGCAGGATTTACAAATGAGGACTGCACTAAATGTAGAGTTAGACAGTGCATATCTATCAATTAATCCTTCTATTTTATTATCTCAACCCTTTTTTGTAGAAGCTTAATATGGATTGAGTTGTTACCAGTTCTGTAGTCATGTGAGATGTACTCTCTTTTTTCTTTCTAAAAACAATAGAGGAGTAGTTGTAACTAATAAGAAAAATTCTAGGATGTTTCCCATAGAGTGATTTGTACATGTACTTCCATAAAACTCAGACTAACAAAAATCTGGTTTGGACTAATTAGAGGCTAAACTTGGTCATTTATAAAGGGCACACATGGGCCCAGCCAGTGAGTCGTATGATTAAAGTGACTTAATCACACATGACTAAACCAGCATCTTTGTTCCTGTACCTGCAGCCAACACAACACACTGGATGGAACCAACAGGTGATGTGGTGGTTAAGGCATTGGACTCTCTTATAGCCATGGTTTAAGTTCTGGACTTGATGTCTTGCTTTTTGATTCTCATTTTTTCTTTCTCTCTGTCTCTTTCTGATGAAATTTTTAAAAACAAAAATAAATAAAATAATATAATTATTTTAAAAGAAAACAAAACACTGGACACATGTGTGTTCATGTCCCAAATTCCAGATAAAAACAGAGATGGAGAAAGGATTCCATCATGACTATTCCCCATGGATGGTGATTTCTCACTTCCTCTTTGTATCTTTCTCTAACAAATGCACATGTAGGGAAAAAAAATAAGAATTATTTAATTTTACTTATTATTACTATTTTTAAAATTTGATGAGAGAGAAGGGAACTGAGAAAGCAAGCCACCAGATTCTAGACTGGAACCAGTCAGCCATGTGGGAGTTCAGCACTGTGGCCACTATGGCACCTGCTGGTCCCTTGTAGGAAAAACTTTTAAAAGACACTATATGTATGAAAATATTTAGATTCTTGATACTGGTAGGAGTAGTATAAAAGTATACACTTCAAGTTTATCCAAAAATGGATATTAAATAGGTGCAATTTTGGGGTACTATTTGCACCTCAATAAAACTTTTAAAAATAAAAAACCTGTTTTGTTCTTTATCTTTATTCTGGACTTATTTTGGTACAAGTGTTATTATTATGTGACATAAAAAGAAATAATTTGTAACAAATATATAAATTTAAAACTTTTAAATTATTTTTTATTTAGAGAGATTTTTACTATAGGGTATGTGTTCTTGCCAGAGAGAGAGAAACAGAGAGACAATAAGTGAGAAATTGCCCACAGGAGAGATAACCATGCCATAACTCCTTTACCTCCATTCTCCTCTTGGGATTGGAGGCATGCATGCACACACCACTGGAATGAGTATTAAGCTTCCAGGTCTGAGATTTGAACCACGGTAAACTACATGAGAGTCCAGTGACAAAAATTATGCCATCTGTGGTCCCCAAACTTTTACATTATAAAGAGGTTTCTATTTCTGGTGGGTAAGTAAACTTCCCAGAGAGAAATAGAAAGAATATGAGAGATGAGAGAAGAAGTGCCCCCATGGGGAATGAGCTGCAATCTCTTCTTCATTTATCCTAGGGGGTGGGCTCTTGGGCTGGGGGTCTGCAGGTGAGGTGAGTGGGCAGCGATGGATGTCCCTGCCTTAGAATCTCTGGCTGGCCTGAGGCCTGCTGCTGGCTCTGTCTTTACTTGTCTTTCTCAACAAATTTGTCTAATTTATTGTCTCTTTTTGATAAAGATGTTTTACACATAATGAACTTGCTTACATTTTTAATGATTAATTTTATTTTATTAATTATTATTATTATTCTTTTAGATTTTCTATATGGTGTGTGTACCACAAAAGAGAGAGAACAAGAGAGACAGGCCCAGGATTCAAAACCTAGTCAACCACATGAGAGTCCAGTGCCTTAACCATGATGCCACCTGCTGGTTCGATGATTTTGTGTTTCTTTAAAATACAAACTTATTTATAAACCAAATAGGATATCCTGAGATTATATGCATCAAAAGTGGTTCAGTGTTTTAAAACTGGATCACTGTTCCTTCTTCCATGATTTTTGAAGACTGTATAAGAAAAATTAAAATTTGTTATGATTAAGACAGGCCCAATAAGTAACTGCAGACACCTGTAGGTCATCCATGCCAGTAAAAGAGCACAACTGCTCAGATGCTCCCCAAATGGCCATTCTGACTAACATTTCTTCCAAAATTTTGTCCAACTTAATTCTGTTCATTGTAAGTTATGTTAAGGTTATATTGTGACTACTTTCCATACTTCCTCTTTGATTATTTTATAAAATCAAGGACAGGGAAACACATGGTGAAGTTGAGGGGACAGAGAGGATAAAGAGGGTGATGGGAAGAAGCCAGCCTCTAAGGACAATTCACAGAGAAAACACAGAGTGGGTCAGTCATGTACTACTAATGGAGAGCTCCCTTTAGAGAAAAAGTTTTATTCTCTCTATATAATATTTTTTAGTACCACAAAAAAATATGCCTAAGCAGATGGCTTGGTGGTTAGGGTGACCGAGTTTCCACATGACCTACCACAGTTTGAGTTCTGGATCTGGAGGTTTGAAAACCATGCCAGGCATGTGTGTGAGCATGCCAAAATCCTGAGTGGAGTCTAGAGAAGGGACTGTATGCAGCATGGCCATTTCCCTAGAAGGTGATTTTCACTTTTCTTCTGTCTTTCTCCTTTCTGGTAAGCACACTTGCCCTAAGGGAAAAAGCTAAATACAAAAAAATTAAAAAAAAAAAAAAACAACACTTCAGGGGTCAGGGGTCAGAGGTGATGTGATGGTTAAGGAGCACTCCCATATGTCTGACCATGGTTTGAATCTCAGACCTATAATGTGGAAAATCATGCCAGGCATGAGTGTATGCCTACTGCCCAAATCACAGGAAGAGAATGGAGCAGAAGGGATTGTGCTGTGGCCATACCCCTGGGGAACGATTTCTGTTTGTCTCTCAATATGTCTCTCTGATGAAAGCACATGACCTATGGCAGAAGTATGTTTCAAAAAATA
This sequence comes from Tupaia tana, assembly GCA_026018925.1. Lineage (NCBI taxonomy): Eukaryota > Metazoa > Chordata > Mammalia > Scandentia > Tupaiidae > Tupaia > Tupaia tana. Next base: position 5,532,987 of record JAKSZU010000024.1, read on the forward strand.
AAAAAAGAAAATGCCTCCCAATATCATCAGGTGCTTGTGAAGAATGTTTACCTGCCAGGGACGAATAGGCTGATCAGCTTCTCCTGCAGATCCCATTTCTATTTTTTGCAGATGCATCTTATAAAGAACTTGGGCCACCACATGCACAGCATGATAGATAAAATAGCTGGGGTCAGATATTGTCATCATGTCAAAACTAAATGGTAGAAACTCTATGGAAGAATTTGGTTGGCAGTCTCCAAGTTTGCTACATAGTGGCCCAGTACGTGAGCAATTAAAAAAGTCAACCCAGAGACTACTAAAATAAAAATCTTTTGGGTATTGGAAAGGGTTGACTGTCTTGAGAAATTGTTTAAAACCAGGAATATTCCTTTTCTGGTTTGAAAGAAAAAGGCTTCCATGGAAAGAGTATGGAATGTAACTTAAAATATACAAAACATCTTCCAAATCTGAGGAGTGGAGATTTCTCATGATCCATACCTTTCCCAAAATTAAATAAGAGTATTTTTGCAATCCCATGCTCAGGATACTCCCTTCATCACCATGTATTATATAAACATTTGCAGATGACACTCTGATCCTCCTTACAGCAAGGTAGTCACGATATAAAATGACACCTTTTGTGGCAGGGAGCTTTTCTGTAAAGGCAACACAGATATCCTTTTCGGTCATCTTTGCCTTTACATCCTGGAGGAACTGCTCCCCTTGCATATCATCAGATACATAGAGTGCCACCCACGTCCAGCCAAAATGCAGCAACAAGCAGATGATTCCATAAGCCGGAGAGCTGTCCTTGGTGGCCATCTGGTAAACTGATGGAAATTGGTCTTTATTATTAAGGATGGGATCAAAAGGACCATATGTAACCTGAATAAAAAATAAAAAAAAAAAACTCGTACTTTTTTTTTATATATATATAAATAACGTTAAATACCAGGTTGGGGTCGTTTAACTAAAATTCAGACTTCTCAGTTTTTTTTGTTTGTTTTCAACTTTTACTAACATTAAGAGGTAGGGAGGGGTTATTTACAAAACTTTACAGTAAAACAAAGAGTTAAAAACCTTTTTATAAAAATTAAAAAAAAATAAACTAACCACCCTGAAGTTTCTGCATGTGAGATTTAGATTCAATATTGATCAAAATATGTGACCTCCCAAGTACATCAGTCACCTATGTACAAGTGTCTTGTACACCATATAACTGCAGGGAATCAATTGATTAAAAATTAATTAGTATATGTTATGTGTAATGAACTTAAATTTGCAAAGGCTTTCCCAGGCAGGGATCTGATTCTGCTTCTAGATAAAGGAGGAATCCTGATTAGCTATTTACCCATTGCAGACTACACCAGAGCATTTCTCAAGGCTGGCTGGATTTGCCACTGGGCCAGTGAGGTCACTGGGCACCTTTCTAAATGTTATTCAGTTTATTCACTTCACACACTAGTGTTTTTTTAAATCCTAAAAACGGAAATGTTTTGCCTATTTGGTGATGGTTAAAAGAGAATGCAAATTTTTACTCTGACCTGGTTCTCCTTGCAGTCAGAGCCCCTCACCTTGGAAAGTGTGAATTGCCCTTCTTTTTTGTAAAGAAGATGAACTGCATTTTGGATTTTGTGAACTTGTAAGTGAATGTAACATACCATCAATTTTCCTAGTTTGAATATACAATTGTAACACTACACAGTGTACATGTCCAGAAATGTGTGTATATTACCAGTGAACTTTTTGCAATTACACTTGGAACTGTATGTGTATTATTAATGCATCTGTATATGCTTATTCCTGAGCAATATTTTTGCAATTCTCGTTTATATTGTCTCTAAATAAGTGTGATTTTTATTTAGAAATATATAGAGGTTTTGAATCTGTCAAAAAATTAAAATAATCTGATTCTGAATTTAGTGTGATTTTTTTTTTAAAAATTTCCCTCTTAAACAGGGAGGAGTTAATTCTCTACCTGTTTAGACAACAGAATGGAATATTCAGTGAAGAGATTGCTTGCTGTAGAAATGATTCTATTTTGTCAATATGACCATTAGAAGACTGTTTTCAATCCCATTTTTTTGAGAAAGGACATATGACTAGTAGAGGTAACAATATCACTTCCAGACCAAAGCATGAAAGAAAAACTATAAGGTTCAATACATGCTCTATTGCCTACAGTGAAAACTGAGCTATGCATAAACTTTATAAAGATGGTTTAACAAGATGTGGGTGATTCTGCCTTCCTGGGCTGATGTGACAATGTGGATCAGAGGCTTCCTTCCCTAGATGCCAAATCTAAAATATTAAACTCTGAGAAAAAATATGTATTGAGTTTTTCATACTGTATCTTATCAACACAGCTTAAAATATATTGTCTTGAAAACACAAGCTTATAGTCTCTATGATATTTAAAAAATTTTTTTTCTACAACATAATTATTTTATGCTAATTCTATGTTTACCAGTAAAGTCTCCTGAAACTTTTATAAGACAATTTCCCTGGAAGAATCTCTGAGGTGGAGAGTTGTCATGCTGAGAGTAACTGGGAGTGCTTCCAAGAGATCCACCTGCATGGATGTGAGGAAGGGCAGAGGGATCTGGTAAACCTCACCTGGGGGAACTGAGCCATTTTGTGAGTTTGGAGGATCTCCAGGGCTCATCAATATTCCCATTACTGGGGTTTGGATGTCATGGCCATGGAAAGAAATATGTGTGAAACTTAACAAATTTTACTTTTTTTTTTTACTTTTAATTTGTCATTGAGAAAATTGAATTATGTGTGCGGGATAGTGAGAAATCACCCCTCATAAGGGATGGTCATACCAATATCCCTTCTATGTTGGGATTTCGGGCATGCAAGCACATATGCTCAGTGTATTCTTCAGGATACCAAAATCAAGACATGTGCCATACAGTCAGCCAAGTGAAATCCAGGCACATTAAACACCATATCACCAGCTGGCCTACTACAGCTCTTTTACTTTCTAATCCTTGTACTGTTAATAGTCCCATGACCCAGGAAAGAACCTGTCTCTTTTTTTCCTCTGTTTAAGGAAATTGTGTTCAAATAACCAAAAGAAGTGCTGAGGGCCTTTAGAGGTATGTAAACCCAGCTTCCATGTTTTCTTTCTTCAGATGTAAGAGGATTACATTAGGAACTATCTGATTCTCATTCCTTAACCTGACAACCCACTTACCTGTGGACTTTTGTAGAGCTCTAACAGGGTTCCAAGTTGGGCAGAAAATATTGGCATGTTTCCTGCAATAATAGCAACAGGATGTTTCTGTAACTGGCAGTTGTAGTTTGGCAGGGACTGATACCCTCCAGTGAGCAAAAATATAGCACTTTCTAAAGTTCTTTTATCATTAGGAAATGCATTGTGGAAATCATAACCAAGGGAGTGGTTGGGGAGCAAATGGGGGCTCTTATTGATCTGCTCAATGGCAAAGTAAAAGGCCAATACATATTGGTAGTTCTTCCATCGGTACCTAAACAGAGGGGACAGCATTAGGAAATACAGTCAAGTCATGCGATTTAGGGTAAATTTTGCAGCCAAGCCAAAAGACATAAAGTTATAGACCCAGGTTCCAATTAGATTCTCCCATAATGCTATACAGAGCTAGTGTGAAGAAGGTTCCCAGGGCTTTAGAAAACCTTGAATGTATTTTTCCTTCTGCTTAATCAAATCATGTCCAAACAATGAAGAGAGGTTTTGAAGGTTTTGTGAGTGAGATGAGGTGTCATTTAGCTGGATGATGACACTGTTGTCTGAACAGAGATGACTTTAAAAGAGGATCACTAATACATGGAGAAAATGACCAATTTCTTTTAGAATATGACTGAAGAATTTCCCATTTCTCCTTACCCCACAGGACTGCCCCCAGCTCTTCAGCAGAGCCCATTTCCATCTCCGACCCCTGATGAAATTGTGCACTGCGCACTTTCTTTATTCTCTTTTATACTCTTTTACCTTTTGTCTTATATTGTCATCTCCTGCCAACCCTCCACGCACCAAAAGGAGTTAGACAGGTCTAGAATCATGATTTTGAAATACCCTGGTATTATGAGTAGAGACTCCAGAAATAAGCCCCAAAACATACAAACAGCTCATCTTTGACAAAAGGTGCCAGTCAATCCAGTGGGAAAAGGGAAACCTCTTTAGCAAATGGTGTTGGAAAAACTGGGTATCCACCTGCAGAAAGGTGAATCTGAACTCCTATCTATCACCATTAACAAAAATCAACTCAAAGTGAATCAATGATCTAAACTTAAGACCACAAATTATAAAACTACTGGTGGAGAACACTGGGGAAACTGGGAGACATTAGGGTAGACAAAGACTTCTTAAGAAAGACCCCCAAATTACAGGCAATAATCGCCATATAGACAGGTGGGATTACATCAGATTAAGAAATCTCTGCACAGCAAAGCACACCGTAATTAGTGTGAATTGACAACCCTTGGAATGGGAAAGAATTTTTGTTAACTCTGCCTCAAATCAGGAACTGATAACCAGAATACACAAGGAACTCAAGCAGCTTACCCAGAAGAAAATGATTAACCCAACTAAAATATGGGATAATGAGCTGAATAAACAACTCTGTAAGGAAGACATATGAACAGCCAAAAGGCATATGAAAAAATGCTCAACATCCCTCATTGTAAGGGAGATGCACATCAAAACCACAATGAGGGACCAGCAGTTAACATAATGGCTATGTTACTGAACTCCCATATAGTCGACAGTGGTTCAAGTCCCATTCCTGGTGGCTTAAACTCATGCCGGACGTGAATGTGTGCATGCCCAGGATCCCAATAGGAGAATGGAGGAGAAAGGATTGTGGTGTGGCCATCCCCCCGGGGGTGATTTCTTGCTTTCTGTCTCTCTGTCTCTCTCTGTCTTTCTGGCGAGCGCATGCACACTATAGCAAAAACCTCTAAAAACAACAACAACAACAAAAAACACAATGACATATCAACTAACCCCAGTCAGAATGGCAAAGATTGAAAAGACAAATAATAAGTGCTGAGAGGATGTGATGAAAGGAGGACATGCCTACACTGTTGGTGGGAATGTAAATTGGTCCAGCCACTGTGGAGAATGATATGGAGGTTCCTCAAAGACCTTCAAATAGAACTACCATATGATCCAGCAATTCCACTCTTGGGTATCTTCCCAAAGAGGAGAGCACTCAGTCGCAAAAGCACTTGCACAACTATTTACATTGCAGCATTATTCATGATTGCTAAGACTTGGAACTAACCCAACTGTCCACAAACAGATGAATAGATTGAAAAATTTTGGTGCATATATTCCATGGAATACTATTTCACCATAAAAAACAAGGCACATGAATTTGATAGAAAGTGGATGAGCATGGAAGATTTGTTGCTGAGTGAAGTAAGTCAGGCTGTGAAAGAAAGACATTGTATGTCTTCACTTAACATATACCGACAGTCTGCACTCTATGGTAGAGACAGAAAGACTGGAGAATCTAAAAGCATTAAAAATTGTAATGGACACTAGAGACAAGTGGAAAGAGAGTGTGGGAGGGAAAAAGCTAAGGAAAGGAAATTTAGGAGGAAAATGGAGAGGTAAGACATTTGTGGGACACAGATAAAGTCTTTTATGTGTTGATGAGGATGTGTATAATAGTCTCAACTGGGCTGGACTGAGGTGTATATCATGCTGGGTAAAGTCCCTTCACAATCTAAATGATGTATAGCATTTTGATGTATGGTTAATAATTTTAAAAATTTATTTAAAAAGATATGACTAAAAAGTACACATATTCATTATATTCATACATTTATATATATAATATATAAATATATGTGTATTTATAAAATACAAAATAGTTTTAAGATTTTTAAATATAACATCAACAATTGGACTAAGACTGTTACTAAATATATCACCTGAAATATTTCACATTTTCTATGATGAGAACTTTAATATCATGGTCTTTTGGCAGTATTAGAATAAGTAGTACTCGATCATGAGTGAAATTCACCATGCACACACTCACCTTCATAAACCTTCTAAAATTGGTATATCCCACATTTCATATTGCTTCTCCTTAGTTCCAGAAACCATAAATAAAGCATTTTTTATTTTTCTTATATTCTGAAACATTTAAATAGCACCTTGTAGGGTCAGCCGGTGGCATGGTGCTTAAGGCTCTGGACTCACACATGGCCGACCACATTTCAAGTCTCAGACTTAGTGGCTTGATTTCTCACTTTCTCCCCACCCCTCTCTGTCTCTCTTGTGAGCACACATGCCTGTTGCAGATGAAAAACAAATTATATTAAATAAACAAGTGTTTAAATAAATAAAGTATAAATAGTAACTGGCTTGCCAGTTTTTCAACCATTTTGCACATTTCAGGTACGATTTGGTGGTTTTTTCTATATTTTATACACTATTATGTTAATTCTAAGAAAATTGTTGCTAAATACGTTTTTGTTCAAAATTAAACATTTAATTCAAATCTTCTAGCCAATTACTGGCAGCATCAAGTTGTTTTACAAATTTGTAAAAAAAAAAATTTCTCTGTAGTTAATTGGTCTTCATAACTGTTCATTTTCCTCTTGGAAATTCTCAGTTTTTAAAAGAGTATTTGCTAAAAGTATGTTTTGAGTTTTGAAAATAGCTCATTTTTTGGTTATTAAATTAGTGTTTCATATTGTCTTTAATAGTTTCTCTATTCTCTGTGTAAATATTCTTGTGTTAAATGTTAATTTAAACAAAGTGTTTTTTCTTTTCTTTTTTGAAAGGTTGTTGTCATAGTGTGTGTACCTTAGAGAGAGAGACACCATTAGAGGAAAAGAGAGAAATCACCCCACGAAAAAGGTATGGCCATGCTGCAATCCCTTCTCCTTCATTTTCTTTTTGGGATTTTGGGGCCACACTTACATGTTCCCAGCATAAGTTTGAAGCCATCAAGTTCAGGACTAAAACTGCAATCAGCCAAGTGGGAGTTCAATGACTTAATGCTCCACTATCTACTAGTCCCCAGATTTGTTAATAAAGCATGATAGACTAAAGATTTTTATGTAATCAGAACTTTTTTCTTCTGAATTGGTTGTTATGTTTTTTTAAATCACTTTTTCTTTCCTTTCTTTCTTTCTTCTTTTTTTTTTTTTTTTTTTTTTTTTTTTTTTTTTTTTTTTTTGCTATAGGGTGTGTGCACTCACTAGAGTGAAGCAGAGAAGAGAGAGATAGTGAGAGAGACAGAGAGAGAACTCATCCCCTGGGGAGAAGGTCATGCCATGATTCCTTCTCCATTCTGCTCTTGGGAGTATTTGACATGCAGGCATACCCCCTCCCTCATGTTATTCAAACAACTCAATTCAGGACTCCAACCATGTAGTCAGCCATGTGGGAAGCAGTTGCCTTAAGCTCTATGCTGAGTTAGGAGTTAGATCTCACTCTAGGTAGATAGGAGATGAGCTCTGCATAAATAAATTACTGTGGTTTTGCTTTCTGTGGTCTGGTGAATGTTCGCTCTGCCTCCATTACTAGTTCAGAGGAATTTATGATTCCCCATTGGGTGGTCTAAAATCAGACTGAAATCAGTCACTGTGTGGAGCACAAATTATGAGATTCAAGACTGGGTCTGCAACTAGAATCATGATCACATCAGAGTACAGTGCCTCGACCACTATTCCACTTGCTGACTTGTGTTAGATAAAGCTTTAATAAGACTTTTGAAAATTCTCCCAGACCTATCTGCAAACTTGTATATAATCCATACAAGTGGATTTGGCCAGAATCTCTATTACCTGTAATATTACTACTTAGTAACTTTCTATCCAATTATTCACACCTTGCTCTTTGGGTAAAATTTTTTACTTATTCTTGATATATTCAGATTTGAATGTAATATTCTTGAACTACTGTGAAATCTCATGTCCACATTTCTCATGTACATTTTTTTTTACTTTAAAGAAAGGTTTCTTTACTGTGCTGTAAAAAATATCATGAAGGGACCAGGAGGTTGCATGGTGGTTAAGGTACTGGATTCTCACATGGCTGACCACAGTACATGTCTTGAGCCTGGAAACTTGAAAATTATGACAGAAACATGTACATGCATGCCTAAAATCCTGAGAGAATAGAGCAGAAATGAGGGTGTGGCTATCATAGCTGGTTTATATATGGTGGCAGCCTTAAATATCTATGGCTTCTCTACAAAGCACACTTCTACCATCCCCTAGTCAGCAGCAAGCACCCAGAGCCAGCACTTTGATTCTAACATTTACTTCATGTCATGACCTCAGTGTCACAATATGCATGCAGGCATCACTATATGGGTCTTGGTGGCAAAAGTGCTAAGGTACCAATAATCTCACTCATTCTGAGCCTCCCAACAACTGAATATGAATATAGTGCTGATGGAGTAAACAAGAAACTATATTAATTCTCTCTTCTGTCTTGAAAGAAATGAAGGAAAACTAAAAATGAGAAAAAAAAGATGATAAAAGGGTAACAAGGCATCCTGAGTTCACAACTGTGCTCTTCTCTCATTTCTGTGCACACTGGATTATTTCCAACGCAATTAATCACACACACACTAATATCTACAACTACATTATGACACATGTATAAACACATTTACACATACATATAACCAACAACTTACATAGCTCTTGACACTACTTGAGGCGGCCTCATCAGAAAATGAAACTGGCTTACAGTTTCGTTCTCTTCTATGGTATGAAGAGGGAAAAACCCACCCAGTACCAGGTCCCCATCCTTGTAGACACTTGGCTTCAGGTATCTATGACAGCTAAACTGTGTCATCTCACATGCCGTTAGTAAAGGCTGCAGAAGTACCAAGACACTAATCAAAGGTAATGGCGTGTCTGATCTCTCCCAACACAGATAAATAGCCATATGTGTGGGAGCTGAGGAGGAGATGAAACTGGATTGTGTCTGCAGGCTCAGCCCTCTGTTGGGAGAATCAACTCTGTGGAAGGCACAGAGGATTCTCACTTCCACTGTCTCCCTTCAACCTGTACAAAATGTGTTCCAGACTGGCATGGCAGACAGGGACATAACTAGAACTTTTAAAAAGGCATTTCTACAGAAGTCATGGTCCTGAGACTTGTGCTTTTATCTGAACAGCTCTGGTTTCCCTGTCTTTATTGTTTCACTTAAGTCCCAACCAGGGACTCTGGGAATCTCTCTGCCCTGGGGCTCTGCACCTGTCACCTTCCATTTTAGTGAAAAATAATTTGGGAAAAACATGTTTTGCACTGTTTTTCTTCCCCAGACTTTATGATTTCATAATGGCCAGGTAAGGCTTTGGGGACCATCCTATCCTGAGACAACAAGTTTTGTATTTTTGTGACTAAGAGAGGCCAAAGTATCTGTATCATACAACTGCTCTTATAGTTTGGACTTTTAAAAATGGTGTTAAAATATACAAAAGTTGGAGTAGCAGGTGGCATAGTAGTTAAGGCACTGGACTCCCACTTGCCTGACTATAGTTTGAACCCTGGACCCTGGAGTTTAAAACTCATTCTGAGCATTTGTGCATGCATACAAAAAATCCTGGAATGGAGGAAAATGGAAAAGAAATTGTGGTGTAACCATCTTCCTTAGGGGGTGATTTTTTACTTTTTCTCTCTATTTGGCAATCACATGTGTGTCCTATAGCAAAATATCTCTCTAAATTAAAAAAAAAAATAAATCCACAATGACCTAATTCTGTATGAAACCTTAAAAAGGAGGGGAAGGAATAATATCAGTCATCGGTGACTTTCTCACTAGTGTACAGAAGGCATTTCATTGCTATGTCCAATATCACTCTAAGGTCTGCAACACCATCATGGCACAAATGAGCCTTATAACTTACAAAGAAGTAGGATGCTTTCTAGAGAAAATTAGATTTTTCTTAAATTCCAATGTTCCATAAAATTAATCCAGTACCCCTAAGAATAATATCCTCTGCTCTGTCCACTGATAATTCAGGTGTCAAGTGCTCATTACATGATTTAATATGTAATAACTAAAAATAACTCTATTCTTAACCCAACATTTATCTGTTACATTTTTTTCTCTTACTGTCTTTATATAAAATATTCTTGAAAAATTTTCAAGACTTGTTATTTATTTATTTTTGTACTTCTATGTTTTGATTTTTATAAAAATATGACATTCAGAAAGATATTTGAACTGATGTAAACTTTGAGTGATGGCTTAATTAACCCATTTAGCATTATTACCAGGGTCGGCAGGTGGTGTGGTGAAGTTGTTGTACTTCCACATGGCTGACTGCAGTTTGAGTTCCAGACTTGGCAACTTGCTTTCTCAGTTTCCTTCTTTCGATTTGGTCAAAGTTAAGAAATCATAATAATAAATAAAATAAAATATAATATAATAAAAGGATTAGAAACAACATATGTATTAACTCACAATTTGTTTCTGTGGTGAGAAAACAACATCTACTTTCAGAGAATTATTCAGGTACACAATATAATGTAATTAATTGCACTGATATGATGTACATTAGAATATTTGAACTTATTCCTCTTGTCTAACTGAAATGCTATTTTTTTTGATCAATGATTAAATTTAAATTTAATTTATTTTTTTAGAGTGAATTTTGCTATAGGGCACATGTCCTTGCTAGAGAGACACAGACAGACACAAACCAAGAAAGCAACTCCAGGAGGATTGTCACACTGCAATCTCTCTATTCTCTCCTCTATTCTCCTCTTGGGATTTTAGACAAACACACACATGTGCCTGGCATGAGTTTTAATCCACTGGGGACAGGACTCAATTCGTGGTCTACCTGGGAGCCCAGAGACCTAACCATTACACCATCAGCTGATTTCTTGACCAATATTTTTAAAACCTGGCTACTCTCAACCTGTAGTAGCTGTCATATTATTCTCTGCTTCTGTGAATTTTAGTTTTTAATTCTCTACTTACATGTAAGATGATGAGGTGTATGTTTTTGTGTACCTGAATTATTTCAATCAGCAAAATGTCCTCCAAGTTTATCCCTGTTGTTGAAATAACAAAATACGTTTTATCACTTTTAGGGTCCATGTAATAACCAGAGACTGAGGGAGAGAGAAACACTTTCCAATGGAGCTTCATCATGCTTTGACCCCTTCTCCATTTCTCCATTCTGTCAGGATTTCAGGAATGCACACCCATATACATAGTGTGCTTTTTAAGTCATCAAAAATGGGATTCAAATCATGGTCACTTATGTGGAACCCTGATCTCTTAAACATTAGGCTATGAAGCTGATATGCAGAATTCTGTTTTAAAGGTTGGATAATATTTTATTGTATACATATATAAAAGGTTTTCTTAAAAATATTTATTTAATTTATTTTTTAATTTAATTTCCTATTGGACATGTGCTCATTAGAGAGAAACAGCAAGAAAGAGAGGGAAAGTGAGGGAGCAAGCTGACAGTTCTGGGACTTGAACTGTGATCAACCATGTGGGACCAGCACCTCAAACACCACAGCACTTGCTGGTCTCTGTAACACGTTTTAATCCATTTGTGTGTAATAGTTATGTTAATGTCTTATCATGACTATTAAGAATAAATTTACAATGAATGTAGAAGCATGGATATATTTGATATATTAATATTATAGTTTTTACACATAACCAATTGTGTAATTCATAAGTCACATGGTAGTACTATTTTTAATCTTGTGAAAAACCTTAGAAAACTATTTTCCACTGTGTTTAACCAATTTATATTTTTACCAGCAATGTTCAATAGTTCTCTTTCCTTCTTGTATTTATTGAATTGTATATTTTTAAGAATAGCTATCTTAAGAAGTGTGAGGTAGGGGCTGGCAGGTGGTGTGATTGTTGAGGCACTGGACTTTCACATGGCCGACTTTGGCTTGAGTCCTGGAACTGGTGGCTTGCTTTCTCTCTTTCTTTTTCTCTCTCTCTCTGGTCAAACTAGAAAATAATAACAACAAACAAGTAGATAAAATAAATAAAAACGTTTTTTAAGCAAAAGAGACATGATGTGGTATTTCACAATTGTTTTTATTATTTTCCTAATAATTAGTGATGTCAAGTGTTTATTCATGTACCTATTGGCCATTTGTATACTTTCTCCTGAAAAATTTCTATCCAAGTCTTTTGCACTTTTGCCCCTCAGTTATTTGTTTTCTAAATATTAAGTTTTTTTATTCATTTTGAATATTAACTTTTTAAGTAATATATAACTATCATGCCAATGATTATGCAGTTCTTCAAATATGTTTTTATTTAATTTGTTGGACAGAATCATTTTAGTTTTATATAACTTTGTTTATTATTATTTTTCTTGTTTTTTCATCTTAAGATATATAAAAGTAGTACAGGGCCAGCAGGTGGCATACTGTACAAGGCGCTGGACTCCCACATGGTCAACCACATTTGAGTCCTGACCCGGTGACTTGAAGCTCATGTCAGGAATGTGTGTGTGTGTGTCCAAAATCCATATAGAAGAAGTGAGGAGAAGGGACTGCAGCATGACCATTCTCTGTGGTGATGATTTCTCACTTTCTCTTTCAGTGCTACTCTTTCTCTCCAGTGAGTGCATGTACCTTATGACAAAAACATAACAAAAAAAGTTACACATGGGGCCAGCAGGTGCCATGCTGATTAAGGCACTAGACTCCCACATGGCCAACTGGTTTGAGTCCTGGTCTGAAAATCACATGCAGTGCATGTGTGTATGTGTGTGTTTGTGTGTGTGTGTGTGTGTGTGTGTGTGTGTGTGTCCAAAACCCTGAGAAGAGAATGGAGGAAAAAGGATCACACTGGACACATCTGTATGTGTCCAAGACTCTGGGAGGAAAATGGAAGAAAAGAGATTGCAGTATGGCCATCTCCCAAATTCGGTGATTTCTCACTTTCTCACAGTCTCTGTCATCCTCTCTCTCAAGGGAGCACACCCACCTAAGGCAAAACCCTCAAAAAATAGGGTAATAAAATTAGACCCTCTTTAGGCAACAGATAAAAGTTTTAAATTCCAAGGGCCAGCAGGTAGTGTAGTGGATAAGGTGCTGGACTTCCATATGGCACACTGGGGTTTGACTCCTGGATCTAGCAGCTTGAAACTCACACAGAACACATGTCCAAAATCCCAAGAGGAGAATTGAGAAGGGATGGTGCCATGACCATTACCCCTGGGGGGGTGATATCTCATTTTCTGTCTCTCTGTCTCTTTCTCTCTGGTGAGCACGCTCACCCTATAGCAAAAATCTCCTTCAAAATATGTTTAATTACACAATTATAATGTAGCATTAAAATTAGCTAATATATCTACTTAGCACAGTAAATAATAATATTTTAATAGAGACCGAGGAGACATGTGTAAGAACTGGGACAATGAGATAGTGTGTGAGAGAGAATGAACTCAACTCTGAATATAGAATAGTCAAGTGTGAACTTAGTACCATGTAACAGCGTGGAGGTCAGTAGATAGCAAATTACATTACATAACTTTAGGGTTAAGAGGGATTTTGCTTAAATCCACCTACCTTGATTTCATAGAAAACAAACAAACCTTGTTAAAGTTTGGGAAGCCTGATTAAATTTTGGTCAAGCAGAGAATCTTTGTCAATACAGACAGAATTATTTTAAGAATGGGCCAGCAGGTGATGTGGTGGTTAATGTGCTGGACACCCACATGGCCAACCATGGTTTGAGTTCTGAACCTAATGACATGGTTTCTCACATTCCATCACTCTCTCTTTCTCTCTGGTCAAAATAAAAAAAAATAATAATAAAAAATAAATTTAATAAATAATTATTTAAAAAGAAAAAAAATAAGAATTATTTAAACAAAATTTAAAAATGTTTTAAAACTAATTGAGTTCATTCTCTCTCACACACGGCTATTTAAAACTATTTTAAAGCAATCCTGCAGCTAACCCTGTAGTTTAAGATTGAGACTCAGCAGCTTATAAATCACACTGGGTGCCTCTGCATGCATGCCCAAAACCTGAGGAGAATATGGATGGCTATCCTCTCTGGGGAGTGATTTCTCATTTTCCCTCACTGTGTCTCTTAAGTAAACATACATGCCTATAGCAAAAACTTTTAAAAATTTAAAATATCTTAATAGTAAAAACAACACCATATATGAACTGTTTAGAAATATTAAATTGGGAGTACAGATGGTGGACAGCAGTAAAGCAGAATGCTCCATGAAGGTGACTTACCTGGAAATATTTCTGGGGTTTATGCATAGAGACCTACTCGGGTATGCTGAGCATATGTGTGCTGTGGTTCAAGGCTGGCTGAGTGTGAGAATTATTCATGATACCAAGACTCTCTTGAGGGTGATATCTGTCTCTTTCATGGAAGAAAAACTTTTTGTAAAAGAACTGAATCCTCTAGAAAAATAAAAATATTTATATAATTAAATAAGAATATTTATATACTTAAATATTTAAGGCCTCCATGACCAGCTGGCAATGAGTGTGAGTGGCATTACCTTTGCACTCAGTATGGCAAAGATGGTGGGCCAGAACAGCACTAGAGCCACCCCTGAGGTGTGCCAGGCCCTGTTCATCTGGTACTGCATTTACTTTGATTGAAAGCAATGGAGTGACCTCAAGTTCTAGAACAGGCTGTAACAATGAAGAAAGAAACAGAAGTTTGCCAAGGAAAGAACTGGGCTTTTCTAGTTACCTGAACTTAAAGATGCTAAAGCAGTTCAGAGTTTTCCCTAAAGAAATTCAGCGTGCTAAAGAGTTGCTGGCCCAAGATGAGTAAGAAAGGTGGCAGACTGTCTGACCAATGTCATTGCTGTGTGTGGACAACCACAACAGTTTCCTCAGGTGCTGTAGCAGAAACTGCCACCTCTCATGTTCCAGATGCTGCTAACCAAGCTCCCCAAAACCAACTGGAGAATTTTTTAGAGATTTTTTTCCAAAGGGTGCCTGTACTCACTGAGAGAGAGAGAGAGAGAGAGAGAGAGAGAGAGAGAGAGACAGACAGTGAGAGAGAAAGTGAGAAATCACCTCCCAGCATGAATGTCCATGCATGCCACAATCCTTCCCCTCCATTCTACTCTTGGGATCTTGATCATGAACATATTTACACCTTGCATGAGTTTCAAGCCACCAGGTCTGGGACTCGTACCATAGTTGACCATGTGGGAGTCCAGCCAGGTAACAGCTGTGCTGTTTGCTGGCTACCATCAGAGTATTTTAAGCATTCAGAGCTTGACTGAAAATGACTTGGAGTGAGACATGAAGATCAACATAATAAAATCACAGTTAATTATATTTAAAAAATCCTGAACTTGGAAGTTGCTCAGCTTTAGAGAATAAGGGGAAATATGCTTGTTATAGGACTACCCTGTGCTGAAATCTACCAAAGAGATTGTTTATTTTGTGTAGATCTAAGTGTCTGTTTTATTCATTTTCCCAGTAAAAAATGTATTTTGATAGAAAACTTCTCATTTTATAAATACACTCATGAGTTACCAAGATACCATAGGTTTCTTTTATCCCTAAAATAAGCAATAAAAATATACATATAATATGAAATATTTGCCTCCCCCCAATAAAGGGGAGGAACAAGTGAAAAGAGCTTTTTTATAATTATTTTATTTGTTATTGTTATTTAAAAAAAAATTTCTGTAGGACATGCACATTTATCAGAGAGAGAGCAAGCAAGAGAGGGAGAGTGTGAGAAAGCAAGCCACCATGTCTGGGACTAGAACTGCTCTCTACCATGTGGGACTCCAGTGCCTTAACCACCATGTAACCTGCTGGTCCTGAATGCAGTTTTTTTTTTTTTTTTTTTTTTTTTTTTTTTTTTTAAATACCGAACAGTTTTAGTATAAATTCAAAAATTGTGTAGACACTTGTGTTTATGAAAATTGCATATTAAAGTTTCTGAGAGACCATTTCTCCCCATTTACTCTCAGACATTAAAAATAAAATTAATGCATGTAAAATGCCCTGAAGGGTGCCACTGAGCTATGACTGCTGGTCCCAGTAGGAGAGCTCCCGAGCAATCACCACCATCCTCAGCATCTCCAAGAGGGCAGGCCTGGGGAGAGCAAGACACCTGGTACACCACAGCCTTCACCACCAGCTTATTTCTGCCCCTGGCAACGTGAGCTCCAGGAAGTGGCTGTGCCCTCTGGCAGGGGTTGTGACAGGCAGCAGGTTCCTGTTAGACAGGCTGGTGCAGAAAGGGGGCAAGGGAGAAGGATGGAAGAAAGCATAGAAGAGGAGGGGGACAGCTATGAGTGATGATGGATGACCAGAACTACAACTAGGAGGTGGCCTTGTAAGGTTTTCTGCAGCCACTGCCACCTCCACCACCCACTTTGTTGACTTCAGTCCTGCCTGAGAGTTTTCAGGGGGCATTGCTGGTGGTGTCAGCTGTCTCTGTGGATAGGAAAGGCACAAAGGAGGGGCTCTCAATGGCATCCCCACCACCACTGGAGGCCAAGTGGGTGATGATGATGTTAAAGAGCTGCCACTTGGCTGCAGCCAAAGCAACCCCACCCCAGCTCTACTATCAACTTCAACACCTCCACCTCCAAGCTCTTAATGAATATCACTATTAAAGATTACAAGAGCACATACTGGGGCTTCAGGTCCCTTAGTGGTTAGGCCCTGGAAGTTTATATGATCGACTGTGGTTCAAGTACCAGACACAGCACGTTGAAATTCATGCCAGACATGTGTATGTGTGCCAAAAATCTTGAGAATAGAATAAAAGTGAAGAAATTGCAACATGGCCATCTCCCACAGAGGGTGATTTCTCACTTTCTGTGTCTATCTTTTTTCTCTCCCTGGCAATCAAACATGTTCTGTAGAAAAAAATCCCTCTCTAAAAAAAAAAAAAAATTCTGGACAAAATTGGATAGTGTCATAGATGAACTTTTAATACAGAATCCGATGACTTTATCCCTATATCCTATGAATAGATATACAGCTGTGTGTGTGAGTGTGTAAGCCAGCAGAACTGGAACAGATGTATAGTGATCTGATTTAAAAGATTACTTAGAGCAACCAGCAGATGGTGTAATGGTTATGTTGCTGGACTCCCATGTAGTCTACTGTGGTTCAAGTCCCAGACTCTGGCTTAAACTCACACAGAGCACGTGTTCATGCCTGCCCAAGATCGTTAGAAGAAACTGGAGAAGAAGGAATTGAGGCATGGCCATCCCACCTGAGGGTGACCTCTTGCTTTCTCTCTGTCTCTCTCTGTCTTTCCAGTTAGAGCATGTGCCCTATAGCAAAAAACTAAAAAAAAAAAGATTTATCACTTAGCATTTCAAAAGAGTTGCATGCCAGTCTTACAGATCTCTATACTGAAAGATTTAATATAGCTCTTAGACAATACATGGGAGCATCACAGAGCATTGTGCCTCTTTTCCTATATACGAAAAAGCTTTACATTGAAACCAGCTTAACAAAGACTTAAAAGGTGGCCTTATAAAGCTGTTCATGGAACATGTTGAGAAAAGCATATTTACAACAGAATGGCTTTACTTTTAGAAGCCCAGACAACACCATCTCAGGTCACATCTTCTACTATGGCAAATATCAAGCAGGCCTGTATACTCTCAGACCAGAATCAGTTCAGATGGCTCCAACTCTGTTTTCTAAATTTATCTCTAACCTTTTCCCTGTGGCAGTAGAACATGGACTTTCTGAATATGCTGCTCAAGATCAGAAACTTCAAAGAGAACTTAATTCAGAGTGATTTTACAGGAGGTGACAAGTCCCAGAAGAGAGCTGGGGGTGAGTTGGCTTGTAACAGTTCATCAGCATATGCAATTCCAGGGGGAACAGACAGTGAACGTACTAAATGTAATTTCCTTCTGAAAAAGAGGATGCACCAAAGCTGCAGAGAGTGTACTCAGTGCACAGTGGGGGCCTCAGATACTCAGGAACTCTCACAAAGCTATTTTTGATATAGGGCACATGTGCTTGCTAGAGAGACAAAAAGTGTGAAATCACACACACTCCCCCACCCCCCGAGGATGGTCATCCCACAATCCCTTCTTCTCCATTCTCCTCTAGGGATTTTGGGTACACACACACACACACACACACACACACACACACTCCTGGTGTGAGCCTCAAACTGCACAGTCTGGGACTCAAACTATATTTGACTATGTTGGAGTCCAATGATGTATTCATTATGCCATCTGCTGGTCTCCAAATCAGTTCTTACAAGGGGACATTGGACATATTACTTTTGTGTTTAATTTTAAAAAACAACTGAAAATGGGAGGTTGAGTAGTGATTAAGACACTGGACTCTCAAATGGCCTACCATGGTTTAAGTCCCAGACCTAGTGGCTTAAAAATCACACCAGGCATGTGTGTGCACTTGCTTGAATTCTGGGAGAATGGAGAAGGGATTGTATCATGGCTATTCCCCCGGGTGATGATTTTTCACTTTTCCTCTCACTGTCTTTCTGTCTCCCTCTCCTGCAAGTACACACTGCCTATGACAAAAATTTTAAAAATTAAAAACGAACAAACAAACAAAAACAGAAAACAAAGGAAAACAAAACAGGGGTGGGCAGTTGCCATGGTGGTTAAAAAGCTGGACACCCACATGGTCAAATTTAGCTTGATGACCTGAACCAGTGGTTTGCTTTCTCACTTTCCCTCCCTTTCTCTTTCTTTCCTTCTCTGGTCAAATTAGAAGCATAAAAAATTAAGTAAGTAATTCTCAAAAACAAAGAAAACAAAAAATTGCTACTAGACATGTGGATGATTTTGAAATGGTACAATTTTAATTAGTTTATCTACAGATTCTGTGAGGACCAAGCATCTAGGAAAGTGATCGCCAACAGACAAAATCAGCAGCTTCCAAAAATATAAACACAGAAGGATAGCAGCCTGGAAAGCTTGAACTTCAGGATGGTCCACACTGTACAACCACTGGCACAAAAGATCTTTAAAGAAATTTTAGTAGCTGAACTTGTGGGCATTTTTGAAGCATATACTTTTTTGTTTGATAAGATAAACACAAGCCAAGATTTTCACATGTCAAGATATTTTTTGCTTTAAAATCAAGCAGATAATTACAATACAGTATTTTTCAGCCATAACCAAAATAACCTCTTTAAAAGAGTTGGTTTTTGTTTAGCATTATAAAGACTTTTAAAGGAAGATAACTTGACTTTTGCAAACCTTTTTGTCCCATCCGTTTACAATGCTTTTGTACTCTGCATCTTGAACATTGTGCACTTTGCAACTATGTGGCTATGTTTTCAAACTCAAAAATGCTTCCTAGAAGTTTATGGAATCCCAAGTAACACAGCAAAATGTCTGTGTGGCTATGACA
The DNA here is from genome assembly GCA_026018925.1 of Tupaia tana. NCBI lineage: Eukaryota > Metazoa > Chordata > Mammalia > Scandentia > Tupaiidae > Tupaia > Tupaia tana. The sequence goes on from JAKSZU010000024.1 coordinate 5,552,301, forward strand.
GGATGCTAATTAAGTGGGAAAACAGAAGCATGTTATGCATTGGTTAGATGGTCCCTTGCCTCACTAAGGCATATTTGTGGTGATGCTGGGGACCAGCTCTCATAGAGCATTTCTGTTCCCTCTGTTGATGAATGTGTACTTCCCAGTTGTTGTAGTCTCTGCAGTACTGTAGCTTAGGGATGGGCAGTACTTGAGCAGTGAAGTTGTCTCTGTAATGTTGATAATTATTATTACTTTACTTGTTTATTTTAGGTTTTTGCCATAGGGTTTGTACACTCACCTAAGAGAGAGAAAAGGAAAGTGAGAAATCATCCCTCAGGGGGAATGCCCATGCTGCAATCCCTTCTCCTCCAATCTCTTCTTGGGACTTTGGGCTAGCACAGACCTGGTGTGATTTTCGAGCTGTCAGCCAAGCACTCGAATCATGGCCATGTGCTAATTCAGTGCCTTAACACCACACTGGCCTACTGGCTATAATATTATAGTAGTGGTCTTGACAGCTTGCTTTCTCACTTTCCCTTTCTCTGTTTAAAAAAATAAATGAATAAAACAAATTGTTCTTTTAAAATGTCTATGAAGCTTTTTTTCTTTTTAAATAATTATTTATTTATATTTGTTATTTTTTAATTTGACCAAGGAGAGACAAAGAGAGAGAGAGAGAGGAACAGTGATAAAGCAAGCCACAAGTTCAGGACTAAAACCATAGTTAGCCATGTGAAAGTCCAGCACCTTAACCACCAAGTCAGCTGTTGTCCCCTTTTTTTGTTTATGAAAGGCAACCAAATATAGCTGTCTCAAGGGAAAGTATTTTTCTTCTTCTACAGCAAGTTCCATTTCAATATAAATTTATCTGTGTAATTTGTTTATATTGTGGTTCCATGATATTTGTCTATTATTGCTGTATTACAGTTTCATAATATTTGTTACTGTCAGGTAATATTATTGATAGTTATTCCCAGTGCCTTAATTCATAAATTGTTTGGTTAATTCTATACGTATATATTTTTGATGTTTAGATAAATGTTAGAATAATTTTGGTCCTTTTTCTTTGAAAATGAAACATACTGTAATTTTGGTGAGATGCCATTAAATTTATAGATGAATTTTGGGAATTGGTCATTTCGTAAAGATAAATTTTCCTTATCTGTGTACATGTTATGTAATTTCAAGTCTTTTCATATCCCTCAATACACTTTTATTTTCTCATATAGTCTGCATATTTCCTTTTAGAAACATGTGGAGGGCCAGCAAGGTGGAGTGGTGGTTAAGGTGGCTGGACCCCACATGGCTGATAGCACAGTTCAAATTCCAGACCAGATGACTTGAGAAACACAATAGGCACTTGTGCGTATATGTCCAGTATCCTGAGAAAAATGAAAGAGGATGGACTGCTGTGTGGATCAGCCCCCCTGGGGTTGCTTTTCCACTTTTTTCTCTTTCTTTTTCTATGTTTCGCAGATGGGTGCCGGTACCCTATAGCAAATTTAAAAAAAAATGAATATGTGAGATAAATCACGTGTCTTCTTTTCATAACTTATGGTGTGTTTTGCACTTTTTGCTGAATTGGGCCTATAAGATCTAAAATAAGGCTCACCCTTAGAAGCACTTCCTCTACAGTTTCTCATTCATCTCTTCCTTATTGACCTCTTCTTGACACCGTCCCTTGGTTTCAGATGTTTGGATTAATGCCACTGTCAGCTCTTTCCATAATACTAATGTATGTGCATTTGTTTGAGTTTATGCTTTTGGCATGTGATTGGGTCATTATATTATGTGTCTTCAGATTCCAATTTCCCAAAATGTATGTAACTGACACTCCAATTTTGGTTCTAAGAGTATACGTTGTTCCACATTTATTGATGCTGTTTATTTTATTTTATTTTGTTTTATTTGGTCTTATTTTGCATTTCTCCATTTACTAATGATGTTAAATGTTTTATACATTTATTGAACATTTAAAAATCTCCTTTGTGAAGTATCTATCCAAGGGTATAGATACTTTTTTTCTTTGAAAGTGTTTGGGTTTTTTTCTAACTAAAGAGGTTAATTATCTGGTTCAGAGGAGGAAGCAGGAGGATCACCAGTTAGTAAGAGCCTGGTTTCTTTCTTGCTTTTTTTTAGGTTTTGCTAAATGGATGAAAAATATGGGATCCAAGTTTGATAAAACTGGCCGAAATGGTATAGCTTACAAAAAACAATTCAAGTAACTTTGACTGTTTTATTTAAGTCTTAAAATAGGTCTCTGGCATGAACTGTTTCAGCATCTTTAAGGTCAGGTAACTTTGAAAGGCCGGCTCTCTCTTTGGCAAGTTTCTGTTTCTTTCTTCTTTCTCACAGCCTAGGATCGATCACTCCATCTCATGCAGGTGATGTAACTGTAGTACCAGATGAGCAGGCCTGGACACCCCAATGATGTTGATGCTATTCCAGTCCTCCATCTTCACCCACTGGAGTATAGATGCAGTACCTGCACTGGCACAGCAGGTCAGCCAGAAACCTTGGTGCAAAACATGTTGTTCAGACTGGTTGCCAGTCAGCCAGGGAGGCAGAAGGTCTTAACTTTTGAATTATATAAATATTTGTGATCACTTTATTTTTTGTCTTTATTTTTATTTTTCTATAGGATTAAGTTTTTTTTAAAGATTTTTTTCTTCCATGAGAGACAACACCTTCAAGAGTGTCTTGAGGCCTTGATTCATTCTCACCTCAGCCAACTGTGGAGCACAGCACACATATGCTCAGCATACTCAAGTAGGCCTCCATTTCATTTCTTGAGTCCCAGAAATGTTTCCATGTACATACATTACCGTCATGGTGCATTGTGTTTTACATTGTGCCACCATCTGTCCTCTCCATGGGGAATCCTTAAACTCTTAGAAATAGTGGTATTTTACTATTAAAATATTTTTAATTTTTTTTGTCTCTAGATTTTTGATATAGGTCATGTGTGCTTGCTGAAGAGACATAGAAAGAGGGAAAATGAGAAATCATGTCCAAGGGGGATGGCAGTTTTTCCTCCACTCTCATCAGTATTCAGGGAACAAGTAACCAGTTTGTTTTTCAAGCTGTTGGATTTGAAACTCAAACCACAGAATCGGCTATGTGAAATCGTGCACTTTAACCACTCTTTCAACTATTGGCCAAAATATTTATAATTTTGTTTAAATAGTTCTGTCTGTATTGAGAAAGATTCTCTGATTGACAATAATTTAGCCAGGCTTCTTAAACTTTACCAAGATCTTTTTGTGGACTTTTCTATGAATTCAAGGTAGGTGGGTTTGAGTACAATCCCCCTTAGAACTAAGGTTACCTCATAGTGATATGCATTCCACTGACCAGCACCTTGCTGCATGGTGCTAAATTCACAGTGGTCCATTCTATATTGAGTGTTGAGTCCACTCTCTTACACAGTCTCATTGTGCCAGTTCCTGTACCTGTCTCCATGGTCTCTAATAAAATGCTATTAATTACCGTGCTTTACTAGGTAAGTATATTGCATAGTTTTTAACACTACATTACTGCATTCAACATTTTAAAAAGGAATTGTTTTGAGAGAATTTTCTTATCAGACATGTGCTTGCCAGAGAGAGAGACAGAAATTGAGAAATCATCCCTCAGGATAATGGCCATGCCACAATTTCATTTCCATTCTCCTCTCAGGATTTTTGACATGCAGAAAATGCACTCAGCATGAGTTTCAAGCCCCTGAATTCAAGACTCAAACTGGTTTGCCATGTGTGAGTCTGTCTAGTGCCTTAAGAAGTATGCCACCTGCTGGCCCTTGAAACTTAAAATTTTTATCTGCTGTTTAAAAATGTTCAGGATTTGTTATTTTTTAATAAAGCTTTGAATAAAAAAAAATTATAGTTAAGGCACAGAGTGATGCTGTGTATGCTGAATTGAGAGCTATCTAATATTTTAAAATATATTTTAATTTATTTTATACATTCAATTACTATACATCAGTTAGCTTGTAAAGTGAATTTTCCAACATGAATACATTTCACATAAGTCCACTTGAGGATACTGTACACATTATCAGCACAGATAATAATCCATTTCTGTCTCATAAATTTTATAAACTATGCTTCATATGAGAGCTATTCAATATTTAAATTTATTTCTTTCAACTCTTACAAACTGTCAGTAATAGATTATAATTTTCCTGGCTTTTACAATATTTTGCATTATATCTTGTTTATTTCCATTTATGGTTTTTGTTTACCACTGGGGAATTTATAATGCTTGATATTCACTTGAAGTTGACTAGTTTAATTCTGTTTTTTCACAATTAAAATTGTTATATGTTTTTGTAGTGTTTTTTTTTTTTTAACATTTTTGCCATAGGGCACATATGCTTTCCAGAGAGAGACAGATAGAAGGAAGGTGAAAAATCACCCCCTGAAGGGAATGGCCATGCTGTAATCCCTTTTCCTCCATTCTCTTCTCAGAATTTTAGGCACATATGTACATGCACCAGCAGTGATTTTTTAAGCCACAAAGCCCAGGACTGAAGCTGTCCCAAATCTGGGACTGGAACTTCTATCAGCCTTGTGAGATTCCAGTACCTTAAATATCATGCAACCTGATGGTCCTGTTATTACTAGATACATTCTAGCCTCCACATATAAGTAAGACCTATAACATTTGTGTGCCTGGCTTTGCAGTTATAAAGGAAATAATTCTAAAATTTGAAAAAATGTACAAAGGATACTGAATGGTCCAGGCAATCTTAAATAGACAATGAAGCATAACAAAAAAAAAAAAAAAAAGTTGAAGGAGCGTTTAAGTGCACTTCAAAACTATATGAACAAAAATAACATGGGAATGGCAAAAATATAATAACAGAAACAGACATAAAACTCAAATTAGCAGAAAAGAAAAATATAAATGATCACTTTTTATACTCAACTGACTTCCTTTTTAAAAAGGAGTCATTTTATTAACTTTATTATTTTATTATTATTATTATTATTATTATTATTATTAATTTGACTAGATGAAGAAAGAGAGAGAGAGGGAAAGTGTGAAAGCAAGCTGTCAGGTCTGGAACCCAAGTTACAGTCAACCACATGGAAGTCCAACTCTCAACCATCATGCTACCTGCCAGCCCCTTGTTTTCAACCATGATGCAAAGAACATACACTGGCGAAGAACATTACTTCAATAAATGGTGCTGGAGATAGTGGATATTCATGTGAGAAAGAATCGATTACAATCTTAAATGTAAGGCATAAAAGTATAGAAGAAGGGAACCAGCAGTTAGCATAATGGCTATGTCACTGGACTCCCACGTAGTCGACCATGGTTCGTGTCCCGGACCCGGTGGCTTAAAACTCACACCGGGCACGTGTGCATGCATGCCCAAGATCCCGAGAGCAGAATGGAGAAGGGATTGCGGCGTGACCATCCCCCCTGGGGGGTGATTCTCACTTTCTGTCTCTCTGTCTCTCTCTGTCTGTCTGGTGAGTGCACGTGCCCTATAGTGAAAACCTCTCCAAAAAAAAAATTATATAAAAAAATATATATATATATATATATATATATATGGAAAAAATAGGGAAAATGCCTTAGGTATTGATTTGTCTGAGCATAGGTTTGTTGAAGAAGACCTAAAAACCAGAGGCAACAAAGCAGAAAGAAAAAACTGATAGTATACCAAATTAAATTTTTTTTAAGTTTTTTATGCATTAATGTATTTTAAAAATTTTTTATATACATTCAATCACATTGTTTAGCTTACAACGTGAACATTTCAATATGTGAACATTTCTCCTCAGTCCTGTTGATCAAAATATCTTCAACCGATAACACCACACCTCCCCATCCCATCAATGCTCTACCTCTGTATCCCTTCTCCAAATGTCCTTCCTTGGGCAAACTGAAATATTTCTGAACAGCAAATAATCAACAGGGTGAAGAGACATTCTGCAGGAGAGGGTAAACTTATTTTCAAGCTATTCATCTAATGAAGGATTAATAGTAAGAGCATATAAGAAGCTCAATAAACTCAACAGCAATAAGAAAAAAAAATAGCCCTGGTTACAAAATTAAGTCAAGACATGAGCAAACATTTCTGAAGACATGCGATAGGATAGCCCACTTCCCAGCAAGGGACATTGAGGCCAAGAAACGACTGCCCCTCAGCTCACACCAGGTTCCAAAGACTAGGACCTCACCTTCTTTAAAGGTAGGCAGGGCCTCAATTTTTCAATTTTTTCCTTCTTTGCTATTTCTTTTTGATTTGTTAATTCTCTCCTCCCCCTTGTCCCACAGACCAGACTGGTCCTTGCCCTGCAGGACTTCTCCTGTCCCACCTATAGCCCACTTCCCAGCAAGGGACATTGAGGCCAGGGCACGACTGCCCCCAGCCCACACCAGGCTCCCAAGACTAGGACCTCACCTTCTTTTTCTTTAATCTCCTCTGTACTCTTTTCTTTCCTCTTGCATTATCCTCTCTTCTTCATCCTCCACTCTTCCTGAGGGATTTGACAGATCTCGAATCCCAGTTCTGAACTTCCATAGTATATTGGAAGGTTCCTGGAATCCTTGGCAATACTTAACCAACTGTGATTATCTAGAATATAGTAGTACTCCTCTTAAGATCACATTACTAAAAACATCAGGAGAGGTACTTCTGCACACATCAATTCACAGAAAAGGGATACATGCTTGCTCCTAGTCGAAGAAACTTTCTCCTAAGAGATATTCAAAAGTGAATACATCATTGGGACCAGCAGTTAGCATATGGCTATGTCTCTGGACTCCCACGTAGTCGACCGCAGTTCGCGTCTTGAACCCAGTGGCTTAAAATTCATGCCGGGTGCGTGTGCGTGCGTGCCCAAGATCCTGAGGGAAGAATGGAGAAGTGATTGTGGCATGGCCATCCCCCCGGGGGGTGATTTCTCACTTTCTGTCTCTCTGTCTCTCTCTCTGTCTGTCTGGCGAGCGCACGTGCCCTATAGCAAAAACGTCTTCAAAAAAAAAAAGTGAATAGATCATCTAATGGCCAGAAGTAGGAGAAGAGCTTCAGGTCTGAACAAGTCAGGAAATATGTCTCAATCAAAGGAACAGAGTAACTCCCCTTCCATCTCTCCTAAAATCTGAGGATGTCACCAAAATGTCAGAGAAAGAATTTAGAACCTTCATGATGAACAAATTCTATGAGTTGGAAAAGAAAAGAGACAACGAACTTCAGGAGATTAAGAAGTCCTTCCACGATATGAAAGAAGAAATGAACACTCTGAGAAAGAATCAGATGGAGCTATTAGAGATGAAGTCTGAAATACAGGAAATCAAAAACTCTCTTGAAAGTATTAAAAGTCAATTAGACCATGCAGAAGATTGAATCTCCAATGTAGAAGATAAAACCTCTGACCTTGAAAAAACCACCAAGAAGATAGAGGAAATAACTAAAAAACATGAAGATAATATACAAGAAATACTAGATTCCATAAGACGCACAAACATCAGAATAATTGGCATCCCAGAAGGTGAAGAAAGTAATAACAGCATGGAAAATCTATTCCATGAAATTTTGGAAGAGAATTCCCCAAGTCTAGAAAGGCACTCAAGCATCCAGACCCAAGAAATACAAAGGACCCCAAATAGACTCAACCCCAGAAGATCTTCCTCAAGGCACATTATAGACAGACTCCTGAAGGCCACAGATAAAGACATGATACTAAAACTGCCAAGAGAGAAAAGAGAAGTGACTTACAAAGGTCATCCCATCAGGCTAACACTGGACCGCTCAACAGAAACAATACTAGCAAGGAAAGAATGGGAAAATGTATTGAAAGTTTTAAGAGAGAAACAATTTCAACCAAGACTATTATATCCAGCAAGATTATCCTTCATATGGGAAAAAAAAAGATTAAAATTTTCTCAGACAAACAAAACTTGAAAGCATTTGCCAACACCAGATCAGCTCTTCAAGAAACCCTGAAGAAAGTACTGTTCCAGGAAAACTAAAGAATTAACAGCCAGAAACAAAGAAATAAAAGTCAACTAAGACAATGGCCAACTTAAACATCTGTACAGATCCTGTAACATCGATAATAACATTAAATGCTAATGGATTAAATTCTCCAATCAAGAGACACAGACAGGCTGAATGGATAAAAAAAAAAAAAAAAAAAAAAAAAAAAAAACAAACAAAAAACAGAAACCCTCTATCTGTTGCCTACAGGAAACCCACCTTGTGGAAAAAGACATACATAGACTCAAAGTGAAGGGCTGGAAAAAGGTTTTCCATGCAAATGGGAACCAAAAAAGATCTGGAGTTGCGATACTGATTTCTGACACATTAGGCTTTAAAACAAAAACTGTTCGAAGAGACAAAGAAGGGCACTATATTGTAGTAAAAGGCTCTATAGATCAAGAAGTTATAACGCTTATAAATATCTATACACCTAACACAGGAGCACCCAAATATGTGAAGGAAAGACTGTTAGATCTGAAAGGGGAGATAGACTGCAACACACTAATTCTTGGAGACCTCAACACTACAATATCCTCTCAGGACAGATCATCTAGGCAAAAAATAGGTAAAGAGATCAAGGAACTAAACGATAACAAAAATCAAATAGACTTAACAGATATCTAAAGAACTTTCCATCCAAAAACCACGAGATACACCTTTTTCTCACCCCAACATGGAACCTTTTCGAAGACTGACCACATCATAGGGCACAACACAAGCCTCTACAGATTCAGAGGCATAGAAACTATATCCAGCATCTTCTCCTACCATGATGGAATTAAACTTAATTTTAATTTCAAGAGAAATCCTCAAAAATACTCAGATACATGGAAACTAAATAATCTACCCCTGAATGACTCCCCTACTACTGAAGAAATAAAGACTGAAACTGGAGTCTTTTGGAAGATACACTTTAATTGAAAGATATTTGGAATGGTAAACTTAAGTTTTTATTCCTAAAATCTTGTGTATTTGTGGGACCAGCAGTTAGCATAATGGTTATGTTGCTGGACTCCCATGTAGTCGACTGCAATTCGCGTCCCGGACCCGGTGGCTTAAAACTCACGCTGAGTGCGTGTGCGTGCCTGCCCAAGATCCTGAGAGGAGAACAGAGGAGAAGGGATTGCGGCATGGCCATCCCCCCTTGGGGGTGATTTCTCGTTTTCTGTCTCTCTGTCTCTCTCTGTCTGTCTGGCGAGTGCACATGCCCTATAGCACAAAAAACCTCTCCAAAAAAAAAATCTTGTGTATTTGTGAGTATACATGGGTAGGTTGTAGTGTGTGTATGTGCATATGAGGTGTGAGTGTAGGTGCACAGGAGAGTTCTTAAGGAATAAAGGACAATTGCAAAGGACTTAAGGATAGAATGGAAGCTGTGGTTTTTATAGTTTGAAGTTGTTTTTCAGAGGAGTTCTGGAAGAGGCCATATGAGAACCACTTTGAAGCCTCTTTTCCACATAGTTCTTTGTTTTCCTGACTGCAGCTCAATCATTGCAAATAGAACAGGTCTGTATCTGAATGGGTAAAGACCAAGAAAATATTTTTAATCATGAGTTGCACTTCCTATAGTTTTAATTCTCTAGTGCTTTTTACAGTTTTGTTCTATAATTTTAATGAAATATTTTTCCTACATTCCTTTATGTCCTTTAATCCATAGATTCTTCCATAATTTGAACCCAAAACAAACTTATACCAATGTCCATGTTTTGTAGTTTAGTTGTTTTTTTCTGATTATTTCATGTCTGTCTAAATGAGTCCTTCAATCCATCTTCTGTGGCAGAGCACAATATGCACAACAGGTAAAATCTTTAACAGCTGAAAATGTTAGTATCTATTTGCATTTATAGGAGTTAAATAATTTCCTCTCCAAAACATTTCATGGGGGTACAGTGTCTCTGTGGACTTGACAAATTGGAAGCTTAAGTCTTTTCTATTAATATTCTTGATATAAACTAATTTATAATGATTTTCTCTGGATTTTATTACACAGATAGACCTAGTAATGTTACTTTTACTTATCCACAGAAAAAAAGAAGTTTGGAGAGTATGTTTTGCCAAATGATAATAAGGAAGAAATTAACAGAATATCTGAGACATGATTCTTGTATTCATGACTTTAAAGTGGTAATCAGTGTGCTACATCATATATTGCCCATGTGGTATATTTTGAAAAAAATAAAGAATAAGAAGGAGGAAAAGAAGAAGAAAAAAAGAAGAAGAAAGAAATGGAGAAATCATACAGTCAACTGATTTTTACAATGGGTACCAGTCAATCCAGTGGGAAAAGGAAAACCTCTTCAGCAAATGTTGCTGGAAAAACTGGATTTCCACCTGCAGCAAGATGAATCTGAATCCTTACCTCTCACCTTTGACAAAAATCAAGTCAAGGTGGATCAAGGATCTAAATCTAAGACCTCAAACTTTAAAATGCTCCTGGAAAATACTGGGGAAAATCTGGGAGACATTGGTGTAGTGAAAGACTTCTTAAATAAGACTCCCAAAGCACAGTCAATAATCCCCAAAATAGACAAGTGGGATTACATTAGACTGAGAATTTTCTGCATGGCAAAAATGCAGTAATTAGTGTGAATTGACAGCCCTCAGAATTGGAAAATATTTTTGTAAATTATGTATCAGATAAGAGACTGATAACCAGAATACACAAGGAACTAAAGAAGCTGTTTGGAAAAAAGATGATCAAACCTATTAAAAGATGGGAGAAGGAGTTGAAAAAAACACTCTCTAAAGATGACATACGAATAGCCAAAAGGCATATGAAAAAATGCTCAACATCCCTCATCGTAACGGAAATGCAAATCAAAACAATAATGAGGTACCACCTAACCGGAGTCAGAATGTCTAAGATTAAAAATACAAAAAATGATAAGTGTTGGTGGGGGTGTGGTGAAAGGCAAACTCTTTTACACTGCTGGTGGGAATGTAAATTGTCCAACCACTGTGGGGAACAATTTGGAGATTCCTCAAAAATCTACAAATAGAACTATCATATGATCAGGCAATCCCACTCCTCAGTATCTACCCAAAGGACAGAAGAATTCTTTGTTGGAAAAGTGCTTCACATCAATGTTTATTGCGGCACTGTTCATGATTGCTAAGGCATGGAACCAACCCAAATGCCCCTGTACGGATGAATGGATTGAAAAACTGTGGCACATATACTCTATGGAATACTATTCAGCCATAAAAACCAACAAAACCCTGGCTTTTGACAGAAAGTGGGAGAATATGGAAGATTTACTCCTGAGTGAAGCAAGCCAGGCTATGAAGGAGAGACATTGTATGTCTCCACTTAATATATATTGAGTGTCTGCACTCTATGACTGAAACTGATTGACTAAAAATATACAAATACAAGATATGGATGTGAATGCCAGATGTGGTGTGTGTAGAGGAGTGGGGCCTGGGGAAGGACATTTGGAGGAAGGATACAGAGGCAGAGCATTGATGGGATGGAGAGGTGTGGTGTTATCTGTGAAGATATTTTGATCAACTGGACTGGAGAGAAATGTTCACACATTGAAATGTTCACTTTGTAAGCTAAACAATGTGATTGAATGTATACAAATAAATTAATTAATTAATTTAAAAAATGTCTTCCAGTCAAACCATTATTTTGCTTGGGAGGATATTTGGGTGTGGGTAAAAGTGGACAATTTCAACATATTAACTTTCTGTACACAGATACAGTTCATTCAAAAGTCGTCAGTGTTCTGAATGTGTGAGTAAATAAGCATGTCAGTATTTAATATTATTCCTTCAACATATAAACAGAAAACAACTAGCTCTCTAAAATAGTTTTAATGTGTCAACAGTAACCTCTAAAAAGTGTCTTTAATATCATTGGAAGAAAATTTATTTTACATAATTTAAACACATGCACATTCACAAACCTTATATATATTAAAATATGTATCTCCTTTCAGACACCCAGATGTTGCCTACTCCTTGTTTCTAGCTTCTCCATATGTTGAACTTTTCTCAGATTTTGCCATAGAGAGTCAAAAAAACTATTGTTAATTACTTGCAAGTATTTCTCTGTTTTGGTTAAGACTCTTGAATGTTTTATTTCAATTGTAAACATTAATCCCACTGCACGTATGAAATATTAGCTGTGAGATTGAAATTTTAGAGACATATGCATCATAGAAAAGAGGAAGGGAATCCTTAAAGCCATATATTTATTAAATGTCAGAGATAAAAACTGCAGCTCTTTCACAGGGATGAAAGCAACTGGAGTTCCATCTGGTCTGTGGATAATGTGGCATAGTATTAAAAGCATGACATTTGGCAACAGATATAGGCTCAACTTGCAGATCTGCTACTTAATATCTTAACAACATGTTGTAATTAGCTAAACCTTTCTGTACCTATATTTTTTAATTTTATTTTATTTTTGGAGAGATTTTTTTTTGCTATCGGGCGCGTGCGCTCGCCAGACAGACAGAGAGAGACATAGAGACAGAAAGCGAGAAATCACCCCCCGGGGGGATGGTCATGCCGCAATCCCTTCTCCTCCATTCTCCTCTTGGGATCTTGGGCACGCATGCACACGCGCCCGGCGTGAGTTTTAAGCCACCAGGTCCGGGACTCGAACTGCGGTCAACTACGTGGGAGTCCAGTGACATAGCCATTACGCTAACTGCTGGTTCCCTGTACCTATATTTTTCATATATAACATGATTGGAGAGATTTTTGCTAAAGGGCACTTGTGGTTGCAGGGGAGGCAAAGAAAGACAGAGACAGAAAGAGAGAAATTAACCCCCAGGAGGATGGTCACGCCACATTCCTTTCTCCTCCAGTAAGTAATTGTTTTTGCCTTGAATGGGTTGCAGACAGGAAAGGTGTAGGCATTGGCTGAGAAGTTGTGACACAAGGATGATTATATGTTTAATTAGCCTATTGTGTGCAATCCTTAGAGATAATGGAAGCTGCTTCCTCCTGTGCCTAATCTTTCTATATCTGTGGCATTCCTCAACAGGTGTTTTAAAGCATTCATGTGCAGTAGGTATTGTTGTTGATATAGGAGAAACCTGGATACACTTTCTTTCAAGGCTGAGAGCCTGCGTGTAAACAAGGTACCAACCACTGCACAGCTGGAGGATGGGGCTGGTGCTTCATGTGACTAGTTGCATAAACTCCCTGTGTCCAGCAGCACAAGCTATGTGAGTCTGCCAGCCTGTGCTGGAGCTGTCTCATACTTGCAGGGCTATGGGTCAGGACTAAACTGCTAGAGTTTGGCTCTGAGTCTGTTGGCACAAGCTGTGTGGTTTGCTGGCCTGTACACATCTGATCAGCTAGAGGGAGGGGATGTAGTTGTACTTTGGTTGCATCCAGTGGCATTTTTTTCTTGACAGCCTATATAACTGAACCCCTGTGGATGGTAAGCAGGCTGTTATGTTATTACTGTTCCCTCTCAAACCTACTCCAGAAGGGAGATTCCTGGGCTCTTTTTCTTGTCAGTGACTCCTCCTCACCCCTCTACTTACATTTGCTATTCTGGGAATTCCAGAAAAGCTGCTCCATAGATGGTCTCTGAGGAGTCAGGGAGCTGCTCTTTGTGTCCTATTGAAAGAAGGAATGGAGGTGCTTATGTCATCTTATCAGGCAGTTTCTCCTTGTGTTTTGGGAAGAGAGGAGTGGGAATGGGTGTGTAGTCTTCCCAGTCAGTTGGGATGTGTCTTTATTTGGCTGTTGAGGTGATACTGTATTCCTGAGATCTGAGAGTATAGTTCTGCGTTCTCTTTGTGACAGCAGATCCTTACAGCTCTCCAAGATGAGCTCATGGTCTGTGTCCCTCTTTGTGCTCTCCTACAATTAGTAAGCACGGGGATTCAATATGGAAGCTGAGAGTAGAGAACTAGAAGTTACGGAAGGAATCTCACCCAACTCTCCCCTGTTGTGGGATTTTTCTTTTCTTTTCTTGGAGAGGTTTTTGCTATAGGGCGCGTGTGTTCACCAGACAGACAGAGAGAGACAGAGAGAGAGGAAGCAAGAAATCACCCCCCAGTGGGGATGGCCACACCGCAATCCCTTCTCCCCCATTCTTCTCTCGGGATCTTGTGCACGCACGCACACATACCCAGAGTGAGTATAAGCCACGTGGTCCGGGACTTGAACCGCGGTCGACTACGTTGGAGCCCAGAGACATAGCCATTATGTTAACTGCTGGTCCCTGTGGGATGTTTTAATAATTTTCAATTCCTTTGTAACATTTTCAGTAAGATAATTAAATAAATATTGGGTTGTCCAAAATGTCATGCCATTTTTTTTTGCTTTTCTATGCAAAAATGCATGAGGACTTTTCTGACAACCCAATACTTTTCTTAAATTGTTTAGAATATAAAGGTTGAAGAGCAATAATGCTTCAGAATTTTAATACATATAGTACAGGGCTAAGTCTAAAAAATAATTTGCATAAGAAAATTCTGTAGTAAATTAAGTATTACACATTTCCTCAATTGTGAGGACATACTAGCTTCTCAGGTGAAGTAGTTTTGTTTGGTGCTGTATTTAAACTCAATCTTACCAGATAGTTTGGAATATGTGATAATACCTATGCTGGTTTTTGATATATTTGTCTTCTTTGTCCTTACAGTGTTCATGGTCTTTTAACTGGGGCCCAGGCTCTGTCTTTCACATAAATATTAACATAGCCTATAATCCATGAACTTCAAATATACATTGAAGAAACTGAAATTAGATATTTTGGAAGATATTACTACTGAGAAAAATGTTAGTAGTATAAGCTATTTCAGTTATTCTCTTACTTATTAATGGAAAACAGATTGTTAAGAAATACAGAGGCAAACCCCCAAAATGCCAGGCAAAAAGAAATAATAAAGGTTTGAGCAGACATAAATGAAATAGAAAATAAATGAACCATACAGAAAATAAATGAAAGCCAAAGCTGGTTCTTTGAAAAGATTAACAAGATTGACACACCATTGGCTAGACTGATCAAGAAAAAGAAAGAAAGAAACCAGATTAATCAAGTATGTGATGAAACAGGCAATATTACTACAGACATAGCAGAAATACAAAATATCATTAGAAGATACTTTGAGCGACTATATGCCAACAAACAAGATAACGTGGAGGAGATGGACAAATTCCTGGATGCATATAATCTACCAAGATTCGATCAGGAGGACATAGAGAACCTGAATAGACCTATAACAAGCCAGGAGATTGAATCAGTAATAAATAACCTCCCAACAAAGAAAAGTCCAGGTCCAGATGGCTTCACTTCTGAATTCTACAAAACTTTTAAGGAAGAGTTAACCCCTATCCTACTAAAATTATTTCTGAAGATTCAAAAGGAAGGAAACCTTCCAAATTCATTTTATGAAGCCTCCATCATCCTCATCCCCAAAACAGATAAGGGCATGACTAAAAAGGAAAACTACAGACCAATAACATTGATGAATATAGATGCAACAATACTCAACAAGATACTCGCAAATCATATCCAACAACATATAACAAAGATCATTCATCACGACCAGGTAGGTTTCATACCAGGGATGCAAGGGTGGTTCAATATACACAAGACCATAAATGTAATACACCGCATTAACAGAAAGAAAGATTAAAACCATATGATCATCTCAATTGATACGGAGAAAGCATTTGATAAAATACAACATCCTTTTATGATTAAGACTCTCAGTAAGATTGGTATAGAAGGGTCATTTCTGAACACAGTAAAAGCAATATATGAAAAACCTACAGCTAACATTATGCTGAATGGGGAAAAGCTGAAAGCTTTTCCTCTGAAAACAGGTACTAGGCAAGGCTGCCCACTTTCTCCACTGCTCTTTAATATAGTACTGGAAGTCTTAGCTATTGCAATCAGAGAAGAGAACAATATTAAAGGCATTTAAATAGGCAAAGAAGAATTGAAAATATCTTTATTTGCAGATGACATGATGGTATACTTAGAAGACCCAAAAGTATCCATGAAAAAACTTCTTGAAGTAATAAGTAAATACAGTAACGTGTCAGGATACAAAATCAATATCCAAAAATCTATAGCATTCCTATTTATGAACAACAAGTTGAATGAAGCAGAGCTGAAAAAAGGAATCCCTTTCATCATAGCCACAAGATGTATAAGATACCTAGGGATAAACCTAAGAAAGTCAAAGAAATTTATAAAGAAAACTATGAAAATCTTAAAAAAGGTATTGAAAGTGACATAAAATAGTGGAAGGACATCCCATGATCCTGGATTGGAAGAATTAACATAATCAAAACGGCAGTTCTACCCAAATTAATCTACATGTTTAATGCAATTCCAATCAAAATACCAGAAATATTCTTCACAGATCTAGAAAAGACAATCATAGAATTTGTCTGGAATCATAAAAGACCTTGTATTGCAAAAGAAATCCTGTGCAAGAAGAATGGAGTAGGAGGCATATCACTCCCTGATCCCAAGATATACTATAAAGCTGTGGTCATCAGAACAGCATGATTTTGGCATAAAAACAGACATATGGACCAATGGAATAGAATAGAGACCCCAGAAATAACCCTCAGAGCTTACAGCCAACTGATCTTTGACAAAGGATATCAGTCAGTGCATTGGGAAAAGGAAAACCTCTTTGTAAACGGTGCTGGAAAAACTGGGTATCCACCTGCAGAAAGATGAAACTGAACCCCCATCTTTCACCATTAACAACAATCAACTCAAAATGGATCAAAGATCTGAACCTAAGACCTCAAACGATAAAACTACTAGTGGAAAATGCTGGGAAACTCTGGGAGACATTGGAGTAGGCAAAGACTTCTTAAATAAGACCCCCCAAAGCACAGGCAATAATCCCTAAAATAGACAAGTTGGACTATATTAAACTAAGAAGTTTCTGGCACAGCAAAGGACACAGTAACAAGTGTGAACCGACAACCCTCAGAATGGGAAAATATTTTTGTTAAATATGCCTCAAACAAGGGGCTGATAACCAAAATACACAGGGAACTCAAGTGCCTTGTGCTAAAAAAAAATGATTAACCCAATTAAAAGATGGGAAAATGAGCTGAACAAAAATTTCTCTAAGGAAGATATATGAACAGCCAAAAAGCATATGAGGAAATGCTCAACATCCCTCATCATAAGGGAAATGCAGATAAAAACCACAATGAGATACCACCTAAATCCTGTCAGAATGGCAAAGATGAAGAATATAAAAAGTGATAAGTGTTGGTGGGGATGTGATGAAAAGGGAACCCTCCTACACTGTTGGTGGGAATGTAAACTAGTTCAACCACTGTGGGAACAATATGGAGGTTTCTCAAAGATCCACAAATAGAACTACCATTTGATCCAGCAATCCCACTTCTGGGTATTTACCCAAAAGACAGGAGAGCGCTCAGTCAGAAAAGTGCTTGCACATCAATGTTTATTGCAGCATTATTCACAATTGCCAAGACATGGAACCAACCTAAATGTCTACAAACTGTTGAATGGATTGGAAAAGTGTGGTATATATACTCTATGGAATACTACTCAGCCATAAAAATTAACAAAACCCTGGCATTTTATAGAAGTAAGCTATGCTATGAAAGAAAGATATTGTATGTACCCAATCAATATATACCAACTATCCGCACTCTATGGTAGAATGCAAAATATTGGAGGACATAAAAGCAGTGAAAGTACTTAATGAGAATAGGACAGTGTGGAATGGGGGGGTGAAGAGAAGAGGATAGAGAAAGATAGCATGAGAACAATAGAGAGACAGGACGTTAGTGAGAAACAGTTATGGCTTATTACCTGTTGATGATGACATGTATAGTATTCTCAACTGGATTGGTCTGAGAAGTATTTCATGATGGGTAGTCTTTTTACAAGCAAAATGAGAAATAGTGATTGACTGTTTTAAAAAATAATTAGAATACTAATAATAATGATTGGGAAAAACAATGAAAAGATATTGAAAGATGAAGTGGGGGATTAATGTCTCTGTATTGACTGACATGCATGGCATTCCCTTTTGAAAAAGCAACGTAATACACTGTAAAGTTATATGTAATCCAATGTAATATAAAGAAGATTATGATGATAATAAAAAAATTTAAAAAATTAAAAAAAGAAGTGAAAAAAAAAGAGTATCAGAGACTACCATTGAAATCCCAATTTTGCCACCTGCAAAACCTATGAATTGGATGATTCAATCAACCTCTTTAGACCTCATTTTTGTTTACAGAATGGAAGTCATAATGCCTCACTTTCAATATCATTAAGATAAACTGAAATATTTTAGCACACAGAGGATATCACTTCATAAATTATATAGCTCTGGAAAAAATGCTCAATCTTTGTTTCTTAGTTTGTATACTTCTCATTTTGTGACAGTTTTTCCTCTCCATCTAAACATAAATACTTTGAAAATTAGAGTGCTGTGTTGTTGCTTAACATTCTTGCATTATAAGAATGTTTATTTCAGGGCCGGTTGGTGTGTGATTGTTAAGGGCGCTGGACTCCCACATTGCCAACTCTATTTTGAGTATCAGATCTGGCATCTTGCTTTCTCACTTTCTCTCTCTATCCCTCTCTGGTCAGACTAAAATAAATAAAGTTAAAATAATCTTTAAAAAATAGAAATACAGAGGCTAGAATATGGTAAATCACAGTATGTGAGTAACAACTTTATTTACTGAATTACATCACACATTTGATTATACCAGAGTTCACACAATTAAATTCTCCACTTTTAGGAATGTAAATAATTTTCAAATTTGTGTGCTAATATCAAATGATGAGATTAAAACCTTAGTCAATGGTATATTTCTGTTCATTGGACTCTAAGTTCCCTAAAATCAGAGCAAGTTTCCTAATTGACTTTGAATTCTCTATATCTTGCTCAATATCTGGGACATGGACTCGACTCCATAATCTTGGGCAGTTACTTGTATCCTTGAATTCTTGATCTGTTGGAGTCAGAATTTTTACTGTTGAAATGTGATTGACTCTTGGTATCTGCAGTTAGCATAATGGCTATGTCGCTGGACTCCCATGTAGTCAACTGCGGTTTGAGTCCCAAACCTGGTGGCTTAAACTCACACCAGGCGTGTGTGTGTGAGTGCCTAAGATCCCAAGAGGAGAGTGGAGGAGAAGGGATTGTGGTGTGGCTATCCCCTCTGGGGGATGATTTCTCGCTTTCTGTCTCTCTCTCTCTGTCTTTCTGATGAGTACACGTGCCCTATAGCAAAAACCTCTCCAAAAAAAAAAAAAAAAAGTAAATGTGATTGACTCTTTCTATACTAAATATCATATGCATGTAACACTCTTCTTTGATATTCACTATGAATATGTTTTGTTTAAAGTCTAACATGATTTATTAACTTATTAGAATTTATCTATGTTAATTAAAAATTGAAATTTAAGAAATTGATGCCAGAATAATTCCATCGTAAATAAAGATATAATTAAAGAAAATACAAAATAATTCAAGAAGAAAAAAAAGTGAGCTATTTTTAAAATCACAAAACATTGTTAGCTAATATTTTTTGAACAACAAAGATTTTCAAATGTAAAATGAATAATTTTATAAAGAATTAACTGCAGAGAAAAACCTTTTTAAAATTTGAGTAAAAATCTTGATGTAACTAATAATAAATTATTAGATGTTCCAAATTAAATCCTTGTTTTTGAAGAATAATATATTTATTCATTTTTATCTTTTTCTTTCATTTTTATGTTTTTTAAATTTTTTTACAATCACTTTATACCTTTGCAGCATACAAAATGATTTTTCCCAGGATTAATACACTGTATAAAGGTATTAATTATATGTACATTATCATGCACAGATAATTTTCTATTTTTGTCTTTTGTGTTTTACTCTCTTGATATAAATATTTGTTATATTATTTATGTTACAGCTATGCGTGTTTTATATTAGATATTTTATCTAATATACTTTTATATTTTAATTTATTTTATTTTTTTGAGAGGTTTTTGCTATAGGGCACGTGCGCTCGCCAGACAGACAGAGAGAGACATAGAGACAGAAAGCGAGAAATCACCCCCCAGAGGGGATGGTCACGCCACAATCCCTTCTCCTCCATTCTCCTCTCAGGATCTTGGGCACGCATGCACATGCGCCCGGCGTGAGTTTTAAGCCACCGGGTTCAGGACGCGAACTGCGGTCGACTACGTGGGAGTCCAGCGACATAGCCATTACGCTAACTGCTGGTTCCCATAATTTATTTCATTTTAAATACTACTGTGTTTTGTTTTTGTTTGTTTGTTTGTGTGACAGAGGTTGTGCACATATGCAAGAGAGACAAAGGAGGAGAGAGAGGAAAGAAACAGAAAGAATAAAAGTACCCCCCTAAATGGTCTGGTTATGATTCAGTCTACTTTTCTTCCATTTCTCCGTCCTGTTCAGGATCCTGGGTACATGTACTTATGCCAGCATATTTTTCAAGTCTCCAGAGCCATAATTTGAACTGTGGTCACTGTAGGTTCTGGCTCCCTCTGCCTAGCTCAATATTCAACGAATGCACCATAAAGCTGGCCCATCATTTACATTGCTTCTATCATTTTAAATTTGGGAAAATGAAAATTTATTTCTTTTCCCAGTGATTTTATAAATGAGAATACCTTTTTAAAATAACTTTTTGGGAAATGCCTTTAGCAAATGGTGTTGGAAAAACTGGGTATCTACCTACAGAAAGATGAATCTGAACCTCTCTGTCACCATTAACAAAAATGAACTCAAAGTGGATAAAAGATCTAAACCTAAGATTGCAAACTATAAAACTGCTGGTAGAAAACACTGGGGAAACTCTGGGAGACATTGGGATAGGCAAAGACTTTTTAAGCAAGACCCCAAAGCACAGGCAACAGTCCCTCAAATAGACAGGTGGGATTATATCAGATTAAGGAGTTTCTGCACAGCAAAAGGACACTGTAATTATTGTAAATTGACAACTCTCAGAATGGGAGAGAATTTTTGTTAACTGTGCCTCAGATAAGGGACTGGTAACTAGAATACACAGGAAACTCAAGCAGCTTACCCAGAAGAAAATGATTAACCCAATTAAAAGATGGGAAAATTAGCTGAATAAACAGCTCTTTAAGGAAGACATAGGAACAGCCAAAAAGCATATGAAAATATGCTCAACATCCCTCACCACAAGGGAGATGCAGATCAAAACCACAATGAGATACTACCTAACCCTAGTCCGAATGGTGAAGATAAAAATAATAATAATAATAATGATAAATGCTGGAAGTTATGTGGTGAAAAGGGAACACTCCTACATTGTTGATGGGAATGTAAATTGGTCCGGCCACTGTGGATAACAATATGGAGGTTCCTCAGAGACCTTCAAATAGAACTACCATATGATCAAGCAATTCCACTACTGGGTATCTACCCAAAGGACAAGAGAGCTCTCAGTCAGAAAAGTGCTTGCACTTCTATATTCATTGCACCCTTATTCATGATTGCTAAGACATGGAGCCAATCCAAATGTCCACAGATGAATAAATTGAAAAATTGTGGCACATATATTCTATGGAATACTATTCAGCCATAAAATAAACAAGGCCCTGGAATTTGATAGAAAGTGGATGAATATGGAAGATTTGTTGCTGAGTGAAGCAAGTCAGGCTTTAAAAGAGACATTGCATGTCTCCAGTTAACATATACCAACTGTCTACACTCTATGGTAGAGACTGAAAGACTGGAGAACATAAAAGTATTAAAAATTGTAATAGACACTAAACACAAGTGGAAAGAGAGTGTGAGAGGGGAAGAGAGAAAGAAATTTGGGGGGGGAAATGGAGAGATAAGACATTTGTGGGACACAGATAAGGATATTTTCTGTTGACCAGAATGTGTATGGTGCTCTCAACTGGGCTGAATTGAGGTGTATATCATGCTGGGTAAAGTTTCTTCACAATCTAAATGATGTATAGCTATTTAATGTATGAATAATTAAAAATATAAATAAAAGAAAATAACTTTTCTAAAATATTTGTTTTTAACCCATTGATAATTTACTTTTTGTGTAATAAGAAATTATCTTAGTATTTTTCTACAACCAGGAAAAGTCTGCCAATATAAGTACTAATTTTTAAATTTTTAGTAATAATTTAGAAGTCTTAATTTTAATGTCAATTTTTTTTTTTTGTCTAGAAGTCCACTCATGGGTCATTTCTTTTTTTTAATTTTTATTTTTATACCACTAACAGTATTTCAGTGGTACAGGATTTTTAATGTTTAGTTATACTTAGTAGAATACTCTGCATTTTAAAATATTTTTTTATTTTTTTAAAAATTATTTTATCCATTTAATCACTGTTCATCACCACATCTTGTAAATGAATTATCCCAGGATGAATAAACTGCACACCAGTCTAGTTAAGGATATCATACACATTGCAATCAACAATCCTCCATTGTGTGTTCCTTAAATATCTTTCCTCTCTATTTTTCTCCTTGATTCTCTTTCTTTCACCCTCACCTGCCTCCTACATTCCTCCCACACTGTCTCCAATATCAACAACCTTTTTCCATGCTTCTATATCCTCTCATCTTTCAGTTTCCATCATAGAGTACAGACTTTTGTTATATATTAAATGGAGACATACAATGTCTCTCATAATTTGGCTTGCTTCACTCACCAGTAAAATCTTCCATATTCATCCACTTCTATCAAACGCTTGGGTCCTGTTGTTTTTATGGCTGAGTAGTATCCATAGTGTATATGTACCATATTTTGTTAATTCTTTTGTCTGTTTATGGACATTTGGCTTGGTTTCATGTCTTAGCAATTGTGAGTAATGCAACAGTAAACATAGATATGCAAACAATTTTCTGAGTGAGCATTTTCTTATCTTTTAGGTAGATACCCAAGAGTAGAATTTCTGGATAATACAGTAGTTCTATTTGTAGGTCTTTGAGGAATCTCCATATTGTTCTTTACAGTGACTGGACTAATTTACATTCCAACCATTAGAGTAGGGGTGCTCCTTTTCACCACAGCTTTACAAGCACTTATCACTTTTATTTTTATTATTTTTAAAAATCTTATCCATTCTGATAGAGGTTAGGTGGTATCTTGTGGTTTTGATTTTCATCTCCCTTATAATGAGATGTGCAGCATGTTTTTAAACATGTTTCTGGCTGTTCATATGTCTTTCTTAGTTCTTTCTTCAACTAGTTTGCCATCTATTAATTAGATTGAACATTTTTTTGTGTGTGCACTGTTGAGGTCCCTTTATATTCTGATTATTGGTCCCCTATCTGAGGTATAGTTTACAGATATATTATTCCATTCCAAGGGTTGTTGATTCACAATAATTATTGTTTATTTTGCTGTGCAGAAATTTTTTAATGTGGTGTAATCCTATTTGTTTATTTTGTGGATTATTGTCTGTGCTCTGGGCATCTTATTTAAGAAGTGTTTGCCTGTGCTGATGTCTCCAAGAGTTTTAGAGTTTGAAGTCTTAGGTTTAGATCTTTGATCCATTTTGTGTTGATTTTTGTTAATGGTGAGAGATAGAGATCTAGATTCATCTTACTGAAGGTTGATACCCAATTGTTCCAGCTTCATTGGCTAAAGAGGTTTTCCTTTACATACTGGTGCCCTTTGTCAAAAATCAGTTGACTGTATGTTTTAGGGTTCATTTCCAGGGTCTGTATTCTATTTCATTGGTCCATAGACCTGTTTTTGTGCCAAAACCATATTGTTTAGATTATCACAGCTTTGTGATGCATTTTATAGTCAGGGAAAAAGATGCCTACTACTCCATTCTTCTTGAATAGGACTGATAGGTTCATGCACCTTCCATTTGAACAGAATCCTAACTTGTTTCCTGGCTTTAAGCAAAGTTCCTTGGCATTTCTTTGAGTTAAGTTAAAACTGGTTTTCTTAGTAGTAATGAGTGAACTCACCATTGAAAGTAGTTAGATTATGTAGGAAATTGTGTGATCAATGCAACGTGGGTGGGAAGGGAATGAAGGACAATTGTAGACACCGGAGGTGGTGTGAGAGGAGGGTGGGAAGGGACAGAGGGTCAGAAAGAGGGGTGGAAGTAATTCTAGGAACTAGTAATGGAAAATTTTTTGTAATGTGCATGATTGTATCACTATGCAGTGTGTACTGGATGGGAGATTGCATTTTGTATGCTGTGATGAAGCTTAGGGAAGGAATGTAAATTGAGTTACAAAAAAAAAGTTTCAGAAAAAAAATATATATCTATTCAATGACTGCAGTAGGATACGTAGCCACAGCTAGGTACTACTTTATAGGATGCGTAAAGTAAGACTTGTGTTCATGGAAATGTGGGTATCACCTGTGTTTGCTATGAGGGTATTTGGATTGATTAGGGTCTTTGGCGTTACAATAAAATGTGAGGAGAAAACAGTATAGAAAGCAAACATAGTTACCAGAGACTGTGGGAGGAGAGTGGGAGATGGCAGAGGGTAAGAGATAGAGAATCTAGGATGGGGGGAAAAAAGCAAAACATACAGAAGACAAGAAATGGAAGATCATTTGCTGACAATAACATGTTTGTTGATGTGCTTGATTGAGACAATATGTAGTGCAATTTGGATGGAAAATCTCATTTTGTATGCTGTAATGATGTTCAGAGAATGAATGCAAATAAATAAATTGAAAAAAAAATTAAAAAAAAGATGCTCACCATCACTATTCATCATAAAAACACACACACACAAAAAAAGAAATATGGGGTCTTTTATGATTCCAGACAAATTCTATGATTGTCTTTACTAGATCTGTGAAGAATTTCTCTGATAATTTGTGATTACATTAAAGAAGTAGATTAATTTGTGTAGAATTGAAATATTGATTATATGAATTCTTCCAATCCAGAAAAATGCAGCGCTCTTCCACTTTTTAGTGTATTTTTCTATTTATTTTTAAGGTTTTCACATTTCTTCATTGAGGTCGTTGACTTCTTTGGTTAGATTTATTCCTAGGTATCTTATACTTTCAGTGGTTGTAATAAATGGGGTTACTTTCTTCAGTTTTACTTCAGTCTGCTTACGATCACATATAGAATTGCTATAGATTTGTATCCTGCCACTATGTTATATTCATTTATCACTTCCAAGAGTTTTCTTATGGATACCTTTGGGTCTTCTCTGAATATAAGTATGTCATGTGCTAATAGAGATAATTTCTCTTTTTCTTTCCATATTTGAATTTCTTTTATTTTATTCTCTTTTTTGATTGCACTGGGTAGGACTTCTGGCATTATATTGAAAAGGAGTGGAGAATGTGGGCAACCTTGTCTTGTTCCAGGTTTTAGTGGAAAAACTTTCAGCTTTTTTGTATTCTTTATGATGTTAACTGTGGGTTTTTCATATATGACTTTTATTGTATTGAGAAATGTCCCTCTATGCTGATTTTGCTAAAAGTTTTCATCATGAAGGGATGTTTTATTTTATCAAATGCTTTTCTGCATCGATGGATATGATTAGATTTTTTTTTATTTTTCTTACTCTTAATATGATGTATTACATTTATAACTGCATGTGTTGAACCACCCTTGCATTCCTGGACTAAAGCTTACTTGGTCATGATGTCTAATCTTTTTTATATGTCATTGGATGAAATTTGATAATATCTTGTTGGAAATTTTTACATCTATATTCATTAGATATAATGGTCTGTAGTTTTATTTTTTGTCATGACCTTATCTATTTTGGGGAGAAGGGGATGGAAGATTCATAAAATAAATTTGGAAGGATTCCTACCTTTTGGATCTTTAGAAATAGTTTGAGAAGAAAGAATGGGGGTTAAATTTATTTGAAAAGTTCTGTAGAATTCAGAAGTAAAACAATCAGGACCTGTACATTTCTTTCCTGGGAGGTTATTTGTTACTGATTCAATCTCTTTGCTTATTATGGATTTATTCAGACTTTCAAATGTATTTTGGTTCTATCTTGGTAGATTATATGTGTTTAGGAATTTGTCCATCTCTAGGTTTTCTTGTTTGTTGATGTATACTCATAGTGTTTTATGATGTTTTTTCCTTCTATTATGTCTGTTTTAATATTGCCTATTTAACTGAGAATTTGATTATCTGAATCCTTTGTCTCTTTTTCTTAGTCTAGCTAATGGTGTTTCAATTTTGTTTATCTTCTCAGGGAATCATCTGTTGGTTTAATTTATTTTCTATATAGTTTGTTTTTTCCTCTATTTTATTTCTTTCTGTTCAATATTTTATTATTACTTTTCTCCTGGCATCTTCTTTTGTTTTCAGTTTCCTGAGGCCTGTTGTTAGGTGTGTATTTGCTACCTTCCCATATTTTTCTTATGTACACAAATTTATCCTTCCCTTTTTTTAGAAAGATTTTTTTTTTCTATAGGGTATGAGCACTCACCAGAGAAACACACACAGAGAGAGAAATAACACTCCCAAGGAGAAATGGCCATGCTGCAGTGCCTTCTCTTCCATTCTTCTCTCAGGATTTTGGGCATGTATGCACATGCACCTGGCATGAGTTTTAAGCTACAGGGTCCTGAACTCTAACCATATTTGACTATGTGGGAATCCTGTGATGTAACCATTATGTCATTTCCTGGTCCCCAGATGTACACCAATCTCTATGAACTGGTCCTGAACTCTAACCATATTTCTATGGGAATCCTGTGATGTAACCATTATGTCACTACACCAATCTCTATGAACTTCCCTATTACTTTGCTTTTGCTGTGTCCAATAGGTATGTAAACCTGTGTAACCAATATCATTGATTTCAATTAATCTTTTGATTTCAGTCTCAATTTCTTCAGTGGTTGTGAAGTCATTCAGGAGTAGGTTTTTTAGTTTCCAAATGATTATGAATTATTTTTTCCTGATGTTAATTTCACATTTAATTACATCATGATCAGAGAAGTTGCTGACTACAGTTTCTATGTCTTCAAATTTGTGAAGGCTTGTTTTGTGTCCTATCATGTGATTGATCTTCAAAAGAATTCCATGTGGGGGTGAAAATAATGTACATTTTGTGACTTGGATATCAACAGTTCTTTTTCTGGGGTGGGGGGTGGAGAGGCTTTTGCTAAAGTGCACATGCACTAGCCAGAAAGAGAGAGACAGAGAAAGAAAGCAAGAAATCACTCCTTGGGGGGATGACTAAGCTGTAATCCCTGATCCTCCATTCTCCTCTTGGGATTTTAGGCTCACACGCACATGTGCCCAGTGTGAGTTTATTCCATAAGATCCAGGACTTGAACTGTGGTCAACTACATGGTAGTCCAGAGACATAGTCATTGTGCCAACTGCTGGTCCTGAGTGGTTCTATAAATGTCTGTCAAGTCCATTTGATTTATGGTATTGTTTAGATCCTGTATCTCTTTGCTTATTTTTGGTCTAGATGATCTGTCCAAAGGATACTGGGATGTTGAAATTCCCAATGATTAGTTTGTTGCAGTCTCTCTCTCTCTCCTTACAGCTTTAGCAGGCTTTACTTCACATATTTGGTTGTGCCATTGTAGAGTCATAGATACGTATGAGTTATATCTTGTTGATGTTTAAGACTTTTAGTACTGTGTAATGTCCATCTTTGTGTCTTTATGCAGCTTTTTTCTTAAAATGTATTTTATCTGAAATCATATCATGACTTCAGCCCTTTTTTGGTTTCTGTTTGCATGGAATAGCATTTTTTAGCCCTTTACTTTTAGTCTGTGTATATCTTTATCCATGAGGTACATTTCTTGTGGGGAGCAGTTAAAGGGTTTCTTTTTCTTTTCTTTTCTTTTCTTTTTTTCTTTTCTTTTCTTTTCTTTTCTTTTCTTTTCTTTTCTTTTCTTTTCTTTCTTTCTTTTCTGTTCTTTTTTCTTTTTTTTCTTCTTTTTTCCTTCCTTCTTTTCTTTCTTTTTCTTTCTTTCTTTCTTTCTTTCTTTCTTTCTTTCTTTTTCTTTCTTTCTTCCTTCCTTCCTTCCTTCCTTCCTTCCTTCTCCTTCCTTCCTTCCTTCCTTCCTTCCTTCCTTCCTTCCTTCCTTCCTTCCTTCCTTCCTTCCTTCTTCTTTCTTTCTTCTTTCTTTCCATTCAGACAATCTGTGTCTCTTAATTGGAGATGTTAATCTGTTAACTTTCAACATTATTATTGATATTTCTGGATGTGTCTGCGGTATTTTTGTTAGTCATTTTCTTAGTTGTTATTTGTTCTCTTATTTCTGTCTGTCTCTCTTTATTTTTCCTGGTATAGTACTCCCTTCAGTACTTCTTGAACAGCTGGTATAGTGTTGGTCAATTTTTTAGGTTTTGTTTATCTGAAAATGTTTTTTATCTTTCCTTCTCATTTTGTTTTCTAAAGAATTACTTCATTTATCTTTACTTAATTATTTTAATTTGTGCCAGAGAGGACTAGAGTGAGAGAGAAAGAGAGAGAAAGAAAAAAAAGAGAGAAATCAAGCCACCAGGTGTGGGACTCAAACTATGGTTGGCTATGTGGAAATTCAGCACCCTTAACCACCACACCACCTGCCTGCCCTTCCTTCCCATTTTAAGGATAGGCTTTCCAGGTACAGTGTTCTTGGTTGAAATTATTTTCCTTTTAGTGTTTTGAGTATATCTACCCATTCTTTTCTCTCTTGCATTTATTCAGGTGAGAGGTATGATGTCATCTCAGTAGGATAACCTTTGTAAGTGACTTGATGCTTCTGTCTCGCCATTTTTAGAATCTAGCCTTTTTCTGTGGTTTTTAATTTTCGCTATGATATGCCATATATTATTGATCCTATTTGGGGTCCTTTATATTTCTTAGGTCTGAATGTCTGAATGTTCCTCTATATTGGGAATATTTTCTGTAATTATACTATGGAACATATCTTCTATACACTTGTCTGATTCTTCATCTTCTGGAATTACTTTTATTTGAATATTTGGTCACTTAATGATGTCTAGTGTTTTCCATATTTTGTACTCATTTTTAAAAACTATATTTCCTTTTCTTTTGGTGATTTAGTCTAGGTCAGAAATTTTTTCTTCTTCCAGATTAGAGATCATACTCTGCATGGTCTGATCTCTTAATACTTTCCAGGGAGGTTTTGGAATCTTGTAGTACAGTTTTTATCTCTGTAAGTTCTGTTTGGTTCTTTATAATGTTGTCTATCTCTTCCTTCAAGTCACTAAAGGACTTTCTCATTTCCTGAACTTCAGTGTCCCTTTTCCCTTGCATCTTATAGAGTTTTGACACCATGTATATTCTGAATTCTTTTTTTCTGAAGAATTTGGTAAGTTATTCTTTTTTTTCCCCTGCAGTTGGAGAGGAATTACTGTGTTTTCTTGTTGAAGGCATATTTACTTGTTTTATACTTGATGTTATTCTCCAACTTTTAGCCATTAGATGATGTCTTCATATTTGATAACTCTTTGGAAATGACTTCTGCCCCCTGTGAGCTTGTTTGTGTCCCTTTACTGTCAATTGCTTCTGTGCCAATCTCTCTCTTCTACTGTGGTTTGCAGTGTGATATCCTTGTAGCTCTGAAACTGGGAGATGAACTTGGAAGTTTGGGGATGTGACTAGGATTGAAAATCAGTCCTGCCTCAAATACCTGGCTGGGCAGGAGCCTTTAGATGGACATGTCTGTTTATGATGTCTGCAGTACCCCTGTTCTTTCTTGCTCTGAAACTGGATGGTGAGCTTGGAAGTTTTGGGCTGTGGATAGGGCTGAAAAACCATCCCTGCCTCAGATCTCTGGCTGGATAGGGGCTTCAGATCACCATCTGCCTGCTTGACTTAGTCTTCTCTAAATGCTCACATTTTTTTTTTCAAAATTCTTTTTGCAATTACTAGCTACACAATCTTTCTAATAAAACTTAAGGATATTGGTAAAGCTTAAAAAATTCTATTTGGAATTATATAACCCTACTTACTTATTTTGAGTACCATGTTTATTATAATGTCTAATTTTTCATCTATGATAATATATTCACTTGATTGATAACTCTCAATCAAATTTAATGAACTTATGAAGTCAATATATATCTTACCTTTTGACTTTCTTGTTTAAAAAGGGATTTGTTCATTTACAACTGATTACAATTTTCAATGCACTGATAAAATTCTCAGTGTCTATTTTTTAAAAAATTGCATTTAATCCTTGTAAATCTTGGTTTTTCACAGCATACATGCAGTATATGCCAAGGAAGTTAAAGATATTACCATATATTAGTTTGCCAGGAAAGTGATAAAACATTTTTGCAAAGGAAAACAGAAAAATACTCTATGACTTTCCTGATGACCTAATATATCATCATCAAGTGATAACTTCATATTCTATTAAATTATTTGTTTCTCTTGCCCCCCCCCTCCAACTGTCTGCCATCCACCCCCTCCTTTTTATAGTTTCTGTTATATTTGCTTGCTCCCTCTGCTATTATATTTTCCAGTCTTTCAGTTTCTGACACAGAGTGCAGACATTCAATATATATTAAGTAGGTTGTACAATGTCTATCTTTCATGTATGACTTGTTTTGCAGTGTTTCATTTTTGGCATGAATTACAGCACGATCCTCAAAGCCACTGGCATAGGTCTGTATTCAGCCACACTTAAACCTGTATCCAACTACATACCACTCTGTATATCGTCACTTATAAGTCTGAATCCTAAACACTTGGATATGTATCCTACCACATGTAGGTGCGTATGACCACAGATAGGAATGTATTAAATGATACTTAGGTCTATATCCAACTTAACACATGTATCTGCACATGAACACACATAGGTCTGTATATGGCAGCAAAGAAGTCAGTATCAGATTACCTATATGATTGTATTTTGATATGTATTATATATGTGATCAGAAGGCTTGTATATGTTTATACATCAGAAGGCTTGTATCTGTTTATACATGATCAGAAGGCTTGTATCTGTTTATCAGAAGGCTTGTATCTGTTTAAATTTTGTCATACACTGATCTGTATTTGACTACACATGGGTTTATATCTGCCTGTACATAGTTTTATAACTGGCCATTCACATGTCTTTATTAGCCATACATGAGATGCACTTTTGTAGATACATGCTTACTAGGGACCAGGGGAAAGATCAATTTTATATCTACTATTGTAGAGTCCAACTTCCAACTGAATGAATAACCACCAAAGTTAGATTAGGGTTAAAGGGAGTCAGGACCAGCAGTTGGCATAATGGCTATGTCACTAAACTCCCATGTTTCTGGAAGCCCTGCTCCAGCCGGGGTGGGTACACAGGAAGGTGACACGGGTGAACAAAATCAGGCTGAAACCTCAATGCCCCTTAGCATGTTCACAACCGGCTACAGCCAGAGCAAGCTCAGGACCACAGCATTAGTGGCTACCAAACACACGTATTTATTGAGGGATGTCTTACAGGAGTAGGAGGGGTGAGGGGGGAGTAAAAGTTTTAACTCTAAGAAATAGGGTATACAAAGTATAGAAACAATAATCCTAAAACATGATGCACTGTTCTGTTTGAACAGGTGAAGCCAAACACAGTTCTGAGAACAAAAGAGTCTATTTGTCTGGTGCATTTTCTTCTTAAGTCTTGATTACTGGACAGGGTCCTTTTGGATGAGAGGGTCTTGTAGCTCAGGAGACAACACAGGATGTTTTATTAGCAGTTTTTCAAAGTTAACAGCACACAGATGAGAAACTCCTTGTAGTTAAAAACTATCTGTTGCTTGCCCAAACTAGATAAGAACTTCCAGCTAAGATAGTTACTCTTCCCCCTGGAGCCTTCAGGTTTGTTTATCGTGTTGTTGTTAGCCAGATCTGTCCTTCCTCTATTAACTCATGGGTCCCTGTATTTTATTTGCTGAATTCTTTGTTCGTTAATCAGTGAATACTTGTGCTTTATCTTTGAGTCCCTGTTATGGCAGTGGATATGCTAACTTGGCCTAACATAAGTTAACTTTGGCCTGCAGTTTTAACAATGGGTATTTACATAAAACTAGCCTTAAACTAACTTAGTCTACATATGCTACTAACGCTAATTTGGCTTATACTAACTTAACCTAACATATGTTAATTTTGGCTTAAACCTAGCAGGTGGAGGAGTCTTAAACTTCCTGATCCTCATGCACAGCCATCTTAGGAAACAGCATTCCTTCAGGATCACTAATTGACTTTATTGTAAAATTGCAGTAAGGTGGGAGCGTTATTTTACCCCTGCAGGGTACCGTAATAACAGTAAAGCTCAAGGCAGAGAAATTGAGTGCCAGCCAGTACGAGAACACAATGGAGGGCTCGTAAACCGCTGGCCTTGCCTCGAAGTTTCTTCCCAGGCCAGCCTCTTTACCAGCTTGTGTTGTCTGCATGGCCCCATCACCATGTAATTGAGTGTGGTTCAAGTCCCAGACCTGGTGGCTTAAACTCACCCTGGGCACATGTGTATGGGTGCCTGATATTCCGAGAGGAGATATCAGGAGAAGGGATTGCGGTGTGGCCATCCCCTTGGGGGATGATTTCTTGCTTTCTGTCTCTCTGTCTGTCTCTGTCTTTCTGGCAAGCACATGTGTCCTATAGCAAAGAAAGAAAGAAGGTTGATTAAAGGGATTCTTTATTAGCTGGCCAGTGACTACAGCCTGAGGCTTGGGAACTGAGAGTCAGAACTGCAGCCCTGACTAGTTTGACCAGTCTTCTTATAAGGGGTCAGTTACTAGGGCTTTTCCATGCAAGTAGTTACAGAAGCTGAATCAATCATGTTAACTATTTCTGAGAGCACTCTCTGGAACTTTGTTTGGTGGTCTCCATGGCTCTAGGCAGGGGTCTGGTGGTTGATTGTTACATTTCCTAAGGAACAGCTAAACAAAAGGGTTTTGAGCTAGTTAGAAAAGACAGTAATAGATACAGGATTTTGTCCCAGATACAGTTTTCTGTATGGCTAGCACAAGCTATTTTCTCATGGGAAGAACAAGCAGGTTTACAAAAACAGACAGTCATGTGAGGGTAAGGGAACAAACTGGATGAACAGTTGCTCATGTGCAAGATCTAATATGCAGCCTTCCATTTTCCCCCTTTCTGATTTGGGGAATCAAATAATTGATTCATAGAAGGGGAGCAGCTCATAGCAGAAGTGGAGAACTATGAGCTTGACAGATTGGATCCAGTCCTAAATAAAGTTAATGAGAAAATGGAGGATGCAAGGGCAAAAGACAAGGGTAAGAAAGAGGAGCAGGGTAGGACCTTCAATGACAGAGATGAGGGTGGTGATCCAGGGGGAGACCAAGAGAAGAAAGACTAATACCAATTACCCTTTGCACTCCTCATATTCCAGGAGATGTTTGCTTTACTTAGTTTTCATCCCCATTTCATATTTCCCATGACCAGTCAGTTCCCTCTGTCTTTTCTATAAATTGGGTAATAAGGAGTATAATCAGGACACGTGAGACAATCTTAGATTGAGAGAATCCTGGGAACCCTGGATCTGCCATGTTGATTTTTCTGACTTTATTTGAGAGTGGTGCAGCCAGACTGGGATGGTGTTGACCTTGACAATGGTTGAAATGATGAGGATGACAGTGTAGGGTTCCTTACAGGTTGGATTCAGTCCCCTGGGTTGTAAATTTCTTAACCCACATAGAGTCTCCTGGTTGGAATGGATAGACAGGTCCAAGGTGAGGACAGTCAGAGCCTCTTGAACATGGTGGTGAATGGCCTTCTGGGTTGAGTCAAGGGCCTGCAAAAGCTTGAGTAAAGTATAGTTATGGATTTCAGCTTTAATTTCCTCAATCTCAGGAGGAGAAGTTAAGGTCTTCCAAACATAATTTCTTAAGAGTAAAATTCCTCTTCCCAGTATGGAGCACATAAGGCTATCTAGATTAGGTATGAAGTATTTTTCTCTAACCAGTTTAGCAATCTTTGTTTTTTGCAGTTGGGTAATCTGATGTATCTAATTGATGATGACTTCAAGGGCTTCAGGGACTAGTGGCCTGCCATCTAGTAACAGCAGCCATCCTTTGGGTCCACCCATAGCCCACTGCTTATGGGCCAATTTTTTCTCCTCCTGAGTGTAGGAGGGCAAGAATGGGAGGACAGAGTCTGGTGTGGCTACAAGAACTTTTAGCTGTTGGTATAGATGTCTCCCCTTCAGTTAGCTCTCTCTTTTATTGTTTGCCACATAGTCAACCTTTTTACTACTTTTTCTTTTTTATTATTATGTTTTATGACTATAGTTTTAGAAATAACCTTAACCTTTGATTTAGACAGAAATTAGTCTTAGTCACTTTAAGGGTTACCTGAGGCTTGTCCAGTGAGATTGTCAGATGTCCAAGGGGAGCTGTTGGGGTCTTGGGTTCCACCAACCCTCAGTTTTAAATTCCCAAGGTCCCTTCAGTGCATTCTGTCTCTAGTGACCAACCCTGCACTTGGGGACAAGGCCCCAGTGGGGAACATGAGAATGCCATTGCTTATTGCCTAGGCTGCCCACACTGGGAACAGGTATTTTTTTTTTCCCTGAAGAAGAGGCTCTGATCTGGGCTGTGTCCAGATCCTTCCCTCAAAGACGTCCCCAGCCTTCAGGATTATTATGAGTGCCTACTGGGTGCTGTTTAAGTGAAAGTTAAATCAAACGTTAAGGTACCTTGCCAATTTTTTATAACATTTTTTCTGAGTTATCTGATAACATTTTTTAAAAGAATATCTGTTCTGAATTGTAAGAGCTCCTACACTGAAAAGTGAAACTAAATTCCAATATATCCTGCAAGGAGTGGCTGAGTACTGCCAAGAGAGCAGAGCCCAGTTTACAGGTTTTACAAGGCATCTGTGTTATTGACTATAAAAATTCTAGCTGGAGAACGTAGTTTTAATCTAAATTTTTGTTTTTTCTAGCTAGACCCCTTGATCATTTAACTAAGTGAGAGTCCAGTGGGAAAGAGGCCTAACTAAAGAGAAACAGGAGTACAAAAACGCAGGGAGGGAGGAAGCAGCCACAAGCTCTAGCCTTAACTTGTCTCACCCCATTTTCTGAGGCTTTTACCCTATTAAGTTCTTGGACAGGAGTATATAGCTTTTGTCTCCGCTACATAGGCCCAATTTTTAATTGTCCATGTTTATATTTTCTATCTCACCTTGGGAAGTTTGATATTTTGTGGAGGAGTTATTAAGCTTGCAAAAATAGAGTTACATATATCCACATATACTGACTGGTAGCTTATGAACATGTATAAGCAAACAAAAATAGCAACAAAATTTTTTATCAACTTTTTCAATGCAAAACTGAATAATCGTACTAACAGGCCCTCCTAATTTTATAATATTTAAAGGCCAACAATAGGAATAAGTAAAGCATATTAACTTAATAACAATAATTGTAAGGAGGACTCAGAGATAACCAGGTGGCAATGTTCCCATGAGTCCATGCTTAACATTAGATTTATATTCCGGGGTCTGCCCCGCGTGCCATGGCCGGGGTCTGCCCCCGCGTGCCGTGGCCGGGGTCTGCCCCGCGTGCCGTGGCCGGGGCCTGCCCCGCGTGCCGTGGCCGGGGGGCCCTGTGCCCCCGCGTGCCGTGGCCGGGGTCTGCCCCCCGTGCGTGGCCGTGGCCGTGGGGGTCTGCCCCGCGTGCTGTGGCCGGGGTCTGCCCCCGCGTGCCGTGGCCGGGTTCTGCCCCGCGTGCTGCAACCGCTGATGGCCATCTCTGCTTTCCTGAGCTGCGTTCCTGAAACTGTGTTCCATGGAGATTCACCTACATTTGCGGGGCTGCACGAGACCCACCCTTGGTCCAGCCCTGAGTGCAGTCTACGTTTCCTATTGTTGGGAACTTTATGATCTGATAATTGGAAAAAAAAAATCATGTTTATCATAAAAAATAA
This sequence comes from Tupaia tana, assembly GCA_026018925.1. Taxonomy (NCBI): domain Eukaryota; kingdom Metazoa; phylum Chordata; class Mammalia; order Scandentia; family Tupaiidae; genus Tupaia; species Tupaia tana. The sequence continues at coordinate 5,588,102 of JAKSZU010000024.1, forward strand.
TTAGAATAATAATAATAATGATTGGGGGAAACATAGGAAAGATATTGAATGTTGAAGCGGGGAGATTAATGTCTCTGTACTGACTGACATGCATGGCATTCCCTTTTGAAAAAGCAATGTAATACACTGTAAAGTTATATGTAATTCAATGTAATAAAAAAATAGATAATAAAAAAAAGGAAGAAAGAAAAGAAGAAAAAAAAACATTAGATTTATATTTTTTATATCAATTTTACCTTTTTAACTCAGGTGTATTGCATTGGCTACTTAACATGCAATTTTGTCAAACATTTTTTCTTTTTTTACTTCTTTTGTTTAATTTTGGCTTAACAGTTTAAAAAACCAACCAGATTACACATAAAATAAAAATTTTACCTAGGTACATGATTAGATTTTTAGAAATTGGTACTTGTAAAAGTACATTTTCTTTCCACTCTCTCTGTGAATTTCCTTAAGGACATGATATTAGGATTATAGCCATAGTTAATGCTCTGACAAAAATTTATAACTGACAAAGAAGTTTGGCTATATATACCAATCTAACATAATAACCTACAACATGACTGATAAATATCCCATCATAAATTTCTGGGAATCTGAAATTATTTTGGAACACAATACATATATATAGACATACATATACATAACGTATTTCTACATGTAACTCAAATACAGTGTCAAGAAAACTAGAATTACTTAATTTGACAATTTTTTCCATTTTTATCCAACATATAAAGAATAAGCCTGATCAATTTAACATCCCCATTGGCAGTACTCAGTTTAACATCTCCCCTTTTTATGTTTCAGGGACCCTCTGTAAACATCCAAGAGGTACTTTGAGATCAAACATCCTCTGTTAGAACTAAAACTCAAAACATAAAAAGCTAGTCATGAATTTGTTTCCCTGTTAGATATCCAGTATATAAAATGCTACACACAACAAATAGACAATTTGACAACTGGCCCTGTCCCATTTTGAAGAAGACAAGAATGATAAAAATAAAACAAAGCAAGACAGTGCACCCAAAGATCACTGTCACCAATGACCCAAGTGACCAAGGACCTGAAGTGCCATCGCACTCATGCCCTAGGACCTGGAGGTTCCACTGCATGCAGGCCTCCTAAAGTCCCACCAAGAGAGCTCTCAAACCAAGATAACTAGAATTTTACCAAATTCAGGCACCACAAGTGACTCCAATTTCTCATCCAAATTTGTGAGGCTTCCTTACCCCTCTTGAGACCCAGGACAGGGTGTAAGAAATGTCCTTGTTGGGGAATTATTCAGTCACTCTAAGGTTCCCAGATCTTTCTGAGGTCTCCAAATGTTGTAGAGTGCAACCGAATGAATGACCATCAAAGTTAGATTCAGGTTAAAGAGAGTCTTTCTTAGCTGGCCAGTGACTACAGCCTGAGGCTTGAGGACCGAGAGTCAGAACTGCAGCCCCAACCAAAGTTTGAGCAGTCTTTTAATAAGGGATCAGTTACCAGAGCTTTTCCATGAAAGTAGTTACAGAAGCTGAATCAAGCAGGTTAACTATTTCTGAGAGCACTCTCTAGACTTTTGTTTAATGGTCTCCATGGCTCTGGGCAGGGGTCTGGAGATTGATAGATACATTGCTAGCATGTGGGTGGCAGGTAACAAGATAGTTGTTTCAAAATCAGTATAGATTAGTCATCTGACATTTAAGTTTACAGCACAGGCTCTGGATTCAGACTATTAAAAATGATAACTTTGTTACATGGTATGTGTACTCTTTGCATAGTTTCTTACAAGGTAATGTCCCAGTTTCCATGTCTATTAAATAGGATAACATAGAAACTAATACTCATTGTATAATTTTTTTTAAGATTACAGAAAACTTTATGTCAAAAATTCAACAGTTCACTAATATTAATTAAATACGCAGTAGATTGTGTGTATACACACATATGCATGCAAAATGGAGGTGAGATGTGGGGCAGGAGAAAGTGTTCTCTTCTTCCTTTCTCTGAGGCCAGAAAAATGTATACACAGGTTATTGGTTGTGTTTTTTTTTTTTTTTTTCACTACATTTCATCAGACATTTTTACTCATGTAAGCCCTTCCCAGGCTCTAGCTCTATGCCAGCTGTTTTTGATATTATGAGTTGTTTCAACATTATTGTGCCTTTAGAGTTTTTAGTAGGAAACTGAGAGGTGTTATGCCTGTGACAGTGGTCAATGCTATTTAGTTTGAAACTGATTAGTTAGGGATTATTAATATCAAATACAGAGGCTGTTACACAGATTTCTTTAGTGAAAATTCCTGGGACTTTATGTTTAGAGTTTGAGTTCTCATAGGGCTTCATGGTTTAATTAGCCAAGGATACAGAACTTTGAACAATCACCTGTCATGCAGAGAAGCAACAGATGTAGGCATATCCTAATTTATTTTCCCACTTGCCCCTTTGCTTTTTAATGGGCTATTACATGTTGGTCACATACTCTGGGTGTGTAGGAACTGGTACACCCCACGTATTTGAACTGACTGGGCAACTTAGTAGTTCTACAGTTTTGAAACATTCTTAAAAACTTTCTGACCCCAACTACCTGTTGAAGGGAAATACTAGTTACTACAATATGATATTAAATTTATTATACAAACGTGTTAAAGAGAAAAATTAAAATATATAATAATGCCCAACACAAATATAATGCACTGTTGCTTAAGAAACTATGCCCAGGGCTAGGAGATGACTCTTTTTGAAGTCCTTGGACACAAAATCCATGTGCTGTGAGTTTGTGATAAAAAATGCTTAAGGCTTTAAACATGAGCAGTTGGAATATTTTTGCCTTAGGGCATGTGTGCTCACCAGAGGGAGAGACAGAGACAGTGAGGAGAGTTAGAAACCACCACCTGTATAATGTCACAATCTCTTATACTCTCTTTTTTTCTCCCAGGATCTTGGACATGCATGCACACACACCTGGTATTATTTTCACACAACCACATCTGGTACTTGAACTGTGGTCAACCATGTTGGAATCTAGTGATGAAACCACCATGCCACCAGAAAATTAATATACTAAAATTAAGAAAAATTGGTTTAGCCATGCTGTCAATATAAATAAAATTTCCTATTACTTTAAAATAGAAGAGTTGGAGTAGTTGACATATAAATATTTCCTCAAAAATTTTTAAAACCATACTGGCTCCGCTATAGAGTCACAAACAAAATGATTACTTTCAAAATATTTGTTTTCTTTAAAATTCAGTTTTTTTTTTTACAAGACCAGCAGTTAGCATAATGGCCATCTCACTGGATTCCCATGTAGTCAACCACGGTTCAAATCCTGGACACTTTTGCTTAAATGCATACCAGGTATGTGTGCATGTGTGCCCAAGATCCTGAGAGGAGAATGGAGAAGGGATTATGATGGGCCATCCCCCCCTGGGGGGATTTCTCCCTTTCTGTCTCTCTGTTTCTTTGTCTTTCTGGTGAGCACATGCACACTATAGCAAAAACCTCTCCAAAAAACAATTTACCTTTTTGTAATGTTAAAAGTTGTTTATTAACTGTCAGGAACTATGGAGTATGAGACAATTTTTTTATATGTAAAGAAAAGTTTTATGGGCATAGAAACTATATCCAACATTTTCTCTGACCATTATGCAATCAAACTTGATTTTAATTTCAAGGGAAATCCTGAAAAAGACACAAATACATGGAAACTAAAAAGCCCACTCCTGAATGACATCACAACTACTGAAGTAATTAAGACTGAAATAAAAAGATACATGGAGGCCAATGACAATAAGAACACAAGTTTCTATAAACTTTGGGACACTACAAAAGCAGTCATAAGAAAGAAGATCATAGCAATTAGTGTACATAATAAGAAGATGGAATAAGGTAAATGGATCACCTAACATTGAGCCTCAGATAATTAGAAAAGCAACAGCAAAAAATCCAAAACAGCTCCAGGAGAAAAGAAGTAATAAAGATTTGAGCATAACTAAAAGAAATAGAAAATAAATGAGCTATATAGAAAATAAATGAAAGCAAAAGCTGATTCACTGAAAAGCTAAACAAAATCGATATGCTACTAGCCAGACTTATTAAGAAGAAGAGAGAAAGGAACCAGGGAAATCATATTAGTAATGAAGCTGCCAGTATAACAACAGACATAATAGAAATAAAAAAACATTATTAGAGGATACCATGAATAACTATATGCTAACAGACAAAGTCTGGATGATATGGACAAATTTCTGGACACATACAATCTACCAAGATTGAGCCAGGAGGATGGAGAAAGTGGGAATAGGCCCATAACAAGCCAGGAGATTAAATCAGTAATAAATAACCTCCCAACAAATAAAAGCCCTGGCCCTCATGGATTCACATCTGAATTCTACAAAACTTTTAATGAAGAGTTAACCCCCATTCCAATCAAGTTATTTCTAAAGATCCAAAAGAGTGAAACTCTCCCAAATTCATTCTATGAAGCCTCCATCACATTTATC